>CM076943.1:36338662-37588662 GCA_039566865.1 Aurelia coerulea
ATTTTAGCTAATAAAATGCGTTAATCCACACTTTTTTGTGTTTAAATTTTGTTTTCTTTGAGAAAATAAACATTTAATTCATCGATGTTTGTTGATGCAGTGAAGCTAAAATAAGTCTAAAGAAAGAAATAATGTCTATAGTAATGTTTCCAAGAATGGTTGCTGCAGCACTAATATAGTGCTATAAAAGAAGTAGCTAGCAGAACTAATGTTTTAAAGAAAGATGAGCTCAAAACACTTTATAATACGAATTTTAGATAATAAAGTGCGTTAATCCACACTTTTTTGTGATTATATTTTGTTTTCTTTGAAAAATTAAACTTTTAAATAACCGATGTTTGTTGATGCAGTAAAGCTAAAATTAGACTGAAGAAAGAACTAATGTCTATAGCAATGTTTCCAAGAATGGTTGCTGCAAAACTATTATAGTGCTATTAAAAAGTAGCTGGCAGAACTACAGTTTTAAAGAAGATGAGCTCAAATCTTTTAATAATACAAATTTTAGCTAAAAAAAGTGCGTTAATCAGCACTTTTTGTGGTTATATTTTGTTTTCTTTGAGAAAATAAACATTTGATTAACCTATGTTTGTTGATGCAGTAAAGTTGAAATTAGACTGAAGAAAGAACTAATGTCGATAGTAATGTTTCCAAGAATAGTTGTTGTAGCACTAATATAGTGCAATAAAAGAAGTAGCTGGCAGAACTAAAGTTTTAAAGAAAGATGAGCTGAAATCTCTTTATAATACGAATTTTAGCTAATAAAGTGAGTTAATCCGCACCTTTTGTGGTTATATTTTGTTTTCATTGATAAAATAAACATTTAATTAATGGATGTTTGTTTATGCAGTAAAGCTAATCGATGTTTCTCGATGCAGTAAAGCTAAAATAAGACCTAATGTCTATAGAAATGTTTCCAAGAATGGTTGCTGCAGCACGAATTTTAGCTAATAAAGTGCGTTAATCCGCACTTTTTCTTATTATATTTTGTTTTCTTTGAGAAAATAAACATTTAATTAACCTATGTTTGTTGATGCAGTAAAGCTGAAATTAGACTAAAGAAAGAACTAATGTCGATAGTAATGTTTCCAAGAATAGTTGTTTTAGCACTAATATAGTGCAATAAAAGAATTAGCTGGCAGTACTAAATTTTTAAAGAAAGATGAGCTCAAAACTCTTTATAATACGAATTTTAGCTAATACAGTGCGTTAATTCGCACTTTTTGTGTTTATATTTTGTTTTCTTTGAGAAAATAAACATTTAATTAACCTATGTTTGTTGATGCAGTAAAGCTGAAAATAGACTAAAGAAAGAACTAATGTCTTAGTGATGTTTCCAAGAATGGTTGCTGCAGCACTAATGTCGTGCTATAAAGGAAGTAGCTTCTTAAAGTTTTAAAGAAGGATGAGCTCAAAACTCTTTATATAATGAATTTTTGCTAATAAAGTGCGTTAATCCACACTTTTTGTGGTTATATTTTGTTTTCTTTGAGAAAATAAAAATTTAATTAATCGATGTTTGTTGATGCAGTAAAGCTAAAATAAGACCTAATGTCTATAGTAATGTTTCCAAGAATGGTTGCTGCAGCACTAATATCGTGCTATAAAGGATGTAGCTTCTTAAAGTTTTAAAGAAGGATGAGCTCAAAACTCTTTATGATACGATTTTTAGCTAATAAAGTGCGTTAATCCACACTTATTTTTGTTTATACTTTGTTTTCTTTGAAAAATTAAACATTTAAATAACCGATGTTTGTTGATGCAGTAAAGCTAAAATTAGACTGAAGAAAGAACTAATGTCTAAAGCGATGTTTCCAAGAATGGTGGCTGCAGCACTAATATAGTGCTATAAAGAAGTAGCTGGCAGAACTAAAATTTCAAAGAAAGATGAGCTCAAAACTCTTTATATTACGAATTTTAGCTAATAAAGTGCGTTAATCCGCACTTTTTCTTATTATATTTTGTTTTCTTTGAGAAAATAAACATTTAATTAACCTATGTTTGTTGATGCAGTAAAGCTGAAATTAGACTAAAGAAAGAACTATTGTCGATTGTAATGTTTCCAAGAATAGTTGTTTTAGCACTAATATAGTGCAATAAAAGAATTAGCTGGCAGTACTAAATTTTTAAAGAAAGATGAGCTCAAAACTCTTTATAATACGAATTTTAGCTAATAAAGTGCGTTAATTCGCACTTTTTGTGTTTATATTTTGTTTTATTTGAGAAAATAAACATTTAATTAACCTATGTTTGTTGATGCAGTAAAGCTAAAATAAGACCTAATGTCTATAGTAATGTTTCCAAGAATGGTTGCGGCAGCACTAATATCGTGCTATAAAGGAAGTAGCTTCTTAAAGTTTTAAAGAAGAATGAGCTCAAAACTCTTTATGATACGATTTTTAGCTAATAAAGTGAGTTAATCCACACCTATTTTTGTTTATATTTTGTTTTCTTTGAAAAATTAAACATTTAAATAACCGATGTTTGTTGATGCAGTAAAGCTGAAATTAGACTAAAGAAAGAACTAATATCGATAGTAATGTTTCCAAGAATAGTTGTTGTAGCACTAATATAGTGCTATAAAAGAATTAGCTGGCAGTACTAAATTTTTAAAGAAAGATGAGCTCAAAACTCTTTATAATACGAATTTTAGCTAATAAAGTGCGTTAATTCGCACTTTTTGTGTTTATATTTTGTTTTCTTTGAGAAAATAAACACTTCATAAATCGATGTTTGTTGATGCAGTAAAGCTGAAATAAGAGTTAATGTCTCTAGTAATGTTTCCAAGAATGGTTGCTGCAGCACTAATATCGTGCTATAAATGAAGTAGCTTCTTAAAGTTTTAAAGAAGGATGAGCTCAAAACCTTTTATATAATGAATTTGTGCTAATAAAGTTTGTTAATCCACACTTTTTGTGGTTATATTTTGTTTTTTTGAGAAAATAAACACTTAATAAATCGATGTTTGTTGATGCAGTAAAGCTGAAATAAGAGTTAATGTCTCTAGTAATGTTTCCAAGATTGGTTGCTGCCGCACTAATATTGTGTTATAAATGAAGTAGCTTCTTAAAGTTTTAAAGAAGGATGAGCTCAAAACTCTTTATGATACGATTTTTAGCTAATAAAGTGCGTTAATCCACACTTAATTGTGTTTATATTTTGTTTTCTTTGAGAAAATAAACACTTAATAAATCGATGTTTGTTGATGCAGTAAAGCTAAAATTAGACTGAAGAAAGAACTAATGTCTATAGCAATGTTTCCAAGAATGGTTGCTCTAGCACTAATATAGTGCTATAAAGAAGTAGCTGGCAGAACTAAAATTTCAAAGAAAGATGAGCTCAAAACTCTTTATAATACGAATTTTAGCTAATAAAGTGAGTTAATCCGCACCTTTTGTGTTTATATTTTGTTTTCTTTGAGAAAATAAACATTTATTTAATGGATGTTTGTGTATCCAGTAAAGCTAAAGTAAGACCTAATGTCTATAGCAATGTTTCCAAGAATGGTTGCTGCAGCACTAATATAGTGCTATAAAGAAGTAGCTGGCAGAACTAAAATTTCAAAGAAAGATGAGCTCAAAACTCTTTATAATATGAATTTTAGCTAATAAAGTGAGTTAATCCGCACCTTTTGTGTTTATATTTTGTTTTCTTTGAGAAAATAAACATTTATTTAATGGATGTTTTTGTATCCAGTAAAGCTAAAGTAAGACCTAATGTCTATAGTAATGTTTCCAAGAATGGTTGCTGCAGCACTAATATAGTGCTCTAAAAGAAGTAGCTGGCAGAACTAAAGTTTTAAATCATAATGAGCTCAAAACTCTTTATAATACGAATTTTAGCTAATAAAGTGCGTTAATCCACACTTTTTTGTCTTTATATTTTGTTTTCTTTGAGAAAATAAACACTTAATAAATCGATGTTTGTTGATGCAGTAAAGCTGAAATAAGAGTTAATGTCTCTAGTAATGTTTCCAAGAATGGTTGCTGCAGCACTAATATCGTGCTATAAAGGAAGTAGCTTCTTAAAGTTTTAAAGAAGGATGAGCTCAAAACTCTTTATATAATGAATTTTTGCTAATAAAGTGCGTTAATCAACAATATCTTGTGTTTATATTTTGTTTTCTTTGAGAAAATAAACATTTAATTAATCGATGTTTGTTGATGCAGTAAAGCTATAATAAGAACTAATGTCTATAGTAATATTTCCAAGAATGGTTCCTGCAGCACTAATATAGTGCTATAAAAGAAGTGGCTGATAGAACTAAAGTTTTAAAGAAAGATGAGCTCAAATCTCTTTATAATACGAATTTTAGCTATTAAAGTGCGTTAATCCGCAATTTTTGTGGTTATATTTTGTTTTCTTTGAGAAAATAAACATTTAATTCATCGATGTTTCTTGATGCAGTAAAGCTAAAATAAGACTAAAGAAAGAAATAATGTCTATAGTAATGTTTCCAAGAATGGTAGATGCAGCACTAATATAGTGCTATAAAAGAAGTAGCTGGCAGATAAAAAATTTCAAAGAAAGATGAGCTCAAATCTCTTAATAATACAAATTTTAGCTAATAAAGTGCGTTAATCCCCACTTTTTGTGGTTATATTTTGTTTTCTTTGAGAAAAATAAACATTTAATTAACCTATGTTTGTTGATGCAGTAAAGCTGAAATTAGACTGAAGAAAGAACTAATGTCGATAGTAATGTTTCCAAAAATAGTTGTTGTAGCACTAATATAGTGCAATAAAAGAATTAGCTGGCAGTACTAAAGTTTTAAAGAAAGATGAGCTCAAAACTCTTTATAATACGAACTTTAACTATTAAAGTGCGTTAATCCGCCCTTTTTGTGTTTATATTTTGTTTTCTTTGAGAAAATAAACATTTAATTAACCTATGTTTGTTGATGCGATAAAGCTAAAATAAGACTAAAGAAAGAAATAATGTCTATAATAATGTTTCCAAGAATTGTTGCTGCAGCATTAATATAGTGCTATAAAAGAATTAGCTGGCAGAACTAAAGTTTTAAAGAAGATGAGCTCATATCTCTTTATAATACAAATTTTAGCTAATAAAATGCGTTAATCCACACTTTTTTGTGTTTAAATTTTGTTTTCTTTGAGAAAATAAACATTTAATTCATCGATGTTTGTTGATGCAGTGAAGCTAAAATAAGTCTAAAGAAAGAAATAATGTCTATAGTAATGTTTCCAAGAATGGTTGCTGCAGCACTAATATAGTGCTATAAAAGAAGTAGCTAGCAGAACTAATGTTTTAAAGAAAGATGAGCTCAAAACACTTTATAATACGAATTTTAGATAATAAAGTGCGTTAATCCACACTTTTTTGTGATTATATTTTGTTTTCTTTGAAAAATTAAACTTTTAAATAACCGATGTTTGTTGATGCAGTAAAGCTAAAATTAGACTGAAGAAAGAACTAATGTCTATAGCAATGTTTCCAAGAATGGTTGCTGCAAAACTATTATAGTGCTATTAAAAAGTAGCTGGCAGAACTACAGTTTTAAAGAAGATGAGCTCAAATCTTTTAATAATACAAATTTTAGCTAAAAAAAGTGCGTTAATCAGCACTTTTTGTGGTTATATTTTGTTTTCTTTGAGAAAATAAACATTTGATTAACCTATGTTTGTTGATGCAGTAAAGTTGAAATTAGACTGAAGAAAGAACTAATGTCGATAGTAATGTTTCCAAGAATAGTTATTGTAGCACTAATATAGTGCAATAAAAGAAGTAGCTGGCAGAACTAAAGTTTTAAAGAAAGATGTGCTGAAATCTCTTTATAATACGAATTTTAGCTAATAAAGTGAGTTAATCCGCACCTTTTGTGGTTATATTTTGTTTTCATTGATAAAATAAACATTTAATTAATGGATGTTTGTTTATGCAGTAAAGCTAATCGATGTTTCTCGATGCAGTAAAGCTAAAATAAGACCTAATGTCTATAGAAATGTTTCCAAGAATGGTTGCTGCAGCACGAATTTTAGCTAATAAAGTGCGTTAATCCGCACTTTTTCTTATTATATTTTGTTTTCTTTGAGAAAATAAACATTTAATTAACCTATGTTTGTTGATGCAGTAAAGCTGAAATTAGACTAAAGAAAGAACTAATGTCGATAGTAATGTTTCCAAGAATAGTTGTTTTAGCACTAATATAGTGCAATAAAAGAATTAGCTGGCAGTACTAAATTTTTAAAGAAAGATGAGCTCAAAACTCTTTATAATACGAATTTTAGCTAATACAGTGCGTTAATTCGCACTTTTTGTGTTTATATTTTGTTTTCTTTGAGAAAATAAACATTTAATTAACCTATGTTTGTTGATGCAGTAAAGCTGAAAATAGACTAAAGAAAGAACTAATGTCTTAGTGATGTTTCCAAGAATGGTTGCTGCAGCACTAATGTCGTGCTATAAAGGAAGTAGCTTCTTAAAGTTTTAAAGAAGGATGAGCTCAAAACTCTTTATATAATGAATTTTTGCTAATAAAGTGCGTTAATCCACACTTTTTGTGGTTATATTTTGTTTTCTTTGAGAAAATAAAAATTTAATTAATCGATGTTTGTTGATGCAGTAAAGCTAAAATAAGACCTAATTTCTATAGTAATGTTTCCAAGAATGGTTGCTGCAGCACTAATATCGTGCTATAAAGGATGTAGCTTCTTAAAGTTTTAAAGAAGGATGAGCTCAAAACTCTTTATGATACGATTTTTAGCTAATAAAGTGCGTTAATCCACACTTATTTTTGTTTATACTTTGTTTTCTTTGAAAAATTAAACATTTAAATAACCGATGTTTGTTGATGCAGTAAAGCTAAAATTAGACTGAAGAAAGAACTAATGTCTAAAGCGATGTTTCCAAGAATGGTGGCTGCAGCACTAATATAGTGCTATAAAGAAGTAGCTGGCAGAACTAAAATTTCAAAGAAAGATGAGCTCAAAACTCTTTATATTACGAATTTTAGCTAATAAAGTGCGTTAATCCGCACTTTTTCTTATTATATTTTGTTTTCTTTGAGAAAATAAACATTTAATTAACCTATGTTTGTTGATGCAGTAAAGCTGAAATTAGACTAAAGAAAGAACTATTGTCGATTGTAATGTTTCCAAGAATAGTTGTTTTAGCACTAATATAGTGCAATAAAAGAATTAGCTGGCAGTACTAAATTTTTAAAGAAAGATGAGCTCAAAACTCTTTATAATACGAATTTTAGCTAATAAAGTGCGTTAATTCGCACTTTTTGTGTTTATATTTTGTTTTATTTGAGAAAATAAACATTTAATTAACCTATGTTTGTTGATGCAGTAAAGCTAAAATAAGACCTAATGTCTATAGTAATGTTTCCAAGAATGGTTGCGGCAGCACTAATATCGTGCTATAAAGGAAGTAGCTTCTTAAAGTTTTAAAGAAGAATGAGCTCAAAACTCTTTATGATACGATTTTTAGCTAATAAAGTGAGTTAATCCACACCTATTTTTGTTTATATTTTGTTTTCTTTGAAAAATTAAACATTTAAATAACCGATGTTTGTTGATGCAGTAAAGCTGAAATTAGACTAAAGAAAGAACTAATATCGATAGTAATGTTTCCAAGAATAGTTGTTGTAGCACTAATATAGTGCTATAAAAGAATTAGCTGGCAGTACTAAATTTTTAAAGAAAGATGAGCTCAAAACTCTTTATAATACGAATTTTAGCTAATAAAGTGCGTTAATTCGCACTTTTTGTGTTTATATTTTGTTTTCTTTGAGAAAATAAACACTTCATAAATCGATGTTTGTTGATGCAGTAAAGCTGAAATAAGAGTTAATGTCTCTAGTAATGTTTCCAAGAATGGTTGCTGCAGCACTAATATCGTGCTATAAATGAAGTAGCTTCTTAAAGTTTTAAAGAAGGATGAGCTCAAAACCTTTTATATAATGAATTTGTGCTAATAAAGTTTGTTAATCCACACTTTTTGTGGTTATATTTTGTTTTTTTGAGAAAATAAACACTTAATAAATCGATGTTTGTTGATGCAGTAAAGCTGAAATAAGAGTTAATGTCTCTAGTAATGTTTCCAAGATTGGTTGCTGCCGCACTAATATTGTGTTATAAATGAAGTAGCTTCTTAAAGTTTTAAAGAAGGATGAGCTCAAAACTCTTTATGATACGATTTTTAGCTAATAAAGTGCGTTAATCCACACTTAATTGTGTTTATATTTTGTTTTCTTTGAGAAAATAAACACTTAATAAATCGATGTTTGTTGATGCAGTAAAGCTAAAATTAGACTGAAGAAAGAACTAATGTCTATAGCAATGTTTCCAAGAATGGTTGCTCTAGCACTAATATAGTGCTATAAAGAAGTAGCTGGCAGAACTAAAATTTCAAAGAAAGATGAGCTCAAAACTCTTTATAATACGAATTTTAGCTAATAAAGTGAGTTAATCCGCACCTTTTGTGTTTATATTTTGTTTTCTTTGAGAAAATAAACATTTATTTAATGGATGTTTGTGTATCCAGTAAAGCTAAAGTAAGACCTAATGTCTATAGCAATGTTTCCAAGAATGGTTGCTGCAGCACTAATATAGTGCTATAAAGAAGTAGCTGGCAGAACTAAAATTTCAAAGAAAGATGAGCTCAAAACTCTTTATAATATGAATTTTAGCTAATAAAGTGAGTTAATCCGCACCTTTTGTGTTTATATTTTGTTTTCTTTGAGAAAATAAACATTTATTTAATGGATGTTTGTGTATCCAGTAAAGCTAAAGTAAGACCTAATGTCTATAGTAATGTTTCCAAGAATGGTTGCTGCAGCACTAATATAGTGCTCTAAAAGAAGTAGCTGGCAGAACTAAAGTTTTAAATCATAATGAGCTCAAAACTCTTTATAATACGAATTTTAGCTAATAAAGTGCGTTAATCCACACTTTTTTGTCTTTATATTTTGTTTTCTTTGAGAAAATAAACACTTAATAAATCGATGTTTGTTGATGCAGTAAAGCTGAAATAAGAGTTAATGTCTCTAGTAATGTTTCCAAGAATGGTTGCTGCAGCACTAATATCGTGCTATAAAGGAAGTAGCTTCTTAAAGTTTTAAAGAAGGATGAGCTCAAAACTCTTTATATAATGAATTTTTGCTAATAAAGTGCGTTAATCAACAATATCTTGTGTTTATATTTTGTTTTCTTTGAGAAAATAAACATTTAATTAATCGATGTTTGTTGATGCAGTAAAGCTATAATAAGAACTAATGTCTATAGTAATATTTCATAGAATGGTTCCTGCAGCACTTATATAGTGCTATAAGAGAAGTAGCTGATAGAACTAAAGTTTTAAAGAAAGATGAGCTCAAATCTCTTTATAATACGAATTTTAGCTATTAAAGTGCGTTAATCCGCAATTTTTGTGGTTATATTTTGTTTTCTTTGAGAAAATAAACATTTAATTCATCGATGTTTCTTGATGCAGTAAAGCTAAAATAAGACTAAAGAAAGAAATAATGTCGATAGTAATGTTTCCAAGAATGGTAGATGCAGCACTAATATAGTGCTATAAAAGAAGTAGCTGGCAGATAAAAAATTTCAAAGAAAGATGAGCTCAAATCTCTTAATAATACAAATTTTAGCTAATAAAGTGCGTTAATCCGCACTTTTTGTGGTTATATTTTGTTTTCTTTGAGAAAAATAAACATTTAATTAACCTATGTTTGTTGATGCAGTAAAGCTGAAATTAGACTGAAGAAAGAACTAATGTCGATAGTAATGTTTCCAAGAATAGTTGTTGTAGCACTAATATAGTGCAATAAAAGAATTAGCTGGCAGTACTAAAGTTTTAAAGAAAGATGAGCTCAAAACTCTTTATAATACGAACTTTAACTATTAAAATGTGTTAATCCGCCCTTTTGGTGTTTATATTTTGTTTTCTTTGAGAAAATAAACATTTAATTAACCTATGTTTGTTGATGCAGTAAAGCTAAAATAAGACTAAAGAAAGAAATAATGTCTATAATAATGTTTCCAAGAATGGTTGCTGCAGCATTAATATAGTGCTATAAAAGAATTAGCTGGCAGAACTAAAGTTTTAAAGAAGATGAGCTCATATCTCTTTATAATACAAATTTTAGCTAATAAAATGCGTTAATCCACACTTTTTTGTGTTTAAATTTTGTTTTCTTTGAGAAAATAAACATTTAATTCATCGATGTTTGTTGATGCAGTGAAGCTAAAATAAGTCTAAAGAAAGAAATAATGTCTATAGTAATGTTTCCAAGAATGGTTGCTGCAGCACTAATATAGTGCTATAAAAGAAGTAGCTAGCAGAACTAATGTTTTAAAGAAAGATGAGCTCAAAACACTTTATAATACGAATTTTAGATAATAAAGTGCGTTAATCCACACTTTTTGTGGTTATATTTTGTTTTCTTTGAGAAAATAAAAATTTAATTAATCGATGTTTGTTGATGCAGTAAAGCTAAAATAAGACCTAATGTCTATAGTTTCCAAGAATGTCTATAGTTTCCAAGAATGGTTGCTGCAGCACTAATATCGTGCTATAAAGGAAGTAGCTTCTTAAAGTTTTAAAGAAGGATGAGCTCAAAACTCTTTATGATACGATTTTTAGCTAATAAAGTGCGTTAATCCACACTTATTTTTGTTTATACTTTGTTTTCTTTGAAAAATTAAACATTTAAATAACCGATGTTTGTTGATGCAGTAAAGCTAAAATTAGACTGAAGAAAGAACTAATGTCTAAAGCAATGTTTCCAAGAATGGTTGCTGCAGCACTAATATAGTGCTATAAAGAAGTAGCTGGAAGAACTAAAATTTCAAAGAAAGATGAGCTCAAAACTCTTTATATTACGAATTTTAGCTAATAAAGTGCGTTAATCCGCACTTTTTCTTATTATATTTTGTTTTCTTTGAGAAAATAAACATTTAATTAACCTATGTTTGTTGATGCAGTAAAGCTGAAATAAGACTAAAGAAAGTACTATTGTCGATTGTAATGTTTCCAAGAATAGTTGTTTTAGCACTAATATAGTGCAATAAAAGAATTAGCTGGCAGTACTAAATTTTTAAAGAAAGATGAGCTCAAAACTCTTTATAATACGAATTTTAGCTAATAAAGTGCGTTAATTCGCACTTTTTGTGTTTATATTTTGTTTTATTTGAGAAAATAAACATTTAATTAACCTATGTTTGTTGATGCAGTAAAGCTAAAATAAGACCTAATGTCTATAGTAATGTTTCCAAGAATGGTTGCTGCAGCACTAATATCGTGCTATAAAGGAAGTAGCTTCTTAAAGTTTTAAAGAAGGATGAGCTCAAAACTCTTTATGATACGATTTTTAGCTAATAAAGTGAGTTAATCCACACCTATTTTTGTTTATATTTTGTTTTCTTTGAAAAATTAAACATTTAAGTAACCGATGTTTGTTGATGCAGTAAAGCTAAAATTAGACTGAAGAAAGAACTAATGTCTATAGCAATGTTTCCAAGAATGGTTGCTGCAGCACTAATATAGTGCTATAAAGAAGTAGCTGGCAGAACTAAAATTTCAAAGAAAGATGAGCTCAAAACTCTTTATAATACGAATTTTAGCTAATAAAGTGAGTTAATCCGCACCTTTTGTGTTTATATTTTGTTTTCTTTGAGAAAATAAACATTTAATTAATGGATGTTTGTTGATGCAGTAAAGCTCTAATAAGACCCAATGTCTATAGTAATGTTTCCAAGAATGGTTGCTGCAGCACTAATATAGTGCTATAAAAGAAGTAGCTGGCAGAACTAAAGTTTTAAAGAAAGATGAGCTGAGTTATCTTTATAATACGAATTTTAGCTAATAAAGTGCGTTAATCCGCACTTTTTCTTATTATATTTTGTTTTCTTTGAGGAAATAAAAATTTAATTAACCTATGTTTGTTGATGCAGTAAAGCTGAAATTAGACTAAAGAAAGAACTAATATCGATAGTAATGTTTCCAAGAATAGTTGTTGTAGCAATAATATAGTGCAATAAAAGAATTAGCTGGCAGTACTAAATTTTTAAAGAAAGATGAGCTCAAAACTCTTTATAATACGAATTTTAGCTAATAAAGTGCGTTAATTCGCACTTTTTGTGTTTATATTTTGTTTTATTTGAGAAAATAAACATTTAATTAACCTATGTTTGTTGATGCAGTAAAGCTAAAATAAGACCTAATGTCTATAGTAATGTTTCCAAGAATGGTTGCTGCAGCACTAATATCGTGCTATAAAGGAAGTAGCTTCTTAAAGTTTTAAAGAAGGATGAGCTCAAAACTCTTTATGATACGATTTTTAGCTAATAAAGTGAGTTAATCCACACCTATTTTTGTTTATATTTTGTTTTCTTTGAAAAATTAAACATTTAAGTAACCGATGTTTGTTGATGCAGTAAAGCTAAAATTAGACTGAAGAAAGAACTAATGTCTATAGCAATGTTTCCAAGAATGGTTGCTGCAGCACTAATATAGTGCTATAAAGAAGTAGCTGGCAGAACTAAAATTTCAAAGAAAGATGAGCTCAAAACTCTTTATAATACGAATTTTAGCTAATAAAGTGAGTTAATCCGCACCTTTTGTGTTTATATTTTGTTTTCTTTGAGAAAATAAACATTTAATTAATGGATGTTTGTTGATGCAGTAAAGCTCTAATAAGACCCAATGTCTATAGTAATGTTTCCAAGAATGGTTGCTGCAGCACTAATATAGTGCTATAAAAGAAGTAGCTGGCAGAACTAAAGTTTTAAAGAAAGATGAGCTGAGTTATCTTTATAATACGAATTTTAGCTAATAAAGTGCGTTAATCCGCACTTTTTCTTATTATATTTTGTTTTCTTTGAGGAAATAAAAATTTAATTAACCTATGTTTGTTGATGCAGTAAAGCTGAAATTAGACTAAAGAAAGAACTAATATCGATAGTAATGTTTCCAAGAATAGTTGTTGTAGCACTAATATAGTGCAATAAAAGAATTAGCTGGCAGTACTAAATTTTTAAAGAAAGATGAGCTCAAAACTCTTTATAATACGAATTTTAGCTAATAAAGTGCGTTAATTCGCACTTTTTGTGTTTATATTTTGTTTTCTTTGAGAAAATAAACATTTAATTAACCTATGTTTGTTGATGCAGTAAAGCTAAAATAAGACCTAATGTCTATAGTAATGTTTCCAAGAATGGTTGCTGCAGCACTAATATCGTGCTATAAAGGAAGTAGCTTCTTAAAGTTTTAAAGAAGGATGAGCTCAAAACTCTTTATGATACGATTTTTAGCTAATAAAGTGAGTTAATCCACACCTATGTTTGTTTATATTTTGTTTTCTTTGAAAAATTAAACATTTAAATAACCGATGTTTGTTGATGCAGTAAAGCTGAAATTAGACTAAAGAAAGAACTAATATCGATAGTAATGTTTCCAAGAATAGTTGTTGTAGCACTAATATTGTGTTATAAATGAAGTAGCTTCTTAAAGTTTTAAAGAAGGATGAGCTCAAAACTCTTTATGATACGATTTTTAGCTAATAAAGTGCGTTAATCCACACTTAATTGTGTTTATATTTTGTTTTCTTTGAGAAAATAAACACTTCATAAATCGATGTTTGTTGATGCAGTAAAGCTGAAATAAGAGTTAATGTCTCTAGTAATGTTTCCAAGAATGGTTGCTGCAGCACTAATATCGTGCTATAAATGAAGTAGCTTCTTAAACTTTTAAAGAAGGATGAGCTCAAAACTCTTTATATAATGAATTTTTGCTAATAAAGTTTGTTAATCCACACTTTTTGTGGTTATATTTTGTTTTTTTGAGAAAATAAACACTTAATAAATCGATGTGTGTTGATGCAGTAAAGCTGAAATAAGAGTTAATGTCTCTAGTAATGTTTCCAAGAATGGTTGCTGCCGCACTAATATTGTGTTATAAATGAAGTAGCTTCTTAAAGTTTTAAAGAAGGATGAGCTCAAAACTCTTTATGATACGATTTTTAGCTAATAAAGTGCGTTAATACACACTTAATTGTGTTTATATTTTGTTTTCTTTGAGAAAATAAACACTTAATAAATCGATGTTTGTTGATGCAGTAAAGCTAAAATTAGACTGAAGAAAGAACTAATGTCTATAGCAATGTTTCCAAGAATGGTTGCTCTAGCACTAATATAGTGCTATAAAGAAGTAGCTGGCAGAACTAAAATTTCAAAGAAAGATGAGCTCAAAACTCTTTATAATACGAATTTTAGCTAATAAAGTGAGTTAATCCGCACCTTTTGTGTTTATATTTTGTTTTCTTTGAGAAAATAAACATTTATTTAATGGATGTTTGTGTATCCAGTAAAGCTAAAGTAAGACCTAATGTCTATAGCAATGTTTCCAAGAATGGTTGCTGCAGCACTAATATAGTGCTATAAAGAAGTAGCTGGCAGAACTAAAATTTCAAAGAAAGATGAGCTCAAAACTCTTTATAATACGAATTTTAGCTAATAAAGTGAGTTAATCCGCACCTTTTGTGTTTATATTTTGTTTTCTTTGAGAAAATAGACATATATTTAATGGATGTTTGTGTATCCAGTAAAGCTAAAGTAAGACCTAATGTCTATAGTAATGTTTCCAAGAATGGTTGCTGCAGCACTAATATAGTGCTCTAAAAGAAGTAGCTGGCAGAACTAAAGTTTTAAATCATAATGAGCTCAAAACTCTTTATAATACGAATTTTAGCTAATAAAGTGCGTTAATCCACACTTTTTTGTCTTTATATTTTGTTTTCTTTGAGAAAATAAACACTTAATAAATCGATGTTTGTTGATGCAGTAAAGCTGAAATAAGAATTAATGTCTCTAGTAATGTTTCCAAGAATGGTTGCTGCAGCACTAATATAGTGCTCTAAAAGAAGTAGCTGGCAGAACTAAAGTTTTAAAGAAGGATGAGCTCAAAACTCTTTATATAATGAATTTTTGCTAATAAAGTGCGTTAATCAACAATATCTTGTGTTTATATTTTGTTTTCTTTGAGAAAATAAACATTTAATTAATCGATGTTTGTTGATGCAGTAAAGCTATAATAAGAACTAATGTCTATAGTAATATTTCATAGAATGGTTCCTGCAGCACTTATATAGTGCTATAAAAGAAGTAGCTGATAGAACTAAAGTTTTAAAGAAAGATGAGCTCAAATCTCTTTATAATACGAATTTTAGCTATTAAAGTGCGTTAATCCGCAATTTTTGTGGTTATATTTTGTTTTCTTTGAGAAAATAAACATTTAATTCATCGATGTTTCTTGATGCAGTAAAGCTAAAATAAGACTAAAGAAAGAAATAATGTCGATAGTAATGTTTCCAAGAATGGTAGATGCAGCACTAATATAGTGCTATAAAAGAAGTAGCTGGCAGATAAAAAATTTCAAAGAAAGATGAGCTCAAATCTCTTAATAATACAAATTTTAGCTAATAAAGTGCGTTAATCCGCACTTTTTGTGGTTATATTTTGTTTTCTTTGAGAAAAATAAACATTTAATTAACCTATGTTTGTTGATGCAGTAAAGCTGAAATTAGACTGAAGAGAGAACTAATGTCGATAGTAATGTTTCCAAGAATAGTTGTTGTAGCACTAATATAGTGCAATAAAAGAATTAGCTGGCAGTACTAAAGTTTTAAAGAAAGATGAGCTCAAAACTCTTTATAATACGAACTTTAACTATTAAAATGTGTTAATCCGCCCTTTTGGTGTTTATATTTTGTTTTCTTTGAGAAAATAAACATTTAATTAACCTATGTTTGTTGATGCAGTAAAGCTAAAATAAGACTAAAGAAAGAAATAATGTCTATAATAATGTTTCCAAGAATGGTTGCTGCAGCATTAATATAGTGCTATAAAAGAATTAGCTGGCAGAACTAAAGTTTTAAAGAAGATGAGCTCATATCTCTTTATAATACAAATTTTAGCTAATAAAATGCGTTAATCCACACTTTTTTGTGTTTAAATTTTGTTTTCTTTGAGAAAATAAACATTTAATTCATCGATGTTTGTTGATGCAGTGAAGCTAAAATAAGTCTAAAGAAAGAAATAATGTCTATAGTAATGTTTCCAAGAATGGTTGCTGCAGCACTAATATAATGCTATAAAAGAAGTAGCTAGCAGAACTAATGTTTTAAAGAAAGATGAGCTCAAAACACTTTATAATACGAATTTTAGATAATAAAGTGCGTTAATCCACACTTTTTTGTGATTATATTTTGTTTTCTTTGAGAAAATAAACACTTAATAAATCGATGTTTGTTGATGCAGTAAAGCTAAAATTAGACTGAAGAAAGAACTAATGTCTATAGCAATGTTTCCAAGAATGGTTGCTCTAGCACTAATATAGTGCTATAAAGAAGTAGCTGGCAGAACTAAAATTTCAAAGAAAGATGAGCTCAAAACTCTTTATAATACGAATTTTAGCTAATAAAGTGAGTTAATCCGCACCTTTTGTGTTTATATTTTGTTTTCTTTGAGAAAATAAACATTTATTTAATGGATGTTTGTGTATCCAGTAAAGCTAAAGTAAGACCTAATGTCTATAGCAATGTTTCCAAGAATGGTTGCTGCAGCACTAATATAGTGCTATAAAGAAGTAGCTGGCAGAACTAAAATTTCAAAGAAAGATGAGCTCAAAACTCTTTATAATATGAATTTTAGCTAATAAAGTGAGTTAATCCGCACCTTTTGTGTTTATATTTTGTTTTCTTTGAGAAAATAAACATTTATTTAATGGATGTTTGTGTATCCAGTAAAGCTAAAGTAAGACCTAATGTCTATAGTAATGTTTCCAAGAATGGTTGCTGCAGCACTAATATAGTGCTCTAAAAGAAGTAGCTGGCAGAACTAAAGTTTTAAATCATAATGAGCTCAAAACTCTTTATAATACGAATTTTAGCTAATAAAGTGCGTTAATCCACACTTTTTTGTCTTTATATTTTGTTTTCTTTGAGAAAATAAACACTTAATAAATCGATGTTTGTTGATGCAGTAAAGCTGAAATAAGAGTTAATGTCTCTAGTAATGTTTCCAAGAATGGTTGCTGCAGCACTAATATCGTGCTATAAAGGAAGTAGCTTCTTAAAGTTTTAAAGAAGGATGAGCTCAAAACTCTTTATATAATGAATTTTTGCTAATAAAGTGCGTTAATCAACAATATCTTGTGTTTATATTTTGTTTTCTTTGAGAAAATAAACATTTAATTAATCGATGTTTGTTGATGCAGTAAAGCTATAATAAGAACTAATGTCTATAGTAATATTTCATAGAATGGTTCCTGCAGCACTTATATAGTGCTATAAAAGAAGTAGCTGATAGAACTAAAGTTTTAAAGAAAGATGAGCTCAAATCTCTTTATAATACGAATTTTAGCTATTAAAGTGCGTTAATCCGCAATTTTTGTGGTTATATTTTGTTTTCTTTGAGAAAATAAACATTTAATTCATCGATGTTTCTTGATGCAGTAAAGCTAAAATAAGACTAAAGAAAGAAATAATGTCGATAGTAATGTTTCCAAGAATGGTAGATGCAGCACTAATATAGTGCTATAAAAGAAGTAGCTGGCAGATAAAAAATTTCAAAGAAAGATGAGCTCAAATCTCTTAATAATACAAATTTTAGCTAATAAAGTGCGTTAATCCGCACTTTTTGTGGTTATATTTTGTTTTCTTTGAGAAAAATAAACATTTAATTAACCTATGTTTGTTGATGCAGTAAAGCTGAAATTAGACTGAAGAAAGAACTAATGTCGATAGTAATGTTTCCAAGAATAGTTGTTGTAGCACTAATATAGTGCAATAAAAGAATTAGCTGGCAGTACTAAAGTTTTAAAGAAAGATGAGCTCAAAACTCTTTATAATACGAATTTTAGATAATAAAGTGCGTTAATCCACACTTTTTTGTGATTATATTTTGTTTTCTTTGAAAAATTAAACATTTAAATAACCGATGTTTGTTGATGCAGTAAAGCTAAAATTAGACTGAAGAAAGAAATAATGTCTATAGTAATGTTTCCAAGAATGATTGCTGCAGCACTAATATAGTGCTATAAAAGAAGTAGCTAGCAGAACTAATGTTTTAAAGAAAGATGAGCTCAAAACACTTTATAATACGAATTTTAGATAATAAAGTGCGTTAATCCACACTTTTTGTGGTTATATTTTGTTTTCTTTGAGAAAATAAAAATTTAATTAATCGATGTTTGTTGATGCAGTAAAGCTAAAATAAGACCTAATGTCTATAGTTTCCAAGAATGTCTATAGTTTCCAAGAATGGTTGCTGCAGCACTGATATCGTGCTATAAAGGAAGTAGCTTCTTAAAGTTTTAAAGAAGGATGAGCTCAAAACTCTTTATGATACGATTTTTAGCTAATAAAGTGCGTTAATCCACACTTATTTTTAATTATACTTTGTTTTCTTTGAAAAATTAAACATTTAAATAACCGATGTTTGTTGATGCAGTAAAGCTAAAATTAGACTGAAGAAAGAACTAATGTCTAAAGCAATGTTTCCAAGAATGGTTGCTGCAGCACTAATATAGTGCTATAAAGAAGTAGCTGGAAGAACTAAAATTTCAAAGAAAGATGAGCTCAAAACTCTTTATATTACGAATTTTAGCTAATAAAGTGCGTTAATCCGCACTTTTTCTTATTATATTTTGTTTTCTTTGAGAAAATAAACATTTAATTAACCTATGTTTGTTGATGCAGTAAAGCTGAAATTAGACTAAAGAAAGAACTATTGTCGATTGTAATGTTTCCAAGATAAGTTGTTTTAGCACTAATATAGTGCAATAAAAGAATTAGCTGGCAGTACTAAATTTTTAAAGAAAGATGAGCTCAAAACTCTTTATAATACGAATTTTAGCTAATAAAGTGCGTTAATTCGCACTTTTTGTGTTTATATTTTGTTTTATTTGAGAAAATAAACATTTAATTAACCTATGTTTGTTGATGCAGTAAAGCTAAAATAAGACCTAATGTCTATAGTAATGTTTCCAAGAATGGTTGCTGCAGCACTAATATCGTGCTATAAAGGAAGTAGCTTCTTAAAGTTTTAAAGAAGGATGAGCTCAAAACTCTTTATGATACGATTTTTAGCTAATAAAGTGCGTTAATCCACACTTATTTTTGTTTATACTTTGTTTTCTTTGAAAAATTAAACATTTAAATAACCGATGTTTGTTGATGCAGTAAAGCTAAAATTAGACTGAAGAAAGAACTAATGTCTAAAGCAATGTTTCCAAGAATGGTTGCTGCAGCACTAATATAGTGCTATAAAGAAGTAGCTGGAAGAACTAAAATTTCAAAGAAAGATGAGCTCAAAACTCTTTATATTACGAATTTTAGCTAATAAAGTGCGTTAATCCGCACTTTTTCTTATTATATTTTGTTTTCTTTGAGAAAATAAACATTTAATTAACCTATGTTTGTTGATGCAGTAAAGCTGAAATAAGACTAAAGAAAGAACTATTGTCGATTGTAATGTTTCCAAGAATAGTTGTTTTAGCACTAATATAGTGCAATAAAAGAATTAGCTGGCAGTACTAAATTTTTAAAGAAAGATGAGCTCAAAAGTCTTTATAATACGAATTTTAGCTAATAAAGTGCGTTAATTCGCACTTTTTGTGTTTATATTTTGTTTTATTTGAGAAAATAAACATTTAATTAACCTATGTTTGTTGATGCAGTAAAGCTAAAATAAGACCTAATGTCTATAGTAATGTTTCCAAGAATGGTTGCTGCAGCACTAATATCGTGCTATAAAGGAAGTAGCTTCTTAAAGTTTTAAAGAAGGATGAGCTCAAAACTCTTTATGATACGATTTTTAGCTAATAAAGTGAGTTAATCCACACCTATTTTTGTTTATATTTTGTTTTCTTTGAAAAATTAAACATTTAAGTAACCGATGTTTGTTGATGCAGTAAAGCTAAAATTAGACTGAAGAAAGAACTAATGTCTATAGCAATGTTTCCAAGAATGGTTGCTGCAGCACTAATATAGTGCTATAAAGAAGTAGCTGGCAGAACTAAAATTTCAAAGAAAGATGAGCTCAAAACTCTTTATAATACGAATTTTAGCTAATAAAGTGAGTTAATCCGCACCTTTTGTGTTTATATTTTGTTTTCTTTGAAAAATTAAACATTTAAATAACCGATGTTTGTTGATGCAGTAAAGCTGAAATTAGACTAAAGAAAGAACTAATATCGATAGTAATGTTTCCAAGAATAGTTGTTGTAGCACTAATATAGTGCTATAAAAGAATTAGCTGGCAGTACTAAATTTTTAAAGAAAGATGAGCTCAAAACTCTTTATAATATGAATTTTAGCTAATAAAGTGCGTTAATTCGCACTTTTTGTGTTTATATTTTGTTTTTTTGAGAAAATAAACACTTAATAAATCGATGTTTGTTGATGCAGTAAAGCTGAAATAAGAGTTAATGTCTCTAGTAATGTTTCCAAGATTGGTTGCTGCCGCACTAATATTGTGTTATAAATGAAGTAGCTTCTTAAAGTTTTAAAGAAGGATGAGCTCAAAACTCTTTATGATACGATTTTTAGCTAATAAAGTGCGTTAATCCACACTTAATTGTGTTTATATTTTGTTTTCTTTGAGAAAATAAACACTTAATAAATCGATGTTTGTTGATGCAGTAAAGCTAAAATTAGACTGAAGAAAGAACTAATGTCTATAGCAATGTTTCCAAGAATGGTTGCTCTAGCACTAATATAGTGCTATAAAGAAGTAGCTGGCAGAACTAAAATTTCAAAGAAAGATGAGCTCAAAACTCTTTATAATACGAATTTTAGCTAATAAAGTGAGTTAATCCGCACCTTTTGTGTTTATATTTTGTTTTCTTTGAGAAAATAAACATTTATTTAATGGATGTTTGTGTATCCAGTAAAGCTAAAGTAAGACCTAATGTCTATAGCAATGTTTCCAAGAATGGTTGCTGCAGCACTAATATAGTGCTATAAAGAAGTAGCTGGCAGAACTAAAATTTCAAAGAAAGATGAGCTCAAAACTCTTTATAATATGAATTTTAGCTAATAAAGTGAGTTAATCCGCACCTTTTGTGTTTATATTTTGTTTTCTTTGAGAAAATAAACATTTATTTAATGGATGTTTGTGTATCCAGTAAAGCTAAAGTAAGACCTAATGTCTATAGTAATGTTTCCAAGAATGGTTGCTGCAGCACTAATATAGTGCTCTAAAAGAAGTAGCTGGCAGAACTAAAGTTTTAAATCATAATGAGCTCAAAACTCTTTATAATACGAATTTTAGCTAATAAAGTGCGTTAATCCACACTTTTTTGTCTTTATATTTTGTTTTCTTTGAGAAAATAAACACTTAATAAATCGATGTTTGTTGATGCAGTAAAGCTGAAATAAGAGTTAATGTCTCTAGTAATGTTTCCAAGAATGGTTGCTGCAGCACTAATATCGTGCTATAAAGGAAGTAGCTTCTTAAAGTTTTAAAGAAGGATGAGCTCAAAACTCTTTATATAATGAATTTTTGCTAATAAAGTGCGTTAATCAACAATATCTTGTGTTTATATTTTGTTTTCTTTGAGAAAATAAACATTTAATTAATCGATGTTTGTTGATGCAGTAAAGCTATAATAAGAACTAATGTCTATAGTAATATTTCATAGAATGGTTCCTGCAGCACTTATATAGTGCTATAAAAGAAGTAGCTGATAGAACTAAAGTTTTAAAGAAAGATGAGCTCAAATCTCTTTATAATACGAATTTTAGCTATTAAAGTGCGTTAATCCGCAATTTTTGTGGTTATATTTTGTTTTCTTTGAGAAAATAAACATTTAATTCATCGATGTTTCTTGATGCAGTAAAGCTAAAATAAGACTAAAGAAAGAAATAATGTCGATAGTAATGTTTCCAAGAATGGTAGATGCAGCACTAATATAGTGCTATAAAAGAAGTAGCTGGCAGATAAAAAATTTCAAAGAAAGATGAGCTCAAATCTCTTAATAATACAAATTTTAGCTAATAAAGTGCGTTAATCCGCACTTTTTGTGGTTATATTTTGTTTTCTTTGAGAAAAATAAACATTTAATTAACCTATGTTTGTTGATGCAGTAAAGCTGAAATTAGACTGAAGAAAGAACTAATGTCGATAGTAATGTTTCCAAGAATAGTTGTTGTAGCACTAATATAGTGCAGTAAAAGAATTAGCTGGCAGTACTAAAGTTTTAAAGAAAGATGAGCTCAAAACTCTTTATAATACGAACTTTAACTATTAAAATGTGTTAATCCGCCCTTTTGGTGTTTATATTTTGTTTTCTTTGAGAAAATAAACATTTAATTAACCTATGTTTGTTGATGCAGTAAAGCTAAAATAAGACTAAAGAAAGAAATAATGTCTATAATAATGTTTCCAAGAATGGTTGCTGCAGCATTAATATAGTGCTATAAAAGAATTAGCTGGCAGAACTAAAGTTTTAAAGAAGATGAGCTCATATCTCTTTATAATACAAATTTTAGCTAATAAAATGCGTTAATCCACACTTTTTTGTGTTTAAATTTTGTTTTCTTTGAGAAAATAAACATTTAATTCATCGATGTTTGTTGATGCAGTGAAGCTAAAATAAGTCTAAAGAAAGAAATAATGTCTATAGTAATGTTTCCAAGAATGGTTGCTGCAGCACTAATATAGTGCTATAAAAGAAGTAGCTAGCAGAACTAATGTTTTAAAGAAAGATGAGCTCAAAACACTTTATAATACGAATTTTAGATAATAAAGTGCGTTAATCCACACTTTTTTGTGATTATATTTTGTTTTCTTTGAAAAATTAAACATTTAAATAACCGATGTTTGTTGATGCAGTAAAGCTAAAATTAGACTGAAGAAAGAAATAATGTCTATAGTAATGTTTCCAAGAATGGTTGCTGCAGCACTAATATAGTGCTATAAAAGAAGTAGCTAGCAGAACTAATGTTTTAAAGAAAGATGAGCTCAAAACACTTTATAATACGAATTTTAGATAATAAAGTGCGTTAATCCACACTTTTTGTGGTTATATTTTGTTTTCTTTGAGAAAATAAAAATTTAATTAATCGATGTTTGTTGATGCAGTAAAGCTAAAATAAGACCTAATGTCTATAGTTTCCAAGAATGTCTATAGTTTCCAAGAATGGTTGCTGCAGCACTAATATCGTGCTATAAAGGAAGTAGCTTCTTAAAGTTTTAAAGAAGGATGAGCTCAAAACTCTTTATGATACGATTTTTAGCTAATAAAGTGCGTTAATCCACACTTATTTTTGTTTATACTTTGTTTTCTTTGAAAAATTAAACATTTAAATAACCGATGTTTGTTGATGCAGTAAAGCTAAAATTAGACTGAAGAAAGAACTAATGTCTAAAGCAATGTTTCCAAGAATGGTTGCTGCAGCACTAATATAGTGCTATAAAGAAGTAGCTGGAAGAACTAAAATTTCAAAGAAAGATGAGCTCAAAACTCTTTATATTACGAATTTTAGCTAATAAAGTGCGTTAATCCGCACTTTTTCTTATTATATTTTGTTTTCTTTGAGAAAATAAACATTTAATTAACCTATGTTTGTTGATGCAGTAAAGCTGAAATAAGACTAAAGAAAGAACTATTGTCGATTGTAATGTTTCCAAGAATAGTTGTTTTAGCACTAATATAGTGCAATAAAAGAATTAGCTGGCAGTACTAAATTTTTAAAGAAAGATGAGCTCAAAACTCTTTATAATACGAATTTTAGCTAATAAAGTGCGTTAATTCGCACTTTTTGTGTTTATATTTTGTTTTATTTGAGAAAATAAACATTTAATTAACCTATGTTTGTTGATGCAGTAAAGCTAAAATAAGACCTAATGTCTATAGTAATGTTTCCAAGAATGGTTGCTGCAGCACTAATATCGTGCTATAAAGGAAGTAGCTTCTTAAAGTTTTAAAGAAGGATGAGCTCAAAACTCTTTATGATACGATTTTTAGCTAATAAAGTGAGTTAATCCACACCTATTTTTGTTTATATTTTGTTTTCTTTGAAAAATTAAACATTTAAGTAACCGATGTTTGTTGATGCAGTAAAGCTAAAATTAGACTGAAGAAAGAACTAATGTCTATAGCAATGTTTCCAAGAATGGTTGCTGCAGCACTAATATAGTGCTATAAAGAAGTAGCTGGCAGAACTAAAATTTCAAAGAAAGATGAGCTCAAAACTCTTTATAATACGAATTTTAGCTAATAAAGTGAGTTAATCCGCACCTTTTGTGTTTATATTTTGTTTTCTTTGAAAAATTAAACATTTAAATAACCGATGTTTGTTGATGCAGTAAAGCTGAAATTAGACTAAAGAAAGAACTAATATCGATAGTAATGTTTCCAAGAATAGTTGTTGTAGCACTAATATAGTGCTATAAAAGAATTAGCTGGCAGTACTAAATTTTTAAAGAAAGATGAGCTCAAAACTCTTTATAATACGAATTTTAGCTAATAAAGTGCGTTAATTCGCACTTTTTGTGTTTATATTTTGTTTTCTTTGAGAAAATAAACACTTCATAAATCGATGTTTGTTGATGCAGTAAAGCTGAAATAAGAGTTAATGTCTCTAGTAATGTTTCAAAGAATGGTTGCTGCAGCACTAATATCGTGCTATAAATGAAGTAGCTTCTTAAAGTTTTAAAGAAGGATGAGCTCAAAACCTTTTATATAATGAATTTGTGCTAATAAAGTTTGTTAATCCACACTTTTTGTGGTTATATTTTGTTTTTTTGAGAAAATAAACACTTAATAAATCGATGTTTGTTGATGCAGTAAAGCTGAAATAAGAGTTAATGTCTCTAGTAATGTTTCCAAGATTGGTTGCTGCCGCACTAATATTGTGTTATAAATGAAGTAGCTTCTTAAAGTTTTAAAGAAGGATGAGCTCAAAACTCTTTATGATACGATTTTTAGCTAATAAAGTGCGTTAATCCACACTTAATTGTGTTTATATTTTGTTTTCTTTGAGAAAATAAACACTTAATAAATCGATGTTTGTTGATGCAGAAAAGCTAAAATTAGACTGAAGAAAGAACTAATGTCTATAGCAATGTTTCCAAGAATGGTTGCTCTAGCACTAATATAGTGCTATAAAGAAGTAGCTGGCAGAACTAAAATTTCAAAGAAAGATGAGCTCAAAACTCTTTATAATACGAATTTTAGCTAATAAAGTGAGTTAATCCGCACCTTTTGTGTTTATATTTTGTTTTCTTTGAGAAAATAAACATTTATTTAATGGATGTTTGTGTATCCAGTAAAGCTAAAGTAAGACCTAATGTCTATAGCAATGTTTCCAAGAATGGTTGCTGCAGCACTAATATAGTGCTATAAAGAAGTAGCTGGCAGAACTAAAATTTCAAAGAAAGATGAGCTCAAAACTCTTTATAATATGAATTTTAGCTAATAAAGTGAGTTAATCCGCACCTTTTGTGTTTATATTTTGTTTTCTTTGAGAAAATAAACATTTATTTAATGGATGTTTGTGTATCCAGTAAAGCTAAAGTAAGACCTAATGTCTATAGTAATGTTTCCAAGAATGGTTGCTGCAGCACTAATATAGTGCTCTAAAAGAAGTAGCTGGCAGAACTAAAGTTTTAAATCATAATGAGCTCAAAACTCTTTATAATACGAATTTTAGCTAATAAAGTGCGTTAATCCACACTTTTTTGTCTTTATATTTTGTTTTCTTTGAGAAAATAAACACTTAATAAATCGATGTTTGTTGATGCAGTAAAGCTGAAATAAGAGTTAATGTCTCTAGTAATGTTTCCAAGAATGGTTGCTGCAGCACTAATATCGTGCTATAAAGGAAGTAGCTTCTTAAAGTTTTAAAGAAGGATGAGCTCAAAACTCTTTATATAATGAATTTTTGCTAATAAAGTGCGTTAATCAACAATATCTTGTGTTTATATTTTGTTTTCTTTGAGAAAATAAACATTTAATTAATCGATGTTTGTTGATGCAGTAAAGCTATAATAAGAACTAATGTCTATAGTAATATTTCATAGAATGGTTCCTGCAGCACTTATATAGTGCTATAAAAGAAGTAGCTGATAGAACTAAAGTTTTAAAGAAAGATGAGCTCAAATCTCTTTATAATACGAATTTTAGCTATTAAAGTGCGTTAATCCGCAATTTTTGTGGTTATATTTTGTTTTCTTTGAGAAAATAAACATTTAATTCATCGATGTTTCTTGATGCAGTAAAGCTAAAATAAGACTAAAGAAAGAAATAATGTCGATAGTAATGTTTCCAAGAATGGTAGATGCAGCACTAATATAGTGCTATAAAAGAAGTAGCTGGCAGATAAAAAATTTCAAAGAAAGATGAGCTCAAATCTCTTAATAATACAAATTTTAGCTAATAAAGTGCGTTAATCCGCACTTTTTGTGGTTATATTTTGTTTTCTTTGAGAAAAATAAACATTTAATTAACCTATGTTTGTTGATGCAGTAAAGCTGAAATTAGACTGAAGAAAGAACTAATGTCGATAGTAATGTTTCCAAGAATAGTTGTTGTAGCACTAATATAGTGCAATAAAAGAATTAGCTGGCAGTACTAAAGTTTTAAAGAAAGATGAGCTCAAAACTCTTTATAATACGAATTTTAGATAATAAAGTGCGTTAATCCACACTTTTTTGTGATTATATTTTGTTTTCTTTGAAAAATTAAACATTTAAATAACCGATGTTTGTTGATGCAGTAAAGCTAAAATTAGACTGAAGAAAGAAATAATGTCTATAGTAATGTTTCCAAGAATGGTTGCTGCAGCACTAATATAGTGCTATAAAAGAAGTAGCTAGCAGAACTAATGTTTTAAAGAAAGATGAGCTCAAAACACTTTATAATACGAATTTTAGATAATAAAGTGCGTTAATCCACACTTTTTGTGGTTATATTTTGTTTTCTTTGAGAAAATAAAAATTTAATTAATCGATGTTTGTTGATGCAGTAAAGCTAAAATAAGACCTAATGTCTATAGTTTCCAAGAATGTCTATAGTTTCCAAGAATGGTTGCTGCAGCACTAATATCGTGCTATAAAGGAAGTAGCTTCTTAAAGTTTTAAAGAAGGATGAGCTCAAAACTCTTTATGATACGATTTTTAGCTAATAAAGTGCGTTAATCCACACTTATTTTTAATTATACTTTGTTTTCTTTGAAAAATTAAACATTTAAATAACCGATGTTTGTTGATGCAGTAAAGCTAAAATTAGACTGAAGAAAGAACTAATGTCTAAAGCAATGTTTCCAAGAATGGTTGCTGCAGCACTAATATAGTGCTATAAAGAAGTAGCTGGAAGAACTAAAATTTCAAAGAAAGATGAGCTCAAAACTCTTTATATTACGAATTTTAGCTAATAAAGTGCGTTAATCCGCACTTTTTCTTATTATATTTTGTTTTCTTTGAGAAAATAAACATTTAATTAACCTATGTTTGTTGATGCAGTAAAGCTGAAATTAGACTAAAGAAAGAACTATTGTCGATTGTAATGTTTCCAAGAATAGTTGTTTTAGCACTAATATAATGCAATAAAAGAATTAGCTGGCAGTACTAAATTTTTAAAGAAAGATGAGCTCAAAACTCTTTATAATACGAATTTTAGCTAATAAAGTGCGTTAATTCGCACTTTTTGTGTTTATATTTTGTTTTATTTGAGAAAATAAACATTTAATTAACCTATGTTTGTTGATGCAGTAAAGCTAAAATAAGACCTAATGTCTATAGTAATGTTTCCAAGAATGGTTGCTGCAGCACTAATATCGTGCTATAAAGGAAGTAGCTTCTTAAAGTTTTAAAGAAGGATGAGCTCAAAACTCTTTATGATACGATTTTTAGCTAATAAAGTGAGTTAATCCACACCTATTTTTGTTTATATTTTGTTTTCTTTGAAAAATTAAACATTTAAGTAACCGATGTTTGTTGATGCAGTAAAGCTAAAATTAGACTGAAGAAAGAACTAATGTCTATAGCAATGTTTCCAAGAATGGTTGCTGCAGCACTAATATAGTGCTATAAAGAAGTAGCTGGCAGAACTAAAATTTCAAAGAAAGATGAGCTCAAAACTCTTTATAATACGAATTTTAGCTAATAAAGTGAGTTAATCCGCACCTTTTGTGTTTATATTTTGTTTTCTTTGAGAAAATAAACATTTAATTAATGGATGTTTGTTGATGCAGTAAAGCTCTAATAAGACCCAATGTCTATAGTAATGTTTCCAAGAATGGTTGCTGCAGCACTAATATAGTGCGATAAAAGAAGTAGCTGGCAGAACTAAAGTTTTAAAGAAAGATGAGCTGAGTTATCTTTATAATACGAATTTTAGCTAATAAAGTGCGTTAATCCGCACTTTTTCTTATTATATTTTGTTTTCTTTGAGGAAATAAAAATTTAATTAACCTATGTTTGTTGATGCAGTAAAGCTGAAATTAGACTAAAGAAAGAACTAATATCGATAGTAATGTTTCCAAGAATAGTTGTTGTAGCACTAATATAGTGCAATAAAAGAATTAGCTGGCAGTACTAAATTTTTAAAGAAAGATGAGCTCAAAACTCTTTATAATACGAATTTTAGCTAATAAAGTGCGTTAATTCGCACTTTTTGTGTTTATATTTTGTTTTCTTTGAGAAAATAAACACTTAATAAATCGATGTTTGTTGATGCAGTAAAGCTGAAATTAGACTAAAGAAAGAACTAATGTCGCTATCAATGTTTCAAAGAATAGTTGTTGTAGCACTAATATAGTGCAATAAACGAATTAGCTGGCAGTACTAAAGTTTTAAAGAAAGATGAGCTCAAAACTCTTTATAATACGAGATTTTGCTAATAAAATGCATTAAATCCATACTTTTTGTATTTATATTTTGTTTTCTTTGAGAATTAAAAAATTTAATTAACCGATGTTTGTTGATGCAGTAAAGCTGAAATTAGACTGAAGAGGGAACTAATGTCTTAGTAATGTTTCCAAGAATGGTTGCTGCAGCAATAATATCGTGCTATAAAGGAAGTAGCTTCTTAAAGTTTTAAAGAAGGATGAGCTCCAAACTCTTTATATAATGAATTTTTGGTAATAGAGTGCGTTAATCCACACTTTTTGTTGTTATATTTTGTTTTCTTTGAGAAAATAAACATTTAATTACCCTATGTTTGTTGATGCAGTAAAGCTGAAAATAGACTAAAGAAAGAACTAATGTCTTAGTAATGTTTCCAAGAATGGTTGCTGCAGCACTAATATCGTGCTATAAAGGAAGTAGCTTCTTAAAGTTTTAAAGAAGGATGAGCTCCAAACTCTTTATATAATGAATTTTTGGTAATAAATTTCGTTAATCCACACTTTTTGTGGTTATATTTTGTTTCCTTTAAGAAAATAAACATTTATTTAATCGATGTTTGTTTATGCAGTAAAGCTAAAATAAGACCTAATGTCTATAGTAATGTTTCCAAGAATGGTTGCTGCAGCACTAATATAGTGCTATAAAAGAAGTAAATGGCAGAACTAAAGTTTTAAAGAAACATGAGCTCAAATCTCTTTATAATACGAATTTTAGCTAATAAAGTGCGTTAATCCACACTTTTTTGTGGTTATATTTTGTTTTCTTTGAAAAAATAAACATTTAATTAATCGATGTTTGTTGATGCAGTAAAACTGAAATAAGACTTAATGTCTCTAGTAATGTTTCCAAGAATGGTTACTGCAGCACTAATATAGTGCTATAAAAGAAGTAGCTAGCAGAAGTAAAGTTTTAAAGAAAGATGAGCTGAAAACTCTTTATAATAGGAATTTTAGCTAATAAAGTGTGTTAATCAACACTTTTTCGTGTTTATATTTTGTTTTCTTTGAAAAAATAAACATTTAATTAATCGATGTTTGTTGATGCAGTAAAACTGAAATAAGACTTAATGTCTATAGTAATGTTTCCAAGAATGGCTCCTTTAGCACTAATATAGTGCTATAAAGAAGTAGCTGGCAGAACTAAAGTTTTAAAGAAAGATGAGCTAAAATCTCTTTATAATACGAATTTTAGCTAATAAAGTACGTTAATCTGCACTTTTTGTGTTTATATTTTGTTTTTTTTGAGAAAATAAACATTTAATTAACCTATGTTTGTTGATGCAGTAAAGCTGAAATTAGACTAAAGAAAGAACTAATGTCTATAGTAATGTTTCCAAGAATGGTTGCTGCAGCACTAATATAGTGCTATAAAAGAAGTAGCTGGCAGAACTAAAATTTTAAATCAAGATGAGCTCAAAACTCTTTACAATACCAATTTTAACTAATGAAGTGCGTTAATCCACACTTTTTGTGGTTATATTTTTTTTCCTTTGAGAAAATGAACATTTAATTAATCGATGTTTGTTGATGCAGTAAAGTTAAAATAAGACCTAATGTCTATAGTAATGTTTCCAAGAATGGTTGCTTCAGCTCTAATATCGTGCTATAAAGGAAGTAGCTTCTTAAAGTTTTAAAGAAGGATGAGCTCAAAACTCTTTATATAATGAATTTTTGCTAATAAAGTTAGTTAATCCACACTTTTTGTAGTTATATTTTGTTTTCTTTGAGAAAATAAACATTTAATTAATCGATGTTTCATGATGCAGTAAAGCTAAAATAAGACTTACTGTCTATAGTAATGTTTCCAAGAATGGTTGCTGCAGCACTATTAAAGTGCTATAAAAGAAGTAGCTGGCAGAACTAAAGTTTTAAAGAAAAATGAGCTCAAATCTCTTTATAATACGAATTTTAGCTAATAAAGTGCGTTAATCTACACTTTTTTGTGTTTATATTTTGTTTTCTTTGAGAAAATAAACATTTAATTAATCGATGTTTGTTGATGCAGTAAAGCTGAAATAAGACTTAATGTCTCTAGTAATGTTTCCAAGAATGGTTGCTGCAGCACTAATATCGTGCTATAAAGGAAGTAGCTTCTTGAAGTTTGAAAGAAGGATGAGCTCAAAACTCTTTATATAATGAATTTTTGCTAATAAAGTGCGTTAATCAACACTATTTTGTGTTTATATTTTGTTTTCTTTGAGAAAATAAACATTTAAATAATCGATGTTTGTTGATGCAGTAAAGCTAAAATAAGACCTAATGTCTATAGTAATGTTTCCAAGAATGGTTGCTGCTGCACTAATATCGTGTATAAAGGAAGTAGCTTCTAAAAGTTTTAAAGAAAGATGAGCTCAAACCTCTTTAAAATACGAATTTCAGCTAATAAAGTGCGGTAATCCACACTTTAAGTGTTTATATTTTGTTTTCTTTGAGAAAATAAACATTTAATTAATCGATGTTTGTTGATGCAGTAAAGCTATAATAAGACCTATTGTCTATAGTAATGTTTCCAAGAATGGTTCCTGCAGCACTAATATAGTGCTATAAAAGAAGTAGCTGGCAGAACTAAAGTTTTAAAGAAAGATGAGCTCAAATCTCTTTATAATACGAATTTTAGCTAATAAAGTGCGTTAATCCGCACCTTTTGTGTTTATATTTTGTTTTCTTTGAGAAAATAAACATTTAATTAACCTATGTTTGTTGATGCAGTAAAGCTGAAATTAGACTAAAGAAAGAACTAATGTCGCTATCAATGTTTCCAAGAATAGTTGTTGTAGCACTAATATAGTGCAATAAAAGAATTAGCTGGCAGTACTAAAGTTTTAAAGAAAGATGAGCTAAAAACTCTTTATAATACAAGATTTTGCTAATAAAATGCATTAAATCCACACTTTTTTGTATTTATATTTTGTTTTCTTTGAGAAATAAAAAATTTAACTAAACGATGTTTGTTGATGCAGTAAAGCTGAAATTAGACTAAAGAGAGAACTAATGTCTTAGTAATGTTTCCAAGAATGGTTGCTGCGGCAATAATATAGTGCTATAAAGGAAGTAGCTTCTTAAAGTTTTAAAGAAGGATGAGCTCCAAACTCTTTATATAATGAATTTTTGGTAATAAAGTGCGTTAATCCACACTTTTTGTGGTTATATTTTGTTTTCTTTGAGAAAATAAACATTTAATTAACCTATGTTTGTTGATGCAGTAAAGCTGAAAATAGACTAAAGAAAGAACCAATGTCTTAGTAATGTTTCCAAGAATGGTTGCTGCAGCACTAATATCGTGCTATAAAGGAAGTAGCTGGCAGAACTAAAGTTTTATATCAAGATGAGCTCAAAACTCTTTATAATACCAATTTTAACTAATAAAGTGCGTTAATCCACACTTTTTGTGGTTATATTTTGTTTTCTTTGAGAAAATAAACATTTAATTAATCGATGTTTGTTGATGCAGTAAAGTTAAAATAAGACCTAATGTCTATAGTAATGTTTCCAAGAATGGTTGCTTCAGCTCTACTATCGTGCTATAAAGGAAGTAGCTTCTTAAAGTTTTAAAGAAGGATGAGCTCAAAACTCTTTATATAATGAATTTTTGCTAATAAAGTTAGTTAATCCACACTTTTTGTAGTTATATTTTGTTTTCTTTGAGAAAATAAACATTTAATTAATCGATGTTTCATGATGCAGTAAAGCTAAAATAAGACCTAATGTCTATAGTAATGCTTCCAAGAATGGTTGCTGCAGCACTATTATAGTGCTATAAAAGAAGTAGCTGGCAGAACTAAAGTTTTAAAGAAAGATGAGCTCAAAACTCTTTATAATACGAATTTTAGCTAATAAAGTGCGTTAATCCACACTTTTTTGTGTTTATATTTTGTTTTCTTTGAGGAAATAAACATTTAATTAACCGATGTTTGTTGATGCAGTAAAGCTGAAAATAGACTAAAGAAAGAACTAATGTCTCTAGCAATGTTTCCAAGAATGGTCGCTGCAGCACTATTATCGTGCTATAAAGGAAGTAGCTTCTTGAAGTTTGAAAGAAGGATGAGCTCCAAACTCTTTATACAATAAATTTTTGGTAATAAAGTGCGTTAATCCACACTTTTTGTGGTTATATTTTGTTTTCTTTGAGAAAATAAACATTTAATTAACCTATGTTTGTTGATATAGTAAAGCTGAAAATAGACTAAAGAAAGAACCAATGTCTTAGTAATGTTTCCAAGAATGTTTGCTGCAGTACTAATATCGTGCTATAAAGGAAGTAGCTGGCAGAACTAAAGTTTTAAATCAAGATGAGCTCAAAACTCTTTATAATACCAATTTTAACTAATAAAGTGCGTTAATCCACACTTTTTGTGGTTATATTTTGTTTTCTTTGAGAAAATAAACATTTAATTAATCGATGTTTGTTGATGCAGTAAAGCAAAAATAAGACTAAAGAAAGTACTAATGTCTATAGTAATGTTTCCAAGAATGGTTGCTGCAGCACTAATATAGTGCTATAAAAGAAGTAGCTGGCAGAACTAAAGTTTTAAATCAAGATGAGCTCAAAACTCTTTATAATACAAATTTTAACTAATAAAGTGCGTTAATCCACACTTTTTGTGTTTATATTTTGTTTTCTTTGAGAAAATAAACATTTAATTAATCGATGTTTGTTGATGCAGTAAAGCTAAAATAAGACCTAATGTCTATAGTAATGTTTCCAAGAATGGTTGCTTGAGCTCTAATATCGTGCTATAAAGGAAGTAGCTTCTTAAAGTTTTAAAGAAGGATGAGCTCAAAACTCTTTATATAATGAATTTTTGCTAATAAAGTTAGTTAATCCACACTTTTTGTAGTTATATTTTGTTTTCTTTGAGAAAATAAACATTTAATTAATCGATGTTTCATGATGCAGTAAAGCTAAAATAAGACCTAATGTCTATAGTAATGTTTCCAAGAATGGTTGCTGCAGCACTATTATAGTGCTATAAAAGAAGTAGCTGGCAGAACTAAAGTTTTAAAGAAAGATGAGCTCAAAACTCTTTATAATACGAATTTTAGCTAATAAAGTGTGTTAATCCACACTTTTTTGTGTTTATATTTTGTTTTCTTTGAGAAAATAAACATTTAATTAACCGATGTTTGTTGATGCAGTAAAGCTGAAAATAGACTAAAGAAAGAACTAATGTCTATAGTAATGTTTCCAAGAATGGTTGCTGCAGCACTAATATCGTGGTATAAAGGAAGTAGCTTCTTAAAGTTTTAAAGAAGGATGAACTCAAAACTCTTTATATAATGAATTTTTGCTAATAAAGTTCATTAATTCACACTTTTTGTAGTTATATTTTGTTTTCTTTGAGAAAATAAACATTTAATTAATCGATGTTTGATGATGCAGTAAAGCTAAAATAAGACCTAGTGTCTACAGTAATAATTCCAAGAATGGTTGCTGCAGCACTAATATAGTGCTATAAAAGAAGTAGCTGGCAGAACTAAAGTTTTAAAGAAAGATGAGCTCAAATCTCTTTATAATACGAATTTTAGCTAATAAATTGCATTAATCCGCACTTTTTCTTTTTATATTTTGTTTTCTTTGAGAAAGTAAACATTTAATTAACCTATGTTTGTTGATGCAGTAAAGCTGAAATTAGACTAAAGAAACAACTAATGTCGATAGTAATGTTTCCAAGAATAGTTGTTGTAGCACTAATATAGTGCAATAAAAGAATTAGCTGGCAGTACGAAATTTTAAAAGAAAGATGAGCTCAAAACTCTTTATAATATGAATTTTAGCTAATAAAGTGCGTTAATCCACAATTTTTGTGTTTATATTTTGCTTTCTTTGAGAAAATAAACATTTAATTAACCAATGTTTGTGGATGAAGTAAAGCTGAAATTACACGAAAGAAAGAACTAATGTCTTAGTAATGTTTCCAAGAATGGTTGCTGCAGCACTAATATCGTGCTATAAAGGAAGTAGCTTCTTCAAGTTTTAAAGAAGGATGAGCTCAAAAACTCTTTATATAATGAATTTTTGGTAATAAAGTGCGTTAATCCACACATTTTGTGTTTATATTTTGTTTTCTTTGAGAAAATAAACATTTATTTAATCGATGTTTGTTGATGCAGTAAAGCTAAACTAAGACCTAATGTCTATAGTAATGTTTCCAAAAATGTTTGCTGCAGCACTAATATAGTGCTATAAAAGAATTATCTCTCAGAACTAAAGTTTTCAAGAAAGATGAGCTCAAAACTCTTTATAATACAAATTTTAGCTAATAAAGTGCGTTAATCCACATTTTTTTGTGTTTATATTTTGTTTTCTTTGAAAAAACAAACATTTACTTAACCGATGTTTGTTGATGCAGTAAAGCTAAAATTAGACTAAAGAAAATACTAATGTCTATATTATATTTATTAATTTATTAATTTAAGTTTCTACTATTAATTTAAATAATTAATTTATGTAATATTATATGATATGTACTAATTTTTCCAAGAATAGTTGCTTTAAAGATTTAATAAATCGATGTTTGTTGATGAAGTAAAGCTAAAATAAGACCTAATGTCTATATTAATGTTTCCAAGAATGGTTGCTGCAGCCATAATATAGTGCTATAAAAGAAGTAGCTGGCAGAACTAAAATTTTAAATCAAGATAAGCTAAAAACTCTTTATCATACGAATTTTAGCTAGTAAAGTGCGTTAATCAACACCCTCTCTTGCTTATATTTTGTTTTCTTTGAGAAAATTAACATTTAATTAACCAATGTTTGTTGATGCATTAAATCTATAATAAGACCTAATGTCTATAGTAATGTTTCCAAGAATGGTTCCTAAAGCACTAATATAGTGCTATAATAGAAGTAGCTGGCAGAACTAAAGTTTTAAAGAAAGCTGAGCTCAAATCTCTTGATAATACGAATTATAGCTAAAAAGTGCGTTAATCCACACTTTTTGTGTTTATATTATGTTTTCTTTGAGAAAATAAACATTTAATTAACCGATGTTTGTTGATGCAGTAAAGCTGCAATTAGACTAAAGAAAGAAATAATGTATATAGTAATGTTTCCAAGAATGGTTGCTGCAGCACTAATATAGTGCCATAAAAGAAGTAGCTGGCAGAACTAAAGTTTTAAAGAAATATAAGCTCAAAGCTCTTTAAAATACGAATTTTAGCTAGAAAAGTGCGGTAATCCACACTTTTTGTGTATATATTTTGTTTTCTTTGAGAAAATAAACATTTAATTAATCGATGTTTGTTGATGAAGTATAGCTATAATAAGACCTAATGTCTATGGTAATGTTTCCAAGAATGGTTGCTGCAGCACTAATATAGTGCTATAAAATAAGTAGCTGGCAGAACTAAAGTTTTAAAGAAAGATGAGCTCAAAACTCTTTATAATACGAATCTTAGCTAAAGAAGTGCGTTTACCAACACTTTTTTGTGTTTATATTTTGTTTTCTTTCAAAAAATAAACATTTAATTAACCGATGTTTGTTGATGCAGTAAAGCTAAAGTTAGACTAAAGAAAGTACTAATGTCTATAGTAATGTTTTCAAGAATTGTTGCTACAGCATTGATATTGTGCTGTAATAGAAGTAGCTGGCAGAACTAAAGTTTTTCAAAGAAAGATGAACTCAAAACTCTTTATAATACGAATTTTAGCTAATAAAGTGCGTTAATCCACATTTTTTTGTATTTATATTTTGTTTTCTTTAATAAAATAAACATTTAATTAATGGATGTTTGTTTATGCAGTAAAGCTAATCGATGTTTGTTGATGCAGTAAAGCTAAAATGAGACCTAATGTCTATAGTAATGTTTCCAAGAATGGTTGCTGTAGCACTAATATAGTGCCATAAAAGAAGTAGCTGGCAGAACTAAAGTTTTAAAGAAATATGAGCTCAAACCTCTTTAAAATACGAATTTTAGCTAATAAAGTGCGGTAACCTACACTTTTTGTGTTTATATTTTGTTTTCTTTGAGAAAATAAACATTTAATTCATCGATGTTTGTTGATGAAGTAAAGCTATAATAAGACCTAATGTCTATAGTAATGTTTCCAATAATGGTTGCTGCAGCACTAATATAGTGCTATAAAAGAAGTAGCTGACAGAACTAAAGTTTTAAAGAAAGATGAGCTCATAACTCTTTATAATACGAATTTTAGCTAAAGAAGTGCGTTTATCAACACTTTTTTGTGTTTATATTTTGTTTTCTTTCAAATAATAAACATTTAATTAACCAATGTTTGTTGATGCAGTAAAGCTAAAATTAGACTAAAGAAAGTACTAATGTCTATAGTAATGTTTCAAAGAATGGTTGTTGTAGCATTAATATAGTGCTATAAAAAAATAGCTGGCAGTACTAAAGTGTTAAAGAAAGGTGAGCCCCAAACTCTTTATAATACGAGATTTTGCTAATAAAATGCATTAAATCCACACTTTTTTGTATTTATATTTTGTTTTCTTTGAGAAATAAACATTTAATTAACCGATGTTTCTTGATGCAGTAAAGCTGAAATTAGACAAAAGAAAGAAATAATGTCTATAGTAATATTTCCAAGAATGGTTGCTGCAGCACTAATATAGTGCCATAAAAGATTAGCTGGCAGAACTAAAGTTTTAAAGAAAGATAAGCTCAAATCTCTTTATAAAACGAATTTTAGCTAATAACGTGCGTTAATCCGAACTTTTTGTGCTTTTATTTTGTTTTCTTTGAGAAAATAAACATTTAATTAACCGATGTTTGTTGATGCAGTAAAACTAAAATTAGACTAAAGAAAATATTAATGTCTATAGTAATGTTTCAAAGAATGGTTGTTGTAGCACTAATATAGTGCTATAAAAGATGTAGCTGGCAGAACTAAAATTTCAAAGAAAGATAAGCTAAAAAAATTTTATAATACGAATTTTAGCTAATAAAATGCGTTAATCCACACTTTTTTGTGTTTATATTTTGTTTTCTTTCAAAAAATAAACATTTAATTAACCGATGTTTGTTGATGCAGTAAAGCTGAAATTAGACTAAAGAAAGTACTAATGTCTATAGTAATGTTTCCAAGAATGGTTGTTGTAGCATTAATATAGTGCTATAAAAAAATAGCTGGCAGAACTTAAATTTCAAAGAAAGATGAGCTCAAAACTCTTTATAATACCAAATTTAACTAATAAAGTGCGTTAATCCACACTTTTTGTGGTTATATTTTGTTTTCTTTGAGAAAATAAACATTTAATTAACCGATGTTTGTTCGTGCAGTAAAGCTAAAATAAGACCTAATGTCTATAGTAATGTTTCCAAGAATGGTTGCTGCAGCACTAATATAGTGCTATAAAAGAAGTAGCTGGCAGAACTAAAGTTTTAAAGAAATATGAGCTCAAATCTCTTGATAATACGAATTTTAGCTAATAAAGTGCGTTAATCCACACTATTTTGTGTTTATATTCTGTTTTCTTTGAGAAAATAAACATTTAAGTAATCGATGTTTGTTGATGCAATAAAGCTGAAATAAGACTTAATGTCTCTAGTAATGTTTCCAAGAATGGTTGCTGCAGCACTAATATCGTGCTATAAAGGAAGTACCTCCTTAAAGTTTTAAAGAAGGATGAGCTCAAAACTCTTTTTATAATGAATTTTTGCTAATAAAGTGCGTTAATATACACTATTTTGTTTTTATATTTTGTTTTCTTTGAGAAAATAAACATTTAATTAATCGATGTTTGTTGATGCAGTAAAGCTAAAATAAGACCTAATGTCTATAGAAATGTTTCCAAGAATAAATGCTGCAGCACTAATATAGTGCTATAAAGAAGTAGCTGGCAGAACTAAAGTTTTAAAGAAAGATGAGCTCAAATCTCTTTATAATACGAATTTTAGCTAATAAAGTGCGTTAATTAGCACCTTTTGTCTTTATATTTTGTTTTCTTTGAGAAAATAAACATTTAATTAACCTATGTTTGTTGATGCAGTAAAGCTGAAATTAGACTAAAGAAAGAACTAATGTCGCTATCAATGTTTCCAAGAATAGTTGTTGTAGCACAAATATAGTGCAATAAAAGAATTAGCTGGCAGTACTAAAGTGTTAAAGAAAGGTGAGCCCCAAACTCTTTATATTACGAGATTTTGCTAATAAAATGCATTAAATCCACACTTTTTTGTATTTATATTTTGTTTTCTTTGAGAAATAAACATTTAATTAACCGATGTTTGTTGATACAGTAAAGCTGAAATTAGACAAAAGAAAGAAATAATGTCTATAGTAATATTTCCAAGAATGGTTGCTGCAGCACTAATATAGTGCCATAAAAGAAGTAGCTGGCAGAACTAAAGTTTTAAAGAAAGATAAGCTCAAATCTCTTTATAAAACGAATTTTAGCTAATAACGTTTGTTAATCCGCACTTTTTGTGCTTTTATTTTGTTTTCTTTGAGAAAATAAACATTTAATTAACCGATGTTTGTTGATGCAGTAAAGCTAAAATTAGACTAAAGAAAATACTAATGTCTATAGTAATGTTTCAAAGAATGGTTGTTGTAGCACTAATATAGTGCTATAAAAGATGTAGCTGGCAGAACTAAAATTTCAAAGAAAGATAAGCTAAAAAAATTTAATAATACGAATTTTAGCTAATAAAATGCGTTAATCCACACTTTTTTGTGTTTATATTTTGTTTTCTTTGAAAAAATAAACATTTAATTAACCGATGTTTGTTGATGCAGTAAAGCTGAAATTAGACTAAAGAAAGTACTAATGTCTATAGTAATGTTTCCAAGAATGGTTGTTGTAGCATTAATATAGTGCTATAAAAAAATAGCTGACAGAACTTAAATTTCAAAGAAAGATGAGCTCAAAACTCTTTATAATACCAATTTTAACTAATAAAGTGCGTTAATCCACACTTTTTGTGGTTATATTTTGTTTTCTTTGAGAAAATAAACATTTAATTAATCGATGTTTGTTGATGCAGTAAAACTAAAATAAGACGTAATGTCTCTAGTAATGTTTCCAAGAATGGTTGCTGCAGCACTATTAAAGTGCTATAAAAGAAGTAGCAGGCAGAACTAAAGTTTTAAAGAAATATGAGCTCAAATCTCTTTATAATACGAATTTTAGCTAATAAAGTGCGTTAATCCACACTTTTTTGTTTTTATATTTTGTTTTCTTTGAGAAAATAAACATTTAATTAATCGATGTTTGTTGATGCAGTAAAGCTGAAATAAGACTTAATGTCTCTAGTAATGTTTCCAAGAATGGTTGCTGCAGCACTAATATCGTGCTATCAAGTAAGTAGCTTCTTAAAGTTTTAAAGAAGGATGAGCTCAAAACTCTTTATATAATGAATTTTTGCTAATAAAGTGCGTTAATCAACACTATTTTGTGTTTATATTTTGTTTTCTTTGAGAAAATAAACATTTAATTAATCGATGATTGTTGATGCAGTAAAGCTAAAATAAGACCTAATGTCTATAGAGATGTTTCCAAGAATAGTTGCTGCAGCACTAATATCGTGTATAAAGGAAGTAGCTTCTTAAAGTTTTAAAGAAAGATGAGCTCAAACCTCTTTAAAATACGAATTTTAGCTAATAAAGTGCGGTAATCCACACTTTAAGTGTTTATATTTTGTTTTCATTGAGAAAATAAACATTTAATTAATCGATGTTTGTTGATGCAGTAAAGCTGAAATAAGACTTAATGTCTATAGTAATGTTTCCAAGAATGGTTGCTGCTGCACTAATATAGTGCTAAAAAAGAAGTAGCTAGCAGAACTAAAGTTTTAAAGAAAGATGAGCTCAAAACTCTTTATAATACGAATTTTAGCTAATAAAGTGAGTTAATCAACACTTTTTTGTGTTTATATTTTGTTTTCTTTCAAGAAATAAACATTTAATTAACCGAAGTTTGTTGATGAAGTAAAGCTGAAATAAGACTTAATGTCTCTGGTAATGTTTCCAAGAATGGTTGCTGCAGCACTAATATCGTGCTATAAAGGAAGTAGCTTCTTAAAGTTTTAAAGAAGGATGAGCTCAAAACTCTTTATATAATGAAATTTTACTAATAAAGTGCGTTAATCAACACTATTTTGTGTTTATATTTTGTTTTCTTTGAGAAAATAAACATTTAATTAATCGATGTTTGTTGATGCAGTAAAACTAAAATAAGACGTAATGTCTCTAGTAATGTTTCCAAGAATGGTTGCTGCAGCACTATTAAAGTGCTATAAAAGAAGTAGCAGGCAGAACTAAAGTTTTAAAGAAATATGAGCTCAAATCTCTTTATAATACGAATTTTAGCTAATAAAGTGCGTTAATCCACACTTTTTTTTTTTTATATTTTGTTTTCTTTGAGAAAATAAACATTTAATTAATCGATGTTTGTTGATGCAGTAAAGCTGAAATAAGACTTAATGTCTCTAGTAATGTTTCCAAGAATGGTTGCTGCAGCACTAATATCGTGCTATAAAGGAAGTAGCTTCTTAAAGTTTTAAAGAAGGATGAGCTCAAAACTCTTTATATAATGAATTTTTGCTAATAAAGTGCGTTAATCAACACTATTTTGTGTTTATATTTTGTTTTCTTTGAGAAAATAAACATTTAATTAATCGATGAATGTTGATGCAGTAAAGCTAAAATAAGACCTAATGTCTATAGAGATGTTTCCAAGAATAGTTGCTGCAGCACTAATATCGTGTATAAAGGAAGTAGCTTCTTAAAGTTTTAAAGAAAGATGAGCTCAAACCTCTTTAAAATACGAATTTTAGCTAATAAAGTGCGGTAATCCACACTTTAAGTGTTTATATTTTGTTTTCATTGAGAAAATAAACATTTAATTAATCGATGTTTGTTGATGCAGTAAAGCTGAAATAAGACTTAATGTCTATAGTAATGTTTCCAAGAATGGTTGCTGCTGCACTAATATAGTGCTAAAAAAGAAGTAGCTAGCAGAACTAAAGTTTTAAAGAAAGATGAGCTCAAAACTCTTTATAATACGAATTTTAGCTAATAAAGTGAGTTAATCAACACTTTTTTGTGTTTATGTTTTGTTTTCTTTCAAGAAATAAACATTTAATTAACCGAAGTTTGTTGATGAAGTAAAGCTGAAATAAGACTTAATGTCTCTGGTAATGTTTCCAAGAATGGTTGCTGCAGCACTAATATCGTGCTATGAAGGAAGTAGCTTCTTAAAGTTTTAAAGAAGGATGAGCTCAAAACTCTTTATATAATGAAATTTTGCTAATAAAGTGCGTTAATCAACACTATTTTGTGTTTATACTTTGTTTTCTTTGAGAAAATAAACATTTAATTAATCGATGTTTGTTGATGAAGTAAAGCTATAATAAGACCTAATGTCTATAGTAATGTTTCCAAGAATGGTTTTTTGCAGCACTAATATAGTGCTATAAAAGAAGTAGCTGGCAGAACTAAAGTTTTAAAGAAAGATGAGCTCAAAACTCTTTAAAATACGAATTTTAGCTAAAGAATTGCGTTTATCAACACTTTTTTGTGTTTATATTTTGTTTTCTTTCAAAAAATAAACATTTAATTAACCGATGTTTGTTGATGCAGTAAAGCTAAAATTAGACTAAAGAAAGTACTAATGTCTATAGTAATGTTTCCAAGAATGGTTGTTTTAGCATTAATATAGTGCTATAAAAAAATAGCTGACAGAACTTAAATTTCAAAGAAAGATGAGCTCAAAACTCTTTATAATACCAATTTTAACTAATAAAGTGCGTTAATCCACACTTTTTGTGGTTATATTTTCTTTTCTTTGAGAAAATAAACATTTAATTAATCGATGTTTGTTGATGCAGTAAAGCTGAAATAAGACGTAATGTCTCTAGTAATGTTTCCAAGAATGGTTGCTGCAGCACTAATATCGTGTATAAAGGAAGTAGCTTCTTAAAGTTTTAAAGAAAGATGAGCTCAAACCTCTTTAAAATACGAATTTTAGCTATTTAAGTGCGGTAATCCACACTTTAAGTGTTTATATTTTGTTTTCTTTGAGAAAATAAACATTTAATTAATCGATGTTTGTTGATGCAGTAAAGCTGAAATAAGACTTAATGTCTCTGGTAATGTTTCCAAGATTGGTTGCTGCAGCACTAATATCGTGCTATGAATGAAGTAGCTTCTTAAAGTTTTAAAGAAGGATGAGCTCAAAACTCTTTATATAATGAATTTTTGCTAATAAAGTGCGTTAATCAACACTATTTTGTGTTTATACTTTGTTTTCTTTGAGAAAATAAACATTTAATTAATCGATGTTTGTTGATGAAGTAAAGCTATAATAAGACCTAATGTCTATAGTAATGTTTCCAAGAATGGTTTTTTGCAGCACTAATATAGTGCTATAAAAGAAGTAGCTGGCAGAACTAAAGTTTTAAAGAAAGATGAGCTCAAAACTCTTTATAATACGAATTTTAGCTAAAGAATTGCGTTTATCAACACTTTTTTGTGTTTATATTTTGTTTTCTTTCAAAAAATAAACATTTAATTAACCGATGTTTGTTGATGCAGTAAAGCTAAAATTAGACTAAAGAAAGTTTTAATGTCTATAGTAATGTTTCCAAGAATGGTTGTTGTAGCATTAATATAGTGCTATAAAAAAATAGCTGACAGAACTTAAATTTCAAAGAAAGATGAGCTCAAAACTCTTTATAATACCAATTTTAACTAATAAAGTGCGTTAATCCACACTTTTTGTGGTTATATTTTGTTTTCTTTGAGAAAATAAACATTTAATTAATCGATGTTTGTTGATGCAGTAAAACTAAAATAAGACGTAATGTCTCTAGTAATGTTTCCAAGAATGGTTGCTGCAGCACTATTAAAGAAGTAGCAGGCAGAACTAAAGTTTTAAAGAAATATGAGCTCAAATCTCTTTATAATACGAATTTTAGCTAATAAAGTGCGTTAATCCACACTTTTTTGTTTTTATATTTTGTTTTCTTTGAGAAAATAAACATTTAATTAATCGATGTTTGTTGATGCAGTAAAGCTGAAATAAGACTTAATGTCTCTAGTAATGTTTCCAAGAATGGTTGCTGCAGCACTAATATCGTGCTATAAAGGAAGTAGCTTCTTAAAGTTTTAAAGAAGGATGAGCTCAAAACTCTTTATATAATGAATTTTTGCTAATAAAGTGCGTTAATCAACACTATTTTGTGTTTATATTTTGTTTTCTTTGAGAAAATAAACATTTAATTAATCGATGTTTGTTGATGCAGTGAAGCTAAAATAAGACCTAATGTCTATAGAGATGTTTCCAAGAATGGTTGCTGCTGCACTAATATAGTGCTATAAAAGAAGTAGCTAGCAGAACTAAAGTTTTAAAGAAAGATGTGCTGAAAAATCTTTATAATACGAATTTTATCTAATAAAGTGCATTAATCAACACTTTTTTGTGTTTATATTTTGTTTTCTTTGAGAAAATAAACATTTAATTAACCGATGTTTGTTGATGCAGTAAAGCTAAAATTAGACTAAAGAAAGTACTAATGTCTATAGTAATGTTTCCAAGAATGGTTGTTGTAGCATTAATATAGTGCTATAAAAAAATAGCTGACAGAACTTAAATTTCAAAGAAAGATGAGCTCAAAACTCTTTATAATACCAATTTTAACTAATAAAGTACGTTAATCCACACTTTTTGTGGTTATATTTTGTTTTCTTTGAGAAAATAAACATTTAATTAATCGATGTTTGTTGATGCAGTAAAGCTAAAATAAGACGTAATGTCTCTAGTAATGTTTCCAAGAATGGTTGCTGCAGCACTATTAAAGTGCTATAAAAGAAGTAGCTGGCAGGGCTAAAGTTTTAAAGAAATATGAGCTCAAATCTCTTTATAATACGAATTTTAGCTAATAAAGTGCGTTAATCAACACTATTTTGTGTTTATATTTTGTTTTCTTTGAGAAAATAAACATTTAATTAATCGATGTTTGTTGATGCAGTAAAGCTGAAATAAGACCTAATGTCTATAGAGATGTTTCCAAGAATAGTTGCTGCAGCACTAATATCGTGTATAAAGGAAGTAGCTTCTTAAAGTTTTAAAGAAGGATGAGCTCCATACTCTTTTTATAATGAATTATTGGCAATAAAGTGGGTTAATCCACACTTTTTGTGGTTATATTTTGTTTTCTTTGAGAAAATAAACATTTAATTAATCGATGTTTGTTGATGCAGTAAAGCTAAAATAAGACCTAATATCTATAGTAATGTTTCCAAGAATGGTTGCTGCAGCACTAATATAGTGCTATAAAAGAAGTAGCTGGCAGAACTAAAGTTTTAAAGAAAGATGAGCTCAAATCTCTTTATAATACGAATTTTAGCTAATAAAGTGCGTTAATCCGCACTTTTTGTGTTTATATTTTGTTTTCTTTGAGAAAATAAACATTTAATTAACCTATGTTTGTTGATGCAGTAAAGCTGAATTTAGACTAAAGAAAGAACTAATGTCGCTATCAATGATTCCAAGAATAGTTGTTGTAGCACTAATATAGTGCAATAAAAGAATTAGCTGGCAGTACTAAAGTTTTAAAGAAAGATGAGCTCAAAACTCTTTATAATACGAGATTTTGCTAATAAAATGCATTAAATCCACATTTTTTTGTATTTATTTTTTGTTTTCTTTGAGAAAATAAACATTTAATTAATCGATGTTTGTTGATGCAGTAAAGCTGAAATAAGACTTATTGTCTCTAGTAATGTTTCCAAGAATGGTTGCTGCTGCACTAATATAGTGCTATAAAAGAAGTAGCTAGCAGAACTAAAGTTTTAAAGAAAGATGTGCTGAAAAATCTTTATAATACGAATTTTATCTAATAAAGTGCGTTAATCAACACTTTTTTGTGTTTATATTTTGTTTTCTTTCAAAAAATAAACATTTAATTAACCGATGTTTGTTGATGCAGTAAAGCTAAAATTCGACTAAAGAAAGTACTAATGTCTATAGTAATATTTTCCAAGAATGGTTGTTGTAGCATTTATATAGTGCTATAAAAAAATAGCTGACAGAACTTAAATTTCAAAGAAAGATGAGCTCAAAACTCTTTATAATACCAATTTTAACTAATAAAGTGCGTTAATCCACACTTTAAGTGTTTATATTTTGTTTTCTTTGAGAAAATAAACATTTAATTAATCGATGTTTGTTGATGCAGTAAAGCTGAAATAAGACTTAATGTCTCTGGTAATGTTTCCAAGATTGGTTGCTGCAGCACTAATATCGTGCTATGAATGAAGTAGCTTCTTAAAGTTTTAAAGAAGGATGAGCTCAAAACTCTTTATATAATGAATTTTTGCTAATAAAGTGCGTTAATCAACACTATTTTGTGTTTATACTTTGTTTTCTTTGAGAAAATAAACATTTAATTAATCGATGTTTGTTGATGAAGTAAAGCTATAATAAGACCTAATGTCTATAGTAATGTTTCCAAGAATGGTTTTTTGCAGCACTAATATAGTGCTATAAAAGAAGTAGCTGGCAGAACTAAAGTTTTAAAGAAAGATGAGCTCAAAACTCTTTATAATACGAATTTTAGCTAAAGAATTGCGTTTATCAACACTTTTTTGTGTTTATATTTTGTTTTCTTTCAAAAAATAAACATTTAATTAACCGATGTTTGTTGATGCAGTAAAGCTAAAATTAGACTAAAGAAAGTTTTAATGTCTATAGTAATGTTTCCAAGAATGGTTGTTGTAGCATTAATATAGTGCTATAAAAAAATAGCTGACAGAACTTAAATTTCAAAGAAAGATGAGCTCAAAACTCTTTATAATACCAATTTTAACTAATAAAGTGCGTTAATCCACACTTTTTGTGGTTATATTTTGTTTTCTTTGAGAAAATAAACATTTAATTAATCGATGTTTGTTGATGCAGTAAAACTAAAATAAAACGTAATGTCTCTAGTAATGTTTCCAAGAATGGTTGCTGCAGCACTATTAAAGAAGTAGCAGGCAGAACTAAAGTTTTAAAGAAATATGAGCTCAAATCTCTTTATAATACGAATTTTAGCTAATAAAGTGCGTTAATCCACACTTTTTTGTTTTTATATTTTGTTTTCTTTGAGAAAATAAACATTTAATTAATCGATGTTTGTTGATGCAGTAAAGCTGAAATAAGACTTAATGTCTCTAGTAATGTTTCCAAGAATGGTTGCTGCAGCACTAATATCGTGCTATAAAGGAAGTAGCTTCTTAAAGTTTTAAAGAAGGATGAGCTCAAAACTCTTTATATAATGAATTTTTGCTAATAAAGTGCGTTAATCAACACTATTTTGTGTTTATATTTTGTTTTCTTTGAGAAAATAAACATTTAATTAATCGATGTTTGTTGATGCAGTGAAGCTAAAATAAGACCTAATGTCTATAGAGATGTTTCCAAGAATGGTTGCTGCTGCACTAATATAGTGCTATAAAAGAAGTAGCTAGCAGAACTAAAGTTTTAAAGAAAGATGTGCTGAAAAATCTTTATAATACGAATTTTATCTAATAAAGTGCATTAATCAACACTTTTTTGTGTTTATATTTTGTTTTCTTTGAGAAAATAAACATTTAATTAACCGATGTTTGTTGATGCAGTAAAGCTAAAATTAGACTAAAGAAAGTACTAATGTCTATAGTAATGTTTCCAAGAATGGTTGCTGTAGCATTAATATAGTGCTATAAAAAAATAGCTGACAGAACTTAAATTTCAAAGAAAGATGAGCTCAAAACTCTTTATAATACCAATTTTAACTAATAAAGTACGTTAATCCACACTTTTTGTGGTTATATTTTGTTTTCTTTGAGAAAATAAACATTTAATTAATCGATGTTTGTTGATGCAGTAAAGCTAAAATAAGACGTAATGTCTCTAGTAATGTTTCCAAGAATGGTTGCTGCAGCACTATTAAAGTGCTATAAAAGAAGTAGCTGGCAGGGCTAAAGTTTTAAAGAAATATGAGCTCAAATCTCTTTATAATGCGAATTTTAGCTAATAAAGTGCGTTAATCTACACATTTTGTGTTTATATTTTGTTTTCTTTGAGAAAATAAACATTTATTTAATCGATGTTTGTTGATGCAGTAAAGCTAAAATAAGACCTAATGTCTATAGAGATGTTTCCAAGAATAGTTGCTGCAGCACTAATATCGTGTATAAAGGAAGTAGCTTCTTAAAGTTTTAAAGAAGGATGAGCTCCATACTCTTTTTATAATGAATTATTGGCAATAAAGTGGGTTAATCCACACTTTTTGTGGTTATATTTTGTTTTCTTTGAGAAAATAAACATTTAATTAATCGATGTTTGTTGATTCAGTAAAGCTAAAATAAGACCTAATATCTATAGTAATGTTTCAATGAATGGTTGCTGCAGTACTAATATAGTGCTATAAAAGAAGTAGCTGGCAGAACTAAAGTTTTAAAAGAAAGATGAGCTCAAATCTCTTTATAATACGAATTTTAGCTAATAAAGTGCGTTAATCCGCACCATTTGTGTTTATATTTTGTTTTCTTTGAGAAAATAAACATTTAATTAACCTATGTTTGTTGATGCAGTAAAGCTGAATTTAGACTAAAGAAAGAACTAATGTCGCTATCAATGATTCCAAGAATAGTTGTTGTAGCACTAATATAGTGCAATAAAAGAATTAGCTGGCAGTACTAAAGTTTTAAAGAAAGATGAGCTCAAAACTCTTTATAATACGAGATTTTGCTAATAAAATGCATTAAATCCACATTTTTTTGTATTTATTTTTTGTTTTCTTTGAGAAAATAAACATTTAATTAATCGATGTTTGTTGATGCAGTAAAGCTGAAATAAGACTTATTGTCTCTAGTAATGTTTCCAAGAATGGTTGCTGCTGCACTAATATAGTGCTATAAAAGAAGTAGCTAGCAGAACTAAAGTTTTAAAGAAAGATGTGCTGAAAAATCTTTATAATACGAATTTTATCTAATAAAGTGCGTTAATCAACACTTTTTTGTGTTTATATTTTGTTTTCTTTCAAAAAATAAACATTTAATTAACCGATGTTTGTTGATGCAGTAAAGCTAAAATTCGACTAAAGAAAGTACTAATGTCTATAGTAATATTTTCCAAGAATGGTTGTTGTAGCATTTATATAGTGCTATAAAAAAATAGCTGACAGAACTTAAATTTCAAAGAAAGATGAGCTCAAAACTCTTTATAATACCAATTTTAACTAATAAAGTGCGTTAATCCACACTTTTTGTGGTTATATTTTGTTTTCTTTGAGAAAATAAACATTTAATTAATCGATGTTTGTTGATGCAGTAAAGCTAAAATAAGACGTAATGTCTCTAGTAATGTTTCCAAGAATGGTTGGTGCAGCACTATTAAAGTGCTATAAAAGAAGTAGCTGGCAGAGCTAAAGTTTTAAAGAAATATGAGCTCAAATCTCTTTATAATAAGAATTTTAGCTAATAAAGTGCGTTAATCCACACTTTTTTGTGTTTATATTTTGCTTTCTTTGAGAAAATAAACATTTAATTAATCGATGTTTGTTGATGCAGTAAAGCTGAAATAAGACTTAATGTCTCTAGTAATATTTTCAAGAATGGTTGCTGCAGCACTAATATCGTGCTATAAAGGAAGTAGCTTCTTAAAGTTTTATAGAAGGATGAGCTCAAAACTCTTTATATCATGAATTTTTGCTAATAAAGTGCGTTAATCAACACTATTTTGTGTTTATATTTTGTTTTCTTTGAGAAAATAAACATTTAAGTAATCGATGTTCGTTGATGTAGTAAAGCTAAAATAAGACCTAATGTCTATAGAGATGTTTCCAAGAATAGTTGCTGCAGCACTAATATCGTGTATAAAGGAAGTAGCTTCTTAACGTTTTAAAGAAGGATGAGCTCCATACTCTTTTTATAATGAATTATTGGCAATAAAGTGGGTTAATCCACACTTTTTGTGGTTATATTTTGTTTTCTTTGAGAAAATAAACATTTAATTAATCGATGTTTGTTGATTCAGTAAAGCTAAAATAAGACCTAATGTCTATAGTAATGTTTCCAAGAATGGTTGCTGCAGCACTACTATAGTGAGAAGTAGCTGGCAGAACTAAAGTTTTAAAGAAAGATGAGCTCAAATCTCTTTATAATACGAATTTTAGCTAATAAAGTGCGTTAATCCGCACCTTTTGTGTTTATATTTTGTTTTCTTTGAGAAAATAAACATTTAATTAACCTATGTTTGTTGATGCAGTAAAGCTGAATTTAGACTAAAGAAAGAACTAATGTCGCTATCAATGATTCCAAGAATAGCTGTTGTAGCACTAATATAGTGCAATATAAGAATTAGCTGGCAGTACTAAAGTTTTAAAGAAAGATGAGCTCAAAACTCTTTATAATACGAGATTTTGCTAATAAAATGCATTAAATCCACATTTTTTTGTATTTATATTTTGTTTTCTTTGAGAAAATAAACATTTAATTAATCGATGTTTGTTGATGCAGTAAAGCTGAAATAAGACTTAATGTCTCTAGTAATGTTGCCAAGAATGGTTGCTGCTGCACTAATATAGTGCTATAAAAGAAGTAGCTAGCAGAACTAAAGTTTTAAAGAAAGATGTGCTGAAAAATCTTTATAATACGAATTTTATCTAATAAAGTGCGTTAATCAACACTTTTTTGCGTTTATATTTTGTTTTCTATCAAAAAATAAACATTTAATTAACCGATGTTTGTTGATGCAGTAAAGCTGAAATTAGACTAAAGAAAGTACTAATGTCTATAGTAATGTTTCCAAGAAAGGTTGTTGTAGCATTAATATAGTGCTATACAAAAATAGCTGACAGAACTTAAATATCAAAGAAAGATGAGCTCAAAACTCTTTATAATACCAATTTTAACTAATAAAGTGCGTTAATCCACACTTTTTGTGGTTATATTTTGTTTTCTTCGAGAAAATAAACATTTAATTAATCGATGTTTGTTGATGCAGTAAAGCTAAAATAAGACGTAATGTCTCTAGTAATGTTTCCAAGAATGGTTGCTGCAGCACTATTAAAGTGCTATAAAAGAAGTAGCTGGCAGAGCTAAAGTTTTAAAGAAAGATGAGCTCAAAGCTCTTTCTAATACGAATTTTAGCTAATAAAGTGCGTTAATCCACACTTTTTGTGTTTATATTTTGTTTTCTTTGAGAAAATAAACATTTACTTAATCGATGTTTGTTGATGCAGTAAAGCTAAAATAAGACTTAATGTCTCTAGTAATATTTTCAAGAATGGTTGCTGCAGCACTAATATCGTGCTATAAAGGAAGTAGCTTCTTAAAGTTTTATAGAAGGATGAGCTCAAAACTCTTTATATAATGAATTTTTGCTAATAAAGTGCGTTAATCAACACTATTTTGTGTTTATATTTTGTTTTCATTGAGAAAATAAACATTTAATTAATCGATGTTTGTTGATGTAGTAAAGCTAAAATAAGACCTAATGTCTATAGAGATGTTTCCAAGAATAGTTGCTGCAGCACTAATATCGTGTATAAAGGAAGTAGCTTCTTAACGTTTTAAAGAAGGATGAGCTCCATACTCTTTTTATAATGAATTATTGGCAATAAAGTGGGTTAATCAACACTTTTTGTGGTTATATTTTGTTTTCTTTGAGAAAATAAACATTTAATTAATCGATGTTTGTTGATTCAGTAAAGCTAAAATAAGACCTAATGTCTATAGTAATGTTTCCAAGAATGGTTGCTGCAGCACTACTATAGTGAGAAGTAGCTGGCAGAACTAAAGTTTTAAAGAAAGATGAGCTCAAATCTCTTTATAATACGAATTTTAGCTAATAAAGTGCGTTAATCCGCACCTTTTGTGTTTATATTTTGTTTTCTTTGAGAAAATAAACATTTAATTAACCTATGTTTGTTGATGCAGTAAAGCTGAATTTAGACTAAAGAAAGAACTAATGTCGCTATCAATGATTCCAAGAATAGTTGTTGTAGCACTAATATAGTGCAATATAAGAATTAGCTGGCAGTACTAAAGTTTTAAAGAAAGATGAGCTCAAAACTCTTTATAATACGAGATTTTGATAATAAAATGCATTAAATCCACATTTTTTTGTATTTATATTTTGTTTTCTTTGAGAAAATAAACATTTAATTAATCGATGTATGTTGATGCAGTAAAGCTGAAATAAGACTTAATGTCTCTAGTAATGTTTCCAAGAATGGTTGCTGCTGCACTAATATAGTGCTATAAAAGAAGTAGCTAGCAGAACTAAAGTTTTAAAGAAAGATGTGCTGAAAAATCTTTATAATACGAATTTTATCTAATAAAGTGCGTTAATCAACACTTTTTTGTGTTTATATTTTGTTTTCTATCAAAAAATAAACATTTAATTAACAGATGTTTGTTGATGCAGTAAAGCTAAAATTAGACTAAAGAAAGTACTAATGTCTATAGTAATGTTTCCAAGAATGGTTGTTGTAGCATTAATATAGTGCTATAAAAAAATAGCTGACAGAACTTAAATATCAAAGAAAGATGAGCTCAAAACTCTTTATAATACCAATTTTAACTAATAAAGTGCGTTAATCCACACTTTTTGTTGTTATATTTTGTTTTCTTTGAGAAAATAAACATTTAATTAATCGATGTTTGTTGATGCAGTAAAGCTAAAATAAGACGTAATGTCTCTAGTAATGTTTCCAAGAATGGTTGCTGCAGCACTATTAAAGTGCTTTAAAAGAAGTAGCTGGCAGAGCTAAAGTTTTAATGAAATATGAGCTCAAATCTCTTTATAATACGAATTTTAGCTAATAAAGTGCGTTAATCCACACTTTTTTGTGTTTATATTTTGTTTTCTTTGAGAAAATAAACATTAATTAATCGATGTTTGTTGATGCAGTGAAGCTGAAATAAGACTTAATGTCTCTAGTAATATTTTCAAGAATGGTTGCTGCAGCACTAATATCGTGCTATAAAGGAAGTAGCTTCTTAAAGTTTTCAAGAAGGATGTGCTAAAAACTCTTTATATAATGAATTTTTGCTAATAAAGTGCGTTAATCAACACTAATTTGTGTTTATATTTTGTTTTCTTTGAGAAAATAAACATTTAATTAATCGATGTTTGTTGATGCAGTAAAGCTAAAATAAGACCTAATGTCTATAGAGATGTTTCCAAGAATAGTTGCTGCAGCACTAATATTGTGTATAAAGGAAGTAGCTTCTTAAAGTTTTAAAGAAAGATGAGCTCAAACCTCTTTAAAATACGAATTTTAGCTAATAAAGTGCGGTACTCCACACTTTAAGTGTTTACATTTTGTTTTCTTTGAGAAAATAAACATTTAATTAATCGATGTTTGTTGATGCAGTAAAGCTATAATAAGACAAAATGTCTATAGTAATGTTTCCAAGAATTGTTCCAGCAGCACTACTATAGTGCTATAAAAGAAGTAGCTGGCAGAACTAAAGTTTTAAAGAAAGATGAGTTCAAATCTCTTTATCATACGAATTTTAGCTAATAAAGTGCGTTAATCCGCACCTTTTGTGTTTATATTTTGTTTTCTTTGACAAAATAAACATTTAAATAACCTATGTTTGTTGATGCAGTAAAGCTGAATTTAGACTAAAGAAAGAACTAATGTCGCTATCAATGTTTCCAAGAATAGTTGTTGTAGCACTAATATAGTGCAATAAAAGAATTAGATGGCAGTACTAAAGTTTTAAAGAAAGATGAGCTCAAAACTCTTTATAATACGAGATTTTGCTAATAAAATGCATTAAATCCACACTTTTTTGTATATATATTTTGTTTTCTTTGAGAAAATAAACATTTAATTAATCGATGTTTGTTGATGCAGTAAAGCTGAAATAAGACTTAATGTCTCTAGTAATGTTTCCAAGAATGGTTGCTGCTGCACTAATATAGTGCTATAAAAGAAGTAGCTAGCAGAACTAAAGTTTTAAAGAAAGATGAGCTGAAAACTCTTTATAATACGAATTGTATTTAATAAAGTGCGTTAATCAACACTTTTTTGTGTTTTTATTTTGTTTTCTTTGAGAAAATAAACATTTAATTAATCGATGTTTGTTGATGCAGTAAAGCTGAAATAAGACTTAATGTCTCTAGTAATGTTTCCAAGAATGGTTGCTGCTGCACTAATATAGTGCTATAAAAGAAGTAGCTAGCAGAACTAAAGTTTTAAAGAAATATGAGCTCAAATCTCTTTATAATACGAATTTTAGCTAATAAAGTGCGTTAATCCTCACTTTTTTGTGTTTATATTTTGTTTTCTTTGAGAAAGTAAACATTTAATTAATCGATGTTTGTTGATGCAGTAAAGCTGAAATAAGACTTAATGTCTCTAGTAATATTTCCAAGAATGGTTGCTGCAGCACTAATATCGTGCTATAAAGGAAGTAGCTTCTTAAAGTTTTAAAGAAAGATGATCTCAAACCTCTTTAAATTACGAAATTTAGCTAATAATGTGCGGTAATCCACACTTTAAGTGTTTATATTTTGTTTTCTTTGAGAAAATAAACATTTAATTAATCGATGTTTGTTGATGCAGTAAAGCTATAATAAGACCTAATGTCTATAGTAATGTTTCCAAGAATGGTTCCAGCAGCACTACTATAGTGCTATAAAAGAAGTAACTGGCAGAACTAAAGTTTTAAAGAAAGATGAGCTCAAATCTCTTTATAATACGAGTTTTAGCTAATAAAGTGCATTAATCCGCACTTTTTGTGTTTATATTTTGTTTTCTTTGAGATAATAAACATTTAATTAACCGATGTTTGTTGATGCAGTAAAGCTAAAATTAGACTAAAGAAAATACTAATGTCTATAGTAATGTTTCAAAGAATGGTTGTTGTAGCATTAATATAGTGCCATAAAAGAAGTAGCTGGCAGAACTAAAGTTTTAAAGAAATATGAGCTCAAAACTCTCTATAATACGAATTTTAGCTAATAAAGTGCGTTAATCCACACCTTTTGTGTTTATATTATGTTTTCTTTGAGAAAATAAACATTTAATTAACCTATGTTTGTTGATGCAGTAAAGCTGAAATTAGACTAAATAAAGAAGTAATGTCGATAGTAATGTTTCCAAGAATAGTTGTTGTAGCACTAATATTAAGAATTAGCCGGCACTACTAAATTTTTAAAGAAAGATGAGCTCAAAACTCTTTATAATACGAATTTTAGCTAATAAAGTGCGTTAATCCGCACTTTTTGTGTTTGTATTTTGTTTTCTTTGAGAAAATACACATTTAATTAACCTATGTTTGTTGATGCAGTAAAGCCGAAAATAGACTAAAGAAAGAAATAATGTCTATAGTAATGTTTCCAAGAATGGTTACTGCAGCACTAATATAGTGCCATAAAAGAAGTAGCTGGCAGAACTAAAGTTTTAAAGAAATATGAGCTCAAACCTCTTTAAAATACGAATTTTAGCTCATGAAGTGCAGTAATCCACACTTTAAGTCTATATTTTTTTTTCTTTGAGAAAATAAACATTTAATTAATCGATGTTTGTTGATGCAGTAAAGCTAAAATAAGACCTAATGTCTATAGTAATGTTTCCAAGAATGGTTGCTGCAGCACTAATATAGTGCTATAAAAGAAGTAGCTGGCAGAACTAAAGTTTTAAAGAAATATGAGCTCAAAACTCTTTATAATACGAATTTTAGCTAATAAAGTGCGTTAATCCGCACTTTTTGTGTTTATATTTTGTTTTCTTTGAGAAAATAAACATTTAATTAACCGATGTTTGTTGATGCAGTAAAGCTAAAATTAGACTAAAGAAAGTACTAATGTCTATAGTAATGTTTCAAAGAATGGTTGTTGTAGCATTAATATAGTGCCATAAAAGAAGTAGCTAGCAGAACTAAAGTTTTAAAGAAAGATGAGCTCAAAACTCTTTATAATACGAATTTTAGCTAATAAAGTGCGTTAATCCACACTTTTTGTGTTTATATTTTGTTTTCTTTGAGAAAATAAACATTTAATTAATCGATGTTTGTTGATGCAGTAAAGCTAAAATAAGACCTAATGTCTATAGTAATGTTTCCAAGAATGGTTGCTGCAGCACTAATATAGTGCTATAAAAGAAATAGCTGGCAGAACTAAAGTTTTAAAGAAATATGAGCTCAAATCTCTTTATAATACGAATTTTAGCTAATAAAGTGCGTTAATCCACACTTTTTGTGTTTATATTTTGTTTTCTTTCAAAAAATAAACATTTAATTAAGCGATGTTTGTTGATGCAGTAAAGCTGAATTTAGACTAAAGAAAGAAATAATGTCTATAGTAATGTTTCCAAGAATGGTTACTGCAGCACTAATATAGTGCCATAAAAGAAGTAGCTGGCAGAACTAAAGTTTTAAAGAAATATGAGCTCAAAACTCTTTATAATACGAATTTTAGCTAATAAAGTGCGTTAATCAACACCCTCTCGTGTTTATATTTTGTTTTAGCTTTTCTTTTTTAGAAAATAAACATTTAATTAATGGATGTTTGTGTATCCTGTAAAGCTAAAGTAAGACCTAATGTCTATAGTAATGTTTCCAAGAATGGTTCCTGCAGCACTAATATAGTGCTATAATAGAAGTAGCTGGCAGAACTAAAGTTTTAAAGAAAGCTGAGCTCAAATCTCTTGATAATACGAATTTTAGCTAATAAAGTGCGTTAATCCACACCTTTTGTGTTTATATTATGTTTTCTTTGAGAAAATAAACATTTAATTAACCGATGTTTGTTGATGCAGTAAAGCTGCAATTAGACTAAAGAAAGAAAAAATGTATATAGTAATGTTTCCAAGAATGGTTGCTGCAGCACTAATATAGTGCCGTAAAAGAATTAGCTGGCACTACTAAATTTTTAAAGAAAGATGAGCTCAAAACTCTTTATAATACGAATTTTAGCTAATAAAGTGCGTTAATCTACACCTTTTGTGTTTATATTATGTTTTCTTTGAGAAAATAAACATTTAATTAACCTATGTTTGTTGATGCAGTAAAGCTGCAATTAGACTAAAGAAAGAAATAATGTATATAGTAATGTTTCCAGGAATGGTTGCTGCAGCACTAATATAGTGCCGTAAAAGAATTAGCTGGCACTACTAAAGTTTTAATGAAAGATGAGCTCAAAACTCTTTATAATACGAATTTTAGCTAATAAAGTGCGTTAATCCGCACATTTTCTTTTTATATTTTGTTTTCTTTGAGAAAATAAAAATTTAATTAACCTATGTTTGTTGATGCAGTAAAGCTGAAATTAGACTAAATAAAGAAGTAATGTCGATAGTAATGTTTCCAAGAATAGTTGTTGTAGCACTAATATAGTGCAATAAAAGAATTAGCCGGCACTACTAAATTTTTAAAGAAAGATGAGCTCAAAACTCTTTATAATACGAATTTTAGCTCATAAAGTGCGTTAATCCGCACTTTTTGTGTTTGTATTTTGTTTTCTTTGAGAAAATGGACATTTAATTAACCTATGTTTGTTGATGCAGTAAAGCCGAAAATAGACTAAAGAAAGAAATAATGTCTATAGTAATGTTTCCAAGAATGGTTGCTGCAGCACTAATATAGTGCCGTAAAAGAATTAGCTGGCAGAACTAAAGTTTTAAAGAAATATGAGCTCAAACCTCTTTAAAATACGAATTTTAGCTCATGAAGTGCAGTAATCCACACTTTTTTGTGTTTATATTTTGTTTTCTTTGAGAAAATGAACATTTAAATAATCGATGTTTGTTGATGCAGTAAAGCTATAATAAGACCTAATGTCTATAGTAATGTTTCCAAGAATGGTTGCTGCTGCACTAATATAGTGCTATAAAAGAAGTAGCTAGCAGAACTAAAGTTTTAAAGAAAGATGAGCTGAAAACTCTTTATAATAGGAATTTTAGCTAATAAAGTGCGTTAATCAACACTTTTTTGTGGTTATATTTTGTTTTCTTTGAGAAAATAAACATTTAATTAATCGATGTTTGTTGATGCAGTAAAGCTATAATAAGACCTAATGTCTATATTAATATTTCCAAGAATGGTTCCTGCAGCACTAAAATAGTGCTATAAAAGAAGTAGCTGGCAGAACTAAAGTTTTAAAGAAAGATGAGCTCAAATCTCTTTATAATACGAATTTTAACTAATAAAGTGCGTTAATCCGCACATTTTCTTTTTATATTTTATTTTCTTTGAGAAAATAAACATTTAATTAACCTATGTTTGTTGATGCAGTTAAGCTGAAATTAGACTAAAGAAACAACTAATGTCGATAGTAATGTTTCCACGAACAGTTGTTGTAGCACTAATATAGTGCAATAAAAGAATTAGCTGGCACTACTAAATTTTTAAAGAAAGATGAGCTCAAAACTCTTTATAATACGAATTTTAGCTAATAAAGTGTGTTAATCCGCACTTTTTGTGTTTATATTTTGTTTTCTTTGAGAAAATAAACATTTAATTAACCTATGTTTGTTGATGCAGTAAAGCTGAAATTAGACTAAAGAAAGAACTAATGTCTATAGTAATGTTTCAAAGAATGGTTGCTGCAGCACTAATATCGTGCTATAAAGGAAGTAGCTTCTTAAAGTTTTAAAGAAGGATGAGCTCAAAACTCTTTATATAATGAATTTTTGCTAATAAAGTGCGTTAATCCACACTTTTTGTGTTTATATTTTGTTTTCTTTGAGAAAATAAACATTTAATTAATCGATGTTTGTTGATGCAGTAAAGCTAAAATAAGACCTAATGTCTATAGTAATGTTTCCAAGAATGGTTGCTGCAGCACTAATATAGTGCTATAAAAGAAGTAGCTGGCAGAACTAAAGTTTTAAAGAAAGATGAGCTCAAATCTCTTTATAATACGAATTATAGCTAATAAAGTGCGTTAATCCACGCTTTTTGTGTCTATATTTTGTTTTTGTTTGAAAAAATAAACATTTAATTAACCGATGTTTTTTTATGCAGTAAAGCTAGAATTAGAATAAAGAATGTAATGTTTCCGTCTATAGTAATGTTTCCAAGAATGGTTGCTGCAGCACTAATATCGTGCTATAAAGGAAGTAGCTTCTTAAAGTTTTAAAGAAGGATGAGCTCAAAACTCTTTATATAATGAATTTTTGCTAATAAAGTGCGTTAATCCACACTTTTTGTGGTTATATTTTGTTTTCTTTGAGAAAATAAACATTTAATTAATCGATGTTTGTTGATGCAGTAAAGCTAAAATAAGACTTAATGTCTATAGTAATGTTTCCAAGAATGGTTGCTGCAGCACTAATATAGTGCTATAAAAGAAGTAGCTGGCAGAACTAAAGTTTTAAAGAAAGATGAGCTCAAAACTCTTTATAATACGAATTTTAGCTAATAAAGTGCGTTAATCCACACTTTTTTGTGTTTATATTTTGTTTTCTTTGAAAAAATAAACATTTAATTAACCGATGTTTGTTTATGCAGTTAACCTAGAATTAGAATAAAGATTGTAATGTTTCCAAGAATGGTTGCTGCAGCACTAATATAGTGCTATAAAAGAAGTAGCTGGAAGAACTAAAGTTTTAAAGAAAGATGAGCTCAAATCTCTTGATAATACAAATTTTAGCTAATAAAGTGCGTTAATCGGCACTTTTTGTGCTTATATTTTGTTTTCTTTGAGAAAATAAACATTTAATTCATCGATGTTTGTTGATGCAGTAAAGCTAAAATTAGACTAAAGAAAGATATAATGTCTATCGTAATGTTTCCAAGAATGGTTGCTGCAGCACTAATATAGTGCTATAAAATAATTAGCTGTCAGAACTAAAGTTTTAAAGAAAGATGAGCTCAAAACTCTTTATAATACGAATTTTAGCTAATAAAGTGGGTTAATCCACACTTTTTTGTGGTTATATTTTGTTTTCTTTGAGAAAATAAACATTTAATTAATCGATGTTTGTTGATGCAGTAAAGCTGAAAATAGACTAAAGAAAGAACTAATGTCTTAGTAATGTTTCCAAGAATGGTTGCTGCAGCACTAATATAGTGCTATAAAAGAAGTAGCTAGCAGAACTAAAGTTTTAAAGAAAGATGAGCTGAAAACTCTTTATAATAGGAATTTTAGCTAATAAAGTGCGTTAATCAACACTTTTTTGTGTTTATATTTTGTTTTCATTGAGAAAATAAACATTTAATTAATGGATGTTTGTTTATGCAGTAAAGCTATAATAAGACCTAATGTATAGACAGTAATGTTTCCAAGAATGGTTGCTGCAGCACTAATATAGTGCAATAAAAGAAGTAGCTTGCAGAACTAAAGTTTTAAAGACAGATGAGCTCAAATCTCTTTATAATACGAATTTTAGCTAATAAAGTGCGTTAATCCGCACTTTTTGTGTTTATATTTTGTTTTCTATGAGAAAATAAACATTTAATTAACCTATGTTTGTTGATGCAGTAAAGCTGAAAATAGACTAAAGAAAGAACTAATGTCGATAGTAATGTTTCCAAGAATAGTTGTTTTAGCACTAATATAGTGCAATAAAAGAATTAGCTGGCAGTATTAAATTTTTAAAGAAAGATGAGCTCAAAACTCTTTATGATACGAATTTTAGCTAATAAAGTGCGTTAATTCGCACTTTTTGTGTTTATATTTTGTTTTCTATGAGAAAATAAACATTTAATTAACCTATGTTTGTTGATGCAGTAAAGCTGAAAATAGACTAAAGAAAGAACTAATGTCTTAGTAATGTTTCCAAGAATGGTTGCTGCAGCACTAATATAGTGCTATAAAAGAAGTAGCTGGCAGAACTAAAGTTTTAAAGAAAGATGAGCTGAAATCTCTTTATAATACGAATTTTAGCTAATAAAGTGAGTTAATCCGCACCTTTTGTGGTTATATTTTGTTTTCATTGAGAAAATAAACATTTAATTAATGGATGTTTATTTATGCAGTAAAGCTAATCGATGTTTCTCGATGCAGTAAAGCTAAAATAAGACCTAATGTCTGTAGAAATGTTTCCAAGAATGGTTGCTGCAGCACTAATATAGTGCTATAAAATAATTAGCTGTCAGAACTAAAGTTTTAAAGAAAGATGAGCTGAAATCTCTTTATAATACGAATTTTAGCTAATAAAGTGAGTTAATCCGCACCTTTTGTGGTTATATTTTGTTTTCATTGAGAAAATAAACATTTAATTAATGGATGTTTGTTTATGCAGTAAAGCTAATCGATGTTTGTTGATGCAGTAAAGCTGAAATAAGACTTAATGTCTCTAGTAATGTTTCCAAGAATGGTTGCTGCAGCACGAATTTTAGCTAATAAAGTGCGTTAATCCGCACTTTTTCTTATTATATTTTGTTTTCTTTGAGAAATAAACATTTAATTAACCGATGTTTGTTGATGCAGTAAAGCTGAAATTAGACAAAAGAAAGAACTAATGTCGATAGTAATGTTTCCAAGAATAGTTGCTGCAGCACTAATATAGTGCCATAAAAGAATTAGCTGGCAGTACTAAATTTTTAAAGAAAGATGAGCTCAAAACTCTTTATGATACGAATTTTAGCTAATAAAGTGCGTTAATCCGCACTTTTTCTTATTATATTTTGTTTTCTTTGAGAAAATAAACATTTAATTAACCTATGTTTGTTGATGCAGTAAAGCTAAAATAAGACCTAATGTCTATAGTAATGTTTCCAAGAATGGTTGCTGCAGCACTAATATCGTGCTATAAAGGAAGTAGCTTCTTAAAGTTTTAAAGAAGGATGAGCTCAAAACTCTTTATGATACGATTTTTAGCTAATAAAGTGAGTTAATCCACACCTATTTTTGTTTATATTTTGTTTTCTTTGAAAAATTAAACATTTAAATAACCGATGTTTGTTGATGCAGTAAAGCTAAAATTAGACTGAAGAAAGAACTAATGTCTATAGCAATGTTTCCAAGAATGGTTGCTGCAGCACTAATATAGTGCTATAAAGAAGTAGCTGGCAGAACTAAAATTTCAAAGAAAGATGAGCTCAAAACTCTTTATAATACGAATTTTAGCTAATAAAGTGAGTAAATCCGCACCTTTTGTGTTTATATTTTGTTTTCTTTGAGAAAATAAACATTTAATTAATGGATGTTTGTTGATGCAGTAAAGCTCTAATAAGACCCAATGTCTATAGTAATGTTTCTAAGAATGGTTGCTGCAGCACTAATATAGTGCTATAAAAGAAGTAGCTGGCAGAACTAAAGTTTTAAAGAAAGATGAGCTGAAATATCTTTATAATACGAATTTTAGCTAATAAAGTGCGTTAATCCGCACTTTTTCTTATTATATTTTGTTTTCTTTGAGGAAATAAAAATTTAATTAACCTATGTTTGTTGATGCAGTAAAGCTGAAATTAGACTAAAGAAAGAACTAATATCGATAGTAATGTTTCCAAGAATAGTTGTTGTAGCACTAATATAGTGAAATAAAAGAATTAGCTGGCAGTACTAAATTTTTAAAGAAAGATGAGCTCAAAACTCTTTATAATACGAATTTTAGCTAATGAAGTGCGTTAATTCGCACTTTTTGTGTTTATATTTTGTTTTATTTGAGAAAGTAAACATTTAATTAACCTATGTTTGTTGATGCAGTAAAGCTAAAATAAGACCTAATGTCTATAGTAATGTTTCCAAGAATGGTTGCTGCAGCACTAATATCGTGCTATAAAGGAAGTAGCTTCTTAAAGTTTTAAAGAAGGATGAGCTCAAAACTCTTTATGATACGATTTTTAGCTAATAAAGTGAGTTAATCCACACCTATTTTTGTTTATATTTTGTTTTCTTTGAAAAATTAAACATTTAAATAACCGATGTTTGTTGATGCAGTAAAGCTAAAATTAGACCGAAGAAAGAACTAATGTCTATAGCAATGTTTCCAAGAATGGTTGCTGCAGCACTAATATAGTGCTATAAAGAAGTAGCTGGCAGAACTAAAATTTCAAAGAAAGATGAGCTCAAAACTCTTTATAATACGAATTTTAGCTAATAAAGTGAGTAAATCCACACTTTTTGTGGTTATATTTTGTTTTCTTTGAGAAAATAAACATTTAATTAATCGATGTTTGTTGATTCAGTAAAGCTAAAATAAGACTATAGTATAGTATAGTATACTATAGTATATGTCTATAGTAATGTTTCCAAGAATGGTTGCTGCAGCACTACTATAGTGACAAGTAGCTGGCAGAACTACAGTTTTAAAGAAAGATGAGCTCAAATCTCTTTATAATACGAATTTTAGCCAATAAAGTGCGTTAATCCGCACTTTTTCTTATTATATTTTGTTTTCTTTGAGGAAATAAAAATTTAATTAACCTATGTTTGTTGATGCAGTAAAGCTGAAATTAGACTAAAGAAAGAACTAATATCGATAGTAATGTTTCCAAGAATAGTTGTTGTAGCACTAATATAGTGCAATAAAAGAATTAGCTGGCAGTACTAAATTTTTAAAGAAAGATGAGCTCAAAACTCTTTATAATACAAATTTTAGCTAATAAAGTGCGTTAATTCGCACTTTTTGTGTTTATATTTTGTTTTCTTTGAGAAAATAAACACTTAATAAATCGATGTTTGTTGATGCAGTAAAGCTGAAATAAGAGTTAATGTCTCTAGTAATGTTTCCAAGAATGGTTGATGCAGCACTAATATTGTGCTATAAATGAAGTAGCTTCTTAAAGTTTTAAAGAAGGATGAGCTCAAAACTCTTTATGATACGATTTTTAGCTAATAAAGTGCGTTAATCCACACTTAATTGTGTTTATATTTTGTTTTCTTTGAGAAAATAAACACTTAATAAATCGATGTTTGTTGATGCAGTAAAGCTAAAATTAGACTGAAGAAAGAACTAATGTCTATAGCAATGTTTCCAAGAATGGTTGCTGCAGCACTAATATAGTGCTATAAAGAAGTAGCTGGCAGAACTAAAATTTCAAAGAAAGATAAGCTCAAAACTCTTTATAATACGAATTTTAGCTAATAAAGTGAGTTAATCCGCACCTTTTGTGTTTAGATTTTGTTTTCTTTGAGAAAATAAACATTTATTTAATGGATGTTTGTGTATCCAGTAAAGCTAAAGTAAGACCTAATGTCTATAGTAATGTTTCCAAGAATGGTTGCTGCAGCACTAATATAGTGCTCTAAAAGAAGTAGCTGGCAGAACTAAAGTTTTAAATCAAGATGAGCTCAAAACTCTTTATAATACGAATTTTAGCTAATAAAGTGCCTTAATCCACACTTTTTTGTCTTTATATTTTGTTTTCTTTGAGAAAATAAACACTTAATAAATCGATGTTTGTTGATGCAGTAAAGCTGAAATAAGAGTTAATGTCTCTAGTAATGTTTCCAAGAATGGTTGCTGCAGCACTAATATCGTGCTATAAAGGAAGTAGCTTCTTAAAGTTTTAAAGAAGGATGAGCTCAAAACTCTTTATATAATGAATTTTTGCTAATAAAGTGCGTTAATCAACAATATCTTGTGTTTATATTTTGTTTTCTTTGAGAAAATAAACATTTAATTAATCGATGTTTGTTGATGCAGTAAAGCTATAATAAGAACTAATGTCTATAGTAATATTTCCAAGAATGGTTCTTGCAGCACTAATATAGTGCTATAAAAGAAGTGGCTGATAGAACTTAAGTTTTAAAGAAAGATGAGCTCAAATCTCTTTATAATACGAATTTTAGCTAATAAAGTGCGTTAATCCGCACTTTTTGTGGTTATATTTTGTTTTCTTTGAGAAAAAAAACATTTAATTCATCGATGTTTCTTGATGCAGTAAAGCTAAAATAAGACTAAAGAAAGAAATAATGTCTATAGTAATGTTTCCAAGAATGGTAGATGCAGCACTAATATAGTGCTATAAAAGAAGTAGCTGGCAGATAAAAAATTTCAAAGAAAGATGAGCTCAAATCTCTTAATAATACAAATTTTAGCTAATAAAGTGCGTTAATCCCCACTTTTTGTGGTTATATTTTGTTTTCTTTGAGAAAAATAAACATTTAATTAACCTATGTTTGTTGATGCAGTAAAGCTGAAATTAGACTGAAGAAAGAACTAATGTCGATAGTAATGTTTCCAAAAATAGTTGTTGTAGCACTAATATAGTGCAATAAAAGAATTAGCTGGCAGTACTAAAGTTTTAAAGACAGATGAGCTCAAATCTCTTTATAATACGAATTTTAGCTAATAAAGTGCGTTAATCCGCACTTTTTGTGTTTATATTTTGTTTTCTATGAGAAAATAAACATTTAATTAACCTATGTTTGTTGATGCAGTAAAGCTGAAAATAGACTAAAGAAAGAACTAATGTCGATAGTAATGTTTCCAAGAATAGTTGTTTTAGCACTAATATAGTGCAATAAAAGAATTAGCTGGCAGTATTAAATTTTTAAAGAAAGATGAGCTCAAAACTCTTTATGATACGAATTTTAGCTAATAAAGTGCGTTAATTCGCACTTTTTGTGTTTATATTTTGTTTTCTATGAGAAAATAAACATTTAATTAACCTATGTTTGTTGATGCAGTAAAGCTGAAAATAGACTAAAGAAAGAACTAATGTCTTAGTAATGTTTCCAAGAATGGTTGCTGCAGCACTAATATAGTGCTATAAAAGAAGTAGCTGGCAGAACTAAAGTTTTAAAGAAAGATGAGCTGAAATCTCTTTATAATACGAATTTTAGATAATAAAGTGAGTTAATCCGCACCTTTTGTGGTTATATTTTGTTTTCATTGAGAAAATAAACATTTAATTAATGGATGTTTATTTATGCAGTAAAGCTAATCGATGTTTCTCGATGCAGTAAAGCTAAAATAAGACCTAATGTCTGTAGAAATGTTTCCAAGAATGGTTGCTGCAGCACTAATATAGTGCTATAAAATAATTAGCTGTCAGAACTAAAGTTTTAAAGAAAGATGAGCTGAAATCTCTTTATAATACGAATTTTAGCTAATAAAGTGAGTTAATCCGCACCTTTTGTGGTTATATTTTGTTTTCATGGAGAAAATAAACATTTAATTAATGGATGTTTGTTTATGCAGTAAAGCTAATCGATGTTTGTTGATGCAGTAAAGCTGAAATAAGACTTAATGTCTCTAGTAATGTTTCCAAGAATGGTTGCTGCAGCACGAATTTTAGCTAATAAAGTGCGTTAATCCGCACTTTTTCTTATTATATTTTGTTTTCTTTGAGAAATAAACATTTAATTAACCGATGTTTGTTGATGCAGTAAAGCTGAAATTAGACAAAAGAAAGAACTAATGTCGATAGTAATGTTTCCAAGAATAGTTGCTGCAGCACTAATATAGTGCCATAAAAGAATTAGCTGGCAGTACTAAATTTTTAAAGAAAGATGAGCTCAAAACTCTTTATAATACGAATTTTAGCTAATAAAGTGCGTTAATCCGCACTTTTTCTTATTATATTTTGTTTTCTTTGAGAAAATAAACATTTAATTAACCTATGTTTGTTGATGCAGTAAAGCTAAAATAAGACCTAATGTCTATAGTAATGTTTCCAAGAATGGTTGCTGCAGCACTAATATCGTGCTATAAAGGAAGTAGCTTCTTAAAGTTTTAAAGAAGGATGAGCTCAAAACTCTTTATGATACGATTTTTAGCTAATAAAGTGAGTTAATCCACACCTATTTTTGTTTATATTTTGTTTTCTTTGAAAAATTAAACATTTAAATAACCGATGTTTGTTGATGCAGTAAAGCTAAAATTAGACTGAAGAAAGAACTAATGTCTATAGCAATGTTTCCAAGAATGGTTGCTGCAGCACTAATATAGTGCTATAAAGAAGTAGCTGGCAGAACTAAAATTTCAAAGAAAGATGAGCTCAAAACTCTTTATAATACGAATTTTAGCTAATAAAGTGAGTAAATCCGCACCTTTTGTGTTTATATTTTGTTTTCTTTGAGAAAATAAACATTTAATTAATGGATGTTTGTTGATGCAGTAAAGCTCTAATAAGACCCAATGTCTATAGTAATGTTTCTAAGAATGGTTGCTGCAGCACTAATATAGTGCTATAAAAGAAGTAGCTGGCAGAACTAAAGTTTTAAAGAAAGATGAGCTGAAATATCTTTATAATACGAATTTTAGCTAATAAAGTGCGTTAATCCGCACTTTTTCTTATTATATTTTGTTTTCTTTGAGGAAATAAAAATTTAATTAACCTATGTTTGTTGATGCAGTAAAGCTGAAATTAGACTAAAGAAAGAACTAATATCGATAGTAATGTTTCCAAGAATAGTTGTTGTAGCACTAATATAGTGAAATAAAAGAATTAGCTGGCAGTACTAAATTTTTAAAGAAAGATGAGCTCAAAACTCTTTATAATACGAATTTTAGCTAATGAAGTGCGTTAATTCGCACTTTTTGTGTTTATATTTTGTTTTATTTGAGAAAGTAAACATTTAATTAACCTATGTTTGTTGATGCAGTAAAGCTAAAATAAGACCTAATGTCTATAGTAATGTTTCCAAGAATGGTTGCTGCAGCACTAATATCGTGCTATAAAGGAAGTAGCTTCTTAAAGTTTTAAAGAAGGATGAGCTCAAAACTCTTTATGATACGATTTTTAGCTAATAAAGTGAGTTAATCCACACCTATTTTTGTTTATATTTTGTTTTCTTTGAAAAATTAAACATTTAAATAACCGATGTTTGTTGATGCAGTAAAGCTAAAATTAGACCGAAGAAAGAACTAATGTCTATAGCAATGTTTCCAAGAATGGTTGCTGCAGCACTAATATAGTGCTATAAAGAAGTAGCTGGCAGAACTAAAATTTCAAAGAAAGATGAGCTCAAAACTCTTTATAATACGAATTTTAGCTAATAAAGTGAGTAAATCCACACTTTTTGTGGTTATATTTTGTTTTCTTTGAGAAAATAAACATTTAATTAATCGATGTTTGTTGATTCAGTAAAGCTAAAATAAGACCTAATGTCTATAGTAATGTTTCCAAGAATGGTTGCTGCAGCACTACTATAGTGACAAGTAGCTGGCAGAACTACAGTTTTAAAGAAAGATGAGCTCAAATCTCTTTATAATACGAATTTTAGCTAATAAAGTGCGTTAATCCGCACTTTTTCTTATTATATTTTGTTTTCTTTGAGGAAATAAAAATTTAATTAACCTATGTTTGTTGATGCAGTAAAGCTGAAATTAGACTAAAGAAAGAACTAATATCGATAGTAATGTTTCCAAGAATAGTTGTTGTAGCACTAATATAGTGCAATAAAAGAATTAGCTGGCAGTACTAAATTTTTAAAGAAAGATGAGCTCAAAACTCTTTATAATACAAATTTTAGCTAATAAAGTGCGTTAATTCGCACTTTTTGTGTTTATATTTTGTTTTCTTTGAGAAAATAAACACTTAATAAATCGATGTTTGTTGATGCAGTAAAGCTGAAATAAGAGTTAATGTCTCTAGTAATGTTTCCAAGAATGGTTGATGCAGCACTAATATTGTGCTATAAATGAAGTAGCTTCTTAAAGTTTTAAAGAAGGATGAGCTCAAAACTCTTTATGATACGATTTTTAGCTAATAAAGTGCGTTAATCCACACTTAATTGTGTTTATATTTTGTTTTCTTTGAGAAAATAAACACTTAATAAATCGATGTTTGTTGATGCAGTAAAGCTAAAATTAGACTGAAGAAAGAACTAATGTCTATAGCAATGTTTCCAAGAATGGTTGCTGCAGCACTAATATAGTGCTATAAAGAAGTAGCTGGCAGAACTAAAATTTCAAAGAAAGATAAGCTCAAAACTCTTTATAATACGAATTTTAGCTAATAAAGTGAGTTAATCCGCACCTTTTGTGTTTAGATTTTGTTTTCTTTGAGAAAATAAACATTTATTTAATGGATGTTTGTGTATCCAGTAAAGCTAAAATAAGACCTAATGTCTATAGTAATGTTTCCAAGAATGGTTGCTGCAGCACTAATATAGTGCTCTAAAAGAAGTAGCTGGCAGAACTAAAGTTTTAAAAAAAGATGAGCTCAAAACTCTTTATAATACGAATTTTAGCTAATAAAGTGCGTTAATCCACACTTTTTGTGTTTATATTTTGTTTTCTTTGAGAAAATAAACACTTAATAAATCGATGTTTGTTGATGCAGTAAAGCTGAAATAAGAGTTAATGTCTCTAGTAATGTTTCCAAGAATGGTTGCTGCAGCACTAATATCGTGCTATAAAGGAAGTAGCTTCTTAAAGTTTTAAAGAAGGATGAGCTCAAAACTCTTTATATAATGAATTTTTGCTAATAAAGTGCGTTAATCAACAATATCTTGTGTTTATATTTTGTTTTCTTTGAGAAAATAAACATTTAATTAATCGATGTTTGTTGATGCAGTAAAGCTATAATAAGAACTAATGTCTATAGTAATATTTCCAAGAATGGTTCTTGCAGCACTAATATAGTGCTATAAAAGAAGTGGCTGATAGAACTTAAGTTTTAAAGAAAGATGAGCTCAAATCTCTTTATAATACGAATTTTAGCTATTAAAGTGCGTTAATCCGCAATTTTTGTGGTTATATTTTGTTTTCTTTGAGAAAATAAACATTTAATTCATCGATGTTTCTTGATGCAGTAAAGCTAAAATAAGACTAAAGAAAGAAATAATGTCTATAGTAATGTTTCCAAGAATGGTAGATGCAGCACTAATATAGTGCTATAAAAGAAGTAGCTGGCAGATAAAAAATTTCAAAGAAAGATGAGCTCAAATCTCTAAATAATACAAATTTTAGCTAATAAAGTGCGTTAATCCCCACTTTTTGTGGTTATATTTTGTTTTCTTTGAGAAAAATAAACATTTAATTAACCTATGTTTGTTGATGCAGTAAAGCTGAAATTAGACTGAAGAAAGAACTAATGTCGATAGTAATGTTTCCAAAAATAGTTGTTGTAGCACTAATATAGTGCAATAAAAGAATTAGCTGGCAGTACTAAAGTTTTAAAGAAAGATGAGCTCAAAACTCTTTATAATACGAGATTTTGATAATAAAATGCATTAAATCCACATTTTTTTGTATTTATATTTTGTTTTCTTTGAGAAAATAAAAATTTAATTAATCGATGTATGTTGATGCAGTAAAGCTGAAATAAGACTTAATGTCTCTAGTAATGTTTCCAAGAATGGTTGCTGCTGCACTAATATAGTGCTATAAAAGAAGTAGCTAGCAGAACTAAAGTTTTAAAGAAAGATGTGCTGAAAAATCTTTATAATACGAATTTTATCTAATAAAGTGCGTTAATCAACACTTTTTTGTGTTTATATTTTGTTTTCTATCAAAAAATAAACATTTAATTAACCGATGTTTGTTGATGCAGTAAAGCTAAAATTAGACTAAAGAAAGTACTAATGTCTATAGTAATGTTTCCAAGAATGGTTGTTGTAGCATTAATATAGTGCTATAAAAAAATAGCTGACAGAACTTAAATATCAAAGAAAGATGAGCTCAAAACTCTTTATAATACCAATTTTAACTAATAAAGTGCGTTAATCCACACTTTTTGTTGTTATATTTTGTTTTCTTTGAGAAAATAAACATTTAATTAATCGATGTTTGTTGATGCAGTAAAGCTAAAATAAGACGTAATGTCTCTAGTAATGTTTCCAAGAATGGTTGCTGCAGCACTATTAAAGTGCTTTAAAAGAAGTAGCTGGCAGAGCTAAAGTTTTAATGAAATATGAGCTCAAATCTCTTTATAATACGAATTTTAGCTAATAAAGTGCGTTAATCCACACTTTTTTGTGTTTATATTTTGTTTTCTTTGAGAAAATAAACATTAATTAATCGATGTTTGTTGATGCAGTGAAGCTGAAATAAGACTTAATGTCTCTAGTAATATTTTCAAGAATGGTTGCTGCAGCACTAATATCGTGCTATAAAGGAAGTAGCTTCTTAAAGTTTTCAAGAAGGATGTGCTCAAAACTCTTTATATAATGAATTTTTGCTAATAAAGTGCGTTAATCAACACTAATTTGTGTTTATATTTTGTTTTCTTTGAGAAAATAAACATTTAATTAATCGATGTTTGTTGATGCAGTAAAGCTAAAATAAGACCTAATGTCTATAGAGATGTTTCCAAGAATAGTTGCTGCAGCACTAATATTGTGTATAAAGGAAGTAGCTTCTTAAAGTTTTAAAGAAAGATGAGCTCAAACCTCTTTAAAATACGAATTTTAGCTAATAAAGTGCGGTACTCCACACTTTAAGTGTTTATATTTTGTTTTCTTTGAGAAAATAAACATTTAATTAATCGATGTTTGTTGATGCAGTAAAGCTATAATAAGACAAAATGTCTATAGTAATGTTTCCAAGAATTGTTCCAGCAGCACTACTATAGTGCTATAAAAGAAGTAGCTGGCAGAACTAAAGTTTTAAAGAAAGATGAGTTCAAATCTCTTTATAATACGAATTTTAGCTAATAAAGTGCGTTAATCCGCACCTTTTGTGTTTATATTTTGTTTTCTTTGACAAAATAAACATTTAAATAACCTATGTTTGTTGATGCAGTAAAGCTGAATTTAGACTAAAGAAAGAACTAATGTCGCTATCAATGTTTCCAAGAATAGTTGTTGTAGCACTAATATAGTGCAATAAAAGAATTAGATGGCAGTACTAAAGTTTTAAAGAAAGATGAGCTCAAAACTCTTTATAATACGAGATTTTGCTAATAAAATGCATTAAATCCACACTTTTTTGTATATATATTTTGTTTTCTTTGAGAAAATAAACATTTAATTAATCGATGTTTGTTGATGCAGTAAAGCTGAAATAAGACTTAATGTCTCTAGTAATGTTTCCAAGAATGGTTGCTGCTGCACTAATATAGTGCTATAAAAGAAGTAGCTAGCAGAACTAAAGTTTTAAAGAAAGATGAGCTGAAAACTCTTTATAATACGAATTGTATTTAATAAAGTGCGTTAATCAACACTTTCTTGTGTTTTTCTTTTGTTTTCTTTGAGAAAATAAGCATTTAATTAATCGATGTTTGTTGATGCAGTAAAGCTGAAATAAGACTTAATGTCTCTAGTAATGTTTCCAAGAATGGTTGCTGCTGCACTAATATAGTGCTATAAAAGAAGTAGCTAGCAGAACTAAAGTTTTAAAGAAATATGAGCTCAAATCTCTTTATAATACGAATTTTAGCTAATAAAGTGCGTTAATCCTCACTTTTTTGTGTTTATATTTTGTTTTCTTTGAGAAAGTAAACATTTAATTAATCGATGTTTGTTGATGCAGTAAAGCTGAAATAAGACTTAATGTCTCTAGTAATATTTCCAAGAATGGTTGCTGCAGCACTAATATCGTGCTATAAAGGAAGTAGCTTCTTAAAGTTTTAAAGAAAGATGATCTCAAACCTCTTTAAATTACGAAATTTAGCTAATAATGTGCGGTAATCCACACTTTAAGTGTTTATATTTTGTTTTCTTTGAGAAAATAAACATTTAATTAATCGATGTTTGTTGATGCAGTAAAGCTATAATAAGACCTAATGTCTATAGTAATGTTTCCAAGAATGGTTCCAGCAGCACTACTATAGTGCTATAAAAGAAGTAACTGGCAGAACTAAAGTTTTAAAGAAAGATGAGCTCAAATCTCTTTATAATACGAGTTTTAGCTAATAAAGTGCATTAATCCGCACTTTTTGTGTTTATATTTTGTTTTCTTTGAGATAATAAACATTTAATTAACCGATGTTTGTTGATGCAGTAAAGCTAAAATTAGACTAAAGAAAATACTAATGTCTATAGTAATGTTTCAAAGAATGGTTGTTGTAGCATTAATATAGTGCCATAAAAGAAGTAGCTGGCAGAACTAAAGTTTTAAAGAAATATGAGCTCAAAACTCTCTATAATACGAATTTTAGCTAATAAAGTGCGTTAATCCACACCTTTTGTGTTTATATTATGTTTTCTTTGAGAAAATAAACATTTAATTAACCTATGTTTGTTGATGCAGTAAAGCTGAAATTAGACTAAATAAAGAAGTAATGTCGATAGTAATGTTTCCAAGAATAGTTGTTGTAGCACTAATATTAAGAATTAGCCGGCACTACTAAATTTTTAAAGAAAGATGAGCTCAAAACTCTTTATAATACGAGTTTTAGCTAATAAAGTGCATTAATCCGCACTTTTTGTGTTTATATTTTGTTTTCTTTGAGATAATAAACATTTAATTAACCGATGTTTGTTGATGCAGTAAAGCTAAAATTAGACTAAAGAAAATACTAATGTCTATAGTAATGTTTCAAAGAATGGTTGTTGTAGCATTAATATAGTGCCATAAAAGAAGTAGCTGGCAGAACTAAAGTTTTAAAGAAATATGAGCTCAAAACTCTCTATAATACGAATTTTAGCTAATAAAGTGCGTTAATCCACACCTTTTGTGTTTGTATTTTGTTTTCTTTGAGAAAATACACATTTAATTAACCTATGTTTGTTGATGCAGTAAAGCCGAAAATAGACTAAAGAAAGAAATAATGTCTATAGTAATGTTTCCAAGAATGGTTGCTGCAGCACTAATATAGTGCCGTAAAAGAATTAGCTGGCAGAACTAAAGTTTTAAAGAAATATGAGCTCAAACCTCTTTAAAATACGAATTTTAGCTCATGAAGTGCAGTAATCCACACTTTAAGTCTATATTTTTTTTTCTTTGAGAAAATAAACATTTAATTAATCGATGTTTGTTGATGCAGTAAAGCTAAAATAAGACCTAATGTATATAGTAATGTTTCCAAGAATGGTTGCTGCTGCACTAATATAGTGCTATAAAAGAAGTAGCTAGCAGAACTAAAGTTTTAAAGAAAGATGAGCTCAAAACTCTTTATAATAGGAATTTTAGCTAATAAAGTGCGTTAATCCACACTTTTTGTTGTTATATTTTGTTTTCTTTGAGAAAATAAACATTTAATTAATCGATGTTTGTTGATGCAGTAAAGCTAAAATAAGACCTAATGTCTATACTAATGTTTCCAAGAATGGTTGCTGCAGCACTAATATAGTGCTATAAAAGAATTAGCTGGCAGAACTAAAGTTTTAAAGAAATATGAGCTCAAATCTCTTTATAATACGAATTTTAGCTAATAAAGTGCGTTAATCCACGCTTTTTTGTGTTTATATTTTGTTTTCTTTCAAAAAATAAACATTTAATTAAGCGATGTTTGTTGATGCAGTAAAGCTGAATTTAGACTAAAGAAAGAAATAATGTCTATAGTAATGTTTCCAAGAATGGTTACTGCAGCACTAATATAGTGCCATAAAAGAAGTAGCTGGCAGAACTAAAGTTTTAAAGAAATATGAGCTCAAAACTCTTTATAATACGAATTTTAGCTAATAAAGTGCGTTAATCAACACCCTCTCGTGTTTATATTTTGTTTTAGCTTTTCTTTTTTAGAAAATAAACATTTAATTAATGGATGTTTGTGTATCCTGTAAAGCTAAAGTAAGACCTAATGTCTATAGTAATGTTTCCAAGAATGGTTCCTGCAGCACTAATATAGTGCTATAATAGAAGTAGCTGGCAGAACTAAAGTTTTAAAGAAAGCTGAGCTCAAATCTCTTGATAATACGAATTTTAGCTAATAAAGTGCGTTAATCCACACCTTTTGTGTTTATATTATGTTTTCTTTGAGAAAATAAACATTTAATTAACCGATGTTTGTTGATGCAGTAAAGCTGCAATTAGACTAAAGAAAGAAAAAATGTATATAGTAATGTTTCCAAGAATGGTTGCCGCAGCACTAATATAGTGCCGTAAAAGAATTAGCTGGCACTACTAAATTTTTAGAGAAAGATGAGCTCAAAACTCTTTATAATACGAATTTTAGCTAATAAAGTGCGTTAATCCGCACATTTTCTTTTTATATTTTGTTTTCTTTGAGAAAATAAAAATTTAATTAACCTATGTTTGTTGATGCAGTAAAGCTGAAATTAGACTAAATAAAGAAGTAATGTCGATAGTAATGTTTCCAAGAATAGTTGTTGTAGCACTAATATAGTGCAATAAAAGAATTAGCCGGCACTACTAAATTTTTAAAGAAAGATGGGCTCAAAACTCTTTATAATACGAATTTTAGCTCATAAAGTGCGTTAATCCGCACTTTTTGTGTTTGTATTTTGTTTTCTTTGAGAAAATAAACATTTAATTAACCTATGTTTGTTGATGCAGTAAAGCTATAATAAGACCTAATGTCTATAGTAATGTTCCCAAGAATGGTTCCTGCAGCACTAATATAGTGCTATAAAAGAAGTAGCTGGCAGAACTAAAGTTTTAAAGATAGATGAGCTCAAATCTCTTTAAAATTCGAATTTTAGCTCATGAAGTGCAGTAATCCACACTTTTTTGTGTTTATATTTTGTTTTCTTTGAGAAAATGAACATTTAAATAATCGATGTTTGTTGATGCAGTAAAGCTATAATAAGACCTAATGTCTATAGTAATGTTTCCAAGAATGGTTGCTGCTGCACTAATATAGTGCTATAAAAGAAGTAGCTAGCAGAACTAAAGTTTTAAAGAAAGATGAGCTGAAAACTCTTTATAATAGGAATTTTAGCTAATAAAGTGCGTTAATCAACACTTTTTTGTGGTTATATTTTGTTTTCTTTGAGAAAATAAGCATTTAATTAATCGATGTTTGTTGATGCAGTAAAGCTATAATAAGACCTAATGTCTATAGTAATATTTCCAAGAATGGTTCCTGCAGCACTAAAATAGTGCTATAAAAGAAGTAGCTGGCAGAACTAAAGTTTTAAAGAAAGATGAGCTCAAATCTCTTTATAATACGAATTTTAACTAATAAAGTGCGTTAATCCGCACATTTTCTTTTTATATTTTATTTTCTTTGAGAAAATAAACATTTAATTAACCTATGTTTGTTGATGCAGTTAAGCTGAAATTAGACTAAAGAAACAACTAATGTCGATAGTAATGTTTCCACGAATAGTTGTTGTAGCACTAATATAGTGCAATAAAAGAATTAGCTGGCACTACTAAATTTTTAAAGAAAGATGAGCTCAAAACTCTTTATAATACGAATTTTAGCTAATAAAGTGTGTTAATCCACACTTTTTGTGTTTATATTTTGTTTTCTTTGAGAAAATAAACATTTAATTAACCTATGTTTGTTGATGCAGTAAAGCTGAAATTAGACTAAAGAAAGAACTAATGTCTATAGTAATGTTTCAAAGAATGGTTGCTGCAGCACTAATATAGTGCTATAAAAGAAGTAGCTGGCAGAACTAAAGTTTTAAAGAAATATGAGCTCAAATCTCTTTATAATACGAATTTTAGCTAATAAAGTGCGTTAATCCACACTTTTTTGTGGTTATATTTTGTTTTCTTGGAGAAAATAAACATTTAATTAATCGATGTTTGTTGATGCAGTAAAGCTATAATAAGACCTAATGTCTATAGTAATGTTTCCAAGAATGGTTGCTGCAGCACTAATATAGTGCTATAAAAGAAGTAGCTGGCAGAACTAAAGTTTTAAAGATAGATGAGCTCAAATCTCTTTATAATACGAATTTTAGCTAATAAAGTGCGTTAATCCGCACTTTTTCTTTTTATATTTTGTTTTCTTTGAGAAAATAAACATTTAATTAACCTATATTTGTTGATGCAGTAAAGCTGAAATTAGACTAAAGAAAGAACTAATGTCTATAGTAATGTTTCCAAGAATGGTTGCTGCAGCACTAATATCGTGCTATAAAGGAAGTAGCTTCTTAAAGTTTTAAAGAAGGATGAGCTCAAAACTCTTTATATAATGAATTTTTGCTAATAAAGTGCGTTAATCCACAATTTTTGTGGTTATATTTTGTTTTCTTTGAGAAAATAAACATTTAATTAATCGATGTTTGTTGATGCAGTAAAGCTAAAATAAGACTTAATGTCTATAATAATGTTTCCAAGAATGGTTGCTGCAGCACTAATATAGTGCTATAAAAGAATTAGCTGTCAGAACTAAAGTTTTAAAGAAAGATGAGCTCAAAACTCTTTATAATACGAATTTTAGCTAATAAAGTGCGTTAATCCACACTTTTTTGTGTTTATATTTTGTTTTCTTTGAAAAAATAAACATTTAATTAACCGATGTTTGTTTATGCAGTAAACCTAGAATTAGAATAAAGATTGTAATGTTTCCAAGAATGGTTGCTGCAGCACTAATATAGTGCTATAAAAGAAGTAGCTGGAAGAACTAAAGTTTTAAAGAAAGATGAGCTCAAATCTCTTGATAATACAAATTTTAGCTAATAAAGTGCGTTAATCGGCACTTTTTGTGCTTATATTTTGTTTTCTTTGAGAAAATAAACATTTAATTCATCGATGTTTGTTGATGCAGTAAAGCTAAAATTAGACTAAAGAAAGATATAATGTCTATCGTAATGTTTCCAAGAATGGTTGCTGCAGCACTAATATAGTGCTATAAAATAATTAGCTGTCAGAACTAAAGTTTTAAAGAAAGATGAGCTCAAAACTCTTTATAATACGAATTTTAGCTAATAAAGTGGGTTAATCCACACTTTTTTGTGGTTATATTTTGTTTTCTTTGAGAAAATAAACATTTAATTAATCGATGTTTGTTGATGCAGTAAAGCTGAAAATAGACTAAAGAAAGAACTAATGTCTTAGTAATGTTTCCAAGAATGGTTGCTGCAGCACTAATATAGTGCTATAAAAGAAGTAGCTAGCAGAACTAAAGTTTTAAAGAAAGATGAGCTGAAAACACTTTATAATAGGAATTTTAGCTAATAAAGTGCGTTAATCAACACTTTTTTGTGTTTATATTTTGTTTTCATTGAGAAAATAAACATTTAATTAATGGATGTTTGTTTATGCAGTAAAGCTATAATAAGACCTAATGTATAGACAGTAATGTTTCCAAGAATGGTTGCTGCAGCACTAATATAGTGCAATAAAAGAAGTAGCTTGCAGAACTAAAGTTTTAAAGACAGATGAGCTCAAATCTCTTTATAATACGAATTTTAGCTAATAAAGTGCGTTAATCCGCACTTTTTGTGTTTATATTTTGTTTTCTATGAGAAAATAAACATTTAATTAACCTATGTTTGTTGATGCAGTAAAGCTGAAAATAGACTAAAGAAAGAACTAATGTCGATAGTAATGTTTCCAAGAATAGTTGTTTAAGCACTAATATAGTGCAATAAAAGAATTAGCTGGCAGTATTAAATTTTTAAAGAAAGATGAGCTCAAAACTCTTTATAATACGAATTTTAGCTAATAAAGTGCGTTAATTCGCACTTTTTGTGTTTATATTTTGTTTTCTATGAGAAAATAAACATTTAATTAACCTATGTTTGTTGATGCAGTAAAGCTGAAAATAGACTAAAGAAAGAACTAATGTCTTAGTAATGTTTCCAAGAATGGTTGCTGCAGCACTAATATAGTGCTATAAAAGAAGTAGCTGGCAGAACTAAAGTTTTAAAGAAAGATGAGCTGAAATCTCTTTATAATACGAATTTTAGCTAATAAAGTGAGTTAATCCGCACCTTTTGTGGTTATATTTTGTTTTCATTGAGAAAATAAACATTTAATTAATGGATTTTTATTTATGCAGTAAAGCTAATCGATGTTTCTCGATGCAGTAAAGCTAAAATAAGACCTAATGTCTGTAGAAATGTTTCCAAGAATGGTTGCTGCAGCACTAATATAGTGCTATAAAATAATTAGCTGTCAGAACTAAAGTTTTAAAGAAAGATGAGCTGAAATCTCTTTATAATACGAATTTTAGCTAATAAAGTGAGTTAATCCGCACCTTTTGTGGTTATATTTTGTTTTCATTGAGAAAATAAACATTTAATTAATGGATGTTTGTTTATGCAGTAAAGCTAATCGATGTTTGTTGATGCAGTAAAGCTGAAATAAGACTTAATGTCTCTAGTAATGTTTCCAAGAATGGTTGCTGCAGCACGAATTTTAGCTAATAAAGTGCGTTAATCCGCACTTTTTCTTATTATATTTTGTTTTCTTTGAGAAATAAACATTTAATTAACCGATGTTTGTTGATGCAGTAAAGCTGAAATTAGACAAAAGAAAGAACTAATGTCGATAGTAATGTTTCCAAGAATAGTTGCTGCAGCACTAATATAGTGCCATAAAAGAATTAGCTGGCAGTACTAAATTTTTAAAGAAAGATGAGCTCAAAACTCTTTATAATACGAATTTTAGCTAATAAAGTGCGTTAATCCGCACTTTTTCTTATTATATTTTGTTTTCTTTGAGAAAATAAACATTTAATTAACCTATGTTTGTTGATGCAGTAAAGCTAAAATAAGACCTAATGTCTATAGTAATGTTTCCAAGAATGGTTGCTGCAGCACTAATATCGTGCTATAAAGGAAGTAGCTTCTTAAAGTTTTAAAGAAGGATGAGCTCAAAACTCTTTATGATACGATTTTTAGCTAATAAAGTGAGTTAATCCACACCTATTTTTGTTTATATTTTGTTTTCTTTGAAAAATTAAACATTTAAATAACCGATGTTTGTTGATGCAGTAAAGCTAAAATTAGACTGAAGAAAGAACTAATGTCTATAGCAATGTTTCCAAGAATGGTTGCTGCAGCACTAATATAGTGCTATAAAGAAGTAGCTGGCAGAACTAAAATTTCAAAGAAAGATGAGCTCAAAACTCTTTATAATACGAATTTTAGCTAATAAAGTGAGTAAATCCGCACCTTTTGTGTTTATATTTTGTTTTCTTTGAGAAAATAAACATTTAATTAATGGATGTTTGTTGATGCAGTAAAGCTCTAATAAGACCCAATGTCTATAGTAATGTTTCTAAGAATGGTTGCTGCAGCACTAATATAGTGCTATAAAAGAAGTAGCTGGCAGAACTAAAGTTTTAAAGAAAGATGAGCTGAAATATCTTTATAATACGAATTTTAGCTAATAAAGTGCGTTAATCCGCACTTTTTCTTATTATATTTTGTTTTCTTTGAGGAAATAAAAATTTAATTAACCTATGTTTGTTGATGCAGTAAAGCTGAAATTAGACTAAAGAAAGAACTAATATCGATAGTAATGTTTCCAAGAATAGTTGTTGTAGCACTAATATAGTGAAATAAAAGAATTAGCTGGCAGTACTAAATTTTTAAAGAAAGATGAGCTCAAAACTCTTTATAATACGAATTTTAGCTAATGAAGTGCGTTAATTCGCACTTTTTGTGTTTATATTTTGTTTTATTTGAGAAAGTAAACATTTAATTAACCTATGTTTGTTGATGCAGTAAAGCTAAAATAAGACCTAATGTCTATAGTAATGTTTCCAAGAATGGTTGCTGCAGCACTAATATCGTGCTATAAAGGAAGTAGCTTCTTAAAGTTTTAAAGAAGGATGAGCTCAAAACTCTTTATGATACGATTTTTAGCTAATAAAGTGAGTTAATCCACACCTATTTTTGTTTATATTTTGTTTTCTTTGAAAAATTAAACATTTAAATAACCGATGTTTGTTGATGCAGTAAAGCTAAAATAAGACCTAATGTCTATAGCAATGTTTCCAAGAATGGTTGCTGCAGCACTAATATCGTGCTATAAAGGAAGTAGCTTCTTAAAGTTTTAAAGCACTACTATAGTGACAAGTAGCTGGCAGAACTAAAGTTTTAAAGAAAGATGAGCTCAAATCTCTTTATAATACGAATTTTAGCTAATAAAGTGCGTTAATCCGCACTTTTTCTTATTATATTTTGTTTTCTTTGAGGAAATAAAAATTTAATTAACCTATGTTTGTTGATGCAGTAAAGCTGAAATTAGACTAAAGAAAGAACTAATATCGATAGTAATGTTTCCAAGAATAGTTGTTGTAGCACTAATATAGTGCAATAAAAGAATTAGCTGGCAGTACTAAATTTTTAAAGAAAGATGAGCTCAAAACTCTTTATAATACAAATTTTAGCTAATAAAGTGCGTTAATTCGCACTTTTTGTGTTTATATTTTGTTTTCTTTGAGAAAATAAACACTTAATAAATCGATGTTTGGTGATGCAGTAAAGCTGAAATAAGAGTTAATGTCTCTAGTAATGTTTCCAAGAATGGTTGATGCAGCACTAATATTGTGCTATAAATGAAGTAGCTTCTTAAAAAATAAACATTTAATTAAGCGATGTTTGTTGATGCAGTAAAGCTGAATTTAGACTAAAGAAAGAAATAATGTCTATAGTAATGTTTCCAAGAATGGTTACTGCAGCACTAATATAGTGCCATAAAAGAAGTAGCTGGCAGAACTAAAGTTTTAAAGAAATATGAGCTCAAAACTCTTTATAATACGAATTTTAGCTAATAAAGTGCGTTAATCAACACCCTCTCGTGTTTATATTTTGTTTTAGCTTTTCTTTTTTAGAAAATAAACATTTAATTAATGGATGTTTGTGTATCCTGTAAAGCTAAAGTAAGACCTAATGTCTATAGTAATGTTTCCAAGAATGGTTCCTGCAGCACTAATATAGTGCTATAATAGAAGTAGCTGGCAGAACTAAAGTTTTAAAGAAAGCTGAGCTCAAATCTCTTGATAATACGAATTTTAGCTAATAAAGTGCGTTAATCCACACCTTTTGTGTTTATATTATGTTTTCTTTGAGAAAATAAACATTTAATTAACCGATGTTTGTTGATGCAGTAAAGCTGCAATTAGACTAAAGAAAGAAAAAATGTATATAGTAATGTTTCCAAGAATGGTTGCCGCAGCACTAATATAGTGCCGTAAAAGAATTAGCTGGCACTACTAAATTTTTAGAGAAAGATGAGCTCAAAACTCTTTATAATACGAATTTTAGCTAATAAAGTGCGTTAATCCGCACATTTTCTTTTTATATTTTGTTTTCTTTGAGAAAATAAAAATTTAATTAACCTATGTTTGTTGATGCAGTAAAGCTGAAATTAGACTAAATAAAGAAGTAATGTCGATAGTAATGTTTCCAAGAATAGTTGTTGTAGCACTAATATAGTGCAATAAAAGAATTAGCCGGCACTACTAAATTTTTAAAGAAAGATGGGCTCAAAACTCTTTATAATACGAATTTTAGCTCATAAAGTGCGTTAATCCGCACTTTTTGTGTTTGTATTTTGTTTTCTTTGAGAAAATAAACATTTAATTAACCTATGTTTGTTGATGCAGTAAAGCTATAATAAGACCTAATGTCTATAGTAATGTTCCCAAGAATGGTTCCTGCAGCACTAATATAGTGCTATAAAAGAAGTAGCTGGCAGAACTAAAGTTTTAAAGATAGATGAGCTCAAATCTCTTTAAAATTCGAATTTTAGCTCATGAAGTGCAGTAATCCACACTTTTTTGTGTTTATATTTTGTTTTCTTTGAGAAAATGAACATTTAAATAATCGATGTTTGTTGATGCAGTAAAGCTATAATAAGACCTAATGTCTATAGTAATGTTTCCAAGAATGGTTGCTGCTGCACTAATATAGTGCTATAAAAGAAGTAGCTAGCAGAACTAAAGTTTTAAAGAAAGATGAGCTGAAAACTCTTTATAATAGGAATTTTAGCTAATAAAGTGCGTTAATCAACACTTTTTTGTGGTTATATTTTGTTTTCTTTGAGAAAATAAGCATTTAATTAATCGATGTTTGTTGATGCAGTAAAGCTATAATAAGACCTAATGTCTATAGTAATATTTCCAAGAATGGTTCCTGCAGCACTAAAATAGTGCTATAAAAGAAGTAGCTGGCAGAACTAAAGTTTTAAAGAAAGATGAGCTCAAATCTCTTTATAATACGAATTTTAACTAATAAAGTGCGTTAATCCGCACATTTTCTTTTTATATTTTATTTTCTTTGAGAAAATAAACATTTAATTAACCTATGTTTGTTGATGCAGTTAAGCTGAAATTAGACTAAAGAAACAACTAATGTCGATAGTAATGTTTCCACGAATAGTTGTTGTAGCACTAATATAGTGCAATAAAAGAATTAGCTGGCACTACTAAATTTTTAAAGAAAGATGAGCTCAAAACTCTGTATAATACGAATTTTAGCTAATAAAGTGTGTTAATCCGCACTTTTTGTGTTTATATTTTGTTTTCTTTGAGAAAATAAACATTTAATTAACCTATGTTTGTTGATACAGTAAAGCTGAAAATAGACTAAAGAAAGAAATAATGTCTATAGTAATGTTTCAAAGAATGGTTGCTGCAGCACTAATATAGTGCTATAAAAGAAGTAGCTGGCAGAACTAAAGTTTTAAAGAAATACGAGCTCAAATCTCTTTATAATACGAATTTTAGCTAATAAAGTGCGTTAATCCACACTTTTTTGTGGTTATATTTTGTTTTCTTGGAGAAAATAAACATTTAATTAATCGATGTTTGTTGATGCAGTAAAGCTATAATAAGACCTAATGTCTATAGTAATGTTTCCAAGAATGGTTCCTGCAGCACTAATATAGTGCTATAAAAGAAGTAGCTGGCAGAACTAAAGTTTTAAAGATAGATGAGCTCAAATCTCTTTATAATACGAATTTTAGCTAATAAAGTGCGTTAATCCGCACTTTTTCTTTTTATATTTTGTTTTCTTTGAGAAAATAAACATTTAATTAACCTATATTTGTTGATGCAGTAAAGCTGAAAATAGACTAAAGAAAGAACTAATGTCTATAGTAATGTTTCCAAGAATGGTTGCTGCAGCACTAATATCGTGCTATAAAGGAAGTAGCTTCTTAAAGTTTTAAAGAAGGATGAGCTCAAAACTCTTTATATAATGAATTTTTGCTAATAAAGTGCGTTAATCCACAATTTTTGTGGTTATATTTTGTTTTCTTTGAGAAAATAAACATTTAATTAATCGATGTTTGTTGATGCAGTAAAGCTAAAATAAGACTTAATGTCTATAATAATGTTTCCAAGAATGGTTGCTGCAGCACTAATATAGTGCTATAAAAGAATTAGCTGTCAGAACTAAAGTTTTAAAGAAAGATGAGCTCAAAACTCTTTATAATGCGAATTTTAGCTAATAAAGTGCGTTAATCCACACTTTTTTGTGTTTATATTTTGTTTTCTTTGAAAAAATAAACATTTAATTAACCGATGTTTGTTTATGCAGTAAACCTAGAATTAGAATAAAGATTGTAATGTTTCCAAGAATGGTTGCTGCAGCACTAATATAGTGCTATAAAAGAAGTAGCTGGAAGAACTAAAGTTTTAAAGAAAGATGAGCTCAAATCTCTTGATAATACAAATTTTAGCTAATAAAGTGCGTTAATCGGCACTTTTTGTGCTTATATTTTGTTTTCTTTGAGAAAATAAACATTTAATTCATCGATGTTTGTTGATGCAGTAAAGCTAAAATTAGACTAAAGAAAGATATAATGTCTATCGTAATGTTTCCAAGAATGGTTGCTGCAGCACTAATATAGTGCTATAAAATAATTAGCTGTCAGAACTAAAGTTTTAAAGAAAGATGAGCTCAAAACTCTTTATAATACGAATTTTAGCTAATAAAGTGGGTTAATCCACACTTTTTTGTGGTTATATTTTGTTTTCTTTGAGAAAATAAACATTTAATTAATCGATGTTTGTTGATGCAGTAAAGCTGAAAATAGACTAAAGAAAGAACTAATGTCTTAGTAATGTTTCCAAGAATGGTTGCTGCAGCACTAATATAGTGCTATAAAAGAAGTAGCTAGCAGAACTAAAGTTTTAAAGAAAGATGAGCTGAAAACACTTTATAATAGGAATTTTAGCTAATAAAGTGCGTTAATCAACACTTTTTTGTGTTTATATTTTGTTTTCATTGAGAAAATAAACATTTAATTAATGGATGTTTGTTTATGCAGTAAAGCTATAATAAGACCTAATGTATAGACAGTAATGTTTTCAAGAATGGTTGCTGCAGCACTAATATAGTGCAATAAAAGAAGTAGCTTGCAGAACTAAAGTTTTAAAGACAGATGAGCTCAAATCTCTTTATAATACGAATTTTAGCTAATAAAGTGCGTTAATCCGCACTTTTTGTGTTTATATTTTGTTTTCTATGAGAAAATAAACATTTAATTAACCTATGTTTGTTGATGCAGTAAAGCTGAAAATAGACTAAAGAAAGAACTAATGTCGATAGTAATGTTTCCAAGAATAGTTGTTTTAGCACTAATATAGTGCAATAAAAGAATTAGCTGGCAGTATTAAATTTTTAAAGAAAGATGAGCTCAAAACTCTTTATAATACGAATTTTAGCTAATAAAGTGCGTTAATTCGCACTTTTTGTGTTTATATTTTGTTTTCTATGAGAAAATAAACATTTAATTAACCTATGTTTGTTGATGCAGTAAAGCTGAAAATAGACTAAAGAAAGAACTAATGTCTTAGTAATGTTTCCAAGAATGGTTGCTGCAACACTAATATAGTGCTATAAAAGAAGTAGCTGGCAGAACTAAAGTTTTAAAGAAAGATGAGCTGAAATCTCTTTATAATACGAATTTTAGCTAATAAAGTGAGTTAATCCGCACCTTTTGTGGTTATATTTTGTTTTCATTGAGAAAATAAACATTTAATTAATGGATGTTTATTTATGCAGTAAAGCTAATCGATGTTTCTCGATGCAGTAAAGCTAAAATAAGACCTAATGTCTGTAGAAATGTTTCCAAGAATGGTTGCTGCAGCACTAATATAGTGCTATAAAATAATTAGCTGTCAGAACTAAAGTTTTAAAGAAAGATGAGCTGAAATCTCTTTATAATACGAATTTTAGCTAATAAAGTGAGTTAATCCGCACCTTTTGTGGTTATATTTTGTTTTCATTGAGAAAATAAACATTTAATTAATGGATGTTTGTTTATGCAGTAAAGCTAATCGATGTTTGTTGATGCAGTAAAGCTGAAATAAGACTTAATGTCTCTAGTAATGTTTCCAAGAATGGTTGCTGCAGCACGAATTTTAGCTAATAAAGTGCGTTAATCCGCACTTTTTCTTATTATATTTTGTTTTCTTTGAGAAAATAAACATTTAATTAACCTATGTTTGTTGATGCAGTAAAGCTGAAATTAGACTAAAGAAAGAACTAATGTCGATAGTAATGTTTCCAAGAATAGTTGTTTTAGCACTAATATAGTGCAATAAAAGAATTAGCTGGCAGTACTAAATTTTTAAAGAAAGATGAGCTCAAAACTCTTTATAATACGAATTTTAGCTAATAAAGTGCGTTAATCCGCACTTTTTGTGTTTATATTTTGTTTTCTTTGAGAAAATAAACATTTAATTAACCTATGTTTGTTGATGCAGTAAAGCTGAAAATAGACTCAAGAAAGAACTAATGTCTTAGTGATGTTTCCAAGAATGGTTGCTGCAGCACTAATATCGTGCTATAAAGGAAGTAGCTTCTTAAAGTTTTAAAGAAGGATGAGCTCAAAACTCTTTATATAATGAATTTTTGCTAATAAAGTGCGTTAATCCACACTTTTTGTGGTTATATTTTGTTTTCTTTGAGAAAATAAAAATTTAATTAATCGATGTTTGTTGATGCAGTAAAGCTAAAATAAGACTTAATGTCTATAGTAATGTTTCCAAGAATGGTTGCTGCAGCACTAATATAGTGCTATAAAAGAAGTAGCTGGCAGAACTAAAGTTTTAAAGAAAGATGAGCTCAAAACTCTTTATAATGCGAATTTTAGCTAATAAAGTGCGTTAATCCACACTTTTTTGTGTTTATATTTTGTTTTCTTTGAAAAAATAAACATTTAATTAACCGATGTTTGTTTATGCAGTAAACCTAGAATTAGAATAAAGATTGTAATGTTTCCAAGAATGGTTGCTGCAGCACTAATATAGTGCTATAAAAGAAGTAGCTGGAAGAACTAAAGTTTTAAAGAAAGATGAGCTCAAATCTCTTGATAATACAAATTTTAGCTAATAAAGTGCGTTAATCGGCACTTTTTGTGCTTATATTTTGTTTTCTTTGAGAAAATAAACATTTAATTCATCGATGTTTGTTGATGCAGTAAAGCTAAAATTAGACTAAAGAAAGATATAATGTCTATCGTAATGTTTCCAAGAATGGTTGCTGCAGCACTAATATAGTGCTATAAAATAATTAGCTGTCAGAACTAAAGTTTTAAAGAAAGATGAGCTCAAAACTCTTTATAATACGAATTTTAGCTAATAAAGTGGGTTAATCCACACTTTTTTGTGGTTATATTTTGTTTTCTTTGAGAAAATAAACATTTAATTAATCGATGTTTGTTGATGCAGTAAAGCTGAAAATAGACTAAAGAAAGAACTAATGTCTTAGTAATGTTTCCAAGAATGGTTGCTGCAGCACTAATATAGTGCTATAAAAGAAGTAGCTAGCAGAACTAAAGTTTTAAAGAAAGATGAGCTGAAAACTCTTTATAATAGGAATTTTAGCTAATAAAGTGCGTTAATCAACACTTTTTTGTGTTTATATTTTGTTTTCATTGAGAAAATAAACATTTAATTAATGGATGTTTGTTGATGCAGTAAAGCTGAAAATAGACTAAAGAAAGAACTAATGTCTTAGTAATGTTTCCAAGAATGGTTGCTGCAGCACTAATATAGTGCAATAAAAGAAGTAGCTTGCAGAACTAAAGTTTTAAAGACAGATGAGCTCAAATCTCTTTATAATACGAATTTTAGCTAATAAAGTGCGTTAATCCGCACTTTTTGTGTTTATATTTTGTTTTCTATGAGAAAATAAACATTTAATTAACCTATGTTTGTTGATGCAGTAAAGCTGAAAATAGACTAAAGAAAGAACTAATGTCGATAGTAATGTTTCCAAGAATAGTTGTTTAAGCACTAATATAGTGCAATAAAAGAATTAGCTGGCAGTATTAAATTTTTAAAGAAAGATGAGCTCAAAACTCTTTATAATACGAATTTTAGCTAATAAAGTGCGTTAATTCGCACTTTTTGTGTTTATATTTTGTTTTCTATGAGAAAATAAACATTTAATTAACCTATGTTTGTTGATGCAGTAAAGCTGAAAATATACTAAAGAAAGAACTAATGTCTTAGTAATGTTTCCAAGAATGGTTGCTGCAGCACTAATATAGTGCTATAAAAGAAGTAGCTGGCAGAACTAAAGTTTTAAAGAAAGATGAGCTGAAATCTCTTTATAATACGAATTTTAGCTAATAAAGTGAGTTAATCCGCACCTTTTGTGGTTATATTTTGTTTTCATTGAGAAAATAAACATTTAATTAATGGATTTTTATTTATGCAGTAAAGCTAATCGATGTTTCTCGATGCAGTAAAGCTAAAATAAGACCTAATGTCTGTAGAAATGTTTCCAAGAATGGTTGCTGCAGCACTAATATAGTGCTATAAAATAATTAGCTGTCAGAACTAAAGTTTTAAAGAAAGATGAGCTGAAATCTCTTTATAATACGAATTTTAGCTAATAAAGTGAGTTAATCCGCACCTTTTGTGGTTATATTTTGTTTTCATTGAGAAAATAAACATTTAATTAATGGATGTTTGTTTATGCAGTAAAGCTAATCGATGTTTGTTGATGCAGTAAAGCTGAAATAAGACTTAATGTCTCTAGTAATGTTTCCAAGAATGGTTGCTGCAGCACGAATTTTAGCTAATAAAGTGCGTTAATCCGCACTTTTTCTTATTATATTTTGTTTTCTTTGAGAAATAAACATTTAATTAACCGATGTTTGTTGATGCAGTAAAGCTGAAATTAGACAAAAGAAAGAACTAATGTCGATAGTAATGTTTCCAAGAATAGTTGCTGCAGCACTAATATAGTGCCATAAAAGAATTAGCTGGCAGTACTAAATTTTTAAAGAAAGATGAGCTCAAAACTCTTTATAATACGAATTTTAGCTAATAAAGTGCGTTAATCCGCACCTTTTGTGTTTAGATTTTGTTTTCTTTGAGAAAATAAACATTTATTTAATGGATGTTTGTGTATCCAGTAAAGCTAAAATAAGACCTAATGTCTATAGTAATGTTTCCAAGAATGGTTGCTGCAGCACTAATATAGTGCTCTAAAAGAAGTAGCTGGCAGAACTAAAGTTTTAAAAAAAGATGAGCTCAAAACTCTTTATAATACGAATTTTAGCTAATAAAGTGCGTTAATCCACACTTTTTGTCTTTATATTTTGTTTTCTTTGAGAAAATAAACACTTAATAAATCGATGTTTGTTGATGCAGTAAAGCTGAAATAAGAGTTAATGTCTCTAGTAATGTTTCCAAGAATGGTTGCTGCAGCACTAATATCGTGCTATAAAGGAAGTAGCTTCTTAAAGTTTTAAAGAAGGATGAGCTCAAAACTCTTTATATAATGAATTTTTGCTAATAAAGTGCGTTAATCAACAATATCTTGTGTTTATATTTTGTTTTCTTTGAGAAAATAAACATTTAATTAATCGATGTTTGTTGATGCAGTAAAGCTATAATAAGAACTAATGTCTATAGTAATATTTCCAAGAATGGTTCTTGCAGCACTAATATAGTGCTATAAAAGAAGTGGCTGATAGAACTTAAGTTTTAAAGAAAGATGAGCTCAAATCTCTTTATAATACGAATTTTAGCTATTAAAGTGCGTTAATCCGCAATTTTTGTGGTTATATTTTGTTTTCTTTGAGAAAATAAACATTTAATTCATCGATGTTTCTTGATGCAGTAAAGCTAAAATAAGACTAAAGAAAGAAATAATGTCTATAGTAATGTTTCCAAGAATGGTAGATGCAGCACTAATATAGTGCTATAAAAGAAGTAGCTGGCAGATAAAAAATTTCAAAGAAAGATGAGCTCAAATCTCTTAATAATACAAATTTTAGCTAATAAAGTGCGTTAATCCCCACTTTTTGTGGTTATATTTTGTTTTCTTTGAGAAAAATAAACATTTAATTAACCTATGTTTGTTGATGCAGTAAAGCTGAAATTAGACTGAAGAAAGAACTAATGTCGATAGTAATGTTTCCAAAAATAGTTGTTGTAGCACTAATATAGTGCAATAAAAGAATTAGCTGGCAGTACTAAAGTTTTAAAGAAAGATGAGCTCAAAACTCTTTATAATACGAACTTTAACTATTAAAGTGCGTTAATCCGCCCTTTTTGTGTTTATATTTTGTTTTCTTTGAGAAAATAAACATTTAATTAACCTATGTTTGTTGATGCGATAAAGCTAAAATAAGACTAAAGAAAGAAATAATGTCTATAATAATGTTTCCAAGAATTGTTGCTGCAGCATTAATATAGTGCTATAAAAGAATTAGCTGGCAGAACTAAAGTTTTAAAGAAGATGAGCTCATATCTCTTTATAATACAAATTTTAGCTAATAAAATGCGTTAATCCACACTTTTTTGTGTTTAAATTTTGTTTTCTTTGAGAAAATAAACATTTAATTCATCGATGTTTGTTGATGCAGTGAAGCTAAAATAAGTCTAAAGAAAGAAATAATGTCTATAGTAATGTTTCCAAGAATGGTTGCTGCAGCACTAATATAGTGCTATAAAAGAAGTAGCTAGCAGAACTAATGTTTTAAAGAAAGATGAGCTCAAAACACTTTATAATACGAATTTTAGATAATAAAGTGCGTTAATCCACACTTTTTTGTGATTATATTTTGTTTTCTTTGAAAAATTAAACTTTTAAATAACCGATGTTTGTTGATGCAGTAAAGCTAAAATTAGACTGAAGAAAGAACTAATGTCGCTATCAATGATTCCAAGAATAGTTGTTGTAGCACTAATATAGTGCAATATAAGAATTAGCTGGCAGTACTAAAGTTTTAAAGAAAGATGAGCTCAAAACTCTTTATAATACGAGATTTTGATAATAAAATGCATTAAATCCACATTTTTTTGTATTTATATTTTGTTTTCTTTGAGAAAATAAAAATTTAATTAATCGATGTATGTTGATGCAGTAAAGCTGAAATAAGACTTAATGTCTCTAGTAATGTTTCCAAGAATGGTTGCTGCTGCACTAATATAGTGCTATAAAAGAAGTAGCTAGCAGAACTAAAGTTTTAAAGAAAGATGTGCTGAAAAATCTTTATAATACGAATTTTATCTAATAAAGTGCGTTAATCAACACTTTTTTGTGTTTATATTTTGTTTTCTATCAAAAAATAAACATTTAATTAACCGATGTTTGTTGATGCAGTAAAGCTAAAATTAGACTAAAGAAAGTACTAATGTCTATAGTAATGTTTCCAAGAATGGTTGTTGTAGCATTAATATAGTGCTATAAAAAAATAGCTGACAGAACTTAAATATCAAAGAAAGATGAGCTCAAAACTCTTTATAATACCAATTTTAACTAATAAAGTGCGTTAATCCACACTTTTTGTTGTTATATTTTGTTTTCTTTGAGAAAATAAACATTTAATTAATCGATGTTTGTTGATGCAGTAAAGCTAAAATAAGACGTAATGTCTCTAGTAATATTTTCAAGAATGGTTGCTGCAGCACTAATATCGTGCTATAAAGGAAGTAGCTTCTTAAAGTTTTCAAGAAGGATGTGCTCAAAACTCTTTATATAATGAATTTTTGCTAATAAAGTGCGTTAATCCACACTTTTTTGTGTTTATATTTTGTTTTCTTTGAGAAAATAAACATTAATTAATCGATGTTTGTTGATGCAGTGAAGCTGAAATAAGACTTAATGTCTCTAGTAATATTTTCAAGAATGGTTGCTGCAGCACTAATATCGTGCTATAAAGGAAGTAGCTTCTTAAAGTTTTCAAGAAGGATGTGCTCAAAACTCTTTATATAATGAATTTTTGCTAATAAAGTGCGTTAATCAACACTAATTTGTGTTTATATTTTGTTTTCTTTGAGAAAATAAACATTTAATTAATCGATGTTTGTTGATGCAGTAAAGCTAAAATAAGACCTAATGTCTATAGAGATGTTTCCAAGAATAGTTGCTGCAGCACTAATATTGTGTATAAAGGAAGTAGCTTCTTAAAGTTTTAAAGAAAGATGAGCTCAAACCTCTTTAAAATACGAATTTTAGCTAATAAAGTGCGGTACTCCACACTTTAAGTGTTTATATTTTGTTTTCTTTGAGAAAATAAACATTTAATTAATCGATGTTTGTTGATGCAGTAAAGCTATAATAAGACAAAATGTCTATAGTAATGTTTCCAAGAATTGTTCCAGCAGCACTACTATAGTGCTATAAAAGAAGTAGCTGGCAGAACTAAAGTTTTAAAGAAAGATGAGTTCAAATCTCTTTATAATACGAATTTTAGCTAATAAAGTGCGTTAATCCGCACCTTTTGTGTTTATATTTTGTTTTCTTTGACAAAATAAACATTTAAATAACCTATGTTTGTTGATGCAGTAAAGCTGAATTTAGACTAAAGAAAGAACTAATGTCGCTATCAATGTTTCCAAGAATAGTTGTTGTAGCACTAATATAGTGCAATAAAAGAATTAGATGGCAGTACTAAAGTTTTAAAGAAAGATGAGCTCAAAACTCTTTATAATACGAGATTTTGCTAATAAAATGCATTAAATCCACACTTTTTTGTATATATATTTTGTTTTCTTTGAGAAAATAAACATTTAATTAATCGATGTTTGTTGATGCAGTAAAGCTGAAATAAGACTTAATGTCTCTAGTAATGTTTCCAAGAATGGTTGCTGCTGCACTAATATAGTGCTATAAAAGAAGTAGCTAGCAGAACTAAAGTTTTAAAGAAATATGAGCTCAAATCTCTTTATAATACGAATTTTAGCTAATAAAGTGCGTTAATCCTCACTTTTTTGTGTTTATATTTTGTTTTCTTTGAGAAAGTAAACATTTAATTAATCGATGTTTGTTGATGCAGTAAAGCTGAAATAAGACTTAATGTCTCTAGTAATATTTCCAAGAATGGTTGCTGCAGCACTAATATCGTGCTATAAAGGAAGTAGCTTCTTAAAGTTTTAAAGAAAGATGATCTCAAACCTCTTTAAATTACGAAATTTAGCTAATAATGTGCGGTAATCCACACTTTAAGTGTTTATATTTTGTTTTCTTTGAGAAAATAAACATTTAATTAATCGATGTTTGTTGATGCAGTAAAGCTATAATAAGACCTAATGTCTATAGTAATGTTTCCAAGAATGGTTCCAGCAGCACTACTATAGTGCTATAAAAGAAGTAACTGGCAGAACTAAAGTTTTAAAGAAAGATGAGCTCAAATCTCTTTATAATACGAGTTTTAGCTAATAAAGTGCATTAATCCGCACTTTTTGTGTTTATATTTTGTTTTCTTTGAGATAATAAACATTTAATTAACCGATGTTTGTTGATGCAGTAAAGCTAAAATTAGACTAAAGAAAATACTAATGTCTATAGTAATGTTTCAAAGAATGGTTGTTGTAGCATTAATATAGTGCCATAAAAGAAGTAGCTGGCAGAACTAAAGTTTTAAAGAAATATGAGCTCAAAACTCTCTATAATACGAATTTTAGCTAATAAAGTGCGTTAATCCACACCTTTTGTGTTTATATTATGTTTTCTTTGAGAAAATAAACATTTAATTAACCTATGTTTGTTGATGCAGTAAAGCTGAAATTAGACTAAATAAAGAAGTAATGTCGATAGTAATGTTTCCAAGAATAGTTGTTGTAGCACTAATATTAAGAATTAGCCGGCACTACTAAATTTTTAAAGAAAGATGAGCTCAAAACTCTTTATAATACGAATTTTAGCTAATAAAGTGCGTTAATCCGCACTTTTTGTGTTTGTATTTTGTTTTCTTTGAGAAAATACACATTTAATTAACCTATGTTTGTTGATGCAGTAAAGCCGAAAATAGACTAAAGAAAGAAATAATGTCTATAGTAATGTTTCCAAGAATGGTTGCTGCAGCACTAATATAGTGCCGTAAAAGAATTAGCTGGCAGAACTAAAGTTTTAAAGAAATATGAGCTCAAACCTCTTTAAAATACGAATTTTAGCTCATGAAGTGCAGTAATCCACACTTTAAGTCTATATTTTTTTTTCTTTGAGAAAATAAACATTTAATTAATCGATGTTTGTTGATGCAGTAAAGCTAAAATAAGACCTAATGTATATAGTAATGTTTCCAAGAATGGTTGCTGCTGCACAAATATAGTGCTATAAAAGAAGTAGCTAGCAGAACTAAAGTTTTAAAGAAAGATGAGTTCAAAATTCTTTATAATACGTAACTTTGCTAATAAAGTGCGTTAATCCACACTTTTTGTGTTTATATTTTGTTTTCTTTGAGAAAATAAACATTTAATTAATCGATGTTTGTTGATGCAGTAAAGCTAAAATAAGACCTAATGTCTATAGTAATGTTTCCAAGAATGGTTGCTGCAGCACTAATATAGTGCTATAAAAGAAGTAGCTGGCAGAACTAAAGTTTTAAAGAAAGATGAGCTCAAATCTCTTTATAATACGAATTTTAGCTAATAAAGTGCGTTAATCCACGCTTTTTTGTGTTTATATTTTGTTTTCTTTCAAAAAATAAACATTTAATTAAGCGATGTTTGTTGATGCAGTAAAGCTGAATTTAGACTAAAGAAAGAAATAATGTCTATAGTAATGTTTCCAAGAATGGTTACTGCAGCACTAATATAGTGCCATAAAAGAAGTAGCTGGCAGAACTAAAGTTTTAAAGAAATATGAGCTCAAAACTCTTTATAATACGAATTTTAGCTAATAAAGTGCGTTAATCAACACCCTCTCGTGTTTATATTTTGTTTTAGCTTTTCTTTTTTAGAAAATAAACATTTAATTAATGGATGTTTGTGTATCCTGTAAAGCTAAAGTAAGACCTAATGTCTATAGTAATGTTTCCAAGAATGGTTCCTGCAGCACTAATATAGTGCTATAATAGAAGTAGCTGGCAGAACTAAAGTTTTAAAGAAAGCTGAGCTCAAATCTCTTGATAATACGAATTTTAGCTAATAAAGTGCGTTAATCCACACCTTTTGTGTTTATATTATGTTTTCTTTGAGAAAATAAACATTTAATTAACCGATGTTTGTTGATGCAGTAAAGCTGCAATTAGACTAAAGAAAGAAAAAATGTATATAGTAATGTTTCCAAGAATGGTTGCTGCAGCACTAATATAGTGCCGTAAAAGAATTAGCTGGCACTACTAAATTTTTAGAGAAAGATGAGCTCAAAACTCTTTATAATACGAATTTTAGCTAATAAAGTGCGTTAATCTACACCTTTTGTGTTTATATTATGTTTTCTTTGAGAAAATAAACATTTAATTAACCTATGTTTGTTGATGCAGTAAAGCTGCAATTAGACTAAAGAAAGAAATAATGTATATAGTAATGTTTCCAGGAATGGTTGCTGCAGCACTAATATAGTGCCGTAAAAGAATTAGCTGGCACTACTAAAGTTTTAATGAAAGATGAGCTCAAAACTCTTTATAATACGAATTTTAGCTAATAAAGTGCGTTAATCCGCACATTTTCTTTTTATATTTTGTTTTCTTTGAGAAAATAAAAATTTAATTAACCTATGTTTGTTGATGCAGTAAAGCTGAAATTAGACTAAATAAAGAAGTAATGTCGATAGTAATGTTTCCAAGAATAGTTGTTGTAGCACTAATATAGTGCAATAAAAGAATTAGCCGGCACTACTAAATTTTTAAAGAAATATGAGCTCAAAACTCTTTATAATACGAATTTTAGCTCATAAAGTGCGTTAATCCGCACTTTTTGTGTTTGTATTTTGTTTTCTTTGAGAAAATAAACATTTAATTAACCTATGTTTGTTGATGCAGTAAAGCCGAAAATAGACTAAAGAAAGAAATAATGTCTATAGTAATGTTTCCAAGAATGGTTGCTGCAGCACTAATATAGTGCCGTAAAAGAATTAGCTGGCAGAACTAAAGTTTTAAAGAAATATGAGCTCAAACCTCTTTAAAATTCGAATTTTAGCTCATGAAGTGCAGTAATCCACACTTTTTTGTGTTTATATTTTGTTTTCTTTGAGAAAATGAACATTTAAATAATCGATGTTTGTTGATGCAGTAAAGCTATAATAAGACCTAATGTCTATAGTAATGTTTCCAAGAATGGTTGCTGCTGCACTAATATAGTGCTATAAAAGAAGTAGCTAGCAGAACTAAAGTTTTAAAGAAAGATGAGCTGAAAACTCTTTATAATAGGAATTTTAGCTAATAAAGTGCGTTAATCAACACTTTTTTGTGGTTATATTTTGTTTTCTTTGAGAAAATAAACATTTAATTAATCGATGTTTGTTGATGCAGTAAAGCTATAATAAGACCTAATGTCTATAGTAATATTTCCAAGAATGATTTCTGCAGCACTAATATAGTGCTATAAAAGAAGTAGCTGGCAGAACTAAAGTTTTAAAGAAAGATGAGCTCAAATCTCTTTATAATACGAATTTTAGCTAATAAAGTGTGTTAATCCGCACTTTTTGTGTTTATATTTTGTTTTCTTTGAGAAAATAAACATTTAATTAACCTATGTTTGTTGATGCAGTAAAGCTGAAATTAGACTAAAGAAAGAACTAATGTCTATAGTAATGTTTCAAAGAATGGTTGCTGCAGCACTAATATAGTGCTATAAAAGAAGTAGCTGGCAGAACTAAAGTTTTAAAGAAAGATGAGCTCAAATCTCTTTATAATACGAATTTTAGCTAATAAAGTGCGTTAATCCACACTTTTTTGTGGTTATATTTTGTTTTCTTGGAGAAAATAAAAAACATTTAATTAATCGATGTTTGTTGATGCAGTAAAGCTATAATAAGACCTAATGTCTATAGTAATGTTTCCAAGAATGGTTCCTGCAGCACTAATATAGTGCTATAAAAGAAGTAGCTGGCAGAACTAAAGTTTTAAAGATAGATGAGCTCAAATCTCTTTATAATACGAATTTTAGCTAATAAAGTGCGTTAATCCGCACTTTTTCTTTTTATATTTTGTTTTCTTTGAGAAAATAAACATTTAATTAACCTATAATTGTTGATGCAGTTAAGCTGAAATTAGACTAAAGAATGAACTAATGTCTATAGTAATGTTTCCAAGAATGGTTGCTGCAGCACTAATATCGTGCTATAAAGGAAGTAGCTTCTTAAAGTTTTAAAGAAGGATGAGCTCAAAACTCTTTATATAATGAATTTTTGCTAATAAAGTGCGTTAATCCACACTTTTTGTGGTTATATTTTGTTTTCTTTGAGAAAATAAACATTTAATTAATCGATGTTTGTTGATGCAGTAAAGCTAAAATAAGACTTAATGTCTATAGTAATGTTTCCAAGAATGGTTGCTGCAGCACTAATATAGTGCTATAAAAGAAATAGCTGGCAGAACTAAAGTTTTAAAGAAAGATGAGCTCAAAACTCTTTATAATACGAATTTTAGCTAATAAAGTGCGTTAATCCACACTTTTTTGTGTTTATATTTTGTTTTCTTTGAAAAAATAAACATTTAATTAACTGATGTTTGTTTATGCAGTAAACCTAGAATTAGAATAAAGATTGTAATGTTTCCAAGAATGGTTGCTGCAGCACTAATATAGTGCTATAAAAGAAGTAGCTGGAAGAACTAAAGTTTTAAAGAAAGATGAGCTCAAATCTCTTGATAATACAAATTTTAGCTAATAAAGTGCGTTAACCGGCACTTTTTGTGCTTATATTTTGTTTTCTTTGAGAAAATAAACATTTAATTCATCGATGTTTGTTGATGCAGTAAAGCTAAAATTAGACTAAAGAAAGATATAATGTCTATCGTAATGTTTCCAAGAATGGTTGCTGCAGCACTAATATAGTGCTATAAAATAATTAGCTGTCAGAACTAAAGTTTTAAAGAAAGATGAGCTCAAAACTCTTTATAATACGAATTTTAGCTAATAAAGTGGGTTAATCCACACTTTTTTGTGGTTATATTTTGTTTTCTTTGAGAAAATAAACATTTAATTAATCGATGTTTGTTGATGCAGTAAAGCTGAAAATAGACTAAAGAAAGAACTAATGTCTTAGTAATGTTTCCAAGAATGGTTGCTGCAGCACTAATATAGTGCTATAAAAGAAGTAGCTAGCAGAACTAAAGTTTTAAAGAAAGATGAGCTGAAAACTCTTTATAATAGGAATTTTAGCAAATAAAGTGCGTTAATCAACACTTTTTTGTGTTTATATTTTGTTTTCATTGAGAAAATAAACATTTAATTAATGGATGTTTGTTTATGCAGTAAAGCTATAATAAGACCTAATGTATAGACAGTAATGTTTCCAAGAATGGTTGCTGCAGCACTAATATAGTGCAATAAAAGAAGTAGCTTGCAGAACTAAAGTTTTAAAGACAGATGAGCTCAAATCTCTTTATAATACGAATTTTAGCTAATAAAGTGCGTTAATCCGCACTTTTTGTGTTTATATTTTGTTTTCTATGAGAAAATAAACATTTAATTAACCTATGTTTGTTGATGCAGTAAAGCTGAAAATAGACTAAAGAAAGAACTAATGTCGATAGTAATGTTTCCAAGAATAGTTGTTTTAGCACTAATATAGTGCAATAAAAGAATTAGCTGGCAGTATTAAATTTTTAAAGAAAGATGAGCTCAAAACTCTTTATAATACGAATTTTAGCTAATAAAGTGCGTTAATTCGCACTTTTTGTGTTTATATTTTGTTTTCTATGAGAAAATAAACATTTAATTAACCTATGTTTGTTGATGCAGTAAAGCTGAAAATAGACTAAAGAAAGAACTAATGTCTTAGTAATGTTTCCAAGAATGGTTGCTGCAGCACTAATATAGTGCTATAAAAGAAGTAGCTGGCAGAACTAAAGTTTTAAAGAAAGATGAGCTGAAATCTCTTTATAATACGAATTTTAGCTAATAAAGTGAGTTAATCCGCACCTTTTGTGGTTATATTTTGTTTTCATTGAGAAAATAAACATTTAATTAATGGATGTTTATTTATGCAGTAAAGCTAATCGATGTTTCTCGATGCAGTAAAGCTAAAATAAGACCTAATGTCTGTAGAAATGTTTCCAAGAATGGTTGCTGCAGCACTAATATAGTGCTATAAAAGAAGTAGCTGGCAGAACTAAAGTTTTAAAGAAAGATGAGCTGAAATCTCTTTATAATACGAATTTTAGCTAATAAAGTGAGTTAATCCGCACCTTTTGTGGTTATATTTTGTTTTCATTGAGAAAATAAACATTTAATTAATGGATGTTTGTTTATGCAGTAAAGCTAATCGATGTTTGTTGATGCAGTAAAGCTGAAATAAGACTTAATGTCTCTAGTAATGTTTCCAAGAATGGTTGCTGCAGCACGAATTTTAGCTAATAAAGTGCGTTAATCCGCACTTTTTCTTATTATATTTTGTTTTCTTTGAGAAAATAAACATTTAATTAACCTATGTTTGTTGATGCAGTAAAGCTGAAATTAGACTAAAGAAAGAACTAATGTCGATAGTAATGTTTCCAAGAATAGTTGTTTTAGCACTAATATAGTGCAATAAAAGAATTAGCTGGCAGTACTAAATTTTTAAAGAAAGATGAGCTCAAAACTCTTTATAATACGAATTTTAGCTAATAAAGTGCGTTAATTCGCACTTTTTGTGTTTATATTTTGTTTTCTTTGAGAAAATAAACATTTAATTAACCTATGTTTGTTGATGCAGTAAAGCTGAAAATAGACTCAAGAAAGAACTAATGTCTTAGTGATGTTTCCAAGAATGGTTGCTGCAGCACTAATATCGTGCTATAAAGGAAGTAGCTTCTTAAAGTTTTAAAGAAGGATGAGCTCAAAACTCTTTATATAATGAATTTTTGCTAATAAAGTGCGTTAATCCACACTTTTTGTGGTTATATTTTGTTTTCTTTGAGAAAATAAACATTTAATTAATCGATGTTTGTTGATGCAGTAAAGCTAAAATAAGACTTAATGTCTATAGTAATGTTTCCAAGAATGGTTGCTGCAGCACTAATATAGTGCTATAAAAGAAGTAGCTGGCAGAACTAAAGTTTTAAAGAAAGATGAGCTCAAAACTCTTTATAATGCGAATTTTAGCTAATAAAGTGCGTTAATCCACACTTTTTTGTGTTTATATTTTGTTTTCTTTGAAAAAATAAACATTTAATTAACCGATGTTTGTTTATGCAGTAAACCTAGAATTAGAATAAAGATTGTAATGTTTCCAAGAATGGTTGCTGCAGCACTAATATAGTGCTATAAAAGAAGTAGCTGGAAGAACTAAAGTTTTAAAGAAAGATGAGCTCAAATCTCTTGATAATACAAATTTTAGCTAATAAAGTGCGTTAATCGGCACTTTTTGTGCTTATATTTTGTTTTCTTTGAGAAAATAAACATTTAATTCATCGATGTTTGTTGATGCAGTAAAGCTAAAATTAGACTAAAGAAAGATATAATGTCTATCGTAATGTTTCCAAGAATGGTTGCTGCAGCACTAATATAGTGCTATAAAATAATTAGCTGTCAGAACTAAAGTTTTAAAGAAAGATGAGCTCAAAACTCTTTATAATACGAATTTTAGCTAATAAAGTGGGTTAATCCACACTTTTTTGTGGTTATATTTTGTTTTCTTTGAGAAAATAAACATTTAATTAATCGATGTTTGTTGATGCAGTAAAGCTGAAAATAGACTAAAGAAAGAACTAATGTCTTAGTAATGTTTCCAAGAATGGTTGCTGCAGCACTAATATAGTGCTATAAAAGAAGTAGCTAGCAGAACTAAAGTTTTAAAGAAAGATGAGCTGAAAACTCTTTATAATAGGAATTTTAGCTAATAAAGTGCGTTAATCAACACTTTTTTGTGTTTATATTTTGTTTTCATTGAGAAAATAAACATTTAATTAATGGATGTTTGTTTATGCAGTAAAGCTATAATAAGACCTAATGTATAGACAGTAATGTTTCCAAGAATGGTTGCTGCAGCACTAATATAGTGCAATAAAAGAAGTAGCTTGCAGAACTAAAGTTTTAAAGACAGATGAGCTCAAATCTCTTTATAATACGAATTTTAGCTAATAAAGTGCGTTAATCCGCACTTTTTGTGTTTATATTTTGTTTTCTATGAGAAAATAAACATTTAATTAACCTATGTTTGTTGATGCAGTAAAGCTGAAAATAGACTAAAGAAAGAACTAATGTCGATAGTAATGTTTCCAAGAATAGTTGTTTTAGCACTAATATAGTGCAATAAAAGAATTAGCTGGCAGTATTAAATTTTTAAAGAAAGATGAGCTCAAAACTCTTTATAATACGAATTTTAGCTAATAAAGTGCGTTAATTCGCACTTTTTGTGTTTATATTTTGTTTTCTATGAGAAAATAAACATTTAATTAACCTATGTTTGTTGATGCAGTAAAGCTGAAAATAGACTAAAGAAAGAACTAATGTCTTAGTAATGTTTCCAAGAATGGTTGCTGCAGCACTAATATAGTGCTATAAAAGAAGTAGCTGGCAGAACTAAAGTTTTAAAGAAAGATGAGCTGAAATCTCTTTATAATACGAATTTTAGCTAATAAAGTGAGTTAATCCGCACCTTTTGTGGTAATATTTTGTTTTCATTGAGAAAATAAACATTTAATTAATGGATGTTTGTTTATGCAGTAAAGCTAATCGATGTTTCTCGATGCAGTAAAGCTAAAATAAGACCTAATGTCTGTAGAAATGTTTCCAAGAATGGTTGCTGCAGCACTAATATAGTGCTATAATATAATTAGCTGTCAGAACTAAAGTTTTAAAGAAAGATGAGCTGAAATCTCTTTATAATACGAATTTTAGCTAATAAAGTGAGTTAATCCGCACCTTTTGTGGTTATATTTTGTTTTCATTGAGAAAATAAACATTTAATTAATGGATGTTTGTTTATGCAGTAAAGCTAATCGATGTTTGTTGATGCAGTAAAGCTGAAATAAGACTTAATGTCTCTAGTAATGTTTCCAAGAATGGTTGCTGCAGCACGAATTTTAGCTAATAAAGTGCGTTAATCCGCACTTTTTCTTATTATATTTTGTTTTCTTTGAGAAAATAAACATTTAATTAACCTATGTTTGTTGATGCAGTAAAGCTGAAATTAGACTAAAGAAAGAACTAATGTCGATAGTAATGTTTCCAAGAATAGTTGTTTTAGCACTAATATAGTGCAATAAAAGAATTAGCTGGCAGTACTAAATTTTTAAAGAAAGATGAGCTCAAAACTCTTTATAATACGAATTTTAGCTAATAAAGTGCGTTAATCCGCACTTTTTCTTATTATATTTTGTTTTCTTTGAGAAAATAAACATTTAATTAACCTATGTTTGTTGATGCAGTAAAGCTGAAAATAGACTCAAGAAAGAACTAATGTCTTAGTGATGTTTCCAAGAATGGTTGCTGCAGCACTAATGTCGTGCTATAAAGGAAGTAGCTTCTTAAAGTTTTAAAGAAGGATGAGCTCAAAACTCTTTATATAATGAATTTTTGCTAATAAAGTGCGTTAATCCACACTTTTTGTGGTTATATTTTGTTTTCTTTGAGAAAATAAAAATTTAATTAATCGATGTTTGTTGATGCAGTAAAGCTAAAATAAGACCTAATTTCTATAGTAATGTTTCCTAGAATGGTTGCTGCAGCACTAATATCGTGCTATAAAGGAAGTAGCTTCTTAAAGTTTTAAAGAAGGATGAGCTCAAAACTCTTAATGATACGATTTTTAGCTAATAAAGTGCGTTAATCCACACATATTTTTGTTTATACTTTGTTTTCTTTGAAAAATTAAACATTTAAATAACCGATGTTTGTTGATGCAGTAAAGCTAAAATTAGACTGAAGAAAGAACTAATGTCTAAAGCAATGTTTCCAAGAATGGTTGCTGCAGCACTAATATAGTGCTATAAAGAAGTAGCTGGCAGAACTAAAATTTCAAAGAAAGATGAGCTCAAAACTCTTTATATTACGAATTTTAGCTAATAAAGTGCGTTAATCCGCACTTTTTCTTATTATATTTTGTTTTCTTTGAGAAAATAAACATTTAATTAACCTATGTTTGTTGATGCAGTAAAGCTGAAATTAGACTAAAGAAAGAACTATTGTCGATTGTAATGTTTCCAAGAATAGTTGTTTTAGCACTAATATAGTGTAATAAAAGAATTAGCTGGCAGTACTAAATTTTTAAAGAAAGATGAGCTCAAAACTCTTTATAATACGAATTTTAGCTAATGAAGTGCGTTAATTCGCACTTTTTGTGTTTATATTTTGTTTTATTTGAGAAAGTAAACATTTAATTAACCTATGTTTGTTGATGCAGTAAAGCTAAAATAAGACCTAATGTCTATAGTAATGTTTCCAAGAATGGTTGCTGCAGCACTAATATCGTGCTATAAAGGAAGTAGCTTCTTAAAGTTTTAAAGAAGGATGAGCTCAAAACTCTTTATGATACGATTTTTAGCTAATAAAGTGAGTTAATCCACACCTATTTTTGTTTATATTTTGTTTTCTTTGAAAAATTAAACATTTAAATAACCGATGTTTGTTGATGCAGTAAAGCTAAAATTAGACTGAAGAAAGAACTAATGTCTATAGCAATGTTTCCAAGAATGGTTGCTGCAGCACTAATATAGTGCTATAAAGAAGTAGCTGGCAGAACTAAAATTTCAAAGAAAGATGAGCTCAAAACTCTTTATAATACGAATTTTAGCTAATAAAGTGAGTAAATCCGCACCTTTTGTGTTTATATTTTGTTTTCTTTGAGAAAATAAACATTTAATTAATGGATGTTTGTTGATGCAGTAAAGCTCTAATAAGACCCAATGTCTATAGTAATGTTTCTAAGAATGGTTGCTGCAGCACTAATATAGTGCTATAAAAGAAGTAGCTGGCAGAACTAAAGTTTTAAAGAAAGATGAGCTGAAATATCTTTATAATACGAATTTTAGCTAATAAAGTGCGTTAATCCGCACTTTTTCTTATTATATTTTGTTTTCTTTGAGGAAATAAAAATTTAATTAACCTATGTTTGTTGATGCAGTAAAGCTGAAATTAGACTAAAGAAAGAACTAATATCGATAGTAATGTTTCCAAGAATAGTTGTTGTAGCACTAATATAGTGAAATAAAAGAATTAGCTGGCAGTACTAAATTTTTAAAGAAAGATGAGCTCAAAACTCTTTATAATACGAATTTTAGCTAATGAAGTGCGTTAATTCGCACTTTTTGTGTTTATATTTTGTTTTATTTGAGAAAGTAAACATTTAATTAACCTATGTTTGTTGATGCAGTAAAGCTAAAATAAGACCTAATGTCTATAGTAATGTTTCCAAGAATGGTTGCTGCAGCACTAATATCGTGCTATAAAGGAAGTAGCTTCTTAAAGTTTTAAAGAAGGATGAGCTCAAAACTCTTTATGATACGATTTTTAGCTAATAAAGTGAGTTAATCCACACCTATTTTTGTTTATATTTTGTTTTCTTTGAAAAATTAAACATTTAAATAACCGATGTTTGTTGATGCAGTAAAGCTAAAATTAGACTGAAGAAAGAACTAATGTTTATAGCAATGTTTCCAAGAATGGTTGCTGCAGCACTAATATAGTGCTATAAAGAAGTAGCTGGCAGAACTAAAATTTCAAAGAAAGATGAGCTCAAAACTCTTTATAATACGAATTTTAGCTAATAAAGTGAGTAAATCCGCACCTTTTGTGTTTATATTTTGTTTTCTTTGAGAAAATAAACATTTAATTAATGGATGTTTGTTGATGCAGTAAAGCTCTAATAAGACCCAATGTCTATAGTAATGTTTCTAAGAATGGTTGCTGCAGCACTAATATAGTGCTATAAAAGAAGTAGCTGGCAGAACTAAAGTTTTAAAGAAAGATGAGCTGAAATATCTTTATAATACGAATTTTAGCTAATAAAGTGCGTTAATCCGCACTTTTTCTTATTATATTTTGTTTTCTTTGAGGAAATAAAAATTTAATTAACCTATGTTTGTTGATGCAGTAAAGCTGAAATTAGACTAAAGAAAGAACTAATATCGATAGTAATGTTTCCAAGAATAGTTGTTGTAGCACTAATATAGTGAAATAAAAGAATTAGCTGGCAGTACTAAATTTTTAAAGAAAGATGAGCTCAAAACTCTTTATAATACAAATTTTAGCTAATAAAGTGCGTTAATTCGCACTTTTTGTGTTTATATTTTGTTTTCTTTGAGAAAATAAACACTTAATAAATCGATGTTTGTTGATGCAGTAAAGCTGAAATAAGAGTTAATGTCTCTAGTAATGTTTCCAAGAATGGTTGATGCAGCACTAATATTGTGCTCTAAATGAAGTAGCTTCTTAAAGTTTTAAAGAAGGATGAGCTCAAAACTCTTTATGATACAATTTTTAGCTAATAAAGTGCGTTAATCCACACTTAATTGTGTTTATATTTTGTTTTCTTTGAGAAAATAAACACTTAATAAATCGATGTTTGTTGATGCAGTAAAGCTAAAATTAGACTGAAGAAAGAACTAATGTCTATAGCAATGTTTCCAAGAATGGTTGCTGCAGCACTAATATAGTGCTATAAAGAAGTAGCTGGCAGAACTAAAATTTCAAAGAAAGATAAGCTCAAAACTCTTTATAATACGAATTTTAGCTAATAAAGTGAGTTAATCCGCACCTTTTGTGTTTAGATTTTGTTTTCTTTGAGAAAATAAACATTTATTTAATGGATGTTTGTGTATCCAGTAAAGCTAAAATAAGACCTAATGTCTATAGTAATGTTTCCAAGAATGGTTGCTGCAGCACTAATATAGTGCTCTAAAAGAAGTAGCTGGCAGAACTAAAGTTTTAAAAAAAGATGAGCTCAAAACTCTTTATAATACGAATTTTAGCTAATAAAGTGCGTTAATCCACACTTTTTGTCTTTATATTTTGTTTTCTTTGAGAAAATAAACACTTAATAAATCGATGTTTGTTGATGCAGTAAAGCTGAAATAAGAGTTAATGTCTCTAGTAATGTTTCCAAGAATGGTTGCTGCAGCACTAATATCGTGCTATAAAGGAAGTAGCTTCTTAAAGTTTTAAAGAAGGATGAGCTCAAAACTCTTTATATAATGAATTTTTGCTAATAAAGTGCGTTAATCAACAATATCTTGTGTTTATATTTTGTTTTCTTTGAGAAAATAAACATTTAATTAATCGATGTTTGTTGATGCAGTAAAGCTATAATAAGAACTAATGTCTATAGTAATATTTCCAAGAATGGTTCTTGCAGCACTAATATAGTGCTATAAAAGAAGTGGCTGATAGAACTAAAGTTTTAAAGAAAGATGAGCTCAAATCTCTTTATAATACGAATTTTAGCTATTAAAGTGCGTTAATCCGCAATTTTTGTGGTTATATTTTGTTTTCTTTGAGAAAATAAACATTTAATTCATCGATGTTTCTTGATGCAGTAAAGCTAAAATAAGACTAAAGAAAGAAATAATGTCTATAGTAATGTTTCCAAGAATGGTAGATGCAGCACTAATATAGTGCTATAAAAGAAGTAGCTGGCAGATAAAAAATTTCAAAGAAAGATGAGCTCAAATCTCTTAATAATACAAATTTTAGCTAATAAAGTGCGTTAATCCCCACTTTTTGTGGTTATATTTTGTTTTCTTTGAGAAAAATAAACATTTAATTAACCTATGTTTGTTGATGCAGTAAAGCTGAAATTAGACTGAAGAAAGAACTAATGTCGATAGTAATGTTTCCAAAAATAGTTGTTGTAGCACTAATATAGTGCAATAAAAGAATTAGCTGGCAGTACTAAAGTTTTAAAGAAAGATGAGCTCAAAACTCTTTATAATACGAACTTTAACTATTAAAGTGCGTTAATCCGCCCTTTTTGTGTTTATATTTTGTTTTCTTTGAGAAAATAAACATTTAATTAACCTATGTTTGTTGATGCGATAAAGCTAAAATAAGACTAAAGAAAGAAATAATGTCTATAATAATGTTTCCAAGAATTGTTGCTGCTGCATTAATATAGTGCTATAAAAGAATTAGCTGGCAGAACTAAAGTTTTAAAGAAGATGAGCTCATATCTCTTTATAATACAAATTTTAGCTAATAAAATGCGTTAATCCACACTTTTTTGTGTTTAAATTTTGTTTTCTTTGAGAAAATAAACATTTAATTCATCGATGTTTGTTGATGCAGTGAAGCTAAAATAAGTCTAAAGAAAGAAATAATGTCTATAGTAATGTTTCCAAGAATGGTTGCTGCAGCACTAATATAGTGCTATAAAAGAAGTAGCTAGCAGAACTAATGTTTTAAAGAAAGATGAGCTCAAAACACTTTATAATACGAATTTTAGATAATAAAGTGCGTTAATCCACACTTTTTTGTGATTATATTTTGTTTTCTTTGAAAAATTAAACTTTTAAATAACCGATGTTTGTTGATGCAGTAAAGCTAAAATTAGACTGAAGAAAGAACTAATGTCTATAGCAATGTTTCCAAGAATGGTTGCTGCAAAACTATTATAGTGCTATTAAAAAGTAGCTGGCAGAACTACAGTTTTAAAGAAGATGAGCTCAAATCTTTTAATAATACAAATTTTAGCTAAGAAAAGTGCGTTAATCCGCTCTTTTTGTGGTTATATTTTATTTTCTTTGAGAAAATAAACATTTAATTAACCTATGTTTGTTGATGCAGTAAAGTTGAAATTAGACTGAAGAAAGAACTAATGTCGATAGTAATGTTTCCAAGAATAGTTGTTGTAGCACTAATATAGTGCAATAAAAGAAGTAGCTGGCAGAACTAAAGTTTTAAAGAAAGATGAGCTGAAATCTCTTTATAATACGAATTTTAGCTAATAAAGTGAGTTAATCCGCACCTTTTGTGGTTATATTTTGTTTTCATTGATAAAATAAACATTTAATTAATGGATGTTTGTTTATGCAGTAAAGCTAATCGATGTTTCTCGATGCAGTAAAGCTAAAATAAGACCTAATGTCTATAGAAATGTTTCCAAGAATGGTTGCTGCAGCACGAATTTTAGCTAATAAAGTGCGTTAATCCGCACTTTTTCTTATTATATTTTGTTTTCTTTGAGAAAATAAACATTTAATTAACCTATGTTTGTTGATGCAGTAAAGCTGAAATTAGACTAAAGAAAGAACTAATGTCGATAGTAATGTTTCCAAGAATAGTTGTTTTAGCACTAATATAGTGCAATAAAAGAATTAGCTGGCAGTACTAAATTTTTAAAGAAAGATGAGCTCAAAACTCTTTATAATACGAATTTTAGCTAATAAAGTGCGTTAATTCGCACTTTTTGTGTTTATATTTTGTTTTCTTTGAGAAAATAAACATTTAATTAACCTATGTTTGTTGATGCAGTAAAGCTGAAAATAGACTAAAGAAAGAACTAATGTCTTAGTGATGTTTCCAAGAATGGTTGCTGCAGCACTAATGTCGTGCTATAAAGGAAGTAGCTTCTTAAAGTTTTAAAGAAGGATGAGCTCAAAACTCTTTATATAATGAATTTTTGCTAATAAAGTGCGTTAATCCACACTTTTTGTGGTTATATTTTGTTTTCTTTGAGAAAATAAAATTTTAATTAATCGATGTTTGTTGATGCAGTAAAGCTAAAATAAGACCTAATGTCTATAGTAATGTTTCCAAGAATGGTTGCTGCAGCACTAATATCGTGCTATAAAGGAAGTAGCTTCTTAAAGTTTTAAAGAAGGATGAGCTCAAAACTCTTTATGATACGATTTTTAGCTAATAAAGTGCGTTAATCCACACTTATTTTTGTTTATACTTTGTTTTCTTTGAAAAATTAAACATTTAAATAACCGATGTTTGTTGATGCAGTAAAGCTAAAATTAGACTGAAGAAAGAACTAATGTCTAAAGCGATGTTTCCAAGAATGGTGGCTGCAGCACTAATATAGTGCTATAAAGAAGTAGCTGGCAGAACTAAAATTTCAAAGAAAGATGAGCTCAAAACTCTTTATATTACGAATTTTAGCTAATAAAGTGCGTTAATCCGCACTTTTTCTTATTATATTTTGTTTTCTTTGAGAAAATAAACATTTAATTAACCTATGTTTGTTGATGCAGTAAAGCTGAAATTAGACTAAAGAAAGAACTATTGTCGATTGTAATGTTTCCAAGAATAGTTGTTTTAGCACTAATATAGTGCAATAAAAGAATTAGCTGGCAGTACTAAATTTTTAAAGAAAGATGAGCTCAAAACTCTTTATAATACGAATTTTAGCTAATAAAGTGCGTTAATTCGCACTTTTTGTGTTTATATTTTGTTTTATTTGAGAAAATAAACATTTAATTAACCTATGTTTGTTGATGCAGTAAAGCTAAAATAAGACCTAATGTCTATAGTAATGTTTCCAAGAATGGTTGCTGCAGCACTAATATCGTGCTATAAAGGAAGTAGCTTCTTAAAGTTTTAAAGAAGAATGAGCTCAAAACTCTTTATGATACGATTTTTAGCTAATAAAGTGAGTTAATCCACACCTATTTTTGTTTATATTTTGTTTTCTTTGAAAAATTAAACATTTAAATAACCGATGTTTGTTGATGCAGTAAAGCTGAAATTAGACTAAAGAAAGAACTAATATCGATAGTAATGTTTCCAAGAATAGTTGTTGTAGCACTAATATAGTGCTATAAAAGAATTAGCTGGCAGTACTAAATTTTTAAAGAAAGATGAGCTCAAAACTCTTTATAATACGAATTTTAGCTAATAAAGTGCGTTAATTCGCACTTTTTGTGTTTATATTTTGTTTTCTTTGAGAAAATAAACACTTCATAAATCGATGTTTGTTGATGCAGTAAAGCTGAAATAAGAGTTAATGTCTCTAGTAATGTTTCCAAGAATGGTTGCTGCAGCACTAATATCGTGCTATAAATGAAGTAGCTTCTTAAAGTTTTAAAGAAGGATGAGCTCAAAACTCTTTATATAATGAATTTTTGCTAATAAAGTTTGTTAATCCACACTTTTTGTGGTTATGTTTTGTTTTTTTGAGAAAATAAACACTTAATAAATCGATGTTTGTTGATGCAGTAAAGCTGAAATAGGAGTTAATGTCTCTAGTAATGTTTCCAAGAATGGTTGCTGCCGCACTAATATTGTGTTATAAATGAAGTAGCTTCTTAAAGTTTTAAAGAAGGATGAGCTCAAAACTCTTTATGATACGATTTTTAGCTAATAAAGTGCGTTAATCCACACTTAATTGTGTTTATATTTTGTTTTCTTTGAAAAATTAAACTTTTAAATAACCGATGTTTGTTGATGCAGTAAAGCTAAAATTAGACTGAAGAAAGACCTAATGTCTATAGCAATGTTTCCAAGAATGGTTGCTGCAGCACTAATATAGTGCTATAAAGAAGTAGCTGGCAGAACTAAAATTTCAAAGAAAGATGAGCTCAAAACTCTTTATAATACGAATTTTAGCTAATAAAGTGAGTTAATCCGCACCTTTTGTGTTTATATTTTGTTTTCTTTGAGAAAATAAACATTTATTTAATGGATGTTTGTGTATCCAGTAAAGCTAAAGTAAGACCTAATGTCTATAGTAATGTTTCCAAGAATGGTTGCTGCAGCACTTATATAGTGCTCTAAAAGAAGTAGCTGGCAGAACTAAAGTTTTAAATCATAATGAGCTCAAAACTCTTTATAATACGAATTTTAGCTAATAAAGTGCGTTAATCCACACATTTTTGTCTTTATATTTTGTTTTCTTTGAGAAAATAAACACTTAATAAATCGATGTTTGTTGATGCAGTAAAGCTGAAATAAGAGTTAATGTCTCTAGTAATGTTTCCAAGAATGGTTGCTGCAGCACTAATATCGTGCTATAAAGGAAGTAGCTTCTTAAAGTTTTAAAGAAGGATGAGCTCAAAACTCTTTATATAATGAATTTTTGCTAATAAAGTGCGTTAATCAACAATATCTTGTGTTTATATTTTGTTTTCTTTGAGAAAATAAACATTTAATTCATCGATGTTTCTTGATGCAGTAAAGCTAAAATAAGACTAAAGAAAGAAATAATGTCGATAGTAATGTTTCCAAGAATGGTAGATGCAGCACTAATATAGTGCTATAAAAGAAGTAGCTGGCAGATAAAAAATTTCAAAGAAAGATGAGCTCAAATCTCTTAATAATACAAATTTTAGCTAATAAAGTGCGTTAATCCGCACTTTTTGTGGTTATATTTTGTTTTCTTTGAGAAAAATAAACATTTAATTAACCTATGTTTGTTGATGCAGTAAAGCTGAAATTAGACTGAAGAAAGAACTAATGTCGATAGTAATGTTTCCAAGAATTGTTGTTGTAGCAATAAAAGAATTAGCTGGCAGTACTAAAGTTTTAAAGAAAGATGAGCTCAAAACTCTTTATAATACGAACTTTAACTATTAAAATGTGTTAATCCGCCCTTTTGGTGTTTATATTTTGTTTTCTTTGAGAAAATAAACATTTAATTAACCTATGTTTGTTGATGCAGTAAAGCTAAAATAAGACTAAAGAAAGAAATAATGTCTATAATAATGTTTCCAAGAATGGTTGCTGCAGCATTAATATAGTGCTATAAAAGAATTAGCTGGCAGAACTAAAGTTTTAAAGAAGATGAGCTCATATCTCTTTATAATACAAATTTTAGCTAATAAAATGCGTTAATCCACACTTTTTTGTGTTTAAATTTTGTTTTCTTTGAGAAAATAAACATTTAATTCATCGATGTTTGTTGATGCAGTGAAGCTAAAATAAGTCTAATGAAAGAAATAATGTCTATAGTAATGTTTCCAAGAATGGTTGCTGCAGCACTAATATAGTGCTATAAAAGAAGTAGCTAGCAGAACTAATGTTTTAAAGAAAGATGAGCTCAAAACACTTTATAATACGAATTTTAGATAATAAAGTGCGTTAATCCACACTTTTTTGTGATTATATTTTGTTTTCTTTGAAAAATTAAACATTTAAATAACCGATGTTTGTTGATGCAGTAAAGCTAAAATTAGACTGAAGAAAGAAATAATGTCTATAGTAATGTTTCCAAGAATGGTTGCTGCAGCACTAATATAGTGCTATAAAAGAAGTAGCTAGCAGAACTAATGTTTTAAAGAAAGATGAGCTCAAAACACTTTATAATACGAATTTTAGATAATAAAGTGCGTTAATCCACACTTTTTGTGGTTATATTTTGTTTTCTTTGAGAAAATAAAAATTTAATTAATCGATGTTTGTTGATGCAGTAAAGCTAAAATAAGACCTAATGTCTATAGTTTCCAAGAATGTCTATAGTTTCCAAGAATGGTTGCTGCAGCATTAATATAGTGCTATAAAAGAAGTAGCTTCTTAAAGTTTTAAAGAAGGATGAGCTCAAAACTCTTTATGATACGATTTTTAGCTAATAAAGTGCGTTAATCCACACTTATTTTTGTTTATACTTTGTTTTCTTTGAAAAATTAAACATTTAAATAACCGATGTTTGTTGATGCAGTAAAGCTAAAATTAGACTGAAGAAAGAACTAATGTCTAAAGCAATGTTTCCAAGAATGGTTGCTGCAGCACTAATATAGTGCTATAAAGAAGTAGCTGGAAGAACTAAAATTTCAAAGAAAGATGAGCTCAAAACTCTTTATATTACGAATTTTAGCTAATAAAGTGCGTTAATCCGCACTTTTTCTTATTATATTTTGTTTTCTTTGAGAAAATAAACATTTAATTAACCTATGTTTGTTGATGCAGTAAAGCTGAAATTAGACTAAAGAAAGAACTATTGTCGATTGTAATGTTTCCAAGAATAGTTGTTTTAGCACTAATATAGTGCAATAAAAGAATTAGCTGGCAGTACTAAATTTTTAAAGAAAGATGAGCTCAAAACTCTTTATAATACGAATTTTAGCTAATAAAGTGCGTTAATTCGCACTTTTTGTGTTTATATTTTGTTTTATTTCAGAAAATAAACATTTAATTAACCTATGTTTGTTGATGCAGTAAAGCTAAAATAAGACCTAATGTCTATAGTAATGTTTCCAAGAATGGTTGCTGCAGCACTAATATCGTGCTATAAAGGAAGTAGCTTCTTAAAGTTTTAAAGAAGGATGAGCTCAAAACTCTTTATGATACGATTTTTAGCTAATAAAGTGAGTTAATCCACACCTATTTTTGTTTATATTTTGTTTTCTTTGAAAAATTAAACATTTAAGTAACCGATGTTTGTTGATGCAGTAAAGCTAAAATTAGACTGAAGAAAGAACTAATGTCTATAGCAATGTTTCCAAGAATGGTTGCTGCAGCACTAATATAGTGCTATAAAGAAGTAGCTGGCAGAACTAAAATTTCAAAGAAAGATGAGCTCAAAACTCTTTATAATACGAATTTTAGCTAATAAAGTGAGTTAATCCGCACCTTTTGTGTTTATATTTTGTTTTCTTTGAGAAAATAAACATTTAATTAATGGATGTTTGTTGATGCAGTAAAGCTCTAATAAGACCCAATGTCTATAGTAATGTTTCCAAGAATGGTTGCTGCAGCACTAATATAGTGCTATAAAAGAAGTAGCTGGCAGAACTAAAGTTTTAAAGAAAGATGAGCTGAGTTATCTTTATAATACGAATTTTAGCTAATAAAGTGCGTTAATCCGCACTTTTTCTTATTATATTTTGTTTTCTTTGAGGAAATAAAAATTTAATTAACCTATGTTTGTTGATGCAGTAAAGCTGAAATTAGACTAAAGAAAGAACTAATATCGATAGTAATGTTTCCAAGAATAGTTGTTGTATCACTAATATAGTGCAATAAAAGAATTAGCTGGCAGTACTAAATTTTTAAAGAAAGATGAGCTCAAAACTCTTTATAATACGAATTTTAGCTAATAAAGTGCGTTAATTCGCACTTTTTGTGTTTATATTTTGTTTTCTTTGAGAAAATAAACATTTAATTAACCTATGTTTGTTGATGCAGTAAAGCTAAAATAAGACCTAATGTCTATAGTAATGTTTCCAAGAATGGTTGCTGCAGCACTAATATCGTGCTATAAAGGAAGTAGCTTCTTAAAGTTTTAAAGAAGGATGAGCTCAAAACTCTTTATGATACGATTTTTAGCTAATAAAGTGAGTTAATCCACACCTATTTTTGTTTATATTTTGTTTTCTTTGAAAAATTAAACATTTAAATAACCGATGTTTGTTGATGCAGTAAAGCTGAAATTAGACTAAAGAAAGAACTAATATCGATAGTAATGTTTCCAAAAATAGTTGTTGTAGCACTAATATAGTGCTATAAAAGAATTAGCTGGCAGTACTAAATTTTTAAAGAAAGATGAGCTCAAAACTCTTTATAATACGAATTTTAGCTAATAAAGTGCGTTAATTCGCACTTTTTGTGTTTATATTTTGTTTTCTTTGAGAAAATAAACACTTCATAAATCGATGTTTGTTGATGCAGTAAAGCTGAAATAAGAGTTAATGTCTCTAGTAATGTTTCCAAGAATGGTTGCTGCAGCACTAATATCGTGCTATAAATGAAGTAGCTTCTTAAAGTTTTAAAGAAGGATGAGCTCAAAACTCTTTATATAATGAATTTTTGCTAATAAAGTTTGTTAATCCACACTTTTTGTGGTTATATTTTGTTTTTTTGAGAAAATAAACACTTAATAAATCGATGTGTGTTGATGCAGTAAAGCTGAAATAAGAGTTAATGTCTCTAGTAATGTTTCCAAGAATGGTTGCTGCCGCACTAATATTGTGTTATAATTGAAGTAGCTTCTTAAAGTTTTAAAGAAGGATGAGCTCAAAACTCTTTATGATACGATTTTTAGCTAATAAAGTGCGTTAATCCACACTTAATTGTGTTTATATTTTGTTTTCTTTGAGAAAATAAACACTTAATAAATCGATGTTTGTTGATGCAGTAAAGCTAAAATTAGACTGAAGAAAGAACTAATGTCTATAGCAATGTTTCCAAGAATGGTTGCTGCAGCACTAATATAGTGCTATAAAGAAGTAGCTGGCAGAACTAAAATTTCAAAGAAAGATGAGCTCAAAACTCTTTATAATACGAATTTTAGCTAATAAAGTGAGTTAATCCGCACCTTTTGTGTTTATATTTTGTTTTCTTTGAGAAAATAAACATTTAATTAATGGATGTTTGTTGATGCAGTAAAGCTCTAATAAGACCCAATGTCTATAGTAATGTTTCCAAGAATGGTTGCTGCAGCACTAATATAGTGCTATAAAAGAAGTAGCTGGCAGAACTAAAGTTTTAAAGAAAGATGAGCTGAGTTATCTTTATAATACGAATTTTAGCTAATAAAGTGCGTTAATCCGCACTTTTTCTTATTATATTTTGTTTTCTTTGAGGAAATAAAAATTTAATTAACCTATGTTTGTTGATGCAGTAAAGCTGAAATTAGACTAAAGAAAGAACTAATATCGATAGTAATGTTTCCAAGAATAGTTGTTGTAGCACTAATATAGTGAAATAAAAGAATTAGCTGGCAGTACTAAATTTTTAAAGAAAGATGAGCTCAAAACTCTTTATAATACGAATTTTAGCTAATGAAGTGCGTTAATTCGCACTTTTTGTGTTTATATTTTGTTTTATTTGAGAAAGTAAACACTTCATAAATCGATGTTTGTTGATGCAGTAAAGCTGAAATAAGAGTTAATGTCTCTAGTAATGTTTCCAAGAATGGTTGCTGCAGCACTAATATCGTGCTATAAATGAAGTAGCTTCTTAAAGTTTTAAAGAAGGATGAGCTCAAAACTCTTTATATAATGAATTTTTGCTAATAAAGTTTGTTAATCCACACTTTTTGTGGTTATATTTTGTTTTTTTGAGAAAATAAACACTTAATAAATCGATGTGTGTTGATGCAGTAAAGCTGAAATAAGAGTTAATGTCTCTAGTAATGTTTCCAAGAATGGTTGCTGCCGCACTAATATTGTGTTATAATTGAAGTAGCTTCTTAAAGTTTTAAAGAAGGATGAGCTCAAAACTCTTTATGATACGATTTTTAGCTAATAAAGTGCGTTAATCCACACTTAATTGTGTTTATATTTTGTTTTCTTTGAGAAAATAAACACTTAATAAATCGATGTTTGTTGATGCAGTAAAGCTAAAATTAGACTGAAGAAAGAACTAATGTCTATAGCAATGTTTCCAAGAATGGTTGCTGCAGCACTAATATAGTGCTATAAAGAAGTAGCTGGCAGAACTAAAATTTCAAAGAAAGATGAGCTCAAAACTCTTTATAATACGAATTTTAGCTAATAAAGTGAGTTAATCCGCACCTTTTGTGTTTATATTTTGTTTTCTTTGAGAAAATAAACATTTAATTAATGGATGTTTGTTGATGCAGTAAAGCTCTAATAAGACCCAATGTCTATAGTAATGTTTCCAAGAATGGTTGCTGCAGCACTAATATAGTGCTATAAAAGAAGTAGCTGGCAGAACTAAAGTTTTAAAGAAAGATGAGCTGAGTTATCTTTATAATACGAATTTTAGCTAATAAAGTGCGTTAATCCGCACTTTTTCTTATTATATTTTGTTTTCTTTGAGGAAATAAAAATTTAATTAACCTATGTTTGTTGATGCAGTAAAGCTGAAATTAGACTAAAGAAAGAACTAATATCGATAGTAATGTTTCCAAGAATAGTTGTTGTATCACTAATATAGTGCAATAAAAGAATTAGCTGGCAGTACTAAATTTTTAAAGAAAGATGAGCTCAAAACTCTTTATAATACGAATTTTAGCTAATAAAGTGCGTTAATCCACACTTTTTTGTCTTTATATTTTGTTTTCTTTGAGAAAATAAACACTTAATAAATCGATGTTTGTTGATGCAGTAAAGCTGAAATAAGAGTTAATGTCTCTAGTAATGTTTCCAAGAATGGTTGCTGCAGCACTAATATCGTGCTATAAAGGAAGTAGCTTCTTAAAGTTTTAAAGAAGGATGAGCTCAAAACTCTCTATGATACGATTTTTAGCTAATAAAGTGAGTTAATCCACACCTATTTTTGTTTATATTTTGTTTTCTTTGAAAAATTAAACATTTAAGTAACCGATGTTTGTTGATGCAGTAAAGCTAAAATTAGACTGAAGAAAGAACTAATGTCTATAGCAATGTTTCCAAGAATGGTTGCTGCAGCACTAATATAGTGCTATAAAGAAGTAGCTGGCAGAACTAAAATTTCAAAGAAAGATGAGCTCAAAACTCTTTATAATACGAATTTTAGCTAATAAAGTGAGTTAATCCGCACCTTTTGTGTTTATATTTTGTTTTCTTTGAGAAAATAAACATTTAATTAATGGATGTTTGTTGATGCAGTAAAGCTCTAATAAGACCCAATGTCTATAGTAATGTTTCCAAGAATGGTTGCTGCAGCACTAATATAGTGCTATAAAAGAAGTAGCTGGCAGAACTAAAGTTTTAAAGAAAGATGAGCTGAGTTATCTTTATAATACGAATTTTAGCTAATAAAGTGCGTTAATCCGCACTTTTTCTTATTATATTTTGTTTTCTTTGAGGAAATAAAAATTTAATTAACCTATGTTTGTTGATGCAGTAAAGCTAAAATAAGACCCAATGTCTATAGTAATGTTTCCAAGAATGGTTGCTGCAGCACTAATATCGTGCTATAAAGGAAGTAGCTTCTTAAAGTTTTAAAGAAGGATGAGCTCAAAACTCTTTATGATACGATTTTTAGCTAATAAAGTGAGTTAATCCACACCTATTTTTGTTTATATTTTGTTTTCTTTGAAAAATTAAACATTTAAATAACCGATGTTTGTTGATGCAGTAAAGCTGAAATTAGACTAAAGAAAGAACTAATATCGATAGTAATGTTTCCAAGAATAGTTGTTGTAGCACTAATATAGTGCTATAAAAGAATTAGCTGGCAGTACTAAATTTTTAAAGAAAGATGAGCTCAAAACTCTTTATAATACGAATTTTAGCTAATAAAGTGCGTTAATTCGCACTTTTTGTGTTTATATTTTGTTTTCTTTGAGAAAATAAACACTTCATAAATCGATGTTTGTTGATGCAGTAAAGCTGAAATAAGAGTTAATGTCTCTAGTAATGTTTCCAAGAATGGTTGCTGCAGCACTAATATCGTGCTATAAATGAAGTAGCTTCTTAAAGTTTTAAAGAAGGATGAGCTCAAAACTCTTTATATAATGAATTTTTGCTAATAAAGTTTGTTAATCCACACTTTTTGTGGTTATATTTTGTTTTTTTGAGAAAATAAACACTTAATAAATCGATGTGTGTTGATGCAGTAAAGCTGAAATAAGAGTTAATGTCTCTAGTAATGTTTCCAAGAATGGTTGCTGCCGCACTAATATTGTGTTATAAATGAAGTAGCTTCTTAAAGTTTTAAAGAAGGATGAGCTCAAAACTCTTTATGATACGATTTTTAGCTAATAAAGTGCGTTAATCCACACTTAATTGTGTTTATATTTTGTTTTCTTTGAGAAAATAAACACTTAATAAATCGATGTTTGTTGATGCAGTAAAGCTAAAATTAGACTGAAGAAAGAACTAATGTCTATAGCAATGTTTCCAAGAATGGTTGCTCTAGCACTAATATAGTGCTATAAAGAAGTAGCTGGCAGAACTAAAATTTCAAAGAAAGATGAGCTCAAAACTCTTTATAATACGAATTTTAGCTAATAAAGTGAGTTAATCCGCACCTTTTGTGTTTATATTTTGTTTTCTTTGAGAAAATAAACATTTATTTAATGGATGTTTGTGTATCCAGTAAAGCTAAAGTAAGACCTAATGTCTATAGCAATGTTTCCAAGAATGGTTGCTGCAGCACTAATATAGTGCTATAAAGAAGTAGCTGGCAGAACTAAAATTTCAAAGAAAGATGAGCTCAAAACTCTTTATAATACGAATTTTAGCTAATAAAGTGAGTTAATCCGCACCTTTTGTGTTTATATTTTGTTTTCTTTGAGAAAATAGACATTTATTTAATGGATGTTTGTGTATCCAGTAAAGCTAAAGTAAGACCTAATGTCTATAGTAATGTTTCCAAGAATGGTTGCTGCAGCACTAATATAGTGCTCTAAAAGAAGTAGCTGGCAGAACTAAAGTTTTAAATCATAATGAGCTCAAAACTCTTTATAATACGAATTTTAGCTAATAAAGTGCGTTAATCCACACTTTTTTGTCTTTATATTTTGTTTTCTTTGAGAAAATAAACACTTAATAAATCGATGTTTGTTGATGCAGTAAAGCTGAAATAAGAGTTAATGTCTCTAGTAATGTTTCCAAGAATGGTTGCTGCAGCACTAATATCGTGCTATAAAGGAAGTAGCTTCTTAAAGTTTTAAAGAAGGATGAGCTCAAAACTCTTTATATAATGAATTTTTGCTAATAAAGTGCGTTAATCAACAATATCTTGTGTTTATATTTTGTTTTCTTTGAGAAAATAAACATTTAATTAATCGATGTTTGTTGATGCAGTAAAGCTATAATAAGAACTAATGTCTATAGTAATATTTCATAGAATGGTTCCTGCAGCACTTATATAGTGCTATAAAAGAAGTAGCTGATAGAACTAAAGTTTTAAAGAAAGATGAGCTCAAATCTCTTTATAATACGAATTTTAGCTATTAAAGTGCGTTAATCCGCAATTTTTGTGGTTATATTTTCTTTTCTTTGAGAAAATAAACATTTAATTCATCGATGTTTCTTGATGCAGTAAAGCTAAAATAAGACTAAAGAAAGAAATAATGTCGATAGTAATGTTTCCAAGAATGGTAGATGCAGCACTAATATAGTGCTATAAAAGAAGTAGCTGGCAGATAAAAAATTTCAAAGAAAGATGAGCTCAAATCTCTTAATAATACAAATTTTAGCTAATAAAGTGCGTTAATCCGCACTTTTTGTGGTTATATTTTGTTTTCTTTGAGAAAAATAAACATTTAATTAACCTATGTTTGTTGATGCAGTAAAGCTGAAATTAGACTGAAGAAAGAACTAATGTCGATAGTAATGTTTCCAAGAATAGTTGTTGTAGCACTAATATAGTGCAATAAAAGAATTAGCTGGCAGTACTAAAGTTTTAAAGAAAGATGAGCTCAAAACTCTTTATAATACGAACTTTAACTATTAAAATGTGTTAATCCGCCCTTTTGGTGTTTATATTTTGTTTTCTTTGAGAAAATAAACATTTAATTAACCTATGTTTGTTGATGCAGTAAAGCTAAAATAAGACTAAAGAAAGAAATAATGTCTATAATAATGTTTCCAAGAATGGTTGCTGCAGCATTAATATAGTGCTATAAAAGAATTAGCTGGCAGAACTAAAGTTTTAAAGAAGATGAGCTCATATCTCTTTATAATACAAATTTTAGCTAATAAAATGCGTTAATCCACACTTTTTTGTGTTTAAATTTTGTTTTCTTTGAGAAAATAAACATTTAATTCATCGATGTTTGTTGATGCAGTGAAGCTAAAATAAGTCTAAAGAAAGAAATAATGTCTATAGTAATGTTTCGAAGAATGGTTGCTGCAGCACTAATATAGTGCTATAAAAGAAGTAGCTAGCAGAACTAATGTTTTAAAGAAAGATGAGCTCAAAACACTTTATAATACGAATTTTAGATAATAAAGTGCGTTAATCCACACTTTTTTGTGATTATATTTTGTTTTCTTTGAAAAATTAAACATTTAAATAACCGATGTTTGTTGATGCAGTAAAGCTAAAATTAGACTGAAGAAAGAAATAATGTCTATAGTAATGTTTCCAAGAATGGTTGCTGCAGCATTAATATAGTGCTATAAAAGAGGTAGCTAGCAGAACTAATTTTTTAAAGAAAGATGAGCTCAAAACACTTTATAATACGAATTTTAGATAATAAAGTGCGTTAATCCACACTTTTTTGTGATTATATTTTGTTTTCTTTGAAAAATTAAACATTTAAATAACCGATGTTTGTTGATGCAGTAAAGCTAAAATTAGACTGAAGAAAGAAATAATGTCTATAGTAATGTTTCCAAGAATGGTTGCTGCAGCACTAATATAGTGCTATAAAAGAAGTAGCTAGCAGAACTAATGTTTTAAAGAAAGATGAGCTCAAAACACTTTATAATACGAATTTTAGATAATAAAGTGCGTTAATCCACACTTTTTGTGGTTATATTTTGTTTTCTTTGAGAAAATAAAAATTTAATTAATCGATGTTTGTTGATGCAGTAAAGCTAAAATAAGACCTAATGTCTATAGTTTCCAAGAATGTCTATAGTTTCCAAGAATGGTTGCTGCAGCACTAATATCGTGCTATAAAGGAAGTAGCTTCTTAAAGTTTTAAAGAAGGATGAGCTCAAAACTCTTTATGATACGATTTTTAGCTAATAAAGTGCGTTAATCCACACTTATTTTTAATTATACTTTGTTTTCTTTGAAAAATTAAACATTTAAATAACCGATGTTTGTTGATGCAGTAAAGCTAAAATTAGACTGAAGAAAGAACTAATGTCTAAAGCAATGTTTCCAAGAATGGTTGCTGCAGCACTAATATAGTGCTATAAAGAAGTAGCTGGAAGAACTAAAATTTCAAAGAAAGATGAGCTCAAAACTCTTTATATTACGAATTTTAGCTAATAAAGTGCGTTAATCCGCACTTTTTCTTATTATATTTTGTTTTCTTTGAGAAAATAAACATTTAATTAACCTATGTTTGTTGATGCAGTAAAGCTGAAATTAGACTAAAGAAAGAACTATTGTCGATTGTAATGTTTCCAAGAATAGTTGTTTTAGCACTAATATAGTGCAATAAAAGAATTAGCTGGCAGTACTAAATTTTTAAAGAAAGATGAGCTCAAAACTCTTTATAATACGAATTTTAGCTAATAAAGTGCGTTAATTCGCACTTTTTGTGTTTATATTTTGTTTTATTTGAGAAAATAAACATTTAATTAACCTATGTTTGTTGATGCAGTAAAGCTAAAATAAGACCTAATGTCTATAGTAATGTTTCCAAGAATGGTTGCTGCAGCACTAATATAGTGCTATAAAGGAAGTAGCTTCTTAAAGTTTTAAAGAAGGATGAGCTCAAAACTCTTTATGATACGATTTTTAGCTAATAAAGTGAGTTAATCCACACCTATTTTTGTTTATATTTTGTTTTCTTTGAAAAATTAAACATTTAAGTAACCGATGTTTGTTGATGCAGTAAAGCTAAAATTAGACTGAAGAAAGAACTAATGTCTATAGCAATGTTTCCAAGAATGGTTGCTGCAGCACTAATATAGTGCTATAAAGAAGTAGCTGGCAGAACTAAAATTTCAAAGAAAGATGAGCTCAAAACTCTTTATAATACGAATTTTAGCTAATAAAGTGAGTTAATCCGCACCTTTTGTGTTTATATTTTGTTTTCTTTGAGAAAATAAACATTTAATTAATGGATGTTTGTTGATGCAGTAAAGCTCTAATAAGACCCAATGTCTATAGTAATGTTTCCAAGAATGGTTGCTGCAGCAATAATATAGTGCTATAAAAGAAGTAGCTGGCAGAACTAAAGTTTTAAAGAAAGATGAGCTGAGTTATCTTTATAATACGAATTTTAGCTAATAAAGTGCGTTAATCCGCACTTTTTCTTATTATATTTTGTTTTCTTTGAGGAAATAAAAATTTAATTAACCTATGTTTGTTGATGCAGTAAAGCTGAAATTAGACTAAAGAAAGAACTAATATCGATAGTAATGTTTCCAAGAATAGTTGTTGTAGCACTAATATAGTGCAATAAAAGAATTAGCTGGCAGTACTAAATTTTTAAAGAAAGATGAGCTCAAAACTCTTTATAATACGAATTTTAGCTAATAAAGTGCGTTAATTCGCACTTTTTGTGTTTATATTTTGTTTTCTTTGAGAAAATAAACACTTAATAAATCGATGTTTGTTGATGCAGTAAAGCTGAAATAAGAGTTAATGTCTCTAGTAATGTTTCCAAGAATGGTTGCTGCAGCACTAATATCGTGCTATAAATGAAGTAGCTTCTTAAAGTTTTAAAGAAGGATGAGCTCAAAACTCTTTATATAATGAATTTTTGCTAATAAAGTGCGTTAATCCACACTTTTTGTGGTTATATTTTGTTTTCTTTGAGAAAATAAACACTTAATAAATCGATGTTTGTTGATGCAGTAAAGCTGAAATAAGAGTTAATGTCTTAGTGATGTTTCCAAGAATGGTTGCTGCAGAACTAATGTCGTGCTATAAAGGAAGTAGCTTCTTAAAGTTTTAAAGAAGGATGAGCTCAAAACTCTTTATATAATGAATTTTTGCTAATAAAGTGCGTTAATCCACACTTTTTGTGGTTATATTTTGTTTTCTTTGAGAAAATAAAAATTTAATTAATCGATGTTTGTTGATGCAGTAAAGCTAAAATAAGACCTAATGTCTATAGTAATGTTTCCAAGAATGGTTGCTGCAGCACTAATATCGTGCTATAAAGGAAGTAGCTTCTTAAAGTTTTAAAGAAGGATGAGCTCAAAACTCTTTATGATACGATTTTTAGCTAATAAAGTGCGTTAATCCACACTTATTTTTGTTTATACTTTGTTTTCTTTGAAAAATTAAACATTTAAATAACCGATGTTTGTTGATGCAGTAAAGCTAAAATTAGACTGAAGAAAGAACTAATGTCTAAAGCAATGTTTCCAAGAATGGTTGCTGCAGCACTAATATAGTGCTATAAAGAAGTAGCTGGAAGAACTAAAATTTCAAAGAAAGATGAGCTCAAAACTCTTTGTATTACGAATTTTAGCTAATAAAGTGCGTTAATCCGCACTTTTTCTTATTATATTTTGTTTTCTTTGAGAAAACAAACATTTAATTAACCTATGTTTGTTGATGCAGTAAAGCTGAAATTAGACTAAAGAAAGAACTATTGTCGATTGTAATGTTTCCAAGAATAATTTTTTTAAGCACTAATATAGTGCAATAAAAGAATTAGCTGGCAGTACTAAATTTTTAAAAAAAGATGAGCTCAAAACTCTTTATAATACGAATTTTAGCTAATAAAGTGCGTTAATTCGCACTTTTTGTGTTTATATTTTGTTTTATTTGAGAAAATAAACATTTAATTAACCTATGTTTGTTGATAAAGTAAAGCTAAAATAAGACCTAATGTCTATAGTAATGTTTCCAAGAATGGTTGCTGCAGCACTAATATCGTGCTATAAAGGAAGTAGCTTCTTAAAGTTTTAAAGAAGGATGATCTCAAAACTCTTTATGATACGATTTTTAGCTAATAAAGTGAGTTAATCCACATCTATTTTTGTTTATATTTTGTTTTCTTTGAAAAATTAAACATTTAAATAACCGATGTTTGTTGATGCAGTAAAGCTAAAATTAGACTGAAGAAAGAACTAATGTCTATAGCAATGTTTCCAAGAATGGTTGCTGCAGCACTAATATAGTGCTATAAAGAAGTAGCTGGCAGAACTAAAATTTCAAAGAAAGATGAGCTCAAAACTCTTTATAATACGAATTTTAGCTAATAAAGTGAGTTAATCCGCACCTTTTGTGTTTATATTTTGTTTTCTTTGAGAAAATAAACATTTAATTAATGGATGTTTGTTGATGCAGTAAAGCTCTAATAAGACCCAATGTCTATAGTAATGTTTCCAAGAATGGTTGCTGCAGCACTAATATAGTGCTATAAAAGAAGTAGCTGGCAGAACTAAAGTTTTAAAGAAAGATGAGCTGAAATATCTTTATAATACGAATTTTAGCTAATAAAGTGCGTTAATCCGCACTTTTTCTTATTATATTTTGTTTTCTTTGAGGAAATAAAAATTTAATTAACCTATGTTTGTTGATGCAGTAAAGCTGAAATTAGACTAAAGAAAGAACTAATATCGATAGTAATGTTTCCAAGAATAGTTGTTGTAGCACTAATATAGTGCAATAAAAGAATTAGCTGGCAGTACTAAATTTTTAAAGAAAGATGAGCTCAAAACTCTTTATAATACGAATTTTAGCTAATAAAGTGCGTTAATTCGCACTTTTTGTGTTTATATTTTGTTTTCTTTGAGAAAATAAACACTTCATAAATCGATGTTTGTTGATGCAGTAAAGCTGAAATAAGAGTTAATGTCTCTAGTAATGTTTCCAAGAATGGTTGCTGCAGCACTAATATCGTGCTATAAATGAAGTAGCTTCTTAAAGTTTTAAAGAAGGATGAGCTCAAAACTCTTTATATAATGAATTTTTGCTAATAAAGTGCGTTAATCCACACTTTTTGTGGTTATATTTTGTTTTCTTTGAGAAAATAAACACTTAATAAATCGATGTTTGTTGATGCAGTAAAGCTGAAATAAGAGTTAATGTCTTAGTGATGTTTCCAAGAATGGTTGCTGCAGCACTAATGTCGTGCTATAAAGGAAGTAGCTTCTTAAAGTTTTAAAGAAGGATGAGCTCAAAACTCTTTATATAATGAATTTTTGCTAATAAAGTGCGTTAATCCACACTTTTTGTGGTTATATTTTGTTTTCTTTGAGAAAATAAACACTTAATAAATCGATGTTTGTTGATGCAGTAAAGCTAAAATTAGACTGAAGAAAGAACTAATGTCTAAAGCAATGTTTCCAAGAATGGTTGCTGCAGCACTAATATAGTGCTATAAAGAAGTAGCTGGAAGAACTAAAATTTCAAAGAAAGATGAGCTCAAAACTCTTTATATTACGAATTTTAGCTAATAAAGTGCGTTAATCCGCACTTTTTCTTATTATATTTTGTTTTCTTTGAGAAAATAAACATTTAATTAACCTATGTTTGTTGATGCAGTAAAGCTGAAATTAGACTAAAGAAAGAACTATTGTCGATTGTAATAATTCCAAGAATAGTTGTTTTAGCACTAATATAGTGCAATAAAAGAATTAGCTGGCAGTACTAAATTTGTAAAGAAAGATGAGCTCAAAACTCTTTATAATACGAATTTTAGCTAATAAAGTGCGTTAATTCGCACTTTTTGTGTTTATATTTTGTTTTATTTGAGAAAATAAACATTTAATTAACCTATGTTTGTTGATGCAGTAAAGCTAAAATAAGACCTAATGTCTATAGTAATGTTTCCAAGAATGGTTGCTGCAGCACTAATATCGTGCTATAAAGGAAGTAGCTTCTTAAAGTTTTAAAGAAGGATGAGCTCAGAACTCTTTATGATACGATTTTTAGCTAATAAAGTGAGTTAATCCACACCTATTTTTGTTTATATTTTGTTTTCTTTGAAAAATTAAACATTTAAATAACCGATGTTTGTTGATGCAGTAAAGCTAAAATTAGACTGAAGAAAGAACTAATGTCTATAGCAATGTTTCCAAGAATGGTTGCTGCAGCACTAATATAGTGCTATAAAGAAGTAGCTGGCAGAACTAAAATTTCAAAGAAAGATGAGCTCAAAACTCTTTATGATACGAATTTTAGCTAATAAAGTGAGTTAATCCGCACCTTTTGTGTTTATATTTTGTTTTCTTTGAGAAAATAAACATTTAATTAATGGATGTTTGTTGATGCAGTAAAGCTCTAATAAGACCCAATGTCTATAGTAATGTTTCCAAGAATGGTTGCTGCAGCACTAATATAGTGCTATAAAAGAAGTAGCTGGCAGAACTAAAGTTTTAAAGAAAGATGAGCTGAAATATCTTTATAATACGAATTTTAGCTAATAAAGTGCGTTAATCCGCACTTTTTCTTATTATATTTTGTTTTCTTTGAGGAAATAAAAATTTAATTAACCTATGTTTGTTGATGCAGTAAAGCTGAAATTAGACTAAAGAAAGAACTAATATCGATAGTAATGTTTCCAAGAATAGTTGTTGTAGCACTAATATAGTGCAATAAAAGAATTAGCTGGCAGTACTAAAATTTCAAAGAAAGATGAGCTCAAAACTCTTTATGATATGAATTTTAGCTAATAAAGTGAGTTAATCCGCACCTTTTGTGTTTATATTTTGTTTTCTTTGAGAAAATAAACATTTAATTAATGGATGTTTGTTGATGCAGTAAAGCTCTAAAAAGACCCAATGTCTATAGTAATGTTTCCAAGAATGGTTGCTGCAGCACTAATATAGTGCTATAAAAGAAGTAGCTGGCAGAACTAAAGTTTTAAAGAAAGATGAGCTGAAATATCTTTATAATACGAATTTTTGCTAATAAAGTGCGTTAATCCGCACTTTTTCTTATTATATTTTGTTTTCTTTGAGGAAATAAAAATTTAATTAACCTATGTTTGTTGATGCAGTAAAGCTGAAATTAGACTAAAGAAAGAACTAATATCGATAGTAATGTTTCCAAGAATAGTTGTTGTAGCACTAATATAGTGCAATAAAAGAATTAGCTGGCAGTACTAAATTTTTAAAGAAAGATGAGCTCAAAACTCTTTATAATACGAATTTTAGCTAATAAAGTGCGTTAATTCGCACTTTTTGTGTTTATATTTTGTTTTCTTTGAGAAAATAAACACTTAATAAATCGATGTTTGTTGATGCAGTAAAGCTGAAATAAGAGTTAATGTCTCTAGTAATGTTTCCAAGAATGGTTGCTGCAGCACTAATATCGTGCTATAAATGAAGTAGCTTCTTAAAGTTTTAAAGAAGGATGAGCTCAAAACTCTTTATATAATGAATTTTTGCTAATAAAGTGCGTTAATCCACACTTTTTGTGGTTATATTTTGTTTTCTTTGAGAAAATAAACACTTAATAAATCGATGTTTGTTGATGCAGTAAAGCTGAAATAAGAGTTAATGTCTTAGTGATGTTTCCAAGAATGGTTGCTGCAGCACTAATGTCGTGCTATAAAGGAAGTAGCTTCTTAAAGTTTTAAAGAAGGATGAGCTCAAAACTCTTTATATAATGAATTTTTGCTAATAAAGTGCGTTAATCCACACTTTTTGTGGTTATATTTTGTTTTCTTTGAGAAAATAAAAATTTAATTAATCGATGTTTGTTGATGCAGTAAAGCTAAAATAAGACCTAATGTCTATAGTAATGTTTCCAAGAATGGTTGCTGCAGCACTAATATCGTGCTATAAAGGAAGTAGCTTCTTAAAGTTTTAAAGAAGGATGAGCTCAAAACTCTTTATGATACGATTTTTAGCTAATAAAGTGCGTTAATCCACACTTATTTTTGTTTATACTTTGTTTTCTTTGAAAAATTAAACATTTAAATAACCGATGTTTGTTGATGCAGTAAAGCTAAAATTATACTGAAGAAAGAACTAATGTCTAAAGCAATGTTTCCAAGAATGGTTGCTGCAGCACTAATATAGTGCTATAAAGAAGTAGGTGGAAGAACTAAAATTTCAAAGAAAGATGAGCTCAAAACTCTTTATATTACGAATTTTAGCTAATAAAGTGCGTTAATCCGCACTTTTTCTTATTATATTTTGTTTTCTTTGAGAAAATAAACATTTAATTAACCTATGTTTGTTGATGCAGTAAAGCTTAAATTAGACTAAAGAAAGAACTATTGTCGATTGTAATGTTTCCAAGAATAGTTATTTTAGCACTAATATAGTGCAATAAAAGAATTAGCTGGCAGTACTAAATTTTTAAAGAAAGATGAGCTCAAAACTCTTTATAATACGAATTTTAGCTAATAAAGTGCGTTAATTCGCACTTTTTGTGTTTATATTTTGTTTTATTTGAGAAAATAAACATTTAATTAACCTATGTTTGTTGATGCAGTAAAGCTAAAATAAGACCTAATGTCTATAGTAATGTTTCCAAGAATGGTTGCTGCAGCACTAATATCGTGCTATAAAGGAAGTAGCTTCTTAAAGTTTTAAAGAAGGATGAGCTCAAAACTCTTTATGATACGATTTTTAGCTAATAAAGTGAGTTAATCCACACCTATTTTTGTTTATATTTTGTTTTCTTTGAAAAATTAAACATTTAAATAACCGATGTTTCTTGATGCAGTAAAGCTAAAATTAGACTGAAGAAAGAACTAATGTCTATAGCAATGTTTCCAAGAATGGTTGCTGCAGCACTAATATAGTGCTATAAAGAAGTAGCTGGCAGAACTAAAATTTCAAAGAAAGATGAGCTCAAAACTCTTTATAATACGAATTTTAGCTAATAAAGTGAGTTAATCCGCACCTTTTGTGTTTATATTTTGTTTTCTTTGAGAAAATAAACATTTAATTAATGGATGTTTGTTGATGCAGTAAAGCTCTAAAAAGACCCAATGTCTATAGTAATGTTTCCAAGAATGGTTGCTGCAGCACTAATATAGTGCTATAAAAGAAGTAGCTGGCAGAACTAAAGTTTTAAAGAAAGATGAGCTGAAATATCTTTATAATACGAATTTTTGCTAATAAAGTGCGTTAATCCGCACTTTTTCTTATTATATTTTGTTTTCTTTGAGGAAATAAAAATTTAATTAACCTATGTTTGTTGATGCAGTAAAGCTGAAATTAGACTAAAGAAAGAACTAATATCGATAGTAATGTTTCCAAGAATAGTTGTTGTAGCACTAATATAGTGCAATAAAAGATTTAGCTGGCAGTACTAAATTTTTAAAGAAAGATGAGCTCAAAACTCTTTATAATACGAATTTTAGCTAATAAAGTGCGTTAATTCGCACTTTTTGTGTTTATATTTTGTTTTCTTTGAGAAAATAAACACTTAATAAATCGATGTTTGTTGATGCAGTAAAGCTGAAATAAGAGTTAATGTCTCTAGTAATGTTTCCAAGAATGGTTGCTGCAGCACTAATATCGTGCTATAAATGAAGTAGCTTCTTAAAGTTTTAAAGAAGGATGAGCTCAAAACTCTTTATATAATGAATTTTTGCTAATAAAGTGCGTTAATCCACACTTTTTGTGGTTATATTTTGTTTTCTTTGAGAAAATAAACACTTAATAAATCGATGTTTGTTGATGCAGTAAAGCTGAAATAAGAGTTAATGTCTTAGTGATGTTTCCAAGAATGGTTGCTGCCGCACTAATATTGTGCTATAAATGAAGTAGCTTCTTAAAGTTTTAAAGAAGGATGAGCTCAAAACTCTTTATGATACGAATTTTAGCTGATAAAGTGCGTTAATCCACAATTTTTTGTGTTTATATTTTGTTTTCTTTCAAAAACTAAACATTTAATTAATCGATGTTTGTTGATGCAGTAAAGCTAAAATAAGACCTAATGTCTATAGTAATGTTTCCAAGAATGGTTGCTGCAGCACTAAGATAGTGCTATAAAAGAAGTAGCTGGTAGAGCTAAAGTTTTAAATCAAGATGAGCTCAAAACTCTTTATAACACCAATTTTAACTAATAAAGTGCGTTAATCCACACTTTTTGTGGTTATATTTTGTTTTCTTTGAGACAATAAACATTTAATTAATCGATGTTTAATGATGCAGTAAAAATGAAATTTGACAAAAGAAAATGTCTATAGTAATGTTTCCAAGAATGGTTGCTGTAGCACTAAGATAGTGCTATAAAAGAAGTAGCTGGCAGAACTAAAGTTTTAAATCAAGATGAGCTCAAAACTCTTTATAACACCAATTTTAACTAATAAAGTGCGTTAATCCGCACTTTTTGTAGTTATACTTTGTTTTCTTTGAGAAAATAAACATTTAATTCATCGATGTTTGTTGATGCAGTAAAAATGAAATTAGAATAAAGAAAATACTAATGTCTATAGTAATGTTTCCAAGAATGGTTGCTGTAGCACTAATATAGTGCTATAAAAGAATCAGCTGTCAGAACTAAAGTTTTAAAGAAAGATGAGCTCAAAACTCTTTATAATACAAATTTTAACTAATAAAGTGCGTTAATGCACACTTATTTGTGTTTATATTTTGTTTTCTTTGAAAAATTAAACATTTAAATAAACGATGTTTGTTGATGCAGTAAAGCTAAAATTAGACTGAAAAAAGAACTAATGTCTATAGCAATGTTTCCAAGAATGGTTGCTGCAGCACTAACATAGTGCTATAAAGAAGTACCTAGCAGAACTAAAGTTTTAATGAAGATGAGCTCAAATCTCTTTATAATGCAAATTTTAGCCAATAAAGTGCATTAGTCCGCACTTTTTGTGGTTATATTTTGTTTTCTTTGAGAAAATAAACATTTAATTCATCGATGTTTGTTGATGCAGTAAAAATGAAATTAGACTAAAGAAAATACTAATGTCTATAGTAATGTTTCCAAGAATGGTTGCTGTAGCACTAATATAGTGCTATAAAAGAATTAGCTGGCAGAAATAAAGTTTTAAATCAAGATGAGCTCAAAACTCTTTATAATACCAATTTTAACTAATAAAGAGCGTTAATCAACACTTTTTTGTGTTTATATTTTGTTTTCTTTCAAAAAATAAATATTTAATAAACCGATGTTTGTTGATGCAGTAAAGCTAAAATTAGACTAAAAAAAGTACTAATGTCTATAGTAATGCTTCCAAGAAAGGTTGCTGCAGCACTAAGATAGTGCTATAAAAGAAGTAGCTGGCAGAAATAAAGTTTTAAATCAAGATGAGCTCAAAACTCTTTATAATACCAATTTTAACTAATAAAGTACGTTAATCCACACTTTTTGTGGTTATATTTTGTTTTCTTTGAGAAAATAAACATTTAATTAATCGATGTTTGTTGATGCAGTAAAGCTAAAATAAGACCTAATGTCTATATTAATGTTTCCAAGAATGCTTGCTGCAGCACTAATATCGTGCTATAAAGGAAGTAGCTTCTTAAAGTTTTAAAGAAGGATGAGCTCAAAACTCTTTATGATACGATTTTTAGCTAATAAAGTGCGTTAATACACACTTATTTTTGTTTATATTTTGTTTTCTTTGAAAAATTAAACATTTAAATAACCGATGTTTGTTGATGCAGTAAAGCTAAAATTAGACTGAAGAAAGAACTAATGTCTATAGCAATGTTTCCAAGAATGGTTGCTGCAGCACTAATATAGTGTTATAAAGAAGTAGCTGGCAGAACTAAAATTTCAAAGAAAGATGAGCTCAAAACTCTTTATAATACGAATTTTAGCTAATAAAGTGCGTTAATCCGCACTTTTTCTTATTATATTTTGTTTTCTTTGAGAAAATAAACATTTAATTAACCTATGTTTGTTGATGCAGTAAAGCTGAAATTAGACTAAAGAAAGAACTATTGTCGATAGTAATGTTTCCAAGAATAGTTGTTTTAGCACTAAAATAGTGCAATAAAAGAATTAGCTGGCAGTACTAAATTTTTAAAGAAAGATGAGCTCAAAACTCTTTATAATACGAATTTTAGCTAATAAAGTGCGTTAATTCGCACTTTTTGTGTTTATATTTTGTTTTCTTTGAGAAAATAAACATTTAATTAACCGATGTTTGTTGATGCAGTAAAGCTGAAATTAGACTAAAGAAAGAACTAATGTCTTAGTAGTGTTTCCAAGAATGGTTGCTGCAGCACTAATGTCGTGCTATAAAGGAAGTAGCTTCTTAAAGTTTTAAAGAAGGATGAGCTCAAAACTCTTTATATAATGAATTTTTGCTAATAAAGTGCGTTAATCCACACTTTTTGTGGTTATATTTTGTTTTCTTTGAGAAAATAAAAATTTAATTAATCGATGTTTGTTGATGCAGTAAAGCTAAAATAAGACCTAATGTCTATAGTAATGTTTCCAAGAATGGTTGCTGCAGCACTAATATAGTGCTATAAAGGAAGTAGCTGATAGAACTAAAGTTTTAAAGAAAGATGAGCTCAAATCTCTTTATAATACGAATTTTAGCTATTAAAGTGCGTTAATCCGCAATTTTTGTGGTTATATTTTGTTTTCTTTGAGAAAATAAACATTTAATTCATCGATGTTTCTTGATGCAGTAAAGCTAAAATAAGACTAAAGAAAGAAATAATGTCTATAGTAATGTTTCCAAGAATGGTAGATGCAGCACTAATATAGTGCTATAAAAGAAGTAGCTGGCAGATAAAAAATTTCAAAGAAAGATGAGCTCAAATCTCTTAATAATACAAATTTTAGCTAATAAAGTGCATTAATCCGCACTTTTTGTGGTTATATTTTGTTTTCTTTGAAAAAATAAACATTTAATTAACCTATGTTTGTTGATGCAGTAAAGCTAAAATAAGACTAAAGAAAGAAATAATGTCTATAATAATGTTTCCAAGAATTGTTGCTGCAGCATTAATATAGTGCTATAAAAGAATTAGCTGGCAGAACTAAAGTTTTAAAGAAGATGAGCTCATATCTCTTTATAATACAAATTTTAGCTAATAAAATGCGTTAATCCACACTTTTTTGTGTTTAAATTTTGTTTTCTTTGAGAAAATAAACATTTAATTCATCGATGTTTGTTGATGCAGTGAAGCTAAAATAAGTCTAAAGAAAGAAATAATGTCTATAGTAATGTTTCCAAGAATGGTTGCTGCAGCACTAATATAGTGCTATAAAAGAAGTAGCTAGCAGAACTAATGTTTTAAAGAAAGATGAGCTCAAAACACTTTATAATACGAATTTTAGATAATAAAGTGCGTTAATCCACACTTTTTTGTGATTATAATTTGTTTTCTTTGAAAAATTAAACATTTAAATAACCGATGTTTGTTGATGCAGTAAAGCTAAAATTAGACTGAAGAAAGAACTAATGTCAATAGCAATGTTTCCAAGAATGGTTGCTGCAGCACTATTATAGTGCTATTAAAAAGTAGCTGGCAGAACTACAGTTTTAAAGAAGATGAGCTCAAATCTTTTAATAATACAAATTTTAGCTAAAAAAGTGCGTTTATCCGCACTTTTTGTGGTTATATTTTGTTTTCTTTGAGAAAATAAACATTTAATTCATCGATGTTTGTTGATGCAGTAAAAATGAAATTAGACTAAAGAAAATACTAATGTCTATAGTAATGTTTCCAAGAATGGTTGCTGTAGCACTAATATAGTGCTATAAAAGAATCAGCTGTCAGAACTAAAGTTTTAAAGAAAGATGAGCTCAAAACTCTTTATAATACAAATTTTAACTAATAAAGTGCGTTAATGCACACTTATTTGTGTTTATATTTTGTTTTCTTTCAAAAACTAAACATTTAATTAATCGATGTTTGTTGATGCAGTAAAGCTAAAATAAGACCTAATGTCTATAGTAATGTTTCCAAGAATGGTTGCTGCAGCACTAAGATAGTGCTATAAAAGAAGTAGCTGGTAGAGCTAAAGTTTTAAATCAAGATGAGCTCAAAACTCTTTATAATACCAATTTTAACTAATAAAGTGCGTTAATCCACACTTTTTGTGGTTATATTTTGTTTTCTTTGAGACAATAAACATTTAATTAATCGATGTTTAATGATGCAGTAAAAATGAAATTTGACAAAAGAAAATGTCTATAGTAATGTTTCCAAGAATGGTTGCTGTAGCACTAAGATAGTGCTATAAAAGAAGTAGCTGGCAGAACTAAAGTTTTAAATCAAGATGAGCTCAAAACTCTTTATAATACCAATTTTAACTAATAAAGTGCGTTAATCCGCACTTTTTGTAGTTATACTTTGTTTTCTTTGAGAAAATAAACATTTAATTCATCGATGTTTGTTGATGCAGTAAAAATGAAATTAGACTAAAGAAAATACTAATGTCTATAGTAATGTTTCCAAGAATGGTTGCTGTAGCACTAATATAGTGCTATAAAAGAATCAGCTGTCAGAACTAAAGTTTTAAAGAAAGATGAGCTCAAAACTCTTTATAATACAAATTTTAACTAATAAAGTGCGTTAATGCACACTTATTTGTGTTTATATTTTGTTTTCTTTCAAAAACTAAACATTTAATTAATCGATGTTTGTTGATGCAGTAAAGCTAAAATAAGACCTAATGTCTATAGTAATGTTTCCAAGAATGGTTGCTGCAGCACTAAGATAGTGCTATAAAAGAAGTAGCTGGTAGAGCTAAAGTTTTAAATCAAGATGAGCTCAAAACTCTTTATAATACCAATTTTAACTAATAAAGTGCGTTAATCCACACTTTTTGTGGTTATATTTTGTTTTCTTTGAGACAATAAAAATTTAATTAATCGATGTTTGTTGATGCAGTAAAGCTAAAATAAGACCTAATGTCTATAGTAATGTTTCCAAGAATGGTTGCTGCAGCACTAATATCGTGCTATAAAGGAAGTAGCTTCTTAAAGTTTTAAAGAAGGATGAGCTTTATGATACGATTTTTAGCTAATAAAGTGAGTTAATCCGCACTTTCTGTGGTTATATTTTGTTTTCTTTGAGAAAATAAACATTTAATTAACCTATGTTTGTTAATGCAGTAAAGCTGAAATTAGACTGAAGAAAGAACTAATGTCGATAGTAATGTTTCCAAGAATAGTTGTTGTAGCACTAATATAGTGCAATAAAAGAATTAGCTGTCAGAACTAAAGTTTTAAAGAAAGATGAGCTCAAAACTCTTTATAATACGAATTTTAGCTGATAAAGTGCGTTAATCCACAATTTTTTGTGTTTATATTTTGTTTTCTTTCAAAAACTAAACATTTAATTAATCGATGTTTGTTGATGCAGTAAAGCTAAAATAAGACCTAATGTCTATAGTAATGTTTCCAAGAATGGTTGCTGCAGCACTAAGATAGTGCTATAAAAGAAGTAGCTGGTAGAGCTAAAGTTTTAAATCAAGATGAGCTCAAAACTCTTTATAATACCAATTTTAACTAATAAAGTGCGTTAATCCACACTTTTTGTGGTTATATTTTGTTTTCTTTGAGACAATAAACATTTAATTAATCGATGTTTAATGATGCAGTAAAAATGAAATTAGACTAAAGAAAATGTCTATAGTAATGTTTCCAAGAATGGTTGCTGTAGCACTAAGATAGTGCTATAAAAGAAGTAGCTGGCAGAACTAAAGTTTTAAATCAAGATGAGCTCAAAACTCTTTATAATACCAATTTTAACTAATAAAGTGCGTTAATCCGCACTTTTTGTAGTTATACTTTGTTTTCTTTGAGACAATAAACATTTAATTAATCGATGTTTAATGATGCAGTAAAAATGAAATTAGACTAAAGAAAATGTCTATAGTAATGTTTCCAAGAATGGTTGCTGTAGCACTAATATAGTGCTATAAAAGAATTAGCTGTCAGAACTAAAGTTTTAAAGAAAGATGAGCTCAAAACTCTTTATAATACCAATTTTAACTAATAAAGTGCGTTAATGCACACTTATTTGTGTTTATATTTTGTTTTCTTTGAAAAATTAAACATTTAAATAAACGATGTTTGTTGAACAAGTAAAGCTAAAATTAGACTGAAGAAAGAACTAATGTCTATAGCAATGCTTCCAAGAATGGTTGCTGCAGCACTAAGATAGTGCTATAAAAGAAGTAGCTGGCAGAAATAAAGTTTTAAATCAAGATGAGCTCAAAACTCTTTATATTACCAAATTTAACTAATAAAGTACGTTAATCCACACTTTTTGTGGTTATATTTTGTTTTCTTTGAGAAAATAAACATTTAATTAATCGATGTTTGTTGATGCAGTAAAGCTAAAATAAGACCTAATGTCTATATTAATGTTTCCAAGAATGGTTGCTGCAGCACTAATATCGTGCTATAAAGGAAGTAGCTTCTTAAAGTTTTAAAGAAGGATGAGCTCAAAAATCTTTATGATACGATTTTTAGCTAATAAAGTGCGTTAATCCACACTTATTTTTGTTTATATTTTGTTTTCTTTGAAAAATTAAACATTTAAATAACCGATGTTTGTTGATGCAGTAAAGCTAAAATTAGACTGAAGAAAGAACTAATGTCTATAGCAATGTTTCCAAGAATGGTTGCTGCAGCACTAATATAGTGCTATAAAGAAGTAGCTGGCAGAACTAAAATTTCAAAGAAAGATGAGCTCAAAACTCATTATAATACGAATTTTAGCTAATAAAGTGCGTTAATCCGCACTTTTTCTTATTATATTTTGTTTTCTTTGAGAAAATAAACATTTAATTAACCTATGTTTGTTGATGCAGTAAAGCTGAAATTAGACTAAAGAAAGAACTATTGTCGATAGTAATGTTTCCAAGAATAGTTGTTTTAGCACTAATATAGTGCAATAAAAGAATTAGCTGGCAGTACTAAATTTTTAAAGAAAGATGAGCTCAAAACTCTTTATAATACGAATTTTAGCTAATAAAGTGCGTTAATTCGCACTTTTTGTGTTTATATTTTGTTTTCTTTGAGAAAATAAACATTTAATTAACCTATGTTTGTTGATGCAGTAAAGCTGAAAATAGACTAAAGAAAGAACTAATGTCTTAGTAATGTTTCCAAGAATGGTTGCTGCAGCACTAATGTCGTGCCAGAAAGGAAGTAGCTTCTTAAAGTTTTAAAGAAGGATGAGCTCAAAACTCTTTAGATAATGAATTTTTGCTAATAAAGTGCGTTAATCCACACTTTTTCTGGTTATATTTTGTTTTCTTTGAGAAAATAAAAATTTATTTAATTGATGTTTGTTGATGCAGTAAAGCTAAAATAAGACCTAATGTCTATAGTAATGTTTCTAAGAATGGTTGCTGCAGCACTAATATCGTGCTATAAAGGAAGTAGCTTCTTAAAGTTTTAAAGAAGGATGAGCTCAAAACTCTTTATATAATGAATTTTTGCTAATAAAGTGCGTTAATCAACAATATCTTGTGTTTATATTTTGTTTTCTTTGAGAAAATAAACATTTAATTAATCGATGTTTGTTGATGCAGTAAAGCTATAATAAGAACTAATATCTATAGTAATATTTCCAAGAATGGTTCCTGCAGCACTAATATAGTGCTATAAAAGAAGTAGCTGGTAGAACTAAAGTTTTAAAGAAAGATCAGCTCAAATCTCTTTATAATACGAATTTTAGCTATTAAAGTGCGTTAATCCGCAATTTTTGTGGTTATATTTTGTTTTCTTTGAGAAAATAAACATTTAATTCATCGATGTTTCTTGATGCAGTAAAGCTAAAATAAGACTAAAGAAAGAAATAATGTCTATAGTAATGTTTCCAAGAATAGTTGTTGTAGCACTAATATAGTGCAATAAAAGAATTAGCTGGCAGTACTAAAGTTTTAAAGAAAGATGAGCTCAAAACTCTTTATAATACGAACTTTAACTATTAAAGTGCGTTAATTCGCACTTTTTGTGTTTATATTTTGTTTTCTTTGAGAAAAGAAACATTTATTTAACCTATGTTTGTTGATGCAGTAAAGCTAAAATAAGACTAAAGAAAGAAATAATGTCTATAATAATGTTTCCAAGAATGGTTGCTGCAGCACTAATATAGTGCTATAAAAGAAGTAGCTGGCAGATATAAAATTTCAAAGAAAGATAAGCTAAAAACTTTTTATAATACGAATTGTAGCTAATAAAATGCGTTAATCCACACTTTTTTGTGTTTAAATTTTGTTTTCTTTGAGAAAATAAACATTTAATTCATCGATGTTTGTTGATGCAGTGAAGCTAAATTAAGTCTAAAGAAAGAAATAATGTCTATAATAATGTTTCCAAGAATGGTTGCTGCAGCACTAATATAGTGCTATAAAAGAAGTAGCTAGCAGAACTAATATTTTAAAGAAAGATGAGCTCAAAACACTTTATAATACGAATTTTAGATAATAAAGTGCGTTAATCCACACTTTTTTGTGTTTATATTTTGTTTTCTTTGAAAAATTAAACATTTAAATAACCGATGTTTGTTGATGCAGTAAAGCTAAAATTAGACTGAAGAAAGAACTAATGTCTATAGCAATGTTTCCAAGAATGGTTGCTGCAGCACTATTATAGTGCTATTCAAAAGTAGCTGGCAGAACTACAGTTTTAAAGAAGATGAGCTCAAATCTTTTAATAATACAAATTTTAGCTAATAAAGTGTGTTAATCCGCACTTTTTGTGGTTATATTTTGTTTTCTTTGAGAAAATAAACATTTAATTTACCTATGTTTGTTGATGCAGTAAAGCTGAAATTAGACTGAAGAAAGAACTAATGTCGATAGTAATGTTTCCAAGAATAGTTGTTGTAGCACTAATATAGTGCAATAAAAGAATTAGCTGTCAGAACTAAAGTTTTAAAGAAAGATGAGCTCAAAACTCTTTATAATACCAATTTTAACTAATAAAGTGCGTTAAGCCACACTTTTTTGTGTTTATATTTTGTTTTCTTTAAACAAATTAACATTTAATAAACCGATGTTTGTTGATGCAGTAAAGCTAAAATTAGACTAAAGAAAGTACTAATGTCTATAGTAATGCTTCCAAGAATGGTTGCTGCAGCACTAAGATAGTGCTATAAAAGAAGTAGCTGGCAGAAATAAAGTTTTAAATCAAGATGAGCTCAAAACTCTTTATAATACCAATTTTAGCTGATAAAGTGCGTTAATCCACAATTTTTTGTGTTTATATTTTGTTTTCTTTCAAAAACTAAACATTTAATTAATCGATGTTTGTTGATGCAGTAAAGCTAAAATAAGACCTAATGTCTATAGCAATGTTTCCAAGAATGGTTGCTGCAGCACTAAGATATTGCTATAAAAGAAGTAGCTGGTAGAGCTAAAGTTTTAAATCAAGATGAGCTCAAAACTCTTTATAATACCAATTTTAACTAATAAAGTGCGTTAATCCACACGTTTTGTGGTTATATTTTGTTTTCTTTGAGACAATAAACATTTAATTAATCGATGTTTAATGATGCAGTAAAAATGAAATTAGACTAAAGAAAATGTCTATAGTAATGTTTCCAAGAATGGTTGCTGTAGCACTAAGATAGTGCTATAAAAGAAGTAGCTGGCAGAACTAAAGTTTTAAATCAAGATGAGCTCAAAACTCTTTATAATACCAATTTTAACTAATAAAGTGCGTTAATCCGCACTTTTTGTAGTTATACTTTGTTTTCTTTGAGAAAATAAACATTTAATTCATCGATGTTTGTTGATGCAGTAAAAATGAAATTAGACTAAAGAAAATACTAATGTCTATAGTAATGTTTCCAAGAATGGTTGCTGTAGCACTAATATAGTGCTATAAAAGAATTAGCTGTCAGAACTAAAGTTTTAAAGAAAGATGAGCTCAAAACTCTTTATAATACAAATTTTAGCTAATAAAGTGCGTTAATGCACACTTATTTGTGTTTATATTTTGTTTTCTTTGAAAAATTAAACATTTAAATAAACGATGTTTGTTGATGCAGTAAAGCTAAAATTAGACTGAAGAAAGATCTAATGTCTATAGCAATGTTTCCAAGAATGGTTGCTGCAGCACTAACATAGTGCTATAAAGAAGTACCTAGCAGAACTAAAGTTTTAATGAAGTTGAGCTCAAATCTCTTTATAATGCAAATTTTAGCCAATAAAGTGCATTAGTCCGCACTTTTTGTGGTTATATTTTGTTTTCTTTGAGAAAATAAACATTTAATTCATCGATGTTTGTTGATGCAGTAAAAATGAAATTAGACTAAAGAAAATACTAATGTCTATAGTAATGTTTCCAAGAATGGTTGCTGTAGCACTAATATAGTGCTATAAAAGAATTAGCTGGCAGAAATAAAGTTTTAAATCAAGATGAGCTCAAAACTCTTTATAATACCAATTTTAACTAATAAAGTGCGTTAAGCCACACTTTTTTGTGTTTATATTTTGTTTTCTTTAAACAAATTAACATTTAATAAACCGATGTTTGTTGATGCAGTAAAGCTAAAATTAGACTAAAGAAAGTACTAATGTCTATAGTAATGCTTCCAAGAATGGTTGCTGCAGCACTAAGATAGTGCTATAAAAGAAGTAGCTGGCAGAAATAAAGTTTTAAATCAAGATGAGCTCAAAACTCATTATAATACCAATTTTAACTAATAAAGTACGTTAATTCACACTTTTTGTGGTTATATTTTGTTTTCTTTGAGAAAATAAACATTTAATTAATCGATGTTTGTTGATGCAGTAAAGCTAAAATAAGACCTAATGTCTATATTCATGTTTCCAAGAATGGTTGCTGCAGCACTAATAGAGTGCTATAAAAGAAGTAGCTGGCAGAACTAAAGTTTTAAAGAAATATGAGCTCAAATCTCTTTATAATACGAATTTTAGCTAATAAAGTGCGTTAATCTACATTTTTTGTGTTTATAATTTGTTTTCTTTGAGAAAATAAACATTTAATTAATCGATGTTTGTTGATGCAGTAAAGCTGAAATAAGACTTAATGTCTCTAGTAATGTTTCCAAGAATTGTTGCTGCAGCACTAATATCGTGCTATAAAGGAAGTAGCTTCTTAAAGTTTTAAAGAAGGATGAGCTCAAAACTCTTTATATAATGAATTTTTGCTAATAAAGTGGGTTAATCCACACTTTTTGTGGTTATATTTTGTTTTTTTAAGAAAATAAACATTTAATTAATCGATGTTTGTTGATGCAGTAAAGCTAAAATAAGACCTAATGTCTATAGTAATGTTTCCAAGAATGGTTGCTGCAGCACTAATATAGTGCTATAAAAGAAATAGCTGGCAGAGCTAAAATTTTAAAGAAACATGAGCTCAAATCTCTTTATAATACGAATTTTAGCTAATAAAGTGCGTTAATCCACACTTTTTTGTGGTTATATTTTGTTTTCTTTGAGAAAATAAACATTTAATTAATCGATGTTTGTTGATGCAGTAAAGCTGAAATAAGACTTAATGTCTCTAGTGTTTCCAAGAATGGTTGCTGCTTCACTAATATAGTGCTATAAAAGAAGTAGCTGGAAGAACTAAAGTTTTAAAGAAAGATGAGCTCAAATCTCTTGATAATACGAAGTTTAGCAAATAAAGTGCGTTAATCCGCACTTTTTGTGGTTATATTTTGTTTTCTTTGAGAAAATAAACATTTAATTCATCGATGTTTGTTGATGCAGTAAAGCTAAAAAAAGAATAAAGAAAGATATAATGTCTATCGTAATGTTTCCAAGAATAGTTGTTGTAGCACTAATATAGTGCAATAAAAGAATTAGCTGTCAGAACTAAAGTTTTAAAGAAAGATGAGCTCAAAACTCTTTATAATACGAATTTTAGCTGATAAAGTGCGTTAATCCACAATTTTTTGTGTTTATATTTTGTTTTCTTTCAAAAACTAAACATTTAATTAATCGATGTTTGTTGATGCAGTAAAGCTAAAATAAGACCTAATGTCTATAGCAATGTTTCCAAGAATGGTTGCTGCAGCACTAAGATATTGCTATAAAAGAAGTAGCTGGTAGAGCTAAAGTTTTAAATCAAGATGAGCTCAAAACTCTTTATAATACCAATTTTAACTAATAAAGTGCGTTAATCCACACGTTTTGTGGTTATATTTTGTTTTCTTTGAGACAATAAACATTTAATTAATCGATGTTTAATGATGCAGTAAAAATGAAATTAGACTAAAGAAAATGTCTATAGTAATGTTTCCAAGAATGGTTGCTGTAGCACTAAGATAGTGCTATAAAAGAAGTAGCTGGCAGAACTAAAGTTTTAAATCAAGATGAGCTCAAAACTCTTTATAATACCAATTTTAACTAATAAAGTGCGTTAATCCGCACTTTTTGTAGTTATACTTTGTTTTCTTTGAGAAAATAAACATTTAATTCATCGATGTTTGTTGATGCAGTAAAAATGAAATTAGACTAAAGAAAATACTAATGTCTATAGTAATGTTTCCAAGAATGGTTGCTGTAGCACTAATATAGTGCTATAAAAGAATTAGCTGTCAGAACTAAAGTTTTAAAGAAAGATGAGCTCAAAACTCTTTATAATACGAATTTTAGCTAATAAAGTGCGTTAATGCACACTTATTTGTGTTTATATTTTGTTTTCTTTGAAAAATTAAACATTTAAATAAACGATGTTTGTTGATGCAGTAAAGCTAAAATTAGACTGAAGAAAGATCTAATGTCTATAGCAATGTTTCCAAGAATGGTTGCTGCAGCACTAACATAGTGCTATAAAGAAGTACCTAGCAGAACTAAAGTTTTAATGAAGTTGAGCTCAAATCTCTTTATAATGCAAATTTTAGCCAATAAAGTGCATTAGTCCGCACTTTTTGTGGTTATATTTTGTTTTCTTTGAGAAAATAAACATTTAATTCATCGATGTTTGTTGATGCAGTAAAAATGAAATTAGACTAAAGAAAATACTAATGTCTATAGTAATGTTTCCAAGAATGGTTGCTGTAGCACTAATATAGTGCTATAAAAGAATTAGCTGGCAGAAATAAAGTTTTAAATCAAGATGAGCTCAAAACTCTTTATAATACCAATTTTAACTAATAAAGTGCGTTAAGCCACACTTTTTTGTGTTTATATTTTGTTTTCTTTAAACAAATTAACATTTAATAAACCGATGTTTGTTGATGCAGTAAAGCTAAAATTAGACTAAAGAAAGTACTAATGTCTATAGTAATGCTTCCAAGAATGGTTGCTGCAGCACTAAGATAGTGCTATAAAAGAAGTAGCTGGCAGAAATAAAGTTTTAAATCAAGATGAGCTCAAAACTCATTATAATACCAATTTTAACTAATAAAGTACGTTAATTCACACTTTTTGTGGTTATATTTTGTTTTCTTTGAGAAAATAAACATTTAATTAATCGATGTTTGTTGATGCAGTAAAGCTAAAATAAGACCTAATGTCTATATTCATGTTTCCAAGAATGGTTGCTGCAGCACTAATAGAGTGCTATAAAAGAAGTAGCTGGCAGAACTAAAGTTTTAAAGAAATATGAGCTCAAATCTCTTTATAATACGAATTTTAGCTAATAAAGTGCGTTAATCTACATTTTTTGTGTTTATAATTTGTTTTCTTTGAGAAAATAAACATTTAATTAATCGATGTTTGTTGATGCAGTAAAGCTGAAATAAGACTTAATGTCTCTAGTAATGTTTCCAAGAATTGTTGCTGCAGCACTAATATCGTGCTATAAAGGAAGTAGCTTCTTAAAGTTTTAAAGAAGGATGAGCTCAAAACTCTTTATATAATGAATTTTTGCTAATAAAGTGGGTTAATCCACACTTTTTGTGGTTATATTTTGTTTTTTTAAGAAAATAAACATTTAATTAATCGATGTTTGTTGATGCAGTAAAGCTAAAATAAGACCTAATGTCTATAGTAATGTTTCCAAGAATGGTTGCTGCAGCACTAATATAGTGCTATAAAAGAAATAGCTGGCAGAGCTAAAATTTTAAAGAAACATGAGCTCAAATCTCTTTATAATATGAATTTTAGCTAATAAAGTGCGTTAATCCACACTTTTTTGTGGTTATATTTTGTTTTCTTTGAGAAAATAAACATTTAATCAATCGATGTTTGTTGATGCAGTAAAGCTGAAATAAGACTTAATGTCTCTAGTAATGTTTCCAAGAATGGTTGCTGCTTCACTAATATAGTGCTATAAAAGAAGTAGCTGGAAGAACTAAAGTTTTAAAGAAAGATGAGCTCAAATCTCTTGATAATACGAAATTTAGCAAATAAAGTGCGTTAATCCGCACTTTTTGTGGTTATATTTTGTTTTCTTTGAGAAAATAAACATTTAATTCATCGATGTTTGTTGATGCAGTAAAGCTAAAAAAAGAATAAAGAAAGATATAATGTCTATCGTAATGTTTCCAAGAATTGTTGCTGCTGACTAATATAGTGCTATAAAAGAAGTAGCTAGCAGAACTAAAGTTTTAAAGAAAGATGAGCTGAAAACTCTTTATAATACGAATTTTAGCTAATAAAGTGCCTTAATCAACACTCTTTTGTGTTTATATTTTGTTTTCTTTGAGAAAATAAACATTTAATTAATCGATGTTTGTTGATGCAGTAAAGCTGAAATAAGACTTAATGTCTCTAGTAATGTTTCCAAGAATGGTTGCTGTCGCACTAATATAGTGCTATAAAAGAAGTAGCTAACAGAACTAAAGTTTTAAAGAAGGATGAGCTGAAAACTCTTTATAATACGAATTTTATCTAACAAAGTGTGTTAATCAACACTTTTTTGTGTTTATATTTTGTTTTCTTTGAGAAAATAAACATTTAATTAATCTATGTTTGTTGATGCAGTAAAGCTAAAATAAGACCTAATGTCTATAGTAATGTTTCCAAGAATGGTTGCTGCAGCACTAATATAGTGCTATAAAAGAAGTAGCTGGCAGAACTAAAGTTTTAAAGAAAGATGAGCTCAAATCTCTTTATAATACGAATTTTAGCTAATAAAGTGCGTTAATCCGCCCTTTTTCTTTTTATATTTTTTTTTCTTTGAGAAAATAAACATTTAATTAATCTATGTTTGTTGATGCAGTAAAGCTGAAATTAGACTAAAGAAAGAACTAATGTCGATAGTCATGTTTCCAAGAATAGTTGTTGTAGCACTAATATAGTGCAATAAAAGAATTAGCTGGCAGTACTAAATTTTTAAAGAAAGATGAGCTAAAAACTCTTTATAATACGAATTTTAGCTAATAAAGTGCGTTAATTCGCACTTTTCGTGTTTATATTTTGTTTTCTTTGAGAAAATAAACATTTAATTAACCTATGTTTGTTGATGCAGTAAAGCTGAAAATAGACTAAAGAAAGAACTAATGTCTTATCAATGTTTCCAAGAATGGTTGCTGCAGCACTAATATCGTGCTATAAAGGAAGTAGCTTCTAAAAAGTTTTAAAGAAGGATGAGCCCAAAACTCTTTATATAATGAATTTTTGCTAATAAAGTGCGTTAATTCGCACTTTTTGTGTTTATATTTTGTTTTCTTTGAGAAAATAAACATTTAATTAATCGTTGTTTGTTGATGCAGTAAAGCTAAAATAAGACCTTATGTCTATAGTAATGTTTCCAAGAATGGTTGCTGCAGCACTAATATAGTGCTATAAAAGAAGTAGCTGGCAGAACTAAACTTTTAAAGAAAGATGAGCTCAAACTCTTTATTATACGAATTTTCGCTAATAAAGTGCGTTAATCCTCCCCTTTTGTCTTTATATTTTGTTTTCTTTGAGAAAATAAACATTTAATTAACCTATGTTTGTTGATGCAGTAAAGCTGAAATTAGACTAAAGAAAGAACTAATGTCGATAGTCATGTTTCCAAGAATAGTTGTTGTAGCACTAATATAGTGCATTAAAAGAATTAGCTGGCAGTACTAAATTTTTAAAGAAAGATGAGCTCAAAACTCTTTATAATACGAATTTTAGCTAATAAAGTGCGTTAATTCGCACTTTTCGTGTTTATATTTTGTTTTCTTTGAGAAAATAAACATTTAATTAACCTATCTTTGTTGATGCAGTAAAGCTGAAAATAGACTAAAGAAAGAACTAATGTCTTAGCAATGTTTCCAAGAATGGTTGCTGCAGCACTAATATCGTGCTATAAAGGAAGTAGCTTCTTAAAGTTTTAAAGAAGGATGAGCCCAAAACTCTTTATATAATGAATTTTTGCTAATAAAGTGCGTTAATTCGCACTTTTTGTGTTTATATATTTTTTTCTTTGAGAAAATAAACATTTAATTAATCGTTGTTTGTTGATGCAGTAAAGCTAAAATAAGACCTTATGTCTATAGTAATGTTTCCAAGAATGGTTGCTGCAGCACTAATATAGTGCTATAAAAGAATTAGCTGGCACAACTGAAGTTTTTAAGAAATATGAGCTCAAATCTCTTTATAATACGAATTTTAGCTAATAAAGTGCGTTAATCCACACTTTTTTGTGTTTATATTTTGTTTTCTTTGAAAAAATAAACATTTAATTAACCGATGTTTGTTTATGCAGTAATGCTAGAATTAGAACAAAGAAAGTACTAATGTCTATAGTAATGTTTCCAAGAATGGTTGTTGCAGCACTAACATAGTGCTATATAAGAAGTAGCTGGAAGAACTAAAGTTTTAAAGAAAGATGAGCTCAAATCTTTTGATAATACGAATTTTAGCTAATAAAGTGCGTTAATCAACACTTTTTCTTATTATATTTTGTTTTCTTTGAGAAAATAAACATTTAATTAATCGATGTTTGTTGATGCAGTAAAGCTATAATAAGACCTAATGTCTATAGTAATGTTTCCAAGAATGGTTGCTGCAGCACTAATATAGTGCTATAAAAGAAGTAGCTGGCAGAACTAAAGTTTTAAAGAAAGATGAGCTCAAATCTCTTTATAATAAAGTGCGTTAATTCGCACTTTTTGTGTTTATATTTTGTTTTCTTTGAGAAAATAAACATTTAATTAACCTATGTTTGTTGATGCAGTAAAGCTGAAAATAGACTAAAGAAAGAACTAATGTCTTAGCAATGTTTCAAAGAATGGTTGCTGCAGCACTAATATCGTGCTATAAAGGAAGTAGCTTCTTAAAGTTTTAAAGAAGGATGAGCTCAAAACTCTTTATATAATGAATTTTTGCTAATAAAGTGCGTTAATCCACACTTTTTGTGGTTATATTTTGTTTTCTTTGAGAAAATAAACATTTAATTAATCGATGTTTGTTGATGCAGTAAAGCTGAAATAAGACTTAATGTCTCTAGTAATGTTTCCAAGAATTTTTGCTGCAGCACTAATATCGTGCTATAAAGGAAGTAGCTTCTTAAAGTTTTAAAGAAGGATGAGCTCAAAACTCTTTATATAATGAATTTTTGCTAATAAAGTGGGTTAATCCACACTTTTTGTGGTTATATTTTGTTTTTTTAAGAAAATAAACATTTAATTAATCGATGTTTGTTGATGCAGTAAAGCTAAAATAAGACCTAATGTCTATAGTAATGTTTCCAAGAATGGTTGCTGCAGCACTAATATAGTGCTATAAAAGAAATAGCTGGCAGAGCTAAAATTTTAAAGAAACATGAGCTCAAATCTCTTTATAATACGAATTTTAGCTAATAAAGTGCGTTAATCCACACTTTTTTGTGGTTATATTTTGTTTTCTTTGAGAAAATAAACATTTAATTAATCGATGTTTGTTGATGCAGTAAAGCTGACATAAGACTTAATGTCTCTAGTAATGTTTCCAAGAATGGTTGCTGCTTCACTAATATAGTGCTATAAAAGAAGTAGCTGGAAGAACTAAAGTTTTAAAGAAAGATGAGCTCAAATCTCTTGATAATACGAAGTTTAGCAAATAAAGTGCGTTAATCCGCACTTTTTGTGGTTATATTTTGTTTTCTTTGAGAAAATAAACATTTAATTCATCGATGTTTGTTGATGCAGTAAAGCTAAAAAAAGAATAAAGAAAGATATAATGTCTATCGTAATGTTTCCAAGAATTGTTGCTGCTGACTAATATAGTGCTATAAAAGAAGTAGCTAGCAGAACTAAAGTTTTAAAGAAAGATGAGCTGAAAACTCTTTATAATACGAATTTTAGCTAATAAAGTGCCTTAATCAACACTCTTTTGTGTTTATATTTTGTTTTCTTTGAGAAAATAAACATTTAATTAATCGATGTTTGTTGATGCAGTAAAGCTGAAATAAGACTTAATGTCTCTAGTAATGTTTCCAAGAATGGTTGCTGCTGCACTAATATAGTGCTATAAAAGAAGTAGCTAACAGAACTAAAGTTTTAAAGAAGGATGAGCTGAAAACTCTTTATAATACGAATTTTATCTAACAAAGTGCGTTAATCAACACTTTTTTGTGTTTATATTTTGTTTTCTTTGAGAAAATAAACATTTAATTAATCTATGTTTGTTGATGCAGTAAAGCTAAAATAAGACCTAATGTCTATAGTAATGTTTCCAAGAATGGTTGCTGCAGCACTAATATAGTGCTATAAAAGAAGTAGCTGGCAGAACTAAAGTTTTAAAGAAAGATGAGCTCAAATCTCTTTATAATACGAATTTTAGCTAATAAAGTGCGTTAATCCGCCCTTTTTCTTTTTATATTTTTTTTTCTTTGAGAAAATAAACATTTAATTAATCTATGTTTGTTGATGCAGTAAAGCTGAAATTAGACTAAAGAAAGAACTAATGTCGATAGTCATGTTTCCAAGAATAGTTGTTGTAGCACTAATATAGTGCAATAAAAGAATTAGCTGGCAGTACTAAATTTTTAAAGAAAGATGAGCTAAAAACTCTTTATAATACGAATTTTAGCTAATAAAGTGCGTTAATTCGCACTTTTCGTGTTTATATTTTGTTTTCTTTGAGAAAATAAACATTTAATTAACCTATGTTTGTTGATGCAGTAAAGCTGAAAATAGACTAAAGAAAGAACTAATGTCTTATCAATGTTTCCAAGAATGGTTGCTGCAGCACTAATATCGTGCTATAAAGGAAGTAGCTTCTAAAAAGTTTTAAAGAAGGATGAGCCCAAAACTCTTTATATAATGAATTTTTGCTAATAAAGTGCGTTAATTCGCACTTTTTGTGTTTATATTTTTTTTTCTTTGAGAAAATAAACATTTAATTAATCGTTGTTTGTTGATGCAGTAAAGCTAAAATAAGACCTTATGTCTATAGTAATGTTTCCAAGAATGGTTGCTGCAGCACTAATATAGTGCTATAAAAGAATTAGCTGGCACAACTGAAGTTTTTAAGAAATATGAGCTCAAATCTCTTTATAATACGAATTTTAGCTAATAAAGTGCGTTAATCCACACTTTTTTGTGTTTATATTTTGTTTTCTTTGAAAAAATAAACATTTAATTAATCGATGTTTGTTTATGCAGTAATGCTAGAATTAGAACAAAGAAAGTACTAATGTCTATAGTAATATTTCCAAGAATGGTTGCTGCAGCACTAACATAGTGCTATATAAGAAGTAGCTGGAAGAACTAAAGTTTTAAAGAAAGATGAGCTCAAATCTTTTGATAATACGAATTTTAGCTAATAAAGTGCGTTAATCAACACTTTTTCTTATTATATTTTGTTTTCTTTGAGAAAATAAACATTTAATTAATCGATGTTTGTTGATGCAGTAAAGCTATAATAAGACCTAATGTCTATAGTAATGTTTCCAAGAATGGTTGCTGCAGCACTAATATAGTGCTATAAAAGAAGTAGCTGGCAGAACTAAAGTTTTAAAGAAAGATGAGCTCAAATCTCTTTATAATAAAGTGCGTTAATTCGCACTTTTTGTGTTTATATTTTGTTTTCTTTGAGAAAATAAACATTTAATTAACCTATGTTTGTTGATGCAGTAAAGCTGAAAATAGACTAAAGAAAGAACTAATGTCTTAGCAATGTTTCAAAGAATGGTTGCTGCAGCACTAATATCGTGCTATAAAGGAAGTAGCTTCTTAAAGTTTTAAAGAAGGATGAGCTCAAAACTCTTTATATAATGAATTTTTGCTAATAAAGTGCGTTAATCCACACTTTTTGTGGTTATATTTTGTTTTCTTTGAGAAAATAAACATTTAATTAATCGATGTTTGTTGATGCAGTAAAGCTAAAATAAGACCTAATGTCTATAATAATGTTTCCAAGAATGGTTTCTGCAGCACTAATATAGTGCTATAAAAGAATTAGCTGGCACAACTGAAGTTTTAAAGAAATATGAGCTCAAATCTCTTTATAATACGAACTTTAGCTAATAAAGTGCGTTAATCCACACTTTTTTGTGTTTATATTTTGTTTTCTTTGAAAAAATAAACATTTAATTAACCGATGTTTGTTTATGCAGTAATGCTAGAATTAGAACAAAGAAAGAACTAATGTCTATAGTAATGTTTCCAAAAATGGTTGCTGCAGCACTAATATAGTGCTATAAAAGAAGTAGCTGGAAGAACTACAGTTTTAAAGAAAGATGAGCTCAAATCTCTTGATAATACGAAGTTTAGCAAATAAAGTGCGTTAATCCGCACTTTTTGTGGTTATATTTTGTTTTCTTTGAGAAAATAAACATTTAATTAACCTATGTTTGTTGATGCAGTAAAGCTGAAAATAGACTAAAGAAAGAACTAATGTCTTAGCAATGTTTCCAAGAATGGTTGCTGCAGCACTAATATCGTGCTATAAAGGAAGTAGCTTCTTAAAGTTTTAAAGAAGGATGAGCCCAAAACTCTTTATATAATGAATTTTTGCTAATAAAGTGCGTTAATTCACACTTTTTGTGTTTATATTTTGCTTTCTTTGAGAAAATAAACATTTAATTAATCGTTGTTTGTTGATGCAGTAAAGCTAAAATAAGACCTTATGTCTATAGTAATGTTTCCAAGAATGGTTGCTGCAGCACTAATATAGTGCTATAAAAGAATAAGCTGGCACAACTGAAGTTTTTAAGAAATATGAGCTCAAGTCTCTTTATAATACGAATTTTAGCTAATAAAGTGCGTTAATCCACACTTTTTTGTGTTTATATTTTGTTTTCTTTGAGAAAATAAACATTTAATTAACCTATGTTTGTTGATGCAGTAAAGCTGAAATTAGACTAAAGAAAGAACTAATGTCGATAGTCATGTTTCCAAGAATAGTTGTTGTAGCACTAATATAGTGCAATAAAAGAATTAGCTGGCAGTACTAAATTTTTAAAGAAAGATGTGCTAAAAACTCTTTATAATACGAATTTTAGCTAATAAAGTGCGTTAATTTGCACTTTTCGTGTTTATATTTTGTTTTCTTTGAGAAAATAAACATTTAATTAACCTATGTTTGTTGATGCAGTAAAGCTGAAAATAGACTAAAGAAAGAACTAATGTCTTAGCAATGTTTCCAAGAATGGTTGCTGCAGCACTAATATCGTGCTATAAAGGAAGTAGCTTCTTAAAGTTTTAAAGAAGGATGAGCCCAAAACTCTTTATATAATGAATTTTTGCTAATAAAGTGCGTTAATTCACACTTTTTGTGTTTATATTTTGCTTTCTTTGAGAAAATAAACATTTAATTAATCGTTGTTTGTTGATGCAGTAAAGCTAAAATAAGACCTTATGTCTATAGTAATGTTTCCAAGAATGGTTGCTGCAGCACTAATATAGTGCTATAAAAGAATAAGCTGGCACAACTGAAGTTTTTGAGAAATATGAGCTCAAGTCTCTTTATAATACGAATTTTAGCTAATAAAGTGCGTTAATCCACACTTTTTTGTGTTTATATTTTGTTTTCTTTGAAAAAATAAACATTTAATTAACCGATGTTTGTTTATGCAGTAATGCTAGAATTAGAACAAAGAAAGTACTAATGTCTATAGTAATATTTCCAAGAATGGTTCCTGCAGCACTAATATAGTGCTATAAAAGAAGTAGCTGGTAGAACTAAAGTTTTAAAGAAAGATGAGCTCAAATCTCTTTATAATACGAATTTTAGCTATTAAAGTGCGTTAATCCGCAATTTTTGTGGTTATATTTTGTTTTCTTTGAGAAAATAAACATTTAATTCATCGATGTTTCTTGATGCAGTTAAGCTAAAATAAGACTAAAGAAAGAAATAATGTCTATAGTAATGTTTCCAAGAATAGTTGTTGTAGCACTAATATAGTGCAATAAAAGAATTAGCTGGCAATACTAAAGTTTTAAAGAAAGATGAGCTCAAAACTCTTTATAATACGAACTTTAACTATTAAAGTGCGTTAATCCGCACTTTTTGTGTTTATATTTTGTTTTCTTTGAGAAAAGAAACATTTAATTAACCTATGTTTGTTGATGCAGTAAAGCTAAAATAAGACTAAAGAAAGAAATAATGTCTATAATAATGTTTCCAAGAATGGTTGCTGCAGCACTAATATAGTGCTATAAAAGAATTAGCTGGCAGAACTAAAGTTTTAAAGAAGATGAGCTCATATCTCTTTATAATACAAATTTTAGCTAATAAATTGCGTTAATCCGCACTTTTTGTGGTTATATTTTGTTTCCTTTGAGAAAATAAACATTTAATTCATCGATGTTTGTTGATGCAGTAAAGCTAAAATAAGACTAAAGAAAGAAATAATGTCTATAGTAATGTTTCCAAGAATAGTTGCTGCAGCACAGCATAGCCTCCAAATCTTTTCTTTTGTCCGAAGTTCCCCTGGGACGCTGACTCATCCTCTGATCAGATTGCGTTTTCTCCTAAACTTGACCAATCAGGTGCCGTCATTTCATTACTTCCGCGTTTCGCAGCTAGATTTAGGCCATTTTGAGTACCCCCCAATAAAAAAATATTGCACGCTCGAATAAATCGAATTTTTTGAAAATTTCAACGGGAAAAGGATGCTTATACATAGGACCACAAGTGTTCATGTAACCCCCTTGCCATCACCTAGGATTGAAAAATTACGGCGATTTGAATGTTTGTCTTTGGTATTTTTTCAAACAGGTAGCGGCATCCTGCTCGCCCTCCCCCCAAAAATTAGTAATAATTCTTCCGAAATTTCCAAAATTTGCGCTTTACTTCGCCTTGACTTGCGAATTTGAGACACCTCCAAACTCTGTCCTTCTTCCCTGGATGACAACTTATGCCTCTCTCTGGTCTGGACCCAACATAACAGGAAAAGGCGGGAAAAGAAATCTTTATAGGTGGCGGTGTCGTCATGTTTTTGTTGGTAAACTCATTTATCGTCTCAAATGTTTCTTTAAAAATAGGGAAAGGAAAGAATAATCTCGTTTAAATGCAATGCATACTGACTGGAAGAGTTTGACAACAGTTTTATTAAAATCTGAAAGCGCGCCTTGGACTTGGCAACATCTTCTTCAAAGCATTCACATCATTGAAAGAAAGACGCCATGAACAATTTTTTTGCATTGACCGAGAATATACAAGAATTTTGCCAACCAAAATCAAAAGTCTACCCCTGTATCAAAATGTTTATTGGGGTTGTAAAAACAAAATAAATTTCACAGACAACAATTACCAACAATTGCATAACATGTATTCTTTTTGTAAGAAGCTGCTTTTATTTCATTTTTTTTTTCATTTTAACATCTAGACTTGCTACACAATACTGGAGCGTCGTCCTAACAAAACTTCAAACTAATTAATCTAAACAATTACGATTACGGCAAATGTAATAACAAGTAATAAAGTGAATAAAGATAATAATAAATGAACAAATAACTAAATCTAAGTTAGTGGTAATAAAGCAGAATGGTAGTTGTCGCGGTCACGGTCCGGTCTGTAAACTGTTATTTCGAGACTCGAAAGCGTCTCTGGTGTATTTAGCAACTTCTTGTACCAACTTTATATTTTCTGTTGAGAGGAGGTATATGAATTTTTGTCTCGGGTCCATTGTACCGAATGACTTAACTTCGTTTTCAGCTGTTTCAAAAAGCTTTTTTCGTTGAACGCCATATGCTCGACATTCAACGAGAAAGTGAAGTTCATTTTCCACCTCTTGATTGTTGCAAAGGCGACAATGTCTCAACTCTGGGGGGGTATTGTCTCTTCTGCCTGTTTCAATGCGCAAATTGTGATTGCTACAGCGAAGCTTAGCCATACTCTTAATAAGGCTTCTATCTTTTAACTTGGTGTAAGTTTCTGCCTGGAACCTACATTTAAAGAGCTTATAATGGCGAAGCTTGTTTCCTCCTAATTTGGAGGGCCCAACTGATGAGTTGATTCTTTTTCTCCAGAAAGACTCGAAGCTTCCTTTAATAGCTTTGTCAACAATGTGACGGAAGCGATTTGGCCTAATCAGTTTTAGACGCGGAATGTCGAAATGCATATCAAATAACCTGAAAAGATATTGGATTGATGAAATCCAACCAAACTGGCCATTTTTGTGGACATTAATGCTTTCATTGAGAGCTTTCTTTACTAAGGTACTTTCCTCGAGTGAGAGTAGCCTATGGAAATATAGCAGTGCCTGCCTATAACAGTTCAACTTCAGTGGGAGTCTTCCAAGCTCTCCTAATGTTGCCATGTTGCTGGCACTTCTGTTCAGTCCTAGCGTATTTTTAGAGAATCTCATATGTTGCGATTCAATTTCATTTAGGTGAGTGTCAAAGAAAAACTGTTCGTAGTCTTTGACCTGATCCAGTCTTTTTAACTGGCGTGGGTTGAGCTGAAACCAAACCTCTGAATTATACGTTAGAATGGGTCTCAACATTGAGTCAAACATTTTTAAACAGAGTTCAGTGTCAAAGTCTAACTTGCTAAGGACTGGTCTCAGAGAAAAATATGCTTTTCGTGCTTTGTCAGCTAAGTTTTCGATAGCGGGATTAAAAGAGCCTGATGAGGATAGAACTGTTCCAAGGTATTTGTATTTGTTAGTTATCAGCATTTTATCCCCTCCCAAAGAAAAAGAAATATCCTTCGGGATTCTGCCAGTTTTATTGAAGATGACTATATTACTTTTCTTTTGGTTAACTTTAAGATTCCATTTTGAGCAGTATTGAAGTAGCCTATCAAGGCATGTCTGAAGGCCCTGTGCCGAGTTGGAGAGAAGAATCAAATCATCTGCATAGAGTAGGTGGCTAAAACTAAAACCATCTAAACTGACCTGATCGCAACAACTACCAAATTCTGATCCTAAGTCGTCAATGAAAAGGTTAAAAAGTAGAGGTGAGAGGTTGCATCCCTGTTTTAAACCAATTGCCGTGGTTATTGGCTCTATAAGAACATTGTGCAATTTAATGCTTTGTTTGACGTTCCCATACATAGATTTCAGGATTGTTAGGAAAGGGCCTTCGAAGCCGTAGGCCCACAATTTCTTTAACAAGAGGGGTCTACTCACGGAGTCATAGGCTTTTCTAAGGTCTATAAAAGCGGATAACAATTGCGCACCCTTTCCCTTCACAATCTTATTTATTAGCGTATTTACCACGAAAGTGTGATCACTCGTCCTATGACCCTTAAGGAAACCAATCTAGAGTTTGCCTAGGCAAGACCCAACGCTAATTCCACGGTAGTTGTCGAGACAATCCTTAGGTCCCCCTTTATGAATAGTTGACAAAATGTTAACTGACCATAAAGATGGGTAATAGCCTGAGCTAAGTATGAGATTAAATGTTTTTGCGATGGGTTTAGCGAGGTGAAATCTACCTATTCTTAAAAATTCATTCAGAATCTTATCAATACCAGCAGATTTACCATTCTTAAGACTATTGGCACAGTCAGAAACTTCTTTATCGGTGAAAGGGGCATTTACGAATTCCGAGATATTTGAGTCGCTATATTTTCCGTTCAAATAAGATTTAAATAGGGTGGAACCAGTATTATCAATACCGTTCTCAGGTTCTTTTAAGAAACGCAACCCTCAGATCGCCAAATATTATTAGAAACTACTGTACACATACTTTTTTTATAAGAAAGTAAGAATTGGGTCCGTGCTGAAAGCTCCTTAAAAGAATTTCATTTTTCTGAGTTTGTTAGAGGTTCCATAACAATCTTCATGTTCCTTACTTGTGCCCTCGTGAACATTTCAAAACAAGGTTTTTGAAGCCTTTCCAATGCTAAGCATTACAGGAAACAGGTGAAAATAAAATAAAGATATGTCAAGGATTTCCTTAATATTTATAAAAATAAATTTGTTCTTAAGTTGTATTTTCCTAGTGCTGGAGTTTTGCAATTTTTTGGCGATCTGAGAGTTGAGTTTTTTACCCTTTCTTATAAAAAAATACGTGTTCTGGCATATGGTTCTGGGAAGAAACTATTTATTATGATAGAGGAAGTCCTTGGGATATTTTTACTTTATTTTCACTTGGTTATTGTATCATGTTGCTCGGAAGGGGCTCGGAAGGTACTTGAGAAAAGTCTAAACATTGGAAAGGCTTCAATAAAACATTGTCTCGAAATGTTCACGGGGCACAGGTAGTAAACATGAAGATTGTTATATGTCTAAACATTGGAAAGGCTTCAAAAACCTTTGTTTTGAAATATTCACGGGGGCACAGGTAAACTTTGAGTAGCTACTCAAAATCTGATGATCTTAAGAAACATTTATTACTTTCACCACTGGCCCAAATTTTTATTTTCTTATAAACTCGTGCACTAACTTTTACAACAAATTTGACCCCACTTCTTCCCGGGGTAAAAGTTTCTCCTTGATTTCTTAATTTTTCACAAAATTGAATTTTACAATTTCACACAGCACAGGCGGCTTCTTTCTTGTAAAAATTGAGCGGAAATCGTTGTCAAAATCGTCTTTTGATAAGAATGTACAAATTTGAAATGCCCTCACTGCAAGACGAAGTAGAAGGAAAACTTACTTCATCGTGATCTTGATCGCTCCTGAGACAATGCCGTCGTCTTCTTTGAGAATTTTTGCAATGCTGTCAGTTTGGTTTCACTCACACTCCATCCCAAGCGCGGGAATTAAAGATATTGGCAGTTATTTCGATACTTTGCTTCAACTTCAATGGTAATCGACAACCTTCTTATAGATTTGTGAACAAATATTTGAGACGATAAATGATTTTACCAACAAAAGCATGACGACACCGCCACCGTTAAAGATTTCTTTTCCCGCCTTTTCCTGTTATGTTGGGTCCAGACCAGAGAGAGGCATAAGTTGTCATCCAGGGAAGAAGGACAGAGTATGGAGGTGACCCAAATTCGCAAGTCAATGCGAAGTAAAGCGCAAATTTCGGAAGAATTATTCATGGAAATATGTATATGTTTGATAATTTTGCTAAAAAAACTAATTTTTGGGGGGAGGGCGAGCAGGATGCCGCTACCTGTTTGAAAAAATACCAAAGACAAACATTCAAATCGCCGTAATTTTTTAATCCTAGGTGATGGTAAGGGGGTTACATGAACACTTGTGGTCCTATGTATAAGCATCCTTTTCCCGTTGAAATTTTCAAAAAATTCGATTTATTCGAGCGTGCAATATTTTTTTATTGGGGGGTACTTAAAATGGCCTAAATCTAGCTGCGAAACGCGGAAGTAATGAAATGACGGCACCTGATTGGTCAATTTTAGGAGAAAACGCAATCTGATCAGAGGATGAGTCAGCGTCCCAGGGGAACTTCGGACAAAAGAAAAGATTTGGAGGCTATGCTCTGCAGCACTAATATAGTGCTATAAAAGAAGTAGCTGGCAGATATAACATTTCAAAGAAAGATAAGCTAAAAACTTTTTATAATACGAATTTTAGCTAATAAAATGCGTTAATCCACACTTTTTTGTGTTTAAATTTTGTTTTCTTTGAGAAAATAAACATTTAATTCATCGATGTTTGTTGATGCAGTGAAGCTAAATTAAGTCTAAAGAAAGAAATAATGTCTATAGTAATGTTTCCAAGAATGGTTGCTGCAGCACTAATATAGTGCTATAAAAGAAGTAGCTAGCAGAACTAATATTTTAAAGAAAGATGAGCTCAAAACACTTTATAATACGAATTTTAGATAATAAAGTGCGTTAATCCACACTTTTTTGTGTTTATATTTTGTTTTCTTTGAAAAATTAAACATTTAAATAACCGATGTTTGTTGATGCAGTAAAGCTAAAATTAGACTGAAGAAAGAACTATTGTCTATAGCAATGTTTCCAAGAATGGTTGCTGCAGCACTATTATAGTGCTATTAAAAAGTAGCTGGCAGAACTACAGTTTTAAAGAAGATGAGCTCAAATCTTTTAATAATATAAATTTTAGCTAATAAAGTGCGTTAATCTGCACTTTTTGTGGTTATATTTTGTTTTCTTTGAGAAAATAAACATTTAATTTACCTATGTTTGTTGATGCAGTAAAGCTGAAATTAGACTGAAGAAAGAACTAATGTCGATAGTAATGTTTCCAAGAATAGTTGTTGTAGCACTAATATAGTGCAATAAAAGAATTAGCTGTCAGAACTAAAGTTTTAAAGAAAGATGAGCTCAAAACTCTTTATAATACGAGTTTTAGCTGATAAAGTGCGTTAATCCACAATTTTTTGTGTTTATATTTTGTTTTCTTTCAAAAACTAAACATTTAATTAATCGATGTTTGTTGATGCAGTAAAGCTAAAATAAGACCTAATGTCTATAGTAATGTTTCCAAGAATGGTTGCTGCAGCACTAAGATAGTGCTATAAAAGAAGTAGCTGGTAGAGCTAAAGTTTTAAATCAAGATGAGCTCAAAACTCTTTATAATACCAATTTTAACTAATAAAGTGCGTTAGCCCACACTTTTTGTGTTTATAATTTGTTTTCTTTGAGAAAATACACATATAATTAATCGATGTTTGTTTTGAAGCAGTAAAAATGAAATTAGACTAAAGAAAATACTAATGTCTATAGTAATGTTTCCAAGAATGGTTGCTGTAGCACTAATATAGTGCTATAAAAGAATTAGCTGTCAGAACTAAAGTTTTTCAAAGAAAGATGAACTCAAAACTCTTTATAATACAAATTTTAGCTAATAAAGTGCATTAATGCACACTTATTTGTGTTTATATTTTGTTTTCTTTGAAAAATTAAACATTTAAATAAACGATGTTTGTTGATGCAGTAAAGCTAAAATTAGACTGAAGAAAGATCTAATGTCTATAGCAATGTTTCCAAGAATGGTTGCTGCAGCACTAACATAGTGCTATAAAGAATTACCTAGCAGAACTAAAGTTTTAATGAAGATGAGCTCAAATCTCTTTATAATGCAAATTTTAGCCAATAAAGTGCATTAGTCCGCCCTTTTTGTGGTTATATTTTGTTTTCTTTGAGAAAATAAACATTTAATTCATCGATGTTTGTTGATGCAGTAAAAATGAAATTAGACTAAAGAAAATACTAATGTCTATAGTAATGTTTCCAAGAATGGTTGCTGTAGCACTAATATAGTGCTATAAAAGAATTAGCTGGCAGAAATAAAGTTTTAAATCAAGATGAGCTCAAAACTCTTTATAATACCAATATTAACTAATAAAGTGCGTTAATCCACACTTTTTTGTGTTTATATTTTGTTTTCTTTAAAAAAATTAACATTTAATAAACCGATGTTTGTTGATGCAGTAAAGCTAAAATTAGACTTAATGTCTCTAGTAATGTTTCCAAGAATTGTTGCTGCAGCACTAATATCGTGCTATAAAGGAAGTAGCTTCTTAAAGTTTTAAAGAAGGATGAGCTCAAAACTCTTTATATAATGAATTTTTGCTAATAAAGTGGGTTAATCCACACTTTTTGTGGTTATATTTTGTTTTTTTAAGAAAATAAACATTTAATTAATCGATGTTTGTTGATGCAGTAAAGCTAAAATAAGACCTAATGTCTATAGTAATGTTTCCAAGAATGGTTGCTGCAGCACTAATAGAGTGCTATAAAAGAAGTAGCTGGCAGAACTAAAGTTTTAAAGAAATATGAGCTCAAATCTCTTTATAATACGAATTTTAGCTAATAAAGTGCGTTAATCTACACTTTTTGTGTTTATATTTTGTTTTCTTTTAGAAAATAAACATTTAATTAATCGATGTTTGTTGATGCAGTAAAGCTGAAATAAGACTTAATGTCTCTAGTAATGTTTCCAAGAATTGTTGCTGCAGCACTAATATCGTGCTATAAAGGAAGTAGCTTCTTAAAGTTTTAAAGAAGGATGAGCTCAAAACTCTTTATATAATGAATTTTTGCTAATAAAGTGCGTTAATCCACACTTTTTGTGTTTATATTTTGTTTTTTTTTGAGAAAATAAACATTTAATTAATCGATGTTTGTTGATGCAGTAAAGCTAAAATAAGACCTAATGTCTATAGTAATGTTTCCAAGAATGGTTGCTGCAGCACTAATATAGTGCTATAAAAGAAATAGCTGGCAGAACTAAAGTTTTAAAGAAACATGAGCTCAAAAACTCTTTATAATACGAATTTTAGCTAATAAAGTGCGTTAATCCACACTTTTTTGTGGTTATATTTTGTTTTCTTTGAGAAAATAAACATTTAATCAATTGATGTTTGTTGATACAGTAAAGCTGAAATAAGACTTAATGTCTCTAGTAATGTTTCCAAGAATGGTTGCTGCAGCACTAATATAGTGTTATAAAAGAAGTAGCTGGCAGAACTAAAGTTTTAAAGAAAGATGAGCTCAAATCTCTTTATAATACGAATTTTAGCTAATAAAGTGCGTTAATCCACACTTTTTGTTTTTATATTTCGTTTTCTTTGAGAAAATAAACATTTAATTAACCTATGTTTGTTGATGCAGTAAAGCTGAAATTAGACTAAAGAAAGAACTAATGTCGATAGTCATGTTTCCAAGAATAGTTTTTGTAGCACTAATATAGTGCAATAAAAGAATTAGCTGGCAGTACTAAATTTTTAAAGAAAGATGTGCTAAAAACTCTTTATAATACGAATTTTAGCTAATAAAGTGCGTTAATTCGCACTTTTCGTGTTTATATTTTGTTTTCTTTGAGAAAATAAACATTTAATTAACCTATGTTTGTTGATGCAGTAAAGCTGAAAATAGACTAAAGAAAGAACTAATGTCTTAGCAATGTTTCCAAGAATGGTTGCTGCAGCACTAATATCGTGCTATAAAGGAAGTAGCTTCTTAAAGTTTTAAAGAAGGATGAGCCCAAAACTCTTTATATAATGAATTTTTGCTAATAAAGTGCGTTAATTCACACTTTTTGTGTTTATATTTTGCTTTCTTTGAGAAAATAAACATTTAATTAATCGTTGTTTGTTGATGCAGTAAAGCTAAAATAAGACCTTATGTCTATAGTAATGTTTCCAAGAATGGTTGCTGTAGCACTAATAAAGTGCTATAAAAGAATAAGCTGGCACAACTGAAGTTTTTAAGAAATATGAGCTCAAGTCTCTTTATAATACGAATTTTAGCTAATAAAGTGCGTTAATCCACACTTTTTTGTGTTTATATTTTGTTTTCTTTGAAAAAAAAACATTTAATTAACCGTTGTTTGTTTATGCAGTAATGCTAGAATTAGAACAAAGAAAGTACTAATGTCTATCGTAATATTTCCAAGAATGGTTGCTGCAGCACTAACATAGTGCTATATAAGAAGTAGCTGGAAGAACTAAAGTTTTAAAGAAAGATGAGCTCAAATCTTTTGATAATACGAATTTTAGCTAATAAAGTGCGTTAATCAACACTTTTTCTTATTATATTTTGTTTTCTTTCAGAAAATAAACATTTAATTAATCGATGTTTGTTGATTCAGTAAAGCTATAATAAGACCTAATGTCTATAGTAATGTTTCCAAGAATGGTTGCTGCAGCACTAATATAGTGCTATAAAAGAAGTAGCTGGCAGAACTAAAGTTTTAAAGAAAGATGAGCTCAAATCTCTTTATAATAAAGTGCGTTAATTCGCACTTTTTGTGTTTATATTTTGTTTTCTTTGAGAAAATAAACATTTAATTAACCTATGTTTGTTGATGCAGTAAAGCTGAAAATAGACTAAAAAAAGAACTAATGTCTTAGCAATGTTTCCAAGAATGGTTGCTGCAGCACTAATATCGTGCTATAAAGGAAGTAGCTTCTTAAAGTTTTAAAGAAGGATGAGCCCAAAACTCGTTATATAATGAATTTTTGCTAATAAAGTGCGTTAATTCACACATTTTGTGTTTATATTTTGCTTTCTTTGAGAAAATAAACATTTAATTAATCGTTGTTTGTTGATGCAGTAAAGCTAAAATAAGACCTTATGTCTATAGTAATGTTTCCAAGAATGGTTGCTGCAGCACTAATATAGTGCTATAAAAGAATAAGCTGGCACAACTGAAGTTTTTAAGAAATATGAGCTCAAGTCTCTTTATAATACGAATTTTAGCTAATAAAGTGCGTTAATCCACACTTTTTTGTGTTTATATTTTGTTTTCTTTGAAAAAATAAACATTTAATTAACCGATGTTTGTTTATGCAGTAATGCTAGAATAAGACTAAAGAAAGAAATAATGTCTATAATAATGTTTCCAAGAATGGTTGCTGCAGCACTAATATAGTGCTATAAAAGAATTAGCTGGCAGAACTAAAGTTTTAAAGAAGATGAGCTCATATCTCTTTATAATACAAATTTTAGCTAATAAATTGCGTTAATCCGCACTTTTTGTGGTTATATTTTGTTTCCTTTGAGAAAATAAACATTTAATTCATCGATTTTTGTTGATGCAGTAAAGCTAAAATAAGACTAAAGAAAGAAATAATGTCTATAGTAATGTTTCCAAGAATGGTTGCTGTAGCACTAATATAGTGCTATAAAAGAATTAGCTGGCAGAAATAAAGTTTTAAATCAAGATGAGCTCAAAATTCTTTATAATACCAATATTAACTAATAAAGTGCGTTAATCCACACTTTTTTGTGTTTATATTTTGTTTTCTTTAAAAAAATTAACATTTAATAAACCGATGTTTGTTGATGCAGTAAAGCTAAAATTAGACTAAAGAAAGTACTAATGTCTATAGTAATGCTTCCAAGAATGGTTGCTGCAGCACTAAGATAGTGCTATAAAAGAAGTAGCTGGCAGAAATAAAGTTTTAAATCAAGATGAGCTCAAAACTCTTTATAATACCAATTTTAGCTAATAAAGTGCGTTAATCCACCCTTTTTGTGTTTATATTTTGTTTTCTTTGGGAAAATAAACATTTAATTAATCGATGTTTGTTCATGCAGTAAAGCTAAAATAAGACCTAATGTCTATATTAATGTTTCCAAGAATGGTTGCTGCAGCACTAATATAGTGCTATAAAAGAAGTAGCTGGCAGAACTAAAGTTTTAAAGAAAGATGAGCTCAAATCTCTTTATAACACGAATTTTAGCTAATAAAGTGCGTTAATCCACACTTTTTGTATTTATAATTTGTTTTCTTTGAGAAAATAAACATTTAATTAATCGATGTTTGTTGATGCAGTAAAGCTGAAATAAGACTTAATGTCTCTAGTAATGTTTCCAAGAATGGTTGCTGCAGCACTAATATCGTGCTATAAAGGAAGTAGCTTCTTAAAGTTTTAAAGAAGGATGAGCTCAAAACTCTTTATATAATGAATTTTTGCTAATAAAGTGCGTTAATCCACAATTTTTTGTGTTTATATTTTGTTTTCTTTCAAAAACTAAACATTTAATTAATCGATGTTTGTTGATGCAGTAAAGCTAAAATAAGACCTAATGTCTATAGTAATGTTTCCAAGAATGGTTGCTGCAGCACTAAGATAGTGCTATAAAAGAAGTAGCTGGTAGAGCTAAAGTTTTAAATCAAGATGAGCTCAAAACTCTTTATAATACCAATTTTAACTAATAAAGTGCGTTAATCCACACTTTTTGTGGTTATATTTTGTTTTCTTTGAGACAATAAACATTTAATTAATCGATGTTTAATGATGCAGTAAAAATGAAATTAGACTAAAGAAAATGTCTATAGTAATGTTTCCAAGAATGGTTGCTGTAGCACTAAGATAGTGCTATAAAAGAAGTAGCTGGCAGAACTAAAGTTTTAAATCAAGATGAGCTCAAAACTCTTTATAATACCAATTTTAACTAAAAAAGTGCGTTAATCCGCACTTTTTGTAGTTATACTTTGTTTTCTTTGAGAAAATAAACATTTGATTCATCGATGTTTGTTGATGCAGTAAAAATGAAATTAGACTAAAGAAAATACTAATGTCTATAGTAATGTTTCCAAGAATGGTTGCTGTAGCACTAATATAGTGCTATAAAAGAATTAGCTGGCAGAAATAAAGTTTTAAATCAAGATGAGCTCAAAACTCTTTATAATACCAATTTTAACTAATAAAGTGCGTTAATCCACACTTTTTTGTGTTTATATTTTGTTTTCTTTAAAAAAATTAACATTTAATAAACCTATGTTTGTTGATGCAGTAAAGCTAAAATTAGACCAAAGAAAGTACTAATGTCTATAGTAATGCTTCCAAGAATGGTTGCTGCAGCACTAAGATAGTGCTATAAAAGAAGTAGCTGGCAGAAATAAAGTTTTAAATCAAGATGAGCTCAAAACTCTTTATAATACCAATTTTAACTAATAAAGTACGTTAATCCACACTTTTTGTGGTTATATTTTGTTTTCTTTGAGAAAATAAACATTTAATTAATCGATGTTTGTTGATGCAGTAAAGCTAAAATAAGACCTAATGTCTATATTAATGTTTCCAAGAATGGTTGCTGCAACACTAATAGAGTGCTATAAAAGAAGTAGCTGGCAGAACTAAAGTTTTAAAGAAATATGAGCTCAAATCTCTTTATAATACGAATTTTAGCTAATAAAGTGCGTTAATCTACATTTTTTGTGTTTATAATTTGTTTTCTTTGAGAAAATAAACATTTAGTTAATCGATGTTTGTTGATGCAGTAAAGCTGAAATAAGACTTAATGTCTCTAGTAATGTTTCCAAGAATTGTTGCTGCAGCACTAATATCGTGCTATAAAGGAAGTAGCTTCTTAAAGTTTTAAAGAAGGATGAGCTCAAACTCTTTATTATACGAATTTTCGCTAATAAAAAGCGTTAATCCTCCCCTTTTGTCTTTATATTTTGTTTTCTTTGAGAAAATAAACATTTAATTAACCTATGTTTGTTGATGCAGTAAAGCTGAAATTAGACTAAAGAAAGAACTAATGTCGATAGTCATGTTTCCAAGAATAGTTGTTTATATTTTGTTTTCTTTGAGAAAATAAACATTTAATTAATCGTTGTTTGTTGATGCAGTAAAGCTAAAATAAGACCTTATGTCTATAGTAATGTTTCCAAGAATTGTTGCTGCAGCACTGATATCGTGCTATAAAGGAAGTAGCTTCTTAAAGTTTTAAAGAAGGATGAGCTCAAACTCTTTATTATACGAATTTTCGCTAATAAAGTGCGTTAATCCTCCCCTTTTGTCTTTATATTTTGTTTTCTTTGAGAAAATAAACATTTAATTAACCTATGTTTGTTGATGCAGTAAAGCTGAAATTAGACTAAAGAAAGAACTAATGTCGATAGTCATGTTTCCAAGAATAGTTGTTGTAGCACTAATATAGTGCAATAAAAGAATTAGCTGGCAGTACTAAATTTTTAAAGAAAGATGAGCCTCAAAACTCTTTATAATACGAATTTTAGCTAATAAAGTGCGTTAATCCGCACTTTTTGTGTTTATATTTTGTTTTCTTTGAGAAAATAAACATTTAATTAATCGATGTTTGTTGATGCAGTAAAGCTGAAATAAGACTTAATGTCTCTAGTAATGTTTCCAAGAATTGTTGCTGCAGCACTAATATCGTGCTATAAAGGAAGTAGCTTCTTAAAGTTTTAAAGAAGGATGAGCTCAAAACTCTATATATAATGAATTTTTGCTGATAAAGTGCGTTAATCCACACTTTTTGTGCTTATATTTTGTTTTCTTTAAGAAAATAAACATTTAATTAATCGATGTTTGTTGATGCAGTAAAGCTAAAATAAGACCTAATGTCTATAGTAATGTTTCCAAGAATGGTTGCTGCAGCACTAATATAGTGCTATAAAAGAAATAGCTGGCAGAACTAAAATTTTAAAGAAAGATGAGCTCAAATCTCTTTATAATACGAATTTTAGCTAATAAAGTGCGTTAATCCACACTTTTTTGTGTTTATATTTTGTTTTCTTTGAGAAAATAAACATTTAATTCATCGATGTTTGTTGATGCAGTAAAGCTAAAAAAAGAATAAAGAAAGATATAATGTCTATCGTAATGTTTCCAAGAATTGTTGCTGCTGACTAATATAGTGCTATAAAAGAAGTAGCTAGCAGAACTAAAGTTTTAAAGAAAGATGAGCTGAAAACTCTTTATAATACGAATTTTAGCTAATAAAGTGCCTTAATCAACACTCTTTTGTGTTTATATTTTGTTTTCTTTGAGAAAATAAACATTTAATTAATCGATGTTTGTTGATGCAGTAAAGCTGAAATAAGACTTAATGTCTCTAGTAATGTTTCCAAGAATGGTTGCTGCTGCACTAATATAGTGCTATAAAAGAAGTAGCTAACAGAACTAAAGTTTTAAAGAAGGATGAGCTGAAAACTCTTTATAATACGAATTTTAGCTAACAAAGTGCGTTAATCAACACTTTTTTGTGTTTATATTTTGTTTTCTTTGAGAAAATAAACATTTAATTAATCTATGTTTGTTGATGCAGTAAAGCTATAATAAGACCTAATGTCTATAGTAATGTTTCCAAGAATGGTTGCTGCAGCACTAATATAGTGCTATAAAAGAAGTAGCTGGCAGAACTAAAGTTTTAAAGAAAGATGAGCTCAAATCTCTTTATAATACGAATTTTAGCTAAGAAAGTGCGTTAATCCGCCCTTTTTCTTTTTATAATTTGTTTTCTTTGAGAAAATAAACATTTAATTAACCTATGTTTGTTGATGCAGTAAAGCTGAAATTAGACTAAAGAAAGAACTAATGTCGATAGTCATGTTTCCAAGAATAGTTGTTGTAGCACTAATATAGTGCAATAAAAGAATTAGCTGGCAGTACTAAATTTTTAAAGAAAGATGAGCTAAAAACTCTTTATAATACGAATTTTAGCTAATAAAGTGCGTTAATTCGCACTTTTCGTGTTTATATTTTGTTTTCTTTGAGAAAATAAACATTTAATTAACCTATGTTTGTTGATGCAGTAAAGCTGAAAATAGACTAAAGAAAGAACTAATGTCTTATCAATGTTTCCAAGAATGGTTGCTGCAGCACTAATATCGTGCTATAAAGGAAGTAGCTTCTTAAAGTTTTAAAGAAGGATGAGCCCAAAACTCTTTATATAATGAATTTTTGCTAATAAAGTGCGTTAATTCGCACTTTAACTCATGCGGCCAGGTAAACACAGAGAAAGTAGACAAGCTTTGGCAGTTACTTGGGGTCGCATTCAATAAAGTAGTACTCTAAAAATACAACAACTCACGTAGTAATAGTAGTAACTCTCTCCAGCCCGGAGAGACATTCCCTTCTTCCCTACCCGGGAAGTAATAGTAGTAGTAGTAGTAGTATTCCCTTCTTCCCTACCCGGGAAGTAGTAGTAGTAGTATTCCCTTCTTCCCTACCCGGGAAGTAGTAGTAGTAGTAGTAGTAGTAACTCTCTCCTACCCGGAGAGAAAATTCCCTTCTTCCCTCCCTACCCGGGAGTAACTCTCTCCTACCCGGAGAGAAATTCCCTTCTTCCCTCCCTACCCGGGAAGTAGTAGTAGTAGTAGTAGTAGTAGTAGTAACTCTCTCCTACCCGGAGAGAAATTCCCTTCTTCCCTACCCGGGAAGTAGTAGTAGTAGTAGTAATTCTCTCACCACCAGACTCACTTCCCTACTCGGGAAATGACGACCAGTAGTGAGGTTGGACAGACCACCCGCAGGGATAGTGGTAATTGAGCCAAAATGTATATTATGAGGTTTGAACGAAACATTGACCACCATAAGGGTGGTCCAGCCGCCAAAATTACTGCCAAAATACAACCCCAATATTGCCAAAGCCTGTAATGGTTGCCAGGGTTCCGAGCTACAAACTAAAGTACCAATAATAACATTAGGGATACTTCTGATGATGCCATCAGGGGTACAATTATTCTGTCCATAACAGCTGCTCAACCAGCGAAAAGTTGTTCATGAGCTAAACTGGAACTTCAGTAGCAACTGCTGTTGTATCTGCACTAATGTGAGAGCTTTGACTTGTAGGCCTTGTCGGACTGATATGCTGGGAAGTTGTTTCTCAATTGATATTTCATTGGTATGGCTGCACTGACATTTTGTTACTGAGAGTTTTTTGCCTGGTGATTGTGCTGATTCGATATGTGCTGCAGGAGTATTGTAATTAGTCAAGATTCCAAGCTTGAAGTGTTGCATGTGTTAGTTGACATCTATTGGGACCAGTTGGCGGGGGTTTGGTACCTGAAACAAGGAAAAAAAGAAAGAAAGCCGCAAGCCTATCAATTGTTCCAGGGATATGCTGCACACTGACCGCAAATTTGTGATGGACTGCACTGCAAAGACTAAAGGAGTGGGGAGGGGGGGGGGGTCAGCAATTGACAGGCCTACTTCATTAGAAGTCTGATACAAGCAAGGAATTGTGTGCTGGTTGACTGGCACAAGCTGTTTGCAACTTTCAGTGATTGACTAGCGGAAAGGCAAAATATGTTAACTGAATGATTGCTTAGTCTTAGAAAGAATTATGACGCTTGTTTGTGTGATTCATCATGTTTGTGTGAACATATGCTTTTGTGACATTACTAGTGCACACATCTGTAAGTCCAGGGGGTTACCTATGTTGCTCAGCCCAGTAAAAACCTCCGAGTCAGTTGTTGTTGACTCAGTTTGAAGTAACGGTAGTGGTGGTAACTCTGACCTACCCATAGAGAATTTCCCTACCTGGGGAGTAATAAGTTGTAACTTCCTGAGACTAGGGAATGCAGCTAGCAGAGGTGGTATCAGTGCAAGTACTGTAGTAACTTGACATTCATTCCTAGCCAGGAAAGATTACCATAATCAGCTTACAAACCCAGGTAGTATTCATATAAGACACCATGTCTGCAAGATACACGGTATCTTCTACCTTTCTATAAATAAGACCCGTTTGGTAGCAAAGATAGTTGCTTATCACGATAGTAATGGTGATATGTAAGTGAGTAGCTAAATCATGCGTAGAACTCAAGCTGTAAGTTGTGTGGATGTATGTCAACAAAATATCGATTTTGAGGTTTCGGTGTGAATTTGCAAATTTTTGTTATAAATTGTAAATATACAGTATATTCACCAACTAGATGGAGAAAGTGATTGTCTTCATTTGCCTGAAGAAATACCTGTAATAAAAGAGAAAACAGAAACAAAAGGTGGGGGGGGGGGGTGGTTGCCAGATCCTGGCTGCCATGTAATTTTATTTATTTATTTATTTTTTACTTCCTGCTATTTCCGTTGCTGTCATTGTACACGGACGGACTGGTGTTTTACTTGAACCTGTAGTAGAATATGATCAATTAAGTAAAGGGTGGTGGTGTGTTACCTTGAATTCTCTTGCCAAAAGACCACCAACCACCCAGGGTCTAATAGCCGGTAGTGAAGTCAAGTCAAATAAACATAAGTGTTGGACCATATCCCAAGAGGCTGATGAGCAGATGCTTGGCCTGTACAAACCTAAACGGCATTCTTACTGGGAATGTCAACTACTGATATTCCTCTAATTTGTTGTAGTAGTTGTTGTTGTAATTATGCCAGTTATTTTACCCAGATTGTGGAGCTGAAAGGTTGTTGAATGGCGGAGATGTAAATGGACCAGTGGACGAGCTACAACTACTTTAACAAGAATGTTATAAGTTAATTGGTCCCAGTGAGACTCTCCTTATGACAGGTTGTTGGTAGTGCTTGAAAGTTCCGGGCCTTGGAAGCGTATGATCAAACTGTGAGTAAAACCATGGAGCTATATTCCTGCACAGCTGCTATAAATTTATGCTCCGTTGCAGCAGATTCTTGCTGTTTAAGGATTTACCACGATTTTTCCAGGCAGAGGGGGGTTTCAATTGATGTTACTGCGGTCAGCAAATACATCTAGCTCGCGCTAGGAAAGTTTGCAAAAGGTAACAACTGACCATCTTATCGTCGGGCAGGGAAATATCTAAAGATGCAAGGCCAATTGGCTCATTGAGGGTGTGGGAAGGCGCGTTTGTTACCCATACTACATGCAACGTATTGGATTCTAAAATTTCATTACTATCCACGGTCACTGAGACTTATGCCAAGCAATTATTGCATGATATGATACTAATTCAACCACAAAAACCTTTGACAACAGTTTTGCCAGTAAACCCACTACACAGCAACAGCAACTAATGATGAAACTACATTTTACAGGTATTATAGACATGTTCTACAAAAGATTAAGTTGTGCTAATTTTGTTGTGTTGTTTCTTTGGTTTGTTTCTTATACATGGGTCCAGGTTGGGGCTTGGTAAGCTTGTTTGTCGCTTGTCTTGGGTTGCATTGCAGGAGATAAACTTCTGAACCTGAAAAGGCACAATTATGGATTTGGTGCCCAAACAGTAGGTAATCCTTCTTGCTATGCCCAGTTAATAGGCTAACTCAATGGCCTACGAGCTAGTAGAATAGTTGTAGGGATGTTAGTGGATGCTAAGGGACACCTAAAATGTAAGCATTAAAGGAGCAACACCTTGTTGAACCAGGTGACAAGCGAGAGTGAAATGTGATTATGCTTGGAAAATAAAGAAAAAGGGGTCAGGGGGGGGGGGGGCATTATCCTTTTCTCGCCTTACCTAAACAAGTAATTTGTGGTACCTGTACACACCTCGTTTCTACTTCCTTGCTTTTTGTGTTGTTTTGGTTTTGACCTTGAAGAATATATTACCCTGCTAAAAATATTTCTACATACCGCTTGTTCATCAATATTGCTTTGCTGTGCTGATGGGAGGGGCACATCTGCGTTTGCTGAGTGGCTGTATGACCAAGATCGTGCCAGAAAGAAACTGTCCTGACAAACTTGTTGTATGACGAGAGACGGACAAACCAGCAGTTTGGTAGTTATTGTATTGATCAAGTTGATACGTCGTCGTTTCCTAGGTATCTTTAGCCAGAGAGTGAACATGATGTCAACTTGTCGAGGTGGCTTTCGTGCTTTTTTCCAATTGTTAAGCAGGCGCAAGAGGAGAGACCCATTGGCAAAATAGTTTGTTGCAAAATGAGCAAACGGTCCTCTGAACAGCGTCGAGTGGTTCAACTCGCAGGTGATTCTGACTTGTGAAGTCGTAAATTGATGGCGTGTTTGGATAGGAAGATCTCTCAACGAACCAGTACAGGTCCATGTACATACGACAGAGCTTGTGCATGGGGCTACCTTTATCGTCGTACCGTTTGTGTAGATGCGTTTACAGCGAAGGCCACTCCAAGGTCCCTCAGTTCTTCCGGCGGTGACAGACAACAGAGGGTGGGCCTATCTAGGCGTCTGAGTGTCTTGATTGAGTTTGAGTGTCCCTCTTCCACAAAATCCGACACTTCGACAAGAAAGCCAATCTTAACTCCTTGAGCCTTCGAACAGACGGCTCACACTTGATAAATGACACCAAATAAACGGCAGAAGTTCGCCAAAATCCTGAAATTTTTAGACGACTGAAACTGAGAGATCGAATTTGCACAAGGCAGGAAGAAGTTTGGCCGCGCCTTGATTGAGGGGACTGAGACGATACCGCGCCTTATAAGGCAATGACAACAAATATGGTGACCTGATTGCCTTGTCGTTAAAATACATTTACTCCTTTGGGCGTAAATGTTAACTTTTGTGTTTATATTTTGTTTTCTTTGAGAAAATAAACATTTAATTAATCGATGTTTGTTGATGCAGTAAAGCTGAAATAAGACTTAATGTCTCTAGTAATGTTTCCAAGAATGGTTGCTGCTTCACTAATATAGTGCTATAAAAGAAGTAGCTGGAAGAACTAAAGTTTTAAAGAAAGATGAGCTCAAATCTCTTGATAATACGAAGTTTAGCAAATAAAGTGCGTTAATCCGCACTTTTTGTGGTTATATTTTGTTTTCTTTGAGAAAATAAACATTTAATTCATCGATGTTTGTTGATGCAGTAAAGCTAAAAAAAGAATAAAGAAAGATATAATGTCTATCGTAATGTTTCCAAGAATTGTTGCTGCTGACTAATATAGTGCTATAAAAGAAGTAGCTAGCAGAACTAAAGTTTTAAAGAAAGATGAGCTGAAAACTCTTTATAATACGAATTTTAGCTAATAAAGTGCCTTAATCAACACTCTTTTGTGTTTATATTTTGTTTTCTTTGAGAAAATAAACATTTAATTAATCGATGTTTGTTGATGCAGTAAAGCTGAAATAAGACTTAATGTCTCTAGTAATGTTTCCAAGAATGGTTGCTGCTGCACTAATATAGTGCTATAAAAGAAGTAGCTAACAGAACTAAAGTTTTAAAGAATGATGAGCTGAAAACTCTTTATAATACGAATTTTAGCTAACAAAGTGCGTTAATCAACACTATTTTGTGTTTATATTTTGTTTTCTTTGAGAAAATAAACATTTAATTAATCTATGTTTGTTGATGCAGTAAAGCTAAAATAAGACCTAATGTCTATAGTAATGTTTCCAAGAATGGTTGCTGCAGCACTAATATAGTGCTATAAAAGAAGTAGCTGGCAGAACTAAAGTTTTAAAGAAAGATGAGCTCAAATCTCTTTATAATACGAATTTTAGCTAATAAAGTGAGTTAATCCGCCCTTTTTCTTTTTATAATTTGTTTTCTTTGAGAAAATAAACATTTAATTAACCTATGTTTGTTGATGCAGTAAAGCTGAAATTAGACTAAAGAAAGAACTAATGTCGATAGTCATGTTTCCAAGAATAGTTGTTGTAGCACTAATATAGTGCAATAAAAGAATTAGCTGGCAGTACTAAATTTTTAAAGAAAGATGAGCTAAAAACTCTTTATAATACGAATTTTAGCTAATAAAGTGCGTTAATTCGCACTTTTCGTGTTTATATTTTGTTTTCTTTGAGAAAATAAACATTTAATTAACCTATGTTTGTTGATGCAGTAAAGCTGAAAATAGACTAAAGAAAGAACTAATGTCTTATCAATGTTTCCAAGAATGGTTGCTGCAGCACTAATATCGTGCTATAAAGGAAGTAGCTTCTTAAAGTTTTAAAGAAGGATGAGCCCAAAACTCTTTATATAATGAATTTTTGCTAATAAAGTGCGTTAATTCGCACTTTTTGTGTTTATATTTTGTTTTCTTTGAGAAAATAAACATTTAATTAATCGTTGTTTGTTGATGCAGTAAAGCTAAAATAAGACCTTATGTCTATAGTAATGTTTCCAAGAATTGTTGCTGCAGCACTAATATCGTGCTATAAAGGAAGTAGCTTCTTAAAGTTTTAAAGAAGGATGAGCTCAAACTCTTTATTATACGAATTTTCGCTAATAAAGTGCGTTAATCCTCCCCTTTTGTCTTTATATTTTGTTTTCTTTGAGAAAATAAACATTTAATTAACCTATGTTTGTTGATGCAGTAAAGCTGAAATTAGACTAAAGAAAGAACTAATGTCGATAGTCATGTTTCCAAGAATAGCTGTTGTAGCACTAATATAGTGCAATAAAAGAATTAGCTGGCAGTACTAAATTTCTAAAGAAAGATGAGCTCAAAACTCTTTATAATACGAATTTTAGCTAATAAAGTGCGTTAATTCGCACTTTTTGTGTTTATATTTTGTTTTCTTTGAGAAAATAAACATTTAATTAACCTATCTTTGTTGATGCAGTAAAGCTGAAAATAGACTAAAGAAAGAACTAATGTCTTAGCAATGTTTCCAAGAATGGTTGCTGCAGCACTAATATCGTGCTATAAAGGAAGTAGCTTCTTAAAGTTTTAAAGAAGGATGAGCCCAAAACTCTTTATATAATGAATTTTTGCTAATAAAGTGCGTTAATTCGCACTTTTTGTGTTTATATTTTGTTTTCTTTGAGAAAATAAACATTTAATTAATCGTTGTTTGTTGATGCAGTAAAGCTAAAATAAGACCTTATGTCTATAGTAATGTTTCCAAGAATGGTTGCTGCAGCACTAATATAGTGCTATAAAAGAATTAGCTGGCACAACTGAAGTTTTTAAGAAATATGAGCTCAAATCTCTTTATAATACGAATTTTAGCTAATAAAGTGCGTTAATCCACCCTTTTTTGTGTTTATATTTTGTTTTCTTTGAAAAAATAAACATTTAATTAACCGATGTTTGTTTGAGCAGTAATGCTAGAATTAGAACAAAGAAAGTACTAATGTCTATAGTAATGTTTCCAAGAATGGTTGCTGCAGCACTAACATAGTGCTATAAAAGAAGTAGCTGGAAGAACTAAAATTTTAAAGAAAGATGAGCTCAAATCTCTTGATAATACGAATTTTAGCTAATAAAGTGCGTTAATTCGCACTTTTTGTGTTTATATTTTGTTTTCTTTGAGAAAATAAACATTTAATTAATCGTTGTTTGTTGATGCAGTAAAGCTATAATAAGACCTAATGTCTATAGTAATGTTTCCAAGAATGGTTGCTGCAGCACTAATATAGTGCTATAAAAGAATTAGCTGGCACAACTGAAGTTTTTAAGAAATATGAGCTCAAATCTCTTTATAATACGAATTTTAGCTAATAAAGTGCGTTAAACCACACTTTTTTGTGTTTATATTTTGTTATCTTTGAAAAAATAAACATTTAATTAACCGATGTTTGTTTATGCAGTAATGCTAGAATTAGAACAAAGAAAGTACTAATGTCTATAGTAATGTTTCCAAGAATGGTTGCTGCAGCACTAACATAGTGCTATATAAGAAGTAGCTGGAAGAACTAAAGTTTTAAAGAAGGATCAGCTCAAAACTCTTTATATAATGAATTATTGCTAATAAAGTGCGTTAATCCACACTTTTTGTGGTTATATTTTGTTTTTTTAAGAAAATAAACATTTAATTAATCGATGTTTGTTGATGCAGTAAAGCTAAAATAAGACCTAATGTCTATAGTAATGTTTCCAAGATGGGTTGCTGCAGCACTAATATAGTGCTATAAAAGAAATAGCTGGCAGAACTAAAATTTTAAAGAAACATGAGCTCAAAACTCTTTATAATACGAATTTTAGCTAATAAAATGCGTTAATCCACACTTTTTTGTGTTTATATTTTGTTTTCTTTGAGAAAATAAACATTTAATTAATCGATGTTTGTTGATGCAATAAAGCTGAAATAAGACTTAATGTCTCTAGTAATGTTTCCAAGAATGGTTGCTGCTTCACTAATATAGTGCTATAAAAGAAGTAACTGGAAGAACTAAAGTTTTAAAGAAAGATGAGCTCAAATCTCTTGATAATACGAAGTTTAGCAAATAAAGTGCGTTAATCCGCACTTTTTGTGGTTATATTTTGTTTTCTTTGAGAAAATAAACATTTAATTCATCGATGTTTGTTGATGCAGTAAAGCTAAAAAAAGAATAAAGAAAGATATAAAATGTCTATCGTAATGTTTCCAAGAATTGTTGCTGCTGACTAATATAGTGCTATAAAAGAAGTAGCTAGCAGAACTAAAGTTTTAAAGAAAGATGAGCTGAAAACTCTTTATAATACGAATTTTAGCTAATAAAGTGCCTTAATCAACACTCTTTTGTGTTTATATTTTGTTTTCTTTGAGAAAATAAACATTTAATTAATCGATGTTTGTTGATGCAGTAAAGCTGAAATAAGACTTAATGTCTCTAGTAATGTTTCCAAGAATGGTTGCTGCTGCACTAATATAGTGCTATAAAAGAAGTAGCTAACAGAACTAAAGTTTTAAAGAAGGATGAGCTGAAAACTCTTTATAATACGAATTTTAGCTAACAAAGTGCGTTAATCAACACTTTTATGTGTTTATATTTTGTTTTCTTTGGGAAAATAAACATTTAATTAATCTATGTTTGTTGATGCAGTAAAGCTAAAATAAGACCTAATGTCTATAGTAATGTTTCCAAGAATGGTTGCTGCAGCACTAATATAGTGCTATAAAAGAAGTAGCTGGCAGAACTAAAGTTTTAAAGAAAGATGAGCTCAAATCTCTTTATAATACGAATTTTAGCTAATAAAGTGCGTTAATCCACACTTTTTGTTTTTATATTTTGTTTTCTTTGAGAAAATAAACATTTAATTAACCTATGTTTGTTGATGCAGTAAAGCTGAAATTAGACTAAAGAAAGAACTAATGTCGATAGTCATGTTTCCAAGAATAGTTGTTGTAGCACTAATATAGTGCAATAAAAGAATTAGCTGGCAGTACTAAATTTTTAAAGAAAGATGAGCTCAAAACTCTTTATAATACGAATTTTAGCTAATAAAGTGCGTTAATTCGCACTTTTTGTGTTTATATTTTGTTTTCTTTGAGAAAATAAACATTTAATTAACCTATGTTTGTTGATGCAGTAAAGCTGAAAATAGACTAAAGAAAGAACTAATGTCTTAGCAATGTTTCCAAGAATGGTTGCTGCAGCACTAATATCGTGCTATAAAGGAAGTAGCTTCTTAAAGTTTTAAAGAAGGATGAGCCCAAAACTCTTTATATAATGAATTTTTGCTAATAAAGTGCGTTAATTCGCACTTTTTGTGTTTATATTTTGTTTTCTTTGAGAAAATAAACATTTAATTAATCGTTGTTTGTTGATGCAGTAAAGCTAAAATAAGACCTTATGTCTATAGTAATGTTTCCAAGAATGGTTGCTGCAGCACTAATATAGTGCTATAAAAGAATTAGCTGGCACAACTGAAGTTTTTAAGAAATATGAGCTCAAATCTCTTTATAATACGAATTTTAGCTAACAAAGTGCGTTAATCCACCCTTTTTTGTGTTTATATTTTGTTTTCTTTGAAAAAATAAACATTTAATTAACCGATGTTTGTTTGAGCAGTAATGCTAGAATTAGAACAAAGAAAGTACTAATGTCTATAGTAATGTTTCCAAGAATGGTTGCTGCAGCACTAATATAGTGCTATAAAAGAATTAGCTGGCACAACTGAAGTTTTTAAGAAATATGAGCTCAAATCTCTTTATAATACGAATTTTAGCTAATAAAGTGCGTTAATCCACCCTTTTTTGTGTTTATATTTTGTTTTCTTTGAAAAAATAAACATTTAATTAACCGATGTTTGTTTGAGCAGTAATGCTAGAATTAGAACAAAGAAAGTACTAATGTCTATAGTAATGTTTCCAAGAATGGTTGCTGCAGCACTAACATAGTGCTATAAAAGAAGTAGCTGGAAGAACTAAAGTTTTAAAGAAAGATGAGCTCAAATCTCTTGATAATTCGAATTTTAGCTAATAAAGTGCGTTAATTCGCACTTTTTGTGTTTATATTTTGTTAACTTTGAGAAAATAAACATTTAATTAATCGTTGTTTGTTGATGCAGTAAAGCTATAATAAGACCTAATGTCTATAGTAATGTTTCCAAGAATGGTTGCTGCAGCACTAATATAGTGCTATAAAAGAATTAGCTGGCACAACTGAAGTTTTTAAGAAATATGAGCTCAAATCTCTTTATAATACGAATTTTAGCTAATAAAGTGCGTTAAACCACACTTTTTTGTGTTTATATTTTGTTTTCTTTGAAAAAATAAACATTTAATTAACCGATGTTTGTTTATGCAGTAATGCTAGAATTAGAACAAAGAAAGTACTAATGTCTATAGTAATGTTTCCAAGAATGGTTGCTGCAGCACTAACATAGTGCTATATAAGAAGTAGCTGGAAGAACTAAAGTTTTAAAGAAAGATGAGCTCAAATCTTTTGATAATACGAATTTTAGCTAATAAAGTGCGTTAATCAACACTTTTTCTTATTATATTTTGTTTTCTTTGAGAAAATAAACATTTAATTAATCGATGTTTGTTGATGCAGTAAAGCTAAAATAAGACCTAATGTCTATAGTAATGTTTCCAAGAATGGTTGCTGCAGCACTAATATAGTGCTATAAAAGAAGTAGCTGGCAGAACTAAAGTTTTAAAGAAAGATGAGCTCAAATCTCTTTATAATAAAGTGCGTTAATTCGCACTTTTTGTGTTTATATTTTGTTTTCTTTGAGAAAATAAACATTTAATTAACCTATGTTTGTTGATGCAGTAAAGCTGAAAATAGACTAAAGAAAGAACTAATGTCTTAGCAATGTTTCAAAGAATGGTTGCTGCAGCACTAATATCGTGCTATAAAGGAAGTAGCTTCTTAAAATTTTAAAGAAGGATGAGCTAAAAACTCTTTATATAATGAATTTTTGCTAATAAAGTGCGTTAATCCACACTTTTTGTGGTTATATTTTGTTTTCTTTGAGAAAATAAACATTTAATTAATCGATGTTTGTTGATGCAGTAAAGCTAAAATAAGACCTAATGTCTATAATAATGTTTCCAAGAATGGTTGCTGCAGCACTAATATAGTGCTATAAAAGAATTAGCTGGCACAACTGAAGTTTTTGAGAAATATGAGCTCAAATCTCTTTATAATACGAACTTTAGCTAATAAAGTGCGTTAATCCACACTTTTTTGTGTTTATATTTTGTTTTCTTTGAAAAAATAAACATTTAATTAACCGATGTTTGTTTATGCAGTAATGCTAGAATTAGAACAAAGAAAGAACTAATGTCTATAGTAATGTTTCCAAAAATGGTTGCTGCAGCACTAATATAGTGCTATAAAAGAAGTAGCTGGAAGAACTACAGTTTTAAAGAAAGATGAGCTCAAATCTCTTGATAATACGAAGTTTAGCAAATAAAGTGCGTTAATCCGCACTTTTTGTGGTTATATTTTGTTTTCTTTGAGAAAATAAACATTTAATTCATCGATGTTTGTTGATGCAGTAAAGCTAAAAAAAGAATAAAGAAAGATATAAAATGTCTATCGTAATGTTTCCAAGAATTGTTGCTGCTGACTAATATAGTGCTATAAAAGAAGTAGCTAGCAGAACTAAAGTTTTAAAGAAAGATGAGCTGAAAACTCTTTATAATACGAATTTTAGCTAATAAAGTGCCTTAATCAACACTCTTTTGTGTTTATATTTTGTTTTCTTTGAGAAAATAAACATTTAATTAATCGATGTTTGTTGATGCAGTAAAGCTGAAATAAGACTTTATGTCTCTAGTAATGTTTCCAAGAATGGTTGCTGCTGCACTAATATAGTGCTATAAAAGACGTAGCTAGCAGAACTAAATTTTTAAATCAAGATGAGCTGAAAACTCTTTATAATAGAAATTTTAGCTAATAAAGTGCGTTAATCAACACTTTTTTGTGTTTATATTTTGTTTTCTTCGAGAAAATAAACATTTAATTAATCGATGTTTGTTGATGCAGTAAAGCTATAATAAGACCTAATGTCTATAGTAATATTTCCAACAATGTATCCTGCAGCACTAATATAGTGCTATAAAAGAAGTAGCTGGCAGAATTAAAGTTTTAAAGAAAGATGAGCTCAAATCTCTTTATAATACGAATTTTAGCTAATAAAGTGCGTTAATCCGCATTTTTTCTTTTTATATTTTGTTTTCTTTGAGAAAATAAACATTTAATTAACCTATGTTTGTTGATGCAGTAAAGCTGAAATTAGACTAAAGAAAGAACTAATGTCGATAGTCATGTTTCCAAGAATAGTTGTTGTAGCACTAATATAGTGCAATAAAAGAATTAGCTGGCAGTACTAAATTTTTAAAGAAAGATGAGCTCAAAACTCTTTATAATACGAATTTTAGCTAATAAAGTGCGTTAATTCGCACTTTTTGTGTTTATATTTTGTTTTCTTTGAGAAAATAAACATTTAATTAACCTATCTTTGTTGATGCAGTAAAGCTGAAAATAGACTAAAGAAAGAACTAATGTCTTAGCAATGTTTCCAAGAATGGTTGCTGCAGCACTAATATCGTGCTATAAAGGAAGTAGCTTCTTAAAGTTTTAAAGAAGGATGAGCCCAAAACTCTTTATATAATGAATTTTTGCTAATAAAGTGCGTTAATTCGCACTTTTTGTGTTTATATTTTGTTTTCTTTGAGAAAATAAACCTTTAATTAATCGTTGTTTGTTGATGCAGTAAAGCTAAAATAAGACCTTATGTCTATAGTAATGTTTCCAAGAATGGTTGCTGCAGCACTAATATAGTGCTATAAAAGAATTAGCTGGCACAACTGAAGTTTTTAAGAAATATGAGCTCAAATCTCTTTATAATACGAATTTTAGCTAATAAAGTGCGTTAATCCACCCTTTTTTGTGTTTATATTTTGTTTTCTTTGAAAAAATAAACATTTAATTAACCGATGTTTGTTTGAGCAGTAATGCTAGAATTAGAACAAAGAAAGTACTAATGTCTATAGTAATGTTTCCAAGAATGGTTGCTGCAGCACTAACATAGTGCTATAAAAGAAGTAGCTGGAAGAACTAAAGTTTTAAAGAAAGATGAGCTCAAATCTCTTGATAATTCGAATTTTAGCTAATAAAGTGCGTTAATTCGCACTTTTTGTGTTTATATTTTGTTAACTTTGAGAAAATAAACATTTAATTAATCGTTGTTTGTTGATGCAGTAAAGCTATAATAAGACCTAATGTCTATAGTAATGTTTCCAAGAATGGTTGCTGCAGCACTAATATAGTGCTATAAAAGAATTAGCTGGCACAACTGAAGTTTTTAAGAAATATGAGCTCAAATCTCTTTATAATACGAATTTTAGCTAATAAAGTGCGTTAAACCACACTTTTTTGTGTTTATATTTTGTTTTCTTTGAAAAAATAAACATTTAATTAACCGATGTTTGTTTATGCAGTAATGCTAGAATTAGAACAAAGAAAGTACTAATGTCTATAGTAATGTTTCCAAGAATGGTTGCTGCAGCACTAACATAGTGCTATATAAGAAGTAGCTGGAAGAACTAAAGTTTTAAAGAAAGATGAGCTCAAATCTTTTGATAATACGAATTTTAGCTAATAAAGTGCGTTAATCAACACTTTTTCTTATTATATTTTGTTTTCTTTGAGAAAATAAACATTTAATTAATCGATGTTTGTTGATGCAGTAAAGCTATAATAAGACCTAATGTCTATAGTAATGTTTCCAAGAATGGTTGCTGCAGCACTAATATAGTGCTATAAAAGAAGTAGCTGGCAGAACTAAAGTTTTAAAGAAAGATGAGCTCAAATCTCTTTATAATAAAGTGCGTTAATTCGCACTTTTTGTGTTTATATTTTGTTTTCTTTGAGAAAATAAACATTTAATTAACCTATGTTTGTTGATGCAGTAAAGCTGAAAATAGACTAAAGAAAGAACTAATGTCTTAGCAATGTTTCAAAGAATGGTTGCTGCAGCACTAATATCGTGCTATAAAGGAAGTAGCTTCTTAAAGTTTTAAAGAAGGATGAGCTAAAAACTCTTTATATAATGAATTTTTGCTAATAAAGTGCGTTAATCCACACTTTTTGTGTTTATATTTTGTTTTCTTTGAGAAAATAAACATTTAATTAATCGATGTTTGTTGATGCAGTAAAGCTAAAATAAGACCTAATGTCTATAATAATGTTTCCAAGAATGGTTGCTGCAGCACTTATATAGTGCTATAAAAGAATTAGCTGGCACAACTGAAGTTTTAAAGAAATATGAGCTCAAATCTCTTTATAATACGAACTTTAGCTAATAAAGTGCGTTAATCCACACTTTTTTGTGTTTATATTTTGTTTTCTTTGAAAAAATAAACATTTAATTAACCGATGTTTGTTTATGCAGTAATGCTAGAATTAGAACAAAGAAAGAACTAATGTCTATAGTAATGTTTCCAAAAATGGTTGCTGCAGCACTAATATAGTGCTATAAAAGAAGTAGCTGGAAGAACTACAGTTTTAAAGAAAGATGAGCTCAAATCTCTTGATAATACGAAGTTTAGCAAATAAAGTGCGTTAATCCGCACTTTTTGTGGTTATATTTTGTTTTCTTTGAGAAAATAAACATTTAATTCATCGATGTTTGTTGATGCAGTAAAGCTAAAAAAAGAATAAAGAAAGATATAAAATGTCTATCGTAATGTTTCCAAGAATTGTTGCTGCTGACTAATATAGTGCTATAAAAGAAGTAGCTAGCAGAACTAAAGTTTTAAAGAAAGATGAGCTGAAAACTCTTTATAATACGAATTTTAGCTAATAAAGTGCCTTAATCAACACTCTTTTGTGTTTATATTTTGTTTTCTTTGAGAAAATAAACATTTAATTAATCGATGTTTGTTGATGCAGTAAAGCTGAAATAAGACTTTATGTCTCTAGTAATGTTTCCAAGAATGGTTGCTGCTGCACTAATATAGTGCTATAAAAGAAGTAGCTAGCAGAACTAAAGTTTTAAATCAAGATGAGCTGAAAACTCTTTATAATAGAAATTTTAGCTAATAAAGTGCGTTAATCAACACTTTTTTGTGTTTATATTTTGTTTTCTTCGAGAAAATAAACATTTAATTAATCGATGTTTGTTGATGCAGTAAAGCTATAATAAGACCTAATGTCTATAGTAATATTTCCAACAATGTATCCTGCAGCACTAATATAGTGCTATAAAAGAAGTAGCTGGCAGAATTAAAGTTTTAAAGAAAGATGAGCTCAAATCTCTTTATAATACGAATTTTAGCTAATAAAGTGCGTTAATCCGCATTTTTTCTTTTTATATTTTGTTTTCTTTGAGAAAATAAACATTTAATTAACCTATGTTTGTTGATGCAGTAAAGCTGAAATTAGACTAAAGAAAGAACTAATGTCGATAGTCATGTTTCCAAGAATCGTTGTTGTAGCACTAATATAGTGCAATAAAAGAATTAGCTGGCAGTACTAAATTTTTAAAGAAAGATGTGCTAAAAACTCTTTATAATACGAATTTTAGCTAATAAAGTGCGTTAATTCGCACTTTTCGTGTTTATATTTTGTTTTCTTTGAGAAAATAAACATTTAATTAACCTATGTTTGTTGATGCAGTAAAGCTGAAAATAGACTAAAGAAAGAACTAATGTCTTAGCAATGTTTCCAAGAATGGTTGCTGCAGCACTAATATCGTGCTATAAAGGAAGTAGCTTCTTAAAGTTTTAAAGAAGGATGAGCCCAAAACTCTTTATATAATGAATTTTTGCTAATAAAGTGCGTTAATTCGCACTTTTTGTGTTTATATTTTGCTTTCTTTGAGAAAATAAACATTTAATTAATCGTTGTTTGTTGATGCAGTAAAGCTAAAATAAGACCTTATGTCTATAGTAATGTTTCCAAGAATGGTTGCTGCAGCACTAATATAGTGCTATAAAAGAATAAGCTGGCACAACTGAAGTTTTTAAGAAATATGAGCTCAAGTCTCTTTATAATACGAATTTTAGCTAATAAAGTGCGTTAATCCACACTTTTTTGTGTTTATATTTTGTTTTCTTTGAAATAATAAACATTTAATTAACCGATGTTTGTTTATGCAGTAATGCTAGAATTAGAACAAAGAAAGAACTAATGTCTATAGTAATGTTTCCAAAAATGGTTGCTGCAGCACTAATATAGTGCTATAAAAGAAGTAGCTGGAAGAACTACAGTTTTAAAGAAAGATGAGCTCAAATCTCTTGATAATACGAAGTTTAGCAAATAAAGTGCGTTAATCCGCACTTTTTGTGGTTATATTTTGTTTTCTTTGAGAAAATAAACATTTAATTCATCGATGTTTGTTGATGCAGTAAAGCTAAAAAAAGAATAAAGAAAGATATAAAATGTCTATCGTAATGTTTCCAAGAATTGTTGCTGCTGACTAATATAGTGCTATAAAAGAAGTAGCTAGCAGAACTAAAGTTTTAAAGAAAGATGAGCTGAAAACTCTTTATAATACGAATTTTAGCTAATAAAGTGCCTTAATCAACACTCTTTTGTGTTTATATTTTGTTTTCTTTGAGAAAATAAACATTTAATTAATCGATGTTTGTTGATGCAGTAAAGCTGAAATAAGACTTTATGTCTCTAGTATTGTTTCCAAGAATGGTTGCTGCTGCACTAATATAGTGCTATAAAAGAAGTAGCTAGCAGAACTAAAGTTTTAAATCAAGATGAGCTGAAAACTCTTTATAATAGAAATTTTAGCTAATAAAGTGCGTTAATCAACACTTTTTTGTGTTTATATTTTGTTTTCTTCGAGAAAATAAACATTTAATTAATCGATGTTTGTTGATGCAGTAAAGCTATAATAAGACCTAATGTCTATAGTAATATTTCCAACAATGTATCCTGCAGCACTAATATAGTGCTATAAAAGAAGTAGCTGGCAGAATTAAAGTTTTAAAGAAAGATGAGCTCAAATCTCTTTATAATACGAATTTTAGCTAATAAAGTGCGTTAATCCGCATTTTTTCTTTTTATATTTTGTTTTCTTTGAGAAAATAAACATTTAATTAACCTATGTTTGTTGATGCAGTAAAGCTGAAATTAGACTAAAGAAAGAACTAATGTCGATAGTCATGTTTCCAAGAATAGTTGTTGTAGCACTAATATAGTGCAATAAAAGAATTAGCTGGCAGTACTAAATTTTTAAAGAAAGATGTGCTAAAAACTCTTTATAATACGAATTTTAGCTAATAAAGTGCGTTAATTCGCACTTTTCGTGTTTATATTTTGTTTTCTTTGAGAAAATAAACATTTAATTAACCTATGTTTGTTGATGCAGTAAAGCTGAAAATAGACTAAAGAAAGAACTAATGTCTTAGCAATGTTTCCAAGAATGGTTGCTGCAGCACTAATATCGTGCTATAAAGGAAGTAGCTTCTTAAAGTTTTAAAGAAGGATGAGCCCAAAACTCTTTATATAATGAATTTTTGCTAATAAAGTGCGTTAATTCGCACTTTTTGTGTTTATATTTTGCTTTCTTTGAGAAAATAAACATTTAATTAATCGTTGTTTGTTGATGCAGTAAAGCTAAAATAAGACCTTATGTCTATAGTAATGTTTCCAAGAATGGTTGCTGCAGCACTAATATAGTGCTATAAAAGAATAAGCTGGCACAATTGAAGTTTTTAAGAAATATGAGCTCAAGTCTCTTTATAATACGAATTTTAGCTAATAAAGTGCGTTAATCCACACTTTTTTGTGTTTATATTTTGTTTTCTTTGAAAAAATAAACATTTAATTAACCGATGTTTGTTTATGCAGTAATGCTAGAATTTGAACAAAGAAAGTACTAATGTCTATAGTAATGTTTCCAAGAATGGTTGCTGCAGCACTAACATAGTGCTATAAAAGAAGTAGCTGGAAGAACAAAAGTTTTAAAGAAAGATGAGCTCAAATCTCTTGATAATACGAATTTTAGCTAATAAAGTGCGTTAATCCGCACTTTTTGTGGTTATATTTTGTTTTCTTTGAGAAAATAAACATTTAATTCATCGATGTTTGTTGATGCAGTAAAGCTAAAATTAGACTAAAGAAAGCTACCGGGTGCGCCAAAATAAACTATGCACTTTTGGCAGGCCACGATAAATCGTACACAGGACCGATTTGGAAGATTTATGACTTAATCTTTAGCAGAAAGCCTGAATTAGATTCTAGGATTTTTTGAAAATTTTTCTGTTTTCAGTTTTTAGAGCTACAAGCGAGTTTCTTAAAATTTTCGTTTTCGAAAACACTGAAAACGATCAAAAAAAGTAGATCAAATTTTCTAAAGAATCGACGTGAATGGACAAAGAGAAAACTTTTTCATAGTGATTTGAGATTTAGAAATCGATTAATTGTAAGCTGCTGTACGAGAGTTCGTACTATCTTGGGAGAAATGTAATAATATTCTCAAGGATACAAAGAACTGTCTTTTCTTTTGTGATGTCATTGAATTTATGCTTTGGTGCAGGTTGTGTTCCTGTGTCAAGGGGGTTAAAAAGACAAGCGAGGAAGCGTCATGAGGCCAGCAAGCATGGAGTCTTCTTACAGTTTTTATTTTGTGACGGCTTTTGGAGCGGCACTTGATTGCAACTACTACAGAATTTCGCAACAGGCCAATCATTGAAATAACTCTCGTGCAGAAGTTTACAACAATTAATTTTCAAATCCCCAAATCACGTTGAAAACGTTTTCTCTTTGTCCATTCATGTTGAGTCTTTAGAAAATTTGATCAACGTTTTTTTATCGTTTTCAGTGTTTTCGAAAACGAAAATTTTAAGAAACTCGCTTGTAGCTCTAAAAAGTGAAAACGGAAAATTTGCAAAAAATCCAAGAATCTAATTCAGTCTTTCTGCTAAAGATTAAGTTATAAATCTTCAAAATCGGTCCAGTGTACGATTTATCGTGGACTGCCAAACTTGCATAGTTTATTTTGGCGCACCCGGTATAATGTCTATCGTAATGTTTCCAAGAATGGTTGCTGCTGCACTAATATAGTGCTATAAAAGAAGTAGCTAGCAGAACTAAAGTTTTAAAGAAAGATGAGCTGAAAATTCTATATAATACGAATTTTAGCTAATAAAGTGCCTTAATCAACACTTTTTTGTGTTTATATTTCGTTTTCTTTGAGAAAATAAACATTTAATTAATCGATGTTTGTTGATGCAGTAAAGCTGAAATAAGACTTCATGTCTCTAGTATTGTTTCCAAGAATGGTTGCTGCTGCACTAATATAGTGCTATAAAAGAAGTAGCTAGCAGAACTAAAGTTTTAAAGAAAGATGAGCTGAAAACTCTTTATAATACGAATTTTAGCTAATAAAGTGCGTTAATCAACACTTTTTTGTGTTTATATTTTGTTTTCTTTGAGAAAATAAACATTTAATTAACCTATGTTTGTTGATGCAGTAAAGCTGAAATTAGACTAAAGAAAGAACTAATGTCGATAGTAATGTTTCCAAGAATAGTTGTTTTAGCACTAATATATTGCAATAAAAGAATTAGCTGGCAGTACTAAATTTTTAAAGAAAGATGAGCTCAAAACTCTTTATAATACGAATTTTAGCTAATAAAGTGCGTTAATTCGCACTTTTTGTGTTTATATTTTGTTTTCTTTGAGAAAATAAACATTTAATTAACCTATGTTTGTTGATGCAGTAAAGCTGAAAATAGACTAAAGAAAGAACTAATGTCTTAGTAATGTTTCCAAGAATGGTTGCTGCAGCACTAATGTCGTGCTATAAAGGAAGTAGCTTCTTAAAGTTTTAAAGAAGGATGAGCTCAAAACTCTTTATGATACGATTTTTAGCTAATAAAGTGCGTTAATCCACACTTATTTTTGTTTATATTTTGTTTTCTTTGAAAAATTAAACATTTAAATAACCGATGTTTGTTTATGCAGTAATGCTAGAATTAGAACAAAGAAAGTACTAATGTCTATAGTAATGTTTCCAAGAATGGTTGCTGCAGCACTAACATAGTGCTATAAAAGAAGTAGCTGGAAGAACAAAAGTTTTAAAGAAAGATGAGCTCAAATCTCTTGATAATACGAATTTTAGCTAGCAAAGTGCGTTAATCCGCACTTTTTGTGGTTATATTTTGTTTTCTTTGAGAAAATAAACATTTAATTCATCGATGTTTGTTGATGCAGTAAAGCTAAAATTAGACTAAAGAAAGCTATAATGTCTATCGTAATGTTTCCAAGAATGGTTGCTGCTGCACTAATATAGTGCTATAAAAGAAGTAGCTAGCAGAACTAAAGTTTTAAAGAAAGATGAGCTGAAAATTCTTTATAATACGAATTTTAGCTAATAAAGTGCCTTAATCAACACTTTTTTGTGTTTATATTTCGTTTTCTTTGAGAAAATAAACATTTAATTAATCGATGTTTGTTGATGCAGTAAAGCTGAAATAAGACTTCATGTCTCTAGTATTGTTTCCAAGAATGGTTGCTGCTGCACTAATATAGTGCTATAAAAGAAGTAGCTAGCAGAACTAAAGTTTTAAAGAAAGATAAGCTGAAAACTCTTTATAATAGGAATTTTAGCTAATAAAGTGCGTTAATCAACACTTTTTTGTGGTTATATTTTGTTTTCTTTGAAAAATAAACATTTAATTCATCGATGTTTGTTGATGCAGTAAAGCTAAAATTAGATTAAAGAAAGCTATAATGTCTATCGTAATGTTTCCAAGAATTGTTGCTGCTGCACTAATATAGTGCTATAAAAGAAGTAGCTAGCAGAACTAAAGTTTTAAAGAAAGATGAGCTGAAAATTCTTTATAATACGAATTTTAGCTAATAAAGTGCCTTAATCAACACTTTTTTGTGTTTATATTTTGTTTTCTTTGAAAAATAAACATTTAATTCATCGATGTTTGTTGATGCAGTAAAGCTAAAATTAGACTAAAGAAAGCTATAATGTCTATCGTAATGTTTCCAAGAATGGTTGCTGCAGCACTAATATAGTGCTATAAAAGAAGTAGCTAGCAGAACTAAAGTTTTAAAGAAAGATGAGCTGAAAATTCTTTATAATACGAATTTTAGCTAATAAAGTGCCTTAATCAACACTTTTTTGTGTTTATATTTCGTTTTCTTTGAGAAAATAAACATTTAATTAATTGATGTTTGTTGATGCAGTAAAGCTGAAATAAGACTTCATGTCTCTAGTATTGTTTCCAAGAATGGTTGCTGCTGCACTAATATAGTGCTTTAAAAGAAGTAGCTAGCAGAACTAAAGTTTTAAAGAAAGATGAGCTGAAAACTCTTTATAATAGGAATTTTAGCTAATAAAGTGCGTTAATCAACACTTTTTTGTGTTTATATTTTGTTTTATTTGAGAAAATAAACATTTAATTAACCTATGTTTGTTGATGCAGTAAAGCTGAAATTAGACAAAAGAAAGAACTAATGTCGATAGTAATGTTTCCAAGAATAGTTGTTTTAGCACTAATATATTGCAATAAAAGAATTAGCTGGCAGTACTAAATTTTTAAAGAAAGATGAGCTCAAAACTCTTTATAATACGAATTTTAGCTAATAAAGTGCGTTAATTCGCACTTTTTGTGTTTATATTTTGTTTTCTTTGAGAAAATAAACATTTAATTAACCTATGTTTGTTGATGCAGTAAAGCTGAAAATAGACTAAAGAAAGAACTAATGTCTTAGTAATGTTTCCAAGAATGGTTGCTGCAGCACTAATGTCGTGCTATAAAGGAAGTAGCTTCTTAAAGTTTTAAAGAAGGATGAGCTCAAAACTCTTTATGATACGATTTTTAGCTAATAAAGTGCGTTAATCCACACTAATTTTTGTTTATATTTTGTTTTCTTTGAAAAATTAAACATTTAAATAACCGATGTTTGTTTATGCAGTAATGCTAGAATTAGAACAAAGAAAGTACTAATGTCTATAGTAATGTTTCCAAGAATGGTTGCTGCAGCACTAACATAGTGCTATAAAAGAAGTAGCTGGAAGAACAAAAGTTTTAAAGAAAGATGAGCTCAAATCTCTTGATAATACGAATTTTAGCTAACAAAGTGCGTTAATCCGCACTTTTTGTGGTTATATTTTGTTTTCTTTGAGAAAATAAACATTTAATTCATCGATGTTTGTTGATGCAGTAAAGCTAAAATTAGACTAAAGAAAGCTATAATGTCTATCGTAATGTTTCCAAGAATGGTTGCTGCTGCACTAATATAGTGCTATAAAAGAAGTAGCTAGCAGAACTAAAGTTTTAAAGAAAGATGTGCTAAAAACTCTTTATAATACGAATTTTAGCTAATAAAGTGCGTTAATTCGCACTTTTCGTGTTTATATTTTGTTTTCTTTGAGAAAATAAACATTTAATTAACCTATGTTTGTTGATGCAGTAAAGCTGAAAATAGACTAAAGAAAGAACTAATGTCTTAGCAATGTTTCCAAGAATGGTTGCTGCAGCACTAATATCGTGCTATAAAGGAAGTAGCTTCTTAAAGTTTTAAAGAAGGATGAGCCCAAAACTCTTTATATAATGAATTTTTGCTAATAAAGTGCGTTAATTCGCACTTTTTGTGTTTATATTTTGCTTTCTTTGAGAAAATAAACATTTAATTAATCGTTGTTTGTTGATGCAGTAAAGCTAAAATAAGACCTTATGTCTATAGTAATGTTTCCAAGAATGGTTGCTGCAGCACTAATATAGTGCTATAAAAGAATAAGCTGGCACAATTGAAGTTTTTAAGAAATATGAGCTCAAGTCTCTTTATAATACGAATTTTAGCTAATAAAGTGCGTTAATCCACACTTTTTTGTGTTTATATTTTGTTTTCTTTGAAAAAATAAACATTTAATTAACCGATGTTTGTTTATGCAGTAATGCTAGAATTAGAACAAAGAAAGTACTAATGTCTATAGTAATGTTTCCAAGAATGGTTGCTGCAGCACTAACATAGTGCTATAAAAGAAGTAGCTGGAAGAACAAAAGTTTTAAAGAAAGATGAGCTCAAATCTCTTGATAATACGAATTTTAGCTAATAAAGTGCGTTAATCCGCACTTTTTGTGGTTATATTTTGTTTTCTTTGAGAAAATAAACATTTAATTCATCGATGTTTGTTGATGCAGTAAAGCTAAAATTAGACTAAAGAAAGCTACCGGGTGCGCCAAAATAAACTATGCACTTTTGGCAGGCCACGATAAATCGTACACAGGACCGATTTGGAAGATTTATGACTTAATCTTTAGCAGAAAGCCTGAATTAGATTCTAGGATTTTTTGAAAATTTTTCTGTTTTCAGTTTTTAGAGCTACAAGCGAGTTTCTTAAAATTTTCGTTTTCGAAAACACTGAAAACGATCAAAAAAAGTAGATCAAATTTTCTAAAGAATCGACGTGAATGGACAAAGAGAAAACTTTTTCATAGTGATTTGAGATTTAGAAATCGATTAATTGTAAGCTGCTGTACGAGAGTTCGTACTATCTTGGGAGAAATGTAATAATATTCTCAAGGATACAAAGAACTGTCTTTTCTTTTGTGATGTCATTGAATTTATGCTTTGGTGCAGGTTGTGTTCCTGTGTCAAGGGGGTTAAAAAGACAAGCGAGGAAGCGTCATGAGGCCAGCAAGCATGGAGTCTTCTTACAGTTTTTATTTTGTGACGGCTTTTGGAGCGGCACTTGATTGCAACTACTACAGAATTTCGCAACAGGCCAATCATTGAAATAACTCTCGTGCAGAAGTTTACAACAATTAATTTTCAAATCCCCAAATCACGTTGAAAACGTTTTCTCTTTGTCCATTCATGTTGAGTCTTTAGAAAATTTGATCAACGTTTTTTTATCGTTTTCAGTGTTTTCGAAAACGAAAATTTTAAGAAACTCGCTTGTAGCTCTAAAAAGTGAAAACGGAAAATTTGCAAAAAATCCAAGAATCTAATTCAGTCTTTCTGCTAAAGATTAAGTTATAAATCTTCAAAATCGGTCCAGTGTACGATTTATCGTGGACTGCCAAACTTGCATAGTTTATTTTGGCGCACCCGGTATAATGTCTATCGTAATGTTTCCAAGAATGGTTGCTGCTGCACTAATATAGTGCTATAAAAGAAGTAGCTAGCAGAACTAAAGTTTTAAAGAAAGATGAGCTGAAAATTCTTTATAATACGAATTTTAGCTAATAAAGTGCCTTAATCAACACTTTTTTGTGTTTATATTTCGTTTTCTTTGAGAAAATAAACATTTAATTAATCGATGTTTGTTGATGCAGTAAAGCTGAAATAAGACTTCATGTCTCTAGTATTGTTTCCAAGAATGGTTGCTGCTGCACTAATATAGTGCTATAAAAGAAGTAGCTAGCAGAACTAAAGTTTTAAAGAAAGATGAGCTCAAAACTCTTTATAATACGAATTTTAGCTAATAAAGTGCGTTAATCAACACTTTTTTGTGTTTATATTTTGTTTTCTTTGAGAAAATAAACATTTAATTAACCTATGTTTGTTGATGCAGTAAAGCTGAAATTAGACTAAAGAAAGAACTAATGTCTATAGTAATGTTTCCAAGAATAGTTGTTTTAGCACTAATATATTGCAATAAAAGAATTAGCTGGCAGTACTAAATTTTTAAAGAAAGATGAGCTCAAAACTCTTTATAATACGAATTTTAGCTAATAAAGTGCGTTAATTCGCACTTTTTGTGTTTATATTTTGTTTTCTTTGAGAAAATAAACATTTAATTAACCTATGTTTGTTGATGCAGTAAAGCTGAAAATAGACTAAAGAAAGAACTAATGTCTTAGTAATGTTTCCAAGAATGGTTGCTGCAGCACTAATGTCGTGCTATAAAGGAAGTAGCTTCTTAAAGTTTTAAAGAAGGATGAGCTCAAAACTCTTTATGATACGATTTTTAGCTAATAAAGTGCGTTAATCCACACTTATTTTTGTTTATATTTTGTTTTCTTTGAAAAATTAAACATTTAAATAACCGATGTTTGTTTATGCAGTAATGCTAGAATTAGAACAAAGAAAGTACTAATGTCTATAGTAATGTTTCCAAGAATGGTTGCTGCAGCACTAACATAGTGCTATAAAAGAAGTAGCTGGAAGAACAAAAGTTTTAAAGAAAGATGAGCTCAAATCTCTTGATAATACGAATTTTAGCTAACAAAGTGCGTTAATCCGCACTTTTTGTGGTTATATTTTGTTTTCTTTGAGAAAATAAACATTTAATTCATCGATGTTTGTTGATGCAGTAAAGCTAAAATTAGACTAAAGAAAGCTATAATGTCTATCGTAATGTTTCCAAGAATGGTTGCTGCTGCACTAATATAGTGCTATAAAAGAAGTAGCTAGCAGAACTAAAGTTTTAAAGAAAGATGAGCTGAAAATTCTTTATAATACGAATTTTAGCTAATAAAGTGCCTTAATCAACACTTTTTTGTGTTTATATTTCGTTTTCTTTGAGAAAATAAACATTTAATTAATCGATGTTTGTTGATGCAGTAAAGCTGAAATAAGACTTCATGTCTCTAGTATTGTTTCCAAGAATGGTTGCTGCTGCACTAATATAGTGCTATAAAAGAAGTAGCTAGCAGAACTAAAGTTTTAAAGAAAGATAAGCTGAAAACTCTTTATAATAGGAATTTTAGCTAATAAAGTGCGTTAATCAACACTTTTTTGTGGTTATATTTTGTTTTCTTTGAAAAATAAACATTTAATTCATCGATGTTTGTTGATGCAGTAAAGCTAAAATTAGATTAAAGAAAGCTATAATGTCTATCGTAATGTTTCCAAGAATTGTTGCTGCTGCACTAATATAGTGCTATAAAAGAAGTAGCTAGCAGAACTAAAGTTTTAAAGAAAGATGAGCTGAAAATTCTTTATAATACGAATTTTAGCTAATAAAGTGCCTTAATCAACACTTTTTTGTGTTTATATTTTGTTTTCTTTGAAAAATAAACATTTAATTCATCGATGTTTGTTGATGCAGTAAAGCTAAAATTAGACTAAAGAAAGCTATAATGTCTATCGTAATGTTTCCAAGAATGGTTGCTGCAGCACTAATATAGTGCTATAAAAGAAGTAGCTAGCAGAACTAAAGTTTTAAAGAAAGATGAGCTGAAAATTCTTTATAATACGAATTTTAGCTAATAAAGTGCCTTAATCAACACTTTTTTGTGTTTATATTTCGTTTTCTTTGAGAAAATAAACATTTAATTAATTGATGTTTGTTGATGCAGTAAAGCTGAAATAAGACTTCATGTCTCTAGTATTGTTTCCAAGAATGGTTGCTGCTGCACTAATATAGTGCTTTAAAAGAAGTAGCTAGCAGAACTAAAGTTTTAAAGAAAGATGAGCTGAAAACTCTTTATAATAGGAATTTTAGCTAATAAAGTGCGTTAATCAACACTTTTTTGTGTTTATATTTTGTTTTATTTGAGAAAATAAACATTTAATTAACCTATGTTTGTTGATGCAGTAAAGCTGAAATTAGACAAAAGAAAGAACTAATGTCGATAGTAATGTTTCCAAGAATAGTTGTTTTAGCACTAATATATTGCAATAAAAGAATTAGCTGGCAGTACTAAATTTTTAAAGAAAGATGAGCTCAAAACTCTTTATAATACGAATTTTAGCTAATAAAGTGCGTTAATTCGCACTTTTTGTGTTTATATTTTGTTTTCTTTGAGAAAATAAACATTTAATTAACCTATGTTTGTTGATGCAGTAAAGCTGAAAATAGACTAAAGAAAGAACTAATGTCTTAGTAATGTTTCCAAGAATGGTTGCTGCAGCACTAATGTCGTGCTATAAAGGAAGTAGCTTCTTAAAGTTTTAAAGAAGGATGAGCTCAAAACTCTTTATGATACGATTTTTAGCTAATAAAGTGCGTTAATCCACACTAATTTTTGTTTATATTTTGTTTTCTTTGAAAAATTAAACATTTAAATAACCGATGTTTGTTTATGCAGTAATGCTAGAATTAGAACAAAGAAAGTACTAATGTCTATAGTAATGTTTCCAAGAATGGTTGCTGCAGCACTAACATAGTGCTATAAAAGAAGTAGCTGGAAGAACAAAAGTTTTAAAGAAAGATGAGCTCAAATCTCTTGATAATACGAATTTTAGCTAACAAAGTGCGTTAATCCGCACTTTTTGTGGTTATATTTTGTTTTCTTTGAGAAAATAAACATTTAATTCATCGATGTTTGTTGATGCAGTAAAGCTAAAATTAGACTAAAGAAAGCTATAATGTCTATCGTAATGTTTCCAAGAATGGTTGCTGCTGCACTAATATAGTGCTATAAAAGAAGTAGCTAGCAGAACTAAAGTTTTAAAGAAAGATGAGCTGAAAATTCTTTATAATACGAATTTTAGCTAATAAAGTGCGTTAATCAACACTTTTTTGTGGTTATATTTTGTTTTCTTTGAAAAATTAACATTTAATTCATCGATGTTTGTTGATGCAGTAAAGCTAAAATTAGACTTCACGTCTCTAGTATTGTTTCCAAGAATGGTATCTTCTGCACTAATATAGTGCTATAAAAGAAGTAGCTAGCAGAACTAAAGTTTTAAAGAAAGATAAGCTGAAAACTCTTTATAATAGGAATTTTAGCTAATAAAGTGCGTTAATCAACACTTTTTTGTGGTTATATTTTGTTTTCTTTGAAAAATTAACATTTAATTCATCGATGTTTGTTGATGCAGTAAAGCTAAAATTAGACTAAAGAAAGCTATAATGTCTATCGTAATGTTTCCAAGAATGGTTGCTGCTGCACTAATATAGTGCTATAAAAGAAGTAGCTAGCAGAACTAAAGTTTTAAAGAAAGATGAGCTGAAAATTCTTTATAATACGAATTTTAGCTAATAAAGTGCCTTAATCAACACTTTTTTGTGTTTATATTTCGTTTTCTTTGAGAAAATAAACATTTAATTAATTGATGTTTGTTGATGCAGTAAAGCTGAAATAAGACTTCATGTCTCTAGTATTGTTTCCAAGAATGGTTGCTGCTGCACTAATATAGTGCTTTAAAAGAAGTAGCTAGCAGAACTAAAGTTTTAAAGAAAGATGAGCTGAAAACTCTTTATAATAGGAATTTTAGCTAATAAAGTGCGTTAATCAACACTTTTTTGTGGTTATATTTTGTTTTCTTTGAGAAAATAAACATTTAATTAACCTATGTTTGTTGATGCAGTAAAGCTGAAATTAGACTAAAGAAAGAACTAATGTCGATAGTAATGTTTCCAAGAATAGTTGTTTTAGCACTAATATAGTGCAATAAAAGAATTAGCTGGCAGTACTAAATTTTTAAAGAAAGATGAGCTCAAAACTCTTTATAATACGAATTTTAGCTAATAAAGTGCGTTAATCAACACTTTTTTGTGGTTATATTTTGTTTTCTTTGAAAAATAAACATTTAATTAATCGATGTTTGTTGATGCAGTAAAGCTAAAATTAGACTAAAGAAAGCTATAATGTCTATCGTAATGTTTCCAAGAATGGTTGCTGCTGCACTAATATAGTGCTATAAAAGAAGTAGCTAGCAGAACTAAAGTTTTAAAGAAAGATGAGCTGAAAATTCTTTATAATACGAATTATAGCTAATAAAGTGCCTTAATCAACACTTTTTTGTGTTTATATTTCGTTTTGTTTGAGAAAATAAACATTTAATTAATTGATGTTTGTTGATGCAGTGAAGCTGAAATAAGACTTTATGTCTCTAGTATTGTTTCCAAGAATGGTTGCTGCTGCACTAATATAGTGCTTTAAAAGAAGTAGCTAGCAGAACTAAAGTTTTAAAGAAAGATGAGCTGAAAACTCTTTATAATAGGAATTTTAGCTAATAAAGTGCGTTAATCAACACTTTTGTGTTTATATTTTGTTTTCTTTGAGAAAATAAACATTTAATTAATCGATGTTTGTTGATGCAGTAAAGCTCTAATAAGACCCAATGTCTATAGTAATGCTTCAAAGAATGGTTGCTGCAGCACTAATATAGTGCTATAAAAGAAGTAGCTGGCAGAACTAAAGTTTTAAAGAAAGATGAGCCAAAATCTCTTTATAATACGAATTTTAGCTAATAAAGTGCGTTAATCAACACTTTTTTGTGGGTATATTTTGTTTTCTTTGAGAAAATAAACATTTAATTAACCTATGTTTGTTGATGCAGTAAAGGTGAAATTAGACTAAAGAAAGAACTAATGTCGATAGTAATGTTTCCAAGAATAGTTGTTTTAGCACTAATATAGTGCAATAAAAGAATTAGCTGGCAGTACTAAATTTTTAAAGAAAGATGAGCTCAAAACTCTTTATAATACGAATTTTAGCTAATAAAGTGCGTTAATCAACACTTTTTTGTGGTTATATTTTGTTTTCTTTGAAAAATAAACATTTAATTAATCGATGTTTGTTGATGCAGTAAAGCTAAAATTAGACTAAAGAAAGCTATAATGTCTATCGTAATGTTTCCAAGAATGGTTGCTGCTGCACTAATATAGTGCTATAAAAGAAGTAGCTAGCAGAACTAAAGTTTTAAAGAAAGATGAGCTGAAAATTCTTTATAATACGAATTTTAGCTAATAAAGTGCCTTAATCAACACTTTTTTGTGTTTATATTTCGTTTTCTTTGAGAAAATAAACATTTAATTAATCGATGTTTATTGATGCAGTAAAGCTGAAATAAGACTTCATGTCTCTAGTATTGTTTCCAAGAATGGTTGCTGCTGCACTAATATAGTGCTATAAAAGAAGTAGCTAGCAGAACTAAAGTTTTAACGAAAGATGAGCTCAAATCTCTTGATAATACGAATTTTAGCTAATAAAGTGCGTTAATTCGCACTTTTTGTGTTTATATTTTGTTTTCCTTAAGAAAATAAACATTTAATTAATCGATGTTTGTTGATGCAGTAAAGCTAAAATAAGACCTAATGTCTATAGTAATGTTTCCAAGAATGGTTGCTGTAGCACTAATATAGTGCTATAAAAGAATTAGCTGGCACAACTGAAGTTTTTAAGAAATATGAGCTCAAATCTCTTTATAATACGAATTTTAGCTAATAAAGTGCGTTAATCCACACTTTTTGTGTTTATATTTAGTTTTCTTTTAAAAAAATAAACATTTAATTAACCGATGTTTGTTTATGTAGTAATGCTAGAATTAGAACAAAGAAAGTACTAATGTCTATAGTAATGTTTCCAAGAATGGTTGCTGCAGCACTAACATAGTGCTATAAAAGAAGTAGCTGGAAGAACTAAAGTTTTAAAGAAAGATGAGCTCAAATCTTTTGATAATACGAATTTTAGCTAATAAAGTGCGTTAATCAACACTTTTTCTTATTATATTTTGTTTTCTTTGAGAAAATAAACATTTAATTAATCGATGTTTGTTGATGCAGTAAAGCTATAATAAGACCTAATGTCTATAGGAATGTTTCCAAGAATGGTTGCTGCAGCACTAATATAGTGCTATAAAAGAAGTAGCTGGCAGAACTAAAGTTTTAAAGAAAGATGAGCTCAAATCTCTTTATAATAAAGTGCGTTAATCCAAACTTTTTGTGTTTATATTTAGTTTTCTTTGAAAAAATAAACATTTAATTAACCGATGTTTGTTTATGCAGTAATGCTAGAATTAGAACAAAGAAAGTACTAATGTCTATAGTAATGTTTCCAAGAATGGTTGCTGCTGCACTAATATAGTGCTATAAAAGAAGTAGCTAGCAGAACTAAAGTTTTAAAGAAAGATGAGCTCAAATCTCTTGATAATACGAATTTTAGCTAATAAAGTGCGTTAATTCGCACTTTTTGTGTTTATATTTTGTTTTCTTTGAGAAAATAAACATTTAATTAATCGTTGTTTGTTGATGCAGTAAAGCTATAATAAGACCTAATGTCTATAGTAATGTTGCCAAGAATGGTTGCTGTAGCACTAATATAGTGCTATAAAAGAATTAGCTGGCACAACTGAAGTTTTTAAGAAATATGAGCTCAAATCTCTTGATAATACGAAGTTTAGCAAATAAAGTGCGTTAATCCGCACTTTTTGTGGTTATATTTTGTTTTCTTTGAGAAAATAAACATTTAATTCATCGATGTTTGTTGATGCAGTAAAGCTAAAAAAAGAATAAAGAAAGATATAATGTCTATCGTAATGTTTCCAAGAATTGTTGCTGCTGACTAATATAGTGCTATAAAAGAAGTAGCTAGCAGAACTAAAGTTTTAAAGAAAGATGAGCTGAAAACTCTTTATAATACGAATTTTAGCTAATAAAGTGCCTTAATCAACACTCTTTTGTGTTTATATTTTGCTTTCTTTGAGAAAATAAACATTTAATTAATCGATGTTTGTTGATGCAGTAAAGCTGAAATAAGACTTAATGTCTCTAGTAATGTTTCCAAGAATGGTTGCTGCTGCACTAATATAGTGCTATAAAAGAAGTAGCTAGCAGAACTAAAGTTTTAAATCAAGATGAGCTGAAAACTCTTTATAATAGAAATTTTAGCTAATAAAGTGCGTTAATCAACACTTTTTTGTGTTTATATTTTGTTTTCTTCGAGAAAATAAACATTTAATTAATCGATGTTTGTTGATGCAGTAAAGCTATAATAAGACCTAATGTTTATAGTAATGTTTCCAAGAATGGTTGCTGCAGCACTAATATAGTGCTATAAAAGAAGTAGCTGGCAGAACTAAAGTTTTAAAGAAAGATGAGCTCAAATCTCTTTATAATACGAATTTTAGCTGATAAAGTGCGTTAATCCGCACTGTTTCTTTTTATATTTTGTTTTCTTTGAGAAAATAAACATTTAATTAACCTATGTTTGTTGATGCAGTAAAGCTGAAATTAGACTAAAGAAAGAACTAATGTCGATAGTCATGTTTCCAAGAATAGTTGTTGTAGCACTAATATAGTGCAATAAAAGAATTAGCTGGCAGTACTAAATTTTTAAAGAAAGATGTGCTAAAAGCTCTTTATAATACGAATTGTAGCTAATAAAGTGCGTTAATTCGCACTTTTCGTGTTTATATTTTGTTTTCTTTGAGAAAATAAACATTTAATTAACCTATGTTTGTTGATGCAGTAAAGCTGAAAATAGACTAAAGAAAGAACTAATGTCTTAGCAATGTTTCCAAGAATGGTTGCTGCAGCACTAATATCGTGCTATAAAGGAAGTAGCTTCTTAAAGTTTTAAAGAAGGATGAGCCCAAAACTCTTTATATAATGAATTTTTGCTAATAAAGTGCGTTAATTCGCACTTTTTGTGTTTATATTTTGCTTTCTTTGAGAAAATAAACATTTAATTAATCGTTGTTTGTTGATGCAGTAAAGCTAAAATAAGACCTTATGTCTATAGTAATGTTTCCAAGAATAGTTGCTGCAGCACTAATATAGTGCTATAAAAAAATAAGCTGGCACAACTGAAGTTTTTAAGAAATATGAGCTCAAGTCTCTTTATAATACGAATTTTAGCTAATAAAGTGCGTTAATCCACACTTTTTTGTGTTTATATTTTGTTTTCTTTGAAAAAATAAACATTTAATTAACCGATGTTTGTTTATGCAGTAATGCTAGAATTTTTGTATAATGAATGTTTGCTAATAAAGTGCGTTAATCCACACTTTTTGTGTTTATATTTTGTTTTCTTTGAAAAAATTAACATTTAATTAACCGATGTTTGTTTATGCAGTAATGCTAGAATTAGAACAAAGAAAGTACTAATGTCTATAGTAATGTTTCCAAAAATGGTTGCTGCAGCACTAATATAGTGCTATAAAAGAAGTAGCTGGAAGAACAAAAGTTTTAAAGAAAGATGAGCTCAAATCTCTTGATAATACGAATTTTAGCTAATAAAGTGCGTTAATCCGCACTTTTTGTGGTTATATTTTGTTTTCTTTGAGAAAATAAACATTTAATTCATCGATGTTTGTTGATGCAGTAAAGCTAAAATTAGACTAAAGAAAGCTAGTCTATCGTAATGTTTCCAAGAATGGTTGCTGCTGCACTAATATAGTGCTATAAAAGAAGTAGCTAGCAGAACTAAAGTTTTAAAGAAAGATGAGCTGAAAATTCTTTATAATAAAGTGCGTTAATTCGTACTTTTTGTGTTTATATTTTGTTTTCTTTGAGAAAATAAACATTTAATTAACCTATGTTTGTTGATGCAGTAAAGCTGAAAATAGACTAAAGAAAGAACTAATGTCTTAGCAATGTTTCAAAGAATGGTTGCTGCAGCACTAATATCGTGCTATAAAGGAAGTAGCTTCTTAAAGTTTTAAAGAAGGATGAGCTCAAAACTCTTTATATAATGAATGTTTGCTAATAAAGTGCGTTAATCCACACTTTTTGTGGTTATATTTTGTTTTCTTTGAGAAAATAAACATTTAATTAATCGATGTTTGTTGATGCAGTAAAGCTTAAATAAGACCTAATGTCGATAATAATGTTTCCAAGAATGGTTGCTGCAGCACTAATATAGTGCTATAAAAGAATTAGCTGGCACAACTGAAGTTTTAAAGAAATATGAGCTCAAATCTCTTTATAATACGAACTTTAGCTAATAAAGTGCGTTAATCCACACTTTTTTGTGTTTATATTTTGTTTTCTTTGAAAAAATAAACATTTAATTAACCGATGTTTGTTTATGCAGTAATGCTAGAATTAGAACAAAGAAAGAACTAATGTCTATAGTAATGTTTCCAAAAATGGTTGCTGCAGCACTAATATAGTGCTATAAAAGAAGTAGGTGGAAGAACTACAGTTTTAAAGAAAGATGAGCTCAAATCTCTAGATAATACGAAGTTTAGCAAATAAAGTGCGTTAATCCGCACTTTTTGTGGTTATATTTTGTTTTCTTTGAGAAAATAAACATTTAATTCATCGATGTTTGTTGATGCAGTAAAGCTAAAAAAAGAATAAAGAAAGATATAATGTCTATCGTAATGTTTCCAAGAATTGTTGCTGCTGACTAATATAGTGCTATAAAAGAAGTAGCTAGCAGAACTAAAGTTTTAAAGAAAGATGAGCTGAAAACTCTTTATAATACGAATTTTAGCTAATAAAGTGCCTTAATCAACACTCTTTTGTGTTTATATTTTGTTTTCTTTGAGAAAATAAACATTTATTTAATCGATGTTTGTTGATGCAGTAAAGCTGAAATAAGACTTAATGTCTCTAGTAATGTTTCCAAGAATGGTTGCTGCTGCACTAATATAGTGCTATAAAAGAAGTAGCTAGCAGAACTAAAGTTTTAAATCAAGATGAGCTGAAAACTCTTTATAATAGAAATTTTAGCTAATAAAGTGCGTTAATCCACACTTTTTTGTGTTTATATTTTGTTTTCTTTGAGAAAATAAACATTTAATTAATCGATGTTTGTTGATGCAGTAAAGCTATAATAAGACCTAATGTCTATAGTAATGTTTCCAAGAATGGTTGCTGCAGCACTAATATAGTGCTATAAAAGAAGTAGCTGGCAGAACTAAAGTTTTAAAGAAAGATGAGCTCAAATCTCTTTATAATACGAATTTTAGCTAATAAAGTGCGTTAATCCGCACTTTTTGTGTTTATATTTTGTTTTCTTTGAGAAAATAAACATTTAATTAAGCGATGTTTGCTGATGCAGTAAAGCTGAAATTAGACTAAAGAAAGAACTAATGTCGATAGTCATGTTTCCAAGAACAGTTGTTGTAGCACTAATATAGTGCAATAAAAGAATTAGCTGGCAGTACTAAATTTTTAAAGAAAGATGTGCTAAAAACTCTTTATAATACGAATTTTAGCTAATAAAGTAGGTTAATTCGCACTTTTCGTGTTTATATTTTGTTTTCTTTGAGAAAATAAACATTTAATTAACCTATGTTTGTTGATGCAGTAAAGCTGAAAATAGACTAAAGAAAGAACTAATGTCTTAGCAATGTTTCCAAGAATGGTTGCTGCAGCACTAATATCATGCTATAAAGGAATAAGCTTCTTAAAGTTTTAAAGAAGGATGAGCCCAAAACTCTTTTTATAATGAATTTTTGCTAATAAAGTGCGTTAATTCGCCCTTTTTGTGTCTATATTTTGCTTTCTTTGAGAAAATAAACATTTAATTAATCGTTGTTTGTTGATGCAGTAAAGCTAAAATAAGACCTTATGTCTATAGTAATGTTTCCAAGAATGGTTGCTGCAGCACTAATATAGTGCTATAAAAAAATAAGCTGGCACAACTGAAGTTTTTAAGAAATATGAGCTCAAGTCTCTTTATAATACGAATTTTAGCTAATAAAGTGCGTTAATCCACATTTTTTTTGTTTATATTTTGTTTTCTTTGAAAAAAAATACATTTAATTAACCTATGTTTGTTGATGCAGTAATGCTAGAATTAGAACAAAGAAAGTACTAATGTCTATAGTAATGTTTCCAAGAATGGTTGCTGCAGCACTAACATAGTGCTATAAAAGAAGTAGCTGGAAGAACAAAAGTTTTAAAGAAAGATGAGCTCAAATCTCTTGATAATACGAATTTTAGCTAATAAAGTGCGTTAATCCGCACTTTTTGTGGTTATATTTTGTTTTCTTTGAGAAAATAAACATTTAATTCATCGATGTTTGTTGATGCAGTAAAGCTAAAATTAGACTAAAGAAAGCTATAATGTCTATCGTAATGTTTCCAAGAATGGTTGCTGCTGCACTAATATAGTGCTATAAAAGAAGTAGCTAGCAGAACTAAAGTTTTAAAGAAAGATGAGCTGAAAATTCTTTATAATACGAATTTTAGCTAATAAAGTGCCTTAATCAACACTTTTTTGTGTTTATATTTCGTTTTCTTTGAGAAAATAAACATTTAATTAATCGATGTTTGTTGATGCAGTAAAGCTGAAATAAGACTTCATGTCTCTAGTATTGTTTCCAAGAATGGTTGCTGCTGCACTAACATAGTGCTATAAAAGAAGTAGCTGGAAGAACAAAAGTTTTAAAGAAAGATGAGCTCAAATCTCTTGATAATACGAATTTTAGCTAATAAAGTGCGTTAATCCGCACTTTTTTTTATTATATTTTGTTTTCTTTGAGAAAATAAACATTTAATTAACCTATGTTTGTTGATGCAGTAAAGCTGAAATTAGACTAAAGAAAGAACTAAGGTCGATAGTAATGTTTCCAAGAATAGTTGTTTTAGCACTAATATAGTGCAATAAAAGAATTAGCTGGCAGTACTAAATTTTTAAAGAAAGATGAGCTCAAAACTCTTTATAATACGAATTTTAGCTAATAAAGTGCGTTAATTCGCACTTTTTGTGTTTATATTTTGTTTTCTTTGAGAAAATAAACATTTAATTAACCTATGTTTGTTGATGCAGTAAAGCTGCAAAATAGACTAAAGAAGAAACTAATGTCTTAGTAATGTTTCCAAGAATGGTTGCTGCAGCACTAATGTCGTGCTATAAAGGAAGTAGCTTCCTAAAGTTTTAAGGAAGGATGAGCTCAAAACTCTTTATGATACGATTTTTAGCTAATAAAGTGCGTTAATTCGCACTTTTTGTGTTTATATTTTGTTTTCTTTGAAAAATTAAACATTTAAATAACCGATGTTTGTTGATGCAGTAAAGCTAAAATTAGACTGAAGAAAGAACTAATGCCTATAGCAATGTTTCCAAGAATGGTTGCTGCAGCACTAATATTGCTATAAAAGAAGTAGCTGGCAGAACTAAAGTTTTAAAGAAAGATGAGCTGAAATCTCTTTATAATACGAATTTTAGCTAATAAAGTGCGTTAATCCGCACTTTTTCTTATTATATTTTGTTTTCTTTGAGAAAATAAACATTTAATTAACCTATGTTCGTTGATGCAGTAAAGCTGAAATTAGACTAAAGAAAGAACTAATGTCGATAGTAATGTTTCCAAGGATAGTTGTTGTAGCACTAATGTCGTGCTATAAAGGAAGTAGCTTCTTAAAGTTTTAAAGAAGGATGAGCTCAAAGCTCTTTATATAATGAATGTTTGCTAATAAAGTGCGTTAATCAACACTTTTTGTGGTTATATTTTGTTTTCTTTGAGAACATAAACATTTAATTAATCGATGTTTGTTGATGCAGTAAAGCTAAAATAAGACCTAATGTCTATAGTAATGTTTCCAAGAATGGTTGCTGCTGCATTAATATAGTGCTATAAAAGAAGTAGCTAGCAGAACTAAAGTTTTAAAGAAAGATGAGCTCAAAACTCTTTATGATACGAATTTTAGCTAATAAAGTGCGTTAATCCACACTTTTTGTGTTTATATTTTGTTTTCTTTGAGAAAATAAACAGATAATTAATCGATATTTGTTGATGCAGTAAAGCTAAAATTAGACTGAAGAAAGAACTAATGTCTATAGCAATGTTTCCAAGAATGGTTGCTGTTCCACTAGTATAGTGCTATAAAAGAAGTAGCTAGCAGAACTAAAGTTTTAAAGAAAGATGAGTTGAAAACTCTTTATAATAGGAATTTTAGCTAATGAAGTGCGTTAATCCACACTTTTTGTGTTTATATTTTGTTTTCTTTGAGAAAATAAACATTTAATTAATCGATGTTTGTTGATGCAGTAAAGCTGAAATAAGACTTAATGTCTCTAGTAATGTTTCCAAGAATGGTTGCTGCAGCACTAACATCGTGCTATAAAGGAAGTAGCTCCTTAAAAATTTTTAAAGAAGGATGAGCTCAAAACTCTTTATATAATTAATTTTTGATATAATAAAGTGCGTTAATCAACACTATTTTGTGTTTATATTTTGTTTTCTTTGAGAAAATAAACATTTAATTAATCGATGTTTGTTGATGCAGTAAAGCTATAATAAGACCTAATGTCTATAGTAATATTTCCAAGAATATATCCTGAAGCACTAATATAGTGCTATAAAAGAAGTAGCTGGCAGAACTAAAGTTTTAAAGAAAGGTGAGCTCAAATCTCTTTATAATACAAATTTTAGCTAATAATGTGCGTTAATCTGCACTTTTTGTGTTTATATTTTGTTTTCTTTGAGAAAATAAACATTTAATTAACCTATGTTTGTTGATGCAGTAAAGCTAAAAATAGACTAAAGAAAGAAATAATGTCTATAGTAATGTTTCAAAGAATGGTTGCTGTAGCACTAATATAGTGCTATAAAAGAAGTAGCTGGCAGAACTAAAGTTTTAAAGAAACATGAACTCAAAGCTGTTTATAATGCGAATTTTAGCTAATAAATGGCGTTAATCCGCACTTTTTGTGGTTATATTTTGTTTTCTTTGAGAAATTAAACATTCAATTCATCGATGTTTGTTGATGCAGTAAAGCTAAAATTAGACTAAAGAAGGTACTAATGTCTATAGTAATGTTTCCAAGAATGGTTGCTGCAGCACTAATATAGTGCTATAAAAGAAGTAGCTGGAAGAACTAAAGTTTTAAATCAAGATGAGCTCAAAGCTCTTTATAATACCAATTTTAACTAATAAAGTGCGTTAATCCACACTTTTTGTGGTTATATTTTGTTTTCTTTGAGAAAATAAACATTTAATTAATCAATGTTTGTTGATTCAGTAAAGCTAAAATAAGACCTAATGTTTATAGTAATGTTTCCAAGAATGGTTGCTGCAGCACTAATAAAGTGCTCTAAAAGAAGTAGCTGGCAGGACTAAAGTTTTAAAGAAAGATGAGCTGAAATCTCTTTATAATACGAATTTTAGCTAATAAAGTGCGTTAATCCGCACTTTTTCTTATTATATTTTGTTTTCTTTGAGAAAATAGACATTTAATTAACCTATGTTTGTTGATGCAGTAAAGCTGAAATTAGACTAAAGAAAGAACTAATGTCGATGGTAATGTTTCCAAGAATAGTTGTTGTAGCACTAATATAGTGCAATAAAAGAATTAGCTGGCAGTACTAAATTTTTAAAGAAAGATAAGCTCAAAACTCTTTATAATATGAATTTTAGCTAATAAATGGCGTTAATCCGCACTTTTTGTGGTTATATTTTGTTTTCTTTGAGAAATTAAACATTTAATTCATCGATGTTTGTTGATGCAGTAAAGATAAAATTAGACTAAAGAAAATACAAATGTCTATAGTAATGCTTCCAAGAATGGTTGCAGCAGCACTAATATAGTGCTATAAAAGAAGTAGCTGACAGAACTAAAGTTTTAAAGAAAGATGAGCTCAAAACTCTTTATAATACGAGTTTTAGCTAATAAAGTGCGTTAATCCACACTTTTTTGTGTTTATATTTTGTTTTCTTTGAAAAAATAAACATTTAATTATCCGATGCTTGTTGATGCAGTAAAGCTAAAATTAGACTAAAGAAGGTACTAATGTCTATAGTAATGTTTCCAAGAATGGTTGCTGCAGCACTAATATAGTGCTATAAAAGAAGTAGCTGGCAGAACTAAAGTTTTAAATCAAGATGAGCTCAAAGCTCTTTATAATACCAATTTTAACTAATAAAGTGCGTTAATCCACACTTTTTGTGGTTATATTTTGTTTTCTTTGAGAAAATAAACATTTAAATAATCGATGTTTGTTGATTCAGTAAAGCTAAAATAAGACCTAATGTCTATAGTAATGTTTCCAAGAATGGTTGCTGCAGCACTGATAAAGTGCTTTAAAAGAAGTAGCTGGCAGGACTAAAGTTTTAAAGAAAGATGATCTGAAATCTCTTTATAATACGAATTTTAGCTAATAAAGTGCGTTAATCCGCACTATTTCTTATTATATTTTGTTTTCATTGAGAAAATAAACATTTAATTAAACTATGTTTCTTGATGCAGTATAGCTGAAATTAGACTAAAGAAAGAACTAATGTCACTAATATCGTGCTATAAATGAAGTAGCTTCTTAAAGTTTTAAAGAAGGATGAGCTCAAAACTCTTTATGATACGATTTTTAGCTAATAAAGTGCGTTAATCCACACTTATTTTTGTTTATATTTTGTTTTCTTTGAAAAATTAAACATTTAAATAACCGATGTTTGTTGATGCAGTAAAGCTAAAATTAGACTGAAGAAAGAACTAATGTCTATAGCAATGTTTCTAAGAATGGTTGCTGCTGCACTAATATAGTGCTATAAAGAAGTAGCTAGCAGAACTAAAGTTTTAAAGAAAGATGAGCTCAAAACTCTTTATAATACCAAATCTAACTAATAAAGTGCGTTAATCCACATTTTTTGTGGTTATATATTGTTTTCTTTGAGAAAATAAACATTTAATTAATCCATGTTTGTTGATGCAGTAAAGCTAAAATAAGACCTAATGTCTATAGTAATGTTTCCAAGAATGGTTGCTGCAGCACTATTATCGTGCTATAAAGGAAGTAGCTTCTTAAAGTTTTAAAGAAGGATGAGCTCAAAACTCTTTATATAATGAATTTTTGCTATAATAAAGTGCGTTAATCAACACTATTTTGTGTTTATATTTTGTCTTCTTTGAGAAAATAAACATTTAATTAATCGATGTTTGTTGATGCAGTAAAGCTATAATAAGACCTAATGTCTATAGTAATATTTCCAAGAATGTATCCTGCAGCACTAATATAGTGCAATAAAAGAAGTAGCTGGCAGAACTAAAGTTTTAAGGAAAGATGAGCTCAAATCTCTTTATAATACGAATTTTAGCTAATAATGTGCGTTAATCTGCACTTTTTGTGTTTATATTTTGTTTTCTTTGAGAAAATAAACATTTAATTAACCTATGTTTGTTGATGCAGTAAAGCTAAAAATAGACTGAAGAAAGAAATAATGTCTATAGTAATGTTTCAAAGAATGGTTGCTGCAGCACTAATATAGTGCTATAAAAGAAGTAGCTGACAGAACTAAAGTTTTAAAGAAACATGAACTCAAAGCTGTTTATAATGCGAATTTTAGCTAATAAATGGCGTTAATCCGCACTTTTTGTGGTTATATTTTGTTTTCTTTGAGAAATTAAACATTTAATTCATCGATGTTTGTTGATGCAGTAAAAATAAAATTAGACTAAAGAAAATACAAATGTCTATAGTAATGCTTCCAAGAATGGTTGCTGTAGCACTAATATAGTGCTATAAAAGAATTAGCTGTCAGGACTAAAGTTTTAAAGAAAGATGAGCTCAAAACTCTTTATAATACGAATTTTAGCTAAAAAAGTGCGTTAATCCACACTTTTTTGTGTTTATATTTTGTTTTCTTTCAAAAAATAAACATTTGATTAACCAATGTTTGTTGATGCAGTAAAGCTAAAATTAGACTAAAGAAAGTACTAATGTCTATAGTAATGTTTCCAAGAATAGTTGCTGCAGCACTAATATAGTGCTATGAAAGAGGTAGCTGGCAGAACTAAAGTTTTAAATCAAGATGAGCTCAAAACTCTTTATAATACCAATTCTAACTAATAAAGTGCGTTAATCCACATTTTTTGTGGTTATATATTGTTTTCTTTGAGAAAATAAACATTTAATTAATCGATGTTTGTTGATGCAGTAAAGCTAAAATAAGACCTAACGTCTATAGTAATGTTTCCAAGAATGGTTGCTGCAGCACTAATATAGTGCTATAAAAGAAGTAGCTGGCAGGACTAAAGTTTTAAAAAAATATGAGCTCAATTCTCTTTATAATACGAATTTTAGCTAATGAAGTGCGTTAATCCACACTTTTTGTGTTTATATTTTGTTTTCTTTGAGAAAATAAACTTTTAATTAATCGATGTTTGTTGATGCAGTAAAGCTGAAATAAGACTTAATGTCTCTAGTAATGTTTCCAAGAATGGTTGCTGCAGCACTAATATCGTGCTATAAAGGAAGTAGCTTCTTAAAGTTTTAAAGAAGGATGAGCTCAAAACTCTTTATATAATGAATTTTTGCTATAATATAGTGCGTTAATCAACACTATTTTGTGTTTATATTTTGTTTTCTTTGAGAAAATAAACATTTAATTAATCGATGTTTGTTGATGCAGTAAAGCTAAAATTAGACTGAAAAAAAAACTAATGTCTATAGCAATGTTTCCAAGAATGGTTGCTGCAGCACTAATATAGTGCTATAAAGAAGTAGCTGGCAGAACTAAAATTTCAAAGAAAGATGAGCTCAGAACTCTTTATAATACGAATTTTAGCTAATAACTCAAGTTAATCCGCACCTTTTGTGTTTATATTTTGTTTTCTTTGAGAAAATAAACATTTAATTAATGGATGTTTGTTGATGCAGTAAAGCTCTAAAAAGACCCAATGTCTATAGTAATGTTTCCAAGAATGATTGCTGCAGCACTAATATAGTGCTATAAAAGAAGTAGCTGGCAGAACTAAAGTTTTAAAGAAAGATGAGCTCAAATCTCTTTATAATACGAATTTTAGCTAATAAAGTGCGTTAATCCGCACTTTTTGTGTTTATATTTTGTTTTCTTTGAGAAAATAAACATTTAATTAACCTATGTTTGTTGATGCAGTAAAGCTGAAATTAGACTAAAGAAAGAACTAATGTCGATAGTAATGTTTCCAAGAATAGTTGTTGTAGCACTAATATAGTGCAATAAAAGAATTAGCTGGCAGTACTAAATTTTTAAAGAAAGATGAGCTCAAAACTCTTTATATAATGAATTTTTGCTAATAAAGTGCGTTAATCCACACTTTTTGTGGTTATATTTTGTTTTCTTTGAGAAAATAAACATTTAATTAATCGATGTTTGTTGATGCAGTAAAGCTATAATAAGAACTAATGTCTATAGTAATATTTCCAAGAATGGTTCCTGCAGCACTAATATAGTGCTATAAAAGAAGTAGCTGGTAGAACTAATGTTTTAAAGAAAGATGAGCTCAAATCTCTTTATAATACGAATTTTAGCTATTAAAGTGCGTTAATCCGCACTTTTCGTTTTATATATTGTTTTCTTTGAGAAAATAAACATTTAATTAATCGATGTTTGTTGATGCAGTAAAGCTAAAATAAGACCTAATGTCTATAGTAATGTTTCCAAGAATGGTTGCTGCAGCACTAATATAGTGCTATAAAAGAAGTAGCTGGCAGGACTAAAGTTTTAAAGAAAGATGAGCTCAAAACTCTTTATAATACGAATTTTAGCTAAAAAAGTGCGTTAATCCACACTTTTTGTGTTTATATTTTGTTTTCTTTGAAAAAATAAACATTTGATTAACCGATGTTTGTTGATGCAGTAAAGCTAAATTTAGACTAAAGAAAGTACTAATGTCTATAGTAATGCTTCCAAGAATGGTTGCTGCAGCACTAATAAAGTGCTATAAAAGAAGTATCTGGCAGAACTAAAGTTTCAAAGAAATATGAGCTCAAATCTCTTTATAATACGAATTTTAGCTAATAAAGTGCGTTAATCCACACTCTTTGTGTTTATATTTTGTTTTCTTTGAGAAAATAAACATTTAATTATTCGATGTTTGTTGATGCAGTAAAGCTGAAATAAGACTTAATGTCTCTAGTAATGTTTCCAAGAATGGTTGCTGCAGCACTAATATCGTGCTATAAAGGAAGTAGCTTCTTAAAGTTTTAAAGAAGGATGAGCTCAAAACTCTTTATATAATGAATTTTTGCTATAATAAAGTGCGTTAATCAACACTATTTTGTGTTTATATTTTGTTTTCTTTTAGAAAATAAACATTTAATTAATCGATGTTTGTTGATGCAGTAAAGCTATAATAAGACCTAATGTCTATAGTAATATTTCCAAGAATGTATCCTGCAGCACTAATATAGTGCTATAAAAGAAGTAGCTGGCAGAACTAACGTTTTAAAGAAAGATGAGCTCAAATCTCTTTATAATACGAATTTTAGCTAATAATGTGCGTTAATCTGCACTTTTTTGTGTTTATATTTTGTTTTCTTTGAGAAAATAAACATTTAATTAACCTATGTTTGTTGATGCAGTAAAGCTAAAAATAGACTAAAGAAAGAAATAATGTCTATAGTAATGTTTCAAAGAATGGTTGCTGCAGCACTAATATAGTGCTATAAAAGAAGTAGCTGGCAGAACTAAAGTTTTAAAGAAAGATGAGCTCAAAACTGTTTATAATACAAATTTTATATAATAAAGTGCGCTAATCCACACTTTTTGTGTTTATAATTTGTTTTTTTTTGAGAAAATAAACATTTAATTAACCTATGTTTGTTGATGCAGTAAAGCTAAAAATAGACTAAAGAAAGAACTAATGTCTATAGTAATGTTTCCAAGAATGGTTGCTGCAGCACTAATATAGTAATATAAAGAAGTAGCTGGCAGAACTAAAGTTTTAAAGAAGATGAGCTCAAATCTCTTTATAATACAAATGATAGCTAATAAAGTGCGTTAATCTGCACTTTTTGTGGTTATATTTTGTTTTCTTTGAGAAAATAAGCATTTAATTCATCGATGTTTGTTGATGCAGTGAAGCTAAAATAAGACTAAAGAAAGAAATAATGTCTATAGTAATGTTTCCAAGAATTGTTGCTGCAGCACTAATATAGTGCTATAAAAGAAGTAGCTGGCAGAACTAAAGTTTTAAAGAAAGATGAACTCAAAAACTCTTTATAATACGAATTTTAGCTAATAAAGTTTAGCTAATAAATTTTAGCTAATAAAGTAATAAATTTTAGCTAATTGTAGCTAAAAATCCACACTTTTTTGTGATTAAATTTTGTTTTCTTTGAAAAATTAAACATTTAAATAACCGATGTTTGTTGATGCAGTAAAGCTAAAATTAGACTGAAGAAAGAACTAATGTCTATAGCAATGTTTCCAAGAATGGTTGCTCCAGCACTAACATAGTGCTATAAAGAAAGTAGCTTCTTAAAGTTTTAAAGAAGGATGAGCTCAAAACTCTTTATATAATGAATTTTTGCTAATAAAGTGCGTTAATCCACACTTTTTGTGGTTATATTTTGTTTTCTTTGAGAAAATAAACATTTAATTAATCGATGTTTGTTGATGCAGTAAAGCTGAAATAAGACTTAATGTCTCTAGTATTGTTTCCAAGAATGGTTGCTGCTGCACTAATATAGTGCTATAAAAGAAGTAGCTAGCAGAACTAAAGTTTTAAAGAAAGATGAGCTGAAAACTCTTTATAATAGGAATTTTAGATAATAAAGTGCGTTAATCAACACTTTTTTGTGTTTATATTTTGTTTTCTTTGAGAAAATAAACATTTAATTAATCGATGTTTGTTGATGCAGTAAAGCTGAAATAAGACTTAATGTCTCTAGTATTGTTTCCAAGAATGGTTGCTGCAGCACTAATATCGTGCTATAAAGGAAGTAGCTTCTTAAAGTTTTAAAAAAGGATGAGCTCAAAACTCTTTATATAATGAATTTTTGCTAATAAAGTGCGTTAATCCACACTTTTTGTGGTTATATTTTGTTTTCTTTGAGAAAATAAACATTTAATTAATCGATGTTTGTTGATGCAGTAAAGCTATAATAAGACCTAATGTCTATAGTATTGTTTCCAAGAATGGTTGCTGCAGCACTAATATAGTGCTATAAAAGAAGTAGCTGGCAGAACTAAAGTTTTAAATCAAGATGAGCTCAAAGCTCTTTATAATACCAATTTTAACTAATAAAGTGCGTTAATCTACACTTTTTGTGGTTATATTTTGTTTTCTTTGAGAAAATAAACATTTAATTAATCGATGTTTGTTGATGCAGTAAGGCTATAATAAGACCTAATGTCTATATTAATGTTTCCAAGAATGGTTGCTGCAGCACTAATAAAGTGCTATAAAAGAAGTAGCTGGCAGGACTAAAGTTTTAAAGAAAGATGAGTTGAAAACTCTTTATAATACGAATTTTAGCAAATAAAGTGCGTTAATCCACATCTTTTTGTGTTTATATTTTTTTTCTTTGAGAAAATAAACATTTCATTAATCGATGTTTGTTGATGCAGTAAAGCTGAAATAAGACTTAATGTCTCTAGTAATGTTTTCAAGAATGGTTGCTGCAGCACTAATATCGTGCTATAAAGGAAGTAGCTTCTTAAAGTTTTAAAGAAGGATGAGCTCAAAACTCTTTATATAATGAATTTTTGCTAATAAAGTGCGTTAATCCACACTTTTTGTGGTTATATTTTGTTTTCTTTGAGAAAATAAACATTTAATTAATCTATGTTTGTTGATGCAGTAAAGCTATAATAAGACCTAATGTCTATATTAATGTTTCCAAGAATGGTTCCTACAGCACTAATATAGTGCTATAAAAGAAGTAGCTGGCAGAACTAAAGTTTTAAAGAAAGATGAGCTGAAAACTTTTTATAATACGAATTTTAGCTAATAAAGTGCGTTAATCCACACTTTTTTGTGTTTATATTTTGTTTTCCTTCAAAACCTAAATATTTAATTAATCGATGTTTGTATATGCAGTAAAGCTATAATAAGACCTAATGTCTCTAGTAATGTTTCCAAGAATGGTTGCTGCAGCACTAATATAGTGCTATAAGAGAATTAGCTGGCACAACTGAAGTTTTAATGATGAGCTCAAATCTCTTTATAATACAAATTTTAGCTAATAAAGTGCGCTAATCCGCACTTTTTGTGGTTATATTTTGTTTTCTTTGAGAAAATAAACATTTAATTCATCGATGTTTGTTGATGCAATAAAGCTAAAATAAGACTAAAGAAAGAAATAATGTCTATAGTAATGTTTCCAAGAATGGTTGCTGTAGCACTAATATAGTGCTATAAAGGAATTAGCTGTCAGAACTAAAGTTTTAAAGAAAGATGAGCTCAAAACTCTTTATAATACGAATTTTAGCTAATAAAGTGCGTTAATCCACACTTTTTTGTGTTTATATTTTGTTTTCTTTCAAAACCTAAATATTTAATTAACCGATGTTTGTTGATGCTGTAAAGCTAAAATTAGACTGAAGAAAGAACTAATGTCTATAGCAATGTTTCCAAGAATGGTTGCTGCAGCACTAACATAGTGCTATAAAGAAGTACCTGGCAGAACTAAAGTTTTAACGATGAGCTCAAATCTCTTTATAATACAAATTTTAGCTAATAAAGTGCGTTAATCCGCACTTTTTATGGTTATATTTTGTTTTCTTTGAGAAAATAAACATTTAATTCATCGATGTTTGTTGATGCAGTAAAAATGAAATTAGACTAAAGAAAATACAAAAGTCTATAGTAATGCTTCCAAGAATGGTTGCTGAAGCACTAATATAGTGCTATAAAAGAATCAGCTGTCAGAACTAAAGTTTTAAAGAAAGATGAGCTCAAAACTCTTTATAATACGAATTTTAGCTAATAAAGTGCGTTAATTCGCACTTTTTGGTGTTTATATTTTGTTTTCTTTGAGAAAATAAACATTTAATTAACCTATGTTTGTTGATGCAGTAAAGCTGAAAATAGACTAAAGAAAGAACTATTGTCTTAGTAACGTTTCCAAGAATGGTTGCTGCAGCACTAATATCGTGCTATAAAGGAAGTAGCTTCTTAAAGTTTTAAAGAAGGATGAGCTCAAAACTCTTTATATAATGAATTTTTGCTAATAAAGTGCGTTAAGCCACACTTTTTGTGGTTATATTTTGCTTTCATTGAGAAAATAAACATTTAATTAATCGATGTTTGTTGATGCAGTAAAGCTAAAATTATACCTAATGTCTATAGTAATGTTTCCAAGTATAATTGCTGCAGCACTAATATAGTGCTATAAAAGAATTAGCTGGCACAACTACACCCCTTTACGTTAGTAAAGGGATGTTAACGCCAAGGCGGACATTATGATTTTCTAGCCCCCCTTCGTGCCCATGCCTCCATCCTGTCACAAAGCGTGCTCTCCCTCTCAAGAAGTCTTCCGTTCAGAAGTCAAATTCAAGTTACAAGGTTTCTTTCAAGTTGAGCAATTCTCCAGCCGTGTCATCTTATTTCCACTTGATAAAGTTGTCGACCAGAACAAAGTCCATGGCAAGAACTGTGAACTTGAAGAGAGGATTTACTGGCATGTGATAAACTAATATTCAAAGGCGAAGCGTTCGGATATGGCCTAAGAACGGAGAAGGGAAGTAATCGTGTCTTCATAATTGCGTCGTAGCAGACTATTTAGTGAGTGTATCTACAAGGTACAAGAAGAAAATAAGACTGAATCAAATCTAAAGTTTGCTTGGAGTATTCTGCTAGCATGTATTTGTGGCAGAAAAGGTCAGTTGCACGAGCAAAGTTTCACCAAGTTGTAGCTCACAATTTGAAGCTCAATCACAAGCCAACAGGTCCTGTAGCTTCACTCCCAGGCAACAAGCAGACAAGGAGTGGTATTCCAGACCACAGATACTTTCAACTGTAGCTGCCCACCATCTTATACACAGGGGAATTGGATGGCATTGCAGTTTATTGTCTTGCTGTGCTGGTAGTCTGCATTTCATTATCGAATTGGGGAAAACAAGACAAGATACAAAATGTTGCGAATCACTAACATTCAATGGAGCTGAAAGCAAGTTAGAACATCCAAACATTAGATCCATTTATCAAGCAGAAAGAAGGAAATACAGACAGCAGCTGATCAGGTGCTAATTACTGGTAGTTTGGATCATTGTCAGTACAGCATGCCGATGGTAAAGAACATATGTAACTTGTTATGAGTGGGGCAGTTCTCACTGTTGGTTTTATTTATCCAAGGGGAACCCCCCATGGTCCATGGTTTCGAACTGTTTCATTGAAAAGAGTTGTTTGTAATATCCAAGGGAAAACCTATCCTTGGATCATGGTTGAGATGAGAATGGGCATGAAAATATATGTGAGATAACCGAAAAATGAAATTGAAATGAGTTGTATTGTGATATCCAAGGGTTCACCACGGTTGAGATGAAAATGGCCATGAAATTATATGCGAAATAACCGAAAAAATAAAATTAAAAATAGTTGTGCTGTGATATGAAAATATATGCAAAATAACCGAAAAATGAAATTGAAAAGAGTTGTGTTGTTAGATATCCAAGGGGAAACCTATCCTTGGACCACGGTTGAGATGAAAATGGTCAGGAAAATATGTGCGAAATAACCGAAAAATGAAATTGAAATGAGTTGTGTTGTTAGTTATCCAAGGGGAAACCTATCCTTGGACCACGGTTGAGATGAAAATGGTCATGGAAATATATGCGATATAACCAAAAAAAAAAAATGCAATTGAAAAGAGTTGTGTTGTGATATGAAAATATATGCAAAATAACCGAAAAATGAAATTAAAAAGAGTTGTGTTGTTAGATATCCAAGGGGAAACCTATCCTTGGACCACGGTTGAGATGAAAATGGTCATGGAAATATATGCGATATAACCGAAAAATGAAATTGAAAAGAGTTGTGTTGTGATATGAAAATATATGCGAAATAACCAAAAAATGAAATTGAAATGAGTTGTGTTGTTAGATATCCAAGGGGAAACCTATCCTTGGACCACGGTTGAGATGAAAATGGTCATGGAAATATATGCGATATACCCGAAAAATGAAATTGAAAAGAGTTGTGTTGTGATATGAAAATATATGCGAAATAACCGAGAAATGAAATTGAAATGAGTTGTGTTGTTAGATATCCAAGGGGAAACCTATCCTTGGACCACGGTTGAGATGAAAATGGTCATGAAAATATATGCGATATAACCGAAAAATGAAATTGAAAAGAGTTGTGTTGTGATATGAAAATAGATGCGAAATAACCGAAAAATGAAATTCAAATGAGTTGTATTGTTAGTTATCCAAGGGGAAACCTATCCTTGGACCACGGTTGAGATGAAAACGGTCATAAAAATATATGCGATATAACGGAAAAATGAAATTGAAATGAGTTGTGTTGTTAGATATCCAAGGGGAAACCTATCCTTGGACCACGGTTGAGATGAAAATGGTCATGGAAATATATGCGATATAACCGAAAAATGAAATTGAAAAGAGTTGTGTTGTGATATGAAAATATATGCGAAATAACTGAAAAATGAAATTGAAATGAGTTGTGTTGTTAGATATCCAAGGGGAAACCTATCCTTGGACCACGGTTGAGATGTAAATGGTCATGAAAATATATGCGATATAACGGAAAAATGAAATTGAAAAGAGTTGTGTTGTGATATGAAAATATATGCGAAATAACGGAAAAATGAAATTGAAATGAGTTGTGTTGTTAGATATCCAAGGGGAAACCTATCCTTGGACCATGGTTGAGATAAAAACGGTCATAAAAATATATGCGATATAACGGAAAAATGAAATTGAAAAGAGTTGTGTTGTGATATGAAAATATATGCGAAATAACCGAAAAATGAAATTGAAATGAGTTGTGTTGTTAGATATCCAAGGGGAAACCTATCCTTGGACCATGGTTGAGATGAAAATGGTCATGGAAATATATGCGATATAACCGAAAAATGAAATTGAAAAGAGTTGTGTTGCGATATGAAAATATATGCGAAATAACCGAAAAATGAAATTAAAAAGAGTTCTGTTGTGATATGAAAATATATGCGAAATAACCGAAAAATGAAATTGAAATGAGTTGTGTTGTTAGATATCCAAGGGGAAACCTATCCTTGGATCACAGTTAAGATGGAAATGAACTTAAAAATAGACGTGAAATAAATGAAATGTAAAGAGGTTTTTTTAGATATCCAAGGGGAAATATATCCTTGGATTACGTTGTAAAGTTGTGTTCTTAGGTATCCATAAGGAAACCCATCTTTGGTTCACGGTTTCCTGGGGTAAGCCCATCCTCAGTTCACAGTTTAGAATTGGTTTGTTAGATGAAACCTAATAATTCCCTTGGATCATGGTATGGGTATTGAGTGGTGTTCCTAGGTATCCAAGGGGAAACCCATCTTTGGTTCACAGTTTCCTAGGGTAAGCCCATCTTCAGTTCACAGTTTAGAGTTGGTTTGTTAAATATCCAAGGGCAAACTTAAGCATTGTGTGGTATAATATCCAAGTGGAAACCCATCTTTGGTTCACGGTTTCCAGGTTGGATTATTGTTGGGGTTGTTTTTTCATGCAAACCGTTTCTGAATTAGCCAAATTACTTTCCTCTAAAGTACCAGTATTCACGGAACCGCCAATGCTCTAACCTTGCTGCTTGTGTCAGGTATCCAGGTCCCATGAACAACTTTCTCCTCTCTGCTAACATGAGGGCGGCAACAACAGTAAGACAAAGACCACCATAGCGGCACCCTGAACAGAAACTTTAGTGTCACAAGAGTCTACAACCTATAATGGAGCCAACAAACAACCATACAAGTAGAAATTCTGATGCGGCAAATCATTCCTCGTAATGCATTGGATCATTGGTCAAATTACACTTGTCACCAATACTTAGAATTCCCTTATCAGCACAGCAGTGTTTAGGGACCCCAACCAGTGGGCCAGTTCCTTGCGGAAATGGTGGGGCGTTGGTCCGATCAAGGGCTCAGTGTGGTAGCTTGGGCGTACTTTGGCAGTTAGGCCGCTCTATGTAGCGCGGCGGTTCTGTTTATTGTTGTTCCTTATATATTATATGTTTACAGAATGCAAGAATGTATCAGAAGTTGAAAGAGTTAAAGGAAATGAATGTGTGAGAAGTGATATTTCTTACAGTATTTTACATTTGGCAAACTGTTGTTTCGTTCATGTTTCAGAAAGTTGATAGAGTTAATGGGAATGAATGTGTGAGAAATGATATTTCCTACAGTATTTCATATTTTGGCAAACTGTTGTTTCGTTCATGTTTCAGAAAGTTGAAAGAGCTTATGGAAATGTATGTGTGAGAAGTGATATTGATTGTAGTATTTTACATTTGGAAATCTGTTGTTCTCCAAAGATACGACCCCAATAAGCTGCCACACTTTCCGTTGTGTTTTCTTCAATGTCCTTCTGCCGGGGCGAGTTGCTTTGTTTGGAAAGATCCAATATGGCCGTCTCTGTTCCAGTGATTCCCGCCGCGGGGCGTTAATACACCCCTTTACGTTAGTAAAGGGATGTTAACGCCAAGGCGGACATTATGATTTTCTAGCCCCCCCTCGTGCCCATGCCTCCATCCTGTCACAAAGCGTGCTCTCCCTCTCAAGAAGTCTTCCGTTCAGAAGCTAAATTCAAGTTACAAGGTTTCTTTCAAGTTGAGCAATTCTCCCCTCTCCCTCCCACCCAGCGGTTTGTTGTTTTTGCCCAAAAGTCACCCAGGGTCGTATCTAAGTGTTCTGGTTTGTGCCTGGTTGCAGTTAGGCCGCTCTATGTAGCGCGGCGGTTCTGTTTATTGTTGTTCCTTATATATTATATGTTTACAGAATGCAAGAATGTATCAGAAGTTGAAAGAGTTAAAGGAAATGAATGTGTGAGAAGTGATATTTCTTACAGTATTTTACATTTGGCAAACTGTTGTTTCGTTCATGTTTCAGAAAGTTGATAGAGTTAATGGGAATGAATGTGTGAGAAATGATATTTCCTACAGTATTTCATATTTTGGCAAACTGTTGTTTCGTTCATGTTTCAGAAAGTTGAAAGAGCTTATGGAAATGTATGTGTGAGAAGTGATATTGATTGTAGTATTTTACATTTGGAAATCTGTTGTTCTCCAAAGATACGACCCCAATAAGCTGCCACACTTTCCGTTGTGTTTTCTTCAATGTCCTTCTGCCGGGGCGAGTTGCTTTGTTTGGAAAGATCCAATATGGCCGTCTCTGTTCCAGTGATTCCCGCCGCGGGGCGTTAATGAAGTTTTAAAGAAATATGAGCTCAAATCTCTTTATAATACGAATTTTAGCTAATAAAGTGCGTTAATTCGCACTTTTTGTGTTTATATTTTGTTTTCTTTGAAAAAAAATACATTTAATTAACCTATGTTTGTTGATGCAGTAATGCTAGAATTAGAACAAAGAAAGTACTAATGTCTATAGTAATGTTTCCAAGAATGGTTGCTGCAGCACTAACATAGTGCTATAAAAGAAGTAGCTGGAAGAACTAAAGTTTTAAAGAAAGATGAGCTCAAATCTCTTGATAATACGAATTTTAGCTAATAAAGTGCGTTAAATCGCACTTGTTGTGGTTATATTTTGTTTTCTTTGAGAAAATAAACATTTAATTCATCGATGTTTGTTGATGCAATAAAAATGAAATTATACCTAATGTCTATAGTAATGTTTCCAAGAATAATTGCTGCAGCACTAATATAGTGCTATAAAAGAATTAGCTGGCACAACTGAAGTTTTAAAGATATGTGCTCAAATCTCTTTATAATACGAATTTTAGCTAATAAAGTGCGTTAATCCACACTTTTTTGTGTTTATATTTTGTTTTCTTTGAAAAAAAATACATTTAATTAACCTATGTTTGTTGATGCAGTAATGCTAGAATTAGAACAAAGAAAGTACTAATGTCTATAGTAATGTTTCCAAGAATGGTTGCTGCAGCACTAACATAGTGCTATAAAAGAAGTAGCTGGAAGAACTAAAGTTTTAAAGAAAGATGAGCTCATATCTCTTGATAATACGAATTTTAGCTAATAAAGTGCGTTAATCCGCACTTTTTGTGGTTATATTTTGTTTTCTTTAAGAAAATAAACATTTAATTCATCGATGTCTGTTGATGCAGTAAAAATGAAATTAGACTAAAGAAAATACAAAAGTCTATAGTAATGCTTCCAAGAATGGTTGCTGAAGCACTAATATAGTGCTATAAAAGAATTAGCTGGCAGAACTAAAGTTTTAAAGAAAGATGAGCCTCAAAACTCCTTATAATACGAATTTTAGCTAATAAAGTGCGTTAATCCGCACTTTTTGTGTTTATACTTTGTTTTCTTTGAGAAAATAAACATTTAATTAACCTATGTTTGTTGATGCAGTAAAGCTGAAAATAGACTAAAGAAAGAACTATTGTCTTAGTAACGTTTCCAAGAATGGTTGCTGCAGCACTAATATCGTGCTATAAAGGAAGTAGCTTCTTAAAGTTTTAAAGAAGGATGAGCTCAAAACTCTTTATATAATGAATTTTTGCTAATAAAGTGCGTTAAGCCACACTTTTTGTGGTTATATTTTGCTTTCTTTGAGAAAATAAACATTTAATTAATCGATGTTTGTTGATGCAGTAAAGCTAAAATAATACCTAATGTCTATAGTAATGTTTCCAAGAATATTTGCTGCAGCACTAATATAGTGCTATAAAAGAATTAGCTGGCACAACTGAAGTTTTAAAGAAATATGAGCTCAAATCTCTTTATAATACGAATTTTAGCTAATAAAGTGCGTTAATCCACACTTTTTTTTGTTTATATTTTGTTTTCTTTGAAAAAAAATACATTTAATTAACCTATGTTTGTTGATGCAGTAATGCTAGAATTAGAACAAAGAAAGTACTAATGTCTATAGTAATGTTTCCAAGAATGGTTGCTGCAGCACTAACATAGTGCTATAAAAGAAGTAGCTGGAAGAACTAAAGTTTTAAAGAAAGATGAGCTCAAATCTCTTGATAATACGAATTTTAGCTAATAAAGTGCGTTAATCCGCACTTTTTGTGGTTATATTTTGTTTTCTTTGAGAAAATAAACATTTAATTCATCGATGTTTGTTGATGCAGTAAAGCTAAAATTAGACTAAAGAAAGATAAAATGTCTATCGTAATGTTTCCAAGAATGGTTGCTGCTGCACTAATATATTGCTATAAAAGAAGTAGCTAGCAGAACTAAAGTTTCAAAGAAAGATGAGCTGAAAACTCTTTATAATAGGAATTGTAGCTAATAAAGTGCGTTAATCCGCACTTTTTTGTGTTTATATTTTGTTTTCTTTGAGAAAATAAACATTTAATTAACCTATGTTTGTTGATGCAATAAAGCTGAAATTAGACTAAAGAAAGAACTAATGTCGATAGTAATGTTTCCAAGAATAGTTGTTGTAGCACTAATATAGTGCAATAAAAGAATTAGCTGGCAGTACTAAATTTTTAAAGAAAGATGAGCTCAAAACTGTTTATAATACGAATTTTAGCTAATAAAGTGCGCTAATCACACTTTTTGTGTTTATATTTTGTTTTCTTTGAGAAAATAAACATTTAATTAACCTATGTTTGTTGATGCAGTAAAGCTAAAAATAGACTAAAGAAAGAACTAATGTCTATAGTAATATTTCCAAGAATGGTTGCTGCAGCACTAATATCGTGCTACAAAAGAAGTAGCTGGCAGAACTAAAGTTTTAAAGAAGATGAGCTCAAATCTCTTTATAATACGAATTTTAGCTATTAAAGTGCGTTAATTCGCACTTTTTGTGTTTATATTTTGTTTTCTTTGAGAAAATAAACATTTAATTAACCTATGTTTGTTGATGCAGTAAAGCTGAAAATAGACTAAAGAAAGAACTAATGTCTTAGTAACGTTTCCAAGAATGGTTGCTGCAGCACTAATATCGTGCTATAAAGGAAGTAGCTCCTTAAAGTTTTAAAGAAGGATGAGCTCAAAACTCTTTATATAATGAATTTGTGCTAATAAAGTGCGTTAATCCACACTTTTTTGTGTTTATATTTTGTTTTCTTTGAAAAAAAAAACATTTAATTAACCGATGTTTGTTGATGCAGTAATGCTAGAATTAGAACAAAGAAAGTACTAATGTCTATAGTAATGTTTCCAAGAATGGTTGCTGCAGCACTAACATAGTGCTATAAAAGAAGTAGCTGGAAGAACTAAAGTTTTAAAGAAAGATGAGCTCAAGTCTCTTGATAATACGAATTTTAGCTAATAAAGTGCGTTAATCCGCACTTTTTGTGGTTATATTTTGTTTTCTTTGAGAAAATAAACATTTAATTAACCGATGTTTGTTGATGCAGTAATGCTAGAATTAGAACAAAGAAAGTACTAATGTCTATAGTAATGTTTCCAAGAATGGTTGCTGCTGCACTAATATATTGCTATAAAAGAAGTAGCTAGCAGAACTAAAGTTTTAAAGAAAGATGAGCTGAAAACTCTTTATAATAGGAATTTTAGCTAATAAAGTGCCTTAATCCACACTTTTTGTTTTTATATTTTTTTTTCCTTGAGAAAATAAACATTGAATTAATCGATGTTTGTTGATGCAGTAAAGCTAAAATAAGACTAAAGAAAGAACTAATGTCGATAGTAATGTTTCCAAGAATAGTTGTTGTAGCACTAATATAGTGCAATAAAAGAATTAGCTGGCAGTACTAAATTTTTAAAGAAATATGAGCTCAAATCTCTTTAAAATACGAATTTTAGCTAATAAAGTGCGTTAATCTACACTTTTTTGTGTTTATATTTTGTTTTCTTTCAAAAAATAAACATTTAATTAACCGATGTTTGTTGATGCAGTAAAGCTAAAATTAGACTAAAGAAAGTACTAATGTCTATAGTAATGTTTCCAAGAATGGTTGCTGCAGCACTAATATAGTGCTATAAAAGAAGTAGCTTGCAGAACTAAAGTTTTAAATCAAGATGAGCTCAAAACTCTTTATAATACCAATTTTAACTAATGAAGTGCGTTAATCCACATTTTTTGTGGTTATATTTTGTTTTCTTTGAGAAAATAAACATTTAATTAATCGATGTTTGTTGATGCAGTAAAGCTAAAATTAGACTAAAGAAAGAACTAATGTCTATAGTAATGTTTCCAAGAATGGTTGCTGCAGCACTATCAAAGAAGTAGCTGGCAGGACTAAAGTTTTAAAGAAATATGAGCTCAAATCTCTTGATAATACGAATTTTAGCTATTAAAGTGCGTTAATCCACATCTTTTTGTATTTATATTTTGTTTTCTTTGAGAAAATAAACATTTAACTAATCGATGTGTGTTGATGCCGTAAAGCTGAAATAAGACTTAATGTCTCTAGTATTGTTTCCCAGAATGGTTGCTGCTGCACTAATATAGTGCTATAAAAGAAGTAGCTAGCAGAACTAAAGTTTTAAAGAAAGATGAGTTGAAAAATCTTTATCATAGGAATTTTAGCTAATAAAGTGCATTAATCAACACTTTTTTGTGTTTATATTTTGTTTTCTTTGATAAAATATACATTTAATTAATCGATGTTTGTTGATGCAGTAAAGCTATAATAAGACCTAATGTCTATAGTAATGTTTCCAAGAATGGTTGCTGCAGCTCTAATATAGTGCTATAAAAGAAGTAGCTGGCAGAACTAAAGTTTTAAAGAAAGATGAGCTCAAATCTCTTTATAATACGAATTTTAGCTAATAAAGTCCGTTAATCCGCACTTTTTCTTTTTATATTTTGTTTTCTTTGAGAAAATAAACATTTAATTAACCTATGTTTGTTGATGCAGTAAAGCTGAAATTAGACTAAAGAAAGAACTAATGTCGATAGTAATGTTTCCAAGAATAGTTGTTGTAGCACTAATATAGCGCAATAAAAGAATTAGCTGGCAGTACTAAATTTTTAAAGAAAGATGAGCTCAAAACTGTTTATAATACGAATTTTAGCTAATAAAGTGCGCTAATCACACTTTTTGTGTTTATATTTTGTTTTCTTTGAGAAAATAAACATTTAATTAACCTATGTTTGTTGATGCAGTAAAGCAAAAATTAGACTAAAGAAAGAACTAATGTCTATAGTAATGTTTCCAAGAATGGCTGCTGCAGCACTAATATCGTGCTATCAAAGAAGTAGCTGGCAGAACTAAAGTTTTAAAGAAGATGAGCTCAAATCTCTTTATAATACAAATTTTAGCTAATAAAGTGCGTTAATCCGCACTTTTTGTGGTTATATTTTGTTTTCTTTGAGAAAATATGCTTTTAATTCATCGATGTTTGTTGATGCAGTGAAGCTAAAATAAGACTAAAGAAAGAAATAATGTCTATAGTAATGTTTCCAAGAATGGTTGCTGCAGCACTAATATAGTGCCATAAAAGAAGTAGCTGGCAGAACTAAAGTTTTTAAAGAAAGATGAGCTCAAGACTCTTTATAATACGAATTTTAGCTAATAAAGTGCGTTAATCTACACTTTTTGTGTTTATATTTTGTTTTCTTTGAAAAAATAAACATTTAATTAACCGATGTTTGTTGATGCAGTAAAGCTAAAATTAGACTAAAGAAAGTACTAATGTCTATAGTAATGTTTCCAAGAATGGTTGCTGCAGCACTAATATAGTGCTATAAAAGAAGTAGCTTGCAGAACTAAAGTTTTAAATCAAGATGAGCTCAAAACTCTTTATAATACCAATTTTAACTAATGAAGTGAGTTAATCCACATTTTTTGTGGTTATATTGTGTTTTCTTTGAGAAAATAAAATTTAATTAATCGATGTTTGTTGATGCAGTAAAGCTAAAATAAGACCTAATGTCTATAGTAATGTTTCCAAGAATGGTTGCTGCAGCACTATCAAAGAAGTAGCTGGCAGGACTAAAGTTTTAAAGAAATATGAGCTCAAATCTCTTTATAATACGAATTTTAGCTATTAAAGTGCGTTAATCCACATCTTTTTGTATTTATATTTTGTTTTCTTTGAGAAAATAAACATTTAACTAATCGATGTGTGTTGATGCAGTAAAGCTGAAATAAGACTTAATGTCTCTAGTAATGTTTCCAAGAATGGTTGCTGCAGCACTAATATCGTGCTATAAAGGAAGTAGCTTCTTAAAGTTTTAAAGAAGGATGAGCTCAAAACTCTTTATAAAATGAATTTTTGCTAATAAAGTGCATTAATCAACACTATTTTGTGTTTATATTTTGTTTTCTTTGAGAAAATATACATTTAATTAATCGATGTATGTTGATGCAGTAAAGCTATAATAAGACCTAATGTCTATAGTAATATTTCCAAGAATGTATCCTGCAGCACTAATATAGTGCTATAAAAGAAGTAGCTGGAAGAACTAAAGTTTTAAAGAAAGATGAGCTCAAATCTCTTTATAATACGAATTTTAGCTAATAAAGTGCGTTAATCCGCACTTTTTGTGTTTATATTTTGTTTTCTTTGAGAAAATAAACATTTAATTAACCTATGTTTGTTGATGCAGTAAAGCTGAAATTAGACTAAAGAAAGAACTAATGTCTATAGTAATGTTTCCAAGAATGGTTGCTGCAGCACTAATTTAGTGCTATAAAGAAGTAGCTGGCAGAACTAAAGTTTTAAAGAAGATGAGCTCAAATCTCTTTATAATACAAATCTTAGCTAATAAAGTGCGTTAATCCACACTTTTTTGTGTTTATATTTTGTTTTCTTTGAGAAAATAAGCATTTAATTCATCGATGTTTGTTGATGCAGTGAAGCTAACATAAGACTAAAGAAAGAAATAATGTCTATAGTAATGTTTCCAAGAATGGTTGCTGCAGCACTAATATAGTGCTATAAAAGAAGTAGCTGGCAGAACTAAAGTTTTAAAGAAAGATGAACTCAAAACTCTTTATAATACGAATTTTAGCTAATAAAGTGCGTTAATCCGCACTTTTTGTGTTTATATTTTGTTTTCTTTGAGAAAATAAACATTTAATTAACCGATGTTTGTTGATGCAGTAAAGCTAGAATTAGAACAAAGAAAGTACTAATGTCTATAGTAATGTTTCCAAGAATGGTTGCTGCTGCACTAATATATTGCTATAAAAGAAGTAGCTAGCAGAGCTAAAGTTTTAAAGAAAGCTGAGCTGAAAACTCTTTATAATACGAATTTTAGCTAATAAAGTGCCTTAATCAACACTTTTTTGTGTTCATATTTTTTTTCCTTGAGAAAATAAACATTGAATTAATCGATGTTTGTTGATGCAGTAAAGCAATAATAAGACCTAATGTCTATAGTAATGTTTCCAAGAATGGTTGCTGCAGCACTAATATAGTGCTATAAAAGAAGTAGCTGGCAGAACTAAAGTTTTAAAAAAGATGAGCTCAAATCTCTTTATAATACAAATCTTAGCTAATAAAGTGCGTTAATCCACACTTTTTTGTGTTTATATTTTGTTTTCTTTGAGAAAATAAGCATTTAATTCATCGATGTTTGTTGATGCAGTGAAGCTAACATAAGACTAAAGAAAGAAATAATGTCTATAGTAATGTTTCCAAGAATGGTTGCTGCAGCACTAATATAGTGCTATAAAAGAAGTAGCTGGCAGAACTAAAGTTTTAAAGAAAGATGAACTCAAAACTCTTTATAATACGAATTTTAGCTAATAAATGGCGTTAATCCGCACTTTTTGTGGTTATATTTTGTTTTCTTTGAGAAAATAAACATTTAATTCATCGATGTTTGTTGATGCAGTAAAAATGAAATTAGACTAAAGAAAATACAAATGTCTATAGTAATGCTTCCAAGAATGGTTGCTGTAGCACTAATATAGTGCTATATAAGAATTAGCTGTCAGAACTAAAGTTTTAAAGAAGATGAGCTCAAATCACTTTATAATACAAATTTTAGCTAATAAAGTGCGTTAATCCGCACTTTTTGTGGTTATATTTTGTTTTCTTTGAGAAAATATGCTTTTAATTCATCGATGTTTGTTGATGCAGTGAAGCTAAAATAAGACTAAAGAAAGAAATAATGTCTATAGTAATGTTTCCAAGAATGGTTGCTGCAGCACTACTATAGATCTATAAAAGAAGTAGATGGCAGAACTAAAGTTTTAAAGAAAGATGAGCTCAAAACTCTTTATAATACGAATTTTAGCTAATAAAGTGCGTTAATCCACACTTTTTTGTGTTTATATTTTGTTTTCTTTGAGAAAACAAACATTTAATTAACCGATGTTTGTTGATGCAGTAAAGCTAATATTAGACTAAAGAAAGTACTAATGTCTATAGTAATGTTTCCAAGAATGGTTGCTAGAGCACTAATATAGTGCTATAAAAGAAGTAGCTCGCAGAACTAAAGTTTTAAATCAAGATGAGCTCAAAACTCTTTATAATACCAATTTTAACTAATAAAGTGCGTTAATCTACATTTTTTGTGGTTATATTTTGTTTTCTTTGGGAAAATATGCTTTTAATTCATCGATGTTTGTTGATGCAGTGAAGCTAAAATAAGACTAAAGAAAGAAATAATGTCTATAGTAATCTTTCCAAGAATGATTGCTGCAGCACTAATATAGTGCTATAAAAGAAGTAGCTGGCAGAACTAAAGTTTTAAAGAAAGATGAGCTCAAGTCTCTTTATAATACGAATTTTAGCTAATAAAGTGCGTTAATCCACACTTTTTGTTTTTATATTTTGTTTTCTTTGAGAAAATAAACATTTAATTAATCTATGTTTGTTGATGCAGTAAAGCTAAAGTAAGACCTAATGTCTATAGTAATGTTTCCAAGAATAGTTGCTGCAGCACTAATATAGTGCTATAAAAGAAGTACCTGGCAGAACTAAAGTTTTAAATCAAGATGAGCTCAAAACTCTTTATAATACCAATTTTAACTAATAAAGTGCGTTAATCCACACTTTTTGTGGTTATATTTTGTTTTCTTTGAGAAAATAAACATTTAATTAACCTATGGTTGTTGCTGCAGTAAAGCTAAAAATAGACTAAAGAAAGAACTAATGTCTATAGTAATGTTTCCAAGAATGGTTGCTGCAGCACTAATATAGTGCTATAAAGGAAGTAGCTTCTTAAAGTTTTAAAGAAGGATGAGCTCAAAACTCTTTATATAATGAATTTTTGCTAATAAAGTGCGTTAATCCACACTTTTTGTGGTTATATTTTGTTTTCTTTGAGAAAATAAACATTTAATTAATCGATGTTAGTTGATGCATTAAAGCTATAATAAGACCTAATGTCTATATTAATGTTTCCAAGAATGGTTCCTACAGCACTAATATAGTGCTATAAAAGAAGTAGCTGGCAGAACTAAAGTTTTAAAGAAAGATGAGCTCAAGTCTCTTTATAATAGGAATTTTAGCTAATAAAGTGCGTTAATCCACACTTTTTGTTTTTATATTTTGTTTTCTTTGAGAAAATAAACATTTAATTAACCTATGTTCGTTGATGCAGTAAAGCTAAAGTAAGACCTAATGTCTATAGTAATGTTTCCAAGAATAGTTGCTGCAGCACTAATATAGTGCTATAAAAGAAGTACCTGGCAGAACTAAAGTTTTAAATCAAGATGAGCTCAAAACTCTTTATAATACCAATTTTAACTAATAAAGTGCGTTAATCCACACTTTTTGTGGGTATATTTTGTTTTCTTTGAGAAAATAAACATTTAATTAACCTATGGTTGTTGATGCAGTAAAGCTAAAAATAGACTAAAGAAAGAACTAATGTCTATAGTAATGTTTCCAAGAATGGTTGCTGCAGCACTAATATAGTGCTATGAAAGAAGTAGCTGGCAGAACTAAAGTTTTAAAGAAAGATGAGCTAAAAACTGTTTATAATACAAATTTTAGCTAATAAAGTGCGCTAATCCACACTTTTTGTGGTTACATTTTGTTTTCTTTGAGAAAATAAACATTTAATTAACCTATGTTTGTTGATGCAGTAAAGCTTAAAATAGACTAAAGAAAGAACTAATGTCTATAGTAATGTTTCCAAGAATGGTTGCTGCAGCACTAATATAGTGCTATAAAGAAGTAGCTTGCAGAACTAAAGTTTTAAAGAAGATGAGCTCAAATCACTTTATAATACAAATTTTAGCTAATAAAGTGCGTTAATCCGCACTTTTTGTGGTTATATTTTGTTTTCTTTGGGAAAATATGCTTTTAATTCATCGATGTTTGTTGATGCAGTGAAGCTAAAATAAGACTAAAGAAAGAAATAATGTCTATAGTAATGTTTCCAAGAATGGTTGCTGCAGCACTAATATAGTGCTATAAAGAAGTAGCTTGCAGAACTAAAGTTTTAAAGAAGATGAGCTCAAATCACTTTATAATACAAATTTTAGCTAATAAAGTGCGTTAATCCGCACTTTTTGTGGTTATATTTTGTTTTCTTTGAGAAAATATGCTTTTAATTCATCGATGTTTGTTGATGCAGTGAAGCTAAAATAAGACTAAAGAAAGAAATAATGTCTATAGTAATGTTTCCAAGAATGGTTGCTGCAGCACTAATATAGTGCTATAAAAGAAGTAGCTGGCAGAACTAAAGTTTTAAAGAAAGATGAGCTCAAAACTCTTTATAATACAAATGTTAGCTAATAAAGTGCGTTAATCTACATTTTTTATGGTTATATTTTGTTTTCTTTGAGAAAATAAACATTTAAATAATCGATGTTTGTTGATGCAGTGAAGCTAAAATAAGACTAAAGAAAGAAATAATGTCTATAGTAATGTTTCCAAGAATGGTTGCTGCAGCACTAATATAGTGCTATAAAAGAAGTAGCTGGCAGAACTAAAGTTTTAAAGAAAGATGAGCTCAAAACTCTTTATAATACAAATGTTAGCTAATAAAGTGCGCTAATCCACACTTTTTGTGGTTACATTTTGTTTTCTTTGAGAAAATAAACATTTAATTAACCTATGTTTGTTGATGCAGTGAAGCTAAAATAAGACTAAAGAAAGAAATAATGTCTATAGTAATGTTTCCAAGAATGGTTGCTGCAGCACTAATATAGTGCTTTAAAAGAAGTAGCTGGCAGAACGCAAATTGTTAAAAAAAGATGAGCTCAAAACTCTTTATAATACGAATTTTAGCTAATAAAGTGCGTTAATCCGCACTTTTTGTGTTTATATTTTGTTTCCTTTGAGAAAATAAACATTTAATTAACCTATGTTTCTTGATGCAGTAAAGCTAAAAATAGACTAAAGAAAGAACTAATGTCTATAGTAATGTTTCCAAGAATGGTTGCTGCAGCACTAATATAGTGCTATAAAGAAGTAGCTGGCAGAACTAAAGTTTTAAAGAAGATGAGCTCAAATCACTTTATAATACAAATTTTAGCTAATAAAGTGCGTTAATCCACACTTTTTTGTGATTATATTTTGTTTTCTTTGAGAAAATAAGCATTTAATTCATCGATGTTTGTTGATGCAATGAAGCTAACATAAGACTAAAGAAAGAAATAATGTCTATAGTAATGTTTCCAAGAATGGTTGCTGCAGCACTAATATAGTGCTATAAAAGAAGTAGCTGGCAGAACTAAAGTTTTAAAGAAAGATGAACTCAAAACTCTTTATAATACCGGGTGCGCCAAAATAAACTATGCACGTTTGTCAGGCCATAATAAATCGTACACTGGACCGATTTTGAAGATTTATGACTTAATCTTTAGCAGAAAGCCTGAATTAGATTCTAGGACTTTTTGCAATTTTTTCCTTTCTCTTTTTTTAGAGCTAGAAGCAAGTTTCTTAAAATGGTCGTTTTCGAAAACATCGAAAACGATGCAAAAACGTCGATCAAATTTGAAAAGATTCAACATAAAATGAACAAAGAGCAAACGTTTCAGGGGGATTTGGGGGTTTAGTACGAACTCTCGTGTAGCAGATTACAATTGGTTGATTTCTGAATCGCAAATCAGCACGTACAAGTGCTCTCTTTGTCCATTCATGTCGATCATTCAGAAAACTTGATCAATGTTTTTCGATCGTTTTCAGTGTTTCCGAAAACTAAAATTTTAGGAAACTCGCTTCTAGCTCTAAAAATTGAAAATAATAAAATTTGCAAAAAACTGCCAGTATCTAATTCAGGCTTTCTGCTAACGATTAAGTCATAAATCATCAAAATCGATCGAGTGTACGATTTATTGTGGCCTGCCAAACGTGCATAGTTTATTTTGGCGCACCCGGTACGAATTTTAGCTAATAAATGGCGTTAATCCGCACTTTTTGTCGTTATATTTTGTTTTCTTTGAGAAAATAAACAATTAATTCATCGATGTTTGTTGATGCAGTAAAAATGAAATTAGACTAAAGAAAATACAAATGTCTATAGTAATGCTTCCAAGAATGGTTGCTGTAACACTAATATAGTTCTATATAAGAATTAGCTGTCAGAACTAAAGTTTTAAAGAAAGATGAGCTCAAAACTCTTTATAATACGAATTTTAGCTAATAAAGTGCGTTAATCCACACTTTTTTGTGTTTATATTTTGTTTTCTTTCAAAAAATAAACATTTAATTAACCGATGTTTGTTGATGCAGTAAAAATGAAATTAGACTAAAGAAAATACAAATGTCTATAGTAATGCTTCCAAGAATGGTTGCTGTAACACTAATATAGTTCTATATAAGAATTAGCTGTCAGAACTAAAGTTTTAAAGAAAGATGAGCTCAAAACTCTTTATAATACGAATTTTAGCTAATAAAGTACGTTAATCCACATCTTTTTGTGTTTATATTTTTTTTTCTTTGAGAAAATAAACATTTAATTAATCGATGTTTGTTGATGCAGTAAAGCTGAAATAAGACTTAATGTCTCTAGTAATGTTTCCAAGAATGGTTGCTGCAGCACTAATAAAGTGCTATAAAAGAAGTAGCTGGCAGGACTAAAGTTTTAAAGAAGGATGAGCTCAAAACTCTTTATATAATGAATTTTTGCTAATAAAGTGCGTTAATTCACACTTTTTGTGTTTATATTTTGTTTTCTTTGAGAAAATAAACATTTAATTAACCTATGTTTGTTGATGCAGTAAAGCTTAAATTAGACTAAAGAAAGAACTAATGTCTATAGTAATGTTTCCAAGAATGGTTGCTGCAGCACTAATATAGTGCTATAAAGAAGTAGCTTGCAGAACTAAAGTTTTAAAGAAGATGAGCTCAAATCACTTTATAATACAAATTTTAGCTAATAAAGTGCGTTAATCCGCACTTTTTGTGGTTATATTTTGTTTTCTTTGAGAAAATATGCTTTTAATTCATCGATGTTTGTTGATGCAGTGAAGCTAAAATTAGACTAAAGAAAGAACTAATGTCTATAGTAATGTTTCCAAGAATGGTTGCTGCAGCACTAATATAGTGCTATAAAAGAAGTAGCTGGCAGAACTAAAGTTTTAAAGAAAGATGAGCTCAAAACTCTTTATAATACGAATTTTAGCTAATAAAGTGCGTTAATCCACACTTTTTTGTGTTTATATTTTGTTTTCTTTGAAAAAATAAACATTTAATTAACCGATGTTTGTTGATGCAGTAAAGCTAAAATTAGACTAAAGAAAGTACTAATGTCTATAGTAATGTTTCCAAGAATGGTTGCTGCAGCACTAATATAGTGCTATAAAAGAAGTAGCTGGCAGAACTAAAGTTTTAAATAAAGATGAGCTCAAAACTCTTTATAATACCAATTTTAACTAATAAAGTGCGTTAATCTACACTTTTTGTGTTTATATTTTGTTTTCTTTGAGAAAATAAACATTTAATTAATCGATGTTTGTTGATGCAGTAAAGCTAAAATAAGACCTAATGTCTATAGTAATGTTTCCAAGAATGGTTGCTGCAGCACTAATATAGTGCTATAAAGGAAGTAGCTTCTTAAAGTTTTAAAGAAGGATGAGCTCAAAACTCTTTATAAAATGAATTTTTGCTAATAAAGTGCGTTAATCAACACTATTTTGTGTTTATATTTTGTTTTCTTTGAGAAAATATACATTTAATTAATCGATGTATGTTGATGCAGTAAAGCTATAATAAGACCTAATGTCTATAGTAATATTTCCAAGAATGTATCCTGCAGCACTAATATAGTGCTTTAAAAGAAGTAGCTGGCAGAACGAAAGTTTTAAGGAAAGATGAGCTCAAATCTCTTTATAATACGAATTTTAGCTAATAAAGTGCGTTAATCCGCACTTTTTGTGTTTATATTTTGTTTCCTTTGAGAAAATAAACATTTAATTAACCTATGTTTCTTGATGCAGTGAAGCTACAAATAGACTAAAGAAAGAACTAATGTCTATAGTAATGTTTCCAAGAATGGTTGCTGCAGCACTAATATAGTGCTATAAAGAAGTAGCTAGCAGAACTAAAGTTTTAAAGAAGATGAGCGCAAATCACTTTATAATACAAATTTTAGCTAATAAAGTGCGTTAATCCACACTTTTTTGTGATTATATTTTGTTTTCTTTGAGAAAATAAGCATTTAATTCATCGATGTTTGTTGATGCAATGAAGCTAACATAAAACTAAAGAAAGAAATAATGTCTATAGTAATGTTTCCAAAAATGGTTGATGCAGCACTAATATAGTGCTATAAAAGAAGTAGCTGGCAGAACTAAAGTTTTAAAGAAAGATGAACTCAAAACTCTTTATAATACGAATTTTAGCTAATAAATGGGGTTAATCCGCACTTTTTGCGGTTATATTTTGTTTTCTTTGAGAAAATAAACCATTAATTCATCGATGTTTGTTGATGCAGTAAAAATGAAATTAGACTAAAGAAAATACAAATGTCTATAGTAATGCTTCCAAGAATGGTTGCTGTAGCACTAATATAGTGCTATATAAGAATTAGCTGTCAGAACTAAAGTTTTAAAGAAAGATGAGCTCAAAACTCTTTATAATACGAATTTTAGGTAATAAAGTGCGTTAATCCACACTTTTTTGTGTTTATATTTTGTTTTCTTTCAAAAAATAAACATTTAATTAACCGATGTTTGTTGATGCAGTAAAGCTAAAATTAAACTAAAGAAAGTACTAATGTCTATAGTAATGTTTCCAAGAATGGTTGCTGCAGCACTAATATAGTGCTATAAAAGAAGTAGCTCGCAGAACTAAAGTTTTAAATAAAGATGAGCTCAAAACTCTTTATAATACCAATTTTAACTAATAAAGTGCGTTAATCTACATTTTTTGTGTTTATATTTTGTTTTCTTTGAGAAAATAAACATTTAATTAATCGATGTTTGTTGATGCAGTAAAGCTAAAATAAGACCTAATGTCTATAGTAATGTTTCCAAGAATGGTTGCTGCAGCACTAATATAGTGCTATAAAAGAAGTAGCTTCTTAAAGTTTTAAAGAAGGATGAGCTCAAAACTCTTTATAATATGAATTTTTGCTAATAAAGTGCGTTAATCCACACTTTTTGTGTTTATATTTTGTTTTCTTTGAGAAAATAAACATTTAATTAATCGATGTTTGTTGATGCAGTAAAGCTATAATAAGACCTAATGTCTATAGTAATGTTTCCAAGAATGGTTGCTGCAGCACTAATATAGTGCTATAAAAGAAGTAGCTGTCAGAACTAAAGTTTTAAAGAAAGATGAGCTCAAAACTCTTTATAATACGAATTTTAGCTAATAAAGTGCGTTAATCCACACTTTTTTGTGTTTATATTTTGTTTTCTTTGAGAAAATAAACATTTAATTAACCTATGTTTGTTGATGCAGTAAAAATGAAATTAGACTAAAGAAAATACAAATGTCTATAGTAATGCTTCCAAGAATGGTTGCTGTAACACTAATATAGTTCTATATAAGAATTAGCTGTCAGAACTAAAGTTTTAAAGAAAGATGAGCTCAAAACTCTTTATAATACGAATTTTAGCTAATAAAGTACGTTAATCCACATCTTTTTGTGTTTATATTTTTTTTTCTTTGAGAAAATAAACATTTACTTAATCGATGTTTGTTGATGCAGTAAAGCTGAAATAAGACTTAATGTCTCTAGTAATGTTTCCAAGAATGGTTGCTGCAGCACTAATAAAGTGCTATAAAAGAAGTAGCTGGCAGGACTAAAGTTTTAAAGAAGGATGAGCTCAAAACTCTTTATATAATGAATTTTTGCTAATAAAGTGCGTTAATTCACACTTTTTGTGGTTATATTTTGTTTTCTTTGAGAAAATAAACATTTAATTAACCTATGTTTGTTGATGCAGTAAAGCTGAAATTAGACTAAAGAAAGAACTAATGTCTATAGTAATGTTTCCAAGAATGGTTGCTGCAGCACTAATATAGTGCTATAAAGAAGTAGCTTGCAGAACTAAAGTTTTAAAGAAGATGAGCTCAAATCACTTTATAATACAAATTTTAGCTAATAAAGTGCGTTAATCCGCACTTTTTGTGGTTATATTTTGTTTTCTTTGAGAAAATATGCTTTTAATTCATCGATGTTTGTTGATGCAGTAAAGCTAAAATTAGACTAAAGAAAGAACTAATGTCTATAGTAATGTTTCCAAGAATGGTTGCTGCAGCACTAATATAGTGCTATAAAAGAAGTAGCTGGCAGAACTAAAGTTTTAAAGAAAGATGAGCTCAAAACTCTTTATAATACGAATTTTAGCTAATAAAGTGCGTTAATCCACACTTTTTTGTGTTTATATTTTGTTTTCTTTGAAAAAATAAACATTTAATTAACCGATGTTTGTTGATGCAGTAAAGCTAAAATTAGACTAAAGAAAGTACTAATGTCTATAGTAATGTTTCCAAGAATGGTTGCTGCAGCACTAATATAGTGCTATAAAAGAAGTAGCTGGCAGAACTAAAGTTTTAAAAAAAGATGAGCTCAAAACTCTTTATAATACCAATTTTAACTAATAAAGTGCGTTAATCTACACTTTTTGTGTTTATATTTTGTTTTCTTTGAGAAAATAAACATTTAATTAATCGATGTTTGTTGATGCAGTAAAGCTAAAATAAGACCTAATGTCTATAGTAATGTTTCCAAGAATGGTTGCTGCAGCACTAATATAGTGCTATAAAAGAAGTAGCTGGCAGAACTAAAGTTTTAAAGAAATATGAGCTCAAATCTCTTTATAATACGAATTTTAGCTAATAAAGTGCGTTAATCCACATCTTTTTGTATTTATATTTTGTTTTGTTTGAGAAAATAAACATTTAATTAATTGATGTTTGTTGATGCAGTAAAGCTGAAATAAGACTTAATGTCTCTAGTAATGTTTCCAAGAATGGTTGCTGCAGCACTAATATCGTGCTATAAAGGAAGTAGCTTCTTAAAGTTTTAAAGAAGGATGAGCTCAAAACTCTTTATAAAATGAATTTTTGCTAATAAAGTGCGTTAATCAACACTATTTTGTGTTTATATTTTGTTTTCTTTGAGAAAATATACATTTAATTAATCGATGTATGTTGATGCAGTAAAGCTATAATAAGACCTAATGTCTGTAGTAATATTTCCAAGAATGTATCCTGCAGCACTAATATAGTGCTTTAAAAGAAGTAGCTGGCAGAACGAAAGTTTTAAGGAAAGATGAGCTCAAATCTCTTTATAATACGAATTTTAGCTAATAAAGTGCGTTAATCCGCACTTTTTGTGTTTATATTTTGTTTCCTTTGAGAAAATAAACATTTAATTAACCTATGTTTCTTGATGCAGTGAAGCTACAAATAGACTAAAGAAAGAACTAATGTCTATAGTAATGTTTCCAAGAATGGTTGCTGCAGCACTAATATAGTGCTATAAAGAAGTAGCTAGCAGAACTAAAGTTTTAAAGAAGATGAGCGCAAATCACTTTATAATACAAATTTTAGCTAATAAAGTGCGTTAATCCACACTTTTTTGTGATTATATTTTGTTTTCTTTGAGAAAAATAAGCATTTAATTCATCGATGTTTGTTGATGCAATGAAGCTAACATAAAACTAAAGAAAGAAATAATGTCTATAGTAATGTTTCCAAAAATGGTTGATGCAGCACTAATATAGTGCTATAAAAGAAGTAGCTGGCAGAACTAAAGTTTTAAAGAAAGATGAACTCAAAACTCTTTATAATACGAATTTTAGCTAATAAATGGGGTTAATCCGCACTTTTTGCGGTTATATTTTGTTTTCTTTGAGAAAATAAACCATTAATTCATCGATGTTTGTTGATGCAGTAAAAATGAAATTAGACTAAAGAAAATACAAATGTCTATAGTAATGCTTCCAAGAATGGTTGCTGTAGCACTAATATAGTGCTATATAAGAATTAGCTGTCAGAACTAAAGTTTTAAAGAAAGATGAGCTCAAAACTCTTTATAATACGAATTTTAGGTAATAAAGTGCGTTAATCCACACTTTTTTGTGTTTATATTTTGTTTTCTTTCAAAAAATAAACATTTAATTAACCGATGTTTGTTGATGCAGTAAAGCTAAAATTAGACTAAAGAAAGAACTAATGTCTATAGTAATGTTTCCAAGAATGGTTGCTGCAGCACTAATATAGTGCTATAAAAGAAGTAGCTGGCAGAACTAAAGTTTTAAATAAAGATGAGCTCAAAACTCTTTATAATACCAATTTTAACTAATAAAGTGCGTTAATCTACATTTTTTGTGATTATATATTGTTTTCTTTGAGAAAATAAACATTTAATTAATCGATGTTTGTTGATGCAGTAAAGCTAAAATAAGACCTAATGTCTATAGTAATGTTTCCAAGAATGGTTGCTGCAGCACTAATAAAGTGCTATAAAAGAAGTAGCTTCTTAAAGTTTTAAAGAAGGATGAGCTCAAAACTCTTTATATAATGAATTTTTGCTAATAAAGTGCGTTAATCCACACTTTTTGTGTTTATATTTTGTTTTCTTTGAGAAAATAAACATTTAATTAATCGATGTTTGTTGATGCAGTAAAGCTATAATAAGACCTAATGTCTATAGTAATGTTTCCAAGAATGGTTGCTGCAGCACTAATATAGTGCTATAAAAGAAGTAGCTGGCAGAACTAAAGTTTTAAAGAAAGATGAGCTCAAATCTCTTTATAATAGGAATTTTAGCTAATAAAGTGCGTTAATCCGCATTTTCTGTTTTTATATTTTGTTTTCTTTGAGAAAATAAACATTTAATTAACCTATGTTCGTTGATGCAGTAAAGCTAAAGTAAGACCTAATGTCTATAGTAATGTTTCCAAGAATAGTTGCTGCAGCACTAATATAGTGCTATAAAAGACGTACCTGGCAGAACTAAAGTTTTAAATCAAGATGAGCTCAAAACTCTTTATAATACCAATTTTAACTAATAAAGTGCGTTAATCCACACTTTTTGTGGTTATATTTTGTTTTCTTTGAGAAAATAAAGATTTAATTAACATATGTTTGTTGATGCAGTAAAGCTTAAAATAGACTAAAGGAAGAACTAATGTCTATAGTAATGTTTCCAAGAATGGTTGCTGCAGCACTAATATAGTGCTATAAAGAAGTAGCTTGCAGAACTAAAGTTTTAAAGAAGATGAGCTCAAATCACTTTATAATACAAATTTTAGCTAATAAAGTGCGTTAATCCGCACTTTTTGTGGTTATATTTTGTTTTCTTTGAGAAAATATGCTTTTAATTCATCGATGTTTGTTGATGCAGTGAAGCTAAAATAAGACTAAAGAAAGAAATAATGTCTATAGTAATGTTTCCAAGAATGGTTGCTGAAGCACTAATATAGTGCTATAAAAGAAGTAGCTGGCAGAACTAAAGTTTTAAAGAAAGATGAGCTCAAAACTCTTTATAATACGAATTTTAGCTAATAAAGTGCGTTAATCCACACTTTTTGTGTTTATATTTTGTTTTCTTTGAAAAAATAAACATTTGATTAACCGATGTTTGTTGATGCAGTAAGGCAAAATTTAGACTAAAGAAAGTACTAATGTCTATAGAATGTTTCCAAGAATAGTTGCTGCAGCACTTATATTGTGCTATAAAGGAAGTAGCTGGCAGAACTAAAGTTTTAAATCAAGATGAGCTCAAAACTCTTTATAATACCAATTTTAACTAATAAAGTGCGTTAATCTACATTTTTTGTGGTTATATTTTGTTTTGTTTGAGAAAATTAACATTTAATTAATTGATGTTTGTTGATGCAGTAAAGCTGAAATAAGACTTAATGTCTCTAGTAATGTTTCCAAGAATGGTTGCTGCAGCACTAATATCGTGCTATAAAGGAAGTAGCTTCTTAAAGTTTTAAAGAAGGATGAGCTCAAAACTCTTTATAAAATGAATTTTTGCTAATAAAGTGCGTTAATCAACACTATTTTGTGTTTATATTTTGTTTTCTTTGAGAAAATATACATTTAATTAATCGATGTATGTTGATGCAGTAAAGCTATAATAAGACCTAATGTCTATAGTAATATTTCCAAGAATGTATCCTGCAGCACTAATATAGTGCTTTAAAAGAAGTAGCTGGCAGAACGAAAGTTTTAAGGAAAGATGAGCTCAAATCTCTTTATAATACGAATTTTAGCTAATAAAGTGCGTTAATCCGCACTTTTTGTGTTTATATTTTGTTTCCTTTGAGAAAATAAACATTTAATTAACCTATGTTTCTTGATGCAGTGAAGCTACAAATAGACTAAAGAAAGAACTAATGTCTATAGTAATGTTTCCAAGAATGGTTGCTGCAGCACTAATATAGTGCTATAAAGAAGTAGCTAGCAGAACTAAAGTTTTAAAGAAGATGAGCGCAAATCACTTTATAATACAAATTTTAGCTAATAAAGTGCGTTAATCCACACTTTTTTGTGATTATATTTTGTTTTCTTTGAGAAAATAAGCATTTAATTCATCGATGTTTGTTGATGCAATGAAGCTAACATAAAACTAAAGAAAGAAATAATGTCTATAGTAATGTTTCCAAAAATGGTTGATGCAGCACTAATATAGTGCTATAAAAGAAGTAGCTGGCAGAACTAAAGTTTTAAAGAAAGATGAACTCAAAACTCTTTATAATACGAATTTTAGCTAATAAATGGGGTTAATCCGCACTTTTTGCGGTTATATTTTGTTTTCTTTGAGAAAATAAACCATTAATTCATCGATGTTTGTTGATGCAGTAAAAATGAAATTAGACTAAAGAAAATACAAATGTCTATAGTAATGCTTCCAAGAATGGTTGCTGTAGCACTAATATAGTGCTATATAAGAATTAGCTGTCAGAACTAAAGTTTTAAAGAAAGATGAGCCTCAAAACTCTTTATAATACGAATTTTAGGTAATAAAGTGCGTTAATCCACACTTTTTTGTGTTTATATTTTGTTTTCTTTGAAAAAATAAACATTTAATTAACCGATGTTTGTTGATGCAGTAAAGCTAAAATTAAACTAAAGAAAGTACTAATGTCTATAGTAATGTTTCCAAGAATGGTTGCTGCAGCACTAATATAGTGCTATAAAAGAAGTAGCTCGCAGAACTAAAGTTTTAAATAAAGATGAGCTCAAAACTCTTTATAATACCAATTTTAACTAATAAAGTGCGTTAATCTACATTTTTTGTGGTTATATTTTGTTTTCTTTGAGAAAATAAACATTTAATTAATCGATGTTTGTTGATGCAGTAAAGCTAAAATAAGACCTAATGTCTATAGTAATGTTTCCAAGAATGGTTGCTGCAGCACTAATAAAGTGCTATAAAAGAAGTAGCTTCTTAAAGTTTTAAAGAAGGATGAGCTCAAAACTCTTTATATAATGAATTTTTGCTAATAAAGTGCGTTAATCCACACTTTTTGTGTTTATATTTTGTTTTCTTTGAGAAAATAAACATTTAATTAATCGATGTTTGTTGATGCAGTAAAGCTATAATAAGACCTAATGTCTATAGTAATGTTTCCAAGAATGGTTGCTGCAGCACTAATATAGTGCTATAAAAGAAGTAGCTGGCAGAACTAAAGTTTTAAAGAAAGATGAGCTCAAGTCTCTTTATAATAGGAATTTTAGCTAATAAAGTGCGTTAATCCGCATTTTCTGTTTTTATATTTTGTTTTCTTTGAGAAAATAAACATTTAATTAACCTATGTTCGTTGATGCAGTAAAGCTAAAGTAAGACCTAATGTCTATAGTAATGTTTCCAAGAATAGTTGCTGCAGCACTAATATAGTGCTATAAAAGACGTACCTGGCAGAACTAAAGTTTTAAATCAAGATGAGCTCAAAACTCTTTATAATACCAATTTTAACTAATAAAGTGCGTTAATCCACACTTTTTGTGGTTATATTTTGTTTTCTTTGAGAAAATAAAGATTTAATTAACATATGTTTGTTGATGCAGTAAAGCTTAAAATAGACTAAAGGAAGAACTAATGTCTATAGTAATGTTTCCAAGAATGGTTGCTGCAGCACTAATATAGTGCTATAAAGAAGTAGCTTGCAGAACTAAAGTTTTAAAGAAGATGAGCTCAAATCACTTTATAATACAAATTTTAGCTAATAAAGTGCGTTAATCCGCACTTTTTGTGGTTATATTTTGTTTTCTTTGAGAAAATATGCTTTTAATTCATCGCTGTTTGTTGATGCAGTGAAGCTAAAATAAGACTAAAGAAAGAAATAATGTCTATAGTAATGTTTCCAAGAATGGTTGCTGCAGCACTAATATAGTGCTATAAAAGAAGTAGCTGGCAGAACTAAAGTTTTAAAGAAAGATGAGCTCAAAACTCTTTATAATACGAATTTTAGCTAATAAAGTGCGTTAATCCACACTTTTTTGTGTTTATATTTTGTTATCTTTCAAAAAATAAACATTTGATTAACCGATGTTTGTTGATGCAGTAAAGCTAAAATTAGACTAAAGAAAGTACTAATGTCTATAGAATGTTTCCAAGAATAGTTGCTGCAGCACTTATATAGTGCTATAAAGGAAGTAGCTGGCAGAACTAAAGTTTTAAATCAAGATGAGCTCAAAACTCTTTATAATACCAATTTTAACTAATAAAGTGCGTTAATCTACATTTTTTGTGGTTATATTTTGTTTTCTTTGAGAAAATAAACATTTAATTAATCGATGTTTGTTGATGCAGTAAAGCTAAAATAAGACCTAATGTCTATAGTAATGTTTCCAAGAATGGTTGCTGCAGCACTAATAAAGTGCTATAAAAGAAGTAGCTGGCAGGACTAAAGTTTTATAGAAATATGAGCTCAAATCTCTTTATAATACGAATTTTAGCTAATAAAGTCCGTTAATCCACATCTTTTTATATTTATATTTTGTTTTCTTTGAGAAAATAAACATTTAATTAATCGATGTTTGTTGATGCAGTAAAGCTGAAATAAGACTTAATGTCTCTAGTAATGTTTCCAAGAATGGTTGTTGCAGCACTAATATCGTGCTATAAAGGAAGTAGCTTCTTAAAGTTTTAAAGAAGGATGAGCTCAAAACTCTTTATAAAATGAATTTTTGCTAATAAAGTGCGTTAATCAACACTATTTTGTGTTTATATTTTGTTTTCTTTGAGAAAATATACATTTAATTAATCGATGTATGTTGATGCAGTAAAGCTATAATAAGACCTAATGTCTATAGTAATATTTCCAAGAATGTATCCTGCAGCACTAATATAGTGCTTTAAAAGAAGTAGCTGGCAGAACGAAAGTTTTAAGGAAAGATGAGCTCAAATCTCTTTATAATACGAATTTTAGCTAATAAAATGCGTTAATCCGCACTTTTTGAGTTTATATTTTGTTTTCTTTGGGAAAATAAACATTTAATTAACCTATGTTTCTTGATGCAGTAAAGCTAAAATTAGACTAAAGAAAGAACTAATGTCTATAGTAATGTTTCCAAGAATGGTTGCTGCAGCACTAATATAGTGCTATAAAGAAGTAGCTGGCAGAACTAAAGTTTTAAAGAAGATGAGCTCAAATCACTTTATAATACAAATTTTAGCTAATAAAGTGCGTTAATCCACACTTTTTTGTGATTATATTTTGTTTTCTTTGAGAAAATAAGCATTTAATTCATCGATGTTTGTTGATGCAATGAAGCTAACATAAGACTAAAGAAAGAAATAATGTCTATAGTAATGTTTCCAAGAATGGTTGCTGCAGCACTAATATAGTGCTATAAAAGAAGTAGCTGGCAGAACTAAAGTTTTAAAGAAAGATGAACTCAAAACTCTTTATAATACCGGGTGCGCCAAAATAAACTATGCACGTTTGTCAGGCCATAATAAATCGTACACTGGACCGATTTTGAAGATTTATGACTTAATCTTTAGCAGAAAGCCTGAATTAGATTCTAGGACTTTTTGCAATTTTTTCCGTTCTCCTTTTTTAGAGCTAGAAGCAAGTTTCTTAAAATGGTCGTTTTCAAAAACATCGAAAACGATGCAAAAACGTCGATCAAATTTGAAAAGATTCAACATAAAATGAACAAAGAGCAAACGTTTCAGGGGGATTTGGGGGTTTAGTACGAACTCTCGTGTAGCAGATTACAATTGGTTGATTTCTGAATCGCAAATCACCACGTACAAGTGCTCTCTTTGTCCATTCATGTCGATCATTCAGAAAACTTGATCGATGTTTTTCGATCGTTTTCAGTGTTTCCGAAAACTAAAAGTTTAGGAAACTCGCTTCTAGCTCTAAAAATTGAAAATAATAAAATTTGCAAAAAATTGCCAGTATCTAATTCAGGCTTTCTGCTAACGATTAAGTCATAAATCATCAAAATCGATCGAGTATACGATTTATTGTGGCCTGCCAAACGTGCATAGTTTATTTTGGCGCACCCGGTACGAATTTTAGCTAATAAATGGCGTTAATCCGCACTTTTTGTCGTTATATTTTGTTTTCTTTGAGAAAATAAACAATTAATTCATCGATGTTTGTTGATGCAGTAAAAATGAAATTAGACTAAAGAAAATACAAATGTCTATAGTAATGCTTCCAAGAATGGTTGCTGTAGCACTAATATAGTTCTATAAAAGAAATAGCTGGCAGAACTAAAGTTTTAAAGAAAGATGAGCTCAAAACTCTTTATAATACGAATTTTAGCTAATAAAGTGCGTTAATCCACACTTTTTTGTGTTTATATTTTGTTTTCTTTGAAAAAATAAACATTTAATTAACCGATGTTTGTTGATGCAGTAAAGCTAAAATTAGACTAAAGAAAGTACTAATGTCTATAGTAATGTTTCCAAGAATGGTTGCTGCAGCACTAATATAGTGCTATAAAAGAAGTAGCTGGCAGAACTAAAGTTTTAGATCAAGATGAGCTCAAAACTCTTTATAATACCAATTTTAACTAATAAAGTGCGTTAATCCACATTTTTTGTGGTTATATTTTGTTTTCTTTGAGAAAATAAACATTTAATTAATCGATGTTTGTTGATGCAGTAAAGCTAAAATAAGACCTAATGTCTATAGTAATGTTTCCAAGAATGGTTGCTGCAGCACTAATAAAGTGCTATAAAAGAAGTAGCTGGCAGGACTAAAGTTTTAAAGAAATATGAGCTCAAATCTCTTTATAATACGAATTTTAGCTAATAAAGTGCGTTAATCCACATCTTTGTGTATTTATATTTTGTTTTCTTTGAGAAAATAAACATTTAATTAACCTATGTTTGTTGATGCAGTAAAGCTGACATAAGACTTAATGTCTCTAGTAATGTTTCCAAGAATGGCTGCTGCAGCACTAATATCGTGCTATAAAGGAAGTAGCTTCTTAAAGTTTTAAAGAAGGATGAGCTCAAAACTCTTTATAAAATGAATTTTTGCTAATAAAGTGCGTTAATCAACACTATTTTGTGTTTATATTTTGTTTTCTTTGAGAAAATATACATTTAATTAATCGATGTATGTTGATGCAGTAAAGCTATAATAAGACCTAATGTCTATAGTAATATTTCCAAGAATGTATCCTGCAGCACTAATATAGTGCTTTAAAAGAAGTAGCTGGCAGAACGAAAGTTTTAAGGAAAGATGAGCTCAAATCTCTTTATAATACGAATTTTAGCTAATAAAGTGCGTTAATCCGCACTTTTTGTGTTTATAATTTGTTTCCTTTGAGAAAATAAACATTTAATTAACCTATGTTTCTTGATGCAGTAAAGCTAAAAATAGACTAAAGAAAGAACTAATGTCTATAGTAATGTTTCCAAGAATGGTTGCTGCAGCACTAATATAGTGCTATAAAGAAGTAGCTAGCAGAACTAAAGTTTTAAAGAAGATGAGCGCAAATCACTTTATAATACAAATTTTAGCTAAAAAAGTGCGTTAATCCACACTTTTTTGTGATTATATTTTGTTTTCTTTGAGAAAATAAGCATTTAATTCTTCGATGTTTGTTGATGCAATGAAGCTAACATAAAACTAAAGAAAGAAATAATGTCTATAGTATTGTTTCCAAAAATGGTTGCTGCAGCACTAATATAGTGCTATAAAAGAAGTAGCTGGCAGAACTAAAGTTTTAAAGAAAGATGAACTCAAAACTCTTTATAATACGAATTTTAGCTAATAAATGGCGTTAATCCGCACTTTTTGCGGTTATATTTTGTTTTCTTTGAGAAAATAAACCATTAATTCATCGATGTTTGTTGATGCAGTAAAAATGAAATTAGACTAAAGAAAATACAAATGTCTATAGTAATGCTTCCAAGAATGGTTGCTGTAGCACTAATATAGTGCTATATAAGAATTAGCTGTCAGAACTAAAGTTTTAAAGAAAGATGAGCTCAAAACTCTTTATAATACCAATTTTAACTAACAAAGTGCGTTAATCTACATTTTTTGTGGTTATATTTTGTTTTCTTTGAGAAAATAAACATTTAATTAATCGATGTTTGTTGATGCAGTAAAGCTAAAATAAGACCTAATGTCTATAGTAATGTTTCCAAGAATGGTTGCTGCAGCACTAATAAAGTGCTATAAAAGAAGTAGCTGGCAGGACTAAAGTTTTAAAGAAATATGAGCTCAAATCTCTTTATAATACGAATTTTAGCTAATAAAGTGCGTTAATCCACATCTTTTTGTATTTATATTTTGTTTTGTTTGAGAAAATAAACATTTAATTAATCGATGTTTGTTGATGCAGTAAAGCTGAAATAAGACTTAATGTCTCTAGTAATGTTTCCAAGAATGGTTGCTGCAGCACTAATATCGTGCTATAAAGGAAGTAGCTTCTTAAAGTTTTAAAGAAGGATGAGCTCAACACTCTTTATAAAATGAATTTTTGTTAATAAAGTGCGTTAATCAACACTATTTTGTGTTTATATTTTGTTTTCTTTGAGAAAATATACATTTAATTAATCGATGTATGTTGATGCAGTAAAGCTATAATAAGACCTAATGTCTATAGAAATATTTCCAAGAATGTATCCTGCAGCACTAATATAGTGCTTTAAAAGAAGTAGCTGGCAGAACGAAAGTTTTAAGGAAAGATGAGCTCAAATCTCTTTATAATACGAATTTTAGCTAATAAAGTGCGTTAATCCGCACTTTTTGTGTTTATATTTTGTTTCCTTTGAGAAAATAAACATTTAATTAACCTATGTTTCTTGATGCAGTAAAGCTAAAAATAGACTAAAGAAAGAACTAATGTCTATAGTAATGTTTCCAAGAATGGTTGCTGCAGCACTAATATAGTGCTATAAAGAAGTAGCTGGCAGAACTAAAGTTTTAAAGAAGATGAGCTCAAATCACTTTATAATACAAATTTTAGCTAATAAAGTGCGTTAATCCACACTTTTTTGTGATTATATTTTGTTTTCTTTGAGAAAATAAGCATTTAATTCATCGATGTTTGTTGATGCAATGAAGCTAAATTAAAACTAAAGAAAATACAAATGTCTATAGTAATGCTTCCAAGAATGGTTGCTGTAGCACTAATATAGTGCTATATAAGAATTAGCTGTCAGAACTAAAGTTTTAAAGAAAGATGAGCTCAAAACTCTTTATAATACGAATTTTAGCTAATAAAGTGCGTTAATCCACACTTTTTTGTGTTTATATTTTGTTTTCTTTCAAAAAATAAACATTTAATTAACCGATGTTTGTTGATGCAGTAAAGCTAAAATTAAACTAAAATAAGAACTAATGTCTATAGTAATGTTTCCAAGAATGGTTGCTGCAGCACTAACAAAGTGCTATAAAAGAAGTAGCTGGCAGGACTAAAGTTTTAAAGAAATATGAGCTCAAATCTCTTTATAATACGAATTTTAGCTAATAAAGTACGTTAATCCACATCTTTTTGTGTTTATATTTTTTTTCTTTGAGAAAATAAACATTTAATTAATCGATGTTTGTTGATGCAGTAAAGCTGAAATAAGACTTAATGTCTCTAGTAATGTTTCCAAGAATGGTTGCTGCAGCACTAATATCGTGCTATAAAGGAAGTAGCTTCTTAAAGTTTTAAAGAAGGATGAGCTCAAAACTCTTTATATAATGAATTTTTGCTAATAAAGTGCGTTAATCCACACTTTTTGTGGTTATATTTTGTTTTCTTTGAGAAAATAAACATGTAATTAATCGATGTTTGTTGATGCAGTAAAGCTATAATAAGACCTAATGTCTATAATAATGTTTCTAAGAATGGTTGCTGCAGCACTAATATAGTGCTATAAAAGAAGTAGCTGGCAGAACTAAAGTTTTAAAGAAAGATGAGCTCAAGTCTCTTTATAATAGGAATTTTAGCTAATAAAGTGCGTTAATCCGCATTTTTTGTTTTTATATTTTGTTTTCTTTGAGAAAATATACATTTAATTAACCTATGTTAGTTGATGCAGTAAAGCTTAAAATGGACTAAAGAAAGACCTAATGTCTATAGTAATGTTTCCAAGAATGGTTGCTGAAGCACTAATATAGTGCTATAAAGAAGTAGCTGGCAGAACTAAAGTTTTAAAGAAGATGAGCTCAAATCTCTTTATAATACAAATTTTAGCTAATAAAGAGCGTTAATCCGCACTTTTTGTGGTTATATTTTGTTTTCTTTGAGAAAATAAGCATTTAATTCATCGATGTTTGCTGATGCAGTGAAGCTAACATAAGACATAATAACAAAAGAAATAATGTCTATAGTAATGTTTCCAAGAATGGTTGCTGTAGCACTAATATAGTGCTATATAAGAATTAGCTGGCAGAACTAAAGTTTTAAAGAAAGATGAGCTCAAAACTCTTTATAATACGAATTCTAGCTAATAAAGTGCGTTAATCCACACTTTTTTGTGTTTATATTTTGTTTTCTTTGAAAAAATAAACATTTAATTAACCGATGTTTGTTGATGCAGTAAAGCTAAAATTAAACTAAAATAAGAACTAATGTCTATAGTAATGTTTCCAAGAATGGTTGCTGCAGCACTAACAAAGTGCTATAAAAGAAGTAGCTGGCAGGACTAAAGTTTTAAAGAAATATGAGCTCAAATCTCTTTATAATACGAATTTTAGCTAATAAAGTACGTTAATCCACATCTTTTTGTGTTTATATTTTTTTTCTTTGAGAAAATAAACATTTAATTAATCGATGTTTGTTGATGCAGTAAAGCTGAAATAAGACTTAATGTCTCTAGTAATGTTTCCAAGAATGGTTGCTGCAGCACTAATATCGTGCTATAAAGGAAGTAGCTTCTTAAAGTTTTAAAGAAGGATGAGCTCAAAACTCTTTATATAATGAATTTTTGCTAATAAAGTGCGTTAATCCACACTTTTTGTGGTTATATTTTGTTTTCTTTGAGAAAATAAACATGTAATTAATCGATGTTTGTTGATGCAGTAAAGCTATAATAAGACCTAATGTCTATAATAATGTTTCTAAGAATGGTTGCTGCAGCACTAATATAGTGCTATAAAAGAAGTAGCTGGCAGAACTAAAGTTTTAAAGAAAGATGAGCTCAAGTCTCTTTATAATAGGAATTTTAGCTAATAAAGTGCGTTAATCCGCATTTTTTGTTTTTATATTTTGTTTTCTTTGAGAAAATATACATTTAATTAACCTATGTTAGTTGATGCAGTAAAGCTTAAAATGGACTAAAGAAAGACCTAATGTCTATAGTAATGTTTCCAAGAATGGTTGCTGCAGCACTAATATAGTGCTATAAAAGAAGTAGCTGGCAGAACTAAAGTTTAAAGAAAGATGAGCTCAAGTCTCTTTATAATAGGAATTTTAGCTAATAAAGTGCGTTAATCCGCATTTTTTGTTTTTATATTTTGTTTTCTTTGAGAAAATAAACATTTAATTAACCTATGTTCGTTGATGCAGTAAAGCTAAAGTAAGACCTAATGTCTATAGTAATGTTTCCAAGAATAGTTGCTGCAGCACTAATATAGTGCTATAAAAGACGTACCTGGCAGAACTAAAGTTTTAAATCAAGATGAGCTCAAAACTCTTTATAATACCAATTTTAACTAATAAAGTGCGTTAATCCACACTTTTTGTGGTTATATTTTGTTTTCTTTGAGAAAATAAAGATTTAATTAACATATGTTTGTTGATGCAGTAAAGCTAAAAATAGACTAAAGAAAGAACTAATGTCTATAGTAATGTTTCCAAGAATGGTTGCTGCAGCACTAATGTAGTGCTATGAAAGAAGTAGCTGGCAGAACTAAAGTTTTAAAGAAAGATGAGCTAAAAACTGTTTATAATACAAATTTTAGCTAATAAAGTGCGCTAATCCACACTTTTTGTGGTTACATTTTGTTTTCTTTGAGAAAATAAACATTTAATTAACCTATGTTAGTTGTTGCAGTAAAGCTTAAAATAGACTAAAGAAAGAACTAATGTCTATAGTAATGTTTCCAAGAATGGTTGCTGCAGCACTAATATAGTGCTATATAGAAGTAGCTTGCAGAACTAACGTTTTAAAGAAAGATAAGCTGAAAACTCTTTATAATAGGACTTTTAGCTAAAAAAGTGCCTTAATCAACACTTTTTTGTGTTTGAATTTTGTTTTCTTTGAGAAAATAAACATTTATTTCATTGATGTTTGTTGATGCAGTGAAGCTAAAATAAGACTAAAGAAAGAAATAATGTATATAGTAATGTTTCCAAGAATGGTTGCTGCAGCACTAACATAGTGCTATAAAGAAGTACCTGGCAGAACTAAAGTTTTAATGAAGATGAGCTCAAATCTCTTTATAATACAAATTTTAGCTAATAAAGTGCGTTAATCCGCACTTTTTGTGGTTATATTTTGTTTTCTTTGAGAAAATAAACATTTAATTCATCGATGTTTGTTGATGCAGTAAAAATGAAATTAGACTAAAGAAAATATAAATGTCTATAGTAATGCTTCCGAGAATGGTTGCTGTAGCACTAATATAGTGCTATAAAAGAATTAGCTGGCAGAACTAAAGTTTTAAATCAAGATGAGCTCAAAGCTCTTTATAATACCAATTTTAACTGATAAAGTGCGTTAATCCACACTTTTTGTGGATATATTTTGTTTTCTTTGAGAAAATAAATATTTAATTAATCGATGTTTGTTGATGCAGTAAAGCTGAAATAAGACTTAATGTCTCTAGTAATGTTTCCAGGAATGGTTGCTGCAGCACTAATATCGTGCTATAAAAGAATTAGCTGGCAGAACTAAAGTTTTAAATCAAGATGAGCTCAAAACTCTTTATAATACCAATTTTAACTAATAACGTGCGTTAATCCACACTTTTTGTGGTTATATTTTGTTTTCTTTGAGAAAATAAACATTTAATAAACCTATGTTTGTTGATGCAGTAAAGCTAAAAATAGACTAAAGAAAGAACTAATGTCTATAGTAATGTTTCCAAAAATGGTTGCTGCAGCACTAATGTAGTGCTATGAAAGAAGTAGCTGGCAAAACTAAAGTTTTAAAGAAGATGAGCTCAAATTTCTTTATAATACAAATTTTAGCTAATAAAGTGCGTTAAACCGCACTTTTTGTGGTTATATTTTGATTTCTTTGAGAAAATAAGCATGTAATTCATTGATGTTTGTTGATGCAGTGAAGCTAAAATAAGACTAAAGAAAGAAATAATGTCTATAGTAATGTTTCCAAGAATTGTTGCTGCAGCACTAATATAGTGCTATAAAAGAAGTAGCTGGCAGAACTAAAGTTTTAAAGAAAGATGAACTGAAAACTCTTTATAATACAAATTTTAGCTAATAAAGTGGTTAATCCACAGTTTTTTGTGTTTATATTTTGTTTTCTTTGAAAAATTAAACATTTAAATAACCGATGTTTGTTGATGCAGTAAAGCTAAAATTAGACTGAAGAAAGAGCTAATGTCTATAGCAATGTTACCAAGAATGGTTGCTGCAGCACTAACATAGTGCTATAAAGAAGTACCTGGCAGAACTAAAGTTTTAATGATGAGCTCAAATCTCTTTATATTACAACTTTTAGCTAATAAAGTGCGTTAATCCGCACTTTTTGTGGTTATATTTTGTTTTCTTTGAGAAAATAAACATTTAATTCATCGATGTTTGTTGATGCAGTAAAAATGAAATTAGACTAAAGAAAATACAAATGACTATAGTAATGCTTCCAAGAATGGTTGCTGAAGCACTAATATAGTGCTATAAAAGAATTAGCTGTCAGAACTAAAGTTTTAAAGGAAGATGAGCTCAAAACTCTTTATAATACGAAATTTAGCTAATAAAGTGCGTTAATCCACACTTTTTTGTGTTTATATTTTGTTTTCTTTGAGAAAATAAACATTTAATTAACCTATGTTTGTTGATTCAGTAAAGCTAAAATTAGACTAAAGAAAGAACTAATGTCTATAGTAATGTTTCCAGGAATGGTTGCTGCAGCACTAATATAGTGCTATAAAAGAAGTAGCTGGCAGATCTAAAGTTTTAAATCAAGATGAGCTCAAAACTCTTTATAATACCAATTTTAACTAATAAAGTGCGTTAATCCACACTTTTTGTGATTATATTTTGTTTTCTTTGAGAAAATAAACATTTAATTAATCGATGTTTGTTGATGCAGTAAAGCTAAAATAAGACCTAATGTCTATAGTAATGTTTCCAAGAATGGTTCCTGTAGCACTAATAAAGTGCTACAAAAGAAGTAGCTGGCAGGACTAAAGTTTTAAAGAAATATGAGCTCAAATCTCTTTATAATACGAATTTTAGCTAATGAAGTGCGTTAATCCACACTTTTTGTGTTTATATTTTGTTTTCTTTGAGAAAATAAACATTTAATTAATCGATGTTTGTTGATGCAGTAAAGCTGAAATAAGACTTAATGTCTCTAGTAATGTTTCCAAGAATGGTTGCTGCAGCACTAATATCGTGCTATAAAGGAAGTAGCTTCTTAAAGTTTTAAAGAAGGATGAGCTCAAAACTCTTTATATAATGAATTTTTGCTAATAAAGTGCGTTAATCAACACTATTGTGTGTTTATATTTTGTTTTCTTTGAGAAAATATACATTTAATTAATCGATGTTTGTTGATGCAGTAAAGCTAAAATAAGACCTAATGTCTATAGTAATATTTCCAAGAATGTATCCCGCAGCACTAATATAGTGCTAAAAAAGAAGTAGCTGGCAGAACTAAAGTTTTAAAGAAAGATGAGCTCAAATCTCTTTATAATACGAATTTTAGCTAATAAAGTGCGTTAATCCGCACCTTTTGTGTTTATATTTTGTCTTCTTTGAGAAAATAAACATTTAATTAACCTTTGTTTGTTGATGCAGTAAAGCTAAAAATAGACTAAAGAAAGAAATAATGTCTATAGTAATGTTTCCAAGAATGGTTGCTGCAGCACTAATATAGTTCTATAAAAGAAGTAGCTGAAAGAACTAAAGTTTTAAATCAAGATGAGCTCAAAACTCTTTATAATACCAATTTTAACTAATAAAGTGCGTTAATCCACACTTTTAGTGGTTATATTTTGTTTTCTTTGAGAAAATAAACATTTAAATAATCGATATTTGTTGATGCAGTAAAGCTAAATAAGACCTAATGTCTATAGTAATGTTTCCAAGAATGGTTGCTGCAGCACTATTAAAGTGCTATAAAAGAAGTAGCTGGCAGGACTAAAGTTTTAAAGAAATATGAGCTCAAATCTCTTTATAATACGAATTTTAGCTAATGAAGTGCGTTAATCCACACTTTTTGTGTTTATATTTTGTTTTCTTTGAGAAAATAAACATTTAATTAATCGATGTTTGTTGATGCAGTAAAGCTGAAATAAGACTTAATGTCTCTAGTAATGTTTCCAAGAATGGTTGCTGCAGCACTAATATCGTGCTATAAAGGAAGTAGCTTCTTAAAGTTTTATAGAAGGATGAGCTCAAAACTCTTTATATAATGAATTTTAGCTAATAAAGTGCGTTAATCAACACTATTTTGTGTTTAGATTTTGTTTTTTTTGAGAAAATAAACATTTAATTAATCGATGTTTGTTGATGCAGTAAAGCTATAATAAGACCTAATGTCTATAGTAATATTTCCAAGAATGTATCCTGCAGCACTAATATAGTGCTATAAAAGAAGTAGCTGGCAGAACTAAAGTTTTAAAGAAAGATGAGCTCAAAACTGTTTATAATACAAATTTTAGCTAATAAAGTGCGCTAATCCGCACTTTTTGTGTTTACATTTTATTTTCTTTGAGAAAATAAACATTTAATTAACCTGTGTTTGTTGATGCAGTAAAGCTAAAAATACACTAAAGAAAGAACTAATGTCTATAGTAATGTTTCCGAGAATGGTTGCTGCAGCACTAATATAGTGCTATAAAGAAGTAGCTGTCAGAACTAAAGTTTTAAAGAAAGATGAGCTCAAAACTCTTTATATAATGAATTTTTGCTAATAAAGTGCGTTAATCAACACTATTTTGTGTTTATATTTTGTTTTCTTTGAGAAAATAAACATTTAATTAATCGATGTTTGTTGATGCAGTAAAGCTGAAATAAGACTTAATGTCTCTAGTAATGTTTCCAAGAATGGTTGCTGCAGCACTAATATCGTGCTATAAAGGAAGTAGCTTCTTAAAGTTTTAAAGAAGGATGAGCTCAAAACTCTTTATATAATGAATTTTTGCTAATAAAGTGCGTTAATCCACACTTTTTGTGGTTATATTTTGTTTTCTTTGAGAAAATAAACATTTAATTAATCGATGTTTGTTGATGCAGTAAAGCTGAATTAAGACTTAATGTCTCTAGTATTGTTTCCAAGAATGGTTGCTGCTGCACTTATATAGTGCTATAAAGGAAGTAGCTGGCAGAACTAAAGTTTTAAATCAAGATGAGCTCAAAACTCTATATAATACCAATTTTAACTTATAAAGTGCATTAATCCACACTTTTTGTGGTTATATTTTGTTTTCTTTAAGAAAATAAACATTTAATTAACCTATGTTTGTTGATGCAGTAAAGCTAAAAATAGACTAAAGAAAGAACTAATGTCTACAGTAATGTTTCCAAGAATGGTTGCTGCAGCACTAATATAGTGCTATGAAAGAAGTATCTGGCAGAACTAAAGTTTTAAGGAAAGATGAGCTCAAAACTGTTTATAATACAAATTTTAGCTAATAAAGTGCGCTAATCCGCACTTTTTTTGTTTACATTTTGTTTTCTTTGAGAAAATAAACATTTAATTAACCTATGTTTGTTGATGCAGTAAAGCTAAAAATAGACTAAAGAAAGAACTAATGTCTATAGTAATGTTTCCAAGAATGGTTGCTGCAGCACTAATATAGTGCTATAAAGAAGTAGCTGGCAGAACTAAAGTTTTAAAGAAGATGAGCTCAAATCTCTTTATAATACAAATTTTAGCTAATAAAGTGCGTTAATCCGCACTTTTTGTGGTTATATTTTGTTTTCTTTGAGAAAATAAACATTTAATTCATCGATGTTTGTTGATGCAGTAAAAATGAAATTAGACTAAAGAAAATACAAATGTCTATAGTAATGCTTCCAAGAATGGTTGCTGTAGCACTAATATAGGGCTATAAAAGAATTAGCTGTCAGAACTAAAGTTTTAAAGAAAGATGAGCTCAAAACTCTTTATAATACGAATTTTAGCTAATAAAGTGCGTTAATCCACACTTTTTTGTGTTTATATTTTGTTTTCTTTGAGAAAATAAACATTCAATTAATCGATGATTGTTGATGCAGTAAAGCTGAAATAAGACTTAATGTCTCTAGTAATGTTTCCAAGAATGGTTGCTGCAGCACTAATATCGTGCTATAAAGGAAGTAGCTTCTTAAAGTTTTAAAGAAGGATGAGCTCAAAACTCTTTATATAATGAATTTTTGCTAATAAAAAGCGTTAATGCACACTTTTTGTGGTTATATTTTGTTTTCTTTGAGAAAATAAACATTTAAATAATCGATGTTTGTTGATGCAGTAAAGCTATAATAAGACCTAATGTCTATAGAATGTTTCCAAGAATAGTTGCTGCAGCACTTATATAGTGCTATAAAGGAAGTAGCTGGCAGAACTAAAGTTTTAAATCAAGATGAGCTCAAAACTCTATATAATACCAATTTTAACTTATAAAGTGCATTAATCCACACTTTTTGTGGTTATATTTTGTTTTCTTTAAGAAAATAAACATTTAATTAACCTATGTTTGTTGATGCAGTAAAGCTAAAAATAGACTAAAGAAAGAACTAATGTCTACAGTAATGTTTCCAAGAATGGTTGCTGCAGCACTAATATAGTGCTATGAAAGAAGTAGCTGGCAGAACTAAAGTTTTAAGGAAAGATGAGCTCAAAACTGTTTATAATACAAATTTTAGCTAATAAAGTGCGCTAATCCGCACTTTTTTTGTTTACATTTTGTTTTCTTTGAGAAAATAAACATTTAATTAACCTATGTTTGTTGATGCAGTAAAGCTAAAATTAGACTAAAGAAAGAACTAATGTCTATAGTAATGTTTCCAAGAATGGTTGCTGCAGCACTAATATAGTGCTATAAAGAAGTAGCTGGCAGAACTAAAGTTTTAAAAAAGATGAGCTCAAATCTCTTTATAATACAAATTTTAGCTAATAAAGTGCGTTAATCCACACTTTTTGTGTTTATATTTTGTTTTCTTTTAGAAAATAAACATTTAATTCATCGATGTTTGTTGATGCAGTAAAAATGAAATTAGACTAAAGAAAATACAAATGTCTATAGTAATGTTTCCAAGAATGGTTGCTGTAGCACTAATATAGTGCTATAAAAGAATTAGCTGGCAGAACTAAAGTTTTAAAGAAAGATGAGCTCAAAACTCTTTATAATACGAATTTTAGCTAATAAAGTGCGTTAATCCACACTTTTTTGTGTTTATATTTTGTTTTCTTTGAGAAAATAAACATTTAATTAATCGATGATTGTTGATGCAGTAAAGCTGAAATAAGACTTAATGTCTCTAGTAATGTTTCCAAGAATGGTTGCTGCAGCACTAATATCGTGGAAGTAGCTTCTTAAAGTTTTAAAGAAGGATGAGCTCAAAACTCTTTATATAATGAATTTTTGCTAATAAAAAGCGTTAATGCACACTTTTTGTGGTTATATTTTGTTTTCTTTGAGAAAATAAACATTTAAATAATCGATGTTTGTTGATGCAGTAAAGCTAAAATAAGACCTAATGTCTATAGTAATGTTTCCAAGAATGGTTGCTGCAGCACTAATAAAGTGCTATAAAAGAATTGGCTGGCAGGACTAAAGTTTTAAAGAAATATGAGCTCAAATCTCTTTATAATACGAATTTTAGCTAATGAAGTGCGTTAATCCACACTTTTTGTGTTTATATTTTGTTTTCTTTGAGAAAATAAACATTTAATTAATTTATGTTTGTTGATGCAGTAGAGCTGAAATAAGACTTAATGTCTCTAGTAATGTTTCCAAGAATGGTTGCTGCAGCACTAATATCGTGCTATAAAGGACGTAGCTTCTTAAAGTTTTAAAGAAGGATGTGCTCAAAACTCTTTATATAATGAATTTTAGCTAATAAAGTGCGTTAATCAACACTATTTTGTGTTTATATTTTGTTTTTTTTGAGAAAATAAACATTTAATTAATCGATGTTTGTTGATGCAGTAAAGCTGTAATAAGACCTAATGTCTATAGTAATATTTCCAAGAATGTATCCTGCAGCACTAATATAGTGCTATAAAAGAAGTAGCTGGCAGAACTAAAGTTTTAAGGAAAGATGAGCTCAAATCTCTTGATAATACGAATTTTAGCTAATAGAGTGCGTTAATCCGCACTTTTTGTGTTTATATTTTGTCTTCTTTGAGAAAATAAACATTTAATTCACCTATGTTTGTTGATGCAGTAAAGCTAAAAATAGACTAAAGAAAGAACTAATGTCTATAGTAATGTTTCCAAGAATGTTTGCTGCAGCACTAATAAAGTGCTATAAAAGAAGTAGCTGGCAGGACTAAAGTTTTAAAGAAATATGAGCTCAAATCTCTTTATAATACGAATTTTAGCTAATAAAGTGCGTTAATCCACATCTTTTTGTGTTTATATTTTGTTTTCTTTGAGAAAATAAACATTTAATTAATCGATGATTGTTGATGCAGTAAAGCTGAAATAAGACTTAATGTCTCTAGTAATGTTTCCAAGAATGGTTGCTGCAGCACTAATATCGTGCTATAAAGGAAGTAGCTTCTTAAAGTTTTAAAGAAGGATGAGCTCAAAACTCTTTATATAATGAATTTTTGCTAATAAAAAGCGTTAATGCACACTTTTTGTGGTTATATTTTGTTTTCTTTGAGAAAATAAACATTTAAATAATCGATGTTTGTTGATGCAGTAAAGCTAAAATAAGACCTAATGTCTATAGTAATGTTTCCAAGAATGGTTGCTGCAGCACTAATAAAGTGCTATAAAAGAATTGGCTGGCAGGACTAAAGTTTTAAAGAAATATGAGCTCAAATCTCTTTATAATACGAATTTTAGCTAATGAAGTGCGTTAATCCACACTTTTTGTGTTTATATTTTGTTTTCTTTGAGAAAATAAACATTTAATTAATTTATGTTTGTTGATGCAGTAGAGCTGAAATAAGACTTAATGTCTCTAGTAATGTTTCCAAGAATGGTTGCTGCAGCACTAATATCGTGCTATAAAGGAAGTAGCTTCTTAAAGTTTTAAAGAAGGATGTGCTCAAAACTCTTTATATAATGAATTTTAGCTAATAAAGTGCGTTAATCAACAGTATTTTGTGTTTATATTTTGTTTTTTTTGAGAAAATAAACATTTAATTAATCGATGTTTGTTGATGCAGTAAAGCTGTAATAAGACCTAATGTCTATAGTAATATTTCCAAGAATGTATCCTGCAGCACTAATATAGTGCTATAAAAGAAGTAGCTGGCAGAACTAAAGTTTTAAGGAAAGATGAGCTCAAATCTCTTGATAATACGAATTTTAGCTAATAGAGTGCGTTAATCCGCACTTTTTGTGTTTATATTTTGTCTTCTTTGAGAAAATAAACATTTAATTCACCTATGTTTGTTGATGCAGTAAAGCTAAAAATAGACTAAAGAAAGAACTAATGTCTATAGTAATGTTTCCAAGAATGTTTGCTGCAGCACTAATAAAGTGCTATAAAAGAAGTAGCTGGCAGGACTAAAGTTTTAAAGAAATATGAGCTCAAATCTCTTTATAATACGAATTTTAGCTAATAAAGTGCGTTAATCCACACTTTTTGTGGTTATATTTTGTTTTCTTTGAGAAAATAAACATTTAATTAATCGATGTTTGTTGATGCAGTAAAGCTAAAATAAGACCTAACGTCTATAGTAATGTTTCCAAGAATGGTTGCTGCAGCACTAATAAAGTGCTATAAAAGAAGTAGCTTCTTAAAGTTTTAAAGAAGGATGAGCTCAAAACTCTTTATAATACCAATTTTAACTAATAAAGTGCATTAATCCACATCTTTTTGTGTTTATATTTTGTTTTCTATGAGAAAATAAACATTTAATTAATCGATGTTTGTTGATGCAGTAAAGCTGAAATAAGACTTAATGTTTCCAAGAATGGTTGCTGCAGCACTAATATCGTGCTATAAAGGAAGTAGCTTCTTAAAGTTTTAAAGAAGGATGAGCTCAAAACTCTTTATATAATGAATTTTTGCTAATAAAGTGCGTTAATCCACACTTTTTGTGGTTATATTTTGTTTTCTTTGAGAAAATAAACATTTAATTAATCGATGTTTGTTGATGCAGTAAAGCTATAATAAGACCTAATGTCTATAGAATGTTTCCAAGAATAGTTGCTGCAGCACTTATATAGTGCTATAAAGGAAGTAGCTGGCAGAACTAAAGTTTTAAATCAAGATGAGCTCAAAACTCTTTATAATACCAATTTTAACTTATAAAGTGCATTAATCCACACTTTTTGTGGTTATATTTTGTTTTCTTTAAGAAAATAAACATTTAATTAACCTATGTTTGTTGATGCAGTAAAGCTAAAAATAGACTAAAGAAAGAACTAATGTCTATAGTAATGTTTCCAAGAATGGTTGCTGCAGCACTAATATAGTGCTATGAAAGAAGTAGCTGGCAGAATTAAAGTTTTAAAGAAAGATGAGCTCAAAACTGTTTATAATACAAATTTTAGCTATAAAAGTGCGCTAATCCGCACTTTTTGTGTTTACATTTTGTTTTCTTTGAGAAAATAAACATTTAATTAACCTATGTTTGTTGATGCAGTAAAGCTAAAATTAGACTTAAGAAAGTACTATTGTCTATAGTAATGTTTCCAAGAATGGTTGCTGCAGCACTAATAAAGTGCTATAAAGGAAGTAGCTTCTTAAAGTTTTAAAGAAGGATGAGCTCAAAACTCTTTACTTAATGAATTTTAGCTAATAAAGTGCGTTAATCCGCACTTTTTGTGTTTATATTTTGTTTTCTTTGAGAAAATAAACATTTAATTAATCGATGTTTGTTGATGCAGTAAAGCTGAAATAAGACTTAATGTCTCTAGTAATGTTTCCAAGAATGGTTGCTGCAGCACTAATATCGTGCTATAAAGGAAGTAGCTTCTTAAAGTTTTAAAGAAGGATGAGCTCAAAACTCTTTATATAATGATTTTTAGCTAATAAAGTGCGTTAATCAACACTATTTTGTGTTTATATTTTGTTTTTTTTGAGAAAATAAACATTTAATTAATCGATGTTTGTTGATGCAGTAAAGCTATAATAAGACCTAATGTCTATAGTAATATTTCCAAGAATGTATCCTGCAGCACTAATATAGTGCTATAAAAGAAGTAGCTGGCAGAACTAAAGTTTTAAAGAAAGATTAGCTCAAAACTGTTTATAATACAAATTTTAGCTAATAAAGTGCGCTAATCCGCACTTTTTGTGTTTACATTTTGTTTTCTTTGAGAAAATAAACATTTAATTAACCTATGTTTGTTGATGCAGTAAAGCTAAAAATAGACTAAAGAAAGAACTAATGTCTATAGTAATGTTTCCAAGAATGGTTGCTGCAGCACTAATATAGTGCTATAAAGAAGTAGCTGTCAGAACTAAAGTTTTAAAGAAAGATGAGCTCAAAACTCTTTATATAATGAATTTTTGCTAATAAAGTGCGTTAATCCACACTTTTTGTGGTTATATTTTGTTTTCTTTGAGAAAATAAACATTTAATTAATCGATGTTTGTTGATGCAGTAAAGCTGAAATAAGACTTAATGTCTCTCGTAATGTTTCCAAGAATGGTTGCTGCAGCACTAATATCGTGCTATAAAGGAAGTAGCTTCTTAAAGTTTTAAAGAAGGATGAGCTCAAAACTGTTTATAATACAAATTTTAGCTAATAAAGTGCACTAATCCGCACTTTTTGTGTTTTCATTTTGTTTTCTTTGAGAAAATAAACATTTAATTAACCTATGTTTGTTGATGCAGTAAAGCTAAAAATAGACTAAAGAAAGAACTAATGTCTCTAGTAATGTTTCCAAGAATGGTTGCTGAAGCACTAATATAGTGCTATAAAAGAAGTAGCTGGCAGAACTAAAGTTTTAAAGAAATATGAGCTCAAATCTCTTTATAATACGAATTTTAGTTAATAAAGTGCGTTAATCCACATCTTTTTGTGTTTATATATTTTTTTCTTTGAGAAAATAAACATTTAATTAATCGATGTTTGTTGATGCAGTAAAGCTGAAATAAGAGTTATTGTCTCTAGTAATGTTTCCAGGAATGGTTGCTGCAGCACTAATATCGTGCTATAAAGGAAGTAGCTTCTTAAAGTTTTAAAGAAGGATGAGCTCAAAACTCTTTATATAATGAATTTTTGCTAATAAAGTGCGTTAATCCACACTTTTTGTGGTTATATTTTGTTTTCTTTGAGAAAATAAACATTTAATTAATCGATGTTTGTTGATGCAGTAAAGCTATAATAAGACCTAATGTCTATATTAATGTTTCCAAGAATGGTTTCTACAGCACTAATATAGTGCTATAAAAGAAGTAGCTGGCAGAACTAAAGTTTTAAAGAAAGATGAGCTCAAATCTCCTGATAATAGGAATTTTAGCTAATAAAGTGCGTTAATCCGCATCTTTTTGTGTTTATATTTTGTTTTCTTTGAGAAAATAAACATTTAATTAACCTATGTTATTTGATGCAGTAAAGCTAAAGTAAGACCTAATGTCTATAGTAATGTTTCCAAGAATAGTAGCTGCAGCACTAATATAGTGCTATAAAAGAAGTAGCTGGCAGAACTAAAGTTTTAAAGAAAGATGAGCTCAAAACTCTTTATAATACCAATTTTAACTAATAAAGTGCGTTAATCCACACTTTTTGTGGTTATATTTTGTTTTCTTTGAGAAAATAAACATTTAATTAACCTATGTTTGTTGATGCAGTAAAGCTAAAAATAGACTAAAGAAAGAACTAATGTCTATAGTAATGTTTCCAAGAATGGTTGCTGCAGCACTAATGTAGTGCTATGAAAGAAGTAGCTGGCAGAACTAAAGTTTTAAAGAAAGATGAGCTCAAAACTGTTTATAATATAAATTTTAGCTAATAAAGTGCGCTAATCCACACTTTTTGTGTTTAAATTTTGTTTTCTTTGAGAAAATAAACATTTAATTAACCTATGTTCGTTGATGCAGTAAAGCTAAAAATAGACTAAAGAAAGAACTAATGTCTATAGTAATGTTTCCAAGAATAGTTGCTGCAGCACTAATATAGTGCTATAAAGAAGTAGCTGGCAGAACTAAAATTTTAAAGAAGATGAGCTCAAATTTCTTTATAATACAAATTTTAGCTAATAAAGTGCGTTAATCCGCACTTTTTGTGGTTATATTTTGATTTCTTTGAGAAAATAAGCATGTAATTCATCGATGTTTGTTGATGCAGTGAAGCTAAAATAAGACTAAAGAAAGAAATAATGTCTATAGTAATGTTTCCAAGAATTGTTGCTGCAGCACTAATATAGTGCTATAAAAGAAGTAGCTGGCAGAACTAAAGTTTTAAAGAAAGATGAACTGAAAACTCTTTATAATACAAATTTTAGCTAATAAAGTGGTTAATCCACAGTTTTTTGTGTTTATATTTTGTTTTCTTTGAAAAATTAAACATTTAAATAACCGATGTTTGTTGATGCAGTAAAGCTAAAATTAGACTGAAGAAAGAGCTAATGTCTATAGCAATGTTACCAAGAATGGTTGCTGCAGCACTAACATAGTACTATAAAGAAGTACCTGGCAGAACTAAAGTTTTAGTGATGAGCTCAAATCTCTTTATATTACAACTTTTAGCTAATAAAGTGCGTTAATCTGCACTTTTTGTGGTTATATTTTGTTTTCTTTGAGAAAATAAACATTTAATTCATCGATGTTTGTTGATGCAGTAAAAATGAAATTAGACTAAAGAAAATACAAATGACTATAGTAATGCTTCCAAGAATGGTTGCTGAAGCACTAATATAGTGCTATAAAAGAATTAGCTGTCAGAACTAAAGTTTTAAAGGAAGATGAGCTCAAAACTCTTTATAATACGAAATTTAGCTAATAAAGTGCGTTAATCCCGCTTTTTTGTGTTTATATTTTGTTTTCTTTCAAAAAATAAACATTTAATTAACCGATGTTTGTTGATGCAGTAAAGCTAAAATTAGACTAAAGAAAGTACTAATGTCTATAGTAATGTTTCCAAGAATGGTTGCTGCAGCACTAATATAGTGCTATTAAAGAAGTAGCTGGCAGATCTAAAGTTCTAAATCAAGATGAGCTCAAAACTCTTTATAATACCAATTTTAAGTAATAAAGTGCGTTAATCCACACTTTTTGTGGTTATATTTTGTTTTCTTTGAGAAAATAAACATTTAATTAATCGATGTTTGTTGATGCAGTAAAGCTAAAATAAGACCTAATGTCTATAGTAATGTTTCCAAGAATGGTTGCTGTAGCACTAATAAAGTGCTACAAAAGAAGTAGCTGGCAGGACTAAAGTTTTAAAGAAATATGAGCTCAAATCTCTTTATAATACGAATTTTAGCTAATAAAGTGCGTTAATCCACAATTTTTGTGTTTATATTTTGTTTTCTTTGAGAAAATAAACATTTAATTAATCGATGTTTGTTGATGCAGTAAAGCTGAAATAAGACTTAATGTCTCTAGTAATGTTTCCAAGAATGGTTGCTGCAGCACTAATATCGTGCTATAAAGGAAGTAGCTTCTTAAAGTTTTAAAGAAGGATGAGCTCAAAACTCTTTATATAATGAATTTTTGCTAATAAAGTGCGTTAATCAACACTATTTTGTGTTTATATTTTGTTTTCTTTGAGAAAATAAACATTTAATTAATCGATGTTTGTTGATGCAGTAAAGCTAAAATAAGACCTAATGTCTATATTAATATTTCCAAGAATGTATCCTGCAGCACTAATATAGTGCTATAAAAGAAGTAGCTGGCAGAACTAAAGTTTTAAAGAAAGATGAGCTCAAATCTCTTTATAATACGAATTTTAGCTAATAAAGTGCGCTAATCCGCACCTTTTGTGTTTATATTTTGTCTTCTTTGAGAAAATAAACATTTGATTAACCTATGTTTGTTGATGCAGTAAAGCTAAAAATAGACTAAAGAAAGAAATAATGTCTATAGTAATGTTTCCAAGAATGGTTGCTGCAGCACTAATATAGTGCTATAAAGAAGTAGCTGGCAGAACTAAAGTTTTAAAGAAGATGAGCTCAAATCTCTTTATAATACAAATTTTAGCTAATAAAGAGCGTTAATCCGCACTTTTTGTGGTTATATTTTGTTTTCTTTGAGAAAATAAACATTTAATTCATCGATGTTTGTTGATGCAGTAAAAATGAAATTAGACTAAAGAAAATACAAATGTCTATAGTAATTCTTCCAAGAATGGTTGCTGTAGCACTAATATAGTGCTATAAAAGAATTAGCTGTCAGAACTAAAGTTTTAAAGAAAGATGAGCTCAAAACTCTTTATAATACGAATTTTAGCCAATAAAGTGCGTTAATCCACACTTTTTGTGTTTATATTTTGTTTTCTTTGAGAAAATAAACATTTAATTAATCGATGTTTGTTGATGCAGTAAAGCTAAAATAAGACCTAATGTCTATAGTAATGTTTCCAAGAATGGTTGCTGCAGCACTAATAAAGTTCTATAAAAGAATTAGCTGGCAGGACTAAAGTTTTAAAGAAATATGAGCTCAAATCTCTTTATAATACGAATTTTAGCTAATGAAGTGCGTTAATCCACATCTTTTTGTGTTTATATTTTGTTTTCTTTGAGAAAATAAACATTTAATTAATCGATGATTGTTGATGCAGTAAAGCTGAAATAAGACTTAATGTCTTTAGTAATGTTTCCAAGAATGGTTGCTGCAGCACTAATATCGTGCTATAAAGGAAGTAGCTTCTTAAAGTTTTAAAGAAGGATGAGCTCAAAACTCTTTATATAATGAATTTTTGCTAATAAAAAGCGTTAATGCACACTTTTTGTGGTTATATTTTGTTTTCTTTGAGAAAATAAACATTTAAATAATCGATGTTTTTGATGCAGTAAAGCTAAAATAAGACCTAATGTCTATAGTAATGTTTCCAAGAATGGTTGCTGCAGCACTAATAAAGTGCTATAAAAGAATTGGCTGGCAGGACTAAAGTTTTAAAGAAATATGAGCTCAAATCTCTTTATAATACGAATTTTAGCTAATGAAGTGCGTTAATCCACACTTTTTGTGTTTATATTTTGTTTTCTTTGAGAAAATAAACATTTAATTAATCGATGTTTGTTGATGCAGTAGAGCTGAAATAAGACTTAATGTCTCTAGTAATGTTTCCAAGAATGTTTGCTGCAGCACTAATAAAGTGCTATAAAAGAAGTAGCTGGCAGGACTAAAGTTTTAAAGAAATATGAGCTCAAATCTCTTTATAATACGAATTTTAGCTAATAAAGTGCGTTAATCCACATCTTTTTGTGTTTATATTTTGTTTTCTTTGAGAAAATAAACATTTAATTAATCGATGATGTTTGATGCAGTAAAGCTGAAATAAGACTTAATGTCTTTAGTAATATTTCCAAGAATGGTTGCTGCAGCACTAATATCGTGCTATAAAGGAAGTAGCTTCTTAAAGTTTTAAAGAAATATGAGCTCAAATCTCTTTATAATACGAATTTTAGCTAATAAAGTGCGTTAATCCACACTTTTTGTGGTTATATTTTGTTTTCTTTGAGAAAATAAACATTTAATTAATCGATGTTTGTTGATGCAGTAAAGCTAAAATAAGACCTAACGTCTATAGTAATGTTTCCGAGAATGGTTGCTGCAGCACTAATAAAGTGCTATAAAAGAAGTAGCTGGCAGGACTAAAGTTTTAAAGATATATGAGCTCAAATCTCTTTATAATACGAATTTTAGCTAATAAAGTGCGTTAATCTACATCTTTTTGTGTTTTTATTTTGTTTTCTATGAGAAAATAAACATTTAATTAATCGATGTTTGTTGATGCAGAAAAGCTGAAATAAGACTTAATGTCTCTAGTAATGTTTCCAAGAATGGTTGCTGCAGCACTAATATCGTGCTATAAAGTAAGGAGCTTCTTAAAGTTTTAAAGAAGGATGAGCTCAAAACTCTTTATATAATGAATTTTTGCTAATAAAGTGCGTTAATCCACACTTTTTGTGGTTATATTTTGTTTTCTTTGAGAAAATAAACATTTAATTAATCGATGTTTGTTGATGCAGTAAAGCTATAATAAGACCTAATGTCTATAGAATGTTTCCAAGAATAGTTGCTGCAGCACTTATATAGTGCTATAAAAGAAGTAGCTGGCAGAACTAAAGTTTTAAAGAAAGATGAGCTCAAAACTGTTTATAATACAAATTTTAGCTAAAAAAGTGCGCTAATCCGCACTTTTTGTGTTTACATTTTGTTTACTTTGAGAAAATAAACATTTAATTAACCTATGTTTGTTGATGCAGTAAATCTAAAATTAGACTTAAGAAAGTACTAATGTCTATAGTAATGTTTCCAAGAATGGTTGCTGCAGCACTAAAATAGTGCTATAAAAGAAGTAGCTGGAAGAACTAAAGTTTTAAAGAAAGATGAGCTCAAATCTTTTGATAATACGAATTTTAGCTAATAAAGTGCGTTAATCAACACTTTTTCTTATTATATTTTGTTTTCTTTGAGAAAATAAACATTTAATTAATCGATGTTTGTTGATGCAGTAAAGCTATAATAAGACCTAATGTCTATAGGAATGTTTCCAAGAATGGTTGCTGCAGCACTAATAAAGTTCTATAAAAGAATTAGCTGGCAGGACTAAAGTTTTAAAGAAATATGAGCTCAAATCTCTTTATAATACGAATTTTAGCTAATGAAGTGCGTTAATCCACATCTTTTTGTGTTTATATTTTGTTTTCTTTGAGAAAATAAACATTTAATTAATCGATGATTGTTGATGCAGTAAAGCTGAAATAAGACTTAATGTCTTTAGTAATGTTTCCAAGAATGGTTGCTGCAGCACTAATATCGTGCTATAAAGGAAGTAGCTTCTTAAAGTTTTAAAGAAGGATGAGCTCAAAACTCTTTATATAATGAATTTTTGCTAATAAAAAGCGTTAATGCACACTTTTTGTGGTTATATTTTGTTTTCTTTGAGAAAATAAACATTTAAATAATCGATGTTTGTTGATGCAGTAAAGCTAATATAAGACCTAATGTCTATAGTAATGTTTCCAAGAATGGTTGCTGCAGCACTAATAAAGTGCTATAAAGAAGTAGCTGGCAGAACTAAAGTTTTAAAGAAGATGAGCTCAAATCTCTTTATAATACAAATTTTAGCTAATAAAGAGCGTTAATCCGCACTTTTTGTGGTTATATTTTGTTTTCTTTGAGAAAATAAACATTTAATTCATCGATGTTTGTTGATGCAGTAAAAATGAAATTAGACTAAAGAAAATACAAATGTCTATAGTAATTCTTCCAAGAATGGTTGCTGTAGCACTAATATAGTGCTATAAAAGAATTAGCTGTCAGAACTAAAGTTTTAAAGAAAGATGAGCTCAAAACTCTTTATAATACGAATTTTAGCCAATAAAGTGCGTTAATCCACACTTTTTTGTGTTTATATTTTGTTTTCTTTGAGAAAATAAACATTTAAATAATCGATGTTTGTTGATGCAGTAAAGCTAAAATAAGACCTAATGTCTATAGTAATGTTTCCAAGAATGGTTGCTGCAGCACTAATAAAGTGCTATAAAAGAATTAGCTGGCAGGACTAAAGTTTTAAAGAAATATGAGCTCAAATCTCTTTATAATACGAATTTTAGCTAATGAAGTGCGTTAATCCACATCTTTTTGTGTTTATATTTTGTTTTCTTTGAGAAAATAAACATTTAATTAATCGATGTTTGTTGATGCAGTAAAGCTAAAATAAGACCTAATGTCTATAGTAATGTTTCCAAGAATGGTTGCTGTAGCACTAATATAGTGCTATAAAAGAAGTAGCTGGCAGGACTAAAGTTTTAAAGAAATATGAGCTCAAATCTCTTTATAATACGAATTTTAGCTAATGAAGTGCGTTAATCCACACTTTTTGTGTTTATATTTTGTTTTCTTTGAGAAAATAAACATTTAATTAATCGATGTTTGTTGATGCAGTAAAGCTGAAATAAGACTTAATGTCTCTAGTAATGTTTCCAAGAATGGTTGCTGCAGCACTAATATCGTGCTATAAAGGAAGTAGCTTCTTAAAGTTTTAAAGAAGGATGAGCTCAAAACTCTTTATATAATGAATTTTTGCTAATAAAGTGCGTTAATCAACACTATTTTGTGTTTATATTTTGTTTTCTTTGAGAAAATAAACATTTAATTAATCGATGTTTGTTGATGCAGTAAAGCTAAAATAAGACCTCATGTCTATATTAATATTTCCAAGAATGTATCCTGCAGCACTAATATAGTGCTATAAAAGAAGTAGCTGGCAGAACTAAAGTTTTAAAGAAAGATGAGCTCAAATCTCTTTATAATACGAATTTTAGCTAATAAAGTGCGTTAATCCGCACCTTTTGTGTTTATATTTTGTCTTCTTTGAGAAAATAAACATTTGATTAACCTATGTTTGTTGATGCAGTAAAGCTAAAAATAGACTAAAGAAAGAAATAATGTCTATAGTAATGTTTCCAAGAATGGTTGCTGCAGCACTAATATAGTGCTATAAAGAAGTAGCTGGCAGAACTAAAGTTTTAAAGAAGATGAGCTCAAATCTCTTTATAATACAAATTTTAGCTAATAAAGAGCGTTAATCCGCACTTTTTGTGGTTATATTTTGTTTTCTTTGAGAAAATAAACATTTAATTCATCGATGTTTGTTGATGCAGTAAAAATGAAATTAGACTAAAGAAAATACAAATGTCTATAGTAATTCTTCCAAGAATGGTTGCTGTAGCACTAATATAGTGCTATAAAAGAATTAGCTGTCAGAACTAAAGTTTTAAAGAAAGATGAGCTCAAAACTCTTTATAATACGAATTTTAGCCAATAAAGTGCGTTAATCCACACTTTTTTGTGTTTATATTTTGTTTTCTTTGAGAAAATAAACATTTAAATAATCGATGTTTGTTGATGCAGTAAAGCTAAAATAAGACCTAATGTCTATAGTAATGTTTCCAAGAATGGTTGCTGCAGCACTAATAAAGTTCTATAAAAGAATTAGCTGGCAGGACTAAAGTTTTAAAGAAATATGAGCTCAAATCTCTTTATAATACGAATTTTAGCTAATGAAGTGCGTTAATCCACATCTTTTTGTGTTTATATTTTGTTTTCTTTGAGAAAATAAACATTTAATTAATCGATGATTGTTGATGCAGTAAAGCTGAAATAAGACTTAATGTCTTTAGTAATGTTTCCAAGAATGGTTGCTGCAGCACTAATATCGTGCTATAAAGGAAGTAGCTTCTTAAAGTTTTAAAGAAGGATGAGCTCAAAACTCTTTATATAATGAATTTTTGCTAATAAAAAGCGTTAATGCACACTTTTTGTGGTTATATTTTGTTTTCTTTGAGAAAATAAACATTTAAATAATCGATGTTTGTTGATGCAGTAAAGCTAAAATAAGACCTAATGTCTATAGTAATGTTTCCAAGAATGGTTGCTGCAGCACTAATAAAGTGCTATAAAAGAATTGGCTGGCAGGACTAAAGTTTTAAAGAAATATGAGCTCAAATCTCTTTATAATACGAATTTTAGCTAATGAAGTGCGTTAATCCACACTTTTTGTGTTTATATTTTGTTTTCTTTGAGAAAATAAACATTTAATTAATCGATGTTTGTTGATGCAGTAGAGCTGAAATAAGACTTAATGTCTCTAGTAATGTTTCCAAGAATGTTTGCTGCAGCACTAATAAAGTGCTATAAAAGAAGTAGCTGGCAGGACTAAAGTTTTAAAGAAATATGAGCTCAAATCTCTTTATAATACGAATTTTAGCTAATAAAGTGCGTTAATCCACATCTTTTTGTGTTTATATTTTGTTTTCTTTGAGAAAATAAACATTTAATTAATCGATGTTTGTTGATGCAGTAAAGCTGAAATAAGACTTAATGTCTCTAGTAATGTTTCCAAGAATGGTTGCTGCAGCACTAATATCGTGCTATAAAGGAAGTAGCTTCTTAAAGTTTTAAAGAAATATGAGCTCAAATCTCTTTATAATACGAATTTTAGCTAATAAAGTGCGTTAATCCACACTTTTTGTGGTTATATTTTGTTTTCTTTGAGAAAATAAACATTTAATTAATCGATGTTTGTTGATGCAGTAAAGCTAAAATAAGACCTAACGTCTATAGTAATGTTTCCGAGAATGGTTGCTGCAGCACTAATAAAGTGCTATAAAAGAAGTAGCTGGCAGGACTAAAGTTTTAAAGATATATGAGCTCAAATCTCTTTATAATACGAATTTTAGCTAATAAAGTGCGTTAATCTACATCTTTTTGTGTTTTTATTTTGTTTTCTATGAGAAAATAAACATTTAATTAATCGATGTTTGTTGATGCAGAAAAGCTGAAATAAGACTTAATGTCTCTAGTAATGTTTCCAAGAATGGTTGCTGCAGCACTAATATCGTGCTATAAAGGAAGTAGCTTCTTAAAGTTTTAAAGAAGGATGAGCTCAAAACTCTTTAAATAATGAATTTTTGCTAATAAAGTGCGTTAATCCACACTTTTTGTGGTTATATTTTGTTTTCTTTGAGAAAATAAACATTTAATTAATCGATGTTTGTTGATGCAGTAAAGCTATAATAAGACCTAATGTCTATAGAATGTTTCCAAGAATAGTTGCTGCAGCACTTATATAGTGCTATAAAAGAAGTAGCTGGCAGAACTAAAGTTTTAAATCAAGATGAGCTCAAAACTCTTTATAATACCAATTTTAACTAATAAAGTGCATTAATCCACACTTTTTGTGGTTATATTTTGTTTTCTTTAAGAAAATAAACATTTAATTAACCTATGTTTGTTGATGCAGTAAAGCTAAAAATAGACTAAAGAAAGAACTAATGTCTATAGTAATGTTTCCAAGAATGGTTGCTGCAGCACTAATATAGTGCTATGAAAGAAGTAGCTGGCAGAACTAAAGTTTTAAAGAAAGATGAGCTCAAAACTGTTTATAATACAAATTTTAGCTAAAAAAGTGCGCTAATCCGCACTTTTTGTGTTTACATTTTGTTTTCTTTGAGAAAATAAACATTTAATTAACCTATGTTTGTTGATGCAGTAAATCTAAAATTAGACTTAAGAAAGTACTAATGTCTATAGTAATGTTTCCAAGAATGGTTGCTGCAGCACTAATAAAGTGCTATAAAGGAAGTAGCTTCTTAAAGTTTTAAAGAAGGATGAGCTCAAAACTCTTTATATAATGAATTTTAGCTAATAAAGTGCGTTAATCAACACTTTTTGTGTTTATATTTTGTTTTCTTTGAGAAAATAAACATTTAATTAATCGATGTTTGTTGATGCAGTAAAGCTGAAATAAGACTTAATGTCTCTAGTAATGTTTCCAAGAATGGTTGCTGCAGCACTAATATCGTGCTATAAAGGAAGTAGCTTCTTAAAGTTTTAAAGAAGGATGAGCTCAAAACTCTTTATATAATGAATTTTAGCTAATAAAGTGCGTTAATCAACACTATTTTGTGTTTATATTTTGTTTTTTTTTTGAGAAAATAAACATTTAATTAATCGATGTTTGTTGATGCAGTAAAGCTATAATAAGACCTAATGTCTATAGTAATGTTTCCAAGAATGTATCCTGCAGCACTAATATAGTGCTATAAAAGAAGTAGCTGGCAGAACTAAAGTTTTAAAGAAAGATGAGCTCAAAACTCTTTATAATACAAATTTTAGCTAATAAAGTGCGTTAATCCACACTTTTTGTGTTTATATTTTGTTTTCTTTGAGAAAATAAACATTTAATTAATCGATGTTTGTTGATGCAGTAGAGCTGAAATAAGACTTAATGTCTCTAGTAATGTTTCCAAGAATGTTTGCTGCAGCACTAATAAAGTGCTATAAAAGAAGTAGCTGGCAGGACTAAAGTTTTAAAGAAATATGAGCTCAAATCTCTTTATAATACGAATTTTAGTTAATAAAGTGCGTTAATCCACATCTTTTTGTGTTTATATTTTGTTTTCTTTGAGAAAATAAACATTTAATTAATCGATGTTTGTTGATGCAGTAAAGCTGAAATAAGACTTAATGTCTCTAGTAATGTTTCCAAGAATGGTTGCTGCAGCACTAATATCGTGCTATAAAGGAAGTAGCTTCTTAAAGTTTTAAAGAAGGATGAGCTCAAAACTCTTTATATAATGAATTTTTGCTAATAAAAAGCGTTAATGCACACTTTTTGTGGTTATATTTTGTTTTCTTTGAGAAAATAAACATTTAAATAATCGATGTTTGTTGATGCAGTAAAGCTAAAATAAGACCTAATGTCTATAGTAATGTTTCCAAAAATGGTTGCTGCAGCACTAATAAAGTGCTATAAAAGAATTGGCTGGCAGGACTAAAGTTTTAAAGAAATATGAGCTCAAATCTCTTTATAATACGAATTTTAGCTAATGAAGTGCGTTAATCCACACGTTTTGTGTTTATATTTTGTTTTCTTTGAGAAAATAAACATTTAATTAATCGATGTTTGTTGATGCAGTAGAGCTGAAGTAAGACTTAATGTCTCTAGTAATGTTTCCAAGAATGTTTGCTGCAGCACTAATAAAGTGCTATAAGAAGTAGCTGGCATGACTAAAGTTTTAAAGAAATATGAGCTCAAATCTCTTTATAATACGAATTTTAGCTAATAAAGTGCGTTAATCCACATCTTTTTGTGTTTATATTTGTTTTCTTTGAGAAAATAAACATTTAATTAATCGATGATTGTTGATGCAGTAAAGCTGAAATAAGACTTAATGTCTTTAGTAATATTTCCAAGAATGGTTGCTGCAGCACTAATATCGTGCTAGAAAGGAAGTAGCTTCTTAAAGTTTTAAAGAAATATGAGCTCAAATCTCTTTATAATACGAATTTTAGCTAATAAAGTGCGTTAATCCACACTTTTTGTGGTTATATTTTGTTTTCTTTGAGAAAATAAACATTTAATTAATCGATGTTTGTTGATGCAGTAAAGCTAAAATAAGACCTAACGTCTATAGTAATGTTTCCGAGAATGGTTGCTGCAGCACTAATAAAGTGCTATAAAAGAAGTAGCTGGCAGGACTAAAGTTTTAAAGATATATGAGCTCAAATCTCTTTATAATACGAATTTTAGCTAATAAAGTGCGTTAATCCACATCTTTTTGTGTTTATATTTTGTTTTCTATGAGAAAATAAACATTTAATTAATCGATGTTTGTTGATGCAGAAAAGCTGAAATAAGACTTAATGTTTCCAAGAATGGTTGCTGCAGCACTAATATCGTGCTATAAAGGAAGTAGCTTCTTAAAGTTTTAAAGAAGGATGAGCTCAAAACTCTTTATATAATGAATTTTTGCTAATAAAGTGCGTTAATCCACACTTTTTGTGGTTATATTTTGTTTTCTTTGAGAAAATAAACATTTAATTAATCGATGTTTGTTGATGCAGTAAAGCTATAATAAGACCTAATGTCTATAGAATGTTTCCAAGAATAGTTGCTGCAGCACTTATATAGTGCTATAAAAGAAGTAGCTGGCAGAACTAAAGTTTTAAATCAAGATGAGCTCAAAACTCTTTATAATACCAATTTTAACTAATAAAGTGCATTAATCCACACTTTTTGTGGTTATATTTTGTTTTCTTTAAGAAAATAAACATTTAATTAACCTATGTTTGTTGATGCAGTAAAGCTAAAAATAGACTAAAGAAAGAACTAATGTCTATAGTAATGTTTCCAAGAATGGTTGCTGAAGCACTAATATAGTGCTATGAAAGAAGTAGCTGGCAGAACTAAAGTTTTAAAGAAAGATGAGCTCAAAACTGTTTATAATACAAATTTTAGCTAAAAAAGTGCGCTAATCCGCACTTTTTGTGTTTACATTTTGTTTTCTTTGAGAAAATAAACATTTAATTAACCTATGTTTGTTGATGCAGTAAATCTAAAATTAGACTTAAGAAAGTACTAATGTCTATAGTAATGTTTCCAAGAATGGTTGCTGCAGCACTAATAAAGTGCTATAAAGGAAGTAGCTTCTTAAAGTTTTAAAGAAGGATGAGCTCAAAACTCTTTATATAATGAATTTTAGCTAATAAAGTGCGTTAATCAACACTTTTTGTGTTTATATTTTGTTTTCTTTGAGAAAATAAACATTTAATTAATCGATGTTTGTTGATGCAGTAAAGCTGAAATAAGACTTAATGTCTCTAGTAATGTTTCCAAGAATGGTTGCTGCAGCACTAATATCGTGCTATAAAGGAAGTAGCTTCTTAAAGTTTTAAAGAAGGATGAGCTCAAAACTCTTTATATAATGAATTTTAGCTAATAAAGTGCGTTAATCAACACTATTTTGTGTTTATATTTTGTTTTTTTTTTTGAGAAAATAAACATTTAATTAATCGATGTTTGTTGATGCAGTAAAGCTATAATAAGACCTAATGTCTATAGTAATATTTCCAAGAATGTATCCTGCAGCACTAATATAGTGCTATAAAAGAAGTAGCTGGCAGAACTAAAGTTTTAAAGAAAGATGAGCTCAAAACTGTTTATAATACAAATTTTAGCTAATAAAGTGCGCTAATCCGCACTTTTTGTGTTTACATTTTGTTTTCTTTGAGAAAATAAACATTTAATTAACCTATGTTTGTTGATGCAGTAAAGCTAAAAATAGACTAAAGAAAGAACTAATGTCTATAGTAATGTTTCCAAGAATGGTTGCTGCAGCACTAATATAGTGCTATAAAGAAGTAGCTGTCAGAACTAAAGTTTTAAAGAAAGATGAGCTCAAAACTCTTTATATAATGAATTTTTGCTAATAAAGTGCGTTAATCCACACTTTTTGTGGTTATATTTTGTTTTCTTTGAGAAAATAAACATTTAATTAATCGAAGTTTGTTGATGCAGTAAAGCTGAAATAAGACTTAATGTCTCTCGTAATGTTTCCAATAATGGTTGCTGCAGCACTAATTATCGTGCTATAAAGGAAGTAGCTTCTTAAAGTTTTAAAGAAGGATGAGCTCAAAACTGTTTATAATACAAATTTTAGCTAATAAAGTGCGCTAATCCGCACTTTTTGTGTTTACATTTTGTTTTCTTTGAGAAAATAAACATTTAATTAACCTATGCTTGTTGATGCAGTAAAGCTAAAAATAGACTAAAGAAAGAACTAATGTCTCTAGTAATGTTTCCAAGAATGGTTGCTGAAGCACTAATATAGTGCTATGAAAGAAGTAGCTGGCAGAACTAAAGTTTTAAAGAAATATGAGCTCAAATCTCTTTATAATACCAATTTTAGCTAATAAAGTGCGTTAATCCACATCTTTTTGTGTTTATATTTTTTTTTCTTTGAGAAAATAAACATTTAATTAATCGATGTTTGTTGATGCAGTAAAGCTGAAATAAGAGTTATTGTCTCTAGTAATGTTTCCAGGAATGGTTGCTGCAGCACTAATATCGTGCTATAAAGGAAGTAGCTTCTTAAAGTTTTAAAGAAGGATGAGCTCAAAACTCTTTATATAATGAATTTTTGCTAATAAAGTGCGTTAATCCACACTTTTTGTGGTTATATTTTGTTTTCTTTGAGAAAATAAACATTTAATTAATCGATGTTTGTTGATGCAGTAAAGCTATAATAAGACCTAATGTCTATATTAATGTTTCCAAGAATGGTTCCTACAGCACTAATATAGTGCTATAAAAGAAGTAGCTGGCAGAACTAAAGTTTTAAAGAAAGATGAGCTCAAATCTCCTTATAATAGGAATTTTAGCTAATAAAGTGCGTTAATCCGCATCTTTTTGTGTTTATATTTTGTTTTCTTTGAGAAAATAAACATTTAATTAACCTATGTTATTTGATGCAGTAAAGCTAAAGTAAGACCTAATGTCTATAGTAATGTTTCCAAGAATAGTAGCTGCAGCACTAATATAGTGCTATAAAAGAAGTAGCTGGCAGAACTAAAGTTTTAAATCAAGATGAGCTCAAAACTCTTTATAATACCAATTTTAACTAATAAAGTGCGTTAATCCACACTTTTTGTGGTTATATTTTGTTTTCTTTGAGAAAATAAACATTTAATTAACCTATGTTTGTTGATGCAGTAAAGCTAAAAATAGACTAAAGAAAGAACTAATGTCTATAGTAATGTTTCCAAGAATGGTTGCTGCAGCACTAATATAGTGCTATGAAAGAAGTAGCTGGCAGAACTAAAGTTTTAAAGAAAGATGAGCTCAAAACTGTTTATAATACAAATTTTAGCTAAAAAAGTGCGCTAATCCGCACTTTTTGTGTTTACAATTTGTTTTCATTGAGAAAATAAACATTTAATTAACCTATGTTTGTTGATGCAGTAAATCTAAAATTAGACTTAAGAAAGTACTAATGTCTATAATAATGTTTCCAAGAATGGTTGCTGCAGCACTAATAAAGTGCTATAAAGGAAGTAGCTTCTTAAAGTTTTAAAGAAGGATGAGCTCAAAACTCTTTATATAATGAATTTTAGCTAATAAAGTGCGTTAATCAACACTTTTTGTGTTTATATTTTGTTTTCTTTGAGAAAATAAACATTTAATTAATCGATGTTTGTTGATGCAGTAAAGCTGAATTAAGACTTAATGTCTCTAGTAATGTTTCCAAGAATGGTTGCTGCAGCACTAATATCGTGCTATAAAGGAAGTAGCTTCTTAAAGTTTTAAAGAAGGATGAGCTCAAAACTCTTTATATAATGAATTTTAGCTAATAAAGTGCGTTAATCAACACTATTTTGTGTTTATATTTTGTTTTTTTTGAGAAAATAAACATTTAATTAACCTATGTTTGTTGATGCAGTAAAGCTAAAAATAGACTAAAGAAAGAACTAATGTCTATAGTAATGTTTCCAAGAATGGTTGCTGCAGCACTAATGTAGTGCTATGAAAGAAGTAGCTGGCAGAACTAAAGTTTTAAGGAAAGATGAGCTCAAAACTGTTTATAATATAAATCTTAGCTAATAAAGTGCGCTAATCCACACTTTTTGTGTTTAAATTTTGTTTTCTTTGAGAAAATAAACATTTAATTAACCTATGTTTGTTGATGCAGTAAAGCTAGAAATAGACTAAAGAAAGAACTAATGTCTATAGTAATGTTTCCAAGAATAGTTGCTGCAGCACTAATATAGTGCTATAAAGAAGTAGCTGACAGCACTAAAGTTTTAAAGAAGATGAGCTCAAATTTCTTTATAATACAAATTTTAGCTAATAAAGTGCGTTAATCCGCACTTTTTGTGGTTATATTTTGATTTCTTTGCGAAAATAAGCATGTAATTCATCGATGTTTGTTGATGCAGTGAAGCTAAAATAAGACTAAAGAAAGAAATAATGTCTATAGTAATGTTTCCAAGAATTGTTGCTGCAGCACTATTATAGTGCTATAAAAGAAGTAGCTGGCAGAATTAAAGTTTTAAAGAAAGATGAACTGAAAACTCTTTATAATACAAATTTTAGCTAATAAAGTGGTTAATCCACAGTTTTTTGTGTTTATATTTTGTTTTCTTTGAAAAATTAAACATTTAAATAACCGATGTTTGTTGATGCAGTAAAGCTAAAATTAGACTGAAGAAAGAGCTAATGTCTATAGCAATGTTACCAAGAATGGTTGCTGCAGCACTAACATAGTGCTATAAAGAAGTACCTGGCAGAACTAAAGTTTTAATGATGAGCTCAAATCTCTTTATATTACAACTTTTAGCTAATAAAGTGCGTTAATCCGCACTTTTTGTGGTTATATTTTGTTTTCTTTGAGAAAATAAACATTTAATTCATCGATGTTTGTTGATGCAGTAAAAATGAAATTAGACTAAAGAAAATACAAATGACTATAGTAATGCTTCCAAGAATGGTTGCTGAAGCACTAATATAGTGCTATAAAAGAATTAGCTGTCAGAACTAAAGTTTTAAAGGAAGATGAGCTCAAAACTCTTTATAATACGAAATTTAGCTAATAAAGTGCGTTAATCCACACTTTTTTGTGTTTATATTTTGTTTTCTTTGAAAAAATAAACATTTAATTAACCGATGTTTGTTGATGCAGTAAAGCTGAAATAAGAGTTATTGTCTCTAGTAATGTTTCCAGGAATGGTTGCTGCAGCACTAATATCGTGCTATAAAGGAAGTAGCTTCTTAAAGTTTTAAAGAAGGATGAGCTCAAATCTCTTTATATTACAACTTTTAGCTAATAAAGTGCGTTAATCCGCACTTTTTGTGGTTATATTTTGTTTTCTTTGAGAAAATAAACATTTAACTCATCGATGTTTGTTGATGCAGTAAAAATGAAATTAGACTAAAGAAAATACAAATGACTATAGTAATGCTTCCAAGAATGGTTGCTGAAGCACTAATATAGTGCTATGAAAGAAGTAGCTGGCAGAACTAAAGTTTTAAAGAAATATGAGCTCAAATCACTTTATAATACCAATTTTAGCTAATAAAGTGCGTTAATCCACATCTTTTTGTGTTTATATTTTTTTTTCTTTGAGAAAATAAACATTTAATTAATCGATGTTTGTTGATGCGGTAAAGCTGAAATAAGAGTTATTGTCTCTAGTAATGTTTCCAGGAATGGTTGCTGCAGTACTAATATCGTGCTATAAAGGAAGTAGCTTCTTAAAGTTTTAAAGAAGGATGAGCTCAAAACTCTTTATATAATGAATTTTTGCTAATAAAGTGCGTTAATCCACACTTTTTGTGGTTATATTTTGTTTTCTTTGAGAAAATAAACATTTAATTAATCGATGTTTGTTGATGCAGTAAAGCTATAATAAGACCTAATGTCTATTTTAATGTTTCCAAGAATGGTTCCTACAGCACTAATATAGTGCTATAAAAGAAGTAGCTGGCAGAACTAAAGTTTTAAAGAAAGATGAGCTCAAATCTCCTTATAATAGGAATTTTAGCTAATAAAGTGCGTTAATCCGCATCTTTTTGTGTTTATATTTTGTTTTCTTTGAGAAAATAAACATTTAATTAACCTATGTTATTTGATGCAGTAAAGCTAAAGTAAGACCTAATGTCTATAGTAATGTTTCCAAGAATAGTAGCTGCAGCACTAATATAGTGCTATAAAAGAAGTAGCTGGCAGAACTAAAGTTTTAAATCAAGATGAGCTCAAAACTCTTTATCATACCAATTTTAACTAATAAAGTGCGTTAATCCACACTTTTTGTGGTTATATTTTGTTTTCTTTGAGAAAATAAACATTTAATTAACCTATGTTTGTTGATGCAGTAAAGCTAAAAATAGACTAAAGAAAGAACTAATGTCTATAGTAATGTTTCCAAGAATGGTTGCTGCAGCACTAATGTAGTGCTATGAAAGAAGTAGCTGGCAGAACTAAAGTTTTAAGGAAAGATGAGCTCAAAACTGTTTATAATATAAATCTTAGCTAATAAAGTGCGCTAATCCACACTTTTTGTGTTTAAATTTTGTTTTCTTTGAGAAAATAAACATTTAATTAACCTATGTTTGTTGATGCAGTAAAGCTAAAAATAGACTAAAGAAAGAACTAATGTCTATAGTAATGTTTCCAAGAATAGTTGCTGCAGCACTAATATAGTGCTATAAAGAAGTAGCTGGCAGAACTAAAGATTTAAAGAAGATGAGCTCAAATTTCTCTATAATACAAATTTTAGCTAATAAAGTGCGTTAATCCGCACTTTTTGTGGTTATATTTTGATTTCTTTGAGAAAATAAGCATGTAATTCATCGATGTTTGTTGATGCAGTGAAGCTAAAATAAGACTAAAGAAAGAAATAATGTCTATAGTAATGTTTCCAAGAATTGTTGCTGCAGCACTAATATAGTGCTATAAAAGAAGTAGCTGGCAGAATTAAAGTTTTAAAGAAAGATGAACTGAAAACTCTTTATAATACAAATTTTAGCTAATAAAGTGGTTAATACACAGTTTTTTGTGTTTATATTTTGTTTTCTTTGAAAAATTAAACATTTAAATAACCGATGTTTGTTGATGCAGTAAAGCTAAAAATAGACTGAAGAAAGAGCTAATGTCTATAGCAATGTTACCAAGAATGGTTGCTGCAGCACTAACATAGTGCTATAAAGAAGTACCTGGCAGAACTAAAGTTTTAATGATGAGCTCAAATCTCTTTATATTACAACTTTTAGCTAATAAAGTGCGTTAATCCGCACTTTTTGTGGTTATATTTTGTTTTCTTTGAGAAAATAAACATTTAATTCATCGATGTTTGTTGATGCAGTAAAAATGAAATTAGACTAAAGAAAATACAAATGACTATAGTAATGCTTCCAAGAATGGTTGCTGAAGCACTAATATAGTGCTATAAAAGAATTAGCTGTCAGAACTAAAGTTTTAAAGGAAGATGAGCTCAAAACTCTTTATAATACGAAATTTAGCTAATAAAGTGCGTTAATCCACACTTTTTTGTGTTTATATTTTGTTTTCTTTCAAAAAATAAACATTTAATTAACCGATGTTTGTTGATGCAGTAAAGCTAAAATTAGACTAAAGAAAGTACTAATGTCTATAGTAATGTTTCCAAGAATGGTTGCTGCAGCACTAATATAGTGCTATAAAAGAAGTAGCTGGCAGATCTAAAGTTTTAAATCAAGATGAGCTCAAAACTCTTTATAATACGAATTTTAGCTAATAAAGTGCGTTAATCCACACTTTTTGTGTTTATATTTTGTTTTCTTTGAGAAAATAAACATTTAATTAATCGATGTTTGTTGTTGCAGTAAAGCTAAAATAAGACCTAATGTCTATAGTAATGTTTCCAAGAATGGTTGCTGCAGCACTAATAAAGTGCTACAAAAGAAGTAGCTGGCAGGACTAAAGTTTTAAAGAAATATGAGCTCAAATCTCTTTATAATACGAATTTTAGCTAATGAAGTGCGTTAATCCACACTTTTTGTGTTTATATTTTGTTTTCTTTGAGAAAATAAACATTTAATTAACCGATGTTTGTTGATGCAGTAAAGCTGAAATTAGACTTAATGTCTCTAGTAATGTTTCCAAGAATGGTTGCTGCAGCACTAATATCGTGCTATAAAGGAAGTAGCTTCTTAAAGTTTTAAAGAAGGATGAGCTCAAAACTCTTTATATAATGAATTTTTGCTAATAAATTGCGTTAATCAAAACTATTTTGTGTTTATATTTTGTTTTCTTTGAGAAAATAAACATTTAATTAATCGATGTTTGTTGATGCAGTAAAGCTAAAATAAGACCTAATGTCTATAGTAATATTTCCAAGAATGTATCCTGCAGCACTAATATAGTGCTATAAAAGAAGTAGCTGGCAGAACTAAAGTTTTAAAGAAAGATGAGCTCAAATCTCTTTATAATACGAATTTTAGCTAATAAAGTGCGTTAATCCGCACCTTTTGTGTTTATATTTTGTCTTCTTTGAGAAAATAAACATCTAATTAACCTATGTTTGTTGATGCAGTAAAGCTAAAAATAGACTAAAGAAAGAAATAATGTCTATAGTAATGTTTCCAAGAATGGTTGCTGCAGCACTAATATAGTGCTATAAAGAAGTAGCTGGCAGAACTAAAGTTTTAAAGAAGATGAGCTCAAATCTCTTTATAATACAAATTTTAGCTAATAAAGAGCGTTAATCCGCACTTTTTGTGGTTATATTTTGTTTTCTTTGAGAAAATAAGCATTTAATTCATCGATGTTTGCTGATGCAGTGAAGCTAACATAAGACTAAAGAAAGAAATAATGTCTATAGTAATGTTTCCAAGAATGGTTGCTGTAGCACTAATATAGTGCTATAAAAGAATTGGCTGTCAGAACTAAATTTTTAAAGAAAGATGAGCTCAAAACTCTTTATAATACGAATTTTAGCTAATAAAGGGCATTAATCCACACTTTTTTGTGTTTATATTTTGTTTTCTTTGAGAAAATAAACATTTAATTCATCGATGTTTGTTGATGCAGTAAAGCTAAAATAAGACCTAATGTCTATAGTAATGTTTCCAAGAATGTTTGCTGCAGCACTAATAAAGTGCTATAAAAGAAGTAGCTGGCAGGACTAAAGTTTTAAAGAAATATGACCTCAAATCTCTTTATAATACGAATTTTAGCTAATAAAGTGCGTTAATCCACATCTTTTTGTGTTTATATTTTGTTTTCTTTGAGAAAATAAACATTTAATTAATCGATGATTGTTGATGCAGTAAAGCTGAAATAAGACTTAATGTCTCTAGTAATATTTCCAAGAATGGTTGCTGCAGCACTAATATCGTGCTATAAAGGAAGTAGCTTCTTAAAGTTTTAAAGAAATATGAGCTCAAATCTCTTTATAATACGAATTTTAGCTAATAAAGTGCGTTAATCCACACTTTTTGTGGTTATATTTTTTTTTCTTTGAGAAAATAAACATTTAATTAATCGATGTTTGTTGATGCAGTAAAGCTAAAATAAGACCTAATGTCTATAGTAATGTTTCCGAGAATGGTTGCTGCAGCACTAATAAAGTGCTATAAAAGAAGTAGCTGGCAGGACTAAAGTTTTAAAGATATATGAGCTCAAATGTCTTTGTAATACGAATTTTAGCTAATAACGTGCGTTAATCCACATCTTTTTGTGTTTATATTTTGTTTTCTTTGAGAAAATAAACATTTAATTAATCGATGTTTGTTGATGCAGTAAAGCTGAAATAAGACTTAATGTCTCTAGTAATGTTTCCAAGAATGGTTGCTGCAGCACTAATATCGTGCTATAAAGGAAGTAGCTTCTTAAAGTTTTAAAGAAGGATGAGCTCAAAACTCTTTATATAATGAATTTTTGCTAATAAAGTGCGTTAATCCACACTTTTTCTGGTTATATTTTGTTTTCTTTGAGAAAATAAACATTTAATTAATCGATGTTTGTTGATGCAGTAAAGCTAAAATAAGACCTAATGTCTATAGTAATGTTTCCGAGAATGGTTGCTGCAGCACTAATAAAGTGCTATAAAAGAAGTAGCTGGCAGGACTAAAGTTTTAAAGATATATGAGCTCAAATGTCTTTGTAATACGAATTTTAGCTAATAACGTGCGTTAATCCACATCTTTTTGTGTTTATATTTTGTTTTCTTTGAGAAAATAAACATTTAATTAATCGATGTTTGTTGATGCAGTAAAGCTGAAATAAGACTTAATGTCTCTAGTAATGTTTCCAAGAATGGTTGCTGCAGCACTAATATCGTGCTATAAAGGAAGTAGCTTCTTAAAGTTTTAAAGAAGGATGAGCTCAAAACTCTTTATATAATGAATTTTTGCTAATAAAGTGCGTTAATCCACACTTTTTCTGGTTATATTTTGTTTTCTTTGAGAAAATAAACATTTAATTAATCGATGTTTGTTGATGCAGTAAAGCTATAATAAGACCTAATGTCTATAGAATGTTTCCAAGAATAGTTGCTGCAGCACTTATATAGTGCTATAAAGGAAGTAGCTGGCAGAATTAAAGTTTTAAATCAAGATGAGCTCAAAACTCTTTATAGTACCAATTTTAACTAATAAAGTGCATTAATCCACACTTTTTGTGGTTATATTTTGTTTTCTTTAAGAAAATAAACATTTAATTAACCTATGTTTGTTGATGCAGTAAAGCTAAAATTAGACTTAAGCAAGTACTAATGTCTATAGTAATGTTTCCAAGAATGGTTGCTGCAGCACTAATATAGTGCTATAAAAGAAGTAGCTGAAAGAACTAAAGTTTTAAATCAAGATGAGCTCAAATCTCTTTATAATACGAATTTTAGCTAATGAAGTGCGTTAATCAACACTTTTTGTGTTTATATTTTGTTTTCTTTGAGAAAATAAACATTTAATTAACCTATGTTTGTTGATGCAGTAAAGCTAAAATAAGACTTAATGTCTCTAGTAATGTTTCCAAGAATGGTTGCTGCAGCACTAATATCGTGCTATAAAGGAAGTAGCTTCTTAAAGTTTTAAAGAAGGATGAGCTCAAAACTTTTTATATAATGAATTTTAGCTAATAAAGTAAGTTAATCAACACTATTTTGTGTTTACATTTTGTTTTTTTTGAGAAAATAAACATTTAATTAATCGATGTTTGTTGATGCAGTAAAGCTATAATAAGACCTAATGTCTATAGTAATATTTCCAAGAATGTATCCTGCAGCACTAATATAGTGCTATACAAGAAGTAGCTGGCAGAACTAAAGTTTTAAAGAAAGATGAGCTCAAAACTGTTTATAATACAAATTTTAGCTAATAAAGTGCGCTAATCCGCACTTTTTGTGTTTACATTTTGTTTTCTTTGAGAAATTAAACATTTAATTAACCTGTGTTTGTTGATGCAGTAAAGCTAAAAATACACTAAAGAAAGAACTAATGTCTATAGTAATGTTTCCAAGAATGGTTGCTGCAGCACTAATATGCTATAAAAGAAGTAGCTGGCAGAACTAAAGTTTTAAAGAAAGATGAGCTCAAAACTGTTTATAATATAAATTTTAGCTAATAAAGTGCGCTAATCCACACTTTTTGTGTTTAAATTTTGTTTTCTTTGAGAAAATAAACATTCAATTAACCTATGTTTGTTCATGCAGTAAAGCTAAAAATAGACTAAAGAAAGAACTAAGGTCTATAGTAATGTTTCCAAGAATAGTTGCTGCAGCACTAATATAGTGCTATAAAGAAGTAGCTGGCAGAACTAAAGTTTTAAAGAAGATGAGCTCAAATTTCTTTATAATACAAATTTTAGCTAATAAAGTGCGTTAATCCGCACTTTTTATGGTTATATTTTGATTTCTTTGAGAAAATAAGCATGTAATTCATCGATGTTTGTTGATGCAGTGAAGCTAAAATAAGACTAAAGAAAGAAATAATGTCTATAGTAATGTTTCCAAGAATTGTTGCTGCAGCACTAATATAGTGCTATAAAAGAAGTAGCTGGCAGAACTAAAGTTTTAAAGAAAGATGAACTGAAAACTCTTTATAATACAATTTTTAGCTAATAAAGTGGTTAATCCACAGTTTTTTGTGTTTATATTTTGTTTTCTTTGAAAAATTAAACATTTAAATAACCGATGTTTGTTGATGCAGTAAAGCTAAAATTAGACTGAAGAAAGAGCTAATGTCTATAGCAATGTTACCAAGAATGGTTGCTGCAGCACTAACATAGTGCTATAAAGAAGTACCTGGCAGAACTAAAGTTTTAATGATGAGCTCAAATCTCTTTATATTACAACTTTTAGCTAATAAAGTGCGTTAATCCACACTTTTTTGTGTTTATATTTTGTTTTCTTTGAAAAAATAAACATTTAATTAACCGATGTTTGTTGATGCAGTAAAGCTAAAATTAGACTAAAGAAAGTACTAATGTCTATAGTAATGTTTCCAAGAATGGTTGCTGCAGCACTAATATAGTGCTATAAAAGAAGTAGCTGGCAGAACTAAAGTTTTAAAGAAAGATGAGCTCAAAACTCTTTATATAATGAATTTTTGCTAATAAAGTGCGTTAATCCACACATTTTTTGTTTATATTTTGTTTTCTTTGAGAAAATAAACATTTAATTAATCGATGTTTGTTGATGCAGTAAAGCTAAAATAAGACCTAATGTCTATAGTAATAGTTCCAAGAATGTATCCTGCAGCACTAATATAGTGCTATAAAAGAAGTAGCTGGCAGAACTAAAGTTTTAAAGAAAGATGAGCTCAAATCTCTTTATAATACGAATTTTAGCTAATAAAGTGCGTTAATCCGCACCTTTTGTGTTTATATTTTGTTTTCTTTGAGAAAATAAACATTTAATTAATCGATGATTGTTGATGCAGTAAAGCTGAAATAAGACTTAATGTCTCTAGTAATATTTCCAAGAATGGTTGCTGCAGCACTAATATCGAGCTATAAAGGAAGTAGCTTCTTAAAGTTTTAAAGAAATATGAGCTCAAATCTCTTTATAATACGAATTTTAGCTAATAAAGTGCGTTAATCAACACTTTTTGTGGTTATATTTTGTTTTCTTTGAGAAAATAAACATTTAATTAATCGATGTTTGTTGATGCAGTAAAGCTAAAATAAGACCTAATGTCTATAGTAATGTTTCCGAGAATGGTTGCTGCAGCACTAATAAAGTGCTATAAAAGAAGTAGCTGGCAGGACTAAAGTTTTAAAGATATATGAGCTCAAATCTCTTTATAATACGAATTTTAGCTAATAAAGTGCGTTAATCCGCACCTTTTGTGTTTATATTTTGTTTTCTTTGAGAAAATAAACATTTAATTAATCGATGTTTGTTGATGCAGTAAAGCTAAAATAAGACTTAATGTCTATAGTAATGTTTCCAAGAATGGTTGCTGCAGCACTAATATAGTGCTATAAAAGAAGTAGCTGGCAGATCTAAAGTTTTAAATCAAGATGAGCTCAAAACTCTTTATAATACCAATTTTAACTAATAAAGTGCGTTAATCCACACTTTTTGTGGTTATATTTTGTTTTCTTTGAGAAAATAAACATTTAATTAATCGATGTTTGTTGATGCAGTAAAGCTAAAATAAGACCTAATGTCTATAGTAATGTTTCCAAGAATGGTTGCTGTAGCACTAATAAAGTGCTACAAAAGAAGTAGCTGGCAGGACTAAAGTTTTAAAGAAATATGAGCTCAAATCTCTTTATAATACGAATTTTAGCTAATGAAGTGCGTTAATCCACACTTTTTGTGTTTATATTTTGTTTTCTTTGAGAAAATAAACATTTAATTAATCGATGTTTGTTGATGCAGTAAAGCTGAAATAAGACTTAATGTCTCTAGTAATGTTTCCAAGAATGGTTGCTGCAGCACTAATATCGTGCTATAAAGGAAGTAGCTTCTTAAAGTTTTAAAGAAAGATGAGCTCAAAACTCTTTATATAATGAATTTTTGCTAATAAAGTGCGTTAATCAACACTATTTTGTGTTTATATTTTGTTTTCTTTGAGAAAATAAACATTTAATTAATCGATGATTGTTGATGCAGTAAAGCTGAAATAAGACTTAATGTCTCTAGTAATATTTCCAAGAATGGTTGCTGCAGCACTAATATCGTGCTATAAAGGAAGTAGCTTCTTAAAGTTTTAAAGAAATATGAGCTCAAATCTCTTTATAATACTAATTTTAGCTAATAAAGTGCGTTAATCAACACTTTTTGTGGTTATATTTTGTTTTCTTTGAGAAAATAAACATTTAATTAATCGATGTTTGTTGATGCAGTAAAGCTAAAATAAGACCTAACGTCTATAGTAATGTTTCCGAGAATGGTTGCTGCAGCACTAATAAAGTGCTATAAAAGAAGTAGCTGGCAGGACTAAAGTTTTAAAGATATATGAGCTCAAATCTCTTTATAATACCAATTTTAACTAATAAAGTGCGTTAATCCACACTTTTTGTGTTTATATTTTGTTTTCTTTGAGAAAATAAACATTTAATTAATCGATGTTTGTTGATGCAGTAAAGCTAAAATAAGACCTAATGTCTATAGTAATGTTTCCAAGAATGGTTGCTGTAGCACTAATAAAGTGCTACAAAAGAAGTAGCTGGCAGATCTAAAGTTTTAAATCAAGATGAGCTCAAAACTCTTTATAATACCAATTTTAACTAATAAAGTGCGTTAATCCACACTTTTTGTGGTTATATTTTGTTTTCTTTGAGAAAATAAACATTTAATTAATCGATGTTTGTTGATGCAGTAAAGCTAAAATAAGACCTAATGTCTATAGTAATGTTTCCAAGAATGGTTGCTGTAGCACTAATAAAGTGCTACAAAAGAAGTAGCTGGCAGGACTAAAGTTTTAAAGAAATATGAGCTCAAAACTCTTTATATAATGAATTTTTGCTAATAAAGTGCGTTAATCAACACTATTTTGTGTTTATATTTTGTTTTCTTTGAGAAAATAAACATTTAATTAATCGATGTTTGTTGATGCAGTAAAGCTAAAATAAGACCTAATGTCTATAGTAATAGTTCCAAGAATGTATCCTGCAGCACTAATATAGTGCTATAAAAGAAGTAGCTGGCAGAACTAAAGTTTTAAAGAAAGATGAGCTCAAATCTCTTTATGATACGAATTTTAGCTAATAAAGTGCGTTAATCCGCACCTTTTGTGTTTATATTTTGTCTTCTTTGAGAAAATAAACATTGAATTAACCTATGTTTGTTGATGCAGTAAAGCTAAAAATAGACTAAAGAAAGAAATAATGTCTATAGTAATGTTTCCAAGAATGGTTGCTGCAGCACTAATATAGTGCTATAAAGAAGTAGCTGGCAGAACTAAAGTTTTAAAGAAGATGAGCTCAAATCTCTTTATAATACAAATTTTAGCTAATAAAGAGCGTTAATCCGCACTTTTTGTGGTTATATTTTGTTTTCTTTGAGAAAATAAGCATTTAATTCATCGATGTTTGCTGATGCAGTGAAGCTAACATAAGACTAAAGAAAGAAATAATGTCTATAGTAATGTTTCCAAGAATGGTTGCTGTAGCACTAATATAGTGCTATAAAAGAATTGGCTGTCAGAACTAAATTTTTAAAGAAAGATGAGCTCAAAACTCTTTATAATACGAATTTTAGCTAATAAAGGGCATTAATCCACACTTTTTTGTGTTTATATTTTGTTTTCTTTGAGAAAATAAACATTTAATTCATCGATGTTTGTTGATGCAGTAAAGCTAAAATAAGACCTAATGTCTATAGTAATGTTTCCAAGAATGTTTGCTGCAGCACTAATAAAGTGCTATAAAAGAAGTAGCTGGCAGGACTAAAGTTTTAAAGAAATATGAACTCAAAGCTCTTTATAATACGAATTTTAGCTAATAAAGTGCGTTAATCCACATCTTTTTGTGTTTATATTTTGTTTTCTTTGAGAAAATAAACATTTAATTAATCGATGATTGTTGATGCAGTAAAGCTGAAATAAGACTTAATGTCTCTAGTAATATTTCCAAGAATGGTTGCTGCAGCACTAATATCGTGCTATAAAGGAAGTAGCTTCTTAAAGTTTTAAAGAAATATGAGCTCAAATCTCTTTATAATACGAATTTTAGCTAATAAAGTGCGTTAATCAACACTTTTTGTGGTTATATTTTGTTTTCTTTGAGAAAATAAACATTTAATTAATCGATGTTTGTTGATGCAGTAAAGCTAAAATAAGACCTAACGTCTATAGTAATGTTTCCGAGAATGGTTGCTGCAGCACTAATAAAGTGCTATAAAAGAAGTAGCTGGCAGGACTAAAGTTTTAAAGATATATGAGCTCAAATGTCTTTGTAATACGAATTTTAGCTAATAACGTGCGTTAATCCACATCTTTTTGTGTTTATATTTTGTTTTCTTTGAGAAAATAAACATTTAATTAATCGATGTTTGTTGATGCAGTAAAGCTGAAATAAGACTTAATGTCTCTAGTAATGTTTCCAAGAATGGTTGCTGCAGCACTAATATCGTGCTATAAAGGAAGTAGCTTCTTAAAGTTTTAAAGAAGGATGAGCTCAAAACTCTTTATATAATGAATTTTTGCTAATAAAGTGCGTTAATCCACACTTTTTCTGGTAATATTTTGTTTTCTTTGAGAAAATAAACATTTAATTAATCGATGTTTGTTGATGCAGTAAAGCTATAATAAGACCTAATGTCTATAGAATGTTTCCAAGAATAGTTGCTGCAGCACTTATATAGTGCTATAAAGGAAGTAGCTGGCAGAACTAAAGTTTTAAATCAAGATGAGCTCAAAACTCTTTATAATACCAATTTTAACTAATAAAGTGCATTAATCCACACTTTTTGTGGTTATATTTTGTTTTCTTTAAGAAAATAAACATTTAATTAACCTATGTTTGTTGATGCAGTAAAGCTAAAAATAGACTAAAGAAAGAACTAATGTCTATAGTAATGTTTCCAAGAATGGTTGCTGCAGCACTAATATAGTGCTATAAAAGAAGTAGCTGAAAGAACTAAAGTTTTAAATCAAGATGAGCTCAAAACTCTTTATAATACCAATTTTAACTAATAAAGTGCGTTAATCCACACTTTTAGTGGTTATATTTTGTTTTCTTTGAGAAAATAAACATTTAAATAATCGATGTTTGTTGATGCAGTAAAGCTAAAATAAGACCTAATGTCTATAGTAATGTTTCCAAGAATGGTTGCTGCAGCACTAATAAAGTGCTATAAAAGAATTAGCTGGCAGGACTAAAGTTTTAAAGAAATATGAGCTCAAATCTCTTTATAATACGAATTTTAGCTAATGAAGTGCGTTAATCCACACTTTTTGTGTTTATATTTTGTTTTCTTTGAGAAAATAAACATTTAATTAATCGATGTTTGTTGATGCAGTAAAGCTGAAATAAGACTTAATGTCTCTAGTAATGTTTCCAAGAATGGTTGCTGCAGCACTAATATCGTGCTATAAAGGAAGTAGCTTCTTAAAGTTTTAAAGAAGGATGAGCTCAAAACTCTTTATATAATGAATTTTAGCTAATAAAGTGCGTTAATCAACACTATTTTGTGTTTACATTTTGTTTTTTTTGAGAAAATAAACATTTAATTAATCGATGTTTGTTGATGCAGTAAAGCTATAATAAGACCTAATGTCTATAGTAATATTTCCAAGAATGTATCCTGCAGCACTAATATAGTGCTATAAAAGAAGTAGCTGGCAGAACTAAAGTTTTAAAGAAAGATGAGCTCAAAACTGTTTATAATACAAATTTTAGCTAATAAAGTGCGCTAATCCGCACTTTTTGTGTTTACATTTTGTTTTCTTTGAGAAAATAAACATTTAATTAACCTGTGTTTGTTGATGCAGTAAAGCTAAAAATACACTAAAGAAAGAACTAATGTCTATAGTAATGTTTCCAAGAATGGTTGCTGCAGCACTAATATAGTGCTATGAAAGAAGTAGCTGGCAGAACTAAAGTTTTAAAGAAAGATGAGCTCAAAACTGTTTATAATACAAATTTTAGCTAATAAAGTGCGCTAATCCGCACTTTTTGTGTTTACATTTTGTTTTCTTTGAGAAAATAAACATTTAATTAACCTATGTTTGTTGATGCAGTAAAGCTAAAATAAGACCTAACGTCTATAGTAATGTTTCCGAGAATGGTTGCTTCAGCACTAATAAAGTGCTATAAAAGAAGTAGCTGGCAGAACTACAGTTTTAAAGAAAGATGAGCTCAAAACTCTTTATATAATGAATTTTTTGCTAATAAAGTGCGTTAATCAACACTATTTTGTGTTTATATTTTGTTTTCTTTGAGAAAACAAACATTTAATTAATCGATGTTTGTTGATGCAGTAAAGCTGAAATAAGACTTAATGTCTCTAGTAATGTTTCCAAGAATGGTTGCTGCAGCACTAATATCGTGCTATAAAGGAAGTAGCTTCTTAAAGTTTTAAAGAAGGATGAGCTCAAAACTCTTTATATAATGAATTTTTGCTAATAAAGTGCGTTAATCCACACTTTTTGTGGTTATATTTTGTTATCTTTGAGAAAATAAACATTTAATTAATCGATGTTTGTTGATGCAGTAAAGCTATAATAAGACCTAATGTCTATAGAATGTTTCCAAGAATAGTTGCTGCAGCACTTATATAGTGCTATAAAGGAGGTAGCTGCAGAACTAAAGTTTTAAATCAAGATGAGCTCAAAACTCTTTATAATACCAATTTTAACTAATAAAGTGCATTAATCCACACTTTTTGTGGTTATATTTTGTTTTCTTTAAGAAAATAAACATTTAATTAACCTATGTTTGTTGATGCAGTAAAGCTAAAAATAGACTAAAGAAAGAACTAATGTCTATAGTAATGTTTCCAAGAATGGTTGCTGCAGCACTAATATAGTGCTATGAAAGAAGTAGCTGGCAGAACTAAAGTTTTAAAGAAAGATGAGCTCAAAACTGTTTATAATACAAATTTTAGCTAATAAAGTGCGCTAATCCGCACTTTTTGTGTTTACATTTTGTTTTCTTTGAGAAAATAAACATTTAATTAACCGATGTTTGTTGATGCAGTAAAGCTGAAATTAGACTAAAGAAAATACAAATGTCTATAGTAATGTTTCCAAGAATGGTTGCTGTAGCACTAATATAGGGATATAAAAGAAGTAGCTGGCAGGACTAAAGTTTTAAAGAAATATGAGCTCAAATCTCTTTATAATACGAATTTTAGCTAATGAAGTGCGTTAATCCACATCTTTTTGTGTTTATATTTTGTTTTCTTTGAGAAAATAAACATTTAATTAATCGATGATTGTTGATGCAGTAAAGCTGAAATAAGACTTAATGTCTCTAGTAATGTTTCCAAGAATGGTTGCTGCAGCACTAATATCGTGCTATAAAGGAAGTAGCTTCTTAAAGTTTTAAAGAAGGATGAGCTCAAAACTCTTTATATAATGAATTTTTGCTAATAAAAAGCGTTAATGCACACTTTTTGTGGTTATATTTTGTTTTCTTTGAGAAAATAAACATTTAAATAATCGATTTTTGTTGATGCAGTAAAGCTAAAATAAGACCTAATGTCTATAGTAATGTTTCCAAGAATGGTTGCTGCAGAACTAATAAAGTGCTATAAAAGAATTGGCTGGCAGGACTAAAGTTTTAAAGAAATATGAGCTCAAATCTCTTTATAATACGAATTTTAGCTAATGAAGTGCGTTAATCCACACTTTTTGTGTTTATATTTTGTTTTCTTTGAGAAAATAAACATTTAATTAATCGATGTTTGTTGATGCAGTAGAGCTGAAATAAGACTTAATGTCTCTAGTAATGTTTCCAAGAATGGTTGCTGCAGCACTAATATCGTGCTATAAAGGAAGTAGCTTCTTAAAGTTTTAAAGAAGGATGAGCTCAAAACTCTTTATATAATGAATTTTAGCTAATAAAGTGCGTTAATCAACACTATTTTGTGTTTATATTTTGTTTTTTTTGAGAAAATAAACATTTAATTAATCGATGTTTGTTTATGCAGTAAAGCTATAATAAGACCTAATGTCTATAGTAATATTTCCAACAATGTATCCTGCAGCACTAATATAGTGCTATAAAAGAAGTAGCTGGCAGAACTAAAGTTTTAAGGAAAGATGAGCTCAAATCTCTTGATAATACGAATTTTAGCTAATAAAGTGCGTTAATCCGCACTTTTTGTATTTATATTTTGTCTTCTTTGAGAAAATAAACATTTAATTAACCTATGTTTGTTGATGCAGTAAAGCTAAAAATAGACTAAAGAAAGAACTAATGTCTATAGAAATGTTTCCAAGAATGTTTGCTGCAGCACTAATAAAGTGCTATAAAAGAAGTAGCTGGCAGGACTAAAGTTTTAAAGAAGATGAGCTCAAATCTCTTTATAATACAAATTTTAGCTACTAAAGAGCGTTAATCCGCACTTTTTGTGTTTATATTTTGTTTTCTTTGAGAAAATAAACATTTAAATAATCGATGATTGTTGATGCAGTAAAGCTGAAATAAGACTTAATGTCTCTAGTAATGTTTCCAAGAATGGTTGCTGCAGCACTAATATCGTGCTATAAAGGAAGTAGCTTCTTAAAGTTTTAAAGAAGGATGAGCTCAAAACTCTTTATATAATGAATTTTTGCTAATAAAGTGCGTTAATCCACACTTTTTGTGGTTATATTTTGTTATCTTTGAGAAAATAAACATTTAATTAATCGATGTTTGTTGATGCAGTAAAGCTATAATAAGACCTAATGTCTATAGAATGTTTCCAAGAATAGTTGCTGCAGCACTTATATAGTGCTATAAAGGAAGTAGCTGGCAGAACTAAAGTTTACAATCAAGATGAGCTCAAAACTCTTTATAATACCAATTTTAACTAATAAAGTGCATTAATCCACACTTTTTGTGGTTATATTTTGTTTTCTTTAAGAAAATAAACATTTAATTAACCTATGTTTGTTGATGCAGTAAAGCTAAAAATAGACTAAAGAAAGAACTAATGTCTATAGTAATGTTTCCAAGAATGGTTGCTGCAGCACTAATATAGTGCTATGAAAGAAGTAGCTGGCAGAACTAAAGTTTTAAAGAAAGATGAGCTCAAAACTGTTTATAATACAAATTTTAGCTAATAAAGTGCGCTAATCCGCACTTTTTGTGTTTACATTTTGTTTTCTTTGAGAAAATAAACATTTAATTAACCTATGTTTGTTGATGCAGTAAAGCTAAAATAAGACTTAATGTCTCTAGTAATGTTTCCAATAATGGTTGCTGCAGCACTAATTATCGTGCTATAAAGGAAGTAGCTTCTTAAAGTTTTAAAGAAGGATGAGCTCAAAACTGTTTATAATACAAATTTTAGCTAATAAAGTGCGCTAATCCGCACTTTTTGTGTTTACATTTTGTTTTCTTTGAGAAAATAAACATTTAATTAACCTATGTTTGTTGATGCAGTAAAGCTAAAAATAGACTAAAGAAAGAACTAATGTCTCTAGTAATGTTTCCAAGAATGGTTGCTGAAGCACTAATATAGTGCTATGAAAGAAGTAGCTGGCAGAACTAAAGTTTTAAAGAAATATGAGCTCAAATCTCTTTATAATACGAATTTTAGCTAATAAAGTGCGTTAATCCACATCTTTTTGTGTTTATATTTTTTTTTCTTTGAGAAAATAAACATTTAATTAATCGATGTTTGTTGATGCAGTAAAGCTGAAATAAGAGTTATTGTCTCTAGTAATGTTTCCAGGAATGGTTGCTGCAGCACTAATATCGTGCTATAAAGGAAGTAGCTTCTTAAAGTTTTAAAGAAGGATGAGCTCAAAACTCTTTATATAATGAATTTTTGCTAATAAAGTGCGTTAATCCACACTTTTTGTGGTTATATTTTGTTTTCTTTGAGAAAATAAACATTTAATTAATCGATGTTTGTTGATGCAGTAAAGCTATAATAAGACCTAATGTCTATATTAATGTTTCCAAGAATGGTTCCTACAGCACTAATATAGTGCTATAAAAGAAGTAGCTGGCAGAACTAAAGTTTTAAAGAAAGATGAGCTCAAATCTCCTTATAATAGGAATTTTAGCTAATAAAGTGCGTTAATCCGCATCTTTTTGTGTTTATATTTTGTTTTCTTTGAGAAAATAAACATTTAATTAACCTATGTTATTTGATGCAGTAAAGCTAAAGTAAGACCTAATGTCTATAGTAATGTTTCCAAGAATAGTAGCTGCAGCACTAATATAGTGCTATAAAAGAAGTAGCTGGCAGAACTAAAGTTTTAAATCAAGATGAGCTCAAAACTCTTTATAATACCAATTTTAACTAATAAAGTGCGTTAATCCACACTTTTTGTGGTTATATTTTGTTTTCTTTGAGAAAATAAACATTTAATTAACCTATGTTTGTTGATGCAGTAAAGCTAAAAATAGACTAAAGAAAGAACTAATGTCTATAGTAATGTTTCCAAGAATGGTTGCTGCAGCACTAATATAGTGCTATGAAAGAAGTAGCTGGCAGAACTAAAGTTTTAAAGAAAGATGAGCTCAAAACTGTTTATAATACAAATTTTAGCTAAAAAAGTGCACTAATCCGCACTTTTTGTGTTTACATTTTGTTTTCTTTGAGAAAATAAACATTTAATTAACCTATGTTTGTTGATGCAGTAAATCTAAAATTAGACTTAAGAAAGTACTAATGTCTATAATAATGTTTCCAAGAATGGTTGCTGCAGCACTAATAAAGTGCTATAAAGGAAGTAGCTTCTTAAAGTTTTAAAGAAGGATGAGCTCAAAACTCTTTATATAATGAATTTTAGCTAATAAAGTGCGTTAATCAACACTTTTTGTGTTTATATTTTGTTTTTTTTGAGAAAATAAACATTTAATTAATCGATGTTTGTTGATGCAGTAAAGCTGAAATAAGACTTAATGTCTCTAGTAATGTTTCCAAGAATGGTTGCTGCAGCACTAATATCGTGCTATAAAGGAAGTAGCTTCTTAAAGTTTTAAAGAAGGATGAGCTCAAAACTCTTTATATAATGAATTTTTGCTAATAAAGTGCGTTAATCCACACTTTTTGTGGTTATATTTTGTTTTCTTTGAGAAAATAAACATTTAATTAATCGATGTTTGTTGATGCAGTAAAGCTATAATAAGACCTAATGTCTATATTAATGTTTCCAAGAATGGTTCCTACAGCACTAATATAGTGCTATAAAAGAAGTAGCTGGCAGAACTAAAGTTTTAAAGAAAGATGAGCTCAAATCTCCTTATAATAGGAATTTTAGCTAATAAAGTGCATTAATCCGCATCTTTTTGTGTTTATATTTTGTTTTCTTTGAGAAAATAAACATTTAATTAACCTATGTTATTTGATGCAGTAAAGCTAAAGTAAGACCTAATGTCTATAGTAATGTTTCCAAGAATAGTAGCTGCAGCACTAATATAGTGCTATAAAAGAAGTAGCTGGCAGAACTAAAGTTTTAAATCAAGATGAGCTCAAAACTCTTTATAATACCAATTTTAACTAATAAAGTGCGTTAATCCACACTTTTTGTGGTTATATTTTGTTTTCTTTGAGAAAATAAACATTTAATTAACCTATGTTTGTTGATGCAGTAAAGCTAAAAATAGACTAAAGAAAGAACTAATGTCTATAGTAATGTTTCCAAGAATGGTTGCTGCAGCACTAATATAGTGCTATGAAAGAAGTAGCTGGCAGAACTAAAGTTTTAAAGAAAGATGAGCTCAAAACTGTTTATAATACAAATTTTAGCTAAAAAAGTGCGCTAATCCGCACTTTTTGTGTTTACATTTTGTTTTCATTGAGAAAATAAACATTTAATTAACCTATGTTTGTTGATGCAGTAAATCTAAAATTAGACTTAAGAAAGTACTAATGTCTATAGTAATGTTTCCAAGAATGGTTGCTGCAGCACTAATAAAGTGCTATAAAGGAAGTAGCTTCTTAAAGTTTTAAAGAAGGATGAGCTCAAAACTCTTTATATAATGAATTTTAGCTAATAAAGTGCGTTAATCAACACTTTTTGTGTTTATATTTTGTTTTCTTTGAGAAAATAAACATTTAATTAATCGATGTTTGTTGATGCAGTAAAGCTGAAATAAGACTTAATGTCTCTAGTAATGTTTCCAAGAATGGTTGCTGCAGCACTAATATCGTGCTATAAAGGAAGTAGCTTCTTAAAGTTTTAAAGAAGGATGAGCTCAAAACTCTTTATATAATGAATTTTAGCTAATAAAGTGCGTTAATCAACACTATTTTGTGTTTATATTTTGTTTTTTTTGAGAAAATAAACATTTAATTAATCGATGTTTGTTGATGCAGTAAAGCTATAATAAGACCTAATGTCTATAGTAATATTTCCAAGAATGTATCCTGCAGCACTAATATAGTGCTATAAAAGAAGTAGCTGGCAGAACTAAAGTTTTAAAGAAAGATGAGCTCAAAACTCTTTATAATACAAATTTTAGCTAATAAAGTGCGCTAATCCGCACTTTTTGTGTTTACATTTTGTTTTCTTTGAGAAAATAAACATTTAATTAACCTATGTTTGTTGATGCAGTAAAGCTAAAAATAGACTAAAGAAAGAACTAATGTCTACAGTAATGTTTCCAAGAATGGTTGCTGCAGCACTAATATAGTGCTATAAAGAAGTAGCTGTCAGAACTAAAGTTTTAAAGAAAGATGAGCTCAAAACTCTTTATATAATGAATTTTTGCTAATAAAGTGCGTTAATCCACACTTTTTGTGGTTATATTTTGTTTTCTTTGAGAAAATAAACATTTAATTAATCGATGTTTGTTGATGCAGTAAAGCTGAAATAAGACTTAATGTCTCTCGTAATGTTTCCAAGAATGGTTGCTGCAGCACTAATATCGTGCTATAAAGGAAGTAGCTTCTTAAAGTTTTAAAGAAGGATGAGCTCAAAACTGTTTATAATACAAATTTTAGCTAATAAAGTGCGCTAATCCGCACTTTTTGTGTTTACATTTTGTTTTCTTTGAGAAAATAAACATTTAATTAACCTATGTTTGTTGATGCAGTAAAGCTAAAAATAGACTAAAGAAAGAACTAATGTCTCTAGTAATGTTTCCAAGAATGGTTGCTGAAGCACTAATATAGTGCTATGAAAGAAGTAGCTGGCAGAATTAAAGTTTTAAAGAAATATGAGCTCAAATCACTTTATAATACGAATTTTAGCTAATAAAGTGCGTTAATCCACATCTTTTTGTGTTGTTTTTTTTTTTCTTTGAGAAAATAAACATTTAATTAATCGATGTTTGTTGATGCAGTAAAGCTGAAATAAGACGTAATGTCTCTAGTAATGTTTCCAAGAATGGTTGCTGCAGCACTAATATCGTGCTATAAAGGAAGTAGCTTCTTAAAGTTTTAAAGAAGGATGAGCTCAAAACTCTTTATATAATGAATTTTTGCTAATAAAGTGCGTTAATCCACACTTTTTGTGGTTATATTTTGTTTTCTTTGAGAAAATAAACATTTAATTAATCGATGTTTGTTGATGCAGTAAAGCTATAATAAGACCTAATGTCTATATTAATGTTTCCAAGAATGGTTCCTACAGCACTAATATAGTGCTATAAAAGAAGTAGCTGGCAGAACTAAAGTTTTAAAGAAAGATGAGCTCAAATCTCCTTATAATAGGAATTTTAGCTAATAAAGTGCGTTAATCCGCATCTTTTTGTGTTTATATTTTGTTTTCTTTGAGAAAATAAACATTTAATTAACCTATGTTATTTGATGCAGTAAAGCTAAAGTAAGACCTAATGTCTATAGTAATGTTTCCAAGAATAGTAGCTGCAGCACTAATATAGTGCTATAAAAGAAGTAGCTGGCAGAACTAAAGTTTTAAATCAAGATGAGCTCAAAACTCTTTATAATACCAATTTTAACTAATAAAGTGCGTTAATCCACACTTTTTGTGGTTATATTTTGTTTTCTTTGAGAAAATAAACATTTAATTAACCTATGTTTGTTGATGCAGTAAAGCTAAAAATAGACTAAAGAAAGAACTAATGTCTATAGTAATGTTTCCAAGAATGGTTGCTGCAGCACTAATGTAGTGCTATGAAAGAAGTAGCTGGCAGAACTAAAGTTTTAAGGAAAGATGAGCTCAAAACTGTTTATAATATAAATCTTAGCTAATAAAGTGCGCTAATCCACACTTTTTGTGTTTAAATTTTGTTTTCTTTGAGAAAATAAACATTTAATTAACCTATGTTTGTTGATGCAGTAAAGCTAAAAATAGACTAAAGAAAGAACTAATGTCTATAGTAATGTTTCCAAGAATAGTTGCTGCAGCACTAATATAGTGCTATAAAGAAGTAGCTGGCAGCACTAAAGTTTTAAAGAAGATGAGCTCAAATTTCTTTATAATACAAATTTTAGCTAATAAAGTGCGTTAATCCGCACTTTTTGTGGTTATATTTTGATTTCTTTGCGAAAATAAGCATGTAATTCATCGATGTTTGTTGATGCAGTGAAGCTAAAATAAGACTAAAGAAAGAAATAATGTCTATAGTAATGTTTCCAAGAATTGTTGCTGCAGCACTATTATAGTGCTATAAAAGAAGTAGCTGGCAGAATTAAAGTTTTAAAGAAAGATGAACTGAAAACTCTTTATAATACAAATTTTAGCTAATAAAGTGGTTAATCCACAGTTTTTTGTGTTTATATTTTGTTTTCTTTGAAAAATTAAACATTTAAATAACCGATGTTTGTTGATGCAGTAAAGCTAAAATTAGACTGAAGAAAGAGCTAATGTCTATAGCAATGTTACCAAGAATGGTTGCGGCAGCACTAACATAGTGCTATAAAGAAGTACCTGGCAGAACTAAAGTTTTAATGATGAGCTCAAATCTCTTTATATTACAACTTTTAGCTAATAAAGTGCGTTAATCCGCACTTTTTGTGGTTATATTTTGTTTTCTTTGAGAAAATAAACATTTAATTCATCGATGTTTGTTGATGCAGTAAAAATGAAATTAGACTAAAGAAAATACAAATGACTATAGTAATGCTTCCAAGAATGGTTGCTGAAGCACTAATATAGTGCTATAAAAGAATTAGCTGTCAGAACTAAAGTTTTAAAGGAAGATGAGCTCAAAACTCTTTATAATACGAAATTTAGCTAATAAAGTGCGTTAATCCACACTTTTTTGTGTTTATATTTTGTTTTCTTTCAAAAAATAAACATTTAATTAACCGATGTTTGTTGATGCAGTAAAGCTGAAATAAGAGTTATTGTCTCTAGTAATGTTTCCAGGAATGGTTGCTGCAGCACTAATATCGTGCTATAAAGGAAGTAGCTTCTTAAAGTTTTAAAGAAGGATGAGCTCAAATCTCTTTATATTACAACTTTTAGCTAATAAAGTGCGTTAATCCGCACTTTTTGTGGTTATATTTTGTTTTCTTTGAGAAAATAAACATTTAACTCATCGATGTTTGTTGATGCAGTAAAAATGAAATTAGACTAAAGAAAATACAAATGACTATAGTAATGCTTCCAAGAATGGTTGCTGAAGCACTAATATAGTGCTATAAAAGAAGTAGCTGGCAGATCTAAAGTTCTAAATCAAGATGAGCTCAAAACTCTTTATAATACCAATTTTAACTAATAAAGTGCGTTAATCCACACTTTTTGTGGTTATATTTTGTTTTCTTTGAGAAAATAAACATTTAATTAATCGATGTTTGTTGATGCAGTAAAGCTATAATAAGACCTAATGTCTATTTTAATGTTTCCAAGAATGGTTCCTACAGCACTAATATAGTGCTATAAAAGAAGTAGCTGGCAGAACTAAAGTTTTAAAGAAAGATGAGCTCAAATCTCCTTATAATAGGAATTTTAGCTAATAAAGTGCGTTAATCCGCATCTTTTTGTGTTTATATTTTGTTTTCTTTGAGAAAATAAACATTTAATTAACCTATGTTATTTGATGCAGTAAAGCTAAAGTAAGACCTAATGTCTATAGTAATGTTTCCAAGAATAGTAGCTGCAGCACTAATATAGTGCTATAAAAGAAGTAGCTGGCAGAACTAAAGTTTTAAATCAAGATGAGCTCAAAACTCTTTATCATACCAATTTTAACTAATAAAGTGCGTTAATCCACACTTTTTGTGGTTATATTTTGTTTTCTTTGAGAAAATAAACATTTAATTAACCTATGTTTGTTGATGCAGTAAAGCTAAAAATAGACTAAAGAAAGAACTAATGTCTATAGTAATGTTTCCAAGAATGGTTGCTGCAGCACTAATGTAGTGCTATGAAAGAAGTAGCTGGCAGAACTAAAGTTTTAAGGAAAGATGAGATCAAAACTGTTTATAATATAAATCTTAGCTAATAAAGTGCGCTAATCCACACTTTTTGTGTTTAAATTTTGTTTTCTTTGAGAAAATAAACATTTAATTAACCTATGTTTGTTGATGCAGTAAAGCTAAAAATAGACTAAAGAAAGAACTAATGTCTATAGTAATGTTTCCAAGAATAGTTGCTGCAGCACTAATATAGTGCTATAAAGAAGTAGCTGGCAGAACTAAAGATTTAAAGAAGATGAGCTCAAATTTCTCTATAATACAAATTTTAGCTAATAAAGTGCGTTAATCCGCACTTTTTGTGGTTATATTTTGATTTCTTTGAGAAAATAAGCATGTAATTCATCGATGTTTGTTGATGCAGTGAAGCTAAAATAAGACTAAAGAAAGAAATAATGTCTATAGTAATGTTTCCAAGAATTGTTGCTGCAGCACTAATATAGTGCTATAAAAGAAGTAGCTGGCAGAATTAAAGTTTTAAAGAAAGGTGAACTGAAAACTCTTTATAATACAAATTTTAGCTAATAAAGTGGTTAATACACAGTTTTTTGTGTTTATATTTTGTTTTCTTTGAAAAATTAAACATTTAAATAACCGATGTTTGTTGATGCAGTAAAGCTAAAAATAGACTGAAGAAAGAGCTAATGTCTATAGCAATGTTACCAAGAATGGTTGCTGCAGCACTAACATAGTGCTATAAAGAAGTACCTAGCAGAACTAAAGTTTTAATGATGAGCTCAAATCTCTTTATATTACAACTTTTAGCTAATAAAGTGCGTTAATCCGCACTTTTTGTGGTTATATTTTGTTTTCTTTGAGAAAATAAACATTTAATTCATCGATGTTTGTTAATGCAGTAAAAATGAAATTAGACTAAAGAAAATACAAATGACTATAGTAATGCTTCCAAGAATGGTTGCTGAAGCACTAATATAGTGCTATAAAAGAATTAGCTGTCAGAACTAAAGTTTTAAAGGAAGATGAGCTCAAAACTCTTTATAATACGAAATTTAGCTAATAAAGTGCGTTAATCCACACTTTTTTGTGTTTATATTTTGTTTTCTTTCAAAAAATAAACATTTAATTAACCGATGTTTGTTGATGCAGTAAAGCTAAAATTAGACTAAAGAAAGTACTAATGTCTATAGTAATGTTTCCAAGAATGGTTGCTGCAGCACTAATATAGTGCTATAAAAGAAGTAGCTGGCAGATCTAAAGTTTTAAATCAAGATGAGCTCAAAACTCTTTATAATACCAATTTTAACTAATAAAGTGCGTTAATCCACACTTTTTGTGGTTATATTTTGTTTTCTTTGAGAAAATAAACATTTAATTAATCGATGTTTGTTGATGCAGTAAAGCTAAAATAAGACCTAATGTCTATAGTAATGTTTCCAAGAATGGTTGCTGTAGCACTAATAAAGTGCTACAAAAGAAGTAGCTGGCAGGACTAAAGTTTTAAAGAAATATGAGCTCAAATCTCTTTATAATACGAATTTTAGCTAATGAAGTGCGTTAATCCACACTTTTTGTGTTTATATTTTGTTTTCTTTGAGAAAATAAACATTTAATTAATCGATGTTTGTTGATGCAGTAAAGCTGAAATAAGACTTAATGTCTCTAGTAATGTTTCCAAGAATGGTTGCTGCAGCACTAATATCGTGCTATAAAGGAAGTAGCTTCTTAAAGTTTTAAAGAAGGATGAGCTCAAAACTCTTTATATAATGAATTTTTGCTAATAAATTGCGTTAATCCACACTTTTTGTGTTTATATTTTGTTTTCTTTGAGAAAATAAACATTTAATTAATCGATGTTTGTTGATGCAGTAAAGCTAAAATAAGACCTAATGTCTATAGTAATATTTCCAAGAATGTATCCTGCAGCACTAATATAGTGCTATAAAAGAAGTAGCTGGCAGAACTAAAGTTTTAAAGAAAGATGAGCTCAAATCTCTATATAATACGAATTTTAGCTAATAAAGTGCGTTAATCCGCACCTTTTGTGTTTATATTTTGTCTTCTTTGAGAAAATAAACATCTAATTAACCTATGTTTGTTGATGCAGTAAAGCTAAAAATAGACTAAAGAAAGAAATAATGTCTATAGTAATGTTTCCAAGAATGGTTGCTGCAGCACTAATATAGTGCTATAAAGAAGTAGCTGGCAGAACTAAAGTTTTAAAGAAGATGAGCTCAAATCTCTTTATAATACAAATTTTAGCTAATAAAGAGCGTTAATCCGCACTTTTTGTGGTTATATTTTGTTTTCTTTGAGAAAATAAGCATTTAATTCATCGATGTTTGCTGATGCAGTGAAGCTAACATAAGACATAATAACAAAAGAAATAATGTCTATAGTAATGTTTCCAAGAATGGTTGCTGTAGCACTAATATAGTGATATAAAAGAATTGGCTGTCAGAACTAAATTTTTAAAGAAAGATGAGCTCAAAACTCTTTATAATACGAATTTTAGCTAATAAAGGGCATTAATCCACACTTTTTTGTGTTTATATTTTGTTTTCTTTGAGAAAATAAACATTTAATTCATCGATGTTTGTTGATGCAGTAAAGCTAAAATAAGACCTAATGTCTATAGTAATGTTTCCAAGAATGGTTGCTGCAGCACTAATATCGTGCTATAAAGGAAGTAGCTTCTTAAAGTTTTAAAGAAATATGAGCTCAAATCTCTTTATAATACGAATTTTAGCTAATAAAGTGCGTTAATCCACACTTTTTGTGGTTATATTTTTTTTTCTTTGAGAAAATAAACATTTAATTAATCGATGTTTGTTGATGCAGTAAAGCTAAAATAAGACCTAATGTCTATAGTAATGTTTCCGAGAATGGTTGCTGCAGCACTAATAAAGTGCTATAAAAGAAGTAGCTGGCAGGACTAAAGTTTTAAAGATATATGAGCTCAAATCTCTTTATAATACGAATTTTAGCTAATAAAGAGCGTTAATCCGCACTTTTTGTGGTTATATTTTGTTTTCTTTGAGAAAATAAGCATTTAATTCATCGATGTTTGCTGATGCAGTGAAGCTAACATAAGACTAAAGAAAGAAATAATGTCTATAGTAATGTTTCCAAGAATGGTTGCTGCAGCACTAATATAGTGCTATAAAGAAGTAGCTGGCAGAACTAAAGTTTTAAAGAAGATGAGCTCAAATCTCTTTATAATACGAATTTTAGCTAATGAAGAGCGTTAATCCGCACTTTTTGTGGTTATATTTTGTTTTCTTTGAGAAAATAAGCATTTAATTCATCGATGTTTGCTGATGCAGTGAAGCTAACATAAGACCTAATGTCTATAGTAATATTTCCAAGAATGTATCCTGCAGCACTAATATAGTGCTATAAAAGAAGTAGCTGGCAGAACTAAAGTTTTAAAGAAAGATGAGCTCAAATCTCTTTATAATACGAATTTTAGCTAATAAAGTGCGTTAATCCGCACCTTTTGTGTTTATATTTTGTCTTCTTTGAGAAAATAAACATCTAATTAACCTATGTTTGTTGATGCAGTAAAGCTAAAAATAGACTAAAGAAAGAAATAATGTCTATAGTAATGTTTCCAAGAATGGTTGCTGCAGCACTAATATAGTGCTATAAAGAAGTAGCTGGCAGAACTAAAGTTTTAAAGAAGATGAGCTCAAATCTCTTTATAATACAAATTTTAGCTAATAAAGAGCGTTAATCCGCACTTTTTGTGGTTATATTTTGTTTTCTTTGAGAAAATAAGCATTTAATTCATCGATGTTTGCTGATGCAGTGAAGCTAACATAAGACTAAAGAAAGAAATAATGTCTATAGTAATGTTTCCAAGAATGGTTGCTGTAGCACTAATATAGTGCTATAAAAGAATTGGCTGTCAGAACTAAATTTTTAAAGAAAGATGAGCTCAAAACTCTTTATAATACGAATTTTAGCTAATAAAGGGCATTAATCCACACTTTTTTGTGTTTATATTTTGTTTTCTTTGAGAAAATAAACATTTAATTCATCGATGTTTGTTGATGCAGTAAAGCTAAAATAAGACCTAATGTCTATAGTAATGTTTCCAAGAATGGTTGCTGCAGCACTAATATCGTGCTATAAAGGAAGTAGCTTCTTAAAGTTTTAAAGAAATATGAGCTCAAATCTCTTTATAATACGAATTTTAGCTAATAAAGTGCGTTAATCCACACTTTTTGTGGTTATATTTTTTTTTCTTTGAGAAAATAAACATTTAATTAATCGATGTTTGTTGATGCAGTAAAGCTAAAATAAGACCTAATGTCTATAGTAATGTTTCCGAGAATGGTTGCTGCAGCACTAATAAAGTGCTATAAAAGAAGTAGCTGGCAGGACTAAAGTTTTAAAGATATATGAGCTCAAATGTCTTTGTAATACGAATTTTAGCTAATAAAGAGCGTTAATCCGCACTTTTTGTGGTTATATTTTGTTTTCTTTGAGAAAATAAGCATTTAATTCATCGATGTTTGCTGATGCAGTGAAGCTAACATAAGACTAAAGAAAGAAATAATGTCTATAGTAATGTTTCCAAGAATGGTTGCTGCAGCACTAATATAGTGCTATAAAGAAGTAGCTGGCAGAACTAAAGTTTTAAAGAAGATGAGCTCAAATCTCTTTATAATACAAATTTTAGCTAATAAAGAGCGTTAATCCGCACTTTTTGTGGTTATATTTTGTTTTCTTTGAGAAAATAAGCATTTAATTCATCGATGTTTGCTGATGCAGTGAAGCTAACATAAGACCTAATGTCTATAGTAATGTTTCCAAGAATGGTTGCTGTAGCACTAATAAAGTGCTACAAAAGAAGTAGCTGGCAGGACTAAAGTTTTAAAGAAATATGAGCTCATATCTCTTTATAATACGAATTTTAGCTAATGAAGTGCGTTAATCCACACTTTTTGTGTTTATATTTTGTTTTCTTTGAGAAAATAAACATTTAATTCATCGATGTTTGCTGATGCAGTGAAGCTAACATAAGACTAAAGAAAGAAATAATGTCTATAGTAATGTTTCCAAGAATGGTTGCTGCAGCACTAATATAGTGCTATAAAAGAAGTAGCTGGCAGATCTAAAGTTTTAAATCAAGATGAGCTCAAAACTCTTTATAATACCAATTTTAACTAATAAAGTGCGTTAATGCACACTTTTTGTGGTTATATTTTGTTTTCTTTGAGAAAATAAACATTTAATTAATCGATGTTTGTTGATGCAGTAAAGCTAAAATAAGACCTAATGTCTATAGTAATGTTTCCAAGAATGGTTGCTGTAGCACTAATAAAGTGCTACAAAAGAAGTAGCTGGCAGGACTAAAGTTTTAAAGAAATATGAGCTCAAATCTCTTTATAATACGAATTTTAGCTAATGAAGTGCGTTAATCCACACTTTTTGTGTTTATATTTTGTTTTCTTTGAGAAAATAAACATTTAATTAATCGATGTTTGTTGATGCAGTAAAGCTGAAATAAGACTTAATGTCTCTAGTAATGTTTCCAAGAATGGTTGCTGCAGCACTAATATCGTGCTATAAAGGAAGTAGCTTCTTAAAGTTTTAAAGAAGGATGAGCTCAAAACTCTTTATATAATGAATTTTTGCTAATAAATTGCGTTAATCAACACTATTTTGTGTTTATATTTTGTTTTCTTTGAGAAAATAAACATTTAATTAATCGATGTTTGTTGATGCAGTAAAGCTAAAATAAGACCTAATGTCTATAGTAATATTTCCAAGAATGTATCCTGCAGCACTAATATAGTGCTATAAAAGAAGTAGCTGGCAGAACTAAAGTTTTAAAGAAAGATGAGCTCAAATCTCTTTATAATACGAATTTTAGCTAATAAAGAGCGTTAATCCGCACTTTTTGTGGTTATATTTTGTTTTCTTTGAGAAAATAAGCATTTAATTCATCGATGTTTGCTGATGCAGTGAAGCTAACATAAGACTAAAGAAAGAAATAATGTCTATAGTAATGTTTCCAAGAATGGTTGCTGCAGCACTAATATAGTGCTATAAAGAAGTAGCTGGCAGAACTAAAGTTTTAAAGAAGATGAGCTCAAATCTCTTTATAATACAAATTTTAGCTAATAAAGAGCGTTAATCCGCACTTTTTGTGGTTATATTTTGTTTTCTTTGAGAAAATAAGCATTTAATTCATCGATGTTTGCTGATGCAGTGAAGCTAACATAAGACTAAAGAAAGAAATAATGTCTATAGTAATGTTTCCAAGAATGGTTGCTGTAGCACTAATATAGTGCTATAAAAGAATTGGCTGTCAGAACTAAATTTTTAAAGAAATATGACCTCAAATCTCTTTATAATACGAATTTTAGCTAATAAAGTGCGTTAATCCACATCTTTTTGTGTTTATATTTTGTTTTCTTTGAGAAAATAAACATTTAATTAATCGATGATTGTTGATGCAGTAAAGCTGAAATAAGACTTAATGTCTCTAGTAATATTTCCAAGAATGGTTGCTGCAGCACTAATATCGTGCTATAAAGGAAGTAGCTTCTTAAAGTTTTAAAGAAATATGAGCTCAAATCTCTTTATAATACGAATTTTAGCTAATAAAGTGCGTTAATCCACACTTTTTGTGGTTATATTTTGTTTTCTTTGAGAAAATAAACATTTAATTAATCGATGTTTGTTGATGCAGTAAAGCTAAAATAAGACCTAATGTCTATAGTAATGTTTCCGAGAATGGTTGCTGCAGCACTAATAAAGTGCTATAAAAGAAGTAGCTGGCAGGACTAAAGTTTTAAAGATATATGAGCTCAAATGTCTTTGTAATACGAATTTTAGTTAATAACGTGCGTTAATCCACATCTTTTTGTGTTTATATTTTGTTTTCTTTGAGAAAATAAACATTGAATTAATCGATGTTTGTTGATGCAGTAAAGCTGAAATAAGACTTAATGTCTCTAGTAATGTTTCCAAGAATGGTTGCTGCAGCACTAATATCGTGCTATAAAGGAAGTAGCTTCTTAAAGTTTTAAAGAAGGATGAGCTCAAAACTCTTTATATAATGAATTTTTGCTAATAAAGTGCGTTAATCCACACTTTTTCTGGTTATATTTTGTTTTCTTTGAGAAAATAAACATTTAATTAATCGATGTTTGTTGATGCAGTAAAGCTATAATAAGACCTAATGTCTATAGAATGTTTCCAAGAATAGTTGCTGCAGCACTTATATAGTGCTATAAAGGAAGTAGCTGGCAGAACTAAAGTTTTAAATCAAGATGAGCTCAAAACTCTTTATAATACCAATTTTAACTAATAAAGTGCATTAATCCACACTTTTTGTGGTTATATTTTGTTTTCTTTAAGAAAATATTTTTAAAGAAACCTATGTTTGTTGATGCAATAAAAATGAAATTAGACTAAAGAAAATACAAATGTCTATAGTAATGCTTCCAAGAATGGTTGCTGTGGCACTAATATAGGGCTATAAAAGAATTAGCTGTCAGAACTAAAGTTTTAAAGAAATATGAGCTCCAATCTCTTTATAATACGAATTTTAGCTAATGAAGTGCGTTAATCCACACTTTTTGTGTTTATATTTTGTTTTCTTTGAGAAAATAAACATTTACTTAATCGATGTTTGTTGATGCAGTAGAGCTGAAATAAGACCTAATGTCTATAGTAATGTTTCCAAGAATGGTTGCTGCAGCACTAATAAAGTGCTATAAAAGAATTAGCTGGCAGGACTAAAGTTTTAAAGAAATATGAGCTCCAATCTCTTTATAATACGAATTTTAGCTAATGAAGTGCGTTAATCCACACTTTTTGTGTTTATATTTTGTTTTCTTTGAGAAAATAAACATTTAATTAATCGATGTTTGTTGATGCAGTAGAGCTGAAATAAGACTTAATGTCTCTAGTAATGTTTCCAAGAATGGTTGCTGCAGCACTAATATCGTGCTATAAAGGAAGTAGCTTCTTAAAGTTTTAAAGAAGGATGAGCTCAAAACTCTTTATATAATGAATTTTAGCTAATAAAGTGCGTTAATCCACACTTTTTTGTGTTTATATTTTGTTTTTTTTGAGAAAATAAACATTTAATTAATCGATGTTTGTTGATGCAGTAAAGCTATAATAAGACCTAATGTCTATAGTAATATTTCCAACAATGTATCCTGCAGCACTAATATAGTGCTATAAAAGAAGTACCTGGCAGAACTAAAGTTTTAAGGAAAGATGAGCTCAAATCTCTTGATAATACGAATTTTAGCAAATAAAGTGCGTTAATCCACACTTTTTGTATTTATATTTTGTCTTCTTTGAGAAAATAAACATTTCATTAACCTATGTTTGTTGATGCAGTAAAGCTAAAAATAGACTAAAGAAAGAACTAATGTCTATAGAAATGTTTCCAAGAATGTTTGCTGCAGCACTAATAAAGTGCTATAAAAGAAGTAGCTGGCAGGACTAAAGTTTTAAAGAAATATGAGCTCAAATCTCTTTATAATACGAATTTTAGCTAATAAAGTGCGTTAATCCACATCTTTTTGTGTTTATATTTTGTTTTCTTTGAGAAAATAAACATTTAATTAATCGATGATTGTTGATGCAGTAAAGCTGAAATAAGACTTAATGTCTCTAGTAATGTTTCCAAGAATGGTTGCTGCAGCACTAATATCGTGCTATAAAGGAAGTAGCTTCTTAAAGTTTTAAAGAAGGATGAGCTCAAAACTCTTTATATAATGAATTTTTGCTAATAAAAAGCGTTAAGGCACACTTTTTGTGGTTATATTTTGTTTTCTTTGAGAAAATAAACATTTAAATAATCGATGTTTGTTGATGCAGTAAAGCTAAAATAAGACCTAATGTCTATAGTAATGTTTCCAAGAATGGTTGCTGCAGCACTAATAAAGTGCTATAAAAGAATTGGCTGGCAGGCCTAAAGTTTTAAAGAAATATGAGCTCAAATCTCTTTATAATACGAATTTTAGCTAATAAAGTGCATTAATCCACACTTTTTGTGGTTATATTTTGTTTTCTTTAAGAAAATAAACATTTAATTAACCTATGTTTGTTGATGCAGTAAAGCTAAAATTAGACTTAAGCAAGTACTAATGTCTATAGTAATGTTTCCAAGAATGGTTGCTGCAGCACTAATATAGTGCTATAAAAGAAGTAGCTGAAAGAACTAAAGTTTTAAATCAAGATGAGCTCAAAACTCTTTATAATACCAATTTTAACTAATAAAGTGCGTTAATCCACACTTTTAGTGGTTATATTTTGTTTTCTTTGAGAAAATAAACATTTAAATAATCGATGTTTGTTGATGCAGTAAAGCTAAAATAAGACCTAATGTCTATAGTAATGTTTCCAAGAATGGTTGCTGCAGCACTAATAAAGTGCTATAAAAGAATTAGCTGGCAGGACTAAAGTTTTAAAGAAATATGAGCTCAAATCTCTTTATAATACGAATTTTAGCTAATGAAGTGCGTTAATCCACACTTTTTGTGTTTATATTTTGTTTTCTTTGAGAAAATAAACATTTAATTAATCGATGTTTGTTGATGCAGTAAAGCTGAAATAAGACTTAATGTCTCTAGTAATGTTTCCAAGAATGGTTGCTGCAGCACTAATATCGTGCTATAAAGGAAGTAGCTTCTTAAAGTTTTAAAGAAGGATGAGCTCAAAACTTTTTATATAATGAATTTTAGCTAATAAAGTAAGTTAATCAACACTATTTTGTGTTTACATTTTGTTTTTTTTGAGAAAATAAACATTTAATTAATCGATGTTTGTTGATGCAGTAAAGCTATAATAAGACCTAATGTCTATAGTAATATTTCCAAGAATGTATCCTGCAGCACTAATATAGTGCTATACAAGAAGTAGCTGGCAGAACTAAAGTTTTAAAGAAAGATGAGCTCAAAACTGTTTATAATACAAATTTTAGCTAATAAAGTGCGCTAATCCGCACTTTTTGTGTTTACATTTTGTTTTCTTTGAGAAATTAAACATTTAATTAACCTGTGTTTGTTGATGCAGTAAAGCTAAAAATACACTAAAGAAAGAACTAATGTCTATAGTAATGTTTCCAAGAATGGTTGCTGCAGCACTAATATGCTATAAAAGAAGTAGCTGGCAGAACTAAAGTTTTAAAGAAAGATGAGCTCAAAACTGTTTTTAATATAAATTTTAGCTAATAAAGTGCGCTAATCCACACTTTTTGTTTTTAAATTTTGTTTTCTTTGAGAAAATAAACATTTAATTAACCTATGTTTGTTGATGCAGTAAAGCTAAAAATAGACTAAAGAAAGAACTAATGTCTATAGTAATGTTTCCAAGAATAGTTGCTGCAGCACTAATATAGTGCTATAAAGAAGTAGCTAGCAGAACTAAAGTTTTAAAGAAGATGAGCTCAAATTTCTTTATAATACAAATTTTAGCTAATAAAGTGCGTTAATCCGCACTTTTTATGGTTATATTTTGATTTCTTTGAGAAAATAAGCATGTAATTCATCGATGTTTGTTGATGCAGTGAAGCTAAAATAAGACTAAAGAAAGAAATAATGTCTATAGTAATGTTTCCAAGAATTGTTGCTGCAGCACTAATATAGTGCTATAAAAGAAGTAGCTGGCAGAACTAAAGTTTTAAAGAAAGATGAACTGAAAACTCTTTATAATACAATTTTTAGCTAATAAAGTGGTTAATCCACAGTTTTTTGTGTTTATATTTTGTTTTCTTTGAAAAATTAAACATTTAAATAACCGATGTTTGTTGATGCAGTAAAGCTAAAATTAGACTGAAGAAAGAGCTAATGTCTATAGCAATGTTACCAAGAATGGTTGCTGCAGCACTAACATAGTGCTATAAAGAAGTACCTGGCAGAACTAAAGTTTTAATGATGAGCTCAAATCTCTTTATATTACAACTTTTAGCTAATAAAGTGCGTTAATCCACACTTTTTTGTGTTTATATTTTGTTTTCTTTGAAAAAATAAACATTTAATTAACCGATGTTTGTTGATGCAGTAAAGCTAAAATTAGACTAAAGAAAGTACTAATGTCTATAGTAATGTTTCCAAGAATGGTTGCTGCAGCACTAATATAGTGCTATAAAAGAAGTAGCTGGCAGATCTAAAGTTTTAAATCAAGATGAGCTCAAAACTCTTTATAATACGAATTTTAGCTAATAAAGTGCGTTAATCCACACTTTTTGTGTTTATATTTTGTTTTCTTTGAGAAAATAAACATTTAATTAATCGATGTTTGTTGATGCAGTAAAGCTAAAATAAGACCTAATGTCTATAGTAATGTTTCCAAGAATGGTTGCTGTAGCACTAATAAAGTGCTACAAAAGAAGTAGCTGGCAGGACTAAAGTTTTAAAGAAATATGAGCTCAAATCTCTTTATAATACGAATTTTAGCTAATGAAGTGCGTTAATCCACACTTTTTGTGTTTATATTTTGTTTTCTTTGAGAAAATAAACATTTAATTAATCGATGTTTGTTGATGCAGTAAAGCTGAAATAAGACTTAATGTCTCTAGTAATGTTTCCAAGAATGGTTGCTGCAGCACTAATATCGTGCTATAAAGGAAGTAGCTTCTTAAAGTTTTAAAGAAAGATGAGCTCAAAACTCTTTATATAATGAATTTTTGCTAATAAAGTGCGTTAATCAACACTATTTTGTGTTTATATTTTGTTTTCTTTGAGAAAATAAACATTTAATTAATCGATGTTTGTTGATGCAGTAAAGCTAAAATAAGACCTAATGTCTATAGTAATAGTTCCAAGAATGTATCCTGCAGCACTAATATAGTGCTATAAAAGAAGTAGCTGGCAGAACTAAAGTTTTAAAGAAAGATGAGCTCAAATCTCTTTATGATACGAATTTTAGCTAATAAAGTGCGTTAATCCGCACCTTTTGTGTTTATATTTTGTTTTCTTTGAGAAAATAAACATTTAATTAATCGATGTTTGTTGATGCAGTAAAGCTGAAATAAGACTTAATGTCTCTAGTAATATTTCCAAGAATGGTTGCTGCAGCACTAATATCGTGCTATAAAGGAAGTAGCTTCTTAAAGTTTTAAAGAAATATGAGCTCAAATCTCTTTATAATACGAATTTTAGCTAATAAAGTGCGTTAATCAACACTTTTTGTGGTTATATTTTGTTTTCTTTGAGAAAATAAACATTTAATTAATCGATGTTTGTTGATGCAGTAAAGCTAAAATAAGACCTAACGTCTATAGTAATGTTTGCGAGAATGGTTGCTGCAGCACTAATAAAGTGCTATAAAAGAAGTAGCTGGCAGGACTAAAGTTTTAAAGATATATGAGCTCAAAACTCTTTCTAATACGAATTTTAGCTAATAAAGTGCGTTAATCCACACTTTTTGTGTTTATATTTTGTTTTCTTTGAGAAAATAAACATTTACTTAATCGATGTTTGTTGATGCAGTAAAGCTAAAATAAGACTTAATGTCTATAGTAATGTTTCCAAGAATGGTTGCTGCAGCACTAATATAGTGCTATAAAAGAAGTAGCTGGCAGATCTAAAGTTTTAAATCAAGATGAGCTCAAAACTCTTTATAATACCAATTTTAACTAATAAAGTGCGTTAATCCACACTTTTTGTGGTTATATTTTGTTTTCTTTGAGAAAATAAACATTTAATTAATCGATGTTTGTTGATGCAGTAAAGCTAAAATAAGACCTAATGTCTATAGTAATGTTTCCAAGAATGGTTGCTGTAGCACTAATAAAGTGCTACAAAAGAAGTAGCTGGCAGGACTAAAGTTTTAAAGAAATATGAGCTCAAATCTCTTTATAATACGAATTTTAGCTAATGAAGTGCGTTAATCCACACTTTTTGTGTTTATATTTTGTTTTCTTTGAGAAAATAAACATTTAATTAATCGATGTTTGTTGATGCAGTAAAGCTGAAATAAGACTTACTGTCTCTAGTAATGTTTCCAAGAATGGTTGCTGCAGCACTAATATCGTGCTATAAAGGAAGTAGCTTCTTAAAGTTTTAAAGAAATATGAGCTCAAAACTCTTTATATAATGAATTTTTGCTAATAAAGTGCGTTAATCAACACTATTTTGTGTTTATATTTTGTTTTCTTTGAGAAAATAAACATTTAATTAATCGATGATTGTTGATGCAGTAAAGCTGAAATAAGACTTAATGTCTCTAGTAATATTTCCAAGAATGGTTGCTGCAGCACTAATATCGTGCTATAAAGGAAGTAGCTTCTTAAAGTTTTAAAGAAATATGAGCTCAAATCTCTTTATAATACGAATTTTAGCTAATAAAGTGCGTTAATCAACACTTTTTGTGGTTATATTTTGTTTTCTTTGAGAAAATAAACATTTAATTAATCGATGTTTGTTGATGCAGTAAAGCTAAAATAAGACCTAACGTCTATAGTAATGTTTCCGAGAATGGTTGCTGCAGCACTAATAAAGTGCTATAAAAGAAGTAGCTGGCAGGACTAAAGTTTTAAAGATATATGAGCTCAAATCTCTTTATAATACCAATTTTAACTAATAAAGTGCGTTAATCCACACTTTTTGTGGTTATATTTTGTTTTCTTTGAGAAAATAAACATTTAATTAATCGATGTTTGTTGATGCAGTAAAGCTAAAATAAGACCTAATGTCTATAGTAATGTTTCCAAGAATGGTTGCTGTAGCACTAATAAAGTGCTACAAAAGAAGTAGCTGGCAGATCTAAAGTTTTAAATCAAGATGAGCTCAAAACTCTTTATAATACCAATTTTAACTAATAAAGTGCGTTAATCCACACTTTTTGTGTTTATATTTTGTTTTCTTTGAGAAAATAAACATTTAATTAATCGATGTTTGTTGATGCAGTAAAGCTAAAATAAGACCTAATGTCTATAGTAATAGTTCCAAGAATGTATCCTGCAGCACTAATATAGTGCTATAAAAGAAGTAGCTGGCAGAACTAAAGTTTTAAAGAAAGATGAGCTCAAATCTCTTTATGATACGAATTTTAGCTAATAAAGTGCGTTAATCCGCACCTTTTGTGTTTATATTTTGTCTTCTTTGAGAAAATAAACATTTAATTAACCTATGTTTGTTGATGAAGTAAAGCTAAAAATAGACTAAAGAAAGAAATAATGTCTATAGTAATGTTTCCAAGAATGGTTGCTGCAGCACTAATATAGTGCTATAAAGAAGTAGCTGGCAGAACGAAAGTTTTAAAGAAGATGAGCTCAAATCTCTTTATAATACAAATTTTAGCTAATAAAGAGCGTTAATCCGCACTTTTTGTGGTTATATTTTGTTTTCTTTGAGAAAATAAGCATTTAATTCATCGATGTTTGCTGATGCAGTGAAGCTAACATAAGACTAAAGAAAGAAATAATGTCTATAGTAATGTTTCCAAGAATGGTTGCTGTAGCACTAATATAGTGCTATAAAAGAATTGGCTGTCAGAACTAAATTTTTAAAGAAAGATGAGCTCAAAACTCTTTATAATACGAATTTTAGCTAATAAAGGGCATTAATCCACACTTTTTTGTGTTTATATTTTGTTTTCTTTGAGAAAATAAACATTTAATTCATCGATGTTTGTTAATGCAGTAAAGCTAAAATAAGACCTAATGTCTATAGTAATGTTTCCAAGAATGTTTGCTGCAGCACTAATAAAGTGCTATAAAAGAAGTAGCTGGCAGGACTAAAGTTTTAAAGAAATATGACCTCAAAGCTCTTTATAATACGAATTTTAGCTAATAAAGTGCGTTAATCCACATCTTTTTGTGTTTATATTTTGCTTTCTTTGAGAAAATAAACATTTAATTAATCGATGATTGTTGATGCAGTAAAGCTGAAATAAGACTTAATGTCTGTAGTAATATTTCCAAGAATGGTTGCTGCAGCACTAATATCGTGCTATAAAGGAAGTAGCTTCTTAAAGTTTTAAAGAAATATGAGCTAAAATCTCTTTATAATACGAATTTTAGCTAATAAAGTGCGTTAATCAACACTTTTTGTGGTTATATTTTGTTTTCTTTGAGAAAATAAACATTTAATTAATCGATGTTTGTTGATGCAGTAAAGCTAAAATAAGACCTAACGTCTATAGTAATGTTTCCGAGAATGGTTGCTGCAGCACTAATAAAGTGCTATAAAAGAAGTAGCTGGCAGGACTAAAGTTTTAAAGATATATGAGCTCAAATGTCTTTGTAATACGAATTTTAGCTAATAACGTGCGTTAATCCACATCTTTTTGTGTTTATATTTTGTTTTCTTTGAGAAAATAAACATTTAATTAATCGATGTTTGTTGATGCAGTAAAGCTGAAATAAGACTTAATGTCTCTAGTAATGTTTCCAAGAATGGTTGCTGCAGCACTAATATCGTGCTATAAAGGAAGTAGCTTCTTAAAGTTTTAAAGAAGGATGAGCTCAAAACTCTTTATATAATGAATTTTTGCTAATAAAGTGCGTTAATCCACACTTTTTCTGGTTATATTTTGTTTTCTTTGAGAAAATAAACATTTAATTAATCGATGTTTGTTGATGCAGTAAAGCTATAATAAGACCTAATGTCTATAGAATGTTTCCAAGAATAGTTGCTGCAGCACTTATATAGTGCTATAAAGGAAGTAGCTGGCAGAACTAAAGTTTTAAATCAAGATGAGCTCAAAACTCTTTATAATACCAATTTTAACTAATAAAGTGCATTAATCCACACTTTTTGTGGTTATATTTTGTTTTCTTTAAGAAAATAAACATTTAATTAACCTATGTTTGTTGATGCAGTAAAGCTAAAAATAGACTAAAGAAAGAACTAATGTCTATAGTAATGTTTCCAAGAATGGTTGCTGCAGCACTAATATAGTGCTATAAAAGAAGTAGCTGAAAGAACTAAAGTTTTAAATCAAGATGAGCTCAAAACTCTTTATAATACCAATTTTAACTAATAAAGTGCGTTAATCCACACTTTTAGTGGTTATATTTTGTTTTCTTTGAGAAAATAAACATTTAAATAATCGATGTTTGTTGATGCAGTAAAGCTAAAATAAGACCTAATGTCTATAGTAATGTTTCCAAGAATGGTTGCTGCAGCACTAATAAAGTGCTATAAAAGAATTAGCTGGCAGGACTAAAGTTTTAAAGAAATATGAGCTCAAATCTCTTTATAATACGAATTTTAGCTAATGAAGTGCGTTAATCCACACTTTTTGTGTTTATATTTTGTTTTCTTTGAGAAAATAAACATTTAATTAATCGATGTTTGTTGATGCAGTAAAGCTGAAATAAGACTTAATGTCTCTAGTAATGTTTCCAAGAATGGTTGCTGCAGCACTAATATCGTGCTATAAAGGAAGTAGCTTCTTAAAGTTTTAAAGAAGGATGAGCTCAAAACTCCTTATATAATGAATTTTAGCTAATAAAGTGCGTTAATCAACACTATTTTGTGTTTACATTTTGTTTTTTTTGAGAAAATAAACATTTAATTAATCGATGTTTGTTGATGCAGTAAAGCTATAATAAGACCTAATGTCTATAGTAATATTTCCAAGAATGTATCCTGCAGCACTAATATAGTGCTATAAAAGAAGTAGCTGGCAGAACTAAAGTTTTAAAGAAAGATGAGCTCAAAACTGTTTATAATACAAATTTTAGCTAATAAAGTGCGCTAATCCGCACTTTTTGTGTTTACATTTTGTTTTCTTTGAGAAAATAAACATTTAATTAACCTGTGTTTGTTGATGCAGTAAAGCTAAAAATACACTAAAGAAAGAACTAATGTCTATAGTAATGTTTCCAAGAATGGTTGCTGCAGCACTAATATAGTGCTATGAAAGAAGTAGCTGGCAGAACTAAAGTTTTAAAGAAAGATGAGCTCAAAACTGTTTATAATACAAATTTTAGCTAATAAAGTGCGTTAATCAACACTATTTTGTGTTTACATTTTGTTTTCTTTGAGAAAATAAACATTTAATTAACCTATGTTTGTTGATGCAGTAAAGCTAAAATAAGACCTAACGTCTATAGTAATGTTTCCGAGAATGGTTGCTGCAGCACTAATAAAGTGCTATAAAAGAAGTAGCTGGCAGAACTACAGTTTTAAAGAAAGATGAGCTCAAAACTCTTTATATAATGAATTTTTTGCTAATAAAGTGCGTTAATCAACACTATTTTGTGTTTATATTTTGTTTTCTTTGAGAAAACAAACATTTAATTAATCGATGTTTGTTGATGCAGTAAAGCTGAAATAAGACTTAATGTCTCTAGTAATGTTTCCAAGAATGGTTGCTGCAGCACTAATATCGTGCTATAAAGGAAGTAGCTTCTTAAAGTTTTAAAGAAGGATGAGCTCAAAACTCTTTATATAATGAATTTTTGCTAATAAAGTGCGTTAATCCACACTTTTTGTGGTTATATTTTGTTATCTTTGAGAAAATAAACATTTAATTAATCGATGTTTGTTGATGCAGTAAAGCTATAATAAGACCTAATGTCTATAGAATGTTTCCAAGAATAGTTGCTGCAGCACTTATATAGTGCTATAAAGGAGGTAGCTGCAGAACTAAAGTTTTAAATCAAGATGAGCTCAAAACTCTTTATAATACCAATTTTAACTAATAAAGTGCATTAATCCACACTTTTTGTGGTTATATTTTGTTTTCTTTAAGAAAATAAACATTTAATTAACCTATGTTTGTTGATGCAGTAAAGCTAAAAATAGACTAAAGAAAGAACTAATGTCTATAGTAATGTTTCCAAGAATGGTTGCTGCAGCACTAATATAGTGCTATGAAAGAAGTAGCTGGCAGAACTAAAGTTTTAAAGAAAGATGAGCTCAAAACTGTTTATAATACAAATTTTAGCTAATAAAGTGCGCTAATCCGCACTTTTTGTGTTTACATTTTGTTTTCTTTGAGAAAATAAACATTTAATTAACCGATGTTTGTTGATGCAGTAAAGCTGAAATTAGAATAAAGAAAATACAAATGTCTATAGTAATGCTTCCAAGAATGGTTGCTGTAGCACTAATATAGGGCTATAAAAGAAGTAGCTGGCAGGACTAAAGTTTTAAAGAAATATGAGCTCAAATCTCTTTATAATACGAATTTTAGCTAATGAAGTGCGTTAATCCACATCTTTTTGTGTTTATATTTTGTTTTCTTTGAGAAAATAAACATTTAATTAATCGATGATTGTTGATGCAGTAAAGCTGAAATAAGACTTAATGTCTCTAGTAATGTTTCCAAGAATGGTTGCTGCAGCACTAATATCGTGCTATAAAGGAAGTAGCTTCTTAAAGTTTTAAAGAAGGATGAGCTCAAAACTCTTTATATAATGAATTTTTGCTAATAAAAAGCGTTAATGCACACTTTTTGTGGTTATATTTTGTTTTCTTTGAGAAAATAAACATTTAAATAATCGATTTTTGTTGATGCAGTAAAGCTAAAATAAGACCTAATGTCTATAGTAATGTTTCCAAGAATGGTTGCTGCAGAACTAATAAAGTGCTATAAAAGAATTGGCTGGCAGGATTAAAGTTTTAAAGAAATATGAGCTCAAATCTCTTTATAATACGAATTTTAGCTAATGAAGTGCGTTAATCCACACTTTTTGTGTTTATATTTTGTTTTCTTTGAGAAAATAAACATTTAATTAATCGATGTTTGTTGATGCAGTAGAGCTGAAATAAGACTTAATGTCTCTAGTAATGTTTCCAAGAATGGTTGCTGCAGCACTAATATCGTGCTATAAAGGAAGTAGCTTCTTAAAGTTTTAAAGAAGGATGAGCTCAAAACTCTTTATATAATGAATTTTAGCTAATAAAGTGCGTTAATCAACACTATTTTGTGTTTATATTTTGTTTTTTTTGAGAAAATAAACATTTAATTAATCGATGTTTGTTTATGCAGTAAAGCTATAATAAGACCTAATGTCTATAGTAATATTTCCAACAATGTATCCTGCAGCACTAATATAGTGCTATAAAAGAAGTAGCTGGCAGAACTAAAGTTTTAAGGAAAGATGAGCTCAAATCTCTTGATAATACGAATTTTAGCTAATAAAGTGCGTTAATCCGCACTTTTTGTATTTATATTTTGTCTTCTTTGAGAAAATAAACATTTAATTAACCTATGTTTGTTGATGCAGTAAAGCTAAAAATAGACTAAAGAAAGAACTAATGTCTATAGAAATGTTTCCAAGAATGTTTGCTGCAGCACTAATAAAGTGCTATAAAAGAAGTAGCTGGCAGGACTAAAGTTTTAAAGAAGATGAGCTCAAATCTCTTTATAATACAAATTTTAGCTACTAAAGAGCGTTAATCCGCACTTTTTGTGTTTATATTTTGTTTTCTTTGAGAAAATAAACATTTAAATAATCGATGATTGTTGATGCAGTAAAGCTGAAATAAGACTTAATGTCTCTAGTAATGTTTCCAAGAATGGTTGCTGCAGCACTAATATCGTGCTATAAAGGAAGTAGCTTCTTAAAGTTTTAAAGAAGGATGAGCTCAAAACTCTTTATATAATGAATTTTTGCTAATAAAGTGCGTTAATCCACACTTTTTGTGGTTATATTTTGTTATCTTTGAGAAAATAAACATTTAATTAATCGATGTTTGTTGATGCAGTAAAGCTATAATAAGACCTAATGTCTATAGAATGTTTCCAAGAATAGTTGCTGCAGCACTTATATAGTGCTATAAAGGAAGTAGCTGGCAGAACTAAAGTTTACAATCAAGATGAGCTCAAAACTCTTTATAATACCAATTTTAACTAATAAAGTGCATTAATCCACACTTTTTGTGGTTATATTTTGTTATCTTTGAGAAAATAAACATTTAATTAATCGATGTTTGTTGATGCAGTAAAGCTATAATAAGACCTAATGTCTATAGTAATATTTCCAAGAATGTATCCTGCAGCACTAATATAGTGCTATAAAAGAAGTAGCCAGCAGAACTAAAGTTTTAAAGAAAGATGAGCTCAAAACTGTTTATAATACAAATTTTAGCTAATAAAGTGCGCTAATCCGCACTTTTTGTGTTTACATTTTGTTTTCTTTGAGAAAATAAACATTTAATTAACCTGTGTTTGTTGATGCAGTAAAGCTAAAAATACACTAAAGAAAGAACTAATGTCTATAGTAATGTTTCCAAGAATGGTTGCTGCAGCACTAATATAGTGCTATGAAAGAAGTAGCTGGCAGAACTAAAGTTTTAAAGAAAGATGAGCTCAAAACTGTTTATAATACAAATTTTAGCTAATAAAGTGCGCTAATCCGCACTTTTTGTGTTTACATTTTGTTTTCTTTGAGAAAATAAACATTTAATTAACCTATGTTTGTTGATGCAGTAAAGCTAAAATAAGACCTAACGTCTATAGTAATGTTTCCGAGAATGGTTGCTGCAGCACTAATAAAGTGCTATAAAAGAAGTAGCTGGCAGAACTACAGTTTTAAAGAAAGATGAGCTCAAAACTCTTTATATAATGAATTTTTGCTAATAAAAAGCGTTAATGCACACTTTTTGTGGTTATATTTTGTTTTCTTTGAGAAAATAAACATTTAAATAATCGATTTTTGTTGATGCAGTAAAGCTAAAATAAGACCTAATGTCTATAGTAATGTTTCCAAGAATGGTTGCTGCAGAACTAATAAAGTGCTATAAAAGAATTGGCTGGCAGGACTAAAGTTTTAAAGAAATATGAGCTCAAATCTCTTTATAATACGAATTTTAGCTAATGAAGTGCGTTAATCCACACTTTTTGTGTTTATATTTTGTTTTCTTTGAGAAAATAAACATTTAATTAATCGATGTTTGTTGATGCAGTAGAGCTGAAATAAGACTTAATGTCTCTAGTAATGTTTCCAAGAATGGTTGCTGCAGCACTAATATCGTGCTATAAAGGAAGTAGCTTCTTAAAGTTTTAAAGAAGGATGAGCTCAAAACTCTTTATATAATGAATTTTAGCTAATAAAGTGCGTTAATCAACACTATTTTGTGTTTATATTTTGTTTTTTTTGAGAAAATAAACATTTAATTAATCGATGTTTGTTTATGCAGTAAAGCTATAATAAGACCTAATGTCTATAGTAATATTTCCAACAATGTATCCTGCAGCACTAATATAGTGCTATAAAAGAAGTAGCTGGCAGAACTAAAGTTTTAAGGAAAGATGAGCTCAAATCTCTTGATAATACGAATTTTAGCTAATAAAGTGCGTTAATCCGCACTTTTTGTATTTATATTTTGTCTTCTTTGAGAAAATAAACATTTAATTAACCTATGTTTGTTGATGCAGTAAAGCTAAAAATAGACTAAAGAAAGAACTAATGTCTATAGAAATGTTTCCAAGAATGTTTGCTGCAGCACTAATAAAGTGCTATAAAAGAAGTAGCTGGCAGGACTAAAGTTTTAAAGAAGATGAGCTCAAATCTCTTTATAATACAAATTTTAGCTACTAAAGAGCGTTAATCCGCACTTTTTGTGTTTATATTTTGTTTTCTTTGAGAAAATAAACATTTAAATAATCGATGATTGTTGATGCAGTAAAGCTGAAATAAGACTTAATGTCTCTAGTAATGTTTCCAAGAATGGTTGCTGCAGCACTAATATAGTGCTATAAAAGAAGTAGCTGGCAGAACTAAAGTTTTAAGGAAAGATGAGCTCAAAACTCTTCATAATACGAATTTTAACTAATAAAGTGCGTTAATCCGCACTTTTTGTGTTTATATTTTGTCTTCTTTGAGAAAATAAACATTTAATTAACCTATGTTTGTTGATGCAGTAAAGCTAAAAATAGACTAAAGAAAGAACTAATGTCTATAGAAATGTTTCCAAGAATGTTTGCTGCAGCACTAATAAAGTGCTATAAAAGAAGTAGCTGGCAGGACTAAAGTTTTAAAGAAGATGAGCTCAAATCTCTTTATAATACAAATTTTAGCTACTAAAGAGCGTTAATCCACACTTTTTGTGGTTATATTTTGTTATCTTTGAGAAAATAAACATTTAATTAATCGATGTTTGTTGATGCAGTAAAGCTATAATAAGACCTAATGTCTATAGAATGTTTCCAAGAATAGTTGCTGCAGCACTTATATAGTGCTATAAAGGAAGTAGCTGGCAGAACTAAAGTTTACAATCAAGATGAGCTCAAAACTCTTTATAATACCAATTTTAACTAATAAAGTGCATTAATCCACACTTTTTGTGGTTATATTTTGTTATCTTTGAGAAAATAAACATTTAATTAATCGATGTTTGTTGATGCAGTAAAGCTATAATAAGACCTAATGTCTATAGTAATATTTCCAAGAATGTATCCTGCAGCACTAATATAGTGCTATAAAAGAAGTAGCCAGCAGAACTAAAGTTTTAAAGAAAGATGAGCTCAAAACTGTTTATAATACAAATTTTAGCTAATAAAGTGCGCTAATCCGCACTTTTTGTGTTTACATTTTGTTTTCTTTGAGAAAATAAACATTTAATTAACCTGTGTTTGTTGATGCAGTAAAGCTAAAAATACACTAAAGAAAGAACTAATGTCTATAGTAATGTTTCCAAGAATGGTTGCTGCAGCACTAATATAGTGCTATGAAAGAAGTAGCTGGCAGAACTAAAGTTTTAAAGAAAGATGAACTCAAAACTGTTTATAATACAAGTTTTAGCTAATAATGTGCGCTAATCCGCACTTTTTGTGTTTACATTTTGTTTTCTTTGAGAAAATAAACATTTAATTAACCTATGTTTGTTGATGCAGTAAAGCTAAAATAAGACCTAACGTCTATAGTAATGTTTCCGAGAATGGTTGCTGCAGCACTAATAAAGTGCTATAAAAGAAGTAGCTGGCAGAACTACAGTTTTAAAGAAAGATGAGCTCAAAACTCTTTATATAATGAATTTTTGCTAATAAAGTGCGTTAATCAACACTATTTTGTGTTTATATTTTGTTTTCTTTGAGAAAACAAACATTTAATTAACCTATGTTTGTTGATGCAGTAAAGCTAAAATAAGACTTAATGTCTCTAGTAATGTTTCCAAGAATGGTTGCTGCAGCACTAATATCGTGCTATAAAGGAAGTAGCTTCTTAAAGTTTTAAAGAAGGATGAGCTCAAAACTCTTTATATAATGAATTTTTGCTAATAAAGTGCGTTAATCCACACTTTTTGTGGTTATATTTTGTTATCTTTGAGAAAATAAACATTTAATTAATCGATGTTTGTTGATGCAGTAAAGCTATAATAAGACCTAATGTCTATAGAATGTTTCCAAGAATAGTTGCTGCAGCACTTATATAGTGCTATAAAGGAGGTAGCTGGCAGAACTAAAGTTTTAAATCAAGATGAGCTCAAAACTCTTTATAATACCAATTTTAACTAATAAAGTGCATTAATCCACACTTTTTGTGGTTATATTTTGTTTTCTTTAAGAAAATAAACATTTAATTAACCTATGTTTGTTGATGCAGTAAAGCTAAAAATAGACTAAAGAAAGAACTAATGTCTATAGTAATGTTTCCAAGAATGGTTGCTGCAGCACTAATATAGTGCTATGAAAGAAGTAGCTGGCAGAACTAAAGTTTTAAAGAAAGATGAGCTCAAAACTGTTTATAATACAAATTTTAGCTAATAAAGTGCGCTAATCCGCACTTTTTGTGTTTACATTTTGTTTTCTTTGAGAAAATAAACATTTAATTAACCTATGTTTGTTGATGCAGTAAAAATGAAATTAGACTAAAGAAAATACAAATGTCTATAGTAATGCTTCCAAGAATGGTTGCTGTAGCACTAATATAGGGCTATAAAAGAATTAGCTGTCAGAACTAAAGTTTTAAAGAAAGATGAGCTCAAAACTCTTTATAATACGAATTTTAGCTAATAAAGTGCGTTAATCCACACTTTTTTTGTTTATATTTTTTTTCTTTGAGAAAATAAACATTTAAATAATCGATGTTTGTTGATGCAGTAAAGCTAAAATAAGACCTAATGTCTATAGTAATGCTTCCAAGAATGGTTGCTGCAGCACTAATAAAGTGCTATAAAAGAATTAGCTGGCAGGACTAAAGTTTTAAAGAAATATGAGCTCAAATCTCTTTATAATACGAATTTTAGCTAATGAAGTGCGTTAATCCACATCTTTTTGTGTTTATATTTTGTTTTCTTTGAGAAAATAAACATTTAATTAATCGATGATTGTTGATGCAGTAAAGCTGAAATAAGACTTAATGTCTCTAGTAATGTTTCCAAGAATGGTTGCTGCAGCACTAATATCGTGCTATAAAGGAAGTAGCTTCTTAAAGTTTTAAAGAAGGATGAGCTCAAAACTCTTTATATAATGAATTTTTGCTAATAAAAAGCGTTAATGCACACTTTTTGTGGTTATATTTTGTTTTCTTTGAGAAAATAAACATTTAAATAATCGATGTTTGTTGATGCAGTAAAGCTAAAATAAGACCTAATGTCTATAGTAATGTTTCCAAGAATGGTTGCTGCAGCGCTAATAAAGTGCTATAAAAGAATTGGCTGGCAGGACTAAAGTTTTAAAGAAATATGAGCTCAAATCTCTTTATAATACGAATTTTAGCTAATGAAGTGCGTTAATCCACACTTTTTGTGTTTATATTTTGTTTTCTTTGAGAAAATAAACATTTAATTAATCGATGTTTGTTGATGCAGTAGAGCTGAAATAAGACTTAATGTCTCTAGTAATGTTTCCAAGAATGGTTGCTGCAGCACTAATATCGTGCTATAAAGGAAGTAGCTTCTTAAAGTTTTAAAGAAGGATGAGCTCAAAACTCTTTATATAATGAATTTTAGCTAATAAAGTGCGTTAATCAACACTATTTTGTGTTTATATTTTGTTTTTTTTGAGAAAATAAACATTTAATTAATCGATGTTTGTTTATGCAGTAAAGCTATAATAAGACCTAATGTCTATAGTAATATTTCCAACAATGTATCCTGCAGCACTAATATAGTGCTATAAAAGAAGTAGCTGGCAGAACTAAAGTTTTAAGGAAAGATGAGCTCAAATCTCTTCATAATACGAATTTTAACTAAGAAAGTGCGTTAATCCGCACTTTTTGTATTTATATTTTGTCTTCTTTGAGAAAATAAACATTTAATTAACCTATGTTTGTTGATGCAGTAAAGCTAAAAATAGACTAAAGAAAGAACTAATGTCTATAGAAATGTTTCCAAGAATGTTTGCTGCAGCACTAATAAAGTGCTATAAAAGAAGTAGCTGGCAGGACTAAAGTTTTAAAGAAGATGAGCTCAAATCTCTTTATAATACAAATTTTAGCTACTAAAGAGCGTTAATCCGCACTTTTTGTGTTTATATTTTGTTTTCTTTGAGAAAATAAACATTTAAATAATCGATGATTGTTGATGCAATAAAGCTGAAATAAGACTTAATGTCTCTAGTAATGTTTCCAAGAATGGTTGCTGCAGCACTAATATCGTGCTATAAAGGAAGTAGCTTCTTAAAGTTTTAAAGAAGGATGAGCTCAAAAATCTTTATAGTACCAATTTTAACTAATAAAGTGCATTAATCCACACTTTTTGTGGTTATATTTTGTTTTCTTTAAGAAAATAAACATTTAATTAACCTATGTTTGTTGATGCAGTAAAGTTAAAAATAGACTAGAGAAAGAACTAATGTCTATAGTAATGTTTCCAAGAATGGTTGCTGCAGCACTAATATAGTGCTATGAAAGAAGTAGCTGGCAGAACTAAAGTTTTAAAGAAAGATGAGCTCAAAACTGTTTATAATACAAATTTTAGCTAATAAAGTGCGCTAATCCGCACTTTTTGTGTTTACATTTTGGATTCTTTGAGAAAATAAACATTTAATTAACCTATGTTTGTTGATGCAGTAAAAATGAAATTAGACTAAAGAAAATACAAATGTCTATAGTAATGCTTCCAAGAATGGTTGCTGTAGCACTAATATAGGGCTATAAAAGAAATAGCTGTCAGAACTAAAGTTTTAAAGAAAGATGAGCTCAAAACTCTTTATAATACGAATTTTAGCTAATAAAAAGCGTTAATGCACACTTTTTGTGGTTATATTTTGTTTTCTTTGAGAAAATAAACATTTAAATAATCGATGTTTGTTGATGCAGTAAAGCTAAAATAAGACCTAATGTCTATAGTAATGTTTCCAAGAATGGTTGCTGCAGCACTAATAAAGTTCTATAAAAGAATTGGCTGGCAGGACTAAAGTTTTAAAGAAATATGAGCGCAAATCTCTTTATAATACGAATTTTAGCTAATGAAGTGCGTTAATCCACTCTATTTGTGTTTATATTTTGTTTTCTTTGAGAAAATAAACATTTAATTAATCGATGTTTGTTGATGCAGTAGAGCTGAAATAAGACTTAATGTCTCTAGTAATGTTTCCAAGAATGGTTGCTGCAGCACTAATATCGTGCTATAAAGGAAGTAGCTTCTTAAAGTTTTAAAGAAGGATGAGCTCAAAACTCTTTATATAATGAATTTTTGCTAATAAAGTGCGTTAATCCACACTTTTTGTGGTTATATTTTGTTTTCTTTGAGAAAATAAACATTTAAATAATCGATGTTTGTTGATTCAGTAAAGCTAAAATAAGACCTAATGTCTATAGTAATGTTTCCAAGAATGGTTGCTGCAGCACTAATAAAGTGCTATAAAAGAATTAGCTGGCAGGACTTAAGTTTTAAAGAAATATGAGCTCAAATCTCTTTATAATACGAATTTTAGCTAATGAAGTTGTTAATCCACACTTTTTGTGTTTATATTTTGTTTTCTTTGAGAAAATAAACATTCAATTAATCGATGTTTGTTGATGCAGTAAAGCTATAATAAGACCTAATGTCTATAGTAATATTTCCAACAATGTATCCTGCAGCACTAATATAGTGCTATAAAAGAAGTAGCTGGCAGAACTAAAGTTTTAAAGAAATATGAGCTCAAATCTCTTTATAATACGAATTTTAGCTAATAAAGTGCGTTAAACCACACTTTTTGTGTTTATATTTTGTTTTCTTTGAGAAAATAAACATTTAAATAATCGATGTTTGTTGATTCAGTAAAGCTAAAATAAGAACTAATGTCTATAGTAATGTTTCCAAGAATGGTTGCTGCAGCACTAATAAAGTGCTATAAAAGAATTAGCTGGCAGGACTAAAGTTTTAAAGAAATATGAGCTCAAATCTCTTTATAATACGAATTTTAGCTAATGAAGTGCGTTAATGCACATCTTTTTGTGTTTATATTTTGTTTTCTTTGAGAAAATAAACATTTAATTAATCGATGATTGTTGATGCAGTAAAGCTGAAATAAGACTTAATGTCTCTAGTAATGTTTCCAAGAATGGTTGCTGCAGCACTAATATCGTGCTATAAAGGAAGTAGCTTCTTAAAGTTTTAAAGAAGGATGAGCTCAAAACTCTTTATGTAATGAATTTTTGCTAATAAAAAGCGTTAATGCACACTTTTTGTGGTTATATTTTGTTTTCTTTGAGAAAATAAACATTTAAATAATCGATGTTTGTTGATGCAGTAAAGCTAAAATAAGACCTAATGTCTATAGTAATGTTTCCAAGAATGGTTGCTGCAGCACTAATAAAGTGCTATAAAAGAATTGGCTGGCAGGACTAAAGTTTTAAAGAAATATGAGCTCAAATCTCTTTATAATACGAATTTTAGCTAATAAAGTGCGTTAATCCACATCTTTTTGTGGTTATATTTTGTTTTCTTTGAGAAAATAAACATTTAAATAATCGATGTTTGTTGATGCAGTAAAAATGAAATTAGACTAAAGAAAATACAAATGTCTATAGTAATGCTTCCAAGAATGGTTGCTGTAGCACTAATATAGGGCTATAAAAGAATTAGCTGTCAGAACTAAAGTTTTAAAGAAAGATGAGCTCAAAACTCTTTATAATACGAATTTTAGCTAATAAAGTGCGTTAATCCACACTTTTTTTGTTTATATTTTTTTTCTTTGAGAAAATAAACATTTAAATAATCGATGTTTGTTGATGCAGTAAAGCTAAAATAAGACCTAATGTCTATAGTAATGTTTCCAAGAATGGTTGCTGCAGCACTAATAAAGTGCTATAAAAGAATTAGCTGGCAGGACTAAAGTTTTAAAGAAATATGAGCTCAAATCTCTTTATAATACGAATTTTAGCTAATGAAGTGCGTTAATCCACATCTTTTTGTGTTTATATTTTGTTTTCTTTGAGAAAATAAACATTTAATTAATCGATGATTGTTGATGCAGTAAAGCTGAAATAAGACTTAATGTCTCTAGTAATGTTTCCAAGAATGGTTGCTGCAGCACTAATATCGTGCTATAAAGGAAGTAGCTTCTTAAAGTTTTAAAGAAGGATGAGCTCAAAACTCTTTATATAATGAATTTTTGCTAATAAAAAGCGTTAATGCACACTTTTTGTGGTTATATTTTGTTTTCTTTGAGAAAATAAACATTTAAATAATCGATGTTTGTTGATGCAGTAAAGCTAAAATAAGACCTAATGTCTATAGTAATGTTTCCAAGAATGGTTGCTGCAGCACTAATAAAGTGCTATAAAAGAATTGGCTGGCAGGACTAAAGTTTTAAAGAAATATGAGCTCAAATCTCTTTATAATACGAATTTTAGCTAATGAAGTGCGTTAATCCACACTTTTTGTGTTTATATTTTGTTTTCTTTGAGGAAATAAACATTTAATTAATCGATGTTTGTTGATGCAGTAGAGCTGAAATAAGACTTAATGTCTCTAGTAATGTTTCCAAGAATGGTTGCTGCAGCACTAATATCGTGCTATAAAGGAAGTAGCTTCTTAAAGTTTTAAAGAAGGATGAGCTCAAAACTCTTTATATAATGAATTTTAGCTAATAAAGTGCGTTAATCAACACTATTTTGTGTTTATATTTTGTTTTTTTTGAGAAAAAATAAACATTTAATTAATCGATGTTTGTTTATGCAGTAAAGCTATAATAAGACCAAATGTCTATAGTAATATTTCCAACAATGTATCCTGCAGCACTAATATAGTGCTATAAAAGAAGTAGCTGGCAGAACTAAAGTTTTAAGGAAAGATGAGCTCAAATCTCTTGATAATACGAATTTTAGCTAATAAAGTGCGTTAATCCGCACTTTTTGTATTTATATTTTGTCTTCTTTGAGAAAATAAACATTTAATTAACCTATGTTTGTTGATGCAGTAAAGCTAAAAATAGACTAAAGAAAGAACTAATGTCTATAGAAATGTTTCCAAGAATGTTTGCTGCAGCACTAATAAAGTGCTATAAAAGAAGTAGCTGGCAGGACTAAAGTTTTAAAGAAATATGAGCTCAAATCTCTTTATAATACAAATTTTAGCTACTAAAGAGCGTTAATCCGCACTTTTTGTGTTTATATTTTGTTTTCTTTGAGAAAATAAACATTTAAATAATCGATGATTGTTGATGCAATAAAGCTGAAATAAGACTTAATGTCTCTAGTAATGTTTCCAAGATTGGTTGCTGCAGCACTAATATCGTGCTATAAAGGAAGTAGCTTCTTAAAGTTTTAAAGAAGGATGAGCTCAAAACTCTTTATATAATGAATTTTTGCTAATAAAGTGCGTTAATCCACACTTTTTGTGGTTATATTTTGTTATCTTTGAGAAAATAAACATTTAATTAATCGATGTTTGTTGATGCAGTAAAGCTATAATAAGACCTAATGTCTATAGAATGTTTCCAAGAATAGTTGCTGCAGCACTTATATAGTGCTATAAAGGAAGTAGCTGGCAGAACTAAAGTTTTAAATCAAGATGAGCTCAAAACTCTTTATAATACCAATTTTAACTAATAAAGTGCATTAATCCACACTTTTTGTGGTTATATTTTGTTTTCTTTAAGAAAATAAACATTTAATTAACCTATGTTTGTTGATGCAGTAAAGCTAAAAATAGACTAAAGAAAGAACTAATGTCTATAGTAATGTTTCCAAGAATGGTTGCTGCAGCACTAATATAGTGCTATGAAAGAAGTAGCTGGCAGAACTAAAGTTTTAAAGAAAGATGAGCTCAAAACTGTTTATAATACAAATTTTAGCTAATAAAGTGCGCTAATCCGCACTTTTTGTGTTTACATTTTGGATTCTTTGAGAAAATAAACATTTAATTAACCTATGTTTGTTGATGCAGTAAAAATGAAATTAGACTAAAGAAAATACAAATGTCTATAGTAATGCTTCCAAGAATGGTTGCTGTAGCACTAATATAGGGCTATAAAAGAATTAGCTGTCAGAACTAAAGTTTTAAAGAAAGATGAGCTCAAAACTCTTTATAATACGAATTTTAGCTAATAAAGTGCGTTAATCCACACTTTTTTGTGTTTATATTTTGTTTTCTTTGAGAAAATAAACATTTAATTAATCGATGTTTGTTGATGCAGTAAAGCTAAAATAAGACCTAATGTCTATAGTAATGTTTCCAAGAATGGTTGCTGTAGCACTAATATAGTGCTATAAAAGAAATAGCTGTCAGAACTAAAGTTTTAAAGAAAGATGAGCTCAAAACTCTTTATAATACGAATTTTAGCTAATAAAGTGCGTTAATCCACACTTTTTGTGTTTATATTTTGTTTTCTTTGAGAAAATAAACATTTACTTAATCGATGATTGTTGATGCAGTAAAGCTGAAATAAGACTTAATGTCTCTAGTAATGTTTCCAAGAATGGTTGCTGCAGCACTAATATCGTGCTATAAAGGAAGTAGCTTCTTAAAGTTTTAAAGAAGGATGAGCTCAAAACTCTTTATATAATGAATTTTTGCTAATAAAAAGCGTTAATGCACACTTTTTGTGGTTATATTTTGTTTTCTTTGAGAAAATAAACATTTAAATAATCGATGTTTGTTGATGCAGTAAAGCTAAAATAAGATCTAATGTCTATAGTAATGTTTCCAAGAATGGTTGCTGCAGCACTAATAAAGTTCTATAAAAGAATTGGCTGGCAGGACTAAAGTTTTAAAGAAATATGAGCTCAAATCTCTTTATAATACGAATTTTAGCTAATGAAGTGCGTTAATCCACTCTTTTTGTGTTTATATTTTGTTTTCTTTGAGAAAATAAACATTTAATTAATCGATGTTTGTTGATGCAGTAGAGCTGAAATAAGACTTAATGTCTCTAGTAATGTTTCCAAGAATGGTTGCTGCAGCACTAATATCGTGCTATAAAGGAAGTAGCTTCTTAAAGTTTTAAAGAAGGATGAGCTCAAAACTCTTTATATAATGAATTTTAGCTAATAAAGTGCGTTAATCAACACTATTTTGTGTTTATATTTTGTTTTTTTTGAGAAAATAAACATTTAATTAATCGATGTTTGTTGATGCAATAAAGCTATAATAAGACCTAATGTCTATAGTAATATTTCCAACAATGTATCCTGCAGCACTAATATAGTGCTATAAAAGAAGTAGCTGGCAGAACTAAAGTTTTAAGGAAAGATGAGCTCAAATCTCTTGATAATACGAATTTTAGCTAATAAAGTGCGTTAATCCGCACTTTTTGTATTTATATTTTGTCTTCTTTGAGAAAATAAACATTTAATTAACCTATGTTTGTTGATGCAGTAAAGCTAAAAATAGACTAAAGAAAGAACTAATGTCTATAGAAATGTTTCCAAGAATGTTTGCTGCAGCACTAATAAAGTGCTATAAAAGAAGTAGCTGGCAGGACTAAAGTTTTAAAGAAATATGAGCTCAAATCTCTTTATAATACGAATTTTAGCTAATAAAGTGCGTTAATCCACACTTTTTTGTGTTTATATTTTGTTTTCTTTGAGAAAATAAACATTTAAATAATCGATGTTTGTTGATTCAGTAAAGCTAAAATAAGACCTAATGTCTATAGTAATGTTTCCAAGAATGGTTGCTGCAGCACTAATAAAGTGCTATAAAAGAATTAGCTGGCAGGACTAAAGTTTTAAAGAAATATGAGCTCAAATCTCTTTATAATACGAATTTTAGCTAATGAAGTGCGTTAATCCACACTTTTTGTGTTTATATTTTGTTTTCTTTGAGAAAATAAACATTTAATTAATCGATGTTTGTTGATGCAGTAAAGCTATAATAAGACCTAATGTCTATAGTAATATTTCCAACAATGTATCCTGCAGCACTAATATAGTGCTATAAAAGAAGTAGCTGGCAGAACTAAAGTTTGAAGGAAAGATGAGCTCAAATCTCTTGATAATACGAATTTTAGCTAATAAAAAGCGTTAATCCGCACTTTTTGTATTTATATTTTGTCTTCTTTGAGAAAATAAACATTTAATTAACCTATGTTTGTTGATGCAGTAAAGCTAAAAATAGACTAAAGAAAGAACTAATGTCTATAGAAATGTTTCCAAGAATGTTTGCTGCAGCACTAATAAAGTGCTATAAAAGAAGTAGCTGGCAGGACTAAAGTTTTAAAGAAATATGAGCTCAAATCTCTTTATAATACGAATTTTAGCTAATAAAGTGCGTTAATCCACACTTTTTTGTGTTTATATTTTGTTTTCTTTGAGAAAATAAACATTTAAATAATCGATGTTTGTTGATTCAGTAAAGCTAAAATAAGAACTAATGTCTATAGTAATGTTTCCAAGAATGGTTGCTGCAGCACTAATAAAGTGCTATAAAAGAATTAGCTGGCAGGACTAAAGTTTTAAAGAAATATGAGCTCAAATCTCTTTATAATACGAATTTTAGCTAATGAAGTGCGTTAATCCACATCTTTTTGTGTTTATATTTTGTTTTCTTTGAGAAAATAAACATTTAATTAATCGATGATTGTTGATGCAGTAAAGCTGAAATAAGACTTAATGTCTTTAGTAATGTTTCCAAGAATGGTTGCTGCAGCACTAATATCGTGCTATAAAGGAAGTAGCTTCTTAAAGTTTTAAAGAAGGATGAGCTCAAAACTCTTTATGTAATGAATTTTTGCTAATAAAAAGCGTTAATGCACACTTTTTGTGGTTATATTTTGTTTTCTTTGAGAAAATAAACATTTAAATAATCGATGTTTGTTGATGCAGTAAAGCTAAAATAAGACCTAATGTCTATAGTAATGTTTCCAAGAATGGTTGCTGCAGCACTAATAAAGTGCTATAAAAGAATTGGCTGGCAGGACTAAAGTTTTAAAGAAATATGAGCTCAAATCTCTTTATAATACGAATTTTAGCTAATAAAGTGCGTTAATCCACATCTTTTAGTGGTTATATTTTGTTTTCTTTGAGAAAATAAACATTTAAATAATCGATGTTTGTTGATGCAGTAAAGCTAAAATAAGACCTAATGTCTATAGTAATGTTTCCAAGAATGGTTGCTGCAGCACTAATAAAGTGCTGTAAAAGAATTAGCTGGCAGGACTAAAGTTTTAAAGAAATATGAGCTCAAATCTCTTTATAATACGAATTTTAGCTAATGAAGTGCGTTAATCCACACTTTTTGTGTTTATATTTTGTTTTCTTTGAGAAAATAAACATTTAATTAACCTATGTTTGTTGATGCAGTAAAAATGAAATTAGACTAAAGAAAATACAAATGTCTATAGTAATGCTTCCAAGAATGGTTGCTGTAGCACTAATATAGGGCTATAAAAGAATTAGCTGTCAGAACTAAAGTTTTAAAGAAAGATGAGCTCAAAACTCTTTATAATACGAATTTTAGCTAATAAAGTGCGTTAATCCACACTTTTTTTGTTTATATTTTTTTTCTTTGAGAAAATAAACATTTAAATAATCGATGTTTGTTGATGCAGTAAAGCTAAAATAAGACCTAATGTCTATAGTAATGTTTCCAAGAATGGTTGCTGCAGCACTAATAAAGTGCTATAAAAGAATTAGCTGGCAGGACTAAAGTTTTAAAGAAATATGAGCTCAAATCTCTTTATAATACGAATTTTAGCTAATGAAGTGCGTTAATCCACATCTTTTTGTGTTTATATTTTGTTTTCTTTGAGAAAATAAACATTTAATTAATCGATGATTGTTGATGCAGTAAAGCTGAAATAAGACTTAATGTCTCTAGTAATGTTTCCAAGAATGGTTGCTGCAGCACTAATATCGTGCTATAAAGGAAGTAGCTTCTTAAAGTTTTAAAGAAGGATGAGCTCAAAACTCTTTATATAATGAATTTTTGCTAATAAAAAGCGTTAATGCACACTTTTTGTGGTTATATTTTGTTTTCTTTGAGAAAATAAACATTTAAATAATCGATGTTTGTTGATGCAGTAAAGCTAAAATAAGACCTAATGTCTATAGTAATGTTTCCAAGAATGGTTGCTGCAGCACTAATAAAGTGCTATAAAAGAATTGGCTGGCAGGACTAAAGTTTTAAGGCGCCTCATATGTAATTATTTTCATTTGAGTTTCTGCAGGTGCATTGAGATGTAGCCAAATGAAACTTTGTAAAGTTGCTTTCAATGATTTATCAAAAATAAAAATCACATCATATTATAAAAAATTAGCATAATATTGGGCGTGGCAGTCCATCAAATTTGAATTTTTGAAAAATTCTCAGAAAATCCATGGTTGTCCTACAAGTGTGAAATTTGGTATGGAGAACACTTGCCTTAATGTCCATGGGCCCTAGTAAAATATTTGACATAGCTTTTGTTTTTACCAAGATATATGGATAAATGTGATTTCAATAGTTACGCGTCATTGATCTCATTAACCTCATTCTATTTTTAGTCATCAGATTGAATTTTTTTTACTAGGGCCCATGGAGTATGGCATACTAAAAATGATTATGAAATTTGGAGTTGATCAGCATTATAGTTCAATTTTAAGAATTTTTCAAAGTTTCCCAATGCCGTATTTTCAACTCTTTTAGTAAATCACCGTTAAAGTTCAAGCAGTGTTCATCACAATGTTTTGGCTCATCTATAGGCAGGCACCAGAAAGATATATGGCACCCTCTTGTTCTTTCTCCTCATTAACCTTTTCTGGCAGATCTTATAACTGCTTTCTCATCATTTTCCCAGTCTCACTTGACATTCTCGAGCTGCTGTTCAATCTTTTCTTGTCTCAATCTTTTGCTGCCCTTGTACTTGTAGGCCCTTCATCTGGCCTAAGGACTTGACATGAATGATGGTGGAGAAAATATCCCGACTCCTCTACTGCTGTTCTGTTGATGTTTCAATTCCAACACTGTCAACTGCAACTAATGGATTTATTGCCACCAAGTTTCCTTTTCCCAGTAGCTTTTGCTCTTGTTGTGTTTATTTCCCATTTCAGAACTAGCAACTATCATACAAACATCAAAGATCGCAAAATAATTTCGAAACTGCACTGCAGTAGGCCAATTTTTAGTTCAATGGCTTCATTGTAGATGTACCATGTATAAACAGCCTCGTTTTAGCATTGACAACCTCAAGTTGTCTTGGAAAAGGGGGAACGAGGACAAGAAGAAGACATGGATCAAATACAGGGATTGCGAAGAATTTGTATTGCAGTAAAAACAAATTTTTCTGGTTGCTAAGTGGTTGCTAAGCAGAAATTTAACAACTCCATTGCACAAATTTTCAATTTTTATCAAAAAGGGCCACAAGGCAAATTTTTCGAGTGAGAAATCAGATTCTATATTAAATTTAGAATTAGAAAGCATGAAGTTAAAAATTCAAAAATTTTGGCCATGAATTAGCTATGAGGCACCTTAAAGAAATATGAGCTCAAATCTCTTTATAATACGAATTTTAGCTAATGAAGTGCGTTAATCCACACTTTTTGTGTTTATATTTTGTTTTCTTTGAGGAAATAAACATTTAATTAATCGATGTTTGTTGATGCAGTAGAGCTGAAATAAGACTTAATGTCTCTAGTAATGTTTCCAAGAATGGTTGCTGCAGCACTAATATCGTGCTATAAAGGAAGTAGCTTCTTAAAGTTTTAAAGAAGGATGAGCTCAAAACTCTTTATATAATGAATTTTAGCTAATAAAGTGCGTTAATCAACACTATTTTGTGTTTATATTTTGTTTTTTTTTGAGAAAATAAACATTTAATTAATCGATGTTTGTTTATGCAGTAAAGCTATAATAAGACCAAATGTCTATAGTAATATTTCCAACAATGTATCCTGCAGCACTAATATAGTGCTATAAAAGAAGTAGCTGGCAGAACTAAAGTTTTAAGGAAAGATGAGCTCAAATCTCTTGATAATACGAATTTTAGCTAATAAAGTGCGTTAATCCGCACTTTTTGTATTTATATTTTGTCTTCTTTGAGAAAATAAACATTTAATTAACCTATGTTTGTTGATGCAGTAAAGCTAAAAATAGACTAAAGAAAGAACTAATGTCTATAGAAATGTTTCCAAGAATGTTTGCTGCAGCACTAATAAAGTGCTATAAAAGAAGTAGCTGGCAGGACTAAAGTTTTAAAGAAATATGAGCTCAAATCTCTTTATAATACAAATTTTAGCTACTAAAGAGCGTTAATCCGCACTTTTTGTGTTTATATTTTGTTTTCTTTGAGAAAATAAACATTTAAATAATCGATGATTGTTGATGCAATAAAGCTGAAATAAGACTTAATGTCTCTAGTAATGTTTCCAAGAATGGTTGCTGCAGCACTAATATCGTGCTATAAAGGAAGTAGCTTCTTAAAGTTTTAAAGAAGGATGAGCTCAAAACTCTTTATATAATGAATTTTTGCTAATAAAGTGCGTTAATCCACACTTTTTGTGGTTATATTTTGTTATCTTTGAGAAAATAAACATTTAATTAATCGATGTTTGTTGATGCAGTAAAGCTATAATAAGACCTAATGTCTATAGTAATGTTTCCAAGAATGGTTGCTGCAGCACTAATAAAGTGCTATAAAAAAATTAGCTGGCAGGACTAAAGTTTTAAAGAAATATGAGCTCAAATCTCTTTATAATACGAATTTTAGCTAATGAAGTGCGTTAATCCACACTTTTTGTGTTTATATTTTGTTTTCTTTGAGGAAATAAACATTTAATTAATCGATGTTTGTTGATGCAGTAGAGCTGAAATAAGACTTAATGTCTCTAGTAATGTTTCCAAGAATGGTTGCTGCAGCACTAATATCGTGCTATAAAGGAAGTAGCTTCTTAAAGTTTTAAAGAAGGATGAGCTCAAAACTCTTTATATAATGAATTTTAGCTAATAAAGTGCGTTAATCAACACTATTTTGTGTTTATATTTTGTTTTTTTTGAGAAAATAAACATTTAATTAATCGATGTTTGTTTATGCAGTAAAGCTATAATAAGACCAAATGTCTATAGTAATATTTCCAACAATGTATCCTGCAGCACTAATATAGTGCTATGAAAGAAGTAGCTGGCAGAACTAAAGTTTTAAGGAAAGATGAGCTCAAATCTCTTGATAATACGAATTTTAGCTAATAAAGTGCGTTAATCCGCACTTTTTGTATTTATATTTTGTCTTCTTTGAGAAAATAAACATTTAATTAACCTATGTTTGTTGATGCAGTAAAGCTAAAAATAGACTAAAGAAAGAACTAATGTCTATAGAAATGTTTCCAAGAATGTTTGCTGCAGCACTAATAAAGTGCTATAAAAGAAGTAGCTGGCAGGACTAAAGTTTTAAAGAAATATGAGCTCAAATCTCTTTATAATACAAATTTTAGCTACTAAAGAGCGTTAATCCGCACTTTTTGTGTTTATATTTTGTTTTCTTTGAGAAAATAAACATTTAAATAATCGATGATTGTTGATGCAATAAAGCTGAAATAAGACTTAATGTCTCTAGTAATGTTTCCAAGAATGGTTGCTGCAGCACTAATATCGTGCTATAAAGGAAGTAGCTTCTTAAAGTTTTAAAGAAGGATGAGCTCAAAACTCTTTATATAATGAATTTTTGCTAATAAAGTGCGTTAATCCACACTTTTTGTGGTTATATTTTGTTATCTTTGAGAAAATAAACATTTAATTAATCGATGTTTGTTGATGCAGTAAAGCTATAATAAGACCTAATGTCTATAGAATGTTTCCAAGAATAGTTGCTGCAGCACTTATATAGTGCTATAAAGGAAGTAGCTGGCAGAACTAAAGTTTTAAATCAAGATGAGCTCAAAACTCTTTATAATACCAATTTTAACTAATAAAGTGCATTAATCCACACTTTTTGTGGTTATATTTTGTTTTCTTTAAGAAAATAAACATTTAATTAACCTATGTTTGTTGATGCAGTAAAGCTAAAAATAGACTAAAGAAAGAACTAATGTCTATAGTAATGTTTCCAAGAATGGTTGCTGCAGCACTAATATAGTGCTATGAAAGAAGTAGCTGGCAGAACTAAAGTTTTAAAGAAAGATGAGCTCAAAACTGTTTATAATACAAATTTTAGCTAATAAAGTGCGCTAATCCGCACTTTTTGTGTTTACATTTTGGATTCTTTGAGAAAATAAACATTTAATTAACCTATGTTTGTTGATGCAGTAAAAATGAAATTAGACTAAAGAAAATACAAATGTCTATAGTAATGCTTCCAAGAATGGTTGCTGTAGCACTAATATAGGGCTATAAAAGAATTAGCTGTCAGAACTAAAGTTTTAAAGAAAGATGAGCTCAAAACTCTTTATAATACGAATTTTAGCTAATAAAGTGCGTTAATCCACACTTTTTGTGTTTATATTTTGTTTTCTTTGAGAAAATAAACATTTAATTAATCGATGTTTGTTGATGCAGTAAAGCTAAAAAAAGACCTAATGTCTATAGAAATGTTTCCAAGAATGGTTGCTGCAGCACTAATAAAGTGCTATAAAAGAATTAGCTGGCAGAACTAAAGTTTTAAAGAAATATGAGCTCAAATCTCTTTATAATACGAATTTTAGCTAATGAAGTGCGTTAATCCACATCTTTTTGTGTTTATATTTTGTTTTCTTTGAGAAAATAAACATTTAATTAATCGATGATTGTTGATACAGTAAAGCTGAAATAAGACTTAATGTCTCTAGTAATGTTTCCAAGAATGGTTGCTGCAGCACTAATATCGTGCTATAAAGGAAGTAGCTTCTTAAAGTTTTAAAGAAGGATGAGCTCAAAACTCTTTATATAATGAATTTTTGCTAATAAAAAGCGTTAATGCACACTTTTTGTGGTTATATTTTGTTTTCTTTGAGAAAATAAACATTTAAATAATCGATGTTTGTTGATGCAGTAAAGCTAAAATAAGATCTAATGTCTATAGTAATGTTTCCAAGAATGGTTGCTGCAGCACTAATAAAGTTCTATAAAAGAATTGGCTGGCAGGACTAAAGTTTTAAAGAAATATGAGCTCAAATCTCTTTATAATACGAATTTTAGCTAATGAAGTGCGTTAATCCACTCTTTTTGTGTTTATATTTTGTTTTCTTTGAGAAAATAAACATTTAATTAATCGATGTTTGTTGATGCAGTAGAGCTGAAATAAGACTTAATGTCTCTAGTAATGTTTCCAAGAATGGTTGCTGCAGCACTAATATCGTGCTATAAAGGAAGTAGCTTCTTAAAGTTTTAAAGAAGGATGAGCTCAAAACTCTTTATATAATGAATTTTTGCTAATAAAGTGCGTTAATCCACACTTTTTGTGGTTATATTTTGTTATCTTTGAGAAAATAAACATTTAATTAATCGATGTTTGTTGATGCAGTAAAGCTATAATAAGACCTAATGTCTATAGAATGTTTCCAAGAATAGTTGCTGCAGCACTTATATAGTGCTATAAAGGAAGTAGCTGGCAGAACTAAAGTTTTAAATCAAGATGAGCTCAAAACTCTTTATAATACCAATTTTAACTAATAAAGTGCATTAATCCACACTTTTTGTGGTTATATTTTGTTTTCTTTAAGAAAATAAACATTTAATTAACCTATGTTTGTTGATGCAGTAAATCTAAAAATAGACTAAAGAAAGAACTAATGTCTATAGTAATGTTTCCAAGAATGGTTGCTGCAGCACTAATATAGTGCTATGAAAGAAGTAGCTGGCAGAACTAAAGTTTTAAAGAAAGATGAGCTCAAAACTGTTTATAATACAAATTTTAGCTAATAAAGTGCGCTAATCCGCACTTTTTGTGTTTACATTTTGGATTCTTTGAGAAAATAAACATTTAATTAACCTATGTTTGTTGATGCAGTAAAAATGAAATTAGACTAAAGAAAATACAAATGTCTATAGTAATGCTTCCAAGAATGGTTGCTGTAGCACTAATATAGGGCTATAAAAGAATTAGCTGTCAGAACTAAAGTTTTAAAGAAAGATGAGCTCAAAACTCTTTATAATACGAATTTTAGCTAATAAAGTGCGTTAATCCACACTTTTTTGTGTTTATATTTTGTTTTCTTTGAGAAAATAAACATTTAAATAATCGATGTTTGTTGATGCAGTAAAGCTAAAATAAGACCTAATGTCTATAGTAATGTTTCCAAGAATGGTTGCTGCAGCACTAATAAAGTGCTATAAAAGAATTAGCTGGCAGGACTAAAGTTTTAAAGAAATATGAGCTCAAATCTCTTTATAATACGAATTTTAGCTAATGAAGTGCGTTAATCCACATCTTTTTGTGTTTATATTTTGTTTTCTTTGAGAAAATAAACATTTAATTAATCGATGATTGTTGATGCAGTAAAGCTGAAATAAGACTTAATGTCTCTAGTAATGTTTCCAAGAATGGTTGCTGCAGCACTAATATCGTGCTATAAAGGAAGTAGCTTCTTAAAGTTTTAAAGAAGGATGAGCTCAAAACTCTTTATATAATGAATTTTTGCTAATAAAAAGCGTTAATGCACACTTTTTGTGGTTATATTTTGTTTTCTTTGAGAAAATAAACATTTAAATAATCGATGTTTGTTGATGCAGTAAAGCTAAAATAAGATCTAATGTCTATAGTAATGTTTCCAAGAATGGTTGCTGCAGCACTAATAAAGTTCTATAAAAGAATTGGCTGGCAGGACTAAAGTTTTAAAGAAATATGAGCTCAAATCTCTTTATAATACGAATTTTAGCTAATGAAGTGCGTTAATCCACTCTTTTTGTGTTTATATTTTGTTTTCTTTGAGAAAATAAACATTTAATTAATCGATGTTTGTTGATGCAGTAGAGCTGAAATAAGACTTAATGTCTCTAGTAATGTTTCCAAGAATGGTTGCTGCAGCACTAATATCGTGCTATAAAGGAAGTAGCTTCTTAAAGTTTTAAAGAAGGATGAGCTCAAAACTCTTTATATAATGAATTTTAGCTAATAAAGTGCGTTAATCAACACTATTTTGTGTTTATATTTTGTTTTTTTTGAGAAAATAAACATTTAATTAATCGATGTTTGTTGATGCAATAAAGCTATAATAAGACCTAATGTCTATAGTAATGTTTCCAAGAATGGTTGCTGCAGCACTAATAAAGTTCTATAAAAGAATTGGCTGGCAGGACTAAAGTTTTAAAGAAATATGAGCTCAAATCTCTTTATAATACGAATTTTAGCTAATGAAGTGCGTTAATCCACATCTTTTTGTGTTTATATTTTGTTTTCTTTGAGAAAATAAACATTTAAATAATCGATGTTTGTTGATGCAGTAAAGCTAAAATAAGATCTAATGTCTATAGTAATGTTTCCAAGAATGGTTGCTGCAGCACTAATAAAGTTCTATAAAAGAATTGGCTGGCAGGACTAAAGTTTTAAAGAAAGATGAGCTCAAAACTCTTTATAATACGAATTTTAGCTAATAAAGTGCGTTAATCCACACTTTTTTGTGTTTATATTTTGTTTTCTTTGAGAAAATAAACATTTAAATAATCGATGTTTGTTGATGCAGTAAAGCTAAAATAAGACCTAATGTCTATAGTAATGTTTCCAAGAATGGTTGCTGCAGCACTAATAAAGTGCTATAAAAGAATTAGCTGGCAGGACTAAAGTTTTAAAGAAATATGAGCTCAAATCTCTTTATAATACGAATTTTAGCTAATGAAGTGCGTTAATCCACATCTTTTTGTGTTTATATTTTGTTTTCTTTGAGAAAATAAACATTTAATTAATCGATGATTGTTGATGCAGTAAAGCTGAAATAAGACTTAATGTCTCTAGTAATGTTTCCAAGAATGGTTGCTGCAGCACTAATATCGTGCTATAAAGGAAGTAGCTTCTTAAAGTTTTAAAGAAGGATGAGCTCAAAACTCTTTATATAATGAATTTTTGCTAATAAAAAGCGTTAATGCACACTTTTTGTGGTTATATTTTGTTTTCTTTGAGAAAATAAACATTTAAATAATCGATGTTTGTTGATGCAGTAAAGCTAAAATAAGATCTAATGTCTATAGTAATGTTTCCAAGAATGGTTGCTGCAGCACTAATAAAGTTCTATAAAAGAATTGGCTGGCAGGACTAAAGTTTTAAAGAAATATGAGCTCAAATCTCTTTATAATACGAATTTTAGCTAATGAAGTGCGTTAATCCACTCTTTTTGTGTTTATATTTTGTTTTCTTTGAGAAAATAAACATTTAATTAATCGATGTTTGTTGATGCAGTAGAGCTGAAATAAGACTTAATGTCTCTAGTAATGTTTCCAAGAATGGTTGCTGCAGCACTAATATCGTGCTATAAAGGAAGTAGCTTCTTAAAGTTTTAAAGAAGGATGAGCTCAAAACTCTTTATATAATGAATTTTAGCTAATAAAGTGCGTTAATCAACACTATTTTGTGTTTATATTTTGTTTTTTTTGAGAAAATAAACATTTAATTAATCGATGTTTGTTGATGCAATAAAGCTATAATAAGACCTAATGTCTATAGTAATATTTCCAACAATGTATCCTGCAGCACTAATATAGTGCTATAAAAGAAGTAGCTGGCAGAACTAAAGTTTTAAGGAAAGATGAGCTCAAATCTCTTGATAATACGAATTTTAGCTAATAAAGTGCGTTAATCCGCACTTTTTGTATTTATATTTTGTCTTCTTTGAGAAAATAAACATTTAATTAACCTATGTTTGTTGATGCAGTAAAGCTAAAAATAGACTAAAGAAAGAACTAATGTCTATAGAAATGTTTCCAAGAATGTTTGCTGCAGCACTAATAAAGTGCTATAAAAGAAGTAGCTGGCAGGACTAAAGTTTCAAAGAAATATGAGCTCAAATCTCTTTATAATACGAATTTTAGCTAATAAAGTGCGTTAATCCACACTTTTTTGTGTTTATATTTTGTTTTCTTTGAGAAAATAAACATTTAAATAATCGATGTTTGTTGATTCAGTAAAGCTAAAATAAGACCTAATGTCTATAGTAATGTTTCCAAGAATGGTTGCTGCAGCACTAATAAAGTGCTATAAAAGAATTAGCTGGCAGGACTAAAGTTTTAAAGAAATATGAGCTCAAATCTCTTTATAATACGAATTTTAGCTAATGAAGTGCGTTAATCCACACTTTTTGTGTTTATATTTTGTTTTCTTTGAGAAAATAAACATTTAATTAATCGATGTTTGTTGATGCAGTAAAGCTATAATAAGACCTAATGTCTATAGTAATATTTCCAACAATGTATCCTGCAGCACTAATATAGTGCTATAAAAGAAGTAGCTGGCAGAACTAAAGTTTTAAGGAAAGATGAGCTCAAATCTCTTGATAATACGAATTTTAGCTAATAAAGTGCGTTAATCCGCACTTTTTGTATTTATATTTTGTCTTCTTTGAGAAAATAAACATTTAATTAACCTATGTTTGTTGATGCAGTAAAGCTAAAAATAGACTAAAGAAAGAACTAATGTCTATAGAAATGTTTCCAAGAATGTTTGCTGCAGCACTAATAAAGTGCTATAAAAGAAGTAGCTGGCAGGACTAAAGTTTTAAAGAAATATGAGCTCAAATCTCTTTATAATACGAATTTTAGCTAATAAAGTGCGTTAATCCACACTTTTTTGTGTTTATATTTTGTTTTCTTTGAGAAAATAAACATTTAAATAATCGATGTTTGTTGATTCAGTAAAGCTAAAATAAGACCTAATGTCTATAGTAATGTTTCCAAGAATGGTTGCTGCAGCACTAATAAAGTGCTATAAAAGAATTAGCTGGCAGGACTAAAGTTTTAAAGAAATATGAGCTCAAATCTCTTTATAATACGAATTTTAGCTAATGAAGTGCGTTAATCCACATCTTTTTGTGTTTATATTTTGTTTTCTTTGAGAAAATAAACATTTAATTAATCGATGATTGTTGATGCAGTAAAGCTGAAATAAGACTTAATGTCTCTAGTAATGTTTCCAAGAATGGTTGCTGCAGCACTAATATCGTGCTATAAAGGAAGTAGCTTCTTAAAGTTTTAAAGAAGGATGAGCTCAAAACTCTTTATATAATGAATTTTTGCTAATAAAAAGCGTTAATGCACACTTTTTGTGGTTATATTTTGTTTTCTTTGAGAAAATAAACATTTAAATAATCGATGTTTGTTGATGCAGTAAAGCTAAAATAAGACCTAATGTCTATAGTAATGTTTCCAAGAATGGTTGCTGCAGCACTAATAAAGTGCTATAAAAGAATTGGCTGGCAGGACTAAAGTTTTAAAGAAATATGAGCTCAAATCTCTTTATAATACGAATTTTAGCTAATAAAGTGCGTTAATCCACATCTTTTAGTGGTTATATTTTGTTTTCTTTGAGAAAATAAACATTAAAATAATCGATGTTTGTTGATGCAGTAAAGCTAAAATAAGACCTAATGTCTATAGTAATGTTTCCAAGAATGGTTGCTGCAGCACTAATAAAGTGCTATAAAAGAATTAGCTGGCAGGACTAAAGTTTTAAAGAAATATGAGCTCAAATCTCTTTATAATACGAATTTTAGCTAATGAAGTGCGTTAATCCACACTTTTTGTGTTTATATTTTGTTTTCTTTGAGAAAATAAACATTTAATTAATCGATGTTTGTTGATGCAGTAAAGCTGAAATAAGACTTAATGTCTCTAGTAATGTTTCCAAGAATGGTTGCTGCAGCACTAATATCGTGCTATAAAGGAAGTAGCTTCTTAAAGTTTTAAAGAAGGATGAGCTCAAAACTCTTTATATAATGAATTTTAGCTAATAAAGTGCGTTAATCAACACTATTTTGTGTTTACATTTTGTTTTTTTTGAGAAAATAAACATTTAATTAATCGATGTTTGTTGATGCAGTAAAGCTATAATAAGACCTAATGTCTATAGTAATATTTCCAAGAATGTATCCTGCAGCACTAATATAGTGCTATAAAAGAAGTAGCTGGCAGAACTAAAGTTTTAAAGAAAGATGAGCTCAAAACTGTTTATAATACAAATTTTAGCTAATAAAGTGCGCTAATCCGCACTTTTTGTGTTTACATTTTGTTTTCTTTGAGAAAATAAACATTTAATTAACCTGTGTTTGTTGATGCAGTAAAGCTAAAAATACACTAAAGAAAGAACTAATGTCTATAGTAATGCTTCCAAGAATGGTTGCTGCAGCACTAATATAGTGCTATGAAAGAAGTAGCTGGCAGAACTAAAGTTTTAAAGAAAGATGAGCTCAAAACTGTTTATAATACAAATTTTAGCTAATAAAGTGCGCTAATCCGCACTTTTTGTGTTTACATTTTGTTTTCTTTGAGAAAATAAACATTTAATTAACCTATGTTTGTTGATGCAGTAAAGCTAAAATAAGACCTAACGTCTATAGTAATGTTTCCGAGAATGGTTGCTGCAGCACTAATAAAGTGCTATAAAAGAAGTAGCTGGCAGAACTACAGTTTTAAAGAAAGATGAGCTCAAAACTCTTTATATAATGAATTTTTGCTAATAAAGTGCGTTAATCAACACTATTTTGTGTTTATATTTTGTTTTCTTTGAGAAAACAAACATTTAATTAATCGATGTTTGTTGATGCAGTAAAGCTGAAATAAGACTTAATGTCTCTAGTAATGTTTCCAAGAATGGTTGCTGCAGCACTAATATCGTGCTATAAAGGAAGTAGCTTCTTAAAGTTTTAAAGAAGGATGAGCTCAAAACTCTTTATATAATGAATTTTTGCTAATAAAGTGCGTTAATCCACACTTTTTGTGGTTATATTTTGTTATCTTTGAGAAAATAAACATTTAATTAATCGATGTTTGTTGATGCAGTAAAGCTATAATAAGACCTAATGTCTATAGAATGATTCCAAGAATAGTTGCTGCAGCACTTATATAGTGCTATAAAGGAGGTAGCTGGCAGAACTAAAGTTTTAAATCAAGATGAGCTCAAAACTCTTTATAATACCAATTTTAACTAATAAAGTGCATCAATCCACACTTTTTGTGGTTATATTTTGTTTTCTTTAAGAAAATAAACATTTAATTAACCTATGTTTGTTGATGCAGTAAAGCTAAAAATAGACTAAAGAAAGAACTAATGTCTATAGTAATGTTTCCAAGAATGGTTGCTGCAGCACTAATATAGTGCTATGAAAGAAGTAGCTGGCAGAACTAAAGTTTTAAAGAAAGATGAGCTCAAAACCGTTTATAATACAAATTTTAGCTAATAAAGTGCGCTAATCCGCACTTTTTGTGTTTACATTTTGGATTCTTTGAGAAAATAAACATTTAATTAACCTATGTTTGTTGATGCAGTAAAAATGAAATTAGACTAAAGAAAATACAAATGTCTATAGTAATGCTTCCAAGAATGGTTGCTGTAGCACTAATATAGGGCTATAAAAGAATTAGCTGTCAGAACTAAAGTTTTAAAGAAAGATGAGCTCAAAACTCTTTATAATACGAATTTTAGCTAATAAAGTGCGTTAATCCACACTTTTTTGTGTTTATATTTTGTTTTCTTTGAGAAAATAAACATTTAAATAATCGATGTTTGTTGATGCAGTAAAGCTAAAATAAGACCTAATGTCTATAGTAATGTTTCCAAGAATGGTTGCTGCAGCACTAATAAAGTGCTATAAAAGAATTAGCTGGCAGGACTAAAGTTTTAAAGAAATATGAGCTCAAATCTCTTTATAATACGAATTTTAGCTAATGAAGTGCGTTAATCCACATCTTTTTGTGTTTATATTTTGTTTTCTTTGAGAAAATAAACATTTAATTAATCGATGATTGTTGATGCAGTAAAGCTGAAATAAGACTTAATGTCTCTAGTAATGTTTCCAAGAATGGTTGCTGCAGCACTAATATCGTGCTATAAAGGAAGTAGCTTCTTAAAGTTTTAAAGAAGGATGAGCTCAAAACTCTTTATATAATGAATTTTTGCTAATAAAAAGCGTTAATGCACACTTTTTGTGGTTATATTTTGTTTTCTTTGAGAAAATAAACATTTAAATAATCGATGTTTGTTGATGCAGTAAAGCTAAAATAAGACCTAATGTCTATAGTAATGTTTCCAAGAATGGTTGCTGCAGCACTAATAAAGTGCTATAAAAGAATTGGCTGGCAGGACTAAAGTTTTAAAGAAATATGAGCTCAAATCTCTTTATAATACGAATTTTAGCTAATGAAGTGCGTTAATCCACACTTTTTGTGTTTAAATTTTTTATTTTCTTTGAGAAAATAAACATTTAATTAATCGATGTTTGTTGATGCAGTAGAGCTGAAATAAGACTTAATGTCTCTAGTAATGTTTCCAAGAATGGTTGCTGCAGCACTAATATCGTGCTATAAAGGAAGTAGCTTCTTAAAGTTTTAAAGAAGGATGAGCTCAAAACTCTTTATATAATGAATTTTAGCTAATAAAGTGCGTTAATCAACACTATTTTGTGTTTATATTTTGTTTTTTTTGAGAAAATAAACATTTAATTAATCGATGTTTGTTGATGCAGTAAAGCTATAATAAGACCTAATGTCTATAGTAATATTTCCAACAATGTATCCTGCAGCACTAATATAGTGCTATAAAAGAAGTAGCTGGCAGAACTAAAGTTTTAAGGAAAGATGAGCTCAAATCTCTTGATAATACGAATTTTAGCTAATAAAGTGCGTTAATCCGCACTTTTTGTATTTATATTTTGTCTTCTTTGAGAAAATAAACATTTAATTAACCTATGTTTGTTGATGCAGTAAAGCTAAAAATAGACTAAAGAAAGAACTAATGTCTATAGAAATGTTTCCAAGAATGTTTGCTGCAGCACTAATAAAGTGCTATAAAGGAAGTAGCTGGCAGGACTAAAGTTTTAAAGAAGATGAGCTCAAATCTCTTTATAATACAAATTTTAGCTGCTAAAGAGCGTTAATCCGCACTTTTTGTGTTTATATTTTGTTTTCTTTGAGAAAATAAACATTTAAATAATCGATGATTGTTGATGCAATAAAGCTGAAATAAGACTTAATGTCTCTAGTAATGTTTCCAAGAATTGTTGCTGCAGCACTAATATCGTGCTATAAAGGAAGTAGCTTCTTAAAGTTTTAAAGAAGGATGAGCTCAAAACTCTTTATATAATGAAGTTTTGCTAATAAAGTGCGTTAATCCACACTTTTTGTGGTTATATTTTGTTATCTTTGAGAAAATAAACATTTAATTAATCGATGTTTGTTGATGCTGTAAAGCTATAATAAGACCTAATGTCTATAGAATGTTTCCAAGAATAGTTGCTGCAGCACTTATATAGTGCTATAAAGGAAGTAGCTGGCAGAACAAAAGTTTTAAATCAAGATGAGCTCAAAACTCTTTATAATACCAATTTTAACTAATAAAGTGCATTAATCCACACTTTTTGTGGTTATATTTTGTTTTCTTTAAGAAAATAAACATTTAATTAACCTATGTTTGTTGATGCAGTAAAGCTAAAAATAGACTAAAGAAAGAACTAATGTCTATAGTAATGTTTCCAAGAATGGTTGCTGCAGCACTAATATAGTGCTATGAAAGAAGTAGCTGGCAGAACTAAAGTTTTAAAGAAAGATGAGCTCAAAACTGTTTATAATACAAATTTTAGCTAATAAAGTGCGCTAATCCGCACTTTTTGTGTTTACATTTTGTTTTCTTTGAGAAAATAAACATTTAATTAACCTATGTTTGTTGATGCAGTAAAAATGAAATTAGACTAAAGAAAATACAAATGTCTATAGTAATGCTTCCAAGAATGGTTGCTGTAGCACTAATATAGGGCTATAAAAGAATTAGCTGTCAGAACTAAAGTTTTAAAGAAAGATGAGCTCAAAACTCTTTATAATACGAATTTTAGCTAATAAAGTGCGTTAATCCACACTTTTTTGTGTTTATATTTTGTTTTCTTTGAGAAAATAAACATTTAAATAATCGATGTTTGTTGATGCAGTAAAGCTAAAATAAGACCTAATGTCTATAGTAATGTTTCCAAGAATGGTTGCTGCAGCACTAATAAAGTGCTATAAAAGAATTAGCTGGCAGGACTAAAGTTTTAAAGAAATATGAGCTCAAATCTCTTTATAATACGAATTTTAGCTAATGAAGTGCGTTAATCCACATCTTTTTGTGTTTATATTTTGTTTTCTTTGAGAAAATAAACATTTAATTAATCGATGATTGTTGATGCAGTAAAGCTGAAATAAGACTTAATGTCTCTAGTAATGTTTCCAAGAATGGTTGCTGCAGCACTAATATCGTGCTATAAAGGAAGTAGCTTCTTAAAGTTTTAAAGAAGGAAGAGCTCAAAACTCTTTATATAATGAATTTTTGCTAATAAAAAGCGTTAATGCACACTTTTTGTGGTTATATTTTGTTTTCTTTGAGAAAATAAACATTTAAATAATCGATGTTTGTTGATGCAGTAAAGCTAAAATAAGACCTAATGTCTATAGTAATGTTTCCAAGAATGGTTGCTGCAGCACTAATAAAGTGCTATAAAAGAATTGGCTGGCAGGACTAAAGTTTTAAAGAAATATGAGCTCAAATCTCTTTATAATACGAATTTTAGCTAATGAAGTGCGTTAATCCACTCTTTTTGTGTTTATATTTTGTTTTCTTTGAGAAAATAAACATTTAATTAATCGATGTTTGTTGATGCAGTAGAGCTGAAATAAGACTTAATGTCTCTAGTAATGTTTCCAAGAATGGTTGCTGCAGCACTAATATCGTGCTATAAAGGAAGTAGCTTCTTAAAGTTTTAAAGAAGGATGAGCTCAAAACTCTTTATATAATGAATTTTAGCTAATAAAGTGCGTTAATCAACACTATTTTGTGTTTATATTTTGTTTTTTTTGAGAAAATAAACATTTAATTAATCGATGTTTGTTGATGCAGTAAAGCTATAATAAGACCTAATGTCTATAGTAAAATTTCCAACAATGTATCCTGCAGCACTAATATAGTGCTATAAAAGAAGTAGCTGGCAGAACTAAAGTTTTAAGGAAAGATGAGCTCAAATCTCTTGATAATACGAATTTTAGCTAATAAAGTGCGTTAATCCGCACTTTTTGTATTTATATTTTGTCTTCTTTGAGAAAATAAACATTTAATTAACCTATGTTTGTTGATGCAGTAAAGCTAAAAATAGACTAAAGAAAGAACTAATGTCTATAGAAATGTTTCCAAGAATGTTTGCTGCAGCACTAATAAAGTGCTATAAAAGAAGTAGCTGGCAGGACTAAAGTTTTAAAGAAATATGAGCTCAAATCTCTTTATAATACGAATTTTAGCTAATAAAGTGCGTTAATCCACACTTTTTTGTGTTTATATTTTGTTTTCTTTGAGAAACTAAACATTTGAATAATCGATGTTTGTTGATTCAGTAAAGCTAAAATAAGACCTAATGTCTATAGTAATGTTTCCAAGAATGGTTGCTGCAGCACTAATAAAGTGCTATAAAAGAATTAGCTGGCAGGACTAAAGTTTTAAAGAAATATGAGCTCAAATCTCTTTATAATACGAATTTTAGCTAATGCGTTAATCCACACTTTTTGTGTTTATATTTTGTTTTCTTTGAGAAAATAAACATTTAATTAATCGATGTTTGTTGATGCAGTAAAGCTGAAATAAGACTTAATGTCTCTAGTAATGTTTCCAAGAATGGTTGCTGCAGCACTAATATCGTGCTATAAAGGAAGTAGCTTCTTAAAGTTTTAAAGAAGGATGAGCTCAAAACTCTTTATATAATGAATTTTTGCTAATAAAGTGCGTTAATCCACACTTTTTGTGGTTATATTTTGTTTTCTTTGAGAAAATAAACATTTAATTAATCGATGTTTGTTGATGCAGTAAAGCTATAATAAGACCTAATGTCTATAGAATGTTTCCAAGAATAGTTGCTGCAGCACTTATATAGTGCTATAAAGGAAGTAGCTGGCAGAACTAAAGTTTTAAATCAAGATGAGCTCAAAACTCTTTATAATACCAATTTTAACTAATAAATTGCATTAATCCACACTTTTTGTGGTTATATTTTGTTTTCTTTAAAGTGCCACTGAACTACTTTTGGACGAAATCAAATTTTCGCCAGCTAGGATGGTTCCTGATGGCAAAATCATCGTAGAATCGATTGCCATAAATATTTCTTAATTTTGGAGACGAGAAATGCCATTTTTTTGGGCGTTTTTACCCCATGGTCTTGCGAAAAGAGCCTGGGGCGAGTGACGCAATGTGATTTATACAGCGTTCAATTCAATTCATCCCTCTGAAAAACACACAGTAAATGACTGGAAGGAAGCTTGCAGGCTGACAAGGTGGCGTGTGGAAAAGTGAATATTATTGCATGTTTTGTCGCGATTTCGGAGATAGATTGAATTGCAATTGCCTCAGTAGCAACAAGGGACCACGAGATGACATAAAATGAATGCAATGGAGTGCTGTAGCCGGTTAAAAGCCGTCGTGGTGTTGACGATGATTTAGGCCCTCTCACCCGCTGCAAGAGGCGATGATGGCAGGATTGAAGCATCAATTACGGCTTGTTGGGAGACGAAAGATTCAACTTAAAGGACACCTGGGAGAGCTTCTACAATCACATGGTGAGAATTTGTGCATGAATGTATTATTTGTTCTTCTTTCGTGTTTTGTGTTGGGTCATTTGATTTTATGCTGACGGCAGATAGAGCAATCTTTCGAGCCTGCCTTGACCACAATACAAGGGGTTCAAATATGAGGAGAGGATCAAGTATGGGTTTTTTGGCAAACTCAATCGACAATAACGTAAAAAGTAGGGAAAAGCGAGCCTCAAATGATATGCAACTGAACATGATATTTGTTTCTAGTTATCCTTTGCTGTTTAATCTGTTATAAAAATGGCAGACAGAAAATTAAAGTTTGCCTGAATGGTAGGCAATGTGGAGACATCGAGTTTTGCCTTTATTGCAATTGACTGCCGTTGATGAGCTAATTGAAAGCTAACTTTGTTTTTTATTGTTATTCAGGTCCAATATGTCTGGAATAAACAGTGCTTAGAGCATGGTTGACTGCTATTGGATCAGAACTTTTACATGCAAAATGGCTTTGCAACCTGAATCCAGACAAAAACAGTAGCACAAACTGGAAATTCAAAAATCTATTGGCACTAAACATTGGATAAACAACAATTAGAACTTTGCTGTTGATGCTACTTTGTAATGTATGTATAACAGAAAGTAGTGTGGTTTATCTTTTTGTCTGTCAGTAATGCTAATGACAAACTCTACACATGGCTCAAGGGTTACATTAAATCTCACAGTACCTGATGTTTCTTGTCACAGGGAAAAAAACTTGCACTTTGCGTCATTAGGTTTTCATAAAAACGTTGAAAGTAGATCTTAGAAGATTTAAGGAAATGATGTGGAAACAAATTATTTGAAGACTTCTCATATTTTGAAGTATTCTGAAACAAAGTTATTTTACATGTACTTGTGTTTCATGATGTACCCTGAATATTTTAATACCATATCACAACAAATTTGATGATGGTTTTTCATAGATGAGAAATGTTGACTCAGACTTTAGGACCTGACTGTATGATAGCTGTAAATCCTTTTGCAAATATGAAATTTACAGAAAATGTTTCAAGTGAGGGTGGTAGGATAAACTAAACAATATAAATTTTGAACAATTGGGGAAAACCAGACTCGGAATAACATAGTTTCTCAAAAGTGTTTAATATTTCAACCCAAGGTCCATGCTACAGTTTCCCAATTTTGTAAGAGTCCTATGCAGTCGAGTTGTTTAGAGCAGTTTCTCACAAGAAAAATACCGCGAGCAAGGGCATACTTTTTCTGACTTCTAGTCTTGCCAAGGGTATACTTTTTGCAACTAGGGAATGGTCATGTCATCATATTTTTGGTACCAAGGGTATCATATTTGAGGACATTGGTCTTTGGAATGGTCGAAATTGGTCTAGCCACGGGTAATCTACCATTTTGGTAAAATTAGTCATAGCCAACGGTATCATTTTGAATATGCTCGAGGGAGACCCCTACCCAAAATTTTGCCAAGAACCCTCCCCCCCCCCCCCCACCTTGTGGTCTGAGGTTGGTATCAACATTACACATGTTTTTTATAAGAACCTAATAATTTGGGCCAATACTGAAAGTTTCTTGAAATTATCAGATCTGGGCCCTCATGAAAATTTCAAAACAAGGTGTTTTGAAGATTTTTCAATGTTTAGACATTCAAATACTTTCCTAGTAATATGATACACGAACCAAGTGGGAACATAGAAGAAAATTATAGTTTCTTAATTTTTTTGGCAATCTAAGAGTCAGAGTTTCTTATAAGCGGTTTCTTATGAAAAAGTATGTGTACTGCTGAGTTCAAAAGAGGGATATCAGCAGGAAGGGATAGTTTTATTTTATACTATATTCAACTAACCTGCAAGTATAGTTTAGAAGGTTGCAATGATCCAGTGAACAATTATTACCACTTATTTCTGTTATTTTCTTACTGAGCTTGTGTTACCCTCCTGAAGAATGGTAGTTTAGGAACCATCCAGTGGTGGACACTGCACTTGGGGGGGGGCATGCGATCCCCCATGTTGGTAACAACAAAGATCTTTTGTTTGAAAACAAGAGACATAAAATTTTTTTTGACTGAAACAATAGCCTTGCCCCAACCCCCAATATTTGGCAAAATGTCCACCACATGGGGCTATCATCAATAGCTTCTCATACTCCGAATTGAAGAAAATTAAACACAGTGTTTATCACATACAAAAATATGTGTATTATTTTTGGCACACATATGACATACATGATGATCTAAGGAACAGAAAAAGACAGTTTGATCTCAAGATTGTATTTCTTTGGTTGATGATAATACTAGATCAATGGAAGCACCATACACCATAAATAAAACGTGGTTGGTATTGGTGGATTTATAAAAAAAACAGGCATATCATTGCTGAGATATCTACAGTAATATATGCTGGCGATTCAAGATGTGTAAGCTTGTATGAACACCACATTGATTTTGCAATCAGGGGTAAGGCCTTCATTAAAAAATTTGTAAATGTTTCTGTAACTGGAAGCAGTGAAGGCTGTCAGACCACCTTCATTTTAAATCCAATTCTTGAGATAATTTATCATTACTGAATATGTCCTTGGGATTATTCAGTCAATATCATATTATGTCATTCATGGTGATGGTGCATGTTAAACAGTTTCTGCATCTGATTGATCTGCTGAGTTGACTTGATCTTTCATTCAACCTAAAATATCAAATAAAATTGCATAATGAGCAACAGTCTTGGTTATTGCAGGCATAGGCATAGGAGACAATGGGCCTGAGCCCCCCCCCCCCCCAACTTCGGAAAATTCTGCAATAATCAGGCAGAAATCCACCTAAGTTGGGCAAAATTTTCTTACACAACGGATTTTTATCGGGCAGCCCCCCCAATTTGATCTCCCCCTCTGCCCATGATTGCAGGTCTGGTTATTTAGATAAAAGACACCATATAAATGGTAGAAAAGAAACTACACCATATAAATGGTAAAAAAACTGCACATATCTTTTTATAAGAAACTGCCCATAGGAAACTCCCAGGAAACTCAACTCTCAGATTGTGATAAATTAAGAAACTCCAGTTCTGGAAAATATAAGTTAAGAAACTATTTTGTTTGATAAAGGAAATCCTTAACCTATTTCTAATTTATTCTCACTTGTTTCTTGTGTCATTACTCGCAAGGTACTTGAGTAATGTATAAACATTGGAAAGGCTTGAAAAACCTCGTTGTTTCGAAATGTTTACGAGAGCACAGGTAGTGAACATGAAGATTGTTATGGAACCTCTAAGAAACTCTGATTACGCAAAATCTGATAATTCTAAGAAACTTTCTGTATATTTCAGATATTTCAAATTCTTAGTTTCTCATGAAAGAAATAGACTAGGCTAGCTACGTGTAGCAAAACAAAACTTGCACCCACCTGAAGGAAATCAGGATTTATTCTTTGCTCCTCTCACCACAGCATATTCCCTCAGCTTTCAGACCTAGATACTATGTTGATCTTACGACGTATCAGCAGTTTAATTTCGTCAGTAAGGCAAGTGTTCAAACTAAATCAATTCTGTGCAGAAGACAGGTCGAGCGAGCGAGTCTTGTTGCTTCAGCTGGGCCTAGGTAGGCCCAATACCTATGCCTTGCACATCCTCTCCTTGTACAGAGTTCCTGATGCTTTTGCTGGTGTTATGGAAGTTCTTCGGAGAAATTGCGAGCTTGTGACTATACCTCATACAGCTGGCAGAGCTAGAGTTACCAGAAAAGCAATATTTTTCTGCTTTTCAAACAGGTTACCAGAGGCTCCGTGCGACTTCAAGGTTGGAAACGCAGTTGTAAACATACCACGCTATGGCGAGTAATAAATCACATCACGTCACACATTCCACAAATTCCTGTTTGACCGCGCATTATTTTTCGCACAAAAAGACTACAGAAATGGCACTTTAGGGCTCAAAAAAACATAATTATAGGAACAATACACAGGAAATAATTACACCATTCGATTCAGCAGCTCTTGTTTATTCCGAATTGCCAACAAAATCACATTACCAAAATTTTCAGTAAAGTAGTTCAGTGGCACTTTAAGAAAATAAACATTTAATTAACCTATGTTTGTTGATGCAGTAAAGCTAAAAATAGACTAAAGAAAGAACTAATGTCTATAGTAATGTTTCCAAGAATGGTTGCTGCAGCACTAATATAGTGCTATGAAAGAAGTAGCTGGCAGAACTAAAGTTTTAAAGAAAGATGAGCTCAAAACTGTTTATAATACAAATTTTAGCTAATAAAGTGCGCTAATCCGCACTTTTTGTGTTTACATTTTGTTTTCTCTGAGAAAATAAACATTTAATTAATCGATGTTTGTTGATGCAGTAAAGCTAAAAATAGACTAAAGAAAGAACTAATGTCTATAGTAATGTTTCCAAGAATGGTTGCTGCAGCACTAATATAGTGCTATAAAGAAGTAGCTGGCAGAACTAAAGTTTTAAAGAAGATGAGCTCAAATCTCTTTATAATACAAATTTTAGCTAATAAAGTGCGTTAATCCGCACTTTTTGTGGTTATATTTTGTTTTCTTTGAGAAAATAAACATTTAATTCATCGATGTTTGTTGATGCAGTAAAAATGAAATTAGACTAAAGAAAATACAAATGTCTATAGTAATGCTTCCAAGAATGGTTGCTGTAGCACTAATATAGTGCTATAAAAGAATTAGCTGTCAGAACTAAAGTTTTAAAGAGAGATGAGCTCAAAACTCTTTATAATACGAATTTTAGCTAATAAAGTGCGTTAATCCACACTTTTTTGTGTTTATATTTTGTTTTCTTTCAAAAAATAAACATTTAATTAACCGATGTTTGTTGATGCAGTAAAGCTAAAATTAGACTTAAGAAAGTACTAATGTCTATAGTAATGTTTCCAAGAATGGTTGCTGCAGCACTAATATAGTGCTATAAAAGAAGTAGCTGAAAGAACTAAAGTTTTAAATCAAGATGAGCTCAAAACTCTTTATAATACCAATTTTAACTAATAAAGTGCGTTAATCCACACTTTTTGTGGTTATATTTTGTTTTCTTTGAGAAAATAAACATTTAAATAATCGATGTTTGTTGATGCAGTAAAGCTAAAATAAGACCTAATGTCTATAGTAATGTTTCCAAGAATGGTTGCTGCAGCACTAATAAAGTGCTATAAAAGAATTAGCTGGCAGGACTAAAGTTTTAAAGAAATATGAGCTAAAATCTCTTTATAATACGAATTTTAGCTAATGAAGTGCGTTAATCCACACTTTTTGTGTTTATATTTTGTTTTCTTTGAGAAAATAAACATTTAATTAATCGATGTTTGTTGATGCAGTAGAGCTGAAATAAGACTTAATGTCTCTAGTAATGTTTCCAAGAATGGTTGCTGCAGCACTAATATCGTGCTATAAAGGAAGTAGCTTCTTAAAGTTTTAAAGAAGGATGAGCTCAAAACTCTTTATATAATGAATTTTAGCTAATAAAGTGCGTTAATCAACACTATTTTGTGTTTATATTTTGTTTTTTTTGAGAAAATAAACATTTAATTAATCGATGTTTGTTGATGCAGTAAAGCTATAATAAGACCTAATGTCTATAGTAATATTTCCAAGAATGTATCCTGCAGCACTAATATAGTGCTATAAAAGAAGTAGCTGGCAGAACTAAAGTTTTAAGGAAAGATGAGCTCAAATCTCTTGATAATACGAATTTTAGCTAATAAAGTGCGTTAATCCGCACTTTTTGTGTTTATATTTTGTCTTCTTTGAGAAAATAAACATTTAATTAACCTATGTTTGTTGATGCAGTAAAGCTAAAAATAGACTAAAGAAAGAACTAATGTCTATAGTAATGTTTCCTCTCAGCAACAGTTGGTATAGAAACAGTGTTGTCAATGTAGCGTATATTGAAGTATCGCAGGCGTCGGTCCAGTGTAGGAATGCTCCAAGGGTAACATGGGAAATCTCTTTTCATGTAGTCGAGTATTTATCGTCTTTTCATGTTTTGACTGACATATGTCAACAAAGTGTTTTCAAGCTTATGATTATCAAACCATGATGTAGTAGCTGCACTTGAAGCCATCGCACAACTTCGTGTGATCAAAAATAATCAATCAATCAATAACAATCAAGTGCAATTATGAAAATGAGGCTAGCCTCGTTTATTTTGATAGTGATAGCGCTGGGCCTCGTGCAAAAATAGAAATATAAGAAATTTAAAAGTTTTATTTAAGTTGAATTTTATTTAATGTAAATTTTCTTTATGATTATTGATAAAATATATGATTAATGCAAAAAAAAAGAATTAAAGTTTATCTGAAAAACAACTCTACTTTGAAACTTATTTTACTTATATAATTAAAATTATGAAACTTATATAATTTGATAGCGATGGGCCACCATAGAGATAGAATCAATTTCCTTACAAAGCTTTTCACTGAAAAGAGTCTTGGCTACTCTGTCATGAACACAGCAAGATCTGCATTGTCAGTCATTATGCATAATCCTGATGGATCAACTTTTGGCAATAATCATCTTGTTAAGAAGCTGTTGAGAGGGATGTTCAAGCTTAGACCAGCACTTCCTAAATTTACATGTACTTTTGATGTTCTGATTGTACTACAATATTTAAGTAACCTAGGAGATTCTTTCAGCATTCCTTTCAAATGTTTGTCTTACAGACTAGCAACATTGTTTTGTTTGCTCTCAGGTCAACGTGATCAGACTCTTTCAGCAATTGATGTTGGCTTTATTTCTATAACTGACGAGAGAGTTATTTGTTACATTAGCCAGATACTAAAGACCACTAGGCCAACTTTACACCAATCTCCCATAGACTTTCGATCATATCCATTATGTGACAGTCTGTGTCCTGTTAAAGGAGCTCTGTCACGCAGGTGATTGGTTTAGAGAACAAAGCTTAAACAAAGGAAAGGAGCTAGATCCCAGACTCTTTGAATTTTTCGCATAATAAAAATGCAGTTCAATTCGAAACGATATCTTTTCCAATTCTTTTCTGGTAATCCTGCCATACAAATATTTAATCCCCTTATACAATCTTCAGCCAATTATGAATGAGACAGATTGCCTTTAAGAATACACAGGCATACCTTTCCCGTTCATTTAGGCTCCGTGGTCCATTTGTTAAGTTATTTATCAGTTACAAGGAGCCACACCAGCCAGTAGTAGTATCCACAATATCTCGGTGGGTAAAGGAAACATTAAAATTGGCTGGTATAAATACTGAAATTTTTACTTCACATTCCACAAGGTCTGCTGCAGTATCAAAGGCAAAGAGCTTGGGTTTATCTATGTCAGAGATCAACAGAGCTGCTGGTTGGTCGAATTCAAGGACTTTTGGACTTCATTATAATAAGCCTATTGTAGAGGCCAACTTGAGTAAAACAATACTGTCAGATGAATAGATTGAGTTTTGATTGAAAAATCTTTGATTTATTGCTAAACCTGTATTATCCCTCGACATATTCTGCCAGTCTTCTTTGAACTCTCATATAAATACCAGACAGAGGTCTGGGTTCTAGTATGGAAAATAATCATAAAATTAAACAAACACTTACGTGTGCAGTTTGATTGGGATTATTTTCCATACCTAGAACCAGAGCGATGTGGGATTTATGTGCCCACCCTCCCAAACAACGTATTTAACCCCCTTTTCTCGTAGGAAACCTAATTTTACTTAGCTTTTAGGACTGGCAGCTGCTCCTGGTATGTCATTTAATAAGGCCGAAGGTCGCCGCGTCGCTCACATAAATCCTACATCGCTCTGGTTCTAGGTATGGAAAATAATCCCAATCAAACTGCACACGTAAGTGTTTGTTTAATTTTATAATTATAACCGCAAAATCCATTCAACAGGAAATCAAAGGTACTTTAAACCTTTAACCTTTAGTTCTCAAATATTCCTCGTCACGTAAACAACATTTTCCTAGCTGAAAAGACATTACTTTAAATTGCTTATAATTCGCTGAAAAATAAAGTAAAATTCCTTGAAATTATTAGAAATTGTAGGTAGATAGATGTGTGTGCTATCCAATGGTCTAAAGATCCAAAAATTGATCGGATGAAAATTTTTATCGTCCTGAAGGGGTACAGTAACCTTAAACAAGAAAGCAAGCGAGTTTTCAATGAAAGGCAGTGCAAGCTTCAGAAAGTAGCTAGAGATGCTGTGAGCCCCAAAGCTCTTTGCTGTTTAACCCTATTACTACCGGGCTTTTTCGACCATCGTAGTACCGGGAGGGGGGGGCACAAAGTGCCCCCTCTGTAACTTCGCCAATATTGCAGATACGAGGATGAAACTTAGTACAATGGTGTACAGGAACAAACTCTATACAAAAGGCTACTTTTTTAATTTTTCATTACATCAATGACGTCACTATGACGTCATAATTGGGGAAAATTGCACTTTTTGCTTACTATTAGCAATATTGGCAATATTTAAGTTCTTAGTTGATAATTTCTCTTATACTGCTACTAGAATGTATCCCAAAGCATCACTGAATACAAATTGGCAATGTAATGTCCATTTACGCTTATTATTTATACCATATATTCATCATTTATTTGCATCATTTTGTAATTGTTTCATTTAAACCCCTAATTACTGATGAAAATACTCTAGAATGCCTCAAAATTGTTGATAACCATCAGCAGAACCAATTTTGACCATTTAAGGTTATCTAATACATTTGTTGCTATTTACATGACGTCATAAACATTGATGACGTCATGAAGGTTAAATTTGCTGACGTCATCAAAAATGGATAAAACTATACATCATCTGAAAGCTCTCATCGAGAGCTATCGAATGGTGGTATTTTCAATGTTCTACCATCATCCTTGTTAAAACTGGACTCGCTTCTTTAGTTGTCAGGCTGACCACGTGTCGAAAAGAGGTTGGTCACGTGATCAATATCTACCATTTTGAAAAAAAGTTACAAATTTTCATTAGTCCATGAAATTTTAGGAAAAGTCGCAAAGTTTCAGCTCGTTATCTTTTGAACTGACGACACTTGGTGTCCCCCCCCGGTAGTAATAGGGTTAACGTTGGCAAATGCATCCCTGATCTCCTTCACTTCAATAGTCCTGAAGTGGAATTTTGCCTTATACTTGTTAATTTCATAGTCACCTGCAAGGAGGGGATTTGGGGCTGGATCGATTTTATCGGCAAGATTCTTACCTACTGAGCAAAAGAAACTGTTCGTTGCATTAGAAATATCTTTTTTGTGAACAGTCTCTAAGCCAGACTCTTTAAGACAATCAATTTTGCTAGACTTTGATCTCTTATTGAGGAGTTCGTTAATTGCCTTCCATGACTCGTTCATGTTACCTTGACATACAGAGATCTTATTAGTATAATGCTGCTTCTTTAGTTGGATGTTTAGGACAATGACCTTATTACGGACCTGTCTATGAGGATTGGGGATTTTCTTTTGGCTGCAGATTTGTTTAGCCTATCCCTGGTCTGCATTAGCTTCTTTAGGTCTTTGTCAATCCAGGGGCAGTAGGTTCATACTATAAATTAATTTGTTAGATGTTGTTTTAAGGTAACTCTGCTTTCCGCTCTAGTGCACAGCGAGATGCCGTTTCGCAAAACCACTCTCCCCAGAAAACAGTTAATTTCTCCAATATTATTCGGTCTATCGAAAAGCGGTAAAAAGGATGTTGTTCTATTATAATCTGGGCAATCGAAAGATTTATAAATCGCAATCTTTCCGTTAACCCTGGCTTCGCAAATCCTTGCTCAAATTTTTGCTGATTTCAGAAAAGTGGATTTACCTCCAAAACTACTCGAAAAAGTTTCGATTTTTTTTCGCTCCATCTTTAGCTAAGTAGTTGATCTACAACTTTGCCAAGTCTGATTGAAAAAGCTAGGCTAGATTTCCTGCAATCAAATTTTACATTTCTGTTTACTTTTCGACATCGAAGGGGAAAAGCGTTGGTCAACAGTTTAGCCCATGCAGAACAATTTGAACGGCCGTAGAAGGTTTTGCAAAAAAAATTAGTTCTTGATCTAAGATCTATGCTCATTGTGGACTCTAAAAGAAATTGATAATCTGTGAATGCTTACGAAAGTCTCGAAAGACACCCAAAGCATGGTTTCGTGAAGTTGCTGGTAAAAATCAGTAATTTTTAATCAATAGATGCAAAAGATACTTTTACAAGCGCACTAAGGATGTCTTTTGAGACTTGTGGATGGTTCCCAAAAGATGACGTTCATTTGTTTGCCAATGGAAAAACTTCTGAAAGTTATTTCAAGCCTGAGCTTTTGCAAGCGTGCTTCATAGCATGGCAATCTGTTGACCAAGGTTTCTCCATTTCGCTGTCGAAAAGTAAACAGAAATATGAAATTTGATTGCAGGAAATCTAGCCTAGCTTTTTCAATCAGACTTGGCAAAGTTGCAGATCAACTACCTAGCTAGAGATGGAACAAAGAAAAATCGAACATTGTTCGAGTAGTTTTGGAGATAAATCCACGTTTCTGAAATTAGCAAAAAGATTTGAACCAGGATTTGCGAAACTAGGGTTGACGGAAACATTGCGATTTATACATCTTTCGATTGTCCAGATTATACAGAACAACCTCCTGTTTACCGCTTTTTGATAGGCCGAATAATATTGGAGAAATTAACTGTTTTCTGAGGAGAGTGGTTTTGCGAAACGGCATTTCGCTGTGCACTAGAGCGGAAAGCAGAGTTACCTTAATGCACTTGGTATAGTGATATGCTGAGTTGGTAAACTAGGTTTTTGATTCTTTTGAATATTTGAAGTGTGGGCCTAAGCTTACAGAAAGGGTTGTCTGCAGAGTGTGGCAGCTGCTACCCTGGGTACCAGACTCAGCTGCACGCACGATACTTTTTTCAAACATTTTGTGTGCAAGCCGATTTTGAAGGAGAATACCGAGAGAAAGGGTACCGAGAAAATATAATTTTGGATGGGTACTGTCGAGTGGTATTTTGGGGTGGGTATTCTGGGTTGTTATTTTTGGGTGGTATTTTAGAGTGGACATTTTGGGGTGGGTATTCTTGGGTGGTGTATTTGGATTGGGCATTTTGGAAGGAATTAGGGGTGACAATGGATGGGAATAGGGAGAAAGATACTATTGTGATAGGTGATGGGTATTTTGGGGCGGGGAGAGAAACCCGGGGAGGGGGGCATTTCACTATAAATTTATACAGGGGTGTGCGCTGCTAGGATTTCTGTTATGACCCAATCCCAGAATTTTGGTCAGATATTGATACCCTATCCCAGAAAACAGGTCGAATATTGATAACCAATCCCAGAATTTTGAAGAAGTAACAAAGAACAATTCAACGGCGAAGGGCATTCCATTTCAATTCGAAAGAAAATATTTTCTCTCAGTTATGGTCACAAGCAGAACAAATCTGTTCTGAATCAATGGGAACATTCAACACCCATTACCAGAATTTCTATTATAACAACCAGAATTTTCATTATAGCAGTCAACCCCAATCCCAGAAAATTCTAAGTGAAAGTATACCCCAATCACAGAGATTTCCAGTGAAAATAAATCCTAATCCCAGAACGTTCAGGCCAAAAATTACCCAAAACTGGCGCACATCCCCGTCTGATCCAAAAGTGAAGTACCCCCCCCCCCGGTGGGGGAAGTGAGAAAGAAGTATCTATGTTGCAGAATACTTGATGGGATTAATGGGTATTTTAGGGTGGTGAGAAATGAGACAGTGGCAGCGGTACTTGGTTTGCTGAAAGTGATATTTAATCGGATTCCTAGTTCATTGGTACTTCCTAATTCTGAACAGTAATGTCAAACATCAATGAACCGGGGGGAATATTCCATCTTTCACTCAAAGAAATCAATAAGCCTTTTCAAATGTCCAACTTTAAACTGTAAATACACATGTGAACAGAATGTTTGTCACATCATTGCAAATTGTGTGACTTTGTAGATGTAAATTGTAGCATCAAGAGAAGAAAGACACATTTGAACAAGAAACATGACATCATTTTTAACAAACAACCAAGTGAAAATCTAGCAAGAGAGATTGAGAATCCCCATGAAACAAGATTTGACCAAACTATTTTCTAATGAATCAAAACTGTTAAGAACAGAAACAGTTACTTTAGAGCATCAGTATTTTAGCAATACCAACGATAGTCAGTCCTACAAACAATCAAACAATGACACAATATCAGATTCTACTATGGTAAGTCCTTCAAGGCTGTCTGCCATCAACAAAAGCAAAGTATCTCCCCACTCTCTTCAAATGCTGGAAATGTTCTATTTGGTAGTGCAGTCTTTAGCCTGCGTGCAACCTCAACAATCCTCCTCCGGGAAAATGTAGACTTTAGGATTGTTGAGGCTGCACGCAGGTTAGCAGTCTCCCCTCTATTCCAAAAAAAAACTTTGGCCACATCTGAAATACCTGAAAAAGTTGCAACTAATCAAGGGAGCAATATCATGCCATATTTTGAAGACAGTCCACAAAAAAATGTTTGCTTTTTAGCTCAGTGTAGGACTAATCATAGACTTAAGCCCCCCCTTGGAAAGAAATTCAGGGTTCGTGGTAACAAAAGTGAAGATTGGAATGGTCGCGGCTGTTGTGCACTTATTTCAGAGTTGACAAGGTTAATAATTGCCAAGATCTTTATGTCTGTCATGCTCATTGGAAACAATGGTATAACTTCAATCATAGATTAAGAGAATTGGGTGCACAAAGCACTGTCAGTTGCAATCTTAATGAAAGAGCTCTAGGTTTAAGAATGGAATCTTCTGCAACATCCTTATCATCAGCAATGTTTTCAGGAAGTAATTTTGTGCTGTTATTTGAAAAGGGCCAGCTTGGTCACACTATCCTGCAATTTCTTGACTGCAGATCTCTTGTCAGCCTCATGAAAACATGCAAATCTCTCTGCAACACTCTGCAGTCTTACCTTTATGATGACTATACGTGGAAAAAGATTCTTTTGGAAGATTTCTTTGTGGATAGAGCTCTAACAGAAATGTCATAGAAAGAATCATATCTCACAATGTGCAAGCACAAAAATACTGCAAACACACATTTTGCAATTCAAAAAAATGAAGAAATTGATGCTTTGGTAGAATATTTCAAGGCAATGCATCAGCTATCTGTGTGTGAGAATACGGAGATTAGGGGGAAATTAATTTATCTTTGATTTTGATTATGTTTGCATCACATGGTTGTGTTCTGTTTTGTTTTGTTTTGTTTGGAAAAGGTAAAATATTGATAAATCATGGAATATTTCTTGATGAAGCGCTTAGACTTTTTGTTATAACTCTGTCAGGATAACAATTATGACCCTGAAACTTTCGACTTTTTGCGTATACTTATTGTGCAATGACTGAAGAAGTTTCATAAAAATATTTTGACAAATGAGGGGGAGGGAGACAATTTTCTGGAACTGACTCTGTCAAAATCGCCATTTCTCAAATGTTAATTTTCGCGAAAAAAGTAGCAAAATTGCAAAATTTTGCAAAGATGTTTTGCAGGGTAGTGCTATTTAATGTATTCTATCATAATTGTCATGTTTGGATGGAAATTGTGCTCCAAATTAAATTTTATCGCATTTTTTCCTGATTTTGACCGATTTTGCCACTTTCCTTGACCACACAAGAAAAATGCTGACGCAAGCAATAATGACGGCTAATTTTAGGTTAATTTTTATATTTTCGTAAAGTACATGCCTGGGGCTATTATTACACTAAATCTGGTTGCTTTATCTATTTCCAATCAAGAGATAGGTAGGGGGGGGGGGGCTTTTTTGCCCCCCAACCAAAATAGGACGTGTCAGATAGCCCAATCACTATAAGGTTAAGCAAAGTCATTAGAAAATAATTATTTTCTAATGACCATGGCTTAAGAGACCTTTTAGCTATTCTACAAGAGCCTGAATCGAGCGTTATTTGTATACTTTTTATATGCAAGGTTCGATTGAATGGCGTTAGGGCTTCTATCCCTTCAGTGCAAATTCAAAAATTCTACAAAATGTACCAAAATATCGTTCAAGTCTGATTCTTTTCAGAATAGCTGACAGGTCTATGGTAATCTCCATGTTCAGAAAAGTACTTCTTCACGCTTGCATGTTCTATAGATGTTCACTGTAATTGTAGTCAATGAGAAATACATTTCATTTCTCATGTACATACAAGAACTTTCTCTGGTCTGCTTGGCTCTGTTTTGGTTTACCATTAAGTATGTTTGCAATGGCTGTTGTGTTTTATTGTGTTCTGTTTAGTTTGGAAAAGAAACGTGAACACATCAAAGAGACATGGTTTTACTTTGTATGAGTGCAAAGAAACGTTACTGTAAAATCCGAGTTAGCTTAAATACTACAAACTACTGACAGTGCGTCTAAATTGTTGAATAACTGATGATACTATATTTTTGCAAATAGCAATACATTCTCTTCTAAAAAAAGGAAAGAAATGAGTCATTGAAAGGTTATGGCGAAGCAACATTACTTTCGCCGTTTTGACACTGATAAAAGTTTAAACAAACTGTAACAGAGTTTATCTCCTTGCGTAATCATATTTTATGCCGAACTTTCTTGATAATTTCAACAACCGTTTCTGAAGACGTCTGTTAGCACTCTCAACAATTTCATTAAACTCAGGATAATCATTTTGACTTTGACGTCTTAGAAGAAACAGCGTACCAGAACCGGATTCCTCTCTTGGGGTGCTTGTTAAGGGACATATATGACTTGATAGTGCAGTCGTTTTGGCAAGCAAAGGGCCTTTGCGAGCAGCCATTTCCTGTCCATACCAAGGTTTAGATGTGGTAGATTCAATGTTCAAGACTGACGATTCAGCTGGAATGCTTCTCTCTCTGCTACTCTCAGTGTTACGGTCGCTTCTATCGACAACTGTAACGTGTCGTTGTAGCGCAGGTGAACCATGTGCCACAACAGACAAAGTTTCCGTCGATTTTGATAGGACACTGTTGTCTCCTGTGGCTGCTACTGCAGACTCAAAAACATCGTCGTCAGATTCGTTAAAATTCATCCCTACCGAACAGCTCTCAAAACAGGCTTCAAAACTCCTTTTTGCGTTAATCCCCTGGATGTACGGTTCTTTTTTCACATCACTTTCCACAGAACTAGAACATGACAAAACAAAATCTTTATTAACAAAATTTTTATCAGTATTTGCCTCCATCTGCCGTTGGCCAATAAATTTGGCGTGGCTCATGATTGCAGCATCTATATTGCATGTCTTCGAGGTGTTGAAACAGCATGTCTCAGGGCCACTCTTCTTGGCCCAGGTTTGATCTTGTTTCCTTTTTTGGTTTTTTCCTGACAGGTTGCCTGCAAGATAGGAAAAAAATCATATGTTAAACCTTAGCAGATTAGTATCCAAAATATTTCAGATTGGAACCATTGTTCACAGTTTTCAAATAATTACAAAATACAGGGTGTCCCAAAAACCATGTGCGCCGTTTGAATGGCTACTGTGCAGGAGCCATAAATCTACATTGCCTGTTTTCAGAATTGTGAATAGGAGAGATTTCAACTTAGAGTTTGGCACCGAGTTTGTGTAAATCTGACAAGTGGTTGCTGATTTATTGAGAAAGAAAGTCACAATCATTGGCTGCTTCAAAACCAGAGGATTTTATCTCCCTACTTAACCTTATAACTTGAATTTTAACATTAAATGAATTTAAACTTTACAGTTATGCCAGGAAATGTATTTGGGAGTAATTAATTACCATATTCTTCAATAATATCGACCAAGCAGCATGCTAAACGCAATATTGTTGGTTTAAAACGACTTTATCACTTTTGAGCAGCAAAATATCTGATGGACGCATGCCATGGCCTGAAGCACTTGTGTTGCACATTTCCATTCCTAGCAACCCTAGCTATGTCCAATATTCTTGGTTGTCACAAAATTCAATGTATGACAATCAGAAAACAGGGCTAGGTATGTTTTTTTCAATCAATTTCGTTGATTTTAACGCAATGGAGAATTATGAATCCTCTGGTTTTGAGGCAGCCAATAATTTTGGCTTTCTTGCTCCATAAATCAGCAACTAGTGATCAGATTTACTCAAACTCGGTGCCAACCTTTAATTTGAAGTCTCTTCTGTGAAGAATCTTCAAAACAGAAAAATTGGATCTATGGCTGCTCCGCAGAAGCCACTCAAACAGCGCACATATTTTTTGGGACACCCTGTATATCGCTGGGCTCTCTACTACCTTTGGCACCAGGCCCACCAGGCTATCTCCTTCCAAAAATAAAATGATGTGCTTGTTTGTAACTTCTTTGAAATTTTGTAGCTCTCAAGTTTCTGTTCAGATGGTCTGGCACACATGTTGTATGGGTTCATGCCAAATATTCATAAGGAGTACCGTTAAAAGACAACATTTTGTGGTAGACCACAGGAGGCCCAAACTATTGTGGTGAGGGGGCTTTCCTTCGTTCTAACGCATAATGTATCAAGATCTTATCTTACCTTAGAATATCTTGTTGAATTGAAAAGGACTTACATATGTAGTTTTCTTGCCTGTATTTCATATGACAGCCGTTTCGTTTGTTTTTAATGATTTAAATCCCGCCTGCTTCTATACTGCAGTATCGACCTATATGTATTGTAATAAGGACAAGGAATGCAACTTATTTCCAAACAGATCAGCAGCAACTGTTTTCTTTTCACCCGCGTCACATCAGTATTTATCCAAACATGCAAAATAACACATCAAAATGTTGCTAATTTATCAGGCAACATTCTCAAATAAATTTCTGCTTGAGTGGTTTGTCAAAAGTCTACCGGGTGTCCCAAAAAAAAGGTAACAGATCTGATGGGGACTAGCGATGCGAGTATAAGTGGAATCGATCCCAAATAAGTTTTGAAGTACTCTTCGATAGCTAACTTGAAGATTAATACCTAGTTTGTTGATATTGGTGCATCAAGAGTTGAAATATTTATATCGAAAGCCAAAATTTGCGTCCATCTACAAACCAGAGCTTATGGGTTTTGGCCTAAACTGCTAACGCGCTGGTTAGGGGAATCTCCTCAGTCAAAGACATTTTTGGACAAGGATCGGTCCTTTGGGTACTAACAGCAAACTAACAAATTAATGAATACAGTCACCAAGGAATAGTTTTTTCCAGTCAAAATGCATTTACAAAAGTACACCAAGCCAAGCACGAATGAGCATTTTTCTTATGTTCCCTTGGGCATATAGGATTGCTTGTTTCGTAATAATTTCGTGAGAGATGATGCAAAAAACATTTCATTCAAGCAATGAAGATTGCAAGATGGTCTATGTGTTAAAGCCTACGGGACTCATTTCGCTGATGAATAGCTTCTCTCAGGTAGGTGTAATTCAAAGTTTTTGTAGAATCAAAAAAGGGGTCTCTTCGGGGCTAAATTCTTGAATCTGATTGTGAAGGTCAGAGTCAGATTTCTACTAAAATGTGTTCCTTAGCACGAGGTTTCTTGTTTGTACTTGGCTATGATTGAGGAGATTCCACAGAGCAGCGAGTTAACAGCTTAGGCCCAACCCTAAAAGCTCTGGTTTGCAGTACGAGGAAAATTTGGACTTTCAAGATTAATACTCCAGCTCTTGATGCACCAATATCAACAAATAAGGTATCAATCTTCAAGTTAACTATCTAAGAGTACTTCAAAACTGATCAAGGATCCATTCAACTTAAATTCTTATCGCTAGCCCCAATCAAATCTGTTACCTTTTTTTGGGACACCCGGCAATAATAATAATAATAATAATAATGATAATAATAATGATGATAATAATAAAAATGCAACTGTTTCAGGGCAGACGTTTCGATATAAAATCTTCTTCAGTGTATTTACAATCCTAGACAGCCAAGTATTTATACTAAAATTTACATAAAAATAGTTTCTATACCCTAGAAAGCCGCAAAAAACAAGGCATGGATTTCTTTCTACAAAACTCCTCAATGTTACTCGATGATGTTTTCCCCCTTTTTTTGAATTTGAATGGAAAGAAGCGATCTCTAAATCTTATAGACAAGGGACTGAAAGCTCTTCGCGACAATAACTTTTACAACCCGAGACAACAGGCAAGGGATATTGGCCATTGACCCTCCAAAGATTTGCTTAAATTGCTAAAGCCAGGATAGCTCGATAGGGAATTGCACCCCACCACTACGTGTAATTGTACACGAAGTCAACAGGCCGACATCCCTGCCACTGTGTTGCCCAAGGTTTTCATTGCAATGGTATGAGAACTAGGCAGTACCACACGCAAACATATCCAGCTCAACATCAGCCGCCCTCTCGTTTAGGCCATTTGGTGCAAACAAACCCAATTTGTATTGCCAAAAGAGCTCTTTCCTACGAAGCAAGTACACATCCTGTGCTCCGTCAATGATACGAATAACGACGGAGAAGTCAGCCTGATGGCCTTCCTCGAAAAAATGAGCGAAAAATCTTGCCTGTGGGACTGCCTTTCCCGTATCAAGAGCACCAGTATTGCGTTTCTGTTTGTACGTCCGAAAATATGATTGGTAGACATTAAATATTTGACGAAATTTAGTTTTTGTGCTGCCAACACACTTTTTGTTACAACATGTACATTGTATATAAACGATATAACGTGGCAAGCCACACAACGTTTTTTTCAGAGTTTCATCTCGTAGAGCAGCAAGGGTGATGCCACCATGAGAGTCCACCACCAGAGTAAACGTTAATAGTTTCAAACATAAGATAAATGACAATTTCTCTAAAGACCTCCAAAATCAAGAAAACAGTCCCTATATATATTATTAAATTTCTAAAAACTGCATAAATAACAAGCCCAACAGGCTGTTACACTTTCTTAAGAACGTCTCTTTTTTCATGAAAACTTTTCTTTTCTATAATACCCCTGGAGGGACCATTATGGAAACAAGGTTGCACTGACCTATTAATGCTATCCCTGCCATTTTAAACTAGGGGTATTTTTATACTAGATCTTTAGTTTTTATTACCATTTGATACATGTAAATAGCCTTTCTTTCCTTTATTACATTATTAATTTTTACTTTGTATGGCAAAATTTTACATACATACATACATAGTTCTCAAGAGCTCAAAACCATGCAGTCCAAAAGAAAGCTGAAAGGTTGAGCGAGACTGATCAACATGAAAATTATTTGGAAAAAAAGGCAGAAAAGTGAAGAACAAATTCTTTCGGACAACAAGGCTCAAGAACCAGAAAAGCTCGGCAGCAGACCCCACAATGCCACCACCCCTGCTCTCTATCGTTTCAAAATATCCTTGATGATGATTATCCTTGATGATTATTGAATCAATTAACAAAATCGATTGGACAGCTTGCTTTGATGGGCTAAATCCTACAGAAATGGTAGAAATATTTACAAATGTTCTTGCTGAAATTTTTTCGGAGTATATACCTAATAAAGTTGTCAAATTTGATGATAAGGATCCACCGTGGATGAAGCAGGAATTAAAAACTGCTATTAAGCGCAAACACAGAACATATGCTAAATTTGTTAGACGTCGTAGAAAGCAAGAAGACTGGAACTCTGTTAAAAATGTCCAAAACATAACATCAAAAATGATTACCAATGCTAAAAATGATTATTATCTCGGACTTGGCAGAAAGTTATCGAATAACGTAACTGGGGCTAAATCATATTGGACCTTATTCAACAGACTTCTCAATAAAAAGAAAGTTTCTAACATACCCCCTCTTATTGAAAATGGCTTATTTATTACCAATGTAGAAGCAAAAGCAAATATTTTCAATGAGTTCTTTGTTGCTCAATGCAGGGAGATAGAAACTGGTAGTACTATCCCTACATTTATTCCGCAGTTTCCATCACCCTTATTAAATATAGATATAAAAGGAAAAAGGTGCTTCGAATCATTCGTTCTCTAGATTCTAAAAAGGCACATGGATGTGACGGAATTTCTGTTGCCATGATCAAAATATGTGACAATTCGATAGTAGATCCTCTGTGTTGCATTTTTGAAAGATGCCTTGAAACAGGAATTTACCCTTCTCAATGGAAGAAAGCAAATATAATTCCTGTGCATAAAAAGGGCTGCAAACAGAACAAGAAAAACTATCGCCCAATTTCCCTACTTCCAATTTTTGGAAAGTTTTTTGAAAAGCTATTATTTGATGCCATCTACGAGCATTTCAGTATAAATGGTCTTATATCGCCTCATCAATCAGGGTTTCGTCCCGGTGATTCGACTATCAATCAGTTACTGCTCATCACTCAAAATATTTATAGAGCCTTCGATGAAACTCCTAGTAAAGAAACACGTGCCATCTTCCTTGACCTTTCAAAGGCATTTGACAGGGTCTGGCATGAGGGTCTCATTTACAAGTTGGAATCCAATGGCTTACATGGAAATGTTCTTAGGATTGTTAAAAGTTTTTTGTCAGATCGTAAGCAACGGGTAGTGCTAAATGGGCAATGTTCAAAGTGGGATACAATTTCCGCAGGTGTACCACAAGGATCAGTTCTTGGACCGTTGTTGTTCTTGATCTACATTAATGATATTACCCACAATGTTAAATGTGGTATTAAGTTATTTGCTGATGACACGTCGTTGTTTACTACTGTTCAGAATGAAAATGTAGCTGCACTTGACTTAAACAGAGATTTGGCAAAAATTAGCTTATGGGCATGGCAATGGAAAATGCAGTTTAACGCTGACAAGACAGAGGAGGTCATATTTTCTTGTAAAAGGAATAAGCCAATCCACCCCGGTCTTAAATTGGGAGAGGAGGTCATTGCATCAAAATTGGAGCACAAGCACCTTGGGGTTACTCTTGACTCAAAGCTAAATTTTAAAAGTCATATTCCAGAGGCTATCTTGAAAGCACGGAGAGGAATTTGTTTGTTAAAATACCTTTCTAAATATGTATCAAGAGAGGTCCTTGATCAAACCTATAAGCTTTATGTGAGACCTCACTTAGACTATGGAGACATAATTTACCATAAATATGACCCTGATATGCAGCTAAACCTTACGCAACAACTAGAACAGACTCAATATAAAGCAGCACTAGCTGTTACTGGAGCGTGGGTAGGTACAAGTAGGCGAAGGCTACTTGAAGAGCTCGGATGGGAAACACTTTATGACCGAAGGTGGTGCCGAAGATTATGTCATTTCTTTTCATTAACCACATCCAAAAGTCCAGATTACCTTTTCAATGAGATACCCGAACAGCGCTCAGTTGAGTATAATTTAAGAAACCCGCGTTGTTATGAGCAAAATGTAGGTAGAACTATGCGCTTCTCCAGCTCTTATTTCCATAACACAATATGTGAGTGGAACCTGTTAGACAAAACTGTACAAGATTCTCCCTCTCTTGCAGTTTTCAAGAGCAAATTGCTTCGAATCATCAGACCCGAGAAAAACCCGGTTTATAACATCTATGATATTTTGGGTATCAAGCTATTAACAAGGCTTCGAGTTAACTTTAGTCCTCTAAATGAACATAGATTTAGGCATAATTTTGACTGCTTGAGTCCAATTTGTATTTGTGGTACAGGAAAGGAAGATAATGAGCATTACCTCCTGCACTGCCCTCAGTTTACAGCTCAGCGCCAAGATCTCCTTGGTCAAGTCTCAGATGTCGGATATGATGTTGCTAGCATGAACTCAAAGGATCTTTGTCATTTGTTATTATATGGGAACCCAAATGAAAGCACCTTTGCAAACAGAATCATCATAGAAGCAACTATTTCTTTCATCAAAACTTCTGGACGGTTTAATTAAACTTTCTGGAAAAACAGCAGCCTAACCCTTTTTTTTTCTTTTTGACTGAAGTGCTCCCGGAATTTGCGTGGGCTGTCTCTGCTCATCGCACTGCTGCCGCGGGTGCATCGGTTGGGGGGAGTCTACGATAAATTGGAAAGTCTTTTTCCGGTTGGGGTTGGATCCTTGAACCTTTGTTTCATTCTCCCTGCCGGTGCGCTCGTGGTTGTGGTTTGGTGGGTGGTGGGCTGTTTGTGCGGGTTTTGGAGGTACTTCAGTTTTGCCTTGGCCTTTACTTTGTCCCGATTTAGTGTGCATATGTATCTTATTTTTGTGTTTTTGTTTTTTTGTGTTCTATTATTAATTTATTGTTGATAGTACTTAGAAAATTGCAAGTGGCATTTGTAGTGAGGACCCGGTGACCATGCGTCTTTCCTCGCTGCAAATGCCAAAGTAACTTGCATTAACTTGTTGTTTTTAAGTTTTAGATTGATAAAAAAAGAAAAAAAAATATCCTTCCATTTTTCGCAATCCTTTGCCAGGTGATTTGCCTCTTCCCATGTCAAATTAATTGCTTGCAATTGTTTCCTCATCAGTTCAATCCATGTGAGTTTGGGTCTTCCTCGCGGTCTTTTGGACTGCATCAATGCTACTCTTAACGCTTTTCGTGCGGGCGTGTTCTCGTCTAACCTCATCAAGTGACCAAACCATTTTATTCGCTTTTTCTCGATTTTTTTTGCGTGTACATTGCAACATGTACATTGCAACATATAAACTACGTTTATCGAATTGCAATCGTACGCCCCCGAAAAATTCTTAAAAGATTGCGAAGCATTCGCATTAGAAAAACTGGAGCCCTCTTTGATGATAGGGCAGATTAGACATCTCCTACCATTGCATTTAAAAGTTCCCTTTGGCACCAGCTCCTGAACTTGAGTTTGCAATTTAGCGCGAACCAAAGTATCTTTAAGGTTTTTTACCCTTCTGAATAAAACGAAATTTTTTCCGGCAAATAGTTTGCGATGTTCGTCATTGATGAGAAGAATAATTGCGCAATTTTGCAAAATATTGCTGACCCCCTGAAGTGCCGGATGGTAAGTTAGAACTAACGGTATCCTCGTGTCATCCTTGTAATAATAATAATAATAATAATAATAATAATAACAATAATAATAATAAGAATTAATAATAACAATAATAATAATATAAAAACAACACTGTTAAAAATTGCGTACGTTTCGATTTAAAAATCTTCTTCAGCTAAACTTTACAAAGCAACCGAGCATTTTATATCCTACGGTAAGCAACCTAGATTAAACTTGAAAGCCAAAAACTTTAAAATCCATCCTAAGTAAGCGTGACTACCATTGAAATAAGACCCAAATGGGGATAAAAATGATGCTAAAGTTTGAAATTTTTGGAGTAAACAAGTTTGAAGCATTATTATAGTTTAAAGCGTTAGCTAAAATCCACCCCAGTGGACCAGACAATCACTGACCCAACCCCTAAGAGACCCAGAATCACCCGCCCCTCGAAAAGACCCCCATTACAGTCTCCAAGGAGGCTGGAAGCACTGAGAAGGCAAACAACAAGATTCAGTCGGAAAACCCCGCGGCCCTCCCCCATGACCCTTTCGGCGCAACGAAAAAACGTTTTCTGCCCCATCAATAATTTATATACTGACATCAAATCTCCCGCGGTGATCTGTTTTGAAAAAATGGCTAAAAAAATTCGCCTGCGGAATCATTTTCCCCCTGTCAAGCGTGCCTTCATCATGTTTGTGAGTGTATGACCTGAAGTACGATTTGTAAACATTAAATCGTTGCCTGAATTTGGTTTTAGTGCTGCCCACATATTTTTTGTGGCAGCATTCACACTGCAACAAATATACGACATTTTCTGAATTGCAGTTGTACCTCCCCACAACAAACACACTTTTTTCAAGGAAGTCCAATACAGTATAAAGTTTTCAACAGATTGGTGTCATAATATATCGTGGAATATTGAAAGGGCCTTTATTTGAAGACCCCTTTTTAATTGATCATAACAGGGAATTAAAGATAAAAAGCCAGTTAAATGTAAACGTAATTTTACAAAAGGGAAAAGTAATTGAACAAAATCGACCGTTATATCGCAATGTGTAGAGATGCGAAACTAATTGGAGAATTTGACAGACAGAGGAATTAGATGCAACATGGGACTAGGAATCAAATGTATAAGAGCCCTATTTCAGACCGTTTATTGATGCACAACTACACTACGTTATGGTAATGATTAATGAGGCAAAATCCGTACTTTTTGTATTTAATGCAAATGGAGTAGAAACATTCGCCGAGCAAGTAAGTACTCGAAGGGGTAAGGAGCCATTCTTTGCAAATTTGAACTTCTCCAATGCATCGCTATGTCTATAAAATACTCACAAACCCTATGACGTTGAAATAAAATGGGTGAAGGTTTTATAAATCATGCAAGCAATGTGAAGGCGTGGATCAAAATTCTTGAAAGGAAGCTGACCTTGCAGAAGGACGTTTTGAACGTTCTTCGTCTCTAAGAATTCCACCAAAGAAAGGCCTGCCATCATTGTCAACGTCCTCTGCATATGAATCATAGCCTCTCTGATAACCAGTCACTTTTCTCCCTGGGTATACAAAATCAATCGGTTTCGATGCCTCAACGTATCTGAAGATATCACCTTCCTGATCATAAGAGCCGCCCAAGCCCTCCCGATGCGATTTCAACCCTTTTGGTGGCGCATCACTCATGAAATCAAATTCTTGGTCTGCAAATGAAGAGAATCTTCCCGCACATCTTTCTGGCATCAAGGTGGGAAGATCTGATCTCTCCAAGTGATTCACAGGCATATTCTTCTTTGATGACAGCCCTGTTTGATTAATTAACGATGGCTGTTTACCCACTCTCGATCCTAAAGCAGATGCTCCTTCAACACTGAGTTCCTCCCCAGAAAAATCAGAGCCCGAGATGTCCTGCGGACTGAGCCTTCGTGGGTAATTCGATCTTCTATCGTGCCTTAGCCCAATGTTTTCTAACCGTCTTCTCTCTGCAAATGAGCCTTTAAATTCCATATCAATATCTCTGTCGCGTTTCGCCATCCTTTCGAGGACGTTCGGGCTAAGCGAAAATTGTCTTTGCTTATCTGAGTTAATGAGTTGTCTCATAAGTTCTTGTGGCCGACGTTTTTCACTAAGGACAACTTCATCATTTTCATCATCGTCCAAATGATTACGCAAATCGTCTCTCATGTGGCGCAAATTCTTTAGGTAACATCGAAGATCATCTCTGTCTGAAGAGAGTGCCCCATCTCTCACATTCATGCGGTTTTCTCTATCATCTCGGTAAACACAGTCTTTTTCTTGACTTGGTCTGTTATGTCTTAGGTCATGATCCAATTCACGAAACCTGCTGCTTTCGCCCTGGCTTCTTTCCTGAGATTCGGACTCATAGTTATCATAAAAGGCTTTTCTATGAACGGGCACTGGCTCTCTATCGGGAACAGCTGTAGATGTTATGTTATGAGGGACTCTAGGATCTTTAGCATGGGTAGAGAGTCTTTCAGAATAAGCTAAACTGTTTTCAGCATCTGCTGAGTCGTCATTGATTTGATAGCTTGTGCAACCACGCCGTGCTGTTCGCTCATAATACTCAGATTCATATTCGTTTCCAGGTCTCTTTGCATAATGCTCAAAATATCTTTTATAATAGGAAGGTTTGCTATCAGTTCCTACAGTGGCAAGATCTTCCCTGTTGTCCTCCAGTTCCAGTGGCATATATTTTCCCTGGTCATAATGATGATCACCTTCTTCAAACCTGGCTGATCTACGGTCTTCACGAAAATCGTAGCTTGAGACAGTCCTTTGTTCTACCATTTTAGGATCTCTTTCACAATTCTTTGAATATCTTAGATCAAATTTCGATCTTCTTTTCCTATCTTCAGAGCGACTTTCTAGAGGAGACCTAATGTCGACATATTCCAGTCGGTCTTCTTCATATCGAGAGTCTCTGTATTCACATTGATGCTCTCTCTCTTCATATTGAGAATCCCTGTCATCGAATTCAGGCTCTATATAATTAGACTGATGGTTTCTTTCTTCGTACAGATGATCTCTTTGTTGAAATCGCGAGTCTTCCATTCTAAAGCCAGGAAATCTTTCTTCAAGTCGAGCTTCTGCTTTTCCGTATCTCAATTCTCTTTCCTCAAAGTGAGATTTCTTTTCCCCATACATGCGCATTCTATCATCATGGCGAGGCTGTGCTTCATTTCTAACTCCTTTTCTTTCATCATAGGAATATACGTGGAGCAGCTCTTCTTGATCACTTAACTGGGAGCCTCCCTTTGTATATTTTCGTGACCTTTCGTCATTTGCTCCATCACTGTCCTCATGTCTGAAATTGGGTCGTCGGTTGGGAGACACACTGATTAAGTCTGCCTCTGTCATTTTATGCTGTGACTGTTCAATACCATCATAATATTCCTTATGAGATTCATGAAATTTTGACTGGTACGGGCCAAAATTAAATCTTCTATTCAATTCATCACGGAACTCTTTCCTTGCAGCATCTCGATTTCCTTGTTTACCAAGTGATGGCGCCTTCTCTCCGTAGTGAGGTTCTCTGTCGTTAAAACGAGACCCTTCTTCCCAAGTAGAATGGTTACGTCTGTTGTTTCTGGTCCTCTTATGACTACTATCATATCTGTGGGTACCAGAGCTATCGTAAGATTCACCGTCTACACGTGATATTTCAACGGTGGCTGAACTTCCGCTGTAGTGAGGTGAACTACTATTTTCTAATAAAGAGGTTCTTCCATAAAGCCTTTCCTCGTGAGCAACTGCTTTCAATGATCTAACTCTCTCAGAATGAGGTGGTCCATGTGACGGAGACCTTTCTTTGGGTCGATATTTTTCGTTGACTAACTTTTTATAGTCCTCAGAAATCGATGGATATCTGATGTCTTGATATCTCAACCTCTTTATCTCCGTTTCAAGACCACATTCATCAACCTCTAAGTGGCTCCCTACCCCTTCTTTCGCCCTACCATGATGCTCCTTGCTCAGTTGGAGTTTATTACTTTCATTCTCCCCGTTGTTTCGGGGCAGTTTCGTTTCGTGTGATAACATCTGTTGAAAAATTTGATGCGCCTGTTTGGCTCTAACATGCGAATGAATAGAGACAGGATCTCTAGGAATGTTCATTTCATCATGCGAAATGTGTGGGCGTACGAGTTTAGTTGGTTTTTGTGAGACAAATATTTCAGTTGATTCACCTGAAGAAAGCTTTTTTCGAGGAGGTTCTTTAAGCACTAAATTCACTTGTTGTGTTCTCGTTTCCTTTCCTCCTTTGGTACCATCAGGTTTCCCTGAACTATTTGGTGCCCTAGAGGGGAAATCATGCTCTTGAATTTCAATAACAGCTTTTGTAAAATCTTTATTACACTTTTCTGAATGCCTACCTTCTTTGGTACTTCCTTGTGATTCAATGCCATTATCTTTCTTGAATGAAAGGGATTGGGAGCCACTTTCAATTGCTTCTTGAACTAAAGGCCGCACCCTACCCACAGTTCTTGTCGTTTCCTTTCTTCCAACTGTGTCACCTACTTCCAAAGATTTACTCTCTTTCTTAACTGCTACCAAATTAAGACTCACTGAAGCAGTGCTTGGTGGCTTTTCCTTAAACCTAGCCTCCTCCAAGGGTTTGGCTACATTCGCAATGGTGGGTATAAAATACTGTTTTTCAGGTATACTTATGCGAGAGTTGCTTTCCTTTCTGACATTTTCCATCGCTTTCATGGCTTCAGATGGTTTCTCGATGTTACCTCTCACATGACTGGCAACAGCTGTTGTGATAGTTGCAGTTAAAGTTTGATTTTGTACTTTGCTAGGGTTTATATTGACATTTGCAGCCATCATGTTTCGTTGTGATGGTAACCTAAAGATAAAGGGAATACATCCTTTATTTCAGAAAACAAAAATCTCTGCTGATAAATAATATTTCAGAAATCAGGCAGTGAATAATCATAAACTTTGCAGCAAAATTCCATTACATTTTTCTTTTATCTCGCATTGGTAGGTTTCCAAAATAGTTTTAACACTTGTCGGCAAAAGAATCTACAAGGAGTCCCAGAAACACGTGCGCCGTTTGAAGTTCTACTGTGAAGGAGCCATTAATACAATTTTCCCATTTTTGATTACAAAGTGCACTTTGTAATCCAAGACGGGGCTTTGAGGCCAGTCAGTAAGAAAGAAAAACGAGATCCTTTTGAATGATTACCAAGTCCGTCCTGGGCTAAGCAAGCACAATGATCGTTGATGCTGCTTTTAGCTACAATCAGTGAGATAAGTGTTGCTGCTAAAGTCGCCTTAAATAGAACATCAAACGCCTTTTATAAGAACAAAAACGAGAACAGAAATCACCTGAAAAGCAATTTGATCTTCATGTGAAATAAGGATGTTACCCAAAAAAATCAAAAGTCATTAGCCCTAGTTCGTCTATTTGAGGCCTTAGTTTGTGCATGAAATGATTAGTGCATCTGTCTCCAATTCGATCAGAGGGATTCTGCACCTTTGCTCTGATCTTCACCTGCGACGTTTGCATCTGTAGCTGTGTAGGAGAGGGGTTCTTCTACCTTCAGTGATGCTGCGAGTGCTAAACTCTGTGCAGGCCGGTTACATCATCCTCTAAAGTTGACTTAATTTCATAATGAGTAGTGTTAGTAAGTGGCTAATGATGCGTTCGTTCTAAAAAAACAATTGTTTTAACATAATTAAGCTGCTAATGAGGTCAAGAACGTGCCCATTCTGGTTAAATTTTTTCTGTTAGGGTAAATATCTTGGTGAGATAGGATCGCGGGAAACTTCTGTCTCGTGTGCGCTTTCTTTATTTCAATGCCAATTAGCAGAGATAAAGCGTTAATCAATTGCTTGAACGAGCGTGACGGGGTTACTTACTTTATTTCTTACTGTCATCGAAACCAATCAAAAATGGACTTTGTAATCAATCAGTAAGTAAGGCAGTCATGCTCGTTAATGCAACTGATTGATATTTCATCTCTGCTAATGTCAAGAGTTTCAGTCAAATTACCTACAAACTATTTCTATGTTCTCAAATAATTTGTTGGAACCTTAGAACTTGAATTTTAGCATCAAAAGGAACTCAACATAATATTTGTACCTGGGAAGACCAGGCGGAGAATAGGGGAATGGTCACCCGAGAGCGAAATTTATGAGACTAATTGCAATTGGTCAATTCGAGGGTGCTGATTTTGAAAATCGATGTTATACGGGGGTTTTTGGGGGCCATCAGCCTCGTTTTCACGTTTAAAGTCTCGTGTTCACGTATGTGAAGGAAATCAATGAGAAGCCAGTTTTAAATAGAGATAGGTCATGTCTTAAAGTATATTAAGCATCTTTGTTGGGCATAAATGCTGAAAATTGAATTTGGAACTGTTTGGGGGGCGACCAGCCTCATTTTTGTTATGAAATAGTAAGTAATCTTACAATTTCTATCCTTAGATGGACATCTAAAAGGCTAAATACATGCAGAATTTCTGAAACCAAGTGCCTTTGGTCAATTCAAGGGTGCTGATTTTGAAAATCGATATTATACGGGGGTTATGGGCCTCGTTTTCAGGTCTTTTTAAAGTCTCGTTTTCGCATATATGAAGGAAACCAACGAGAAACCAGCTTTAGATGGAGATAGGCCATATCTTAACGTATATTACGCATCATTGCTGGATATAGATGCTTTAAGTTGAATTTAGGACTGTTAGGGGGGCCAACAGCCTCGTTTGTACGATGGGACTTTAATAAAGCGCTTTGTTAGTATCACATCTAATATTTTGATGTTGTGAGTTACATGTAAAAAGAAGTCTTATCATAAGAAGAAGTACAACACATTCCTGCAGAAATCCTTTTATCAACTGCCATTCAAAGATGAGGAAAGGAAATTACTTATACCAAAAGAGGTGTTAACAGAAGTGTCATAAATACCGTATAAAGTGATAACAAGTTTCAAAAGACCTGACTGGCTCTTTTTCGTACTGACACCTCATCAAACTACCTGCATCCCAAAGAATACTTCCTACGCTGGCTATCACGCATAAATGTACAATATTCCTGAGATATAGATCTGTTTCCAGCTCTCAGCATCGCTGGAGACGAAATACAATTTAAAATGACACAACCCGCTTGTAGCATTCATTACGAATTAATAAAGACATCAGATAACTTAATAACTGCAAGTCAAAATACTCTCCAAACGCTCATCGAATGCAAGAGGATTCGCGCGAGCCTACGCGGTGAAAACCATCAAGTTGAGCAAGGCAGCAAGATTCCTGACACAATCGAAGAAAGCTCAGATTTCTACTACCATAGAGAATGTTATCAGAAGTTTACCTATGCGAAGGCACTGATTAAAAGAAAGAAAGGCAAAGGTGAAGAGCAGGAGGCAAGCACAAAAGTTCAAAGAACTGTAAGAGGAACATCTTTAGATGCGGATGAAGCACGGCCAAGGGGAATATTTCCAGATCTGTGCATGATATGTAAGAAGAAAACCCTTAAAGTCAATAATAAACGCCAGCAAATCACAAAGATTGTGACAAAAACTGCAAAGAGAACTTTAAAGGCATCCGCGCATGTCCGGGATGACAAAGACATGGTAGTTGCAGTAGCTGAAACAGATCTGATTGCAAAAGAATTCCAAAAGCACGAAAAATGTTACAGAGAATACACGAGAGTTGTGATGGAAAGCGCATCTGACTGTTCTTTCCATGGTTGATAACGATGTCCTTCAAGGACAACAGTGTATATCTATGGAAACTCTCATGAACGAATACGAAGGTGATTTGGGCACAAAGCAATCCAGGCACAGACTCAAAGAGCGTCTTCAAAAGCATTATGAAGAAAAACTTGTTTTCCTTCAACCTGAATATCATGTACCACAAGTGGTAATAAGAAAAGAATGCCTGCATGGACAAATACTTTCAAGAAACTCCACATTTTTCAAGGAGTACACTGTTCAAAGAGCTGCGCTGATTTTACGAGATAGTATATTGGAAGCTACAGAAAATGTGTCAAATGTCCCATGGCCCACAACAGTGGAGAGCTTGGGCTCGATCGACAGACGATGTCCAAGTATCTTGGGATTGTTTTTCAAAACATTATTATCACAGAAGGATAGTCATAACATGATAGGTGAAAAGGTAGAACGACTGGTAGATTCATTCAGCCAAGAAATCATGCATGCAGTCTCCAAAGGAAAGTTTCTCACACCAAAACATGTTGCTGTTGGACTAGGCCTGCATAGTTTAACTGGACAAAAGCTGCCGATTACAATATTAGCACGACTCACAGTGATCCAGAAACGAGAAAATAGTCCAGAAATACCAAAAAACAAATTTTGAAAAATGATTTTTGCTCTATTTTTACTCCAAAGATAACACATGGATTAGTTTAACACAAAAAACCTCATTCTAATCGAAGTTGTACTCATAGAGCTAAAAATTCATAAAGTTAACGTAAACAAATGAAATGCAACATTTAGTCAATTTCAGGATGAAATCAACTATTGCCTGCAATAACGTAAATTTTCAAATGTCTGTAGAATCACTTTGCCATATCGGATCTTTACAAACTTTTTATTACTTGAATGAGAAACACTTTGACTATATTGTGACTTAAGAGATAAATTTTCGCGATTTTCGTTCCTTTCAATTTTTGCGAATGCCGAGATGTACTTTTTTTGAATGCTTAGGCCTGAAAATTGTTGATATTTTGAAATTTGAGTTAAAAACATGAAATACATGTCAAAACATGTCTTCACAACATACTTTGTCGTTAAATTTGAAGCATTGGCTGCACTTTTACCAAAGGTTTCGTACATATTCGTACCGAAAAATTTTTCATGCAATTTTCTTCTTTTCTGGTATTTTCGGGGAAATTGGCAACTTTCTGCAACAATTGTCGTATGATATGAAATGTGTTTCGGAAGTTGTGATATACATAAAACCGTGGATGAACCAAATGAAGATATACTTGCAGACAATCTAAATGCCCTTTTATACTATTTTTATCAGCCTATTATACTCATTTTGTTCGCAAAGCAGTGTTTTATAATCGTAACATGCAATGGTGATACATAGGGTGCATCAAAACAAAGGGTTACTTCAAGACTGACACTCTCCGGAACAAAAGCTCTGAATGGGAATAAATTGAATAATGATGCTCTGAAAGCTCAATTTGTATGGTTTCATATGATTTGTAAGTTTTGCAAAATATGTCTCTAGGGAATTCATAAGGAGAGAAATATAAAAATAGGTCAATATGAAGTGACTTCTCTTTTTGTGTTCGATTTTTGCAATCAGCAAAGAAGCTTTTATAGTAACATCTATTAATTAATAAATTATTTCGGACCAAAGCCAAGCAGTTGTTGGTTGAAACTTCTCAAGAACAAAACATTTTCGAGTAGCTTTAGCTGCACCATGTTTTTTTTCGAAAGAAGTTGTTGAAGTAAAACATTTCCATTTATGTGAGACAGTTTCTAATGAAGGTTTGCTTTATTCAGCGCTGCCTTATTTACTGCGTGCTTTCTAACTCCCCGGTAACTTACGAACACGATTTGCGGGATGAAAGGACCAAAAATCTGATTTACATGAAACGATATACAATTGGACAAAGAAACGGCTCAAAATTAAATAAGGCTGAAACTGTATACAAATAGTTAATGGGTACTATTGTAGAGATATAGCCAAAGGACATCAGAAAGTTTTAAAACGGAAATTCTCGATACTTTAACCAAGAATTAAATGGTCATAAACTCCATGTATATTTGCTGACTAAAACAGTTACAGTACAGTATACGTTCAAAAATATATCTGTTCTTTTCTTGTTAGTTTCCACATCTCCATTCATAATTTTGGATTTTTGAACGCTGCTCACGAACAAAATGAGTAAAATATGCTGATAAAAGTAGCATAAAAGGGCATTTAGATTGTCTGCAAGTATATCTTCATTTGGTTCATGCACAGTTTTACATATATCACAACTTCCGAAACACATTTCATATCATATGACAATTTTTGCAGAAAGTTGCCAATTTCCCCGAAAATACCAGAAAAAAAGAAAATTGCATGAAAAATTTTTGGGTACGAATATGTACGAAACCTTTGGTAAAAGTGCAGCCAATGCTTCAAATTTAACGACAAAGTATGTTGTGAAGACATGTTTTGACATGTATTTCATGTTTTTAACTCAAATTTCAAAATGTTAACAATTTTCAGGCCTAAGCATTCACAAAAAGTACATCTCGGCATTCGCAAAATTGAAAGGAACGAAAATCGCGAAAATTTATCTTTTAAGTCACAATATAGTCAAAGTGTTTCTCATTCAAGTAAAAAAAAGTTTGTAAAGATCCGATATGGCAAAGTGATTCTACAGACATTTGAAAATTTACTTTATTGCAGGCAATAGTGGATTTCATCCTGAAATTGACTAAATGTTGCATTTCATTTGTTTACGTTAACTTTGTGAATTTTTAGCTCTACGAGTATAACTCCGATTAGAATGAGGTTTTTTGTGTTAAACTAATCCATGTGTTATCTTTGAAGTAAAATTGAGCCAAAATAATTTTTCAAAATTTGTTTTTTGGTATTTCTGTACTGCTCTGGATCACTGTGCGACTGGGGCATTCAATTTCATACGATACCGTGAATGAAATCGAGACAGCGCAAGCAGAATTGGTAGAACATTTCCAGTCTTTAAGCCTAAGCCTTCCAATTCAGCCTGCTGCAGAAGGAAACAAGGTAAGTCATTGCTTTCAGATGGAATTTTGCTTCTACGAAACCAGAATGAGTTTCTGTCCAAGAAGAGAGTACTGGGACAGTGTTACAGAAAGAAGATGTCAGCATCCCAAAAACGAAAAGAAGATGAGTCAAGCCATCTGCTGCAGAAATTCAACCGTCTGTGAAAATCAGGTCTAAAGTATCACCACCGTCATTTGCAGGAAAGGACATCAGTCAATATCGTAATGATTCACAGAAACTTTGTGAAAAGCTGCTTCTCACATGGAAATCAGTGAGGTATCTAAATTCAAGAAATCAAAGGAATCCTCGGTTTGTTGGATGGATTGTCCACAAATTTCAAAGGGCACACAGTGAAGCGACAAAGATTACGTACTTGCCACCAATTTGACACCAATCATCGAATATGCAACAATCATCGAAATGCTTCATGTTTCAAGACAGTTAGCTAAGCAGTCGAACATGGCATATACGCATATCACTTTAGATGTAGGAGCTGCGATCAAGGCGTTCTATGTTGTTTGGAATAACCCGCATGCATATGGTCAGATGTCATCATCCACTTAGGTGATTTTCATGCAATGATGGCATTTTTTGGAGTCATATACGTTGCAGGCAGTGGGTTTGAGGACGTTTTGTTCTAAGCTGGCTTATGCAGTTCTGGTAGTATAACAGGAGTAATAAGTGGGAAGCACTATAACCGATGCTGGCAAGTTCATGAAGCGTTTGCAGAAGCACTCGAACGTCTTTTTTTAGACAGATTTTTGCCAGATATGCCTGATACAATTAAAGAATACTCCAAAAGCCCTCCAAAAATGTCAGGTATTCCTGCATTCATTCATGAAGATGATGCAAATGAGTATCTTAGCCAATATCAATCCACAATGCGTAGATGTTTGAATGGTGATTTCGGGAGAACACCCCAGTACTGGACCGAATACATGACGCTGGTGGATCGACAGCAGATGCTACACTATTCAGTGAATTGCAATGACTACGATCTGAGAATTATAAGCTGGAATGCTTCTTTACCATTTTGCTTTAGTATGAATCATGTGCACTATGCACGGTACGGTATTTACTACCTTCAATCTCTGGAACACATCGACAGTACTCATCCAGAAGCGAAAGAAGAGATCAGGAGTGTTGGCCTATCAATTCGGCGTAACGAGCTTGGAATTGGACAGTCAATCGACCTAGCTGGAGAGCAGAGTTACATGCGATCAGCAAAGACAGCAGGTACTATACCATTTCCAAAATATTCAGTCATATTTGATAGGAATCATTTGAAGGATGCTTTACTGTCCACTTTTAAATACCCACTAATTTACACACTAGAACTGTATCACATGTAAAGGGTTCTTTTGATGCTCATCTAACTATGTACCTCTATTGCAGCGAGATCTATTGCAGCTTTCATTTCTATTTGGATTTGTGTTTGATATGTTTCCAATTTTTGCAGGAGGTGTTACTCAGTTTGCAACGAAAAAAAACACAGTCAGAAAGTGGGTAATGAATCGACCATTCCAAGCAAGATTTGCTGAATCTTTGATGGAGATAGCTGAAATCGATAACACCATGTCCAGCACACGAAAATGTCTCCGGCAAAGCGAAGTCATTAAGTCCAACAAGATGGTGGAGAACATAAAAGCGACCTTAAAAGATCATTTCATCAATCCATTCAGCCAAGAACTTGATAAAGACTAGCCTGCGCGCAGACCCATTATCCAAAGGAGGAAAGGGTCTGCGCAACTACGAGCCAAAGCATGCCGAGCCTTCTCGTAAATTTATTCTGACGGCCTCGTAATGAGACACTAAATATTACTCGATCCAATCCTCCCAATGTAGCATTTTCTATGGCTGTTGTATCTTTTTGTTTGGCCTTTCTTGCAAAGCGTTGTTTGTTAGTCAAACGATTGCTTCAAAGATAGAAGGGAGATTAATAAACATAAAGGCATGTTTTGACAAGTTCTTTTGAATTCATCACAGCAGGGATTCAGCAATCTTGCCTTTTGAACTAGTGCTCTAGAATTTTCAAGGTCCTTGTTTTCTTCTTTTGTGTGATTGTTATCAGACAGAATAGGATTCCCTTCCTCAGGGAAAGATATTTCATATTTATCACAAAAGACGCAATGGACTGAGAACAACACTAATAAACCATCATGTGAAACGTGATCTGAGCATGAGACTGTTTGCTATGTATTTTGAAATTCTCCAATATATTCTCAATTACAGTTTCGTCAAAATCTTATATATATTACGACTATTTCTTTTTTTGTTGTGCGCCATTTTGATTTCAGTGCGACTGACCACTGGTGTTTCCAGTAGTTGCATAATTACATGGTCTTTTGTGATATTGCATAAATTAAATTCCAGAAACCTAGAATGAGCGGCAAGCTTTGGCTCGTAGTTGCGCAGACCCTTACCTCCTTTGGACAATGGGTCTGCACGCAGGCTAGATAAAGACCAGTTGTACAACTTGGTGTCCGGCTATCCCGTAGAAGAGAAGGTCAGAAGATGCAAGTATGGAGGAAAGGGGAAAAGATAAGATGAGGGAATTTAAAGAAAGGTTAACCAAGAGTCCTGCAGATGAAGACTTCTTTGGTCCCACCAAGAGAGAGCCTCTGACAACCTTCAAGGATTCATCAGTGAAGACTAGGTTGAAGATTAAAGGAAAAGAAAAAGAGCTCACCTTTCAGAGGGACATTCTTGGCATTCTAGTTGCGTACTCGAACAAGCACGAGGCAGGTGTAGATCTCGAGACTACTCTATCGTTTCCACTTGCACCCATATCGATGCCTCTCAGCACAGCAGATGGTGCCATCAGAAAGACCGTTAAGAGCAAATTATACGAAGCTGCCATGAGTGACCTAACTATCGTTAGCCCAGATGAACTACCACCTGCGGAGAAATTGAGCACATACTACTTGGACCTTGCCGCAGCCATACGAAGTTTGGTTGGCCCTACATCAACAATAAGACAAATGGCGACCAAAATACTTGCTACAATTCCAGCCCGGTATACAACAATTGTTATTGTCTGTGACACATACAGGGACAACAACATAAAGGGTGGTGAAAGAGTTAAGAGAGGTGTAAGTGAGAGATACGTCTTGACGAGTTCTGACATGAAAGTGCCATATGACTTTAACAGCTTTCTCCGCAATGGGGAAAACAAAGAGATGTTGTTTAATCTTCTTCAGCTTGCAATAATTGAGGATCATAGCCAGCTATTTAGCCGGACAGTAATAATTTCAAACAAATCTCAGTGTACGAAAGTTACAGAGGATCATTTTGAAGTTCTCGAAAACTGGGCCAGCAACCACGAAGAAGCAGACACGAAGTTGGTGGCATTGGTTAAAGCTGGGGACTTTTCACCCGATGATGCTGTCATGATTCGATCCCCCTCTGGTGACATCGACATTCTAGCATTGTTCCTTTCACATGAATTCAGCGGAACGAAGATTCTTGTAGATAATGGTACGGGAAAACAACGGAAGATAATCGACATGACATCATCCAGCCTTGAGATCGAGAAAAAGAAAGCATTACTTGGCCTTCACGCTTTTTCTGGCAACGCCTATGTTTCCAGTTTTTTTAGAAAGGGAAAGCAAGCATCTTGGAGGACAATGTCTAAAAAAGTTGAATTCATAAGCCTTTTTACCGAGTTGGGAAGCTCCTCTCAGGTGTCAGACAATCTCGTCAATGGTTTGGAGAAGTTTGTTTGCGTATTATATGGAAATCAAAGAATATCATCAGTGAATCAGCTGCGACACAAGTTGTTTATGCAAAAGTTAGAAAGAGAAAAGAAGGTCATAGATCTTAGTCTATGTCTATGTTTATGCAAAGAAAACCTGAAGCTTCATATTCTGCGTGCAAACTACGTCACCATGATCTTCAGACAAGCTGATAGTTTGATTCTTCAGTTGGGCTCCCCAGAAGATCATGGTTGGGATGAAAGAGGATCAGTTCGTTGGAGTGGTAATTGTTACCCAGAAGATGTATCGGAGCTTTTGTTTAACCAAGCTGAAGTCAACGAAGAGCAGGATATTGAGAGTATTGAGTGTAGTGGCTCTGAAGACGATTTTGAGGAACTTTGAAACGATTTAATTTTATTTAGATAATCCGCTAGCTTTTCCATTGGCTTTATTTATCAATTAGTGATGAACTGCATAGCCCCTATTGACGACAATTCAAAAATCAGTCTCTCCATAATATTTAAGCCTTTTAGATGTTCATCTAAGGATAGAAATTGAAAGATTACGCTATTTCATAATGAAAACGAGGCTGTTGGCCCCCTAACAGTCCTAAATTCAACTTAAAGCATATATACCCAGCAATGATGCGTAATATACGTTAAGATATGACCTATCTCCATTTAAAGCTGGTTTCTCATTGGGTTTCTTCATATATGCGAAAACGAGACTTTAAAAAGACCCGAAAACGAGGCTGATGGCCCCATAACCCCCGTATAATATCGATTTTCGAAATCAGCACCCTTGAATTGACCAAAGGCACGTGGTTTCAGAAATTTTGCATGTATTTAGCCTTTTAGATGTCCATCTAAGGATAGAAATTGTAAGATTACATACTATTTCATAACGAAAACGAGGCTGGTCGCCCCCCTAACAGTTCCAAATTCAATTTTCAGCATTTATGCCCAACAAAGATGCTTAATATACTTTAAGAAATGACCTATCTCCATTTAAAACTGGCTTCTCATTGGTTTCCTTCATATACGTGAAAACGAGACCTTAAACGTGAAAACGAGGCTGATGGCCTCCATAAACCCTCGTATAACATTCCCCTATTCTCCGCCTACCGTCTTCAAAGCAATTTCATGTATTCATAGTTATCATGTTTTAGATATATTTGTTAATTAACACTTCTATTGAAACCATGTGAAATTAATTAATTACCGTTGTAATTCTTTCTCTCTTGGGCTTGCCAACGTCTTTGACAATACTTTGGCAGTGTTCTGAGACCAAGACATCAAGTCCTGCATAATTGATGATGTTTTCTGAAGAAGAATAAAATGTTGCAAAAAATTAACAACATGAATTGCTTAAAACGAAAGAAAAGGACAAACGATTTTAAAACAAGTCTTGTTGTAAATACATCGTGAGACCTACTACTGAAGTAAAGAAATTATTAAAAGAAGAAACAAAAACTTCTGCCTCTGCAGTTTATCAACCTTGCCAAGAAAAAAATCTGAGCCACTTAAAATTGGAACAATTCGAAACCTTTTTGCTTTGCCGTCATATATTCAAACTACTAACGGCTGACAGCAGAAGAAATTTCTGTTTGAAAAAAGCCACTGCTCCCTGAATATCGTGACAGCAATATTGGTAAACATATCATTTGATAGTGGACATGTTCAGACACAATTTTAAAATTTGCCTGGCTGAAATCGGCCACTTTGTCGTGAAATAAAGAGAATTAAATCGACCTAAACTCATGACCAAAGTTATCTAATATTTCAGCCCGATAGAAATGAATTAACCACATTTTGGCACGTGCTATCCTCTTGGAAGAATGAAATCACCCAATATCATTTTGATATACTCCAAGGCATGGAACAATCATCCTCTCAAAGGGATAACAGATGCTAAAGAATGTATGAGTCACCATGGGTCATTTCAAAAAGGCAGAAATATTGGAAACTATCGACCTATCACAGTTTTGTCCGCTTTATGAAAGGTCTTTGAACCACTTCTATATGCCCAGAACAATTTTGTAACAATAGACTCTTTGGTTTGTTTACATGGTAGAAAATATTTCTGTCAACAATATTTGGATGCAAAAATCGGCAATCAAAGGGTTTCGTTTTGCTTTGTAGGAAAATTGAACTCGGATTCTGGACGGTTCTTTAGAAGAAACTTTTCATTGGGAAGGACGACATGCGATCTGGGCTGTCTGACCTCCCTGCATTCGTGTGCGCTTAGGCAACAGTCTGCAAATTTATATCCGACTTCAGAGACAAATGAAGTGCTTTCATATTAAATTTCACTTAATTTCCTCAATGGATTGCAGAATTATGCGCCCAGATGTGGCGTTGGGTCGCAAGGGCCTAAGCATGATTCTGCGATTTTCAAAATTGCCTCAGGTTTCTTTCTTGTCATATAAAAAGATTTAGAGGAAGCAGATTCAAAAACATATTGCTATTTCGTAATCTCTGAAGTCTGAGGATTTTATCGATATGCACACAAGATATCTAACATTTGTGTTCGTGCTTAGGAGAGAGGTTTTGTTGCGAAAATAAGCCTCGCAAAACCTGGCGAAATTCGAAGCTGCGTGGTGTCGAAATCTCGAAATCTCCCCCATTTTCCCAGCATGCCTTTCTTTCCGTGAAAAGGTATATTTAGGGTTCAATATTGCCCCCAAGAGCGGAGCGCGCGCCCCCTGAAAATGGGGAATAATCTTGGCCTTCCCTATTTTATGCCGTAACGCCGTTTTGCGAGGAGTAAACGACCGCGGTATTTATCTCTGAAATTCGCAGAATAACGAGCCATTCTATTTACAAAAGCTGTGTGGGAAAATCCCGAAAATTTCTACTTACGCCAGTTTTCCTCCCAAATGGATGGTGCTCGTTTTCCTACGAAATGCACTTGCTAACTCCAGGTTAATGATTAAATACCTTAAAAAGGGTTAAAATAAGGTCCTCAAATTGTTTGTTTTTAGTTTCTCGATTTATCTACTCCAGAATTAGCGCTAGAGCTACGTCCATTTTCAAACGATTAGCGTTGCCTAGCAAACTGCAAATCCATAATGGCGCAAATTTGTCCTACTAAGAACATCAACTGGTCAGAAATCGTTTGCTTACAGAGGGGCAAAGGTCTGGAGTGACCTAGATAGTGGTGTCAAGGCGTCCTCATCGCTCCACACTTTTCGAAAAAAATATAAAGCCAAACTATGACTCTTCTCGTTTTTCTTTCTTTTTTTTGTCAACGATTTATTGTAAATAGGAGTGTATTATACATTTATTTATTATCTAATTTTTAATATTACTTTAGCATGGCTCCCTGTAAAGCAGTATGTAAATATTGAGTGGATTACCATGGATAAAAAAGTTAAAATGAAATGAAATGAAAAAAATGAAAATAAAGTCAAACTTTATGCTGACACCGGAGGCTGGGGGAAATGAAGCCGAATTTAGCCGGCCATATCTCCGGTATTAGGGGAAAATTTGAAAATGCAAGTGGTAGATATTTAGAATAGCCATTTATCTTTGAAAAAAAATGTTGTTTTGGTTTGTTAGGACAAAGTCCCGCGTGCAACAAGACGGAAACTGCAAAGCATTTTCTCGCAGCTTGAGGGCTCCGTGGCGGCCATAACACGCTTCGACGCAAAATTCCATTGTCTTTCAAGCGCTTTGATTGGCTAATGGCAGATATCAATAGAACCACTGATTGGCAAAAAACATTATTCATCCTTGCTGATGATACTAATATCTATTTTTTAATCCGATGATCTGAGATTGCTCACAAAAAAGTTAAACAAGGAACTTGGTCAACTAAAAGTTTGGCTTGATTCTAATAAACTTGCACTTAATATTGATGAAATTAATTTTGTCCTGTTCCACTCCCTTAAATAGCAATTGCCTGATTTTGTTAACCTTAAAATTTGCAACGGAGTATCCAGCGAACTAATTGTGTAAAATTCTTATGCATACTTGTGGATGAACATCTTACCTGGAAACACCACATCAGCCAACTCCCCAAAAAGTTATCCACAACTTCTGGGATTTTCTTCAAAAGAAGGCACTACATACCAATACATATCCTTATCTGCCTATATAACTCATTGTTTTCCTTATTTCTTAACTATGGCATGGCAGTATGAGGTCTTACCTGTGACTCCTATCTAAAGCCATTATCCATATTGCAGAAGAAAATCCTGAGAAGTATTCATTTCCAACCATTTTCTGCACCATTTGCCTCTATTTTTCATTAGTCAAAAATTACTCACAATAAAGGAAATACAATTTGTGAGTATTTGAACTTTCTTTTATAAAGAAACAAATAACTTCTCTCCTACCTGCTTCCAGGATTACTTCAAACCTAATTCATCTGTTCATAGAATTGGAACTCCGCAGGTAACCAGAGGAGATATGTTCTTGTCTTAAAAAACTACACTCCATATGGTCTTCAAACAGTACGATATTTTGGTTCTAGGCTTTGGAATACCATTCCCCCTTTTATGCATGTTGCTTGCTCCACTCACATCTTTCGGTCAAAACTGAAAACTTCCCTTGTGGACTCTTACACATAATCTATCTGCATAATATTGTTTGTTTGAAAATTTTGTCTGTCCAATATACTCAACTGTCTGGGGCTCATCTGGTTATGGTTACTGTTTTCATTAAATTAGTTCTAGTTTCTTTGTTTTAGGGGCAGGGGGGCTCTCTCTCGATTAGTGTACCTATTTAGAGAGCTCCTCTTTAGTCTATCAATCTTAAATACAATCTTGTAACGTGCCTCTCTTTCATTCATTTAATGTCGCAATGTTAAGTACTTGTAATTTGTTGGTTAAGATCTGTACATATTTTTTAAATTGTAGTGTAAATAACTGTATTGATTGTATTTAGGATTGATGGATAATCACATGAAACTGAGACTGAAACTGATTGCAACTATTTAGGACCCCCTGCATGATTGAAATTTTTCAGCCAAGAGCTGCCAGCCAATCAAAATATTGATTAGATTAATCTGATTCCGTACATTGATTTTGGTTGTCCGCTGCTTCTATGTCAACAGACAGGAGCGTAAGGTATTAAGTGAATTTTCAAACTTCGCAGTTACTTACGTAAATTGGGTCTGCTTTGAGATCTGGATAGCTCATTCGATCAGCTGAAAAAAGATATTGACAAATGTGAGCAAGGATAATCAATGCTTGAATGATGAGGGAGGGTGCATCTAAGATGATAGCAGCAAAATTGTGACCCGGGTCCTGACTACCTTGTGATTCAGAAATTAGTATTTTTATGGGATATGAACCCTACTGAAAGGTCTCATTCAATCACATAGCCTTCTTGTTTGAACTCGAAATTATTCCAAAATTGTACTTCCATTCAAAGAAGGAGCGCCAACAGACAACTTTGACTTTTGGATTTCTTGCATTCTAAATTATTTGAAGAAAATATTTATTTCTTGTGTTCGTAAAATTTTTGTTGGAGATTTGAATGAATACTTTTCTTAGATGCCAAATCCTATCTGGAAATATCTTAAAATGGTTGTTGGACGTGATGCTGCGTGGAAAATTTCGACTGTATTTTTTATATGGAAAGTGCTAAGGCTAAGCATCGACTCGCTATAGGGCGTATGTTGACCACCAGGCATTGCACAAAGTGATTTCGCTCGCTCTTCACAACTCCAGAATTTCTGACTGTCATTAATTCAATGGCAGTATTAATCCACGAAGTCTTCAGCCATATTTACAGCTGAGGGAGCCTAGACGTCTTTTTTGGCAAAATTAAGTATCGCTTTGGTATCTTGGCTACTTTTTTCATGCAAAAGCACTTTTATTCGTTCTTTTTGAACACCTGGACGGTAGATGCTGCAAGATTGAAAGCCTCTTCAAAGAAGCCAATTCCCACGATAGAAAACCTTCAAACATCGGCTTTGGATGGACACTAGGAGTTGCTCAGCAGTTGTACGAATGATGGACGACCACGGCAGGTTAGTTTTTACAGTTTATACTTGCCTTAATTCGCCCAAATTGACAGCCCCAGCCCAGCTGTCTAGGCCTATTTACACTAAAAAAATGAAACGTGCCGTGAAACCCTGTGCAATTCTCTGGCATTCCGTTTCAGAGTTTTCAGCTGTTGATAACTAAAGCTAAAAAATATATGTCTTTACACAGCAAAATATTATTAGAACTTAATTTAAAAAGGCCTTGCGATTTAGGGTGATGATTATATCCACTCAATGACAAGAAATGGAGTGAGGTGCATATACCATGAAACTAACTGACTTGTTTAGGCCCAAAATCAAACAGTATTGAAAACACAGATCCAAAACTTTGACCAGAATGAATTAGAATGAAATGAATTAGAATGATTGATACAGTAGTTTTTGCAAGTATTTAAAAAAATAAACAAGAATGATAATTAAATAATAATTTGTTGCCCTTATCTCCGATAGACATAATAGAGCAACTGGGGGCATGGGGAACTGTGTCTCCCAAGTTTTTAGCGTCCCCTACTTTAACCGCAAAGTGCCCTTTTCCTCAGCCCTTTTATTTTAAGTTTAAAAGTGCCATTTGAATCCCAAAAAGTAACCCTTCTAAGAGCTGTGCTCCCCGCAAACGAGAACTGCTTCCTGTGTCCTCTGCAATAATATTGTACAGACAAATAATTATTTCTTAGTTAACACAAGAGAACATACGTGAGACCCTTGTACAGCTCCAGTTTATGCTCGGTCCCAAACAGCATTTTTATAACATGTTTATTCATTCCTTTTGCAGTTCACAAGCAATTGGTTGGAATGGGATCTTATATTGCCATGTTACTCTTGGAGCTTATGCATGCAACTTGAAGTTGGAGCAGTTCAATCGATTATCACAAGCAGTAATAAGACAAAATACCTATTTTGTATATCAAACAGCTCAAGCTTTTTAACTTTTCTGTGCAATGACTACATGTATTTTCCATAAGAATCTCTAGGGATTTTTTTATAAGAATGCGCTGAAAGAAACTTGGCTAATTTTTCCAAACTCAGTTAAAAATATTAAGAAGCTTTGTGATTTGCGGCTTTAATTTTCCCCAGTCATGCAAAATATTTTGACACTGTGCAGTGTTGACAGATTTTTGAGAGTATTTTGAACATGATTTCTGTTAATGCTTATTTTGACATTTTGATAGATACTGTAGAAGCCCCTCTAACAAAAATTAATCCGTGCTAATGGAACATTAAATTTTGAGTCAAGATGCGATTATTTTGTTGTTACATTAAAAGTTTTAGGAGACTCCTGGGAAGCTATTGGAAGCAAAACATGCCTAAGATTTAAGAACAGCTGCCAACTCTGGACCTAAGTTTCTTCTTATGAAAAAGTTGCACTGAAAGTTTCTTGTAATCATTACTTTTGTATTATTCAGAGATTCTTATGAGTTTCTTCAGAAATTTTACTGCATTCTTCGTGTCTAATTCCTGCTTCCTTGTTGCAATATAATGCAGCTATAATTCTATCTCCCTAACCCCCACCCCCTCCCTGGGAAAGACAGGGCTCTTGCAGGGCTGCTCACCTCCCCCCATTCACAGAAATTTAGAGTAGGGACACCCAGGGTGATTATCTTCTCTCACGGCTTTCAAACAGTGCATGTGCAGTAGCATTCTATTTTCTGTTTAAAATCTTAGAGTGAATCACATTTAAGAATTGTTCTAAGCATGCCACTTCAAAGAAGCTTCTGATATCTTTCTCGTATGAGAAATATATCTCTCTTCCACTCACAGAACGATATGTCCCTGATGGGTTGGGACATCACTCACTTTTACTGAAGAAAATTTAGGATGATCCCGCATTCCTGGGGGGGGGGTACATGACTTGAGGATGGACGGGGGTCTGCCGCCCGATTTTCGGATAGCTACCTTCTTCTAATTACCGAAACTTGCTTTTGATATCCACTTTTATGATTAATTTTTGCGGAAAACAGCCCATTTTAACCATTTTTTGCGAATTTCAGCGAAACCCCACCCATGTTTATGGAAAATCTGCTGAAAAAGGACCCTTGTTTAGAGAATTTTGGACCCAAAAACCCACCCATATGGGCGGCACATACCCGTACCCTAAATATGTTATGTACCTCCCCCGGGCCCGCATTAGCCCTGCAGGGTGGGGGGTAGGGGCAATAAAATGAAAGCTACATTATGATAAAGTTTTATGAAGATGTGCTGCTGTCTGGTTCAAGATTCAAGGACCTATTGAGCAATACAATACAAGAAACAAGCCAAAATGTAGTGGAAATGTGCTATGGATTTGCTTGATTAAAGAAATGACTCTGGTACTGGTTTCTCAATTTTTCATTGATCTGAGAGTTGAATTTCTCACAGAAAAGGTATATCTTTAAAACAAACAAATCACAGAATGCAAAGAGCATGTCCATGAAAGGCCTTGTCTCCATTGTTTGTTTCCAAGATGACTCAGATTATGGATACTGTACTTTATATTATGCGAATCATAATGTGTGTACTTTACATAATGTGAATCATAATTCTTTATCAAAATTAAAGTTCTTCAAACAACTGTAAGAACAAGAATATGAAAGACTGTCTTCAGCATCAGAGTTTCTGGCTGTCTTGTAATTCTTCACATTCATATCAAGAAAGTAAAGGCCAATCCAGATGTGAAAAAGGCCACAAGGAAATGAGAGACCCTAATCAAGACAAAGTTGTGTTCAATAAACAAGTTTATGACCAACTTAGGTCAAAGTTTGGTTTTAAATGCATTTATTTCAATGCGGATTCCTTATTAAATAAAATTGCAGAATTAGCGACATTGGTTGCTGAGCAGGATCCAGACATAATAGCCATAACAGAAACACTACCGAAGAATTGTGAAGACCCTGTTCAAGAATCAGAGCTGAGCATCAATGGATATGACAATCATTATAATACATTAAAGCAAGGATCTAGAGGGGTTTCTTTATGTACAAAGAAAACTTTGAATTGTCTTGAAGTGAAGTTCGAGTTACATGATGATAACAGTACTGACACACATGTAGAGCTGAGGGAGGCAATCTGGATTGAATTTCACCTAAACAGTCAAGATAAGCTTTTGGTTGGTTGTCTTTACAGATCCCCAAACAGTAGCCTTAACAATAATATGAACCTTACAAAAACATTAAGGAAAATAACTGACTCCAATTATAGTCACATACTGATTATGGGTGATTTCAACTTTCCTGAAATAGACTGGAAAAACTGCACTTCTCCAGATGACCAAAACCACCAGGCTTCTTTGCTCCTAGAATGCATACGTGATTGTTATTTACACCAACATATAACAGACCCAACTCATCACCGTGGAAATCAACAAGCCAATACTTTAGACTTGATATTTACAAATGAAGATGCAATGATTGATAACGTGAATGTTACAAGTCCCCTTGGGAAGAGTCACCATAATGGATTGTGTTTCTTATTCAAATGTTACCATCCAGAACAAGTTTCCAAACAAACCAAGCTCATGTACAATATGGGAGATTATAACAAGCTGAGAGGTATCCTCAATGGTGTGGACTGGAAGAACAAGCTACAAGATATGTCTACAGAAGATGCATGGAAATTCATTAAGGAAAACATAGCCTCTGGGATTGAAAAATGTATCTCTTCTAAACAGATCAACACAATAGGCTCAAAGAGGAAACCTCTTTGGATGAATAGTACAGCCCTTGTAAAACATAAGAAGAAAAGAGCTGCATATAAAAGGTACCTGTTAACTAAAGAGGGGAAAGATTATGCTGAATATGCAAAATTTAGAAATCAAACTAAATGGGAGATAAGGAAGGCTAAGAGAGTCTTTGAAATGGGCATAGCAAGACAAGCAAAAAATAACCCGAAAGCATTTTATAACTATTCTAAGTCAAAGCTCAAAACCAGGGCAGGGGTTAGTGACCTAAAAAAAATCAGATGGAACAGTGACTCATACCAACTTGGAAAAAGCAGAGATATTAAATGATTACTTCACAAGTGTTTTCACACAGGAGGATGTTACTAGCATACCTGAAGCAGAAAAATGGGATGCAGATAGTTTTCTTGATGATCTAGTAATAACTGAGGATCAGGTGAAAAAGAAGCTCAAGGGCCTGAAGATTGACAAATCACCAGGTCCTGATGGCATGCACCCAAGAATATTGAAGGAACTGAGTGATACGATAGCAAGTCCCCTATGCATTCTGTTCAATAAGTCTGTCTTAGAAAGAGCACTTCCGCAAGAATGGAAGGATGGGCATGTCATTCCAATTTTCAAGAAAGGAAGCAAATCAGACAGAGGCAATTAACGACCAGTGACACTTAAATAAATAGTATGCAAAGTAATGGAACATTTTGTCAGGGAGGCTGTGCTGAACCACATGAGAAAGCATTTAGTCGAATGTCAACATGGGTTTATTGGAGGTAGATCCTGTACAACAAATCTACTGGCAGTAATTGACTTCTGGACTAAAATATTGGATGAAGGGCATGCACTTGATGTTATATATTTGGACTTTTCAAAAGCATTTGATACTGTCCCTCATCAAAGATTGTTAAGGAAACTTAGTAACTATGGTATTCGAGGAAATGTGCAAGGATGGATACAAGATTTCCTATCTGATAGACGTCAACGTGTAATGGGTAACGGATCATGCTCTAATTGGTCACCAGTCCTTAGTGGAATTCCACAAGGGAGTGTATTGGGCCCTGTTCTTTTTATCTGTTATGTGAATGATATGCCAGGTGTAATCAAAAATTGGATAAGTATGCTTGCTGATGACACAAAACTGTTCTCGAGTATAAATGATGACCTTGATTCTCAGGGTCTGCAGAATGATCTGAACAAGCTTCAAGCATGGGCACAGATGTGGCAACTACGGTTCAACGCATCAAAGTGCAAGGTTATGCGCTTAAGGAAAAAGAATGCAGAAAGATGCTACAATATGAAGGATGGACCAATAAACGTGACATTGCGAGCCAGTACCTGCGAAAAGGACCTGAGGGTGCATGTTGACAATAAGCTTAGATTCAATGTACGAGCAGAGGTAGCTGCCAACAAAGGTAACAAAATCCTTGGAATAATTCGCAGATCATTTACATATTTGGATAGAGACATTATGACACAGCTTTTTAAAGCACTCGTTAGACCTCATCCAGAATACGGAAACTCAGTTTGGTCGCCGTTTTATAAAAAGGACATCACAGTTATTGAAAATGTACAAAGAAGAGCAACTAAGCTTATAACAGATCTATAAGATGTGCCATATCAGGAACGACTGCGGAGTTTGAACTTACCTAGCCTAGTATATCGTCGTCTGCGAGGAGATCTCATTGAAACATAAATACACGCAAAAACCATTGCAACATAGAAAGCGATAAACTCCTACCAAGAGCCACAGGCATCACTAGAGGGCACAGTTTGAAGCTGTCAAAGCAGAGATTTAACCTTGATGTGAGGAAACGTTTTTATAGTAACAGAGTCAATAATTACTGGAACTGTTTGCCGGAAGAGATAGCAAATGCACCAAGCATAAACAGCTTCAAGAATCAAATTGGTACTCACTGCGCCTTTAAGTGCGTTAAAGTGCGTTTATCCAAGCGCGTTTAAGTTAAACCCTCAGTGAGTATGATGTGGGCGTTTATTTTTCAGGATTTAAACACACTTAAACGCACTTAAACCCTCAAAAAAGTTAAACGCGCGGATCAAAAAATTTTGATCTTGGCGTTTAAAGTTCAAAAGCGCCGAAATATGCAACAGATTATCGCATTGAAATTGATATTGTGTTGTCCGTTTTGGTGCGTCAGAATAACTTTTTCAATAAGAAAATTACTTAGTTTGGTTGTTTTTCCCGATATTTCCCTGGTTTTTGTGATTCATGTCTTTTTCATGATTGTTGCCTCCCACTGCTGTCTTTTCTGACTGATTCTAGTACCCACAATTTTTTTATTCATATCTCCTAACTTGTTTTCTTCTTGCAATGTTTGAAATTCTCCTCAAACGATGTAGTCTGAAAAGAAATAGTACTCTTTTCCTAAACTTTTCTCTGTTGATTCCTCTTGAAACTACGTATTGGCGTTAATGTTGGCGTTTATGTTCTGGCAGTGAGTATGATATTGGATCTTATCCAAGATTTTAAACGCACTTAAACGTGCAAAGATAAACGCACTTACACGCACTTAAACGCACTTAAGCCCTCAGTGAGTACCCAGCTTTATAAAGACAAAATATTCAGCACAGACCCTAGCGTATTTCTATAAGTATAAGTCAACAACACATAAATTATCAATATTATATCGTGATGACAGGGTCTGCTCGGGTAAAAGTGATAGGCTTGCCGGTTGGGTTTTGAATAAGTTATTTCATCGTTTCTACATAATTGCCCCACATCCTTCCCTTTTGCCCTTGTGGTCACTGTAGGAGTTTGCTACAGGCTGTAAGCCTAATGCAAAAATCGTATAAGTATAAGTGTAAGTAAGTATAAGTAGCAGCGATACATCCTCTTCCTTTTTCCCGCGTTTTTTCACCAAGCCTCGAATTGCAAAAGAGGCTGTTGCTTCTGGGTTGCTTCCATGAAAACATGGCTGTGTGTCAGAGAGTAGAAAGGGCAGAGTCTGTATATATCGTAACAACTTTCAAGTGAATACTGCACTACCATGAAGTTACCTGTGGTAACATGTTTTAGTATGAAGATGCCTCTACCTATGCAACTCTGAGAAGATGTTTCCCATCAAACAAAACTGGAAATCTACTGAATGAAAAGCTGATCAGAAAACAGATCAAAACTGACGACTGAGAGAGAGAAGCAAAAGAAAATAATCAAAGAGAGAGGCAACGTAGAACGCTTTTTCTACCTGAAAAAGCAGTGATGCCAGTCAGAAATACAGACTTATTATCCATTTTGTCACCAAGGAAATCATAATATCAGTGTTGATACAACCTTATATACAATGAATAAATTTAGAGGCAGAAACACCGCAACACGACAAAAAACAACAGCAAATATGATTAAACTTATTTTTTGCCAAATTATATACAATAATGTTATTTTATGGAACTGCAGATTGGAGCATTGGAGCACTTCTCCATATATAACATTTTCCAGATCAAAGTTGACTGATTTGCCGTTAGTTTAGGCCTGATCTGATAGATCAAGTACATGACTACTGCAAGTATCACACACTGTACTTAAATGGCTTTACCTAATGGAAAGGAAACACGACCCACACCATATCAAGAATCTGCATGTTAGCGACTACTTGCCTTTGAATATTGTTCAACAGTTGCTGGGTTTTATCCCCTTTTCTACACCTGAATACATAGAACTACTGGTGACTTGCTATTACTGAGAAAGCTATACCTAGATTTTTTATTAGACTTCAATTGAGGAATTTGATCTGGCCAAAACAAAGATAATTACATTACCAAGTGTTTTTCATTCAACATTGTACAGAAAAAGTCTATAATAATTCATCAATTTGAAATCATTCAACATCAAGTTTATTGCACGTAATGACTAGGCAGTTGTAACCCACAAGAGGAAACCATTAAGAACAACCTTACTTCTTGAAATTAGTTGGTTTTGATCTAAGTATCTTTTAAAATCCACTGACCAAATTGTAGAATAACCCCCCTTTTTCTAAATCCTAGGTCCTAGGATTTGAAAATTTTTTCACCCTATCTCAGTGAATTTACAGACAAGCTTGCGTATCACCTTTCATATAGAAGTGCACCCGCCGGGGGGGGGGGGCTGTGCAAGAAAAAATCCATTGTTTACCAACATTTTTCCCAACTTGAGGCGGATTTCTTCCCAATTATGGCTGATTTTTGCAAATTTTTTAACGTTGGAGGGGCTACAGCTTCCCAGCCCCCCTGTGTCCTAAGCCAATGTTGGGTTCTAACATATCCTAGTGCAGCACACCCCCATACAACCAAGCAGTGAAACACCTCCTTGGGTAGCTTTTTGTACATTAGATCATCTTAAACTTAATGCATTCATTTACAGCTTAGAGCCATATCATCAGAATTCAAGCTTGTATTTCATATTTTGGCACAGAATAGGCACCAGAGAAAATCATAACACATACCCCCACCAACTTTAAACCTTTGCTTCAATAAAAATTTTATGCTCAATCTTTTAATGGAAAACCAAACCACAAGAAGTTATGACAACAAGACAACAACAAGTTAAGAAAACAATTTAACCCTATCTGACCATGGTGATTTGAAACACTCAATGCCTGGGGGGGGGGGCGGATTCCCCCCCTGTTTATCTCTGTTGTCATAAGAGATATGGCAGCCAAACTTGGCACAAAGGTAGTTCATTATGTAAACAATGAAAATTCAAAATCATAATCCAATTAGCGATGTTGTTGTTGTTGCTAGAGCATGATGATCATCATGATATCATATGACGTCATATAAATGAAAGGTTGCTAAAAGGTCATGAAACTTTATTTTTCATAAAGAATTGAAAGATATAGATAAAAATATATATAAATTCTTAATTTAGACTTAATTGGACCAATTAAACATGATTAAAAGAGATACAAAGTATGTTTTTCACAGAGTGCAGTATGAAAAATTGGTAATCATGGAGACAAGGCTAAAAATAGAATGCCCAAATTGTTGCAGTTTTATTGCTCAATGATACAAAGTTAAACTTACGAAGTATCAGAGGCCTGCTGCATGTGTGGAAAACGGTGTAAACAAAAATGTGTTAGGGGGGGGGCGGAATCCGCCCCCCAGGTCAGATAGGGTTAAGACATCTAATGGTAAGACAACTTAAATTTTTGCGGTTTGGTTTCCTATCAAAAGACTTAGTGTCATGATTTTCTCTGGTACCCATTCTGTACCAAAATACTGGAAACACTTTATAATAAAGAAGTTTCTTTATTTCGTGAAGGAATTTACAGAGCACTTAAATGTTGTACTCTTTACTTGGTATATGACCCGAAATGTTGAGAGACATTAGCTCTCATAAGATTGGCCTATAAACTTTCATGAAAGCACAGGAGATCCCCACTGATAATACAAAATAAATTCGAGAACCTTCTAAGAAACTGTTTGTTGAAAAACTTTCAGGACTCAAATTCTGATAATTCTAAGAAACTTTTACTGGGTAAATTTATTGGTTTCTCGTAAAACGTACTGTATTTGTACAGTGCATGCCTTGCACATTAAGATGGTCTTCCTGCCAATTCTTGAGGGTCTATGGTTGCATAATTCTTGAGAATTCTTGAGAATTCTTGATGTGCAAAATGCCTTTTATCTAGATGCACACTTTGGTTGAACCAATCAATGCTTGAACCATTTAACTTCAGGAATTTCTAACCAAGGTTGAACCTAATATGTTAAAAGTTGCAGTGTAATAGAGCCAATTCTTGAATTGGGTTTTGCATGAATCCTGCTTATATGACCAGATAGTGAAGCAACACCACCCCAGTGATTATATTGCAGAGGTGGAGATTGTATAACTGCATACACATATTTTTTCATAAGAACCGCTTATAAGAAACTCATACTCTCAGATCGCCAAAAATATAGAAACTTTAGCATATCTTGACTTTAGTCATACTTGTTTCCTGCATCATATTACTCGGACAGTACTCAGGGGCGTCGTGGGTACCAATTGGCAGGGGGGGGGGCACAACTTGCTGATTTTCCGACGAATGATGAGTCGAAACCAATGACGTCATCATGCGCATGCGCAGTTTGGTTACAAAGAATGATTTTCTAACACAGAGATAGCAAGACCATGATCTGGTATTCAATGGAAGCAATAACACAGATTAGTTCGCTGTAACTGTATGGGAATAGAGCGTGCCACAATCAGTGGCGTGGCCAGGGTAAATTGTAGGTTGGAGCATTGACATGGAAAATTTTTGGGGCGACGCCCTTTACTTTGGCTTAGAATGCATCTCCCAATATCATGCCTTGAAACCTTGATAGATTCGTGACTGTTCGCCTGTAAATAGGAGCGCGAGGAAAAGTTTTGAAGAAACATCCTTTACTTTGGCTTAGAATGCATCTCCCAATATTATGCTTGCCTTTAGCGACAATGGAACCTTGATCGTTTTGTAACAGTTATCCTATGAATCAAAGCCTGAGGAAAATTTTTGAAGAAACATCCTTTAGTTTGGCTTAGAATGCATCTCCCAATATCATGCCTGCCATTAGCGACAAGGAAACCTTGAGAGCTTCGTGACAGTTCTCCTATAAATCGGAGCACGAGGAAAATTTTTGAAGAAGGATCCTTTACTTTGGCTTGAAATGCTTCTCCCAATATCATGCTTGCCATTAGCGATAAGGAAACCTGTGACAGTTCTCCTATAAATCGGAGTACGAGGAACATTTTTGAAGCAACATCCTTTACTTTGGCTTCAAATACATAAAAAATCTTCTTGTTGCATGTAGTGCAATTGTACAATGATAAACAAGTAAATAAAGTAAAATATCACTTTGGTGCGAATTGAAAATACATCCCTTGATTCCATATTTACCAGTACTAAAATAGAAGATTTGACCTTTCTCGGAAAATTCTTACCCAACCTAGACCCAGCTATTTTCTCATCGGTTTTAAAGGAATCCCGAGCACCATATTTCGACAAACAAAGGCTCTGGCACCCAGGACATTTTTTTATATAACCTCCCTCAGACTGTCGAAAAATGCCCTCTTGTTAAAAATTCATTAGTAAATAGGGTCGTGAAAGTAGCTAGGCTTCAATTCATACAGATGAGAAATTTCGGAAAAATTTCCGAATTTCCGACAAAAATCCGAAATTTCCGACAAATATCCGAATCTCAGACGCTAGGGGGGGGGGGGGGGGGCACGTGCCCCCCTGCCCCCCAGCCACGACGCTTCTGACAGTACTTGAGTAATGTCTAAGCATTGGAAAGACTTCAAAACGCCTTGTTTAGAAATGTTCAGGAAGGCCCATATCTGATAATCTTAAGAAACTTTTGGTATTGGCCAAAAATTCTTAGTTTCTTATAAAAAATATGTGTACTGTATATAATGCTAACTTTGAGACAATACATCCTTTTTGCCAAGCTCACAAGTAGTACTAGATTTTTTCAGTTCAGTTCTCAATGACTTCTCTCGGGTTTTTTCTGCATTCTCTTGAAAGCTTGTTTCTTGTCTTTGGCATATGAAAATGCCCTCACTCGGATAAAAAGTGTCACCATGTGCTCCAATAGATTCAATGTAATTTCCGGGTCAATTGGTAGTTCAGCTGACTTACAAACCAAACTCATGCAACTTTGAATGATGGGGCTGACCAAAAGCTTGTCAACCATAGACTGTGCTTCAATTTTATTCCCACCCTGGGCTGTTTTTTTAACAAATAAAGTTTCTGCAACATGAAATATCATCACAGTATCATCACAGACAGACCATAATCCACCACGATTCTTTATGTTGACCAATTGCTTTGAAGCTGAATTATCATCTTCAATTTTTGTTGCCAACAATGTAGCCAAGTATGATTTCTGTTGATCTGTCTTATCCTTGCCTGCTCTGCGTATGCGACGATAAAGGGTGCCACAAACATAGCCAATGAGATAAACAAGAGCATTTTTTCCTTTTTCATTTAGTATTGTTAGATTTGTATTAAAGTGAAGGATATCAGCCTGATCTGTGGTCTTGATACCAACTATCACAGCAAATATGTGATTTGCAAGTTCCATTCCGAGCAATAGGTAGCAGTTGCGTGTTGGTTTGAAAAGTCCTTCTTTTCTGCTGACTACTGCATAAAACATAGGATAAAATTTGTCGAAATCCTCACTAAATTAGATAAATGTTTGTTTTGAATCTGTTTGGAAGTGTGCACTCTTGTCACGCACGACTAAGCATTCTAACATAAAAAGCTGTTCAATCCGAAAACAATAGCGCGCGTGGGCTGTTTCCAGATTATACTTCTTCTTGCGACTATGCTGGAATGAATCAAATTTTTCTGAAAAGTTCATTTTTGATTACAAAGTCCACTTTGTAATCTAAGAAGGGGCTTCGATGTCAGTCAGTCAGTCAGTCAGAAAGAAAGAAAGAAAGAAAAAAAAAAGAAAGTAACCCACTAACCCACTTAACATGAAAGAGTCATGGAAGGCAATTAACGAACTCCTCAATAAGAGATCAAAGTCTAGTAACATTGATTGTCTCAAAGAGTCTGGTTCAGAGACTGTTCACAAAAAAGATATTTCTGATGCAATGAACAGTTTCTTTTGCTCAGTAGGTAAGGATCTTGCCGATAAAATCGATCCAGCCCCAAATCCCCTCCTTGCAGGTGACTATGAAATTAACAAGCATAAGACAAAATTCCATTTCAGGACTATTGTAGTGCAGGAGATCAGGGATGCATTTGCCAAGGTTAAAACAGCAAAGAGCTTTGGGATTGACAACATATCTAGCTACTTTCTGAAGCTTGCACTGCCTTTCATTGAAAATTCGCTTGCTTTCTTGTTTAATACATCTATTGAAACAAGTCGCTTTCCTGACTCATGGAAAGTTGCTAGAGTTACTCCAATTTTCAAAGATGGAGATAGGACTGACAAGTCTAACTATAGACCAATATCAATCTTGCCTGTCATCTCAAGGCTCTTTGAAAAACTAGTAACAAACCAGCTGTACCAGTATATGAATGATAACGGTCATTTTTCATCTGGCCAATCCGGCTTTTTACGCCTTCATTCAACAGTAACATGCTTACTTAAAAATACTGACGACTGGTACAATGGATTGGATCTTGGTAGGCTTGTGGGTTTAGTGTTCATTGACCTCAAAAAGGCATTTGACACTGTAGATCATAATATCCTCTGCAAAAAGCTCGAGCTTTACGGTGTACAGCAACGTGAACTCTCGTGGTTTAAATCCTACCTTTCCAGCCGGAAACAATTTTGTAGGGTTAATGGGGTTGATTCAAAAGTTGGGGACATAGAAGTTGGCGTTCCGCAAGGTTCATGTCTTGGGCCTCTTCTCTTCCTCATCTACATCAATGATCTCCCACAAGCTGTCCAAGATTCCACCGTTTCCATGTATGCTGATGACACCAGTTTATGCTACCAGTCTCATGATTTGACTCGGCTGAATGAGGCTATTAACAGTGACCTTAGGAAGCTGGACACTTGGTTACAAGGCAACAAGCTTTCCCTGAATGTTGCGAAAACTCATTCCATGCTTATTTCTACTAAGCAGAAACACAACATTCTCAAAAGTCAAAATAAAGACTTGGAACTGAAAATTCGCGATAATGAGCTTGAAGTAGTCAAAAAGACAAAATACCTTGGTGTGCAAATTGACTGCTCCTTGGATTGGAAAGAACAAATCAAGGCAGTTTCCAGCAAGGTCTCCAGGGCAGTTGGTTTTTTGAGACATGCCAAGTCTTTTCTCCCACAAGAAACTTTGCGAACTCTCTACACAGGTATTGTTGAGCCCCACTTTCGATACTGTTGTTCTGTTTGGGGCTGTGCTGGTTCAACTGAAATTAATCAGTTGCAAAAACTTAAAAAACGTGCTGCTAGGATTGTAACGCATAGCAGCTTCGATGCCCCAAGCAGACCCCTTATCGAAGAGCTGGGATGGAAGACCATTGACGAACTTGTAGCCTATGAGTCTCAGACAATGGTCTTCAAGTCCTTAAATGAGCTGGCTCCACAATACCTGTGTGACCTCTTCACACGAAATTCGCAGTGTTCATCCTACAGCCTTCGTAATACAGGAACCGACCTTAGGTTACCCAAGAAAAGGTCAAATAATGGCCAGAGATGTTTCTCCTACAGAGGTGCAAAACTGTGGAATAGCCTCTCAGCCGAGTCTAAGCAGGCAGCCTCACTGAAGAGTTTCAAGACTATTTAGGTACAGGCATCTTTTTCTTTCGCTTGATTTTAAATTTTAAACATTATTGTACATAGGTTTTGAATATTGTAAATAAGGTTTTATAGTTTGATTTAATTAATAGCTTTTTACTTTGTTTCTGTAGATTTTAATTATTGTTTTTATCGGAGGGCCCCTTGAAAACCAGCTTCTGCTGAAGGGCAACCCTCCTTAAAAGAATTAAATATGAAAATATAAAAATATAAATATCCGTCACGCTTGTTAAAGCGATTGATTAACGTTTTATCTCTGCTAATTGGCACTGAAATAAAGAAAGCGCACAGAAAGCGCACACAAGACAGAAGTTCCCCGCGATCCTATAGCAACATTTGACGTCGGCTTATTTCATGTAAGACAGATTTGACACCGTAAGATGGATAAATTACCATGATATTTACCCTGGCACAACAACAAATTTAACCAGAATTGGCACGTTCTTGACTTCATTAGCAGTTTAAGTATGTTTAATGGTTCCTTTGATTATAATGAAATATAAGGACAAACCCCTCAAGTTTACAATGTCCAATATGACTAACATAAAATAGCCACAATAAACATCTTCTATCATAGGGGTTTGTCCGCGCGGTTCCGAAATTGATGAAAAACGCGACAAAACATCTTTTAGCGCAAATTTGGATGATTTAGCGAAATAGGCCAAAAACAAATAATCGCTAGAAAATTGGGCAGTAGTGCAGTTGCCCGGAATTTGCTAGCACGAATATACAACAACAACTTTTACGGTCGGTGATTGGACTGAAAACCTTACTTTTTCCGGACCAATGCACCTGTCACACGACCGACGGCCGTGGAAAGAAAAGAGGCAGAGACAATAGGTGGAGGGTGGGTGGGGAAAATAATCTGCGCTCCTCTGGTGCAAACCAGCGTGCTGCTTTGATTATAGACGACTGATAAATATGCCAGTATTACTTTTTATATTCCTTTGAACAACAGACATTCCACGTGCAGCCGACATGCCCCAACGCAAGAAGTTACTTTCAACGATATTGTCACAAAGATAAAGTTGTAAACATGGTCACAAGGGACACAGCCCTATTGACTAAGAAACTAACATCACGTTCCATTAATTGCGATTAAATTGCATTCAATCGCCATTTAATGGTTCCTTTGATTATAATGAAATATAAGGACAAACCCCTCAAGTTTACAATGTCCAATATGACTAACATAAAATAGCCACAATAAACATCTTCTATCATAGGGGTTTGTCCGCGCGGTTCCGAAATTGATGAAAAACGCGACAAAACATCTTTTAGCGCAAATTTGGATGATTTAGCGAAATAGGCCAAAAACAAATAATCGCTAGAAAATTGGGCAGTAGTGCAGTTGCCCGGAATTTGCTAGCACGAATATACAACAACAACTTTTACGGTCGGTGATTGGACTGAAAACCTTACTTTTTCCGCCCAACACGCAGTGCCCCACCCAATCACCACCTGAGAGAGAAAGGCAGAAAGCAGAGAAAGCTGCAGGATTTGTGCTCTACGACCGAGCACTTGGCCACCCCTACATTAGGAGATTTGTTTTACTTTTTTTTTACTTTTTTACTTTTTCTTCTGTCACTTCTTCTTCTGCTCATCTCCTTGATTCTTTTTTTTTTATATTTTCATAAATACATTTTCATATTTACAAGTTTGTTTTACTTCTTGTTTTTACGAACTTTACACCACAACTGCAGAACAACACAACGATACACATACTTATCCAGCTTGGGCCTGCCAGCTATTGATTTTAGCCGTTTTGATTTAAAGAGACTAAAATGATGAGGATTGACTGATTGTTAAAAGAACTAGGAAATACAAAACTTCAAAACTGCAAAATCGTATGCCAGAGAGAGTGTTTTTGTTGTTGATTTTTGTTTAAATGATGCATCTGTGGAAAAAGGAAAGCCCCGTCCTTTGCAAGTTTCATCTGCAAAATGTAAAACAGAGGCTCTAAATATTTACAAGTATTGCTAAAAATGGATTGCCCTTTCAAGCCCTATCCCCCAAAAAGAAGGCGGTAAGTTGATTGAAAGCAATTAATTATTTGCAGTTAGTGCAACTAGTACCAAAACTAGATGTATAGGCCTTCACATAAAGTAACTTTCAATTCAAAGGGAAACTATACTCCCAAAAGGAAGTCGATTTGGATGCTGCAAACAAGAAACTTCGTTATCCAATCTGAACATAACTAGCAAATCTCGTGGGTTGCCATTGTAGGATTGTAGGATTTTTGCGTCAAAGCCCATTCTGCAAGTCCCGAAATAGTAGGTTTATTGCCCTCAAAATGAAGATTTTTATATGATATTCTTTCCGATCTTCTTATATTTTTTTTTTCCTTTGTTTTTGTTTTTGTTTTTATTTGTTTTTTGTTTTAAACTACACCTCAGGTGAGATTTAACATTGGTATCCTTGACTGCAATGGATTCAATGCATTATATTGCACACATATCCTTTTCCCATATTCAATAGACAGTGAAGATACTTGCGAATATTTTCATTTCATCTTTTTCATTTGCTTTAATATTTTTGTTTTGGTGAAGTTGTTGCTTCTATACTACTTCTTTTCTCTTTACTAGCAGTTTGATATACTTTCAGCCCCTTCTAGGATTCTCCAACTAGTTTCAAGGGAGGAATATCATTCATGCAAACAGAGAGCAGTCCAAAGAGCTAAACCTGGTTGGCGTATACACTAGATTAATAGAATATTGAAACCCAATCACCAGAGCACATACTTTGAATTGCCTTACGGACCAAAAACTGTTTGTTTATCTAAAATCTTTATTCAACTTCGATAATCAAAACTAAATGAAAGACAAACTCGCAAACTTGTCTTTTGTCATAAACTTTTGTTTTGTTTTTGTTTTTGTTTTTTGTTATTTGATTTTTTGTTTATAAGAGACATTTTTATATCCATAGTTAGGTTAACTTGAATGGAGTGAATTCCACCTGTCAAGAGAAAATTTGAACAAATTATTCAAATCTGAAAGAAAAACACTGCATTAGATTCCGAGGGCTAAACTTCAAGGTAACTGCCAAACGTTTCAGCATACACGTTTTACTTTACAAGCAACAGGCTTATCAGAATCCAGTACCATGATGACCAAAACTTCAAGAAACTCAAGCACTACCGCTCAAGAAAAATTAAGAAACTCTAAATCTTTTCTAGAATAAGAGTGGTAGATTACGGTTCGATACTCTCTGACAAAGCTACCTTCATTTTTCTTTTCAACTTTAGACTGCAAGAAACAGTAACTTTCAGCCTTAATATGCATGGCTTATCTGAGCTGACAATATCAATGCAAAATGCAAGCCCTTTCACGATAAGAAGGCTCAACTTCGAACCAAAAACGCAATTTTTAGGCCCCAAAAAATAAGAAACTAACCCAGAACATTTTACTGCTGAAACAACCCAACGTTCAAGCGAAACTAAGAGACTTTTAGTATTAAGTGCTACCCAAGTTTCTCATAAAAACAAAAAATTAAATTGAAACAAAACAAACAAACAAAAAATCCGTGTAGATCCATAAGGTGAGGGCGTTGATAGAAGCAAAACAATTTTCATTTACAATGATAGCTATTTCCAGACCCGCAGTGTCCGAAAACCTTCAGGCACACACGCCTGAAAGGAATGTAGATACAAGCACGCATTCCCGAAATGAGAAATGAATATGACGACTGAGACCAGTTGAAAAATCGTTGGAATGCAAGAATGTGATGCTTTGCACGATTTGAAATACCAAAAATCTTAGCCATTACCAAATGTTCACAAGACTATAATACCCAAGGCACTCAGAACCCCTTAAGAAGACTCTACTAGTTCCAAAACAATCCACACAGTCGCCTGTGGAAAAAGGAAAATAATGACAGCGAAACATTCTACTACGCGACACTAGCCCAAGCCCTAGTCACAAGGCGGAATTATAAAAGCGTGAAGCCTGAGAACTGGTTTGAAACAAGAGCAAATAATACAGAGTCCAAAATACAGATTTTTCCAGGTACAATGCTAGACATCCAACCAGGCGTGGCTTCTTGAAAAGCGCCCAAGCAGTTTTGTTTTAACCGTGAAAATGACTGGAAAGTCGGGAAAGTCACGATTCAACAAATAACATAAAGCAATACTAGCTCCTGCAAGAATATGGCGAACAGTGTATAAGATTATCTCAAGTGACCAATTAGAACAGGAGACCGAGTTCGAATTGGGCGAGGCGAGCACAAGCAAACACGACATGCAGCACAAGGTGGGCAAGTAAACAGTGCATGCAACCCTAAAGGAAATGAAATGAAAAGGTCCAAAAGCCCACAAAAGCCCATTTACCTCACTCTGAACCAGCCTGAAAGCTCTACAGTGTCACCGTGCAAAGCTTCAGCAGCAAAATTTTTAACGCACGATATACTGCATGTCGCGATACCCGCCAGGCCTCAAAACGAGTCGGTCGTCTGATCTTTGGCCAAATCCCAGATCTTTCCCAACATAATGCAATTCAAATTGCTCAAAGAGTCAGCCAAAATATGAACAAACATTTAGTACAGAAAATAAATTAATGGTTGGATCTCACCATGAACGACCAAACAACAAACCACGCAACATCTTGAATAGGCCACTACCTTCTCAGCGAAAAATAATCTGCGCTCCTCTGGTGCAAACCAGCGTGCTGCTTTGATTATAGACGACTGATAAATATGCCAGTATTACTTTTTATATTCCTTTGAACAACAGACATTCCACGTGCAGCCGACATGCCCCAACGCAAGAAGTTACTTTCAACGATATTGTCACAAAGATAAAGTTGTAAACATGGTCACAAGGGACACAGCCCTATTGACTAAGAAACTAACATCACGTTCCATTAATTGCGATTAAATTGCATTCAATCGCCATTAAAACCGGCCGCCTGCACAGAGGGTAGCATTCGCAGCATCACTGAAGGTAGAAGGACCTCCCTCCTACACAGCTAAAGATGCAAATGTCGCAGGTGAAGTTGAGAAGAAAGGTGCAGAATCCCAGCAAACAATGGCGCCATTGACTGGGTGAAGGCACGTGATCACACTGAACGAAAACATCTTCATGCATATGATTCTGCACCGAGGATATTTTGGTGACTGCTTGTCTCAAATTAGATGCCCGCGAATAGCAACAATTGAAACGTTCTGCAGGGTTCTGAATAAGTAATTTTGCGTTATCGTAAATCTCACATGACATCTGATTTGAGACAGATGCACCAATGGTTTCATGCACGAACTGAGCAAACTAGGGGTAATGACTTTTGATTTTTTGTGAGGCGATTCTTGTTCTTATACAAGGGGCTTGACTTTCTATTGAAGGCGACTTTAGCAGCAACGCTCATCTCTCTGACTGTAGCTAAACATAAGATCCTTTTGGATGATTACAAAGTCCGTCCTGAGCTAAGCAAGCATAAGAAAATCTGAAAATTGATTTCTTCATAACCCCAAATGATCGTTGATGCTGTTTTTAGCTACAATCAGAGAGATGAGTGTTGCTGCTAAAGTCGCCTTCAATAGAAATCAAGCGCCTTGTATGTCTCAAATTAGATGTCATGTGAGATTTACGATAATGCAAAATTACTTATGTTTATGCAGAACCCTGCAGAACGTTTCTATTCGCGGGCATCTAGTTTGAGACAAGCAGTCACGAAAATAACCTCTGTGCAGATTCACATGCATGAAGATGTTTTGGTTCAGTGTGATCACGTGCCCTCCCCCAGTCAATGGGGCCATTGTTTGCTGGAATTCTGCACCTTTCCTCTCAACTTCACCTGCGACGTTTGCATCCGTAGCTGTGTAGGAGGGCGGTCCTTCTACCTTCGGTGATACTGCAAATGCAAGCCTCTGTGCAGGCCGCCGGTTACATCATCCTCCAAGGTTGTCTTATTTGCATAATGAGTACTATCAATAAGTGGCTAATGATGCGTTCGTTCTAGAAAATGATTGTTTTAACATCATTAAGCTGCTAATGAAGTCAAGAACGTGCCAATTTGTTGTTGTGCCAGGGTAAACATCATGGTGATTTATCCATCTTGCGGTGTCAAATCTGTCCAACATGAAATAAGCCGACGTCAAATGTTGCTATAGGATCGCAGGAAACTTCTGTCTTGTATGCGCTTTCTGTGCCCTTTCTTTATTTCAGTGCCAATTAGCAGAGATAAAACGTTAATTAATTGTTTTAACGAGCGTGGGTGACTTACTTACTTTCTTTCTTTCTTTCTTTCTGACATCGGAGCCCCTTCTTAGATTACAAAGGACTTTGTAATCAAAAACAGCATCAACGATCATTTTGGGGTTATGAAGAAATCAATATTCAGATATTCTTATGCTTGCTTAGCTCATGACAGACTTTGTAATCATCCAAAAGGATCTTATATTTTATTATAAGAAGGATAAAAACTAAAAGTCAGAAAGTTTCAGCGTTGAAAATGCAATACGTAAAAATCCACAGAAGAAAAGCCGCCAGGGGGGACTGGGTTGGGGTTCAAATAGCATATATTTACCTTTGAATTGTTCCTAAAAGCAAGCAAGTACAGTACATGCTCAACGTTTCGCTTTAAGCCTAAGCCTAAGGGAAGCGTTAAGCGAGTATTTTATATTTTTCAAAATCTTGACCATATCCAAACGTTTCTCACAGACTTATACAATGAAACAGCAAATATAAACTCACGCTTCTCGTTATCTTGGCTTCCCTGCTCGCTGTCAAAAGATTCCCTTCTTGTGGAACTTTCCTCTGTACTTCCTTGTTGACTATCTTCTTCGGACAGATCCATGTCACATACTGCAATCAAATCCACTTTACCTTGTTCTTTAGCCTCTAAAAGTACCAGATCGTTATCCAAAGCCGCAACACTTTCGAGTACTTCCTTCATGATTTCACTACCAGCTGCTTTCGTGTTGGTGAAAGGAGTATCTGCGTAAAGCTTAGATTTCTTTGCTGGAGGCGGATCAAGGCTCTGTACACCTTTATTCACCGCCGTCAAGACCGTATCTTTCAAATTCACATTACTAAGCGTTTTATCAATACTGTACACTTCATCAAACATCTTATCATCAAAATCCTGACACGGTAAAGTTTGTTGTAAACTACCAGAGTTAGGCCGACTAGGATCGATTACATTCGCTGAACTCTGAGAGCTAGCATTTGCAAATTCCAAAAGCGTAACCTTTGTTGCTTCAACTGCCACTGGTATCAAACCTGATACGGCCAATGCTTTATCATGAATAAGCTGCTTACTATTACCATTAGCACCACAGTCCCTTCTATTAGTACTAACATTGTATTTAATTACTTCTGCCTCATCATACCAGTTCAAAGTTGAACTAGACTCCTCAGGCTTGCCATCAGATTGCGGAGAATTTCGATCACTATTATCAGTGATAGTCATGCTAGCTATTGTTGGAATAGCAACCATCCTTTGTGTCTCACTATGCCCTCCAATCTCCTTAGCCTCCTGCTTTGTCTGATTATCGATTCCTGGATTGTTTCTGCTTGCACCTATTTTGTCCTTTTCCCCACTTTCCCTTCCCATCCGCTTGACTACATCAGGCTCACCTTGAAGTCCTTTCTTACACAGAGCTTCCAGTTCACAAACAGTTTTGCTGCCATCTTCTCCCTTTGCTTCCTTCGTTGATTCTACTGTTTCCTTCGACAAAACAAAGCTCTCCTCATTATGTAGTTTCGCCTTTACTGGTGGATTGATGCTTTTTTGGTCTTGCTTTAAGCCCGCACGAGTTCTACGGGAAACGTCGCGACCAAAGCTATCAGGGGATCGTGATCCTTTTCTCCTTGAATGCCTGTCTGTCGAATATGAACGTCGTCCTCTGGAACGAGAACGTGTTTTTCTTGATGGGGATGGCCTCCCTCGAGATGCAGAGCACCTGCCTCGAGAGTATGATCTCTCACTCGAAGAAGACCTTCTTCTTGATCTTGACCTTCTAACACGAGGACGTGATATACGTCGGTAGGCTCTGTCCTTTGAGCCTTCAGATATTCGTGACCTGCCTCTCCTGTGGCCACTAGGAGATCTTGATGATGAAGAAGATAAACTTCTATTTCGGTTTTGCTTTCTATAGCGACCCCTTTTTTCGGACGAGACTCTTGCGCTCTTTGCGCTACTTCTTAAAGAACGGGTTACTACCTCTTTCATTTTTCCTTCATGTCCCTTTCCTGGTGATCTTTTGGGAGTGCCCTTTTCTGACTTTTCGCTGCATACGACGTCTTTTCTTGCACTGCTACGGAGCTTACGATCCTCACCAGGCTTTTTATCGTCAATTTTGCAATCATTTGGAGCGGTTAAAGCTCTATTTGTTACGTGCAACTCCTCTTTCCTTGACTTCTCTCCTTCCATATAGTTTTCGTTGACATCTTCAGTCTTCTCAGCAACCGGATTATAATCCAACCTTTCATCATCTACCTGTTCAGGGGGTTCATTTATAACAGATTGAAGTCTTTTCCCTCTTCGTTTATCCATTCGCAGTTTATTCAGCTTTGCTCTTAGGTCTTCTTCTTGCGAATGCTCAACATCAGCCCTATTTTCTGCCTTACTAACTGACACCTTTGGCTCATAATCGCAATCAATATCATCAGTCTGTTTATTGGCAGCAATAGATATACAAAGTTCTTTTTTGCCATCTAATGGACTGATTACTATTTCACCTGGTATATCTTCCGGATGCCGAATATCCAATCCACCATAGAATATTCGTCTTTTTGTAGGCTTTGGCCTACTATGTGTCTCTTTGGCCATGTCAGAATCAACAACCCCAATGACCGCTGATCCTTCAATTTCAGAGGAGTCATCTGTGAGGTTTTCTTTTTCTTTTCCATCATTCATAACACTCTTTACAAACTCTTTACATGCAAGACCAATGTCATCATCCTCTGATTCGAAAAATACCGAAATAGGGGTGTCCGCTTGTTTTGGCGATATATCTCCAGCACTTTCATTATTTTCCAAAAAATCTGCCACCTCTTGGTCTACATTATCGATCAGTTCTTGACTGTTTTCGTTAGACTGCGAAGCAGCCCCATTTTTGCTCACAGGAGATAAACTTCCGCAAGGGAGACCATTTTTAGCTGCGGCCTCTTGGTCTGCATTAATGTCCAATTCTTGATTGTTTACATGAGATTGTGAAGCAGCCTCTTCTTTGCTAACTGGAGATACATCTTCCAAGGGGACATTATCCCCCCGTGCTAGGTTCTTTTCAAAAGGTTGTGAAGAAGCCTCTTCCTTGCTAACGGGAGATACATCTTCAAAGGAGACATTATCATCCTGTACTAGGTTCTTCTCAAAAGGTTGTTGAGCAGCCTCTTCCTTGCTAACGGGAGATACATCTTCAAAGGAGACATTGACACCCTGTGCTAGGTTCTTCTCAAGAGATTGTTGAGCAGCCTCTTCTTTGCCAACGAGAGATGCAACTTCAAAGGAGACATTATCACCCTGTGCTAGGTTCTTCTCAAGAGGTTGCGAAGAAGCCCCTTCCTTGATAACGGGAGATACATCTTCAAAGGAGACATAATCACCCAGTGCTAGTTTCTTCTCAAGAGGTTGTTGAGCAGCCTCTTCTTTGCCAACGAGAGATGCACCTTCAAAGGAGACATTATCACCCTGTGCTAGGTTCTTCTCAAGAGGTAGTGAAGAAGCCTCTTCCTTGCTAACGGGAGATACATCTTCAAAGGAGACATTATCAGTCTGTGCTAGGTTCTTCTCAAGAGGTAGTGAAGAAGCCTTTTCCTTGCTAACGGGAGATACACCTTCAAAGGAGACATTATCACCCTGTGCTAGGTTCTTCTCAAGAAGTTGTTGAGCAGCCTCTTCCTTGGTAACGGGAGATACATCTTGAAAGGAGACAGAATCACCCTGTGCTAGGTTCTTCTCAAGAGATAGTGAAGAAGCCTCTTCCTTGCTAACGGGAGATACATCTTCAAAGGAGACATTATCACCCTGTACTAGGTTCTTCTCAAGAGGTTGTTGAGCAGCCTCTTCTTTGCCAACGAGAGATGCACCTTCAAAGGAGACATTATCACCCTGTGCTAGGTTCTTTTCAAGAGGTAGTGAAGAAGCCTCTTCCTTGCTAACGGGAGATACATCTTCAAAGGGGTCATTATCATCCTGTTCTAAGTTCTTATCAAAAGATTGTGAAGCAGCCTCTTCATTGCTGACAGGGGTTACGTATTCATAAGCGCTTTCATGCTCCACCGCAGCCTTCTGGTCTATATTAACGTCGAGCTTTTCAATCTTTTTGGATAGCTGTAGAGCAGCCCTTTCTGCAATCTCTTGGCCTGTATCATCATACAACTCTTTATTCTTCTGAGTACGTCGTGAAGCAGGCCCTTTGATGTTAGCGAGGGATACATGGTCAGTATGTGCAACATTATGGAGCACCGTTCCCGATTCTGCTTTCGAATTGGTCCCACTGCGATCTATCTGCACATCAGTGCCAATATCTTCATCATGCCAAGCACAGATAGGGGACGTTTTTGTATCTTGATAGGTTCCAAGCTTTGAAGAAATATTAACATCGCTACATGGATCATCTGACATTTCCACATCACATTCTTTGGATAGCTGCTTCTTTAGTTCTGTATACCTTGCTAGTAGCTCATCCATGGATCGCTCATCCTCAGGTTGGCCAGATAACTTGTTCTCAACATTTTTGTCACTGTTGCCTTCATTCTGATCTTTTGTATTGATATTCTGATCCAAGTCATCTTTTTCCAAGTCTACTGAATATTCAGACCAATCATCGTCAGCGATAAGGCTCACAGGGCTATCACATATATCTTCATCGGTATCATCAATGCTCTTATCTGGCAGGCATGACGATTTCAAGCTTTTAATTGTTTTTCTACAAAATGAATTGTCTGTAACATCTGCTTTGCTTTTACTTCCTCTTATTTTCTTGCTTTCATTGCATGTTTCTCCTTTTTGTTTGTCAATCGAAACTGGAGGAGAGCTTTTGGAAATGGTCCCTAATTCATGAGTCTGGTCTCTTTTTCTTTGCTCTTTGTTCCCATTACGTTTGAAAGTTAATAATTTGTTGACATTGTCTTGATGACGCGAAAGAGAATGACGTCTTCCAGAAGCAGTTTGATCAAGAAAAATTAAATTGGATGGATCAGCAGGTGGCATTAGCCTTGGATCGATTGCTGTTTTGTTGAGCATTGAGAACAAGCTCTGTATCATAGCGGGGGGTTGCGGCGGTGGTGTAAGGGGCTTATATGCTCGGCAAGCTTGAGACTTGGCAGCCTGAGAAGCTCTGAAAGCCATAGCCTGCTGCTGTACTATTTGCTGTTGTGCTAATACATGTTGTATTGCCATTGCTTGTGGTTGACTCATTGCAAGTTGTTGTGCAAACGCAATTGCCTGTTGTTGTGCAATCCTTTGCTGATTAACGATTCTTTGCTGCTCTAAAATTCTTTGTTGTTCAGCAATCTTTTGTTGCTCTGAGGTTCGATAGAGCCCTAAACCTGATTCTGCTCTCTCTGCCGGTTGTTTGTAAGAAGAAACCGGACGCTGCTGAATGCTCATTAATGGCGGAATTGATATCTTCGCGATTGATGGTATGGTATTACAGTTGTCAGAGCGACTAGAATAAGTAGAACGTGAAGGCATGGCTGTATCAGCGACAGGGAGGGTTAAGGCAAGATCAGATTTTGCCGGAATGATGGACACTGCAGCTGTCTCGAGCAGTATTTTTTTATCTTTGGGCATGTGCGAATCCGTTTCACTGCTGTTATTGTCGGTAGAAGACTTATCTTCTTTCTGCTTGACAGAATCTGATGCACGACTGCATGGAATGTCTTTTATCAGCTCATTTGATGCTGTCGTGGAGTTAGTAGTCTTACTCTGATCTAGTCTGAAAGGAGAAGCACTCTGCTTCCAAAAATGATTCGTTGAGAATCTAGAGCCTGCAGCTCTTTCTAATTTCCCATCATTCTTGAAAACTTTGGAACTCGGGCATCCCTCTAATTCAGTGCCAGACGGTAAGCCAAAATAGTTGGTTTCCTGATCTTTTCGTTTAAATTTGAGAGTGCTTGTTGAGGGTTCTGATGATAACGACACTCTTGGATCATTTACAGCACTGGTGTCTAGGCGTTGACTGTTACTCGTTGCAACCGTGGAGGCATATCCAGATATGCCGCCAGGATTACACTCAGCCGATGTATTGGTAGGACCTACGACCGCAGAGGATGAAACCAGATGGGCAGTATCGCTTTTTGGCGACAAATCAACGTCATTTATCTGGGAAACAGTTCGCTTATTAATGTTTTGTGCTGCTACAACGGCCGAAGACAAATTCGCTTCAGAATTCGTATTGCTACTAGCTGAAGAGTCGGAGCTCGCAAGTAATAACACATTATGCCTTGTGTCTTGGGGTTTGTGAAAAATGTGCAAGCACTCCTCTGCTTTGGCATACAGCTCATTTTCAATCTCATCTGACTTTATCGCTTCTTTTATCTCAGACGACACGCAAATTCGGTTTAAATAATTTCCTATCGTCAAAGAGGTAGTTGACGGGGAAAATTCCTCACAAGAGTCGACAGAAGTCAAATTAGGATTACAGTTTTTCACAATTGATTCTGTCGCTGGGTTGCTGACAAAGTTGACCCCAAATTTAGTCATTAGCTTCTTCAGCTCGACCGTGTGTGAAGAAAGACATCCAGGTACAATTGGATCTTCTAAGGTCTTGGGTTTCAGACGGGGATCTTGCGGCTTCCTAACAAAATCTCCACTTGTCTCAACAAATCTAATATCTGAATCTCCATTAAAATTCCCACCAGTGCTTACAGTCGTTTGTGGGTCACAAGACTTGACATTTCTTGAATGTTCACGTAGACTTGCCGCTGGCAACGTAATTTCTTTTCGCGGCTGGGCGTAGGCAGTATCTACTGAAGGTACACTGCCAGGAGCTAGAGACATAACTGAATTTTTGCTGTTAGCTGATGTTACAAAAGTAATAGAACCAGGCGGTGCACTGCAGACAGAATTTTCAGCGACTGCTAGAGATGCTTTGTCATGCGTATGATGTGGACCCAGATTCTGCAATACTAAACGCGCCAGTGATTGTGCTGACAGTTGATCACTGGAATGTTCATCGTTTAAGGTTGACAATGAACTTGGCCTGTCTTTAGCACGACTGGCAGCTGGTGCGAGCGCCTGGCCTGGAGTTCTAGCCTGACAGCTTTCCTGCTGTACATTTGGGGTGAAACTAGATAATATTTGCTCTTGAAGTGTGTTTTGAAATCTTGGATCTCTTGATCCTCCAATGAGTGAATTGCCCATACTCCCCTGACGAACGTCGTCCAACAGGCTGGCCATTTCCGTGTGTGAGCCTTGTCGACTCATTCGAATATCAGATAATGAGAACGATAATGACCTTTGAAGTAGTCTTGGATCTTTTGCATTTGCATTTACGTGGCTAACCGATGTTGAGTGCTGCTGAACTTGATAAGGGAGATTGTCATCAACTTGATGATTGATAGACACAGCTACTTGCGCTCCACCAGGCCTGGTAATGAAATATGGTGTCTTGTAGACGGTTTTATATCGATGGCCAGACATGATCATTTCTTCAGTAGCCGCTTTCCTAGCTCTTTGAATCCTTACACTTACAGCTTCCTTTTCAACATCGGTAAAAAATAACGGATAGTCTTCCCAATCTTCTTCGTCATAAAATGGCGACTCTGAGTCATTGTCAATGTCCAGTAACGGGGGAGGAGCCACAGTTGGTGTTGCTAACTTCAGCTTTTCAATTTCAAGAACTCTTGAATCCAGTATCGTTCTTGCATCAGTTTTAAAGTTTTCACTACCACTGGCCAATGCATAATTTTCTGCAGATTAAGAAAAAGGTTATTGCGTTTGGTATAACGTATCTGGGATCCATTAACATCTCGAACAGATTTTCTCATGCCTGACGACCATAAAAGTTTGGCTAAGCCATCAGTGCTACATTCTAGTTGTAGGGTAACTGCAAATTTGAACCTGGATAACGAAAACTTTCATAACAGGGCCACCAATATCAGCCAGCAACATCTGAAATTTTTGATATTGCTGGCCAATCTGAAACTTAACTATTAATTAATCCGATGAACTTCATTCTCAGTTTATCAAATCAAAACATCGGTCGTGAGAGGTGTGAGCAAATCTGTTCGACGTTTTTTGTTGCACCCTGCAGAGTGACATAAAAAAATCAACGATTGATGGCGAAAGTTCTTTTTTACGGTAAGAACTTCCACTGAAACTTGTCGCACCATTCAAGGATGCTGGAATTTTGACAAATGTTGAGGATATTGATGAAACCTATATGGCAGTATGTACAACATAAATACACCTACCATTTTAAGGGAAGAAACAGTCACAGGAAGAAACTTTCGTCGCATTTTTTGCGAAAAACCGTAAAAATTTATTTCATGAAATTTCCGAAAATGTGAAATTCGCGACGGAAAATTTCTTAAAATATACAATATTATTTTATCATCATCATTATTATTATTATTATTATTATTATTATTATTATTATTATCATTATCATTATTGTTATTATTGTTATTATTATTATTATTAGTTTTTTTAACGCTGGCAACTCACGTAACTACAAAAAAGCTAATTCAAACAAACAAAATGAATATAGAAATATATATACCGGGTGAGCCAAAATAAACTATGCAGTTTTGGCAGGTCACGATAAATCGTACACTGGACCGATTTTGAAGATTTATGACTTCATCTTTAGCAAAAAACCTGAATTAGAGTCTAGGATTCTTCGCAAATTTTTTCTTTTTCAGTTTTTGAGCTAGAAGCGAGTTTCTTAAAATTTTCGTTTTCGAAAACACTGACAACGATCAAAAAACGTCGATCAGGTTTTCTAAAGAATCGACATGAATGAACAACGAGAAAACTTGTTCGTGGGATTTGGGATTTAGGAATCGATCAATTGTAATCTGCTGTCCGAGAGTTTGTACTATCCTGGGCGAAATGTAACATTATTTTCGAGGATATAAAGACATGTCTTTTCTTTTGCAATTTCATTGAATTTATGCTTTGATACAGGTTCCATTCCTGTGTCAAGGGGGTTAAAAAGACAAGCAGGGAAGCGCTATGAGGCCAGCAAGCATAGATCACTATCTTTCGCCGTGAAGCGCTTTGGTCAGCAGTGTACAAAACTCCATCATCTTAAAACTGATATACCATTGCACCGAAAACCAATGTATTTTCTTTAACCAAGGTTCTGGAAGTCACAGTTTCAAAAGGAACAGCTCTTACGTTATTCTGCTTACAGATCCTAATTAGAAGATATCACACCTTTATTAATTTGAGAAACTTTTGAAAAAAACGCTTTAGAAATCCACGTTCCGCTCGAAAGCCTCTTTTAAATGATACGCAGAGCTGCACATGAAATCGATTGTTGCATAAAAAATTGCAAAAAGAGACAAGTTTATAATCTGTTGCTCAAAATACTTACCCCCAGTTTTGCAGATGAAAATAAGATGCAATACTTCTGGGTAATCATCAAATGTAATACCTGAAAAGATAAGCAGCTCAAAAATAGATACAATCCAAACTGTTTTGAAAAGTGAGACGGACCTCTACTGCAAACCGACTGATACACATCAGTATTCGCATGAGGGGTCCTTTCACCCATGGCACCAAAGAAGGCAAAACCGTGTGGTCAGGCACTTGGGACACGTACAATGTTTTCGGATGATAATAGCTTTTAGGAAAGGTCAGGAGAATTGGTTAGGTGGTTAACGAATAGGGGTGACGAGGAAATTTCTATTCGGGAACAGGTTGCTAGGGTCAAGGAATTTGATAGGGACATACTATAAAATCAGAATAGGGGACGTATCAGGGTCGGGGGACCATATGTTGTGACATACCATCCAGCCTTTAATGTGATCTACAATGTTGTCAGCAGGCGTCAGCTTATGTTGGGTGTGTCCGAGGAGCACGAGATGCTGTTCCCCAAAAAACCACTCGCTTCCTTTAGACGAGCCAAAAACCTCAAAGACTATCTGGTCAGAGCTAAGCTTGCTCCACTGCAACAAGAAGATCCATTTAAAGGCTGATATTGACGCGGCAAATCTCGTTGTCAAGTTAGTGAGCATATTTCGGAGGGGGATAAGTTTGTTTATCATGCTACTGGTAAGGAATATAGGATGAATTCTAGGTTTGATTGTGACTCGTCTGGCGTCGTTTATTTTCTAAATTTTAAGGTTTGTGGGTTGCAGTACCAAGGCAACACGTTTACCCCCTTCCACATTAGGTTCAACGATTATGAATCATGTAGTAGGACGATTGACAAGGGAGAACTTGTTAATTAGGCAGGCTTTTTAGGCACTTTTCAGAGGTAGGACATCATGGTTATGTAGGGGAGACCGGGGTCAATTCCAACAATTTTGAAAAATCAGCTATATCGTCTAAATAATGATTGATTGCGCCCTTGGACGTAGATGATATTGTAGTTGCATCTCTTGGAATTAAATAGACCGTAGTTTCCATCATGTGGAACCAATTTTTGTGACACTGTGCTAGTTTTAAAATCAGTGGTCAAGTATTTAAATTGCCTCCGTAACGCGGGGCGATTGTAAGACATGATTGGAGCAATTGTTACATATCTTTTAAATCATTACAGACAATTGTTGCACGACTCTGTTTTTTCCTTACACAAAATGTAACACCAGGTAGCAGATTACTCATTGCTTTAAAAACGACAAGTTAAAAATATGACGTGGAATACATTATTTTGCAAATTTTGGTGCATCAGTTAAGAAAAATGGACTCAATGGTGAAAAATTGTTTTAGTTTACAAATGTCAACTTTTAACTCTTTAATGCTGCATGGATGCACATTGCTCGACCAGATTAGAAAATGCATCAAAACCAAGCCATCAGCCAGATTACACCGGGGCAATTGTAACAGCGTGTTACAATTGCCCCTGACATGGTCAGCTATTGTTATTTCCCATTTTCACATATCATAAGCTGTGGAGCTTAAAAGTGTCAATGTAGTTTTGATCCTAAATAGATGCCATGTCTGTGATGGGAAAATGAAATTTTTGCTCATTAGCAAAATCTTTCAGTCAAAAATTTACAATGAAAGCACATTTTTACTTTCGTGCTTAAAACATGTTTTTCTCCCTAACATTTTGCAAACTTGGCTAAACATTCCTTCATCTCAATTCGTATGTAGAGGGTTAGGATAGGCATGTTCTGTGCAAAAATCTGACTTTTTGCAATTTTCTGCGAGGCGATTTTCTGCAAGGCGTGAGAGCCACTGTTGTAATTGCAGGACAGGCATTGAAAACAGCAATTTTTGTTCAAGCTTTAATCCTGTTAAAATATTCGTATTAACATTATTATAATCATTATTATAATCATTATCATTATTATGCCCCGTGTTACAATTGTCCCCAGTCTCCCCTACCAGGTAAAACGAGTACATATAGGAGTGCAGTGGTGTAACGCACAAACTCACTCACTCACTCACGAACCAAGAACATATTATTCCATGAACCAGCTAAGAATGCCAGGGATGAAATCAGTTGTTAACTGCTGTATTGTTGCTGCGCCTCCGCACCATCACATCATTGCATTACTGAAACTTTTCTTGGCACAGCACCAAGCAAACAGCGATGGTATTTATAGACCTTAAAAAAGCTTACTGTTGATCATGAAATTCTATTTAAAAAATTGACAAAGTATGGTATCATAGGTTTTGAGAATACCTGGTTTGCATCTTATCTAGACAACAGAAAGCAATTCTGCAGAGTTAATGGGGTATCCTCAAAACTTGACGACATAAATAGTGGGGTGCCACAAGGCTCTTGTCTTGGTCCTCTTCTGTTTTTGATCTATATCAAGTAGCAGCAGTTTTCTCTGCAAAATAGTCAGGTTACCATGTATGCAGATGATACCACCATATCATATTCTACCAAAAACATCAATGATCTCAATGAAAACCGAAATAGAGACTAAAGCCATGGTTGTAGGATCTCGGCCAAATCTCAGACACAGATCTCTGACGGAAAAGTTCAGTCCCCTTCTTTGGAATAGGTGACTCACAGGTTGAGATTGTCGAGAAAAGTAAATACTTGGAATTCAACTAGATCAACATCTTGTTTGGGATGAGCACACTAGATTCTTGCGTGCTAAGGTCTCTTGCGCTATAGGGTTTTAAAGTATGCCAAGAAAATACTACCTCAGGAAACTCTCAGCCAAATCTATAGAGGTATTGTTGAACCACATTTCCGTTACTGTTGCTCTGTGTGGGGGAGCTGTGGGGAATCTAAGAGACTTACGCTGCAAAGTTCCAAAATAGCGCTGCTAGAATTGTGACAAATAGTAGCTATCATGCTCCTGCTGATGCCCTTATACAAAAGTTAAAGTGGTATCTATCATTGAAATTATCAAACGAGAGACAGCGACGATACGAGTAATGGGCAAAAGTCATTCTTATGTCATGGTGTGCATCTGTGGAACAGCCTTGAACCTGAGTTTAAGCAAGCGCCCTCTTTATATGCCTTTAAACATCAACTTTAAAGCATCATCATAGGTGGTGGGATGCAGTTGGATTGGACTGGGGTCTGTCGGATTCTTTGCCTGCCATGCCATGAGGTGCCGCTTGAAAGTGTGGCGTTTCAGGGTTGGCGTGGGGTCTTATTCGCTTTGGTCCGGTCTGATTGTGTCCTGCCACTTTCGGTTAGCCTATGTTCCAGACCACTTGGAAAGGAAAATGGTCTGTGTAACGGAGCGCTAATCCGTATTCAGACGATTAATTGAATCGTGAAATAATTAAGGGCATTTTTCACACATGAGATTGGCCGCAATGAAGTCAGTAATCAACATCAGGGATGTTTTTGTGAAAATGTGTTAGAAACAAACGAGGCTTGATCGATATCACGTTGTTCAGTCGTAAAAAGTCAATAGGAAAAGAACTTCAGCAGGCATTCAAACCTCCTATTCTTCGTATTGTAATGTGAATTTTTGCACGAAACAGGCTTTTCTTTCTGATAACAAAACAAAAAGTTATTTTGTGAAGTATTAGTTGCATATACTAACTTTTCTTCAGATTCTCAAGAAAAGTTCTGAACACGGATAAGCGCTCCGTTTCACAGACCATTCTCCTTTCCAAATGGTCTGGAATACAGGCTACTTTCGGTTAGATTGCAATGAACTAATTTTCATTTTACTTTACTTCAATGAACTAATTTCACTTTTAAGTAACGAAAGTTAGAAACAACAACTTGTTTCAACTGTCTCAGAGTAAAACGCTGAAAAAACGAGAACGTTATAGTTGCGGAGAGTCAGCTTGTGCAGAGAAGACAGTATGTTCACATTATTCCTAATTTTGGAACTGACAGACCTTTTGCAATGAGCTGTGGACTGACGTCGAGAGAATAGAGAAGAAGTGCAAAGGAACAAAACACTGGGGATCTGCACAAACTATTTCAATCCTAACGACTTTGAAGAGTCCTTGGCTGCTACAGGTACTTTAGCTGGCTTCCAGAGCTCATTTCTGATACCTCTTCGGCGTGCTGAACATGGAATTACTTCAAATCGAACGATACATTCACCGAAGACAATGACGTCGGAAATTGCCAATAGACCTTTTCAAGGTCTGGGGCTGGCACGCCACTTTTCTGGAAGATGGCTGCGAGAGGGAATCCCCTTCTCGCTGCAAATGGCAAAGTTTGGCTGCCTCGGAAGAGGTGGCGTACGAATCTCGCATTTAGGCTAACTTAATCGGCACGCAAGGGATGAGAAGGATTCACAAACTGAAGAAACAGCCTCACACGATATCTCTATCAAGTATTTAATGTTTTAGGCTGGGTATCGTGTTATTTCCTGAGTTGCTGTTGTTTAGTTTGAATGGCCTAGCCTACTTTTCCATTTTCGTCTGACTCAAAGTCAAGTGCAACAAAACAAATGTCTTTAAAAAAGCCTATTAACGTGAGAAATGGAAACATGAAAGTCAGTACAAGAACAAAGGTAAGTGGGCTTTTTCCATAAACTTTGAAATTCATTGTTTTCTTTGGGTGGCAGTAGGTGTAGGTCGGCCTTGTTTCTCCCGTCTCCTTCTTGGCCAGGGCAGGTTATTCAAGTATCGATTAGTTAATCATCGAAAAATAAAGGCCGAAATTTTCGTTCGAAAATAGTACGACATTGCACTCGAAATCGAATCATAACCAAAACATTAACGTCCGTTTTTACTTCCAAAACATCACACAGCAAACAAGTTCTAATCTAGTCCTAAGTCGAAGCGATCCAGAAAGAAGAAACACATTATTGTTATAGATTTTACTGTTTTCATCAAGTTAATTTCATTCATTGAAGAACGTTCAACGAGGTTTTCCTGCAACTGCAAGTTATTTTTCAAGAAATTCATTCATTCAAGTTAAAGATCTGGATCATTGAAACTGTTATCATATTTTGCACTCACTATTTTCATCAAGTCAATTTTATTCATTAAACCATTAATGACCATGATTAAACTTAAAGAACGTTCAACAAGATATCTAATTCAAGTTATTTTTCAAGAAATTCATTCATTCTTGTTAAAGAGCTGGATTATTTAAACTCAATCCCTGGATATATATAATATTTCTAAATGGTTTTATTGTACAGACTTTGTTTATGTTGGCTGTTCATGTTTTGGTTATCATGGGATGAAATGAGTGCATAGTCAGAATGTCTTCTAACAATGAACAACTATATCTGAATGGAGATGCAATTTTGTCAAACTTTGTCAAAAGGATGGGTTGACAATGTTTCGAAATGGCCAAATCTACAGTCTGCAGAGGTTCTTATATATTTACTTGAATCTCCAGGTGATTTTGATGGCAAATAATTGAAGGCCTATAAATCCACAAAAGCCTTTTCATATTACAAGGATGGCTGGGTTAAAACATGCTTTTACTATGGGATTTCCATTGTCAGCAAATACTGCTATATAAAAGTTAATGTCTTGCCATCCAAGAAATTAAATGAGAAGCATCAAAAAGTTTGGGTCCTGCTTGAGAAGTTAAATGGTTCCATTTTAAAGGCTTCCTGTTCTTGCAGGGCAGGCCTTGGCCAATATTGTAACCACATTGCAGCAGTACTCTTCAAAATTGAAGATGCAGTAAAATCAGGCCATAGCTCTATTTCTTGTACATTAATGCCTTGTGAATGGAATAGAAGTTGCACAAAGCCTATCGAAAATCTACCTCTCGGGGACATCAAAAATATTTTTCAAAGGTGTGAACGAGGAAAAGCAAAGAAAAGGTCACTTGAAAAAATTGAATTTGAACAAATCAAGAAATGCACTGGAAATGACTTTTTAACAACGTTTTGAAAAAAGTTTCAGAGTTTAAGGGAGTTTAACCCAAGTGCCCCAATCTTTAAGTCTCTTTCCTGTGAACTGTTGAAAACATTTGGTATCCAAACACCACAAGGTAAAGAACTGCCTCCAACGCTGTGTTCATTTGCAAAAGCATTCATGCTAGAACATAAAAATGAGACGAATATTGATAACTTAGTTCCAGAATTTTGAGCTATTTCAAATATTCGAACAGCCAAATTTATGACATAGAGGAAGCAACAAGAAAACAGTCTTCTGATAGTAAATGGCATAAATTTAGATGTGGTATGTTGACAGCATCAAATGCAAAACTATATTGCGATAAAGTTATCTCTATTGAGTCTAGCAGAAACAGAACTGACCGCATGTACTTAATCAACAAGAGCCTGTCACTATCAAATAAATTGATACATGTTCCAGCCATCAAATGGGGAAGAGATCATGAAGCTGATGCAGTGGCGCAATACATCTCCACTTCACCGTCGAAACATCACAATTCAATTGTGAAGCAATCAGGGCTACATGTTCATGAGCAGTATCCTTATCTGGGTGCTTCTCCAGATGGGCTAATTTTGTGCGATTGTTGTCCTTTGAGAGTATTAGAATGCAAATGTCCATACTCTATAACACGCCCGATAACCCCTCAGAGGTTTTTTGACGTCACATCCGGTCCTTGGAGCGAGGTTTTTGCAAATGGCGCGAATTTTTGGTCTACTCCTGACGTGTACAGCCGTTGTGAAGGACAACATCGAAAAAAGCGGAATGTATTTCCATCCGTTTAACATTGCTCCACAAGACCAAGAAGTTTGAAGTTCATCATTCAACAAATGAAGATTTTATCGTAAAAGGCGAGGTACATGGTAAGTCTGTTAGTTTCAAATTTAACAGAAGAAATGCTGGAACCCTCGCTTGATATTTTCAGTTTTTCCCTCGTACTTGTGTTGTTGGCCTACTTTTGCGAAGGTATCCAGTCAGAAAGACATTTTACATTTCAAAGAAGCCATTTTCTGCTTCCTCTGGGCGCTTTCGTTGAGTTTTTTAGGCTGTTTACTTTTTAGGCCTAAATGCAACTATTTCTTTTCTTTGTTTACGCTTTCCAACAACATCAACATAAAGATAATATTTTAAAAATTTGGCGCTTTAATTCAAAATTCGAGGAATGTATTTCCATCAATTTATCATCGCTTTAGAACACCTAAAAACTTGAAGTTTATGAAGCAACGAAAGAAAATTTTGTCGAAAAAGGCGAGGTGCGTGGTAGGTCCACATACTTCACATTTTACAGAAGGATGTATGAACCTTAGGTTGATATCTTTAGATTTTTTCTCCCACTCACTTTGTTGGCTTATTTTTTCAGGGGATATCCAGTTAGAAAATTATTTTTTGTTCAAAGGAACTATTTTTTGTTCTTTTCTAGGCACTTTCGTTGAGGTTTTAAGGCTGTCTACTTTTGGGGTCTAAACTACACACAATTTTTCTCTCCCTTGTTTACGCTTGTGGACAATATTTATGTACACGTGATATCGTTTAGATTTGGCTGTTTATTTCTGAATTCAGGAAATGCAGTTATGCTCTTTGAACACTGCTCTCTATGATGGCACAAACCAAGAACAAAACTGAAACACATTCCTCTATGATGAATTTTAAAGTCTGCTTTTCCTGAACTTGTAGCTCATGAAGGAGCTTTCTGCACAAAATAACACGTTCTCTGCAATGTTGTTCTTCGTGATTGAGGCCAATTCCCTCGTCCTGTAATATCATCTTCCTTAAATTCATTTTTAGGACCTTACGAAACAATATGCCAAGTTTGCTACTGAGTTACAACAAATATCAGCCCATGCGACCAAGCATGTCTCTTCCCCAAGGCAATCTCTACAAACATGATGCAATATTGGCAAGGTGGCAATGCAATTTGATTAAAATATGAATGATGCTGAAGATACACTTGAACTATTGTAAAATCAGAGACCTTAGATTTGTTCTTAACTTAGATTTAACATCCATTCAGGAGCTAATTTTTCTCAAAGGGACAGTGTTGTCATAAGTGCACATACATTTTTTATACAAGAAACTAAAAAGTAACCCAATAATAAAGTTCCTTGAAATTATCACAGGCCCATCGGAAGCGAAGGCTGGGGTTGGGGCTTCAGCCCCCAAATAATTTACTGAAGTTTGTTCACTTTTGCACATGAAGTAGGTTGTGAAAGCCAAGCTCTTGCAAATGAAGATTCAAACTCATCTATATTTTTAGGATGTTACCAGAAATTATCAAGCTGTCACTTTGATATTATGCAGTTTAAAATAATCTATGTCCTCGTGAAATTAGAGTGTCCTATATTCAAAATTTTCCCGAAAAGAATTTCATTCCGACGGGCCTGTATCAGATTTTGAGTTATTCATGTTTCTTTACAAATTTCCAATGTCTAATGCTGACATTCATTGAATTATTGCACACAACATGCATTTGTAATTGATGGCTCAAGCTTTGAACTGCAATAGTTGACACCGCAAAATGGTGCTGGAAAGGGGTATTTTATCAAGATGCATAGCATTTTTGATGAAATTCACAATTTTTTAACCTGAAATTCAAAAAATGAGTGCAAAATATAATGGTAAAATACAAATAACAACCATTGCAGTGTCAGCTATCAACCTGTGATTAATGTATCAAAATTGGTATCAAACCTAACAATCAGATGGGTATCCTCAGCTCATATATTTTATGAAGACTGCTCTCTTCCATTGATTTTCAAGAATCAAAGGAAATTTGTGAAAAGATATCTTATTGCTAAATATTGGAAAGAGTCTGGTGAAAATCACTCATATGGTGCACAACTATTCTAAACGAACACTGTTTTATTGTCCAGAAGTTTGAAAGAAACTTGTTTAAGTATGTGAGTGAGAAGAACCGTTACATTAACCCTTTCCCACGCCCGACAACCCCTCATTCGACTTTCGTAGCCTCTTTCTGATGGTAACAGTATTTCTATAGGAGCAGCGTTTTTTCTCGAACTTTGGCCTGCTTTTTGCGAAAGAAGAATATAACCTGTGTCAACAAACCTGAGCCACATTTGAAGAAAATTTATCAGAGAATTTCCTTACCAAAAATTTGTATTCATAACAAAATTTTAAAAGGTCGGGTATCAAGTGTTTTTGAACACCAGTCATAATTTTTTCTGGCGGACCCCATATATGGTATTGATTTACCCTTATTAGGAACAACTTTCCAAACATCAAGCAGGTTGACAAGCCGTTTCGGGAAGAGAGATTTCTTGTCACAGGACTGAATTGTCCAAAAATATGACCCGAGGAGTTACAAAATCTAGGATTTTAGTATCTTATCTTCAGCTATGAGGTGAATTATGGTATATACATGAATGACAGGCCAAGAAAACACCTCTGAGCAATGAGAGAACATTAAAAGTTATAGTGGAGACCGCCTGGCCTAACCAAAATGAAGGGGGCGAGAGATGAACCTTTCCCGCGCCTAGATAATAGGCTCACAAACTCCAATGATAAGCATCTCAAATATTACATCAAAAGAAAGGCAAATAACTTTTACGTAGCTTAGAAGGTTTCACTATTTTATATCCTGACATTTCTGCAAGAAAAATACACTTGTAATGAAACAGTTGGATTTCCTTAAAATTTGACGAAATGATCGGGGAATGTATGGGGTGCAAGTTGAATGAAACCCTAAAAACAACAAAAAGCTAAATTTGATGGGAGTGGTGATTTTTGCATGAAGATATGAATATGCTAATAGAAAATCGAGAAATTTTGGATGGCAAGGCAGCCAAGAGCCGTGAAAAGGTTGAAAAATGGAAGTGTCGACATATTGGTCTAACCAAAATAATGGGTGCAAAATTCATAGTTAGCCTGCGCCTTTTTTAAAGGCTTTGTAACGACAACAACAAATATACCAAACTTAAGCTCAAAAGAAAGAGAAATGAATTTTGCGTGGCATTGGAGGGTTTTCTTTTTCACAGGACGTAGCTTTTTGAAGAAAATTGGCCCTGGATGTCATAGTGAAATTTTGGTAAAGTTTGACAAATGGATCTGCGGTAATTCAACGTGCAGGTTGAATGCATTCACAAAAAAGTCAAAGGATCCAAATATGATTGATTTTTGAAAGAAAATATTAATATCGTTCCAGAAAATGCCAATTTATCGACGAAATAGAGAACTTTTGACTAAGAAAGGGACAAAAAGTATAGGTGGAGACTGGTTGGCCTAACAACAATAATGGAGTTGCAAAGCGAAGTTGATCTGCGCCTCACTCAAAGGCAGTCAAACGGCAGCCAAATGGAAGCCAAAAACATACAAAGTGCCATATCAGAAGAAAGAAAAATAAATTTTGCGTGGCATAGGATAGTTCGCCTCTCAAGCAAAGTCATCACTTCTTGAGAAAACACCCCTGAATGAAAAATATATATTTTCGTCGTATCAAGCGCAAGAAAAATCTGAAGTAAACCCTATGTGAAAATGGGTAATTTCATCACAAAATATCCCGAACAAAAAGAAATGGAGTTAGTGAAGCGCGTTCTTCCTAACAAAATCAAAACTCCTCGAAATATCACAGAACATAAATAAGAAATTCAAAGAATTGTGTTGAGTTGAAATCCCGGGCCTACTGGATTTGAATGAAATCGATGAAGATGCACTTACCGGCAAGCAGCCACAAAATGTGTTTCTTTTCTTGGAATTCATCGTTTTTATCAATAAACATTCACAGTTTTTATCAATAAACAAGCTGAGCATATAATTTTGCAAAAATTAAATGTTTGCGTGTACGCGTGATAAAATGTAAGAAATGGCGCGCAAAAACACATGACCTCCACCTGCATCCACAACTTCGAGGTTTCAATATGACGTCATACGTAAGTAGGGGTTGTCGGGCGTGTTTCCGCCTCTGCGTCCCATCGGCCCCTACGCTACACCAAAAATACGACCAAAAAATAGAACTCACCCGATTTGCTCCAAAATCGGTACAAAGTACAATTTGGACCAGCTGATTTCAAATCTGGAGACCATTTTTAAAAATGTTGTCACAGAAGTGGCACAAATGCACTTTAATGTCACAAAATGCTCTGCTGATTATCAAGAGGTAATGTTCATCCGATTTGGACCATACTTGGTAGAAAGTATATTTTGGACTTGCTGATGTCATGTATCATAGCAGCTTTGCCAAAGAATTGTCACAAAACTGGCACAAGTGCCCTAAAATGGGACAGAATGTTGTCCGACAAAGAAAATGCCAAAAATAAAAGTCAACCGATTGGCTCCAAAATCGGTACAAAGTACAATTTGGACCTGCTGATTTCAAATCTGGAGACCATTTTTAAAAATTGTGTCACACAAGTGGCACAAATGGATTTAAATGGCACAAAATACTCCCCTAATTATCAACAGGTAAGGTTCATTCAATTTGGACCATACTTGGTAGAAAGTGTATTTCAGACTTGCTCATGTCATGTCTCATAGCAGCTTTGCCAAAGAATTGTCACAAAACTGGCACAAGTGCCCTAAAATGGGACAGAATGTTATCCGACAAAGAAAAATTCTAAAAAGTAAAAGTCACCCGATTGGCTCCAAAATCGGTATTAAGTACAATTTGGACCAGCTGATTTCAAATCTGGAGACCATTTTTAAAAATTGTGTCACAAAAGTGGCACAAATGGATTTAAATGTCACAAAATGCTCTGCTGATTATCAAGAGGTAATGTTCATCCGATATGGACCATATTTGGTACGAAGTATATTTTGGACTTGCTGATGTCATGCCTCATAGCAGTTGTGCCAAAGAATTGTTACAAAGCTGGCACGAATGCCCTAAAATGGGACATAATGTTTGTCCCACACAGAAAATGCCAAAAAATAAAAGTCACCCGATTGGCTCCAAAATCGGTAAAAAGTACAATTTGGATCTGCTGATTCAAATCTGGAGACCATTCTTAAAAATTGTGTCACAAAAGTGGCACAAATGGATTTAAATGGCACAAAATACTCTCCTAATTATCAACAGGTAATGTTCATTCAATTTGGACCATACTTGGTAGAAAGTATATTTAAGACTTGCTGATGTCATGTCTCATAGCAGATTTGCCAAAGAATTGTCACAAAACTGACATGAGTGCCCTAAAGTGGGCCAGAATGTTTTGCCCCACACAGAAAAATGACAAAAAATCAAGGTTATTCGATTTGCTCCAGATTCGGTACGAAGTAGAATTTGGACCTGCTGGTGTCAAATCCGGAAACTTTTTTTGAATTTTTTTTTAAAAAGATGGCACAAATGCATTTTTATGGCACAAAATACTTTTCTACAAAAATGAAATAACAAATTTCATCATCAGAAACTGCCTGCATAGGCGAAGAGAAGCTCTTGCGGATCATTTGGCATTTCGATCGTTCGACAGCGGTACCGGGAGCATGGATGGCAGAAGACTGCCGCCTGAAGAAGAGCGAAAATTGTATGCCGCTGGTCATGGCGGATTCGCAACGCGGGCGCGACTTGCACCACGCTGCAAGGAAACTGTCAAAAGTAGCTGTGGAACGTACGTGACAAGAGTCTCAAATGAATTTCAAACGCTAATGAGCACGATTCAACGCAAGCAGAAGCTAAGTATACGTTGACTATAAGTTGAAATAGAATTGATGCAATAATTGTTCAAAAATGGACGAAAATATTCTTCCAGACGAAAATTTCGAGTCAGCGCGCCTGCATGCTTGGGCCTCAATATGCAGCTGGCCTAAATGAAGATCATACGAACCGGAAGAAGTGTCTTAAAAACATGACAATTAGCGTAAGAACTAACTTTTATTAATCGAAATTGGTGTTTTAACAAACTGAACCACTGAAATAGCTGTTGATTGTTGGTCTTATCACATTTGAGAAGTGTTTCCATGAGTGTTTCTTTGACCATGCACTAGGCCTACCCCATGCACCATACCATAAACTTTAGACCAACAGCGACTGTGAAAGCAGGAAATTTCCTAAAAACCACTTATCGTTACGAAACAAACTAGGCATACCCTAAACGAGTTATATAAGCTCTGTGTGCGACCTCATCTTGACTACGGGGATATTACTTACCATATTCCGGCGAAAGTATGTGAGTTCAGTGGCAGCATCATTTTGCCGAGCTTAATGGAAAAATTAGAGTCCGTCCAGTATTCTGCTGCGCGAGTAATTACGGGAACATGGAGAGGAACACCCCGAGAAAGGCTGTACACAGAACTTGGCTGGGAATCAATAAAGTGCAGAAAATGGAGAAGACGCCTTACTTTGTTCTACAAGATCATTAATAATCTAACTCCAGTTTATACTAATACTTGCATCGTCTGTTGCTGTTTTAAGAGGTTTTATCAAGTCTGTTGCTTTTATCAATAATAAGGACATTTTCAACACAACGCCCCAATAAATCCCTTGACCCCCTAATGAACCACTTTGGCTAGAATATATGTATATTTGGTATTATCGTATAGCCTCTACATTCAAAACATGCAACAGAATCACCCTTTCCTATGCGTGTATCCATTTCGTAAAAATCCCAGAATTTTTAGCCTAAACCCCCTTATATCTCGGAAAAGCCCCCCAAAATCGTCGACCAACACCCAGATTCGTAATCTACGCAAAAAAGTGATCTAGAACAACGTTGTCCCGTAAAGTCCCCGCTCGGGTGGTAATACTCCCCCTTCACCCTCTGGACTAATTAGAAATGTTATATTTATCCAGGGATAGAGTTTAAATGATCCAGCTCTTAAAGTTGAATGAATGAATTTCTTGAAAAATAACTTGAAGGAAAAATCTTGTTGAACGTTCTTTAAGTTTAATGAACAAAATTGACTTGATTAAAATAGTGAGTGCAAAATATGATAACAGTTTCAATGATCCAGCTCTTTAAGTTGAATGAATGAATTTCTTGAAAAATAGCTTGAAGGAAAAATCTTGTTGAACGTTCTTTAAGTTTAATGAACAAAATTGACTTGATGAAAATAATGAGATGCAAAATATGATAACAGTTTCAATGATCCAGCTCTTTAAGTTGAATGAATGAATTTCTTGAAAAATAACTTGAAGGAAAAATCTTGTTGAACGTTCTTTGAGTTTAATGAACAAAATTGACTTGATGAAAATAGTGAGTGCAAAATATGATAACAGTTTCAATGATCCAGATCTTTAACATGAATTAATGAATTTCTTGAAAAATAACTTGCAGTTGCAGGAAAAACCTTGTTGAACGTTCTTCAATGAATGAAATTAACTTGATGAAAACAGTAAAATCTATAACAATAATATGTTTCTTCTTTCTGGATCACTTCGACTTAGGACTAGATTAGAACTTGTTGGCTGTGTGAAGTTTCGGAAGTAAAAACGGACGTTAATGTTTTGGTTATCATTCGATTTCGAGTGCAATGTCGTACTCTTTTCGAACGAAATTTTCGACCTTTATTTTTCGATGATTAACTAATCGATACTTGAATAACCTGCCCTGGCCAAGAAGGAGACGGGAGAAACAAGGCCGACCTACACCTACTGCCACCCAAAGAAAACAATGAATTTCAAAGTTTATGGAAAAAGCCAACTTACCTTTGTTCTTGTACTGACTTTCATGTTTCCATTTCTCACGTTAATGGGCTTTTAAAAATTTTTAAAAACACATTTGTGTTGTTGCACTTGACTTTGAGTCAGACGAAAATAGAAAAGTAGGCTAGGCCATTCAAACTAAACCACAGCAACTCAGGAAATAACACGATACCTCAGCCTGTTAGATAATTTAGGTATTAACCCCCCGAGTGAGTTACGCCCACAGACTTTAAAGGTGGTGTGAAGCGAAAATTTTTATTGATGCAAATGAATAGCGCAGTTGAATGATAAAGAATGTCGTTTACATTTTTTTGATACCTCATTTCGTTTTCAAGTTATCCACTGATATTAAGTTGCAGCTGATGACGTCATTTTGTTTGCCAACTACTAGGATAACATACGAAAATATAACTGTATCTGATTTTTGAAAGGTTACAGTGGTAAGAAATATTTCAGCTGAGCTGAATAGATGTTATATGAATTGCCTCATGACTTAATATGATGTTTAGAAAGGCATGTTGATTGTACAAAGTTTTTTAATTAGATTTCTCTTTGGAAACATGCCCAACCTTGTATACTTTCTTTACATTTTGCAAACAAAATGACGTCATTAGCAAATCGTACAAAACAGTGAATAACTCTAAAATGAAATAAGGTATCAAAAAAATTTAAACAACATTCTTTATCATTCAACTGCACTATTCATTTGCATCAATAAAAATTTTTGCTTCACACCACCTTTAAAGGGTTTGTGCAAGGTTAAAAGCCTGCATTTGCACAAGCAAAAAAATCTAAAAATAGATCAAGCGAATCATCCAATGGCAGCATAGTAGTCAACTTTGCATGTGATCAGTTCGAGGAAAGGAAGAAACGAATATGGCGGAAAATGAGAATCTCACGCGAAAGATTTTGAAATGTGCCAAGAGACCTGGGATTATAAAAGGATTATAAAAGCCCCACCCAGAGAATTGATTTGTTTGAAATCAAAGTTCTTACATTTCTATTGTAATTTGAGGCAGAGTGTGTCCCCACCCATGGAGACTTCTATCAAAGCTGCAGACTTTCAAAATATAGTATTGTGAAAATTCAATGAGAAGCAATACAATTTTATTTTCACGGCCATGACAAATGATAAAGATCTCCATGCTTTACTTCTGCACAAGGAATCATTTGCTATTTCTATCCAATAATTGAGGGGACAGAAATAGAGCCAAAAATGCGAGGAGGAGAGCAACAAATAGCAACAGGGTAGGGCGCCTAGCGGCACAGTGTGGGCCTATCTATTTTTCAAAACAACACAACCCGGCAGCCCATCATGTGATCACTTTCAGCGCGGCGTATTGCGCATGCCTAGATCGAAAGTTATTTTTAGATAGGCCAACTTAGCCTTGCACATACCCTTTAAGAGACATGTTTTGTTGTTTTGAGTAGAGTGGATTCTAGAGAGCCTAAAGTTAAGACCTATATTCGAGTTAGAGCCTATATTCCTATGAAAAGTTACAGTCCTCTTTGTATATATATATAGGTGTTTGTAGATAGTATTCGATGTGAGCCTAAGAATCTATTGAGCCTATAGTTCTAAATACGCGAGTCATTTTTGTTGTGGAACTCGGGGAGAGGCCTGAGAGGGAACATTCGGATTAATTCCAACCTTTAATAACATGGTCCACGAGCGTCGGATTTCGTAATGCCGAACCAGAAGAAAGCGAAAGCCTTACAGAGCCTAGGAAAGACGTTCAAGGTTAGAACGGGACACAGAAAGTATGTGGAGCAAACGATTAAGTCTGCGAAAGAATTCATCGCCGAGAAAGAAGAAATGAACATCCCTAAGTTGAAGCAATGTAAGTTGACACTCAAAGAAGAACTTGATATTATCAAAAATCTTGACAGCAACATCATAGAACTAACCGAAGACGACGAAGAATTGTTCATCGAGATTCAAGAGGCGGGAGAATTTCGAGATTTTGTCTATAAAACACTGTTAGAGATCGAAGAAAAATTAGGACCAGATCAAAAAGCACAGCAAGTTTGTAGCGCGGCAGAAAGTCAACCAAGACACGTGTCAACTTCGGCGATTCTGCACAAACTAAAGCTTCACAAGTTTAATGGAGACGTGATAAAGTGGCAAACGTTCTGGGACAGTTACAAATGTGCCATTCATGATGACCCAAGCCTGAATTTGATCACCAAGTTTAGTTATCTCAGAGATCTCCTGGAAGGAAGCGCAGCTTCGTCCATTGCAGCGTTTCAAACAACGGAAGCGAATTATGCATCAGCTATCGAGGTGCTGCAGCGTAGGTTTGGAGACGAGCAAGTCATTGTCAGCGGACACCATGACGCCTTACTCAATTTACCACCCCTTATTTCATCAAAGAACACGAAAGAGCTTCGCAACCTGTGCGACACAGTGGAAGTACACGTGCGAGGATTACAAGCTTTAAACGTACCTACTTCGGCATATGGCAGCCTGCTAGTTCCAGTTTTATTGAGCAAGATTCCGGAAGACGTCCGGTTACTTATTGGCCGCGAAATCAAAGACCAACGATGGGAGCTAGATCGTTTGATAGATCTTTTCAGAGAAGAAGTCGAAAATAGAGAAAGATGCGCAGGAATACAAGCGGCCTTGCCATCAAACAAAGTTCTGGAAAGCAAGAAACCAGCCAATTTCACCGCAGAGCAAAGGAAGCAACCATCAACTGCAGCTGCATTGTTTACATCTGAAAAACCATCCTCGACGTCGACCAAGTGCACTTATTGTAAGCAAGGACACGCCTCTGCACACTGCAGGGTTGTAACGGATCGTGGAGCCAGAAAGAACATCCTGAGACAACAGGGTCGCTGTTATGTTTGTCTTCGAAAAGATCACATGGCGCGAAATTGCCAATCTAGAGGAAAATGTTTTAATTGTTCTGAAAGACATCACGTGAGCATCTGCGAAAATCGAAACCAAGCCACGCCTACCGTCATCAACGAGGGAAAGCCTAGTGGAGCGTCACAGACGAACAGCCTGTATGTTAGTGCACGTGACAACATTTTGCTTCAAACAGCACAAGCTTATGTGAGCGGATCTGAACATCGTATCCGAGTCCGGGTCATTTTTGACTCCGGAAGCCAGCGCAGTTTCATTTGCGACGACATAAAAGACCAATTGGACTTGCGAGAGGTAGGAAAAGAATCTTTACAAATTAATGTATTTGGCAATGACAATCAGAGCAAGGATATTCAATTCAAAGAGTTGGTGGAGTTTACCATTGGCAGCGTATCAAATTCCTTTCAAACCAAAGTCCAAGCCCTTACCATCCCGAAGATCTGTCAACCGATAACGCGACAAAATATTCAATCAGCCAGAGAGAATTTTGAATACCTGAAGGATCTAGAATTGGCAGACCACAATGAAGGCGAAAGTGATTGCCAAATATCAATCTTAATTTGTTGTGATAACATTGCGAAATTCTTCACCGGCAAGATGAGACGGGGGGAGCAGGGAGAGGGTTGCTTGCACAAGAGACTGGACTGGGTTGGGTTTTGTCAGGTCGTGTGCCCTGCGGAGGACCTGGCGATTTGGAAAGTTGTACCAATTTCGTTTCTACTCATGTTTTGAAAGTAGGAACAGAGGTATTACCAGTTGTTGATGACGCGGATTCTGCAAATAACCTCTTGAATAAATTGTGGGATTAGAATCTATCGGAATTCGAGAGAAGGACACGGTCCAAGAAGCCTTTGTGAAGAATATTACAAAAGAAGATGGCAAATATTGCGTCAAATTGCCCTTGAAAGAACAGCCCACGTTGTTGCCAGATAATTACGATCTCAGCCTTTCAAGATTAAATTCGTTAGTCAAACGCCTTCGCAGAGACCCAGAGACTCTGAAAGAGTATGATTACGTTATTCAAGAGCAGCTGCGTCAAGGAATAATCTAGAAAGTTGATACATCGATTGAAAAGAAGCCTGGAAATGTCCATTATCTGCTAAGTCAAGTAGTTCTGAGGAAAGACGCTCTTACCACGAATTTGAGAGTTGTTTACGACGCAAGTTCAAAGGCTGCGGCATCTTTGCCTTCACTCAACGATTGTTTGTACACTGGACCACCCATGTCACCCGCGATTGTTGACATTTTACTCAGATTTCGCTCATTTCGAATCGGATTAGCTGCTGACATAGAGAAGGCCTTCTTACAAGTCATGGTTGACAAGGAGCAGCGAGATTTGATGCGGTTTTTCTGGATTGACAACATTTACGAAGAAAATCCAAGAGTTATTACCTACAAATTTTCTACTGTGTTATTTGGAATGTCCGTATCGCCGTTCTTATTAAATGCTACACTGGCTTATCATGTCAAGCAGTACTTCGCAGAAAATTTGAAAATGGCAGACAAGGTGCTGCGCAGTTTTTACATCGACGACTGGACGTGCGGAGGAGAGACTGTCGAAGAAGCTTTGTTTATGTTCCAAGCAGCCAAATCTTGCCTGACTGCTGAAGGGTTTAATCTTCGTAAATGGGCATCAAATTGCAAGGAAGTTACCAGCAGAATTGCAGAGTACAACGCAGAAGCAGTTAATGGTTCCCCTGAGCATACTCTTGTTCCAGAAGACCAGTCCTTTGCCAAGATATCAGTTGGTGGCCTAAGTGAAATTGAAGTGGATACACAACACAAAATTCTTGGAATGAATTGGGATCTAAAGGAAGATAATCTCATTCTTAAGTTATCGTTACTGGCAGAGTTTGCGAGGGAGATGGAGCTGACAAAGAGGAATGTTCTTCGCCTTTCAGCGAAGTTCTTTGATCCTATGGGATTGATTATTCCTGTCATTGTCTCATTGAGAATTTTGTTTCAAGAATTATGTATCAAGAAGTATGCATAGGATACATTACTTGCTGAAGAAGATCAAGCATTTATTAGGAGATGGATTGCCAGTTTGGAGAAAGTAAATATTCACATTGACAGATGTTATTTATCAAATCTTGAGGCAAAGGTGGAATCAGTTTCATTGCATGCCTTTGGGGATGCTTCTAAGAAAGATCATTGTGGCACAGTTTACTTGTGTGTGGAGTCAAATAATGGAGAAAGGAAATCTATTCTGGTTGCATCAAAGGCTAGAGTGACGCCAATGGCTGAATTATCAATACCAAGGCTGGAATTACTTGCTGCATTGATTACTGCTCGGCTTGTTAATTCGGTGAAAGAAGCTTTGCAACCAGTTATCAAGATCGAAAAGGTTTATTGTTGGACAGATAGCAAATGTGTATTGTACTGGATTAAATCTGACAAAGAATACAAGCAGTTTGTGTACAACAGAAGAAAGGAGATTGTGGAGTTAACAAGAATTGATTCGTGGAGACATTGCCCTGGGACTGAGAACCCTGCAGATCTTGGTTGCAGGGGCTGTTTAGCATCAGATATTGTGGAGAATCAATTATGGTGGGAAGGTCCTTTGTGGCTTAGAGGTCCCCCAGAAGAGTATCTTGTTGTTGATTCAAATCTTGATTCAGAGGAAGTCTTAGAAGATTGTCAAAAGGAGGTTCGTATAAAGTCAAGAGAAGTTGTTACATCATTGTTAATACCTGCGGCAAATGTTCCAGTTACATTGTCAAGTTTGATTGATGTGAAGCGTTTCAGTAAATGGGGAAAATTAGCGAGAGTTGTTGCATTGGTATTGAAATTTGTGAGATTGTTAAGAAATCATGGCCAAGCAAAGGATGCAAGCATTGTTGCAGATGATCTCAAAGAAGCAGAGAAGTTACTGATTATTGAAATGCAGGCGGATCTCAGGAAGCAGAAGTCAGTTTATGAGAAACTTGACAATCAACTTGGATTATATGCAGATGATCAGGGTGTTCTGAGGTGCAGGGGAAGGCTCCGTAATGCAAACCTACCCCAAGCCATGAAATACCCAATATTGTTACAGAGAGACCATTACTTGACAAGATTAATTGTGGAAGATTGTCATTACAAAGTCAAATATGGAGGTACAAAGGATACTCTTACAGAATTACGAGCTGAGTATTGGGTACCAAAGGGAAGGCAATTGGTGCACAAAATTGTTTACAATTGTACAACTTGTAGGAGAGCCCAAGGAAAATCTTATCGTGTACCAAAGCCAGCAGCACTACCAGAAGGAAGATTATCAGGAGCAGTTGCATTTGCTGATGTTGGAGTAGATTACGCAAGACCATTATACGTCAAAACATCAGAAGGAATGGCAAAGGCTTATATTTGTTTGTTTACATGTTCTACAAGCCGCGCTGTACATCTAGAAGTTGCTCCAGACCTTACGACACAAGCTTTTTTGAGATGTTTCAAGAGATTTATTGCAAGGAGAGGACTGCCTGTCACTATCAGGTCAGACAATGCTCAGACTTTCAGGACAGCAAACAAAGAATTGATTGCAATATTTGAAAGTGAGGAAGTTTAAAGATTTGTGGGACAGAAGGGAATAATCTGGCGATTTATGCTTGAAAAGTCACAATTTTTTGGTGGATTTTATGAAAGAATTGTACAAGTTGTCAAAAGATGCTTGAGGAAGATATTGGGATCTGCAAAGCTGAATTATGAAGAGCTTGTTACAGTGATTACTGAAGTTGAAGGAACAATCAACTCAAGACCTTTAACCTACATTTACAGTGATGATATTGAGGAGCCGATTACACCGGCTCACCTGATTATGGGTAGACGTATCTTGACACTACCCTCAAAACCTGATGAGCTTGAAGATGAAGATTACATTGATACTTCTACGACATTGCAGAGAAGAGCTCGTTACTTGAATAGCTTGTTGGAAAGTTTCTGGAAGAGATGGAGGAATGAGTATCTCCTGAGTTTAAGGGAGTTTCATCATTGTAAAGAGCAAAACAAGAGACAAGCTGGTATCAAGAAAGGCGATGTAGTGTTGGTGAAAGATGAAAATGTGATTCGTGGAAAATGGAAAACAGCTGTTGTGGAAGATCTCATAAAGAGCAATGACGGTGAGATCAGAGGAGCAAGTGTCAGACTGGTGAATACTAAAGGGACGCTTACAAGATTGAAGAGACCATTGCAGTTGTTGTACCCAATAGAGGTAAATTCAGATGAAGACAGAGGTAAGACTTTAGATATTTCTTTGAATGAAGAACCACCTCTGAACGTTGAAGAACATACAAGGCCACCCAGGAGGGTTGCCGCCATGAACGCAGACTTGATAAGGAGAAAAATTGATCATCCAGTTGATGATCAATGGGGGGAGTGCTAGATAATTTAGGTATTAACCCCCCGAGTGAGTTACGCCCACAGACTTTAAGAGACACATGTTTTGTAGTTTTGAGTAGAGTGGATTCTAGAGAGCCTAAAGTTAAGACCTATATTCGAGTTAGAGCCTATATTCCTATGAAAAGTTACAGTCCTCTTTGTATATATATATATATGTGTTTGTAGATAGTATTCGATGTGAGCCTAAGAATCTATTGAGCCTATAGTTCTAAATACGCGAGTCATTTTTGTTGTGGAACTCAGGGAGAGGCCTGAGAGGGAACATTCGGATTAATTCCAACCTTTAATAACACAGCCTAAAACACAAAAAACTTGATAGAGATATCGTGTGAGGCTGTTTCTTCAGTTTGTGAAACCTGCCCATCCCTTGCGTGCCGATTAAGTTAGCCTAAATGCGAGATTCGTACGCCACCTCTTCCGAGGCAGCCAAACTTCGCCATTTGCAGCGAGAAGGGGATTCCCTCTCGAAGCCATCTTCCAGAAAAGTGGCGCACCAGCCCCAGACCCTTGAAAAGGTCTATTCAAGACTTTAGCTACTCGATCATTCTCGTGGACAATTAAGGAAATGCGTTCTTTCTGCAAATGTATTTTCCTTTTCTTCGTAAACATTGTTATTATGCTGCTTCGTGGATTTTTTGGGTCCAAGCTTAAAGTGCCACTGACATGAAAAATAAAATTGTTTTTTAAATCGATATTATGAGCTATTATGAACAAGTAAAGAACGCTGAATCGAATGGTGTAATCATTTCCGGTATATTGTGTCTGTAACTATGTTTTTTTAATCCCTAAAGTGTCGATTTTCGTGACTCTTTGTTCGAATAAAAATACGCGGTCAAAGAGGAATTTGAGGAATTCGTGACGTATTCGGTTGGACACATCGACGTGCGTAGTTAGATTACTACAGTGAAGCACAGTGGTTGAGCATGGCGGATGCGAAGAAACGACCAAGAGGGGGGAAATATTGTTGTGCTGGTGCACCGAATGACACCAGCTGTACGAATTGTAGCCATACTCCCGGAATTTCGATGCAAGTTCGGAATTTTGATGCTGGAAGTGCTCCCGTAACTGTTCCTTCTAAGCGGGATTGGCGGGATCAAAGGCGACAACCGAGAGAGGTAAGGATAGGCCTAAATAGGCCTATAAGTTTCACTCCATTGTTTTTGGTGATGGGGATTCTCAACACCGCATATCCCTCGTGCCTGCCTGTAAGGAATAAACTAACTTATCTTGTTTCGGTAATCATAAAGCTTTGATTTTACCTAGATGGATGTAATGCATTTGCCAGGCACGGGCTTCGATGTTTAAAGGGACTCAGAATTATTTACTTCCGCATGCAACCTTCATTTACTTGCACGCATGGAAAAATCCAAAGTTTTCGAACTGAGAGGAGGTTAAAAGGCATCCAGTCATTTCATTGCATTTGTAATTCATAATTTTGCCAAATATAGATGATGGAGTCCTCATTCCCAAATCCCCCTCCCTGTTGTTTCGGCTCACCCTCCCCACTGGTTGCAAGTAAGACTGCACTGTATTGCAATACACGTATTTTTTATAAGAAACTAAGAATTTGGGCCAGTACTGAAACTTTCTTAAAATTATCAGATTTTGAGTACTCGGAGTTTCTTACGAGTTTCTTAGATGTTCCATAACAATCTCCATGTGCAGTACCTGTGCCATTATGAACATTTCAAAACAAGGTTTTTCAGCCTTTCCGATGTTTAGACATTACTCAGGTACCTTACGAGTAATTTGATACAGGAAACGAGTGAAAGTAAAGTACAAATATGGTCAAGGATTTCTTTTATCAAAATAAATAGTTTCTTAACTTGAATATTCCCAGTACTGGAGTTTCTTTATTTTTTGGTGATCTGAGAGGTGAGTTTCTTATAGGCAGTTTCTTATACAAAAATATTTGTATGCTTGACCTTACATTGATCTACTTAAAGTGCCACTGACATACTATGACAACAAGAAGGCGGTGTCCCTTGACCCATGACCTCACTGGATCACTTTGTTGGGCTGATCCTCAGGCTTTCAGAACCCACACGTGTTCAAATTGGGAACCACCAGACTACAAACAAAAATCCTTGCATAAAGATTTCATAAACGGAAACACTCAGAAACAACCTGATTAGGAGGAGCTACAACCTCTTTGAAATCAAAACACAATTCAATAAAATCAGGCAATACTCACAGGCAAACTCCTACTACTACACCAATTGAAAATATTTACAACATGTTTCTTATTTCAACATATACTTGCATACTGAAACTGATCAAACATAATCAAGGCTCTACAACAACTGGTAAAAATTTGCTGTGGGCCCTTGGGGGGTTCGGTTGGCATTACCCTCCCTTGTTATCTTTTGTTGATATTATCTTTATTTCTTAGTATTAGTTTTCACACTTGTTATCATTTTATCTTCTGCCTTATCAAAATTCACCATTGGAAACACTGGCAGCTACCTGATGACAAAGCATGTTACAGAGAGAGCTGATAGAAGTGAGGCAATGGGAACCCCAAAGGATGGCAGTCACAGAACTTTACCCTGCAGGTCAGTAATTTTCTAGTAATTACTCTGTGACATTAAAACTGTTTTGCTAAACTTTAGTGAATTTACTAGAAATGCAAAAAAGGTTTTTAGAACAATGTTTGCATGACAAATTTTAATGCATGTCAGGTATATGCAGTACAGTATATTTTGAAGCAGACCAGATTACTGATGTCCCTCTTTCTTACTCTTATTAAAACTCAAATGTATGAAATTATAGAATGACTTGTTACTGTAACCAGCACTAGAAATTATATGGAATTACATTGGCAAGTGTTATGAGCAATCAATTGAAATGTCCGTTCACTTCTTTTTTAGCTGAAAACCAAGACCAGCTACTTGCAAATCACATGATCGCCTCAACATCAGGTGTCACATGACCCCGTGGAATGCGCTACTGCTAAGTTTGTGGACAGCCAAAATTGGGCTATCCTCTCATTTGCAACAGAGTGAACATTGCATCGGAGTAGAGGATGAAATATCTGCTTGTTTTTGTAGAACTGTTATTTGTTTACTCGCTTCAAAATCAATGGTCTCAGTTTTGGCTGTCAACAATAGGCTGGCTGTCCAGGGTTTGTGTGGGAATGATAGACAATTACAGTAGCTTGTACAGAGAAACACAGATAAATGAATACAGTAAAACTCTGCAAACAAGAACATACCTATTAGAACATAGGCTAACCTCTTATGAATTTGGCACTCTTCCTGGAGCCTTATGACTGCAGTGAGCACAAAGCTATATCACATACACACACACATTCAATGAACTTATGGGCAGTATAATTTGCCTTCTAACTGTTGGAAAGTACTGTCATCAGATATCTATAAAATACCCTTTTGGGTTCAAAAAAGAGACTTATTTTTCAGGCAGGTGGTCATTGTTCTTTTGCTTTGTCGTAATGATGGAAATTTACAGTATGGTCATTGACTATTTTGCAGTTTTCACTCTTGGTAACCGTATCATTTGATAACAACTAAGCAAGAAACCAGTATGTTTTTGGTTGTTATCTTTGGATATTTTCTTCTTGAAAATCAATCTGTAGGTGCTGATTTTCCTATGTTCTGGTTTGCAGGATTTTACTGTGTATACACATATTTAGTTATCTGCTAGTTCACGTTGCCTTGTTGACTTGTATCCATGCTGAACACCAGATTCGTATGTTTTGCTGATGCACTAATAGACACAGGCAGGAAGTGGCCTTGCATTGTCATACCCCAAAAATCCAAACAGCCACCGAACAAGCCATCTGTATGCAACTGCTCGTAGAAATCTATAACAGAACAGACTTTTGTTTAGTACAGTCAAATTTGAATTGCATGTATTTTCCTTTATAAGAAACTGCCCTTAATAAACTCAACTCTCACATTCCCAAAAAATTAAGAAACTCCAGTACTGGGAAAATATAAGTTAAGAAACTATTTATTTTGATAAAGGAAATCCTTGGCATATTTTTGCTTTACTTCTACTTGTTTCCTGCATCATATTACTCATAAGGTACTTGGGTATGTCTAAACATTAGCATATGAGTCAAATCTTTCAATAGGGCACAGGGAAACCCGCAAATCTTCCAATTTCACGCTTATAAGCCAATGATATCGTCGTATCCCGATCACATGACTGAAAATAAGGCTTTCGAGATAAATTTTCGAGCACCTTCACGAAAATAAAAATGGATATTCGAGTAATAAAGATACAGAGCTGGTTTTACCACGAATCGATTCGAGAGGCCCCACTCCACATTTGTTTTTCTGCATTTGGTTAAAATCTCAACAGGGATCGGCGTTACATCGAGTTTCATTCCTTCGAAAATTGGCCTATGTTCAAGAATTCTTCAGGAACGCTACAAATAAGATATAGCTTTCAAAATTTCACATGTTACGTGAATTATGTCCAGGAATAACATGAAAATATTTGTTTTTGTGACTTTCGAAAATCCTAGACGAATTAAAGCTATTTGCTGCGAAGAAAGCTAATGGGCCTACCTTCACCCGCCGCAGAATCCCAGTAATCGGCATTAAATCACTCTTTTTCGCAATAATAACCAGCGGATACATTAACGAATAACTTCACCACAAATCCAATTTCTTTCCGCCATTTAATAATCGATAATTTCGATAAAATGTGACAAGACTTTACAGCTTCTGCAGCAAACCGTCCAACTACCCTCGATTCAAAGTTTTCTTGTTGCAAACGCGTTGGAAGTCTTGCAAGACTTGCATAAAACAAAAGGTTTTGCAAGACTTACGTCTCCCATATGACACAGCAAAATGATACCTTTGAGAATAGATTGCACACTCCTAAAGTCTTTCTATCGTTGCAAATAAAGAGAAAATAAAACATTTCTCAAAGATTGCAAATTTCTTTGTCACATCGGAAAAGTACATAATTTGTGAAAAGAAATTTCCCCTGCAATCTATTCTCAAAGGTGTACAATCTATTATCAATGGTAACATTTTGCTGTGTCATATGGGAGATCTGAGCCTTGCACAACCTTTTGTTTTATGCAAGCTTTCCTGTTGCAACAAGAAACTTTGAATCGACGATAGTTGGACGGTTTGCTGCAGAGGCTGTAAAGTCTTGTCACATTTTATCGAAATTATCGATGATAAAATGGTGGAAAGAAATTGAATTTGTGGTGAAGTTATTCGTTAATATATCCGCTGGTTATTATTGCGAAAAAGAGTGATTTAATGCCGATTACTGGGATTCTGCTGCGGGTAAAGGTAGGCCCATTAGCTTTCTGCGCAGCAAATAGCTTTAATTCGTCTAGGATTTTCGAAAATCACACAAATAAATACTTTCATGTTATTCCTGGACATAATTCACGTAACATGTGAAATTTTGAAAGCTATATCTTATTTTTAGCGTTCCTGAAGAATTCTTGAACATAGGCCAATTTTCGAAGGAATGAAATTCGATGTAACGCCGATCCCTGATAAGATTTTAACCAAATGCAGAAAAACAAATGTGGAGTGGGGCCTCTCGAATCGATTCGTGGTAAAACCAGCTCTGTATCTTTATTACTCGAATATCCATTTTCATTTTCGTGAAGGTACTCGAAAATTTATCTCGGAAGCCTTATTTTCAGTCATGTGATCGGAATACGACGATATCATTGGCTTATAAGCGTGAAATTGGAAGATTTGCGGGTTTCCCTGTGCCCTATTGAAAGATTTGACTCATATGCTCTAAACATTGCAAAGGCTTAAAAACCTTGTTTTGAAATATTCACAAGGGCACAGGAAGTGAACATGAAGAGTGTCATGGAACCTAAGAAACTTGAAACTCTGACTACTCAAAATCTGATAATTTTAAGAAACTTTCAGTACTGACCCAAGTTCTTAGTTTCTTATAAAAGAAATACGTATACTTTGGTTGCTTTGAACCAAGGAAAGTTACCCAACATACATGAGCTTTGACTTGTTGAATTGATTTGAAATGAAAAATATGGGATTTCATCTGACTCATGCCAGTCTGACTTGTGTTATTTTGACTGCACATAATATATATGTATGTATGTATCATTTTGCCACAATATTTACAAGTTATATAATATAAAAATAGATACAATACAATAAATAATGTTAAAAACGTAAAGGAAAAACACCCATAATCACAGTGGCAGGGATAGCATTAAAAGGTCAAGATGACCTTAATTCCATAATGGTCCCCTTAGAGGTGCTGGTACAACGAAAAACGTAAGAAAAAAAAATATACTAAACTGTAGTTTGTTTTCGGTATAAAACATGGTTTATAATACCATACCATGATCGGGAGAGATGATGACAAGTCTTAATAGAAGACATATATGTCATCTTCCTCTTTTTGTATGTTTTAGAAAAAATTCTCTTTGATCTTATGTTTGAATGTGTCGATATTGTTTGTTGATTTAATCTCTGATGAAAGACTATTCCATGTTTTGGGCCCTAGATAAGATAGACATTTTTGTCCAGCAGTAGTTTTGCGAAATGGAATATCCAATTTGAATTTGGACCTTCGTGTTGTTCGGCCCTGGTTGACTGGACGGAATATCTCAGCACTGTATGCTGGGGCAGTTTCTCTGAAAAACTTCATTATGTTGACACAGACACATTGATCCATCCTGTTCTTTGTAGGGAGCCAATCTATAGACTTGAATTCTGTGACCCTAATATGTGCTGTGTTTTTTAAATCGAGGTAAAAACGAATGCATTTGTTTTGTGCCGTCTGAATTTTTTTAGACAGCCTCTTATTCAACCCTGGATACCAAGAAGTGCATGCATAATCAAAATGAGGTTGAATAAGAGCATTTAAAAGCAACCTGCGAAGGGATTTATCCAGGAAGTTTTGTTTCCTGTATAGGAATTTTAGCTTGCCATTTATTTTTCCAAGCATCTTAGTCGCCATCGACTCCCCAGAGAGATTTTCATCTAGGAGACATCCCAGATATGTGACTGTTGAATGTGCAAATCAATGATGATGCAGGGAGTGTTATGTTTTACACGCCAACATTGAACTAATTTATTTAGATACACATGTTTTCCTACAGATTGCTGTATCATGATAGCTAAGGAATTGGGTAAATTGTGAAAGGTACTTCTGTGGGAAAAGACTTCAACATCAAGTTTTCCTTAGATGCAATGTGGCAGTTTGTTTGTAAATTATATCAACTATACTCTTGGGACCTCAGAGGAAGGCCATGCTTAATTAATTAAAAAAGCAGATGTGTGTATTTTCGCTATCTTGGTATTTTGTTTCCATAGGGAGAGAAGTACACTTTTAACAGAATGTAGGAAACTAGATCGGTAGGACTAAGTTTCTACTTACTCGTTTTCTGGTTGATTTGCTCTGCGTCTGTACCTCTTCCCGTCTAACAGGGGCCGGGCCCTGCAAGTTGCAGCACTGCTCTGCTAATGAGAGCTGGAAAGTCAGCATATTTTGTCACACATCTCAGTCCCTCAAAATGTCAGCTTTCCTATTGCTTGGGGGAACTCCCAGCGGCATCTATACTCCCTAGCACCCACCAGCTTTTCAACATTGCATTTACCACACTCACACCTAGGAAATGGAATTAAACATCAGTTGATAAAATCATGCCCTGAAGTATGCTACACGTAGCTTACATCAGCCTGCATAATGTCCATTTGATTTTCCGTAGAACAAAAACAAGGAAGGCCTGTAGGTGCAGTGCACACAGCTTTTTAACGCTTTGTTTGTTAATGGCCTAGACTTATTCTGGAGCAACAGCTACTTATACAGCAGTACAATATATACATTTCACTTCTCTAAGAATCTATAACAGTATCGAGATAACTCGCTTTGCCCCCCAAGCAATCACAAAAAAGTTTAGGAACTACCTAGCACAGGACCGAAGGGAAGGTGAGATTGGGTCGAAGTATAGGGCCTAACAATAACATGGCGGCGGCCTGTCTGTTGAGCAAGCTTCCTAATTCTTGAACATACAATTCGTTACAGACACAAAATTTTAAGCAAAGCAATGCCAACTACTCACCATTCGTCAACAGCAGGCCTGTTTTCAAAGCGAACCGCAAGGGTTTCCAATGGAATCCCATCGATGGCTGCTTCTGCTGCGGCGCCATTATCTCCATCTTCATCATGAGGAGGCAAGCGGTTCGTCTTGGTACGGCTTATAAGCCGTTTGTAGGTTGCCATCTTCACCAGAGTCCGCTTCACTCATTGCTGAAAGGTATTCTTCGTCATTTGAAGACAAAGTTGTATCCGAAAGCTCGCTGTCAGTCATGTTTCTCGCCGTTTTCGTGTTGCGTGATACTGGTGCTTCCACTGTGTATATCTGCGTTACAATTTGTGTGCCCAACGCAATACGTCACTCGCCCCAGACTGTTTTCGAATGACCAACCCCCATAAAACCCCCCCAAAAGTACACTTCTGCCCCTCAAATCGAAAAAATAGTGCCAGATTTGAAATCTGCGATGTTTTCTGCTTCTATTACGCTAAGAAAAAATACCTAAATTGTTTCATGTCAGTGGCACTTTAAAAAGCTGACTAAAGATCTAGGATCCGGGTCAAGGATCGGGTGGGAAACTATACTGACAAAAGCGCAATTAGTAGACGAGAGCACAAATCTTCAGATGGCAATATTCTTGTTTGTCGTTACAGATCATTCGTGAAGCCATGGGGGATACAAATGTACTTTCGACCAATCTTGTCCCCAGAGTTAGTTCGTTGCTCTATCTCTACTCTGGGATACAAGAGATCGTTCAGCAATTTGATTGGCTATTCGAAAACAATAGCAAAATCAGATTATAACTGGCTCCCATTAAAAAATGGCCGCTATTGAATTGCTAATTTCACAAAATCAATGGGGTGTATGGGGCAAGTGAGGAGTTCAAGAGGGGTAATGGACCACGGCGCATCCGAATTTCAGGGTTTCAGGAAATTTTGGGGTCATTATGACGTCATAACAAGAGGTTGAAAAAAATGTTGCAATTTTCCGACCCGACATTACGTTTGGAGTCGATGCTCCATGGTTACAAGCCCGATTTCAAACAGAAAAAAGCTTTCAAGAGACCACTCGTCTGCGAGTCGAAAAACGCAATTTGGGGTTCAATACAGTATTGTCCCGCATATAAGAAACAATTTTTTCAATTTCAGGTCTGATGCGTTTCTTATAGAATGAGATAAACTTGCAAATCAGGGTAAAGTTTCTTATTACAAAAACATATACTGTTGAACCAGACATGATCTCTATTGATGATGATTGACATGATCTCTACGTTGGGGCTACAGAAAAGCTACAAACTGGCTCCCCACTAAGCACAGAGTAGATCAAAATATCTGTGTAAATATAATGAAACTATTTAATGGAACTGCTCCAGCTTATGCTGACGAAATATTCCATCCAGCCGACCAAAGTCGAATAACGCGTAGGTCTAAGTTTAGACAAACGTCCCATTTTGTAAGAGTAACACAGGCCAACAATGGTCTATCTTACCAAGGGCCAAAAATATGGAACAGTCTCAAGCTGAAAAATTCAACTTTTGGATATTGTAAAAAGCATCTTCAATATCTGCAACTTTACAGGATTATGGACAAGCACACAACTTGATTAAGATAATAACCATCTATTAATAAGTATGAGTGAATTAACTGCTGCCACCATCAAGAAACTAAAGGTTGCTGAATTGAAAGAAGAACTTTCCAAGCGAAGTTCGTCGATAACGGGAAAGAAAAATGAGCTAACCTCGAGGCTCCTGGATTTAGTCAACCATGGCCTAGACCGATCGGTGGCTAATGAAGACAGTGATGCCGGAGGTGATTCAGATGCAACTGATACACAGGAAAATGGAGAAGGAGAGCCAAAAGACGTTAAATGTACTGGAGAAAGAAATATCAATGAAAATCGCTTTGATGATTCATTTTTTCAATTTCTGGATGGACTTTCAACACCCAAACAACTTCCATCCAACCCAGGTTCATCACAAGAGCAAGCTTCCCGACCAGTCCGCGGGGCTACTATCGGAAACGATGGTGGCATATTAGCCTCATTTAGTAAGATGGCTGAGAATATCACTGAGCTACACAAGCTTCTTCTTGATGAAAGGGTTAAAAATGAAAAATTATTTCAAGAAAATTTTGGCCTAAAAATGGAAATCGAAAATCTACGCACCATTGAACGCGGGGCGAATTCCAAAGCAATTGTATCTGAAACCATCGTGGACAATAGTGCCATTGAAAAAGCTGAATACCCATCGAACAAAGATGCATTGTCTCCTGTTGACCAGCAACAGAGCGCGCATCAATCGGGGAATTCACAAATCAAGAAAAAGAAAAAGAAGAAAAACAAGCGTAGTGTAAACAAACCAACTCGCGGTAATGTTACTGATGGGGAGACTGTTCATCAGCCTGCTGACCGAAGAGTTTGTCTGTCTGATCCCAACTCGAGCTCTGCTCCTGCGATGTCTTCAACCACGCATAATAAAAGTAATAACAACCACAGCGATGCTAGTAATAGCAACCACAGCGATGCTAATAAAGTCGGTACAGCTCTTCACTGCTCGGTGCAGTCAAGCTCTGCTTCAGCTTTGCCCCCACCCCCCGCTGTTAATAATAACATCAACAATAATAGCGACGACAAAAACATTCGAAATGAGGTGCCACAACCTAAAAGTCCTGAATGTTGGAAAAAGAACACTGTATTGATCGTTGGGGACAGTATGCTGAAGAACATCAACGAGTGGACCCTCAGTAAGAGATACACCACAAAAGTTCGCTGTTTTCGCGGCTCAACTGTAGGCGATCTCCATGATTATATTAAGCCACTCCTACGGAAAAGACCGGATAAGATCATTCTGATAATTGGAACCAACGATATTGAAAATAAAGCAGTTGCAGATTTCCTGAAAGGAATTAAATCTCTTCTTGACATGATTCTGGAGAAACTGCCAAATTGTCACGTAGTGGTTTCAGAGATCATAAAGAGGGCTGAGAAATGCAAAGCAAACACCAATGGTAAGATCAACGAATTTAATAGTGAACTGAACAAGATGAACATTGATATCTTAAGACAGCAAAATATTTTACCGGAACACATCAACCAGAGGGCCTTCACCTCAATCAACATGGAGATGGCCAATTAGCAAGAAACATCATCAGTAAAATAAGATGGTTCTCTTCTTTATGAGAGAAAGAGACTGGACAGGAGGCTAAAACTGTTAACCACCCTAGAACAGAGAGTATAGATATAACAGATAGAGATACAATTTCCGGTCTTCCTAGTGGGGGGGCAGGCCCTTGGTCGCCGAAAAGGCATGGCAATTGGTTCCATCAATGAAAATTGCCTGCTACTTCATATTGATGACGTCAGGCTGCTGATCAAAGATGAAGGGTTTCATATACTTGCAATCAATGAAACCAAACTAGATGGAACAATTGCCGATACACAGGGAGGATAGGGATAGACATGGGGGTGGGGTTGCTGTCTATGTCCGAAACTCTGTTAAGCATCATAGAAGGACCGATATTCCCGAAGGGGCTCTAGAATTTGTTGGTATAGAGGTTGAGCCTATCAAAGCTAGGCCATTCTTCGTAGCGGCTTGGTATAGGCCCCCTTCGGATCCTGTTGATTCATTTACAAAGCTCGAAAGAAATCTGGAATTTTTTGATCGTGAAAACAAAGAAATAATTTTTCTTGGTGATACAAAATTGTGATATATCTTTATTGGAAATTTCTCCAGACAGTGCTACAAACAATGCTAACGCTGCCGTACATATGGCTGCGATCTATGATACGTTTGGTTTGGCTCAACTTATTCAGGAGCCAACCAGGGTAACTTTGGACACTGCCACGTTGATAGATCTCATAGCAACTAGCCATCCTGAAAACATTCCTGAATCTGGGGTCCTAAAAATTGCACTAAGTGACCACTATGCTGTTTACTGCATACGAAAATTTATGGGCTCCGTTAAGCATCAACATAAAAATATCACCACTAGAAAAATGAGAAACTTTGATCAAGAAAGTTTCCTGTCAGACCTTTGTCAGGTGGACTGGGACCAAATAATTGATTCTAGTAGAGATGTAAACGAGGCAGTGAAAAATTGGTCTGCTCTTTTATCATTAATAATAGAAAAACATGCTCCTATGCGAACGATGAAAGTCTCAGATAAGTTGACCCCGTGGTTGACCACTGAGTTCAAAAAACTTGCCAGAACAAGAGATAAGCTTAAGTTTGCAGCTGTAAAAAGTAAGTCTACCATTATTATGGAATCATATAAGCAAGTTCGCAACAGAGTTAATAATCTTAATAAGAAACTCAAGAAAGAATATTTCTCCAAGAAAATTGCTGACAATAAGGGCAATTTGAAAGACACTTGGAAAACAATCAACTTGTTGCTGAATAAAAGATCAAAGACCACAGATGTAGACAGTCTTAAGGTAGATGGTCAGGATGTCGTAGATAATGCTGAAATAGCCCATTCTATGAAAAAGTTCTTCTGTAATGTGGGTGAAAAACTTAGTGATGACATTCCACAGCAGCCTAACCCCCTATTATCTAATGACTATCTTGTAAATCGACTTAGTTCGCAATTCATGTTTGAGACTGTCAATCCCGTTGGTGCAGAGAGAGCTCTGAAGAAAATGAAAACTTCTTTTGGCTTTGGATCGGACGGTATCGCTAGCCATTTTCTCAAAGTCGCATTTCCGGTCATCTCCAGTTCTCTGTAGGATTTATAATCTTTCCATAGAGACTGGGGTATTTCCGGACAGTTGGAAGGAAGCACGTGTAGCTCCTATCTTCAAAAGTGGCAAGGCCGATGATCGTTCGAACTATAGGCCAATATCTGTCTTACCTGTTGTCTCCAGGTTGTTTGAAAAACTCATATATGATCAACTTTACAAGTACCTCAGTATGGCTTTCGACATTTACATTCGGTTGTTTCCTGTTTGCTTAAATGTATTAATGATTGGTACTTCAATATAGACCGGGATAAATATACTGCGATGATTTTCATTGATTTAAAGAAAGCATTTGACACAGTAGACCATCAAATTCTCCTTGAAAAAATGCACCATTACGGGATTGATGGTCTCGAACATCAATGGTTCAGCTCTTATCTCGATAATCGCAGGCAGTGCTGCAAAGTCAACGGTGTCACATCCGATACAGCAGAAATTAATATAGGGGTACCACAAGGATCTTGCCTTGGACCTCTCTTATTTTTACTTTATATAAATGACCTTCCTTTCGCTTTAAAAAAGGCACAAGCGACAATGTACGCAGACGATACAGCGATCTCCTTCTCTTCGGATAGAATTGAAGAGATTGACGTTGTTGTCAATGCAGAACTTGCCTGCCTTGAGAAATGGTTGCAGGGCAATAAGCTTTCCTTGAATGTCGTCAAAACACAAGCCACGATAATTGGTTCAGCCCAAAAGCTGGGGAAGATAAACAAAACGTCAGAAATCATCCCTTGCTTTCAAGTTAATGGGAATGATATCGATCTTGTTCATGAAACGAAATATCTTGGTGTAATGATTGATGAAAATTTGAAATGGGGAAGCCAGGCAAAGTTTCTTCAAAAGAAAGTCTCACGAGCCCTCGGGCTTTTGAAATATGCCAAACAATTTGTCCAAGAAGAGACCCTAAGAAACATGTATTTAAGTATTGTTGAGCCTCATTTGAGCTATTGTTGCTCAGTGTGGGGATGCTGTGGCAATACCAAGCTGAATACCTTGCAAAAATTGCAGAACAGAGCTGCAAGAATTGTCACGAGCAGCCCTTTGGTTTCATCGGCTGCTCCTTTGTTGCAAAGATTAGGATGGCTTTCAGCTGACAGGCTAGTCAACAGAGAAACATCTACCATGGTATATAAGTCCCTAAATGGACTTGCACCCGACAGCCTTTGTCAGATTTTCTCCCGATTATCTAATGTTCACAATCGGGTGTTACGCAACACTAAGTTGGATCTAGCCATACCTCGAGTGAGAACAGCTTATGGCCAAAAGTCTTTTGCTTTCCACGGAGCTGATACATGGAACAAACTCCATTCTGATATTAAATTAGCCCCTTCCATCCAGTCATTTAAAACCAAGCTCAAAAGCTCATAATTGATTAGATTCAAGGAAAGCTGGTTTTACATTTTTATTTTTATTTTCCATTTAAGTTTTTGATGAATATATATATTGTACATTTGTAGGTTTAGTTGGATATTGTAATTAGGTTAGTTTTCATTGTAATTAGGTTAGCTTTATTTTTAGTTGCAGGGTACATTGTAAAACAGTTACTTAAACTGAATTGTAGCCCTGGGTAAACAATTTCAAAATAAAAAAAAAATAAAAGAATAAAATAATGGATTCAATCCATAGTTTTTAAATAAGAAACAATCTATTTTTCAGACCTGAACAAGTTTCTTATAAAATGGGGTATAAAGTGGTATTATTTTGAAAATCGGGGTCTGTGTTTCTTAAATTTGTGTTTCTTATATGCGGGACATTACTGTATTGCACCCAGGAGTGGAGCGCGCGCCGCCCAAAAATAGGGAACAATTTTGGCCTACCCCATTTTACGCCGTAACTCCGTTATGCGAGGGGAAAACGGCCGCGGCATGTAAAAATCGACGGAAAACCGAATTCTGTCACTAAAATACTTTTAATCTCAAATTTATCTCTAAAATTCGCCGAATAACGAGCTATTTTATTTTCAAAGATGTGAGGGAAATTCTAAAAAAATTCACCTTAGGCCCTTTTTGCACCCAAATGGATCGTGCTCGTTATCTTACTAAATGCACTTACAAACCCTGGATTAATGATTAAATACCTTAAAAAGGGGTGAAATAAGGTCCCCAAAGTGTTTGTTTTTAGTTCCTCAATTCATATACTTCAGAATTAGCGCTAGAGCAACGACCATTTTCGTCGATTATCGTTGCCTAGCAAACTGCAAATCCATAATGGGGCGAATCTTGCCTTATTTTGGCAAGATTCATCCAAATGTATCAGGGTGTTCATTCGGCTTCGTGACCAGCGTATGACGTCAGAACACCCTGGGAACGAGGTTGGCCTTCGACAAGCGCTTGTGGGCCTAATGAGGAGAGTTCTGAGAACTCTGGGCAGGTCAATGCGTTTTTTCTGTAGGCTTGCAAATACGACAATGGAAAACTGCTTGGGTCAAAAATTAATTGCTAAGTCATCAGGTTTGCATCGAAACAATGCTCTTAATGATGTGTTTGTGTTTCCATTGCAGATTCAGTTCTAGTTGAGGAGGGCAGAACACAGAAAGCATGATGCTGCAGTTTGTGCACAAAACCAAGGAAGGATTACAAGGATCTGCTTCATTGCCCCAGAAATCAACAGGACTGATATAATTGCAAATATCTAACATGATATGTAGGGTCTGCCGGGGTAAAACGGGGTGACTAGGGGCAGTTACAGAGCCAGGGGATGATATGAGGGGGTAAATACACCCTCATTTTCAAAAAGTTGGATCAAATTTTAATTGAAATATGTAATAAAATTGTTTGGGGATACCATTTATCCCCCCAGTCGGAAATTTGGGAATTTTACCCAATCACTATGTTGTGTCTGGCTCTGCCACTGAGCTGGGGGTAAAATGAGTAACATTGATACGCAGAAAGCAAAATATCATGAACTGCTTAACCAAAATTCACAACATCAAGGAAGTTAATTCAAACAGTTGTGTTGTATCTGGAGAAAATCTATGAATCAATATTGCGATTGAATTCATTCAAATGCTCTGCCTTGCCTGTTTCGCCCCTCGTTTATTTATTTAGCCCAGAATACATACAAAATTTTGGAGTTCGTAGTCTTCTCGTCATGCCGTATTTTTCCGTTTTGGTGTTTATCCAAAAATGTCAAACATATGAAGAAATAAAATAAAAAAAAAATAAAAATATGAGCAAGAGGATTATAAAAATGATACAATGACTACTCAAAAGATATAGATAATGTCGAACATTGTTACAAAGTAGTGAAAATTGACATCAATTTATTAATTAACTTCTATTTTGATAGATTGTACCAGGTTGGTCCCATTGTTAGGTTATTGTTCTCATGTGACCCCATTGTAACTTAGGTTTATAGGTAGGCCCAAATTATTGTAGAGTATATTTCTGATGAAGCGAAGGAAAAACGTCATTTGAGTGTACTATACTTTAGAAATTCTATTTTGAAAAGTAAGCATAGGACCTATTTCGTTGCCCTGAATGGCTTCAAAGAAACTTTAGCTATTTCGTTATATTTCTACCATTGAACTTTTCTGAACGGTAGAAATATAACGAAAGAGATTCATAAACTGAGGTTTTCTTAAAAATTGTTTCATGTTACGTCAAAATATTTAGAATTTATCATGGTGCCAAGTTTTTTCAAATTTTTTCTTGAATTCCTAAAAACAAGAACAATACTTTGATTCTGATTGTCTGCAAGGCATTATTTCTCACAAAACTAGTGCATCTTACAAATCATGCATTTTTCAAGGGACAAATGGCAACAAAACAATAGCACTGCCCTCAAGCCTCAAAACTTTCCACTTGCCACTTTAGCAAGCTTAAAGGAGGAAGAAATGGCTAACCTTTGAACTGGTAATAACAGTAACGCAAAGGAGTAACAGTATAATCTTCACCTTATCAGCAACCATACAAATATCTGATTTGTACTCTGGATAAAGTTTCATTCTCGTTTGATGTATCAATGAATTCGCGATTAATCTAGTTGACTATATTAATGTAGAAGCTAATACTCACCAAGCTGTTTCGTTAGTTCACAAGTTGGCAGAATGAACAAATCACTTCCTTGATGTAGCTTGAGCATCACAACCTTGTACGCAAAAGGAACAGTCATCAAACATAACATGACTTTTCAAATATCAGTTAAATGTAGCACAGATCAAAAAGGCTTGCTAACTCCAGTTTTAGTGTTTTAGTTGATAATTTCTTTTTTTTACCTCGCTATTTGATATATTGTTTGACAATTAACTACATAAATCAATGACCTGTTAGCACAACTGACTGTATCAGTTTCACGATGCAGTTTTTGTCTTCTCACTAGGAATTTGACTTATTTCATGATCACAACTTGAATCAGTAAGTAATGCTACTGTTGTACAAATTAGCTGCTGACTTTGAAACCTGTATTCATTGCAATTCGACCCAATGATAGATAATGCCCATAGTTTGTTTCATGGACAAGAGTCTGATTCATATCTCACTGTATTTCAAAGCAAAGGCATCAGGAAACTACATGAGTATGCACATATAGAAAAAGGGCAAAAGTTCACAGTCTAGTGAAGGTAAAGGCGAAATGGGGCTTTAGTTAGACTGATTACTCGAGTCCTCTGTACCCCTGCAGTATACCTTGGTCAACAGGGAATCATAATGAAACAGTGAAAAGGCATAGGTCTGAAGAACACAACAATAACACGAAACAAAACTAAAATTAGCCTTGCATAACGGACCCATCATATTAAACCCATAAACGAAACAAAACACTTGAAATCTGTAGAAAGAAGACTGTTAACTCCTGTAAAAGAACAACAACCAAAATAAACATGTAACAAGAGAACAAACTGTTAAATCCTGCAAGAGAAAACCAATATATCTTAAAACCTGAAGGGAATGAAATAGTTTAGTAACTCACCAGTAACTGCGATAAAGACCAACGTTGAATAACCAAAAACGCATTTCATCGCACACTCACCATTTCAGTTCGTGCGAAGAACAAATTAATGACAAAAACAGGCCACTTTTATTACCAGACGAACAAAAGAAAATTGAAAATCACATGCCAATAACGCTTAAGCCACTCATTGGCTAAACTAAATCAACAGCCGCCAAAGATCAAAGCCTTTGGCGCCAAATCAGAACACTTGCAACATGAAAACACACTCCTTCTGTCGGCAGAGGGAGGGATCTCGAAGTTTAATAAACACTGCTTCTAAAACCTTCAGTTGGAAGGCAGAGCTTGTCCTATTCAAAATTCGGAAACAATTCTCGTTATTGTTGCTACCACACTCGTTACTACTCAGTAAATAAGTACCAATGGCAGAATCACTTGGCGTACTTGTGGAACGGTCAGGCAGTGGTTTACTTACTCAGGTGTATCGAAAGCCCACATTTATTGGACAGCATGATAGGTGGGACTCATCTAGTCCTAAGAAATACAGTTTATTCTGGGGTAATTTTCGCGTCTCTTCGTATGCTGCCTAAAGTCCAAAAGGAGGTCATACCTGACATTAACTGGAGTGATGTTGTTTATGAATTTATGTGCGAGTGCAATGCTCGCTGCGTAGGTAGGACTTCCCAACAACTTGTTGATAAGATGAGACAAAACGTGCCCCTAGCAATAAAGAAAGGTAATGACAGGCAGGTTTAACGGTCGGTGTCAACCAAAACGAAAATGTAAAGCTGGCCTGGTTAAACAAGAAAGTGATTCTGCCATTGGTACTTATTTACTGAATAGTAACTAGTGTGGTAGCAACAATAGCCAGAATTGTTTCCAAATTTTGAGTAGGGCAAGGTCTGACTTCCACCTCAAGGTTTTAGAAGCGGTGTCTATTAAACTTCGAGATCCCTCCCTCTGCCGACAGAAGGAGTGTGTTTTCACGTTGCAATTGATCTGATTTGGTGCCATTTGACTTTGATCTTTGGCGGTTGTTGATTTAGTTTAGCCAATGAGTGGCTTCGGTGTTATTGTAAATGCAAAAACAAACTTCTTGTACGCGTGTTGCACGATGTTTCACTAAAAACAAACAAATAACAGTATAAATAATCGAGCTTTGAACAGAGTTTTATTTTGTACGACGTTTCGGGCTCAAACCCATTATCAAGTGTTATTGGCATGTGAATTCAATTCTCTTTTGTTCGTCTGGAAATAAAAGTGGCCCGTTTTTATCGTTAATGTGTTCTTCGCACGAACTGAACTAGTGAGTGTGCGACGAAACGCATTTTTGGTTATTCAACGTTGGTCTTTATCGCAGTTACTGGTGAGTTAATAATTTATTTCATTCCCTTCAGGTTTTAAGATAAATTCGTTTTTCTCTTGCAGGATTTAACAGATTGTTCTTTTGTTACAGGTTTACTTTGGTTGTTGTTTTTTTAGGGGAGTTAACAGCCTTCTTTCTATAGATTTCAGTGATTTGTTGTGTTTATGGGCTTAACATGATGAGTCCGTTATTTAAAGACCCTTTACTGACCAGCATCCTTTCAGCCTTCGAATGCCGTTCTCCACAGCTTCGACTCGTTCGTGATAGTTTCTGACATCCAGAAACTATCACATTTGTAATCCGTCTTAATCTTCAGCTGAAATCGCGTAAATGGTCAACAAATTTATATCAATAGTCTCTTTGGTTCATAAACAATGTATTTAAGCATGTATTTTGGTTCTGGATAATCAGAGTTGTGGGAATTAGACGAAAGAATTTTGGGTTACAATGGCTGAGAGAATGACCAAGGAGTAGAGAGAAAATTATCTTATTTACGGAAATGATTGCAGGCAATAAACTAATAAAATAAATGCATTCGAAACGCAAGGATTAAAACAGAGAAATGTAATGAACTGCACAGTACCAGGCACATTGGATTGGACTCTTTCTTGTTCAAGCAACGACGGGAAAATATGCCAGAATGAGAACAGGTAGGTGAGAGTTTATCAATTCAATGTGGTCTTCTTCCTCTTAGGAAACATATCTATATTTCTCCAATATCCACTTAGCCTTGGTGCAGAGATCTGGAAGTAATCCTTCATCAGTACTGACTTACCGCCATAATTTGTGTGCGATCGAATAAGCAACAGACTTATTACATCATTATATCCATCACTATTGACGAAATGGCAGCAGTCTTGTTACGATGAACGATAACTTGGACTCGTTGTAATCAGTCTATGTATAGCCCAATAACTTTTGTAAACAATAATAAAGGCGCGCAAAGGGTGCCGGTCAGTAAAGGGTCTTTAAGGCTATTTTCAAAGTTTGTACCACAAATAATTTGAAACAGATCTAGCTAAAGACAGTCTGTCACGCATCTGATTGGATGATAAGTATAATACAAGGAAGAGAGGAGAATTGAATGGCTGCTGATCCTGATCACTTTATACGGCTGCAACTAACAATCAATCTTTCTTTGTTCTAAATGCACAGAATCACAAGGGGATCCGTTGTGTTTAGCCATGACTTTATTGCAACCAACCAGATGCGTGATACACTATGCCTTTAACTAACAAAATTGCCCAAGATCTTTGATTGTGTTTATATCAAAGCATCTTTCATTAAAAGACACGAAACCAAAAACTTCAAAACACCATCCAGACACTACATACCTCGGATCTAAGCTTCAACGATCTTTTAAGGCGAGCATACGTTGTGCTGCGTTTATTCAACGGATACATCTCGCAATGTAGGTATTCTCTACCATTCTTCATCACTACTAAAATTAACAAGGAAATCAATTGAAACGTGCCTGTTCCCAAATATAACGTTATCTGTTAGAAAAGGTCAGCCTAAATAATCTTGAAGTCGCTACTATTAGTCCTCTAGTTTTGGACAAATCAAGGATATAGGTTGGATTGCTATCTTTTGCAAATAGCCAGTATTAGCTAAATAGCTATTTGAAAAAAATACAGAATACATCACACAAAGTATCAAAAGTGACGTCCCACAATCTATTTAATGGAGCTGTAAAACCGAAGTCAGACAGAGCTTCTCGTGACTGCTTAAAAACCTGGTAGAAAACAAGTCCAAACATTTAAGAAACTGGGTAGCAGCCACAGACATTAGTTTCTTATGAAAAAATATGAGGGTATTAAAATTTTCTGGTATTTATCACCTGGTGCGTGTGGTATTTGTGTTTTTTGGGGGGCCAAACACATCTTTGCCTTCAATAAATTCCATGACTGCCTCCTGTTACTTAACTCCACCCGTCATAATAGATTTGAGATATAAACAGACCAAGAAAGATAATTTCTGGCTGTCCGGAGCTTCCGATCAGCTAGATCATTGCATTGTTTGCTATTTTACCTTTATTGTCATATTCCGTAGGTACGCTGAGAAACATTATTATGGTTGTTCTAACGGGAGGTACGCCCTTTCATCAACGTCTATTGGATAAGACATATCGCTATCTATGTTTCACTGTTAAATTGGCCCCCGTCGTTCTTTTCTCTCAGAAAATCAGTATTTTTCTTTATTTTTGGTCAATAATCATGATCGAAGGTGCCGCCTGCCGCCCCCAAAATTAGCCGGCTATCCAGCTGTATGCTGTTCAGTAGAAGTCGTCAGTTTCTTTCTTGCAAGACGATTTTGGCTTGCCCATATACCCGAATATCTTTTAAAGATCGCTAAAATAAGAGATGACGCACTATTTAAACATATTTTAATGAAATAGTCTCAACGGCTCTCCTTTTGGCATATTTTCTTTGGCCCCTTAACACAGAAAGTACATGTCATTTCAAAGCAAGACCAAAGATAAATGCCAAGACGGGCATGTCCTTAAATGCGAGCTATATGTTGCGATTGTCGTATTACTCAAGGTCATTCCATGAAGCAACTGTAAACATAAATGCATCGTAATGATCATTTATTCATAGATATATCAGTTTGCCCTTACACTTATCAGTAAACAAGATTTGTCAGTGAAAAGGAAAATGTTCTTTACGTTACCTTTGGGATCCTTCGAATCAAATGGTGTGGTATTGAATAACACTTTCGGCAACGATTCTTTCAACTTTGACATCTTCATTTTCATCCGCATGCTTATATGGTCACTGAAATGCATCGTAAATGATCTCAAGACTGATTACGACTTGAAACTAAAATTTACCTCTACAATACAAAAAATAAAACAAAAAATAACAGAAGAGCGAAGAATGCAGTCTTGCATCGATCTTACCGCATCTGCATTAGAAACTCGCCGGTAGATATTTTCTTAACCCTAATTTGGTTGGGGGGCAAATTTGCCAACCCTCTGGTAGATTTCTTTTGACAATTCTGCAAGGAGGAAGTTTATGGCAATGAAACGCTGACTTTTCGCAGCTACCTATTGTGCTACCGGGTGTCCAAAAAGTACTCCTGTTTGAAAAATCATCAAAATTATAAGGCCGATCTTCAAATTTCTTTTTCTTTGCAAGTACGGCAATGACCAAACAATCTTTTTTCTTTTTATCTTTTCCGGGCTACCTGGTATTGTGATTGGTTTTAAAATAAGACAATTTAGCTCTTGCTAGGGCTGCCTGATTTTGAAGAATGCTGCAAAAGGCATTGACGATTACTACATTAATTAAAAAAACCTTCTTGTTGCGTGTAGTGCAATTGTACAATGATAAACAAGTAAATAAAGTAAAATATAAGTACTTTGATGCGAATTGAAATGAGCACGACATTTCGAGCATAGCCCGCGGTATCAAGCAAAGAAATATTCAAATATTTAAAGAAATCTATTTCTTCGCTTGATAACGGGCTATGCTTGAAACGTCGCGCTTTTTTCAATTCGCATCAAAGTGCTTATATTTTACTTTATTTACTTGTTTTACAATAATTTCACTTTTCATATTAATCTTCCTGTTTGGTCATAAATCTCAGAAAGAAAAGCAAACTAATATTGTAGACTCTAAGGAAAATGAAAAATCTCGAATTTATGGCTCATAGGTAAGAATAATGATGTTGCTTAAAGATTATCATGAGGTTTTTAACGACGTTATTTCATACACTTGAAATAACGAAAACACACATTCCGCATTCCTTAAATAATTTGGGATCATCGACAAAGAGATCAAAAAGGAAATCTTATGATACAGTAGGTTAGATAATCGAATATTCGTGAGTTTTCAAATGGGAGTACACCTATAGTCTCATGGAGATATTTGACAAAGGAAGGGGAAGGCAGATCATCTTCCTGGACTGACCCTTAAAACATCACAAATTTACGAACTACAATTTTCGCGAAAAACGTAGCAAAATTGCAGTATTTGGCAAATTTCTTTGCATGGTAGCATTATTGATGAAGTTCATCATAATTCTTATGTTTGGATGGAAATTTTACTTCAACTTGCTGTTAGCGCATTTTTCCTGATTTTGGCCCATTCTGCCGCTTTTCTTGACCACGCAAAGAAAAATGATGACGCAAAGAATAACGACGTCTAAATTGGGTTAATCTTTAATCTTGAGTTGAAGAATTAATCTTTATATTTCTAGGAAGAACGCGCCTGGAGCTATTAGCATACGAAATCTGCTTGCTCCACCTAATGTAAGTCAAGAGTTAGGTGTCTGTCTATTTTTCACTGGGGCCAAAAAGTGCATTTCAAGCGAGAGAATAACGCATGGATAATTTTCTGCTGCTGCTGACAGCTACAATAACAATAACAATTGCAGCATGAATGACTACCTTTCAAAAATTGAGAACTGAAGTGATTCCTAATTCTTTAGGCAGGCAGATTTTACGTTTCTTTAGTAAGGACCACTTTGCTCGATATCAAGAAATGATTCGGAATTCTAGGGGACCAACTACTCCTGAAATATGCATTGACTAGCACTGAGGTGGTAAAAGTCAAACATATCTCACTGCATTTTTAGAACAGATAAAGGTGTATGTACCTAAAAAACATGGTTCCTCAAAACATACATTAGCACATACTGGGTGAACCAGAAACAAGTTTCCACATTTGAAAATTCATAGCAACAAGAGTACTGGATGGATTGGAATGAATCAATATTTGCTTGACAGAAAAACTTTGTGGTTGCAGAATGACTGAAAAAGCGATATTAATATTCTGGAACGATATTAATATTTTCTTTCAAAAATCAATCATATTTGGATCCTTTGACTTTTTTGTGAATGCATTCAACCTGCACGTTGAATTACCGCAGATCTGTTTGTCAAACTTTACCAAAATTTCACTATGACATCCAGGGCCAATTTTCTTCAAAAAGCAACGTCCTGTGAAAAAGAAAACCCTCCAATGCCACGCAAAATTCATTTCTCTTTCTTTTGAGCTTAAGTTTGGTATATTTGTTGTTGTCGTTACAAAGCCTTTAAAAAAGGCGCAGGCTAACTATGAATTTTGCACCCATTATTTTGGTTAGACCAATATGTCTCCACTTCCATTTTTCAACCTTTTCACGGCTCTTGGCTGCCTTGCCATCCGAAATTTCTCGATTTTCTATTAGCATATTCATATCTTCATGCAAAAATCACCACTCCCATCAAATTTTAGCTTTTTGTTGTTTTTAGGGTTTCATTCAACTTGCACCCCAGACATTCCCCGATCATTTCGTCAAATTTTACGGAAATCCAACTGCTTCATTAGGAGTGTATTTTTCTTGCAGAAATGTCAGGATATAAAATAGTGAAACCTTCTAAGCCACGTAAAAGTTATCTGCCTTTCTTTTGATGTAATATTTGAGATGCTTATCATTGGAGTTTGTGAGCCTATTAACTAGGCGCGGGAAAGGTTCATCTCTCGCCCCCTTCATTTTGATTAGGCCAGACAGTCTCCGCTATAACTTTTAATGCTCTCTCATTGCTCAGAGGTGTTTTTTGGCCTGTCATTCATGTATATATCATCATTCACCTCATAGCAGAAAATAAGATACTAAAATCCTAAATTTTGTAGCCTGCGTGCAGACTCAACTCCTCGAAAGTATAGAGTCTGCGCAACAAAGTCCATTTAGCCTTTCCATGACTCAGCAGAAATGAAAGCCTCGTTTTCGTTTGTCTTCGCGAGCGGTGACTTCGCGCGTTGCGTTCAGATACAAAGAAGGAGATTGAGGGGCGAGATGTCTTGTCATTCTTCCAGCATTTCACTTCGCCGATTATGCATCTATGAATGCTTTACTTCAACGTCTTATCTTGGAAATGATACTGCCATTGTTCACTTTGTGGAAAGTTGATTTAGAATTTGGTGCTAACGCGACAATGCTCTTTCATTGAATAGCAGTTATTGCCCGGACACTGCTAGAGAGTGCTAGGCCCGCTGCAAAATACAAGTGCCGAGGGACCGTGGGCCGGTTGAAGAACAACCTTCCATCAGCCAAATTCAGTAAAAAGGAAGGATATTGTTTGCACTGCAGCAAATAGGGGGAACGTTGTCTTTCAAGCTGCAATCTTTATTACAGCCACTGGGCTGCCAGATGCCTAGAGCAAGCAATTACTGCATTGCCTTTGAAAATGTTAGAGTGGCAGATTCTCACTTGTGGAACACTTTTTTGGGAACATACTGGCAACATAATATCCCAATTGGGGCAATTGATACCAGAATGTATTAAGTGTGGCTCTGGCCTGGAGGGAGGTAGGGTGACTTAAGGACAGAATTGCCAAAATTTGCTTTCGGACCCAATTTTTATGATGATGCTTGATGGAAAAGTACCCATTTTTAATAATTGTTCTGTCAAGTTCAGCCAATAATCCTACCCATGTTTCAGCAAAATCTGCCTAAAAGGATCCTTGTAGGAGAATGTTGAGTCCGAAAACTCACCTGTATGAGGGGCTCTTGGAAAAAGTAATCCCTAACTTAGTTTCAGAGAAATTTTTGTTAAACTCTCTTTCTGTGAACATTTAACAAAATAAGAATTTCAAGGCCTTATGTTCATCCAGTATGAGAATAATTACTTGTCACAAGATCTTGTACATACTCTTTTTGAAAAATTGTCAATAAAAAACATTGCCCCCAAAGCAGAATATTCTAATCACAAAATCATTGGAGCTTCCACCCGGGGGGCCTGACTGGAATCATTACGAAATGCACAACAAAGTCCATTGTATATAAACAAGGGCTAATCGTTTTTCTACTCTTGTCCCTGAAATCTTGCACTGAGGTTCTTTGGTGCACAAGTTTCCAACCAAGTAGTGGGGCAGATTCTTTGGGTCAGGGATGCCTCTCAGACTGTTACCATTCTGGCATTCTGTTACCAAAAAATTACACACTCCAATTAAAGTACAATCATTTTTATAAGAAACCTTGGTAAGAAAGTCTAGTGAGAAACTTTCAACTTTTGGTATAGGAAAACTCACTTCTTTATATCAGGTGAGTCAAAAAAGAATCTCCATTTGGAATGCCACTGCTCCCTTGAATATCAAAGCAATAATAATGAAATCGGTCTTGTTTTATTGCCAATATGTTCAGTTAGGCTCAGTAATTTGCCTGGCTTTTATCAGCCATTCCTTCCCGTGGATGTGGGAGATTTTTTGCAGAGAGCCCCTTCCAAAGACCTTCAAAAAAGTGAAAACAATGAGCAAATTTTCTTGGTTTCCTTCTTAAAAATGATGACACTCACATGTATTCATGCATTTTGTCTCCTTGGGGGGATGTAATTCCCCTGAATAGGTCATTGATACCAGGGGAAAGACTCGTTCATCCTCCCAAGAGGATAGCATGTGAGCTAGAGTGTGCAGAAGTCATTGCTGTAAGGCCAATGTAAGGCAGAGATGTTATGGAAATTTGCTCATGATTTTGGGCACGTTTTAAAAGTTTCTTGAAGAGTTTTCCCTGTATATTATTTAGGGGATAAGTAAAAGGTTGAGAAGTCCCATTTTAGAATTAACATATTCAATATGTATAGAATATCCCAGCAAAGCTAGCCTGCGTGCAGACTCTACTGATTCCCTGAAGAGAAGTGGGCTCCTCCTGAAGGAACCTCACTTCTCTTCAGGGAATCAGTAGAGTCTGCATGCAGGCTAAGCAAAGCAGGATGTATATTATTTACAGAAGAAACTTTTCAACACCATTGCATACAGTCAAGAGTCTGTAAGGAGGTGTCATTTAAAGCTGCAACAAAATAACCACGACTGCTTCCTGTTGTTTGTTCAGGGTACTGTGGCCTTTTATATTCTGAATGTTATGTACTGCACAGCCATGCTTTTATCATTGTATCCTAACCAGCTGATTGAAGCAAAAAATAATATGAGAATATCCACAGTTTATTGAAATTAATAACTCTTGCTAATATCTACTGATTTTGCTACAACTGCTCACATTTAAAAACTGGTGCATCTAAAACATCCAGGAGCAATTTTTTTAGCAGTTTCTTTTGCACTATAGCAAATGGCTATTTACTGCAGCAGTAAGGAAGTCTAAACCCTGCAGAATTTTTTCAAGGATAGTGACTCTTGCACACTAGCAACACTTCTTCTAATTACCAAAATGCAAGTTAATGGGGGGGGGGGGCTTTTTATAATGCCATGATGATCAAGTTGACGGTTTATATTAATATTTGGGAATACAACAACAAACTCACAAAAGTATCATCAGAAAATTTGTGTGTACATACCGGGTGTCCCAAAAAAAACGCAACAGATTTGATCGGGACTAGCGACAAGGATTTAGGTCCAATAGATCCAAAATGATTTTTTAGATAATCCTCAATAGCTAACTTGAAGATAGATACCTTGTTTGTTGATATTGGTGCATGGAGAGTTGGGATATTAATCTTGAAAGTCCAAATTTGCTTCCATCTCGAAACCAAAGGTTTCGGGTTTGGCCATCCTGAAAACGCGCTTGAGGAATCCCCTCAGTCATATACAAAGCGTAGTAGTGTGAGCATGCTAAGGCACACATGTTTAGACACTTATTTCAATTGAAATTTGAAAGCTGAAAATTGACAAACATAACAATGCCGAAGGGAAAATTCACAAAGGAATATATTTCTTCAATCATAGTGCACCTGCAAAAGAGCCAAGCACGAATGAGCATTTTCAAGGTTCTCATCCATGGATAATTTTCCCTTGGGTATATTTAATTTCTTGTTTCGTAATTCGAAGAAAGATTATACAATGAAGATTGCAGGAATTAATTAATTTTTCACACCAAAACAAACTACTTTGCGGATTTCTTTCTTTTATGAGACGGATGCAATGCTAACTTTTGGAAACTTTCAAAGCATAAAAAAAGATGTTTTTTCAGGACAAAATTGATGAATTTGATTGAATTTCTATTCAAATATTTTCATCAGAATGTGGCTTTATTCTCCTATTTCAGGTTAATTCAGGAGATTCCCAAAAATAGCGCGTTTGCAGTTTAGGCTAAAAGCCACAAGCTCTGGTTTGGAGGTTCAGGCAAATTTGAACTTTCAAAATTAATCTTCCAACTTTCCATGCACCAATATCATCAAACAAAGTATCTATCTTCAAGTTAGCTATCGAGGATTATATAAAAAGTTATTGTGGATTGATTGGACCAAAATTCTTGTCGCTAGTCCCGATCAAATTCGTTGCATTTTTTTTAGGACACCCGGTATAATGCTAATAAAATGAAGAAACAGATTATTTGCCAACTGAACATGTTCTCCTGTTTCTTGGCCTTTCAATCCATATATTTTTGAATGAGTTGTTGTGTGTATGAAAGAAGCTGTTTGCTGTTGCTGACTATAATTTTGATAGTGTTTGGATGAACATAATTGAAGAATTTTAGACAACAAAACTTAAGACAAGTTTTTCAAGGAAACAAAAACAGTGTCAAAGCAAATATCAACTTTTTGCAATAAGGAATAAAACTGAAATAGGTGCCATGCTGGGGTCAGGCTTAACAAATAACTTTCAAAGTACCAAAACACTAGAAATAACTTTGTGCATTGTAGAAAATATTCTCTGCCTTTTCTATGTTAAGACAAGAACCCTTTTTGACTTGCACCTCCTTTTCTGTCTGCAATGAGCTACAATGCCTGCCAAAAGCCTTGAAACACCTTTTTATAATGTTGCCCTGTTTGCGATTTCCCCCTCTCCCCCTCAAAACAATGTATTGTTCAGTCATGATAAATGAGGATAACAGAACGATTCACCACTCTGATGGAATCCTGCAACAATAATCTTGCAAATCAACATTGTTTTGTGGGTGAGGGGGTGCTGAAACTATTCGCTTGGATAGAAATGCGGATTATCAAGACATGGTCTTTAGTGTTCCAAGGAATTTTAGCAGGCATTATACCAGATTATACCATGAAAAGGCACCAAAATAAAGCTGGCAGCAGCTACTTAAAAAAAATCTGTCTAACATGAAATAAGCCGACGTCAAATGTTGCTATGGGATCGCGGGGAACTTCTGTCTTGTGTGCGCTTTCTGTGCGCTTTCTTTATTTCAGTGCCAATTAGCAGAGGTAAAACGTTAATCAATTGCTTTAACGAGCTTGACTACCTTTCTTTCTTTCTGACTGACATCGGAGCCCCTTCTTAGATGTAATCAATTAGAAATTCATTTGCATGTATAATTGGCAATTTCTAGCCAAGCAAGAAATGTTCTTTTAAACACACAAAAACACCTGGGCAAATAAGGTCTTCGCAGTAAAATTGTTTATAAAAATCCCTTCACACTGCTTGGATGCCTTTCAGCTTGTTTATGGCAATCAAAACATGAAGACCCATTTCAATGAACTTCATCGAATGTATGTAACACAACAACTGTCACTTGAAAATGCAAAGGAATTCTTGTCATAAATCTTTCTTTACCGAGCATTCACTCGTACAGTAATAAAGCATTCCTGCTTTGCTTCCGAGGACCGAGCGATGTGTGGATTTTAGCTACTCTGAAACTGATCTCTTTGAGCTTCAACACATTAATGCCTCATATCAAAGTCTGCAGCTAAGAACCAAAAAGTTATCAGGTCGAGCAATGCGGTCCATAACAAATCAGAAATCAAGATAGGAAGTCATGGCCTAAAAGAAAACGAACAGCGACTATTTTTGGCCTGTTTTTCACTTCTCGCAACTCTCTCGTCTTGTCTGTGCAGTGCAAGGACTTGAAGAAGTTCTTCCATTGCAAAAACATATCAGAATCTTGAATCGATCTTCAAAGCAAGCTTGCAATGCCATGATCAAAGCTGAAATACTCTTGCCCTTCCTTGAATATCGCAAGGAAGATCTCCCCTGTCTCTCCACACAGCTTCGCACTTCGCGATCTTAAGAGAACTATCGACCGCGCGGCATAATCCGCATTACGCCACTTTATCAAACAATGAGTTCATTTTTCAACCAATCAAAATGCTCATTCACTTCTCAAACTTTCTTGAGAAGTTAGCTTGATTGGTCCAGAAACAATGAGATCAACAAAAGAAATATCGCGCGGTCGTTCATCATATCGAGGCGGGAAAGGCTAAATGGACTTTGTTGCGCAGACTCTATACTTTCGAGGAGTTGAGTCTGCACGCAGGCTAAAATTTTGTAACTCCTCGGGTCAAATTTTGGACAATTCAGTCCTGTGACAAGAAATCTCTCTTCCCAAAACGGCTTGTCAACCTGTTTGATGTTTGGAAAGTTGTTCCTAATAAGGGTAAATCAATACCATATATGGGGTTCGCCAGAAAAAATTATGACCGGTGTTCAAAAACACTTGATACCCGACCTTTTAAAATTTTGTTATGAATACAAATTTTTGGTAAGGAAAATCTCTGATAAATTTTCTTCAAGTGTGGCTCAGATATGTTTAAACATGTTATATTCTTCTTTCGAAAAAAAATGACGCCAAAGTGCGAGAAAAAATGCTGCTCCTATAGAAATACTGTTACCATCAGAACGAGGCTACGAAAGTCGAATGAGGGGTTGTCGGGCGTGGATTCTATGTCAAAATCAAATTCGTTTTATGATTCGAGGTACATATACCTGTAAGCAAATGAAAGAAGGAAAAAAGTTTACCTAAGCAGTGGAACATGGATTAACGTGTCCCTTGCATGGGATATCACTCTGACATCAGTAAGGCTTGTCAACTTATGAAACAGCTTTCCTGTCCATACCTCTTGTGCTTTCTCAAGTTCACCAGCAAAGGATGTGTCTGCAGCTAATGAAAGAAATTATGAGTCTAGAGAACAAGGACAGATTTGGTAAGACAATAGCACGAGTTGGTTTTGATTGACATCGCAATTCAAAGCCATTAGCGATCGCAGACAAGGAAATTCTCTCAACCATATATTAAAAACAAGCAAAGCCGCAAAAGTTTCTCTGAAATTCAGGTAGCTAGCTCGCTCGTTGTGCATTCCAGAAACAGTTTTTAAGAGCAAACAAGAGCATATATCGAAAGAAGAAGGATATATCTACACATTTTCTACCTCGGGCATCCAATTTCTTTGGTTCAGAGGCTGAGCAGTAGGTGCTTTAATTAGTGTAGATGTATCCTTCTTCTTTCAATCTAGCTACTTGGGTCTCAGAAAGACTTTTGCAGCTTTGTTTGTTTTGAATTTTTGGTTGAGAGAATTTCCTTTGTCTGCAGTCGCTAATCGCTTTGAATTGAGGTGTCCATCAAGCGCAACTGTTTCTATTGAATTACAAAATTTGCCCTTGTTAGTCTAGAGAAATACAATTCTCTATATAAGTCCCGTTTCTATAATCATCAAATCTAGCAAGGTAATACGGGAAAACCCTGCCAACAAGAATGCACTTTTTTAAACAAACTGACTGTGTTCTTGTGAATGTGGTGCTCTTCCTGCATTTAGGGTGAAATGCCTTTATGACTATGGCACTAAGGCACAAGTAAACTATGCCTTAATATAAAGGGCCAATTGATTCCATCAAGCGAAAGAGTAAAACAGCTATGTAAAAAGGTCAGCCAAAATGTGCATGCATTTGGAAGGTCAAAAGACCATATTTAGGAGAACAAAAGTCAAAGTTACTTTCAAACTCAGTGGTAATGTCGAACTTTCTGTTGCCCTCTGATCATCCTTTTCAAGCGCTTTGATGGCATGCTTCACCTTTTCTCGGATGTGGTAAGGGACACGCCTCTGCGGCTCCGCAGTTGGTTGAACAGTTTCATCGATATTTAAAATGATCTTTAGTCCCTTCAGTTTCCCTAGTCCATTGAAAACCTCTTTGTTGTTTTCAAGAATTTAAATCAAATCCTTGTCCTTTGTTTTAGGGAAAGTAGGCGTTTCTCTTGGGAGTTTCTGTGTGGACAGCCTATTCAAATGAAGGCTTATGAGACCTAATTCTTGTGCCGTCTGTGCACTCATCAAATTTCCACTATTATCATCTTCAGCAACAAAGAAAGTTGCAATAGTAAAACGTTTCTTTGTTTGCACCAGAGCTTGGAAGTTGCCAATGAATTGCACGGGTTGCGATGATTTGTAGGGAAAAGCTTTAGTTGTTGTGAGATTAAGTGTTACATCAAACATTTTCAAGAATGTTCTGCGATCAAGTACGTTGATAGATGCTCCAGTGTCAACCATTATATCAAAGGAATGTCCCGAGACAGTGATCCTATTATAGGGCCAAGCTAGCTGCTTGCTACAAACAGGATACAAATATTCTTCACTTTCAGATTCAGATTCTGAATGAGCAAGAGGACTAATATTTTTGCTGAGCTTGGAGCGAGCAGTTTTTCTGTACTGAGGCTTTTGAGGCTTGTGGCTATCTTTCGATTTTCCACGACAAACGTTGGCGAAGTGATAGGATTTTCCACAGTAATTACATCCTGTCATAATGTTGCAGTTTGCAAAAGATAAATGCAGTTTAACCTAAATAAGGCTTTAATCAAAATATCCTCGCTAGATACTAAAATCGAGCGACGCTCCAGTGCGCTAATGCGCCTAAACGCAAAACATAATAGGTCCTTTGTTTACGCTAACTCAATCAATTCAATGGTTTCTAAAGAACGTGTCAAATTCATAGAATGCAAAACAACGCTAGAAGCATAAACAACAACAGATTAGTTTCACCACATTCTCCCCCGATGGAGAAAGTCACTCATAATCTTGAATCCCGTATCTATCAGGCTTCTTGCGCAATCGAGTAGAACGGCGAAGTTGCTGAACAGGTTCCATATTGCCATCAGCATTCTCAAAGATTGGGGTGGGAATTTGATCAGTATCTGATTGCTCGAGCTCAGCTACATTGTTTTCATGAAGCAGTTTTGTATTATCTCCAACTGTTGCATTATCTGCATTCAAAGTACCTCTCGGGCAAGGTGCAAGGTCTGTGAGGGAAACTGATGATTCTCGGCCATCTTTATAGCGAATATGAGCATACGTTGGATTAGCATGAGTCAGCTCAACTTCTTCCACTAGATCATCCTGTTTACTGGAACGCACAAACTTTCTCAGAAGGACTGGACCTGGTGATAACCATGAGGGTAGGGATACTCCTTGACTGGATTTCCTTGGAAAGTTGAAGAATCTGTCATGTGGGGTTGTATTTGTGGCCGTTGAAAGTAAAGATCGAATTGAATGAAGTGCATCAGGTAAAACCCTCTCCCATTGCTCAACAGGTAGCTTAACAAAGGCCAAAGCAAGCCTCACTGATTTCCACACAATACCATTGTATCTTTCTACTTGTGAGTTGCCGGTGGCATGATAGGGAGTGCTACGGCTGCTGGCAATACCTCTGCTTCTTAAATAGTTGATGAGTTCTTCAGACATGAAAGAAGATCCGCGATCAGAGTGAATGAATTCAGGCATCCCACAAAGGGAAAATAACACTTCCAAGCATTTTATAACTGTTTCAGTGGCAACATTAGGGCAGGGAATAGCAAAAGGGAACCGAGAGTATTCATCAACTACTGTGAGAAAGTACTTGTTCCTTGATGAAGATGGTAGGGGTCCCTTGAAGTCTATACTCAATCGCTCCATGGGACGCGTTGCTTTTACTAACTTACTGTTCTGGCTCTGATAAAACTTAGGCTTGAGCTCAGCACAAATCCGACAATTAGAGCATACATCTCGCACATCCTGAGTTGAAAATGGAAGGTTCTTGGCTTTCACAAAATGAAGAAGACGGGTGACACCCGGATGACATAGCTGAGCATGGATTTCCTCCAGACTTGTCGAAACTGCAGCACAATGAGCACGAGTGAATGAATCTGGAACGACATTATCCTTTCCTTCCCGGTACTGGATAGCATAACTGAATTCTGCAAGTTCGAGACGCCAAGACTGAATTTTGCTATTCTTGATCTTTGAACGTTTTCTGTTGTCAAACATGAAGGAAACAGATTTTTGATCTGTTATCAGGATGAATTGCTGACGAGATAGTAAATGATTCCACTTTCTAACAGCTTCAATGATGGCTAGAGCTTCTTTCTCTACGGCTGGGTAACGACGTTCGGTAGCGGATAGCGTTTTAGACATAAATGCGACAGGTCTCCCATTCTGGTTCAGAGAAGCAGAAATTGCAACATCAGATGCATCGCATTCAACAACAAAAGGTATATCCTCATCAATCGGAGACAAGGCGACACGTGCAAGTTCGTCCTTCAAATCATTGAATGACGCAAGAGCTTCTTTGTCGAGAGGGAAAGATATCGTGTCTGCCAATGGGCGAATCTTGTCTGAGAATTGTGGAATCCACTTGGCATAGTATGCAAACATCCCTAAAGCTCTACGTAATGAAGGAACATTTGAAGGAGGCGGGTATTCCTGCAGAGGTTGCAATCTCTCAGGGTCTGGTTCGATGCTCTGGTGGCTAAGTCGGTACCCAAGTATATCGATAACGGGAACTGAATGAACGCTTTTCGATTCGTTGAGGGTTATGTTCCTTCGTTTGATCATTTCGAGGAAGGCAGCGACATTCCTGTCATGGTCAGCTTGGTCGACGCCAGCTACTGTGACATTGTCCAAGTAAGGGAAAGTATTCTTTAGACCTTCTTGAGTAACTACATTGTCTATGATTCTCTGAAAAGACGGTACTCCATTTGTGACTCCGAACGGCAATACAACAAACTCATACAAGTCACCAAGTGCTTCAAATGCAGTGAACTTTGTCTCGGACTCTCGAAGAGGTATTTGATGGTATGCACTCTTTAGATCAAAAGTGGAAAACATTTTGTATTGGGATAGCTTATTGACCATATCTTCAATACGTGGCAGTGGATATGCGTCCAACTCTGTAAATAGATTTATCGTCTGAGAATAGTCAATGCACATTCTCTTCTTATGGCGTTGAAGCTCGTCACGTGCAATCATGACCTGTGCTCGCCATGGTGAATCACTTCTCTTTATCAAGCCTTTTGCTAGTAATGATGAGATCTGATCTCGAATAAAAGCTCGATCATCCTTATTAAAGAATCTTGATTTCGTAGCAATAGGTTTTACATCATTTGGAACGCTCTTAAACAAAGTGGGTGGGTCAACAGCGGCTACATTGGCGTCAGTTTTCCGTTGAGGGAGAGGTTGCTTTGTATTGACAGTAGATACTACTTTGGGGGCACTGCTTGTGACGACTAAGTCCTCTTTATTCCCTCCATAATGAAAAGTAAGATTCTTGTGCTGTTTCTGAAAATCATATCCGAGGATAACATCACTGCAAAGGTTGTGTAGAATATCTAGTCTGACATCGTCATATCTCTTTCCTTTCAACTCTATTGTTACATTACACTTTCCAATTATTGAAGACTCCATGGATGTCTGTGCCATTGTTACCTTCCTGCTTGACGGATGGGCTGGAATTTGCAACTTTTTGAAAGCATCTTCACTGATAAAGTTATCAGAGCTGCAAGAATCAATTAAGGCGGTCACGCTGACTTTATCATTTATTTTGACCGAAATCGAAGCATGCTTAAGATCAGAGGGGCAAGCGGCTGTAATAGTACAGAGTGAAGGCTTATAAATGGCATTAACAATGGCAGCTTTCTTTGTAGATTGGCATACTTTGGCAAAATGTCCTTTCTTTGAACAGTTATGGCAAACAGCGTCACGGGCAGGGCAAGAAGCACGGTTGGCATGAAGGAAGCCCCCACAAAAGTAGCAGGCCTTTTTTACAGGGGTTTGTTTTCTCACGGCAGCCAATGATTCTCGATCTGGATTAATATGTGAACTAGACTGATCATTGGTAGAAGCAGCAGCAACATTACTGGGTACTAGTTGAGGGCTTTGTTGAATATATAATTCCGAGTTCTTCTGAGCTGTATGAAGAGTGCGTGCTATTTCGTAAGCCCTGTCCAACGATAACTCAGAATTTTCCAGAAGCCTTTGCCGAATATAATTAGATGTAAGCCCATTGATGAAAGAATCCCTTATCATCTCAGATTGGTAAGTATCAGCGGTAACTGCAGCGAAACCACAATGCTTGCTTAATTTCTTTAGCTCTTCCAAAAATTCGTCAAGGGATTCACCTGGCTGTTGTTTTCGCGTAGCAAGATCGTGGCGAGCAAAAATTTTGTTTGGTGTTTTCACATAGAGTCTTTCAAGTGTCTCAATAACAGCATCATAGGTTGTGCATTCCTCGACATAATCAAAGACTTCTGCAGAAATGAAGTCAACAATGGAACGAAAACGATCAGGAGCTGTGTCTCCACACTCCTCGATAAAGTTGTCAAAAGTTCTTTTCCAGTGTTTCCATTGTTTGGCAGCATTTGGAGAGTTAGGATCAAGATCCAGTCGTAATGGCTTCAACGCCTTGCTCATAGTCAATATGATGTTTTTGATTAAATTGTCATAATGTTGCAGTTTGCAAAAGATAAATGCAATTTAACCTAAACAAGGCTTTAATCAAAACATCCTCGCTAGATACTAAAATCGAGCGACGCTCCAGTGCGCTAATGCGCCTAAACGCAAAACATAATAGGTCCTTTGTTTACGCTAACTCAATCAATTCAATGGTTTCTAAAGAACGTGTCAAATTCAAATTCAAATTCAATTGACCTTTTGCTGGACAGGGGCTGGTATGAGTGTGTGAGCCACCACAGTTTCTGCACTTTTGCAACTTTGTTGTAATCTGGTTGGCTTCCTCTCTGCAACCTGGTTTTCCTTCGATTTCTTTTGATTGGAACTTGCTTATTTCATCTCTCCGACCATCGAGTAGCCTACGTGCAGACTTTACTTTCCACTGCGAAGGAGAGCCTATGAGCATCTTGTAAAGTCTGCAAATTAGCGTCCATTATCGACTTCTTTTCATTTTTTCATTTTTCATTTTAAATTCTTTACACACAAAAACCCTTCAGCTTACGAACGCAATACTTAAATAAGAAAATAAATACCCTAATTGCATTAATATAATCTATGTATACTCATTACATAAGTCTCAGCATCGCTCATATTGAATTGGATGGTATCGCTCATACTGAGACTTATGACCAAACACATCAAAAATAGGGACTAATTTCACGATTACCGCGGCTTTTCCCGCGGACCCAATCATATCTTAGATATCAATCACATGACACAATCCTTACGGAATACCCACAGAATCCTCACAGAATCCAGCATTCTCATTGGATAAAAATGCTCCTTCTTAGCGTATCTCCTGCATGTATGCACCGTCTAAGGTCCTGAACCAAATGTTTAACAAATATATCCTGGGGGTCGCGTAGGGATTTCCATTTGACTTCACTTATTGACGAAAATGGTCAACCAACATGGAGATGCTCGAAGTTGTGGAGTCGAAGTACGATGCTTATCAACGCTAGAATCCTGTCCTGGAAAACATATACTACGGTTCGTGTTGCAATGAAGCATGCAGGATTTTTGTTCATTTACAACAGCTCGGATGCCTGGAATTTGAATCCCATGACAAGACAACATTATTCTGAGGTAGGGCTAGGCCTAGGCCCATACAATACTGTACATACATATGAATGAATGTTGACTTTGTTGAAAATATTTATTCATAATCGCTTTTCTTCAAGCGCTAATGCTTAGCTTTCAAGCGCTTGTCTGTTGCTACACTAATCCTTAGTAAAACCCTTCAGAAGTTATAAACAGTGCCTGTTTTGGGAAGTTTAAGTTGTATTTCTCACTGCTGCTAAGAATCAATTTTTGTGAACTCGGCACTCCTTCCCAAATGGGAAATGTTTGCCCGATCTGGCAACACTATCCATATTCATTGAAATTCAACTGAAAGTTGTTGCCGATTTCCTTTCGGGCAACAAAACTAGAACAAAATTTCTTGCTGTGAGTTTGTGCATTTTCAAATGATGAATCCAAATATCAAAAAATAATTTTATATTTATTGTCTACCATACCGTTTTCTGCGCTGCAGTTTTACCTTTTGTTTCCCAACAGGCAACTGATGGTTTCCTAAATGGGAAACGTTGCCAACTTTTAAAAGACAAGGAGTGTCAAAAGTGGTGAACGTTCTTTTTTATTCAATTTTTAGGAGGGAAGAGATGGTGGACCCCTAGATGTCAGGCCAGATGTCTGCACCAAACTCTACAACTGCAAATACCACTGCAGGACACCATTTGAGCAGGGCAGTCTATCCTCCAGGCTATCAGCCCATGACAGCACCCAAAAATGGTGGCAGCCCTTTCCCTGCATTGACGATAAAATGAATGTGACAAAGGTAGATAGTTTGGCTGGCTGGCTGATGAGTTGCATATGCCATGACCTGCAACTTACAAACTACCATCCCAAGGGGAAGCCAACCAATGCTAGAACACTTTTGACCAGTTTCACAGAGGTTCAGGAGTTGATAGATGACTAGAAATATGTTTACAATGATTTTATCAGCTGATGAAACATTGCCTTATCTCTGCAAGTAACAAACTGCTACCTACTATTGATATCAACTATTACTTATTATGCTACATATAGACTGGAATTTCCTAAAGAAAGCTGCTATATCTGCTGTGTCTTAATTTTGCTAGCTGCTTCTGTGAGTATCAACAGAGATGGCACCAGGGAAGAAATGCTGGGGAGCAAATACCATTAGTGTGCCAACAGTGAGCAAAGCTAGAAAATGTTTATAAAACCACGCCTTTCAAGTTCATTTCAAGTTAACTGAGATGACAAATAATGACAGTGCCGACAGATTATTGAAATTTTCAAAATTTAAGTACTAATGGGGGGCTCAATGAAATTGTGCGGGCTCATGCCCCCTGCTGGCACCATCCCTGAATTTCAATGGGTTAGTGAGCAATTCCAACAACAATAGAGGATTGTGCTGAGGCCTAAGGGTGACATCAGGGAATCTCTTGCAATGACCCTTCGCATCTGAAAAGATAGCAATTGATTTCTTTGGTGGATTTGGTGTGGATTGCAAAGAATTCTATTAAATTTCTTTATGCCATCTTTGATGCAATTGCTCACTGTGGTTCCCTCATAAATGGTGGAAACAGAGCCTTAGATATTTCATTTCAGCAACATTTTTAATTGAGCAGCATTTTTATATTTTGCATTGTTTGAAAAACCACAGTAGACAAATTTGTTTACAGATCATACATAAAGTTTGTAGAGTGCTGTGCTCTTTGAACTACAACTCTTTGAACTACAATTCTCTGATTTTGGCAGTCTTGGGAAAAATTTGCTTACAAACGCACAAACACAGGTTGATTTTGCATTAAACAGTGCAGAAACTTTCACAATGGTTTCTAGCAAAGCAGAGTGATGCATCTCAAGTGTTTGTGAGGATCATTACTTTTCCTACATGATTAGAGACTCAATTATGCATGAAGAACTTTGAGACCTGGTAGCTCATACACAGCAAAGATCTCTTTGTTACAGAGCCTTCCATACATTTTCATGTTTGTCAGTAATCCTGTGAAGCTGCAGATATTTTCATGCATTCTAATGCTGGCGGCTATATGATTTTACCGTAAATAGCAACCTTTCCAGCATGTTTAGATGTGGAAACGCAGATACGGAAACGTAAAGTATTCTTCTATGTCATAAGTAACTCGTTCTGATAGAGTATGCCCATTGTTTATTAGGCAATTAAAGTTATCAAGAGAACTGGAAAATATATCAAACGTTAAGTATATGAGTTTGAAACAGCTTGTATCGGAAATTTCTATTGCTGTTGCATATTTTTTTGTTTTTGGACATCCGGCATGATAGAAAATATGACACTAACTCTTGAAACATTCCCAGATTTTGATATTTTTGGTGTTGTTTCGAAAATTAAACCCTAGCAATAGGGATGACAGTCCTACAGTATAGTACAGGACTGTCACCCCTTATAAGAGTTGAAGCCCCCTTTCAAACTTTTGATCAAGGCCTGGCTCAATACGATTTTACGTTTGGCATTGATTTCACAGCAAATATCAAACTTAGGCAGGCACCCGAGACAAACCGGGTGTTTGGAAAACTAAGACCCAGAAAACGAAGACCTAAGACCTAAGACCACGAAAACGAAGTGGTCTTCGTTTTCTGGGTCTTCGTTTTCTGGATCTTCGTTTTCGTGGTCTTCGTTTTCTGGGTCTTCGTTTTCTGGGTCTTCATTTTCGGGGTCTTCGCTTTCGTGGTCCCCGTTTTCTGGGTCTTCGTTTTCGTGGTCTTCGTTTTCTGGGTCTTCGTTTTCGTGGTCTTCGTTTTCTGGGTCTTCGTTTTCTGGGTCTTCGTTTTCGTGGTCTTCGTTTTCGTGGTCTTAGGTCTTAGGTCTTCGTTTTCTGGGTCTTAGTTTTCCAAACACCCGAGACAGACCTGACATTATCCTTTTGTATCTGAGTTCTCACTGAGAAAGCCAAATGCCTTTCAAGTGCAGATTTTAATCATTTTTAAAATAAGAATTTTCGTGAGTTATGAGGTGTTGCCTGCACATATTCCTCATAAGAAACTCATCATCATGGATTGCCAAAAATTAAGAAACTCCAGTATTTGGCAGATATACAGTAACTAATAAATAGTTCCTTATGATATAAGAAACTATATATTTCAATAATGTAAATCTTGGCAGACAGTAGTCTTACTTTATTTTAACTTTCTCTTGTAATATATTACTCAGAAGGTGCTTGAGTTATGTCTACAGAGGCATAGGAGCTGGGAGCACATGCCCCCCCAAGATTTTGCAATAAACAAAGCGCCCTCGTTTTCATTTTCAGGAATTGCCCCTTTAGCTTCATGAAAAAAGTGCCCCAAAGTGTCATGCCCCCCCCTAAAGTTTGAGATGCTTCCTAACGTCTCTGAATGTCTAAACACTGGAAAGGCTTCAAAAAACTTTATTTTGAAATGTTTATCAGGGGACAGGCACGGCCTCAGATTTAGTTTCTTATAAACAGATGGTGCAACAGGTTCTAACAAAATATACAATAATAATGCAACCAGAGGAAAAGCAAGAAATAAAGGTAATGCTTTCAGGTGAGAGGTGCTGGCTGCAGTCATGAAGACTTACAAACCATTAAATACCCTGCAATAACTCAGTACATCTATCACACATATTTTTTTCATAAGAAACTGTCCATAAGAAACTCAACTTTCAGATCCTCAAAAAGTTAAGAAACTCCAGTTTTGGGAAAATATAAGTTAAGAAACTATTTATTTTGATCAAGGAAAAACTTCAGTTGTTTACTGTATCATATTACTCGTATGGTACTTATGTGTAATTTCTAAATATTGGACAGGCTTAAAAAACATTGTTTTGAAATGTTCACAAGGGCACAGGTAGTGAACATGAAGATTGTTATGGAACCTATAAGAAACTCGTAAGAAACTCTGAGTACTCAAAATCTGATAATTTTAAGAAACTTTCAGTACTGGCCCAAATTCTTAGTTTCTTACAAAAATACGTGTATTGGAAGCAAATCAAAATCCAATTACAAAGGTACGCAGAAGATGCAGATACACCCCTCATTATTTTCAGCTACACAATTATACAGCCCATGTCAAAGTTATCAACCACAGAATATATCTTGATCTTGGACTGCACCAGTTTTTATCGGTATTGACTTCCTCTTGGACAACAAGTCTTTGTCAAGAGATTTGCTTCAATCCAGAGTCACAACGGATCCAGAATCCATAAATATTTTAAGATTTAAAAAAGACATCTGCCAGCCAAACCAGCAACCGTCGAAACCATTACTTTGACTTAACCAGTTACAACATTCTTGCAAAACACTGGAGATGGTTGACAGCTCAAATCAAACCCTGAACTCGATTCTTTCTCAGTTGCCTGGTTGCAATGGTTGGTTTCAAAATGTGGTAGGGCTGGGATGGGAGGTTCATCATCGTCTTTTCACCCTGCAGAAAAGAAGACAAAAAAATAAGAATAACTTGCTAATATCAAAGCATAGGCTAGTCAATCAGAGCATCTTCTGGAATCGTGTTTTTCACTGGTATGAAATAGTGCCTTAAAAGTGCGAAAAGAACGATCAGCAGAAAAGCAGATTGAAACATAAAAATTCAAAAACATTACCTCAGAAAATATTGCTGTCCGCTGTACAAATTCAATCAGTCTCCAAGCTGGATCATTATGTCTGCCTTGCCAAGTGCGTCTATCTGTCGTCCTGGACAAGTGTTTATTTTGTCTATCTGGCTGAATTGAAACTTGCTTCGAAAGCTGCCATCCGCCATTTTGCGCCTCGATTTGAAAGTTGCCAACCAGCTTTTGGCTTTGGCTTTAACCCCCGGTTTGCAATAAGATTTTGATTTCGAGGCATTCAATTTGAAAAGAATGCAGAACGAGGCATTCGACTTCAATGTTATTTAGTCCCTGTTTAGAATCTGATTGGAAGTGAGTCCTTATATGAGAGAAAATAAAATATTAATTAAAAATGTTGAACGAATACAAGGAATCACGTCGTAAGTCTATAATCTATGTACAGTTAAAGCAAAATTATACACAGTAATCTAACCAATAGCAGCTGCTCTTCCAGGGTGTCGTGTTTTAGGTTTTTTCAGCTCATATAATAGCTGTGTAGGGAGCTCCCTGATATTGATGGGTATATTGTTCCAAGTTTTCAGAGCCGAATAGTGAAAGCCTTTCTTGACATATTCAAGATTATTTCTTGGGATTTGTAGGTCCCTGCAATTCCTTGTTCTGTAGTTGGAATGCTGGGTCCTATGATGGTACTTACCCCAAAGGCTTTCGGGACAGTGCCTGTTGATTATTTTATATGTCATAACTGATCGATCAAAGTTTATTAGTTGTTCAACGGTCAACCAATTATGAGACCAATTGTCTTTTAGTCTAGCCTTATCAATAATCGAACGGGCTCTGTCCTGCAGACGTTGGAGGGTATTCAATTTTGATTTAGGAAGACTCCCCCAAATAACATTGGCGTATCGCAGATGGCTTTCGACAAGTGCACTGTACACATGGTCCAGCTGGGATTGGGAAATAAGATTTTTCAATTTTTTTAGTGACTTAAGACCGCCACTAATCTTCCCTTTCACTTTGTTGAATTGTTCATCCCAGTTTAGCCCTTCATCCACAATAACCCCGCGCGATTTGGTCTTCACCACACGCTTAATTTTTGAATTGTTAAGATTCAGTGGTTCTGAGATTTCAACCTCATTTGTCCTCCGTGGATGGCCATTGATCATGCATTCAGTTTTTTTTCGGGTTTGCACTTAACTTGTTTATCCGCATCCATTCCGAGATGTTTCTTAATTCTTTGCGGGCAATTGTAATTAGATCATCGATGTTACTAGATGTTAATGTAACATGTGTGTCACCTGCATACATACTAGCCCTAGAGAATTCTAAGCATTTTTCAAAGTAATTTAGGTAGATTATAAATAGGAGTGGTCCCAAGCAGGATCCTTGAGGTACACCACATGTTACCAATCTGTTGTCCATTCACTGAGTAGAACTGTTTTCTACCACTTAAGAAGGATGTGAACCATTCTCCTGAACTTCCCCTGATACCGAGTGCACCTAACTTTTTTATCAGTATTGTACGATATACGGTATCAAACGCCTTTTTTAAATCAAGAAATATGGCCAAGCTGAGCTTTTTTTATCCATATTGTCATACCAGCAATCAGTACCATTTATCAGGGATGTTACAATGGAATACAGTTTTCGAAAAGCAGATTGATTTGGTGTCAATACTTTGTTAGTTATGAGATAATCAATGAGCTGATCGTGAACTATTTTTCCCAACAACCTAGAAAAAACTGAGATGAAAGAGATCGGCCTATAATTGTTTCCGTCCCTTTTTGAACCTGCTTTAAAAATTGGTGTCACTCTTGCTAATTTCCAGATATCTGGAAAGACACCATACTTCAATGACGAGTTGAAAACCATGGTTAGTGGCTTACAAATGAAGTCTGCTGCATCTTTAATTAGCATAGTGGAGATCTTGTCTGGGCCTGGTGCTTTGCCATTTTTCAGTTGCTTTATGGCGTTCAGCACATATGTTTCATCAATGGATACAAATGTCATTTTTTTCTGTTGAACGTTGATATGCTTGAGAGAATCATCATCAGGCCTCGACTCTAACTTGTTAGCAAGTTTCGGTCCTATGGTGGTAAAATGATGATTAAGTGCTTCAGCTATATCCTTTTCTTTAGTAATTGTTTTCCCCTCAACATCTAAGCTGGAAATTTCTGTTGAAGGAGCTGCTTTGTCTAAGCTTTGTCTTTGTCTAGTATACCTGCCACATTCTTTTTGGATCTCCCTTGTTTTCTTCCATTAACCCAAGATAATGCGATTGCACTGCATCTCGAATTTTTTGTGTTACTTTGTTACGGAGATGCTTATATGTGTTCCACTTTTCAACTTTCAACTTTGAATTTGGACTTGAAATAAATATTGAGAAAACAGAAACCATGATTTGGAATTGGAACACAGAGGAAGAAGGTGACTTCCCCAAGAGTATAATTACTATAAATAAAATCCCATTAAATAACACAAGGACCTTCAAATATTTGGGGGTACCAACACAAGCAGAACTTTCCAAACTGAATGCAACTTATAACAAATTCCTACGAAGCATGATATGGAATGGATTTAAAAGAAAGCCGGACCATTGTAATGATAACGATGAAGATACTACAGAGATAGATTGGTCATATAAAATAACTAACGAAAAACTCTACGAAATAACTAATACAGTCGATATAACCACCTATTATGAACAAAAAAACAGAAACAATGGATAGCACATGTCATCCGGAGAGAGAACGACCACCCCTGTAAGATGCTGACCTTCCACACAAACAAGATCAAAAGAAGAGGCCGAAAAGTACCTTCTATACTAGAAAAAATCATATTGTCGAGTAACATAAGTAAAGGACAATTCCTGTCTGACTGCTTCAAGAAAGGATTAAAAAAGTAACTCTTGATTCATTCATTCATTTTTTTATTTAGGCACGGTAGCCCCGTCAATCCATATGAACTGCTTTTCAGGGGGCCGTGGATGAAAGATCAACTGAAACAGTGACACTGTAACAGTCAATGATTGCCAATTGCTTCCAAATTTGGAAGTGGCTAATTCTAATTATCATATTATTATTATTTCAGGAGATGTTTTCGTCAATTTCTTAGCTGCATACCTCTCTTTCATTAGTTTCCTGATGTCTGGGGTTATCCAAGGAGTAGAAGTGTTACCTACTCTCCTCTTTTTCAGGGGTGCATGGATATCTAAAACCGACTCAAAGATCTCCTGAATGAAAAGTTTCTCCTGCGAAGGGGAGCTCAATCTTGCGCAATAAATTGACACCTCAAACAGGAAGGAAGAATAATCCCTATCATGCGAAGAGAATCCCATCCCACCCACACAGCTTCAGAGCCTGCAAACTGCAGAGGTAATAGGTATGAGACTCACAAGTGATTCAAGAACCCCACTTGCTGACACATGTCTAAGCTAAGGGTACTACCAACACATCATTACCCATCTGATGATCAGGTCATCAAAATGAAAGTTTAGGCCTAGCCTGAAGTAAACATTCTGTCCTCGGAGCGGAGAAACTTTCAAAGAATTACCTCTTGATCATTGTAGACTTCCTTCACCTTGAGAATATGCTTGACTGCTTATAATTCCTTTCCAAATAAAGTTTTATTCCGATTATCAAGTCCCGAAGACAGGCAAACTGGGCGGCACACTTCATCATCGGCAAACTTGTTTACCACAGCAACTTCCTCCAACGGTTTCATGTTGTGTCGCAAACAATAACCACAAAGGGTTTCAAAAACGTGACGATGCTGTCGGCTTTTGATTGGGTCCTTAGAATCTCAAACCAGATACTGATTGGCTAGCAGACAATAGCCGGACACAGGCGAGTATCATTGCGCAAGATCTCAGAACTCAATAATGGGCGCTAATTCGCAGACTTTATAAGATCCGCCTTGGCTCTCCTTTGCAGTGGAAAGTAAAGTCTGCACGCAGGCTAACCATCGAGAAGCATAGCTTTTAGGTCATAATTTGGGTCACGTAGAGCTTGTTTACGAATACGAGATGAAGATCCACCAATTATTATTTGCTCTTCCAACTCAAAATCGAGGTCTGCAAACTCACATGGGTCAGCTAAGGCTCTCAGGCGTCTATGGTATTGGTCCAGAGTTTCCTCAGGCCCTTGAACTGCTTTTCTGAAAACATAAACGTCGTATCTTTTGTTTACCTGAGGCTGGAAATACTCCGTCAGTTTCTGCTTGGCTGTGTCGAAGGCATCTGCAGCACCGGTGTCTTCAAGCTGTGTAAATATCTCTCGAACTCTGGCACCAGCCTGGTACAACAGGAGAGCACGTTTTCGAGCATTATTTGTGAAACCAGAGGCAGCAAGATACATGTCGAAATCTGTCAGCCATTTTTTCCAACGAATAGCGAGGCTTGCTCCTACTTCAACGTCAGGATTAAATTCAGGCATAGAATGAAGCGAAATGCTTGACATCTTGAACGAAACAACTTGTAGTTTCTTGTTTTCCTTGTCGCCATTTTAGTGTCTTCTTGGTACTCAATTAAGACAGAGAACAGAAAGAGAGGAGACATGTTGATTTTTACACACGCAAATTCATAACCCCTCTACAATACAATAACACAAGAACAAAAGCGTGTTCTTTTGCACTGTCCTGGGCACGAGTCTGTTTTTGTAAACAACTCAAATGTCCTGGTCTAGAAGCTCATTGCTTTCATAGACACTACAGTTGGTAAAGATAGGGACTAAATCCTACCTGGCTAATGAGCTTGGCACGTGACAATCTCTAAAACCAATCAATGGAGTGGAAAACCGACCGGGAAATTTGAAAAGTCAAATTTAGGCCGTTTTTGGACGATTTTACCACCCTTCACCAAAAAATGATTTTACGGAAGGAAACTAAGATTTTCAAAAAAATTTCTTCACAAACCTGTTCCCAATACCTGGTCACGGGGGCTAAGAATTATTTCAAAATTTGATGAAATGCCAAAGTTTTGAATTTGACCTCACTGACCTCACTGTAGCGTGTCATAGTAAAAACCTTAGTAAACACAGCAACACAGGAACGTGTTCACATGCATCTGGAGACTACGAAGGTCTTATTCTGTGTGTTTAAGAATCTACAGAACATCTTTAAAGATTCCAAACTTAGAGCACTACAGTATCTGAATCTTTCTTAGTTTGAAGCTAACATGAATACCACACGCGACTTTCAATATTTATTGCTGAGGGGTAGGTGCAAAACGGGAAGATTGCAATGCACTGACCTAACAAAACATCACACTGTCGTTATAAATAAGGACGAATTAACAGATACTTACATTTCTACATTGCAAAATGAAGACCACAAACTGAAAATATGAAGCAGCACAAATGCCAAAAGTATTTCAACTGGTTTTGAAAGCAAAAATCTACTTTTTTGACCGTAATCGCAGCCAGTTTCTCCAACAAATCGTTCAGACTTTTCTCTTGCAACATCATTGTCAATATAAAGGGCGCAGAAATTTCAGTGATCAGCTGCATGATATTTATCATCAAATAAAATACAATTCCAATGAACTTTGAACAAATAACCTTTACGAAAAAAAATTGCTCCCATTCCTTTATCCAATTCTGCTCTCGTCATTGTGAGCTCATAAGAACGGGAATCAGCAATAACATGAGCTAAAACATCGTGTAAATTCATGAATTGTGTCGCTTGCTTTTTGACTGCTTTTTAGCACAAGAAATGGCTATCGTCTCGTCTAGCAGTAAATTTAATTTTCCGTAAGAATACGATAACAACGAACGGAAGGAATGTACATCTTGTTTTTGATGTGAAAAATTAGATTAGCCATTTCTGCAAAATAACATTTGAAATACTATTTTTACAGCTCCTTCATGTCAATTTCACATTTTATGCGGATATCAGAGAAAAATGTCTATCTTTGGACTACCAGATGTCATCCATTAGAAAATTACCCCTACACGTATTTATTAAATGTAAGAAACTGCCCATAAGAAACTCAACTCTCATATCGCCACAAAATTAGGAAACTCCAGTACTGGGAAAATATAAGTTAAGAAACTATTTATTTTGACTAAGGAAATCATTGACAAATTTTACTTTACTTTCACTTGTTTCCTGTATATTACTCGTAAGGTACTTCAGCAATGTCTAAACATTGGAAAGGCTTAAAAAATCTTGTTTTTAAATGTTCACGAGGGCACAGGTAGTGAACATGAAGATTGTTATGGAACCTCCAAGAAACTCGTAAGAAACTCTGAGTACTCAAAATCTGATAATTTAAAAAAATTTTCAGTACTGACCCAAATTCTTAGTTTCTTATAAAAAAATACGTGTATACGGTCAAACGTAAGGATTTTAAAAAACTTCAGTCTAAGGGGGGTGAAAGTTTTATCATCTTACAGAAAATATGTGTTGAGTCTGCAAAGTGCCATGTCCAGTTTTGCTCTATGCTGCTGTGTTGTTTGACAGTAAAGGAGTGACTTTATAATGGATGACCTTTGGTATTCCAAGGATAGATATTTTTTTATGATATCCGCATTAAATGTGAAATTGATATGAAGGAGCTGTAAAAATAGTATTTCAAATGTTATTTCGCAGAAATGGCTAATCTATTTTTCACATTGAAAACAAGATGTACATTTCTTTCGTTCGTTGTTATTGTATTCTTACGCAAAATTAAATTTAGCATTTCATATTCATTTCATGTACATGCTAGACGAGACGATAGCCATTTCCTGTGCTAAAAAGCAAGGGACACAATTCATGAATTTAGGCGATGTTTTGGCTCATGTAATTGCTGATTCTCACTCTTATCATCTCACAACGATGAGAGCAGAATTGGATAAAGGATTGGGAGCAATGGTTATCGAAAAGAACGTCACAAAATCTTTCGTTCTGGCCACATTGGATGTTACAGCTCTTGCCATTCTTGAGAAAATTGTTATTTGTTCAAAGTTTATTGGAATTGTATGTTATGTGATGATAACTAGCATGCAGCTGATCACTGAAATTTCTGCGCCCTTTATATTGGCAACGATGTTGCAAGAGGAAAGTCTGAACGATTTGTTGGAGAAACTGGCTGCAGATTACGGTCAACAAAGTGGATTTTTGCTATCAAAACCAGCTGAAATACTTTTGGCATTTGTGCTGCTTTATACTTTCAGTTTGTGGTCCTCATTTTGCAAGATAGAAATGTAAGTATATGTTAATTCGTCTTTATTTATATCGACAATGTGATGTTTTGTTAGGCCAGTGCATTGCAATCTTCCCGTTTTACACCTATCCCTCAGCATTAGATATTGACAATCGTGTGTGGTATTCATGTTAGCTTCAAACTAAGAAAGATTTAGACACTGTAGTGCTCTAAGTTTGGCATCTTTAAAGATGTTCTGAAGATTCTTAAACACACAGAATAAGACCTTCGAAGCAAAGTATTTAGTCTCCAGATGCATGTGAATACGTTTCTGTGTTTACTGAGGTTTTTACTGTGACACACTACAGTGAGGTCAGTGAGGTCAAATTCAAAACTTTGGCATTTCATCAAATTTTGAGATAATTCTTAGCCCCCGTGAACAGGTATGTATTCAAGTATTGGGAACACATCTGTGAAGGAATTTTTTGAAAATCTTAATTTTCCTTCCGTACAATCTTTTTTTGGTGAAGGGTGGTAAAATCGTCCATAAACGGCCTAAATTTGACTTTTCAAATTTCCCGGTCGGTTTTCCGTTCCATTGATTGGTTTTAGAGCTTGTCACGTGCCAAGATCGTTAGCCAGATAGGATTTAGTGCCTGTCTTCAGTTGGTATTAATTAGTTGTTGATTGTTGGTATCAATCAAGTTGTTGACTATGAACTTAACCACATTGAAAGTAAAACTGAAATTTGCATTGTTCTGTACAAGGAATTTCTTTACAATTTGATTAAGAACTTTAGACTCCTTTTCCAGCACTTCGCAGCCATGAAATTTTTTTAGTAAAGTCGAAGTTACCGATTATTTTCAGTGCTCATAAAAACATAAGCAAAATGACAAAGATACTTGAGTATTTTGGTTATCAGAATTCAATTCATGCCAATCATTCTAGTACTTCTGGTGCTTTCAATTTTCAACAGTGAAAAAATTCATCCATCCAGTATTTTTTAAATTCTTACTAATATTTTTTCGTTCATCCAGTATTTTTTAAATTCATATAAAACTGAAATTTGCATTGTTCTGTACAAGGAATTTCTTTACAATTTGATTAAGAACTTTAGACTCCTTTTCCAGCACTTCGCAGCCATGAAATTTTTTTAGTAAAGTTCAAGTTACCGATTATTTTCAGTGCTTATAAAAACATAAGCAAAATGACAAAGATACTTGAGTATTTTGGTTATCAGAATTCAATTCATGCCAATCATTCTAGTACTTCTGGTGCTTTCAATTTTCAACAGTGGAAACTTTCATCCATCCAGTATTTTTTAAATTCTTATTAATATTTTTTCGTTCATCCAGTATTTTTTAAATTCTTATTAATATTTTACATAGTATGGCTATGCACCAGGTTTCCCAGATAAAGTATACAGATTTGGTTAAATCCAGCGATGTGAATTTAGCTTCAATCAATGGCTAATCAATTTCAAAATGTTCCTCGATAGTTAACTTGAACCGCTTGAATATAGATACCTCATTTGTGATATTGATGCCTTGAGAGCTTGAGCTTGATCTTGATCTTGATCTCGATCAATTAATATTGATCTTGAAAGTTCAAATTTGCCTCCACGTCAACACCAGAGCCTTGGCGCTTTGGCCTAAGAAAATTACTGACGCACATCGAAATTTATAATTAAAGAAATTAAAGAAAATTAAAGAAAAAAAATCGCACAATGGGCGACTTTTCGTGAACATAAATTGTTCTTATCTAAGGTTTTTCACATCAGATCAAGGATATTGTTGATCTATTTGTTTTGCTTCAAGAATTTGCCTAGGCCAAAACGTCAAAGCTCTGGTATTAAGATGACAGCAAATTTGAGATTTCGAGATTAATATCACTGCCCTCAAAGGACCAATACCGACCAAACGAGGTACCCATTCCATGTTCAAGCTAACTATCGAGGAGCTAAATTCACATCGCTGGAGCCATTCAAATCCGTATACTTTCGGTAGCTTTTGACTTCAAATTTTATTTAAAAAAGAAGGCCTACCAAATGGATCTTGTGGATCTGCTATGGATACTGATGCCTGGCTCTCATTGGACTTCGGAGGAGCGACCTGAATGGAAGAAAAAATTGAGCTGTGAACATGGAGAAGAAATTTGTCACGCGCGCGCATCAGTAGATAATCATTGATTGGATAGAAGGCTAAGTGTTCCGTGATACCGCAAGGCTTGCAAACAGACAAATACAGCAAGTTTTTCCAAATGGTTGTGACAAAAAGCTTTACTTCGTAAATGATCAAGAACAACGAAAGGTTATTTTAACGCACTAGTTATCATTACCGTATGATTTTTAGCATCTTTGAATTCCAACCCAGCTGTAAAAAGTGTAGGCGAGCGAGGCAATGCTGATCTGGAGGGAGGAGTAGAAGTGGATACAACATGTAAAAATGCGAAGAGCAGTTCTTGAAGTCAGGCAGAGCCAAGAAAACAGATCAGAAGTGTGCTATTTCATTGTTGCCCCTCAAAGTTAGCAAACAAAGAAGTACACAAAGAGCTATCTGAAAATAATTCAATGACTGGATACAACATATTTCAATAAATATTTCTCAACTTTTTTCAGCACTGTCATTCCTAATTTTTTGACAAGTTGACTATCTCCTCAGGGTAAATTCCCATTCCATGCAGGGTGCAATATTGCAACTACTAACGGGTGCGACAAAATAAACTACAATCCTGGCCAAAAGAAGCTGGGACACAGGCAAATTTCAGTGTCTTCATGATGTTTCCTAAAATATCGAGGAGAAAACATACGTTCAGAGTCTCCAGATCCCCCCTCCCCCCTACTTCAATGTTGAGAAGGTCGAATGGCGTTTGATTCAAGCAACTTTGAAACGGGGGGAGCGGGGGGCACGTAATCAAAGACCGAAGTAGTGCAATTTTATGATTTGTCCCAAGTATTTTGGCCAAGATTGTCTGAAAAATTGCTATCATATATGTTACTATGAATCCAAATCTACTTGTATCAGACAATCTCTTTTACTATGAATGGATGGCCACTAACTGTGGGCTTAACTCCAGAGTACTTCGGATGTTAATGTTTTCATTGTTACTGATTCATCCATCAGAACTATGACGTCATCAAATTATGCAAAATTTTCCCATTACGTTCAGCGAGACTTCTCTTGTACACGAAACCTGCCAATGATTTTCGTTTGAAAACATAACAATTATCAAAGAGACCTGGAAAACAAAGTTCCTTTTGAATCAGTGCAAATTCTGCCCCTCCGCAGTGCAATTGTCTCATTTTCAAATGAACCGTTAGCCAATTCTCTAACTATTCATTCATTTTCAATGAGATTAAATTCGCTCCACCAAACTTGCATTCACCCTGGACGGCATTGAATGGTCTATTGTGCCCGATGAATTGTAACCCAAAACTTTTTGTTGAAGAATAATATACCTGTTGCGAAGCAACCAGGCGGATTCTCGATATCTGGATCATTGAGAAAGGATCCAAATTTGTCAACGCTGCTCCCTACTTTAAACATTAATAACGTCGGCAACGTTTGCCCTATTCTAACGAATGTAGTCTCATTCTAATGAGAAAAGTGAGCTTTATTAGCCTATAGTCAATATTTGCATCGATATTTTCGTGAAATATGATTTCTGACGGTTCTCAATGGACTTAAAAAGAAACTTATCCGGAATTGTTTATTTTAAGTTTTTAATTTTGGAGCGCCGTGAGATGTCCACCTTCTAGGCAATTTTTACTTGGTTTTTTTTTGCATGAATAGGAAGACTTTGATGTTCAAATGTGGAATCAAACGAATTTACCAAAAAAGCGTGACTTATCCCAAAATTATGGGGCATTTTTCTTTGGAGCGCCGTTGGGAGAACCGAAGAATTCACAAGAAACCGGACCTCAAACAATAACCCCAAAAGCTTTCTTGCAATGATAAGTCATTTTCAAAGAGCAGCGGAGTAGACAATCTTGCGATAGCGGAAGAAAGCTCAGGATCCTAGTGTATGTCACTTTTTTTAAGGGAATCTTTATGTAAGTGAGAATTGCAGCAATTTTGCCACGCCCATTTTTAAGAAGGTGCTCAGCGAATTTAGCGAACAACGCCTATTTCGGCATAGATAGCTGAGAACTCACTTCTTGAGTTGGTGATGACGGTGTTAACATTTCACACAGAAATCTCTATCGGTTCTCAAGATATGAGTTGATATTTGTTAACAATCATTTTCAGACAATCCTGGCCAAAAGAAGCTGGGACACAGGCAAATTTCAGTGTCTTCATGATGTTTCCTAAAATATCGAGGAGAAAACATACGTTTAGAGTCTCCAAATCCCCCTTCCCCCCTACTTCAATGTTGAGAAGGTCGAATGGTGTTTGATTCTAGCAACTTTGAAACGGGGGGAGTGGGGGGCACGTAATCAAAGACCGAAGTAGTGCAATTTTATGATTTGTCCCAAGTATTTTGGCCAAGATTGTATGCACGTTTGGCAGGCCACAATAAATCGTACACTGGACTGATTTTGAAGAATCATGACTTAATCTTTTGCAAAAAGCCTGAATTTGATCCTTGGATTTTTTGCAAATTTTTTGCCTCCAGTTTTTAGAGCTAGAAGCGAGTTTCTTAAGATTTTCGTTCTCGGAAACACTGAAAACGATAAAAAAATGTCGATCAAGTTTTCTAAAGACTCGTCATGAATGGACAAAGAGAAAACTTTTTCGTGGTGATTTGGGATTTAGAAATCGATTAATTGTAATCTGCTGTACAAGAGTTGGTTCTATCTTGGGAGAAATGTAACATTATTTTCATTATATAAAGAACTTTCTTTCTTTTTGTAATTTCATTGAATTTATGTTTTGGTGCAGGTTGCGTTACTGTGTGAAGGGGGTAAAACAGACAAACAGGGAAGCATCATGCGACCAGAAAGCATGGAAGGTGTGGAATTTTTGATTTCGTGGCGGCTTGGGGCGGCACTTTATTGCAACTACTACCGAATTTCGCAACAGGCCAATCTTTGAAACAATGCTCCAGAAGTTTACATTAATCATATCCCCAAATCACCCTGTAAACGTTTTCTCTTTGTCCATTCAGGTCGAGTCTTTAGAAAACTTCATCGACGTTTTTTTATCCTTTTCAGCGTTTTTGAGAACAAAAATCTTAAGAAACTCGTTTCTATCTTTATAAAACTGAAAGCAAAAACATTTGCAAAAAATTCAAGAATCTAATTTAGGCTTTTTGTTAAAGATTAAGTCATGAATCTTCAAAATCGGTCCAGTAGTGTACGATATATTGTAGCCTAACGTGAATTGTATATTTTGGCGCACCTGGTACAGGATTTCGTAACAGGCCAGTCATTCAACTAACACAAGTGCAGCAGATTTTAAGTAATCCGTTCTTGATCTACTTCGATAAGGTAAGCTTCAACTTAGAGAGAGTTTTGAAACATTGTTTTTAGCCAATCAGACATGTGGTTGTTGAATTATGGCACGAGAAAATCGAAAACTTTATTGTTTCAAAATCAGCAGTGTCTTTTTCTCCACAAATGTCAAATAAACGCTATATGAAAGAAAGGGTCCTAGGAAATGTATTTACATTTCTTTCTACGTTTGAAAATGGCTCAATGTTATTGTGTTATCAGCACACAATAAAAATAACCCTTTTTAATTAAACTGTGGACAAAATTCCAACACAGCAATAGAGCCCTTTCTTTATTTATCATTATTTTTATTATTACTTTCTATATGGTAGGCGTTTAAAAATAGCTATGTTACAGCTAATTGATGCCTACCTACCAAATAACAATACAATTATTTCTAAATACAAAGTAAAATAGTCCTAATTAGTTAATATAACAGTAAAAGGTACACATATACATATGATACAATATTTACAGGCGAGTTTTCGTTGTAAATAAAACGAGATCAATTCAAGAACCCAACCTGCGCTACAAATGCTTAGCATAAACGACAGCTGCATTTCACATGACTGTTTATTCTCATTTGAGTGAGAGTCCATGCCACAGTTTACATCCCAAGAAAGCAATATTCTCTATCACAAAGCGAACTGTTTGGGTATTCGCAGAAGATTTTTGATTCTTAGATGATAAGGGGGATTCTTCTCAATGAAAATTCAGTCATGAAGCTTGGGGTGATATTCGATTTTTAGTTTTGTAGATCTCTGTCATCAGCAACTGCATGTTCCGTTTGTGGACAGATACAGAGTTATCTCTCGTCCAAAGTGTGTTAAAGTCAGAAACACTATCCTGGTATGCGATGTTCAGTGCCTTTTTGTGAGTGTGGTTGATCTTGTTATCAAGATGTCTGTCACAAAACATCCACACTAAGGGGCTGAACTGGGATAAGATAAAAGCCAGCATGACATACTTGAGTTTTTCAGTGTCAAGTAGATCAGAGATACGCGAAAGAGAGTGAGGCTTTTGGCCTGCTTTCTTGCAGAACGATTGTACGTGCGTCTTAAAAGAAAATTGTTTGTCCAAAGTGACGCCGAGTAATTTTTCCTCTATGCTCTCCATGATGGTTGTATCTCCAATTTTTATTGATAGATCGTTGCTTTTTCACCGAAATTCATCAAGTGGCAATTATCGCCATTCAGATTCATGCAGTTATTCTGAAACCATTCGGAAATGATTAGGGTTTCGTTTTCTAAACGATTAATTATATTTTCATGATTGCGATCGCAAACATAGATAATAGTATCATGAGCATAGTTGCATATTTTGCTGTCCGTCACAAACATAAGCAGGTCATTCAGGTACATATCAAACAAGAGAGGCCCCAGAACAGATCCATCTGGTACGCTTACGCTAGTCTCTCTCCACAAGCTGAAAGACCCATTCACCTTCACTCTCTGCTTTCGCCTGTCAAGATAGCTGTGGATGAGCTGCAGTGCTCCTCTGCTAAAGCCATATGCTTCTAGTTTTGCGATTAATAAATCATGATTCAAGCAGTCAAAGGCTTTGGAAAGGTCCATAAACATGGCCCCAGCAGTGTTTCCACAATCCAATGCCTTTCTGCAGTTTTCTATGAACCGAAGAAGATCATGCTGTGTGTGCTATAATTTTCCCGAAAACCACACAGCAGTGAATTGAGAAAGCAGCGAGCGAAGGCTTTCATTTGAGATTCCATTAGTCTCTCATAGATTTTGGATGCAGAGGGCAAGACTGTAATTGGTCTATAATTTTTCTTTACACAATTATCGTACTTTTTTTAAATTGATGAGATGTCTCCTGCTCTCAACGTATCTGAAAGTCATTTTGCGAGATATTTGCGTTGAAATGATTTTGAAGAATTGGTGCAAAAATATCAGAATTTTCTTGCGATGATTTCCTAGGGTTTCATTTCCAAGTTCACAAAAAACGCTTTAAGAGAAACTTGCCTAAATTGAAACGATTCTGAGCATGTAAAACCCTTTTTAATTTTCTTAATGCTAAAATGGTTTTTATATTTTTCAACAGCTTTATCTATTGGGTCTTCTATACCTATTGTAGGTGATTGATGGGTATCGGTTTCTGTGATTTCTAGATCTTGCGTGATATTAGCAAAGTGATCCTTAAAAATTTCTGCAATTTTAAGATCATCGTTAACCATTTCACCGTGTTCAATAAGTGTGATAGATTGAGATACTTGTATTTTCTGAATCCTGGTTTAACAGTTCTCCAAAACTTACGATTATCTGTAAGATTTTTTTAGACCCAGGTTTTTGTAATAGTTAAATTTGGCTTTACGCAGCATTTTCACGCATTTATTTCTTTGCTGTAAGCCTCAAAGTTTTCATCAGTTTTCTGGCAGTATTCACTTGATTGTGGAATTTTTAAAAAGAAAGCATATTCTTGCATTGATGCATATTCTATGCAAGTGAATCAAGAACGGGACAATAGAACATACAGCACCTCCGTAGAAGCGACATAAATGGTGCATGATTATGAGAGCAACCTGTAGATAGGCAGCTAAAACGTAATACCTTGCTATGAGTATCAAAAATTGGGCTATCGATCGGCGGTGTGTAAGTAAATGTATAGTAGACAACTGCATACGGAAGACATTGCCTGGGTCTCTTTGAATACAAATCGTCACTGTCCAGGTCAATTTCATAAAGAAAGATCTACGGAAAAGAAAATATTGTTGATGAGAATAATTAAATGCAATAGAACACACAATACTACCTGAAAAGATGCAAAATGGACCTTTTCAATGAGGTCTGGGATGGTGCACTACCTATGTGGAAGATGGCTGATAAGCTGCCCACTGCAAACACTGAAATGCAGTTGCGTGGGCAAAACAACGCAAGATTAGGCGAATTTTATACAAGTTACTTTGCACTTAGAGGACCAGAAAGGCTCACAAAGGCTTAAAACATGACATGAAAAAAATGGTTACCTATCACAATAAAATAATATTTGAAATAGTCTGCAAGGAAACATTTATTTCTTTGAAGATCGGCGAAGTTGCATTGCATACTTACCAATGTTAGATTTTTGTTTATGAATAAAATGAGCTTATCTACTGCCCTTCTAGCTAGAGGAATACGAATGGACATGAGCACCTTTAGCACAAACGTTGGCACAAACGTTGGCACAAACGTTGGCACAAACGTTGGCACAAACGTATGGAAGCAAAGGTCTCTTGTGCCCTTTGAGCCTCGTAACAAAAGAGAGACTTTGGTGGAAAAATATTCATGGTTAAATGTATTCATCATTTTCATTCTCTGTATTTCGGGATCAAAGAATAAGAAAGTGGTTTGGACAGATAATTCATTTATCTTCGTACGAAAATATAGAAAAAGTGCCGTGGTTTCTTTGATACGAGATGCCAAGTCAAGATTTGAAGCATGAAGCAAATTGTTTTGCTTGGTGGCACGAAGAAATTGTTCTGGTGACACATTGGCTGCGAGGTGTAATTTAGAGATGAAGTTCGTGTCTGACATTTTTAATTTGAACAAAAGCTTTCGAAATAAACTCGCAACTCACCTCGCCGTCCTTCGGAAGGGACGTCAAACTAGGGGTCCCGTGCATGGATGCGGCATGCATCGTGAGCTTAAATTATCTTTAAATAGCTAGAAATCCTTTCAGCCCACTTAGAGTAAATTAGCGAAAAAAAAGTCCAACTTCGCTGAAACTACTGGAAGAAATAAATAGTTCCTCCTTCTAAGGGCCTGTTTATATGAGGAAAAACACTTCACCTCTGACTGACAGGCGAGATTCCACCTTCCCATAGAATCCTTTGCATTTTCATTTCGCGTTTATATGACGAACGAAACACCACAAGTATAGAGAGATCCCACCTCACTAGAGGTGGAATTTCGCCTGGGTGAGGTGAAATTTTTCCATGTAAATGAAACACTACCGAGGCTCTGATGGGGGTATTTGGGAGCAAGGGCGCAGGGCCTAAACAGGGCCTAAACAGCGCCGGGAGCAAGGGAGCAAGAATAATAACAATAATAATGATAATCGATATATTTAAAGCTGGTAGTTTAAGTCTATAGTGCACATCAAAAGATGTGCACTAACTAATACCAACTATCTACATAATATAACAAGCAACTTAATTTCTTTACATATCTATTTACAAACTCTGCAGGTGCATGTATTTACATTCAATTCTTTGATGTTTCGTTTGAAAGAGAGGACATTGTCGCAGCTCTTTACATCAGGTATGCTATTCTAAAGGTAGCTGCCTCTGTATGTAATGGAATTTGCCCAATAACTTATCGTTTGGAATCTTGGTATCGTTTGAAAGCGAAGATCATAATTTGATTGCTTCCTCTCAAATAATTCCCAAATAAATGCAGGGTTTATCTGATGGAGGGACTTGAAACCTCCATGAGCAATTTTTGAAGATTTTGTAAATGGACCGGTTTTTGGCCTGATCTGTCCAGAGTACAACGTGTGGGAGCTTGGGACCACATAAATTTCTGAGGAATTTACTTCGAACATTGTATACCTTTCAATAAGGTTCCTTGAGCCCTGCAATTACTGTGAGGCTTCTCCATTTCAAAACATCAATGCAGTCTTACCTAATGATGTGTACTATTTTGGGGTTAGATGTTGCTAGAAGTGTATGTACAATCTGGTGGACTGGTTGCCTGTCTGAAGCATCTTACAGACCATAGAAAGATTGCAAGAACACACGGGGAGTGCACCCGAGAAATGAGGTGGTTGCAGAACAGAACAATTTTAAGCCAGAATTTAGACAGGTTAACCCACTTTGAATAAATAAATGCTTCATCGGGTGCAGCTAAAAGTACGAAAACGAAGCCGATGTAATGTGGAATACTATTATCTGGGAGCAAATTAAAAAGTTTCTTTCAAGCAAAACTCAAGCATTGCACTTATGTGCTTTGTAAAATGAGTTGTCAGAATTCTTATCTTAGCACTTTTGTAAATATTGGAGTGAAAGAGGCATTTCAACCTGAAGTGAAGAGTATGCCCCCAAAAAATTTTCCTATGCGTATATAAAGGGATTGCGTAAACATCTATGCTACAATAAGCGATAGCAAAATTGGGGCCAGGAAAGGTCTTCTAAGCCAAAGTAAAGGGCGTGGCCTTGGAATTTTTTCTGTGAACTGAACCTCGTCATTCATCTTTCTGGTCATCATTCACGTGGGCAGTTCGTAGAAAAAGTTGCTTTTTAACCCTACGCTCACAGAAATAAAGTGGTTTCGAGAAGTCCTTTATAGTACCCTAGGGTATTTGAAGGCCAAGAGGTACTTCAGGTATTCTAAAGTACCCTAAAGGGTACTTTGAGGGTATTCTAGAACCGCCTACGGTACTGCAGGTCAAAAAGGTACTTCAAAGCACCCTTGTGACTGCAAATATCACGTGACTTACGCAAAGCGTTCGAAAATGGGAATCAATTTGCGTTCTTTACTTCCCTTTACGGCGGTTGAAATTTGAAGTTTTGTTGCTGCAGCGAAGGTTTGATGGAAAGAAAAGAAAGAAGCAGTTACAGTATTGTGGAAAAGGTAAGATTTCATTATTTATATCAACCGAATAATGATGAGACTTTTCGAAAAATGAACAACACCATACAATGCAGCGGGTCTTTCTTATGCATAATTAGCACTTTTTGCTATTTTTCAAACCAATGTATAACCATTTTAAGACAAAAAGTCCGCGACCCCTTGTCATGACGCTCCAGTAGTGGGGCTCTACCTGGGAACGAACCCTGTCCGCCCGATTTTTCTAGCTGCAAAGTCAGAGGATTACACCACAGCACCACAATACATTCAATATGACCGAAATATGGCAGCGCTATTGGCAAAAAAGTGTGAAATTAGATGGTTTGTGGCTTCCCCTGAGCCCTATTGAAAGATCTGACTTGTATGCTTTTTAGCGTTACTAACTATTGAAATATAATTGCATACCTTCAGGCAACAAGGCACTTGATTCAAAATTTTGGAGCACTGAGTTCGAATATCTAGCATCATTGATGTGACATAGCAATAATTAGGGGACGGGAAGGGTAACTTTGATTAAATGAAGCAAATGTATGGCGTAAGGCAATGAATGGGGCATATGATTCGAAAACGTGTAAGACCAAGCTTCAAATATCAAAGGGGTACTGCTTGTGTGACATGAAAATCACATCAAATGAATAGTGAGCTATATTTAGAGCTAAAACAAGGCTCTAAAGCTTCCCAAAAAGAAACTGAATGATGCATGGGTACAAACCTGACATGAATCGAAAATCCTCCCATATGAACATAGGTTCTTGATTGAGCCAGGCTCAATATTTCTGAAATTATTCGAAATATGTCCATCAAATGATGGAGTTGGCTCCATGAGATCATTATCACTACCATGCTGTTCGGCTATTGACTTCAGCCTGCCCTAAATGTCGAAATAAAACAGCTACGTCACAATCAGCTTTGAGCAATGGCATCATATAAGATATAAAAAAACGGCTACTGGTCGAGAAAGTTCAAATTCCTCAAAAACGAAGCTTCTCATATAGATATCAAAGTGGTAGCTGCTCAGATCGATCGATATGACACACAAAATAGCCAATAAGCAGTGCCCCCGAGAGCCTCTGGAACAAGTATAGTCAGATGAATGAAATTTCTAGTTATAAAACAAGAAACAATAGCAATCTCCCTATCCCAAAATTTAAGCTTGAGTGCACAATGTTTCCATCTTTCTGGGCCTAATTCTTAGAATGAAATACCTAGTGAAACAAGGGAAATCCCCTCGCTACAGGGTATACTCGAAAAAGGGTATACTGCATCAGTTCAGTAAACTCTGACTAAAACATGACTCTCAGGACGATCAGACCTTAGCTTCGATAACTCTACCTCTCCGTTAAAATTCATTCTCTGATAGATCGAGGGTCTGCCAATCCAGGCACAGGACATAGGAGGCATAGGTAATATCAAATTTTCAAATTGTATTTTCATTATCAATTCATGACATATTTGCAAGTTTCGTATTTCAATTTTGCACTGATGGGATATAGTGTAAAACTAGACATAACATCAATCAGCGAGTGCTGCCGATTAGTATTTGTACCAAAGGCGACTGTAGCGAGGTCAATTTTATAGAAATTAATTGAACGATTATCGCTAAGGAAACGTGTATTATGTTTGAATTTACAGTTGGGTAATGGTTTCTAGTTCCTGAGTCCAAGGCTCTTGGTTCCGTAGTTCTGTAGTCCATGGTTCCGTGGTCCGTAATATTGAGTTCTGCGTTGTCAGAAATAAACCTTTGTCTTCCATTGACGTAGTTAGGTAGTTAAGTAGGTAGGAAGAACTCATTATCTTTTGTTGGAGAACTTTTTTGTTATGTTGTTTGTTGGATAAATGCTCACAAGCCGGGAGCCCGCGAACCGCAGCCGTGAGCTGGCCCATCTACTACATAGTCTGACGGCAGACAGGCAGGCTAATTTCGCTCGCTGATTGTAGAAGAATGGTAAGGCTGCCTTCGGCAGCAAATATGTATTTATAATAAAAAATGATAATACTGTCTTTAAATAGCTTTAAATTTGTGGGAATTTGTGATTTTAAGAAGATACCTGTTGTTCAAGCATCAAGTCGTATTTTCGCTCCTCCGCCAAACTGATATACCCCACAACAGCTACGACTCATTAACCCTATCCTGACTAGGCTTTTTGAAACTTTGGGGAGACTAGAGTGCTCCGCCTCTTTATTTTCAGAACTATAAGTGCTAGGGTGATGGCAGTGGTAATCGGACACTTAAGGAGAACTAGATATTTTCAGAAGAAAAATTAATCAAAGACAAAAATCAAAAGTACCAGGTGAATGGACAGGTATTTGGACATATTTCCTGCGATGTTTTGGCTGTTTACTTTGCTTGCTTTTCTTTGACAACGATATCATTTGGACTGATCTTGGAGGTGGTTTTCGGACAGTGGCGGTGGCTTTCGGACAGTGAGTTCAAAATGCAGAATGTGCCAAGAAAAATTATTTTCTGTCCATAATTGGCAAGTATTCCGTCTGTAAACTCTTTTGCTTCATTTTTGTTGTCTTTTTTTCTATTCTTGAATGCGACAACAATGGTTCGACTGTCGGTTCTCGTAATGACATTCTGGAGAGCTCTCGGTACACACACAACAATTTAAAAGCTAGGAGGTGCGTTCGAAAAATGTTGTTTTGATCTCATTACTATTTTAGATTGATGTATGTATACATATTTATTAATGAAATGTCAAAATCCAAATAAATTTCAAATCCGACCTTTATTCATGCTCCCAAACAACTGATTTATTTGGTGTCCGAAAACCACCGCCATGAACCTTTAAGACCATTCGATATGACATCCGCTGTCCTCCCTTCAGTAAAACTGTTTTAAGTCTTCGGCATAATGCTATGCATCATTTACATCCTAGAGATCCAATTTAAGTGATTTTTTAAGATTTTTGCTTCTTTCTGGAATGGATTCAGAGTCTTGAATCAAGGATGTGATATTCGCAACGACAACTTCTACACTGCCAAGCACAACGATAGCAACTTCTTCAGCGTGTTTTGCATTCATGAAGGCTGCTCGTACAGTTGTTTAGTATCTATAATGTTAGCTTTCAATACCAAGAAATATCCACTTTGATGAATTTCATTTGTAACTTACTTTTCTGTCGGTTTTCGTAAGTGTCCGATTACCACCGCCGTCCGATTACCACCACCGACACCCTAGAGACTTGAAACTTGGCACAAGTAATAAACACAATAAGGCAAACAAGATGACGCAATTTGTTTTTGTTTATGTCACGTGGTTTAGTGCTGCCGTCAGCAAATGTTGCTAATTTGGATGTCAAACTACATGGACTTTGTCGCTTTGTATCTCCAAACCGATAAACATATCGATATGAGATTTCAAACATGGAGGGATTATATCCTTGTAATTCTTATTTTGGAATTTTTGCCTCGCAACAATAACATTTTTGCTGATGTCCGCATTTATTTATTTTGTACGCAAAAAAGAGCTTTTTGTCAAAAATTGATTATAAATTGCTTTAAAAATAGCAAAAATGCTAATTATACATAAAGAAACCTGCTGCATCATATGATCTTGCTTATTACTCGGAAAAATTAAGCCTAACATGGTTTTTCGTCAGCAAGCATGCGCAACAACCAATTATTGATGACGTCATCAAAAATCAATGAACTATATAGCAAATGAAAGCCCGTTTCAAGACAAGTTCAGCAATAATTGTTTTATTGTCATAGAGCCAGTGGTTAAAAAGTTACGACTTAAAAGGTATATATATTGCGGAGCACTCAATTGAAAGTTATGTGTCAACCCCTTGAATCAGTGTCAATATTTTTGAAATTGACATGAAAGGATGTCTCCCAGATAGAAATTAAAAGTCATAAAAAAAACTAGACTATTCCGGAGTTACTCAACGAGCTGTGTGGAAAATTTACAAGGGGGGCACTTTGTGCCGACCCCCTAGTCTGGATAGGGTTAAAAAAACAATGAAATTTCCGGCCCATTCGGGAGAGCCTCTATTAAGAAATCCATATTCTGCATAATACAACAACGCAAGCGCAAACGGAATGGTCTGCCACAATGATCTGTGCTTTGCCATGGATAGTCCCCCAAAGGAAAAAATGTCTACAATGGAGATTTGGATATCAAAATATAAATGTCTCATATATATATATATCAATGAATAATTACAAAACTACAAAATAATTAAACAACAACGAAGTAAAGCTACTACAATTTCTAAAATTTTACAAGAAACTTATGATTGATATAAGACAAACTGCATTAAAAAAACGATTACAACATTATAAATATGGATGCAGTTCCCACTTCCCATGGATTTTTCTGCTTTTTCATTTCACTTACATGGAATTCAATTCAGCACACAGAACACTAGTCTATGTGCTAAACTCAGTAGAAAATAAAAATGAATATGAAACAGGCCATGGGAATTGTTTCTATGCTTTCAGTTCATATCCAATCTCCGTAGTAAACACTTTTTCTCTGGGAGCCTTTTGTGTTGTTTCATGAATGAAATGGCAGCTATCGTTCAAGTTGAAATAACAGACCGTCCACTTTCGAAAGAGATTTCAAGGAAAAACCAATAATATCTGTGCATTTCGCTTCCTGCAAGGTGATTGGTCATCTCGAGACTACAATCTTGGCCAGAATACTTGGGACAAGTCAAAAATTGCACTACCTTGGGTTTTTGGTTAAGGGCCCCCCGCTCCCCCCGTTTCAAGGTTGCTCGATTGAAATGCCATTCGACCTTCTCAACATTGAATTAGAGGGGAGAGGGGATTAGGAGGTTCTAAACGTATGGTTTCTCCTCGATATTTTAGGAACATCATGAAGACACTGAAATTTGCCTATGTCCCAGTCTCTTTTGGCCAAGATTGTAGGAGCGCGCAGGCCACTTTTCTCGCAGTTTGGTTGTGAGTCCCAGTACGAGCGGTCTAGTTAGGGCAGGGTGCAGTCTCGTTTTGGTGAGAGATAACTGAGCAATAATTGAATTGTCATGCCTCCCTACCATTACAGCCAGTTTCTCGTGTCTTGGATGTGGCACTGAAGCCTTGTTTCCTTCTTTCATTTTCATTTTTATGTACGAAGTAAAACGAGTACATATAGGAGTGGAGTTGTGTAACGCCTTCAGTAACTAACTCACCAACTCACTAACTCACGAACCAAGAACGCATTCCGCGAACCAGCTAAGAATGCCAAGAATGCAATCAGTTGCCAACTGCTGCATTGTTGCTGCGCCTCCACACCATCAGATCACTGCATTTGCTGAGACTTTTTTGGCAGAGCACCAGGAAAACAAACCATTTGCACTAATTATTTTTATGTCATGTGATCAACGAAAGTTCTAGAAGAAACGTTGCGACGCAGTCGATTCATGTCCAATTAGACCACAAATGAGCCCATTAACCATATTGCATGTTGCTCTCTTTACAAAAGTGTTGGCAGATTTTCAATTCAACAATTTTGGATACTGGAAGTAAATATCTTCATTGGTACCTGGACTTCTGCTTTGAAGCCAAATTCCACAAATGCTACGTTGCTTTTATGTGCCACCGCAGAGGTCGCCGTGTTCGACCTCGAAGATACTTGCAGGCTGAGTTGGGTTAGAGCTTCACTATCGTTCACATTCCAAAATTCTAGAAAATCTATAAAAATATTGTAGATACAGATTTTTCTAGAATAGCAAAAAGGTCTATTGTAGATCGCAGATGCTGTAACTGCTTTTGAAACCTGACACGGGACTGTTGACGTCAGGCCTCAATCAATAACTTGATGGGGTAAATGAACGTCTGTTTAGAAATTTTACTTTCTTGGGGCAAATGTTACAGTTGACTCGAGTTGACTCTGTGCCGCTGTGCAAGCATCAATCCACGGGAACATGTTTTCCTTTTAGGTCGAACAAGAGATGCGAGGACCCCTTAAAAACTACTTCTTGTGTGCTGAAGGACTGCCCCCTCCAGTAGAAAATAGAAATATGAAACAAGAAAAGTATCGGAATTGCCGCAGCTTCAAAGAAGCTCATTGCTCCCATCTGAAGGTCACCATGTGCTCTTTCCTGTCTGCAATGGTTTTTTGGAAGCATTTACCCTAAGCTATTTTAACCTTTGTTCTGTACCAGCGTTCTTCGTACATGGCTAATGGGCCCCTTTAATTCAATATTTTTACACGGTAGCCCCATCAGTCGAAATGACTACTTTGCAGGGGGACGTGTCAAACTTTACAGTATTAGTTACTGCAAGAAATTTATTAAAAAATGACATCTATTTACAATATGCAAAATCAAAAATTAACTAAGTTAAGCTGGGAAAGGCAAATTACTCATCAGTCTACTTTTAAAAATGCGAAGAGAGGGTGCTTGTTTTACACCCAAAGGCAATTTATTCCAAGTCTTTGCACCCCGGGAAGATATTGCTTTCTGCCCACTGCAAGTTCAAGAACATCGGCAGTGGCGTTTCGCAAATTCATATTGATATGACGCGCAGAATTTTTTTCCAAAAGGTTTGAAAGATGGCCGGGTGCAAGACCTGATAACGCTTTGTAGGTAATAGTAGCTGTCTCGTTTTTTTTATCATATTTGGCCAATTCAGTTTCTTGATCAAATTTGCGGCTGATACATCATAGCTGCTATTGGTGACAATTCTTGCAGCTCGATTGTGCAGTTTGTGTAAGGTTTAAAATCTGGTTTCACTGCAGCCTCCCCAAACAGAACAGCAGTAACGGAAATGTGGCTCTACGATGCCATGATACGTTTTAATTTAAGTATCCTTGGTACGAATTTTTTGCCATATTTCAAAAATCCTAGCGCACGATATATTATATTACATAATAATTTCGTGCTTTGATCCCAAGCAAACTTATCATTCATTTCATTTTATATTCTTTCAACACGGTAACCCCGTCGACAAAGGTCGCTTTTCAGGGGGCCGTGACAAAAATTTACAATTTAATTTACATGTTTAAATCTACAAACGAAAATGAATAATCTAATTACAAAACAAAAGTGAAATTAAAATTAATACATAATGTTAAAACCGAGATTGATAAAACCAAGGGTGGCAGGAAACAATCAGACCGGACCAGAACAGATCAAACCCCATGCCCACCCTGAAATGCCACACTTTCATGTAGCACCCCATGGCAGGCAAAGAGTCCGACAGACACCAGTCCAATCCAACTGCATACCACCACCCATCATCATGCTTTAAAGTCGATGTTTGAAAGCATATAAAGAGGGCGCTTGCTTAACCTCTGGTTCAAGGCTGTTCCACAGATTCACACCACGATATGAGAATGACTTTTGCCCATTACTCGTTTTAAAAAGAGGGACACGTAAGTCAGTCTCAGAGTTTCTCAACTTGACAGTGTCACGTGTTGAGTTCTTTGAAAAAATATTCGAGAGATAGGTCGGTGCAAGACCATTTAAGGATTTGTAAACAATCGTCGCTGTCTCTCGTTCGATAATTTCAGCGATAGTTGGCCACTTTAACTTTTGTATAAGGGCATCGGCAGTTGCATCATAGCTACTATTTGTCACAATTCTGGCAGCGCGATTTTGTAACTTTTGCAGCGTAAGTCTCCTAGATTCCCCACAGCTCCCCCACACAGAGCAACAGTAGCGGAAATGCGGTTCAACAATACCTCTATAGATTTGGCTAAGAGTTTCCTGGGGTAGTATTTTCTTAGCATACTTTAAAAACCCAATAGCACGAGAGACCTTAGCACGCAATAATCTAGTGTGCTCATCCCAAACAAGATGTTGATCTAGTTGAATTCCCAAGTATTTAGTTTTCTCAACAATCTCAACCTGTGAGTCACCTATACCAAAGGAGGGGGACTGGACTTTTCCATCAGAGATCTTTTTAAGATTTGGCCGAGATCCTACAACCATGGCTTGAGTCTTAATGACATTTAAAGACAGTTTATTTCCTTGAAGCCATTGTTTCAGGCAGTTCAAGTCTCTACTTAGGTTTTTGTTGAGATCATCAATGTTTTTGGAAGAATATGATATGGTGGTATCATCCGCATACATGGTAACTTGACTATTCTGTAGAGAAAATGGCAGATCATTAATATAGATCAAAAACAAAAGAGGACCAAGACAAGAGCCTTGCGGCACCCCACAATTTATGTCGTCAAGTTTTGAGGATACCCCATTAACTCTGCAGAATTGCTTTCTGTTATCTAGATAAGATGCAAACCAGGTATTCTCAAGACCTGTGATACCATACTTTGTCAATTTTTTAAGTAGAATTTCATGATCTACAGTGTCGAAAGCTTTTTTGAGGTCTATAAATACCATCGCTGTGTACCGACCTTTATCCATGTTAAGATACCAGTCATTGGTACAATTAAGCAGACAAGTAACAACAGAGTGCAGCGATCTAAACCCAGACTGTTTGGAAAAAAGAAGCTTGTTTCTGTCAAGGTATTCGTAGAGTTGGTTGTAAATCAACTTTTCGAAAACCCTGGACAGAAACGGAAGCACCGAGATCGGTCTATAATTCGAACGATCATTTAATTGACCACTTTTGAAAATAGGGGCCACTCTTGCAATTTTCCAACTATCTGGGAATACACCAGTTGCAATCGAAAGATTAACAAGAATCACCTCGCAAAAAATCGAAAGTCATTACCCCTAGTTTGCTCAGTTCGTGCATGAAAACATTGGTGCATCTGTCTCAAATCAGATGTCATGTGAGATTTATGATAACGCAAAATTACTTATTCAGAACCCTGCAGAACGTTTCAATTGTTGCTATTCGCGGGCATCTAATTTGAGACAAGCAGTCACGAAAATAACCTCTGTGCAGAATCATATGCATGAAGATATTTTGGTTCAGTGTGTGATCACGTGCCTTCCCCCAGTCAATGGCGCCATTGTTTGCTGGGATTTTGCACCTTTCCTCTCAACTTCACCTGCGACTTTTGCATCTGTAGCTGTGTAGGAGGAAGGTCCGTCTAGGTCCTTCTACCTTCAGTGATGCTGCGAATACTACCCTCTGTGCAGGCCGCCGGTTACATCATCCTCTAAAGTTGACTTATTTGCATAATGAATGCTATCAATAAGTGGCTAATGATGCGTTCGTTCTAGAAAACGATTGTTTTAACATACTTAAACTGCTAATGAAGTCAAGAACGTGCCAATTCTGGGTAAATTTGTTGTTGTGCCAGGGTAAATATCATGGTAATTTATCCATCTTATGGTGTCAAATCTGTCTTACATGAAATAAGCCGACGTCAAATGTTGCTATAGGATCGCGGGAAACTTCTGTCTTGTGTGCGCTTTCTGTGCGCTTTCTTTATTTCAGTGCCAATTAGCAGAGATAAAACGTTAATCAATCGCTTTAACGAGCGTGACGGAAGTGGGTTACTTACTTTCTTTCTTTCTTTCTTTCTTTCTGACTGACTGACATCGAAGCCCCTTCTTAGATTACAAAGTGGACTTTGTAATCAAAAATGTCACAGAGTGACTCAGCGATAACGGGTAGGCCTATCTTCAGAAAATAGCTAGCAATACCATCAGCACCAGATCCATTGGATGTTTTGAATTTGCCGAATACTCCCTCTAACTGAGACACAGTGATAGCCTCGAATTCGAAGCGTAGATTTTGTGGGTTTAAGTTGGATTCCTAAATATTTTACATTTTTACGGTGTCAATTTCAGCGCCATCAATCTTTTATAGGTTTGGTTGAGAACCTACAACCATCGCCAATTTCTTTGTTACATTTAATGACAGTTCGTTCCCTTGTAACCATTCCCTCAACGGATCGAGATTACTATTAAGCGCATCCTTCAGAACGTTGACATTTTTCGCAGAATGTGAAATACTTGTGTCATCAGCATACATTGTGACATTGCAATTACGGAAAATATAACTTAAAAACGGAGTGGGACAAGACATGCACACTGTGGCATTCCGCAACCAACCTTCTGTAAACTTAAGGATGTGCCATTAAATTTGCAAAATTAATGTCGGTTCTGCAGATAGAACAAATGGCCCTTGGCCGAAAACCTCTAAAGACTCATTTTCACAGACCAATCAGACGGTGAATAAAAGAATACAACAGAAACTCGTGAAGATTTTTCTAAATCTTACCTACCTTCATAAAAGGCAACCAGGACAAAAACAGCTTACAATTTCCGAAAATTTTTTGAAGAGATCTACTCTCCAGATGTTTAGGTATACAAGTTTGAATGCTGGTCAATACATCTCCAGGTTTCGAGGAGTTAGGGTGTCGACAGTGGTATTCGGACGGCGGTATTAATCGGACACTTGCGAAAACCAACAGAAAAGTACGTTTCAAATGAAATCCATAAAAGAGGGTATCGTCTGGTACTGAAAGCTAACATTATACCGGATGTCTGGAAAATTACCCCTTTTTGACCGAACAAGGGAACAAAACGATAAAATTTCGGGATTTGATGAGTTCATAGCTACAATTATCGATCTTTAACTTAAAGGGAATCGACATAGTTAAAGGCTGGCCCGGGCCAGGTCAAAAATATATTCTATTATACTCGACAACTTTGACGCATTCGGTCTCATTGCCTAGCTGAAGAAACAATGGGTTTGTGGGCATTTCTTCGGCCTATTTATAGCGGCTACGAGATATAGCTATGTCTATTCCCTTTAAATGCACATACCTTGCATTTTAAAATCGTCCACCAAACACCTGAGATACGAGCCTGCAAGGTCAAAATTGAAGTGCACCTGAAACCAGAGGCTTTGAGAAAGGGCCTAGCCATGATTTGACATCACAGAGATATTTTGCAAAATAATTTTCAACTTTAAACTTTAGTTGCTACTTTTGAATGTAATTATACCGTGAATTGCTTCAATTGTTCTTGAAATGACTTTTCTTTTGCGGAATCGGTCCTTGCATTCCATTCCATCCCAAGTGTTTTGTATCAAAGACAAGGAAGCGGAGCACATGCACGTTTATTTCTGTTATATTTGTTTTATCAGGGTCATGCCCGTCCCGTGCATCTTTTATTCTTTTCAAAAGAAAAAAACTGAAAATTAAAGTTTACAGATGCTTTGGAAACTGTCCATGACACAAATCATGGCTAGGCCCTTTTTCAAAACCTCTGGTTTTGGGTGCGCTGTAAATTTTGACTATGCAAACTCGTATCTCCGGTGCTTGGTGTACGATTTTTAACTACCAGGTTGTACATCTAAGTTGAAGATTGATAAAGTTAGCTGTGAACTCTGAGAGTAACAATATCTAATCATTTTGTTCTTATTTTCATTCAAAAGGGGGTAATTTTTTCTGGGTCACCCGGTAGATACCAAATCTCTTTAAGAAAACCTTCTTAAATGTAAAACACGCTAAAACCAGTTGCGTTCGTTGTGCTTGGCAGTTTAGAAGTTGTTAATGGTTTCTTTGATTATAATAAAAGAGAAGGACAAAGCCCCTCAAGAATTACAATGTTTAGTATGACTAAAAGCCACGAAACACATCTACTCTTATAGAGGTTCATCAAAAAAACTGGTCGATTCGATTAGGACCGCATCATATCTAGTCATACCTCATCCAACCACCAAGTATGTCTTCGTAAAGTGTCTTGTGTGTAAAGTTCCGTACGGTTGATTTATTTCTTTGCAGAAATTACGTGTATCTTTATGTAATGGGTGGGTCGTGAGGTGTGTTGCCTGCTCGGGGAGTCGTGGCGCGGTGGTAACACATCCGATTCCTCTAATTCTAATTTCAAATCCTCGACTGAGGCCTGGACAAAATTTTCGTTGAAGCCTCCTTGACACGTCGTTTAAATCTCTATGAAATTTGTGCGAATCGGATGGGTGGCTCTTGGGGTGCGGTTTTGCGGGCGGGTGGTACATCTTTCCTGATTGACCCAGTAGTTTTTATTTCTTTCTATATTAGTTGTCGCGGGGTTGTCATAGTCTATTGCTCCCCGTGGTATAATCGTCCTGTAGTGTTTCGTAGAGTAATTAGTAGGTAGCGTCATAAGAAATTCGTCTTGTAAAAAATTTATAATGGTATAGAAAAAAAAGAAAGAAAAAATATTTGTAGCACACAATTCAATCAAAAGGAATTTTAATTCCTTATTTGCTCGTTATGAAATATAATTAGACGATACGACCCAATTACTGCCATCCAATGCCTTATTTGCTTGTTATGAAATATAATTAGATGATACAACGCAATTATTGCCATCCAATGCCTCATTATTCACACCTTTCAGAACCATAGGCGTTAACGGAACTTCAGCAAAAATTTTGATACTTTTGCGAAATAGGCCAAAACAATTTATTGCTAGAAACTAGACCATTTGCCAATCATGAAAAAAGGGATTGAGGTGAGTGCAGCTAACTCAGACAGCCCTAGGAGACCTAAACAAGCAATTTCTGAATAAAAAATGCAGAAAAACCTCCCATTGATTACGAAGCAGTTTTTATTCGAAGTTTACAGGATAGGATTTTATCATTGGAACGCCAACTTCCAATTCTTCCCTTAGTTGAATAGTACTGGCCGCCAGGGAGTGATAGATGTATTGTTCCAAAACAAAGACACACACCTTTAACTATCATTATGTGCTTATACCCTTATCAGTTCGATATAAACTAGGATGATGTACATAAACCTATATTATTTGCACATAAACTATGATCATGTGCATAAACCTATATTATGTCGACATAATATGGGTTATGACAACATAATATAGGTTTAGGTCTCGATAAGCCACTTATGTGCACATAGACTAGGATCATGTTATATAAACCTACATTATGTCGACATAATCGTTGCTTGTGTACATAATCCTAGGTTATGTGCACATAGTATAGGTTTATGTAACAACTTCCTTTATTATGTCATTTTTGTGCAAATGGTGTTCCATATACGTGAACATCGTTCCAAGAATCAAGGTAGCTTCTGCTGGCTGGCAATATTTATGAATAAACATAGAAGCAAGCAAGGCAGGAATGGATCAATTCAAGTTTAGTTTCACAGATATTTCGGATGACCTCCCTGCGAAATTTCTTTTCTGAAAAACGTATATGTATATCATGAAAGGGCGAGTTGATGAATAATTTAATTTGTACAAACCTTGAGGATCTGGAAAACGACCATGACCAAGGGCTTGTTGACTCTTGGAGGTGCCTTTGAAAGAACGTCTGCGCATCGTGAGAGATAAATGCCTTGAGTAAAAAGAGGCAAGGTAAGAAACTTCATCGTGAATACACATTTTCAGCAGGTGTAAGAGATAACAGTGTCCAATAGAGCAACGAACTCACTCTGGGGACGAGATTGGGGATTCTGCACCTTTCCTCTAAACTTCACCTGCGATGTTTGCATCTGTAGCTGTGTAGGAGGGGGTCCTTCTGCCTTCGGTGATGCTGCGAATGCTAGCCTCTGTGCAGGGCGCCTGTTACATCATCCTCTAAAGTTGACTTATTTGCATAATGAATACTATCAATAAGTGGATAACCCCTAATGATGCTTTTCGTTCTAGAAAACGATTGTTTTAACATAATTAAGCTGCTAATGAAGTCAAGAACGTGCCAATTCTGCGAAAATTTGTTGTTGTGCCAGGGTAAACATTATGGTGATTTATCCATCTTATGGTGTCAAATCTGCCTAACATGAAATAAGCCGACGTCAAATTTTTCTATCGGATCGCGGGAAACTTCTGTCTTGTATGCGCTTTCTGTGCGCTTTATTTATTTCAGTGCCAATTAGCAGAGGTAAAACGTTAATCAATTGCCTTAACGAGTGTGACGGAAGTGGGTTACTTTCTTTCTTTTTGACTTTCTGACTGACCTGGAGCCCCCTCTTAGATTACAATACCACCTCAAAGCTTCGCGTCAATGCGTTCTGCGAGCAAAAATGGAAGATCTCCATGTGATCAACTGTTGGTGATTTTTCAAACAGGGGCACTTTTGGAACACCAGATCGTTCGTTTGTATGTTCCTTTCTTGATTTCTCTGATGAAATGGGTCTTGCTTTGTGATACAACAACATTTAAAATCCCATTTACACGATGCCGGTGAAATCTGAACAAGGAAGAATTTTATGCCACCTTGAAAAATGCGCTACCATCTGCAGGATGCCAGTAGAATTGAAAAGGGCATAAATAAGTGCTGTTTTGGCCTCCCATCCACACAATGATGGTAGACTTTTATGCTAATTCCTTAGACGATAGCAACCGACGTCAATAATCAATCAAGATAAATAAACAAAACAACGAGAACAATGAAGACAACAGGAAACATGGATAATTTTGGCCTTCAGATGAAGCGGCATAAAATTCTACGCGATGCAAGTAGAATTTGAAAACAACAGAGTTACAAACTTTGCCATTTTGCTGACCAACATAAAATTCTACCGGCATCGTGTGGAAAGGAGGCAAAAAGGGAACTTTTTAATGCCATTTCAAAATTCTAACGACATCGTGTAAAAGGAGTCTAACTCACCGTGTTTAGGATCTCCAAGACAAGTTGCTATTGATGGATCAATGCAGTCAGTAGCAAGACCAGATTTACAGAGCTGTTTTGCCTGTAAGAAAGATGATAAGCTTGAGACTGACGAGGTGGTGTCAGATAGTACATTAAAACTGAGAACTCTCATATGATCAGACTTTCAGAAAACGTTTTGTGTGAACGTTCAATAGGCCGCAATTCTAAATTCTTTGAAAAAACAAAAAACAAAAATTTCTCCAATGCCACTGTTAAAAAGTGAAATACTGTCATTGGCAATCCTGCTTCCAAAGTGCATTTCCACATTGCAGTTGTCAATAACGATGTTCCTAAGTTGATGGAGGTACCGCTTCTTTTATCTGCAGTCTTGAAAACTGCTTTCAGAATTATTTCCTTTGTTGAATACCTTTGTTGAAGACTTTTGATACACCTTTATTGTTAGTTTATACGACAGATCATTTTTACTTTTTGAGGACATACTTGTAAATTAATTAACCTTATGTGGACATACAAAATATCATAATTTTGTATCTGATACATGATACATCTGAGCACTGATACATCTTTCTTCTCGGTTGTTGAAGATGAAAGAAGATCTGCTGATGAACTCAATGCAGATCTTGACAGAGTTCGATTATGGGCATGGCAATGGAAAATGCAGTTTAATGTAAATAAAACTGAAGAGGTTGCTTTCTCTTGCAAAAAAGTAAAGCCATTCCATCCACAAATTTTCCTAGGCAATGATGAAGTTGAGAGAAAATCTGAGCACAAGCATCTTGGAATGCAACTTGATTCTGAACTGAATTTTCTAAGTCATATTAAAGAGGCTATTGGCAAGGCTAGAAGGGGCATAGGGATGATAAAATTTCTGTCCAAGTATGTGTCTAGGGATGTGTTAGATCAAATCTACAAGTTATACGTAAGACCACACTTAGACTATGGAGACATCATTTATCACAAATATGACCAAGACATACTCTTAACATTTACGCAAAGGCTTGAACAAACACAATATTATGCAGCCTTAGCTGTTGCTGGTGCTTGGAGAGGCACAAATAGGCAAAGACTTTATGAAGAAATAGGATAGAAAAGTCTGTACGACAGAAGATGGTACAGAAGGCTGTGTCATTTCTTTCACTTAATTAAACCACGATCCCCAGGCTACCTTTTTGATGAAATCCCTCCCGAACGTCAACTCGACTACAGTCTTAGACACTCTCGAGATTATGAAGTACATGTTGCTAGAACCAATCGTTTTTCTAATACTTACTTTCATAATACCCTGTTTGAGTGGAATATGCTTGGGGAAGAGATCAAAAAATAAATGTCCCTTTCTCAGTTCAAAAGCAAATTATTAAAAATCATAACACCTGAGCGAAATTCTGTCTACAATATTTCTGATATTGACGGCATCAGATTACTGACAAAGTTGCGTTTGAAGTTTAGTGCACTGAATGGACATAAATTTAGACACAACTGTGATAGTCTTACTCCATTTTGTGCTTGTGGTATCGACAGGGAAGACAATGAGCACTTTCTCCTGCATTGCCCCCTGTTTGATTCGATGTGGCAGGACCTCTTTGATCAGCTCTCTGAAGTTCCTGGTTTAAATGTGAATTTAGATGTTAAACCTTTGTGTGATTTGCTTCTGTACGGGGACTCGCAGTATGATGTCATTATCAATCGAATAATCCTGGAAGCAACTATTTCTTTTATTAAAAATACGAAAAGGTTTTCAAATTAAATATAAGCATAAAACAGCAGCAATATTTTCGTTTTATTTGTGGTATTTGTAGCGGGTGTCTTGTAAAGAAGTACTCCCATTTGTATCACGAATAGCAGATGTGGTATACTACATAATACTCGCCGTATCTTTGGGTGTTTCATCTATCTATGCTCGTTTGAGAGTCAAGCAACTGCTGTAAGGTCGAGGGAGTTCTTCTTTCTGAGATGCCTGCGCTGTTCTTGTTCTTTTTTCAAATTTGATGCAGATTTTTCATTGATGTAAGTGGCTGCCGTAGTTGGAACTCGATGACATCATGTCCTTTCCAGCTATGGAAGCCACAGAATATTTATATTTGGTTGTAGTTACATTAAGTGCAAAAATTTTCGGCGTCACAAACTTTCGGACAAAGACTTGTCCGAAAATATATTTGTCCGAAATTTAGGGTTGTCCGAAAGTTTGTCACGACGAAAATTTTCGCAATGACGGCGCATGCGCAGTGAGAGTTGACTGAAAAACGGAAATCTCTGAAACCGTATTCCCATACGTTTACAATGCTGTACAGTAGACACGAGTCTAAGTATATCTCCAAAATTTTCGAAAATAATTGCTTCTAAGCTGATATCAGTCCAAACAAATAACATCGTTCTCATCGTCTATCAAAAATCCACCCTCGCTTTCTTCTTCTTCTCCTCTTTCTGTTTCATCTAGCTCAAGATTAGTATCGATATCGATGCCTTCGAGAAATGACTCATCATAATTTGCTCTTATCATGGAATCTAATCTTGAAAGAATCGCTTGTTTTGCTGCTGAAATCTTGCAGGTAACGGTCAAAGCAATTTCCAGACCACCTTTTGGAATAGGAGAAGGTCGATATTTTTCATCCGCCACTTTTCCACCAACTTCACCTCTGTACTTCAAAAAATAGTAAATAGGCCTTGATATCTCACGAGGGACATGACCAACTGTTTGCGGCAAAACCTTGTCATTGAACTTTATTTTCCAAGCAACAGCACATGGATCTGACTCCAAAGCTCTTTCATTGCAAACACTTTCTGCCCTTTAAAAGGTTTCTTCCAAGTTGTCTTCCCATACACATGCCACCAGTGGCGGATTTAAGGGGGGGCAAGTGGGGGCAATTGCCCCCCCCCCTTCACGATGAAAACTCAGCTTGGTGCCCCTGTTTTGGCGAGAAAAGCGCCCCTCATCCTGACTCTGACGCATAATCTTCTAACTGTTTCGATTTAAATATGGGGGAAACACATAAATCAAGGCCTTATTTAGTAATGAATCAAAAAATTTTCTTTAAAAAGCGTTCAAAAAATTTTTGCGCGCCTTCGGCGCGCTTATTTTCAACCATATTCTTGGCGCCCTCTTTGCAAGTTGCCCCCCCTTCAACTTCGGGCTGGATCCGCCCCTGCATGCCACCCTCTACTTGCAATTTTGTGCACCATGATACTCTCCATGATGAATATGGTTAAAACAAAATACATCGAATCTCCAAAGAAGAAATATTTGTTTTCATGCCGATATTGTAATTCCGGGGTTGGCACTTCAAGATTTAAAATCCTCATTTCGAAAGTTTTGCTGTAGCCCTAGAATGCACAGGTGAAACTAAGTTTTGGCAGAGCTTTTAATAGCTGGATGATAAAATGATGCTATAATTTCTTAAAGGAACAAAATCGAACACTGCATGATCATAAAAACAAAAGAACATGAGAGAAAGTAAATCCCCCCTCGATACCTTTGTCCAGGGAAACCCTTGCATTGTTATTTTCAGGAAGTATAGGGAGTCTAACTTTCTACATTCTTTGTTGTCGCACGCAACTAAAATGTTGTGATGAAAGTTTTGTCAAGATATCCTTGTTGAACTATTTTCAAAGAAAATCCAACGCTGCTGAAGATTCGTTTTCGAAAACAACTGATGAAGCATGTGATCCTGGTTTAACTGACCGAGAACGCGAAGAAGTTATAAAACAGCTCAAGCCCAGCACCCAGCAAAGAGGAAGGAAGCGTAAAAAGTACTGCACGTGGTCACCTCAGCAACGAGCAGAAATAGGCCAATATGCCGCTGTAAATGGCAACAAGGCAGCAATTGTAAAGTTTTCTCCACAGTTTCCCAACATTAAAAGGCAAACTGTAAGTGATTTCAAAAAAGCATATTTAGAATGCAAGAAGAAGAATAATGGTAGTGAAATTACAGCAATTGAAAAGAAAAAAGCTGTTCGTCCAACATTGCTACCTGATGATCTAATGAAGAAAACTATTGAAACTGTTTCAGCTTTGCGTCTGAGGGGCGCCCCTGTGTCAGCTTCTGTGATCAATGCCGTAGCAAAAGGTATAGTTCTCGCAAATGATCGTTCACTGCTTTGTGAGAATGGGGGCTACATCTCGTTAAATGCAGACTGGGCACGTCAAATTCTCTACAGAATGGATGTCATCGGTCGTAAAATGTCTCGTAGGATGGCAACAACTGCAAGAATTCCTGTTGCTCCAAGGATACTGAAGGAAACAAAGCTCGATTTCCAGCGGAGAATAAAGATTTTGCAAGCGAGATACCGGGTACCGGATGATTTGATACTGAATTTTGACCAGACACCTTTGCCATATGTTTGTGTTTCAAACCATACTCTCCATGAAAAAGGCGCTTCCAGTGTACCATTAGTTGGCAAGGGCAAGAAAAAGCAGATCACTGGAACTTTCACAGTCACTAAGTCCGGACACTTTTTGCCGATGCAATTAATCTACGAAGGTAAAACTGAGAGATGCCTGCCAAAAGATGTTACTTTTCCTGATGGAATTGATCTCACATACACTAAAAATCATTGGAGTAATGAAGAAAAAGCTTTACAGCATTTGACCAAAGTGGTATTCCCTTATGTTGGAAAGGAGAAAGCTGAGCTAAATTTGCCTGCCGAGCACAAGGCGTTACTAATTTTTGATGTTTTTAAGGGTCAGAAGACAAAAAGGTACCAGGATCACCTTGAAAGTAATGGATGCACATGGTTTTACGTTCCAGCAAACCTGACAGATCAGTTCCAGCCCTTAGACATCACAGTGAAAGGCCCTGCTAAAGAGTTTTTGAAGAAAAAATCCGAAGAGTGGTATGCAAAAGAAATATCATCCCAAATGGAAAGAGGAAGGAGCATTTATGACGTGGAAGTCTCTCTAAAGCTGTCCGTGATGAAGCCAACGCAAGCTAGGTGGCTCCTCGGGTTGTACGATTACATGCTCAATGCCGGTGATATCATACGAAAGGGATTCAAAATGGCCGGAATTGATGACGCTCTTGACCTTGAACTTGAGCCAGAAGACCCCTTTGAAGATTTAAATGTGTAGAAAATATCAGCAAATATACGTAAGAAACAAGTGACAAAAATTTGAGCGTAAAGAAGAAAAGTAGTGATTATTTCTTTCCTCTTCTATCTTAGAAATTTGATCTCGAAAGGGGATTTCGTTCGAGAAGGTGGCTTGTTTCAATAAATCAATAACCTGCCGTGGTTTTCTTTTCAAGATTCAAAAGACTTTTCAACATTTTGTCCGAAAATTAATTTGTCCGAAATGCCAAAAATGTGTCCGAAAATATTTTCGCCGAAGTTTATTGTCCGAAATTTTATCCGCTGAAAATTTTTGTACTTAATGTAGTTGTTTTTATTTTTGATAAAAAACAAATATCATAGAGAGGTTGATACTCTGAATAAATCAGTTGCTCAAAAGATGCCCTGGTAGGCCAAATTAGTCAGCACTGAAATAAAGAATAAAAAGCACAAAAGACCAAATGATGCCTGTTTTCTCGAGTGAATAGCCCTCTTCAACGGTACACAACATATAGTTAGATTAAGTTGCACATGACTAATTAACGTAAAAATTGCAACTGGTTTTAACATATACAGATACAGGGTGTTCCAGCAAAAATCTAATTCAACTTTATTCGAGATCCTTCAGGAAATTATCATATTTGAATCAAATTGGTGAATGCATCTGAAAGCACAATCTTTCTTCCTTCCAATGATATCCAGGTTGGGCGTATCAATTGAATGAATCATAACTTAATTTATGTTTTCGCAAGTTTGGCCAATTTCAGATGCCGGAAAGTGATAGGACATTTAGATAGACAAAAAAACCCATTTTGCAAGAGCTGAATTTTTCATTCTTAAATTAAAGGCCCCCATTAGCCATGTTTGAAGAATGAGATCATGCACATAGCTTACCTCAAAGTAATAGAATATCTATTTGCAATTGCAATGCACGATGATTTAGTTCATATCGAAATGGTTGTAGCCTAATAACGAGGCCACTTGATGAAGCAGACCAGACTTCTTGATATGCATGAGAACTATAACATTAGATGTAGCGAGAGTCCAAAGACGTAGGGAACCGGGGGCACTCGTGGCACGTGCCCCCCAAGATTTTGCAACAAACCAAAAGGTGCCCTTGTTGTCTCAGGATGTTCCCCTTTTAAATATCAACGCGGACAGAAAGCAGTTTAATTATGTTATTATTTACTTCGTGATTTGGTTATGTTTACTTCTCACTTTGTTTCATTGTGAAGGAAATCGGATATCTATCAGCATTCATACTATTTTCTTCTATATATCACATTTTCCCGTAAAAATCTGATAACCGTGCCCCTCCAAGTTTAAGATGCTTCCTACTTCTCTGAGTAAAACTGAAGGATGGCCGACAAAATTGACGAATTCTTTACTTTATCCTGACAAGAGTTGCCTCTGTGACAGTGCTACACTTGTTTCTTGACAGTATTATATGGGTTGGAAGGTTCCTTGGGCAACAGTTACTGATATTGAAGATTTTTCAAACAGTAAGGGAAGCGTGCCAGGTCAAAAAGGTCAAGTCTTGAAGATTGCCTTCTGCAAGTAGTTAATCAGCCTTAATGAGGAAATATCAATTGGCAACTTTGCCAAATTTGGCTGTTAGCCCCAATATCTCTGGACTGTTTTGATTGTATACATTAAGACTGCCTGTAAATATCTTAGATGCTTCGTTGATTGCTTCCATTGTGTGCATAGATAATGCCCATTGTTACAACATTCCTGATTCCTTGGTACCTATATAGTTAAAAGCCCCTCCATAATGTTTTCATTCTTCAAACATAATTAAAGGCCCCTATTAGCCATGTTTGAAGAATGAGATCATGCACATAGCTTGCCTCAAAGTAATTGAATATCTATTTGCAATTGCAATGCACAATTTAGTTCATATCGTAGCCTAATAACGAGACCACTTGATGAAGCAAACTAGATTTCTTGATATGCATCAGAACTATTACATTAGATGTAGCGAGAGCCCAAGGACATAGCAAACCGGGGGCACTGGTGGCACGTGCACTCCAAGATTTTGCAACAAACAAAAAGATGCTATTTTTGTCTCAGGAGGTGCTATTTTTGTCTCAGGATGTGCCCCTACTGCCTTGAGTGAAACTAAAGGATAGCCGAAAATACTGACAAATTGTTACTTTATCCAGACAAGAATTGCCACTACAACAGTGCCACACTTGTTTCTTGATAGTATTTTATGGGTTGGAAGGTTCCCTTGCTAACAGTTATTGACATTGAAGATTTCAAACAGTAAGGGCAGTGTGTCAGGTCAAAGAGGTCAAATCTTGAAGATTGCCTTGTAATGAGTTGGCAGCTGGGTTAATGTTAGGAGCAAGTAGTAATTAGCCTTAATGAGGAAATGTGAACTTGCAACTACGCCAAAATTGATTGTTGGCCCAAATATATCGGAATTTTTTTATTGTATACATTAACAATGCCTATAAATATCTCAGATGCTTCGCTGATTGTTTCGATTGTATGCACAAATAATTCCCATTGTTACAACATTCCTGACTCCTATGTACCTATATGTCTATATGTCTATAAAAAAATATAAAGTGAACGATGAGAAGAAGAGGGAAAACATCCACAGAGAGCAGGCATCGAGTTGATCTTTTGCGCTTTTTTATTCAGTTATCTGCTAACTAGTTTCGCCCACTACTAGGGCAACTTCAGAGCTGATTTATTAGGAGTATCAACCTCTATTTATAGTATTTTGTATTTCCATATAAGGTTAATCAATTTACTAGTATAATTTTGTCCTTATGAGGTAAAAAAGTTCGTGTCATATGTTGTTGTTGTTGTTAGCCTCGTTCTCGTTGTTATCAGTTGAGTCGTTGTTCTTGTAGGGGACGGTTCTCGTTTTATGGTGTTGTAGTTTTGTGCTTTGTTCTTTGACGTCAGATTGTCTTTCATCCCTCGTTTTGCGAGCTTCGCTTTTCCAATTCTTCGGTGTTTCTTGGCAAGTTTCTTGTCTATATGTCTATATGTCTATATGTCTATATGTCTATATGTCTATATGTCTATATAGGTCTATTCCTTCCGGTTGGAGCAAAAGCCCCTCCATAATGTTTTCATTCTTCAAACATAATTAAAGGCCCCCATTAGCCATGTTTGAAGAATGAGAGCATGCACATAGCTTGCCTCAAAGTAATAGAATATCTATTTGCAGTTGCAATGCACGATGATTTAGTTCATATCGAAATGGTTGTAGCCTAATAACGAGGCCACTTGATGAAGCAGACCAAACTCCTTGATATGCATGAGAACTATTACATTAGATGTAGCGAGAGTCCAAAGACGTAGGGAACCGGGGGCACTTATGGCACGTGCCACCCAAGATTTTGCAACAAACCAAAACGTACCATCTTTGTCTCAGGGTGTGCCGCTTTTAAAGACAAATGCGGACAGAAAGTAGTTTAATAATCTTATTATTTACTTCGTGATTTAGTTATGTTTACCTCTCACTTTGTTTCATTGTGAAGGAAATCAGATATCTATCAGCATTCATACTTTTTTCTTCTATGTATCATTTTTTTACCGTCAAAAATCTGATGTATATTATTAAGGTTCCCTTCTTCAGAAAAAAGTGCCATTGAAATGCCGTGCCCCTCCAAATTTAAGATGCTGCCTACTGCCCTGAGTGAACTTAAAAGATAGCCGACAAGATTGACAAATTGTTTACATTGATATCCTGACAAGAGTTGCCACTATAACAGTGCCACACTTGTTTCTTGATAGTATAATATGGGTTTGTTGGTTCCCTTGGCAACAGTTATCCATATCGAAGATTTCAAAACGTAAGGGCAGTGTGCCAGGTCAAAGGGGTGAAATTTTGAAAATTGCCTTGTAATGAGTTGGCAGCTCGATTGATGTTTGGAGCAAAATGTAATTATCCTTAACGAGGAAATGTGAATTGGCAACTACGCCAAATTTGATTGTTAGCCCAAAAGATCTCTGAATTGTTTTGACTGTACACATTAACAATGCCTATAAACATCTCAAATGCTTCGCTGATTCTTTCGATTATCTTCATAAATAATGCCTATTGTTACAACATTCCTGATTCCTGGTACTATACCTATATAGGTGTATTCCTTCCGGTTGGAGCAAAAGCCCCTCCATAATGTTTTCATTCTTCAAACATAATTAATGGCCCCCATTAGCCATGTTTGAAGAATGAGATCATGCACATAGCTTACCTCAAAGTAATAGAATATCTATTTGCAATTGCAATGCACGATTTAGTTCATATCAAAATGGATGTAGCCTAATAACGAGCCCACTTGATGAAGCAGATCAGATTTCTTTATATGCATCAGAACTATTACATTAGATGTAGCGAGAGTCCAGAGACGTAGGAACTAGTGGGAGTGGGACACCGGGGGCACGTGCTCCCTCCCCAAGATTTTGCAACAAACCAAATAGACCAGGCGGAGAATGGGGGTAGGGTCCCCCTCCGGGAAGTAATTCAAATCAGGTGGTTTTGGGTAATTTTGGGGTGCTGATTACGAAAATCGATGTTATACGGGCAAATTCGGTGGCTTTCGGCCTCTGTCTCATGTCAGAGTCTCGTTCTCAGGTAAAATAGGCCAAATACCTTGCAGTGTCCATCCTCTGGGGAAGTAGTCAAATTAAGTTGTTATGGTTAATTTTGGGGTGCTGATTACGAAAATCGATGCTATACGGGCAAATTCTGTGGATTTCGGCCTCTATCTCATGTCAAAGTCTCGTTTTCAGGTAAAATAGACGCAAATGCCTTGCAGGGTCCATCCTCCGGGGAAGTAAGTCAAAGTAAGTAGTTTTGGGTAATTTTGGGGTACTGATTCCAAAAATCAAGGTCCTAAGGGCGTATCAGGGAATGTTTGGTCTCTATTCCATGTCAAAATCTCGTTTTCAAGCTGAAACGACAAAAAATGTCTTAATAAAACTCCTCCCCATAAGGGAAATTTGTCAAATTTGGTAGACTTGGGTAATAGACCTTTTAGCTATTCTACAAAAGAGCCTGGATCGAGCGTTATTTTTATACACGAGGTTCGATAGAGTGGTGTTAAGAGCTTCAATCACTATTGTGCACATTCGAAAATTCTACAAAGTGCATTTTGTAGAATTTTCGAATATGCACAATATTGATAGAAGCTCTAACGTCACTCTATCGAACCTCGTGTATAAAAATAACGCTCGATCCAGGCTCTTTTGTAGAATAGCTAAAAGGTCTATTCTGATGTGCTGATTCCAAAAATCTATATCATACAGGCATATTAGGCGTCGTTTCTCATTTGACTTTACTTCATATCAAAGTCTCGTTTTCAAGCAAATGATACTTGTCCATTTGCCTCTATGAAACTCAATATAATCTATGTACAGAAAATATTCTCCCCTTTGAATATGTAAACGATCAAACATCGTAAAGATCTATTAACTCTTCATCAAAGTCGTTGTCACTGTAATCGCCTTCCATTGGATCGGCCCCGTCATCCTCATTCAGTGGTCAATAGCAGTTCTGCGATATCATCCAGGTAGCAAACATCACTCCAAACAACTGATCCTCTTTCATCTCATCGATATGATTTGCTGGGTCGTCCAGATCCATCATTAAGCAGCCAGCTTGCCTAAAAATAGATGCCACATAATTTGATCGCTGGATGTGAAGCCTCAAATTTGACTCGCAGCAAGCTTAAATCGGTTATTCTCTTTTCATTTTCGAACTTCTGCAAGAGCATTTTCTTCCTCACTTCGTCACGCAATTGAATCCTTTCGTTTCCATATATGGTGCATACGAACTTTCCAAGCCTGTCTCGACTTCTTCAGGTACACGAAGACTGGTCCCCAAATCTGCAAATAGATTTACATATTCTGTCTTTTTAACCATTCAAGCTACTTTCCCCTTTGTAAAGAAGCTAGAAACATAACCATTTTCAGAAAAAGCAGGACGACCAACGAGCGCTTTTCGATCTCCATGTTTGAAGATCTTGCATCTATTATTTTACTATTGAGACCTGTTCCGTTGTCAATCAAAATTTGAACTCCTGGAAAATGATGGGCAACGAAGAGGGCTACGATATCGATGTCCCCAGAAGGTGCTCTGACCATCACGGAATCCCCAGTTACTACGTTTGCTGCCTGAACTAGAGCGATCAGCTTTGTATCAGCTTCTTCGTGGTTGCTTTCTGATCTTTCATCGACGACAACTTCGTCTCCCAACACTTTAGTGCAGTGGTATTCGTCAGAGAAGAAGCTGGTCTTTCCTCGTAGTTTGCTTTTATCTTCTTCTATCGCTCTTTGGATTAAATTGAATAAAATTGCCTTATTGTCTCCATTTTGAAGGAAACTTGTGAAATGGTAAGGAGTCTTCATATCATATCTGATCGCTTTAGTTCAGGCAGCAAATCTAGCAACTTGGGATTCCGTGATGGTCAGAGCACCTTCTGGGGACATCGATATCGTAGCCCTCTTCGTTGCCCATTATTTGCCAGGAGCCCAAATATTGATTGACAACGGAACAGGTCTCAATAGTAAAATAATAGATGCAAGATCTTCAAGCATGGAGATCGAAAAGCGCTCGTTGGTCGTCCTGCTTTTTCTGAAAATGGTTATGTTTCTAGCTTCTTTACAAAGGGGAAAGTAGCTTGAATGGTTAAAAAGACAGAATATGTAAATCTATTTGCAGATTTGGGGACCAGTCTTCATGTACCTGAAGAAGTCGAGACAGGCTTGGAAAGTTCGTATGCACCATATATGGAAACGAAAGAATTCAATTGCGTGACGAAGTGAGGAAGAAAATGCTCTTGCAGAAGTTCGAAAATGAAAAGAGAATAACCGATTTAAGCTTGCTGCGAGTCAAATTTGAGGCTTCACATCCAGCGATCAAATTATGTGGCATCTATTTTTAGGCAAGCTGGCTGCTTAATGATGGATCTGGACGACCCAGCAAATCATATCGATGAGATGAAAGAGGATCAGTTGTTTGGAGTGATGTTTGCTACCTGGATGATATCGCAGAACTGCTATTGACCACTGAATGAGGATGACGGGGCCGATCCAATGGAAGGCGATTACAGTGACAACGACTTTGATGAAGAGTTAATAGATCTTTACGATGTTTGATCGTTTACATATTCAAAGGGGAGAATATTTTCTGTACATAGATTATATTGAGTTTCATAGAGGCAAATGGACAAGTATCATTTGCTTGAAAACGAGACTTTGATATGAAGTAAAGTCAAATGAGAAACGACGCCTAATATGCCTGTATGATATAGAATTTTGGAATCAGCACACCAGAATTACCCAAGTCTACCGAATTTGACAAATTTCCCTTATGGGGAGGAGTTTTATTAAGGCATTTTTGGTCGTTTCAGCTTGAAAACGAGATTATGACAATAGAGACCAAACATTCCCTGATACGTCCTTAGGACCTTGATTTTTGGAATCAGTACCCCAAAATTACCCAAAACTACTTACTTTGACTTACTTCCCCGGAGGATGGACCCTGCAAGGCATTTGCGTCTATTTTACCTGAAAACGAGACTTTGACATGAGATAGAGGCCGAAATCCACCGAATTTGCCCGTATAACATCGATTTTCGTAATCAGCACCCCAAAATTACCCAAAACCACCTGATCTGAATTACTTCCCCGGAGAGGGACCCTACCCCCATTTTCCGCCTGGTCTAAAAAGGTGTAATTTTTGTCTCAGGATGTGCCCCTTTTAAAGATTAATGCGGACAGAAAGTAGTTTAATTATGTTATTATTTACTTCTTGATTTGGTTATGTTTACTTCTCATTTTGTTTCATTGCGAAAGAAAGCGGATATCTATCAGCATTCATACTATTTTCTTCTATATATAACATTTTTCCCGTCGAAAATCTGATGTATATTAAAATGCCCTTCTTATGAAAAAAGTGCCTTTAAATTGCCGTGCCCATCCAAGTTTAAGATGCTTCGTTCTGCTCTGATAAAAACTGAAGGATGACCGACACTATTGTATTGGCAGATTGTTTACATTAGGGTCATTCCATATAATTTGAACAAAGGCACGTCCAGTCATGTTCGAGAAATGCCCTCAAATTTTTTTTCATGTAATTTTTACCTAAAGACAAGGTTGAATTTCAAATTTCAGCTTCATAACTTGAACGGTTAATTTTCTATGGCTGGTTGAAGTTTTTGAAGACAGCTCGATCAAAGATGAAGTGACACTTTCAATGATTTTTAATTTCAATTACAGGACTCTGTAACAAATTCTTTTGAGTGAAAATCATTTCAGATGCAGTATATCATCGGCAAAAAAAATATTTGCAAGTCGAAGCTAACAACATCGTGCAGGTGCTTGTCAAAATCCTGCCATGATAATGAAAAATTCTGAATTATGCCACTTTGGAAGGAACTTGCATGAATTTTCCTGTTAAAACAGCAAAAGCAAATTAACTACAAATGATACTCTTGTGGTACCATGCTGTTAGAAGTCAGAATAAAGTAAATAAACAATTCCACAAGTTTCCACTTGATAAAAACATTAGGTATCAAAATGGCACAAATTTGTATGTTTGTGCAATTTTAGCAGATTTGAAAAATATTTTACAAATTTTGGTATAAATAATTCCAAATTGCTTCGTCACTTGTTAATATATAAAAGTTGAAGTTTGCCTAGACCGAATATTTTTAATTGAATCCACTTGCTAGTCAGTGAATTTGTCTTTTGAAAGTAGCTCAGACACCAAAATGGCCGATATGGAGCATGTTCAGTGGCTGCAAAATGTACCGGTCAGTAATTTCAGGGTCTTGAGAATTTTACAACCAGTAGTCTACTCTGTTACCTTCTGCTGGGAAGAATTTCATGCTTCAAATGGAATTTTAAGGCAGTAATTAAAATATTTTTGATTTGATTTGATTTTATATATTTCCAAAAAATTAAACAATCGCTTGTACATCAATTTCTCTATGATTTTAATGAAAACAGACAGGAGAAACATTGGTTTGAAGTTTGGAGTAGTCAGAGGGCAGCCCTTCTTGAATAAAGGGATGACCTTGGCTTGCTGCATTTTTCAGGGAAGATACCAGACTGGAAGGACTCATTAATAATTTGAGACAGGGGAAAGAAATTTGAGGAGAGAGAACTTTTAGTAATTTAACAGGTATACTATTTGGACCTATTGATTTAACAGTTTTAAACAAATCTATTACATCTGATATTTCATATGAGGCTGCAGGAGATAGTAAAAAAGAGTGTGGATAATTTATATCAAGATAATCTAAGGGAGACTTTTGGAACCTGTGTATACTATTTGTAACACCATCAGCTACATTCACGAAAAAATTATTGAAAATATTAGCCATAGATGCTGAATCAGTTGTTGGGTTACCATTTGCATGCTAAAGTTTGTTGATAACATTTACATGAGAGTTCTTGATGCTAATAATTGACTTTATTCGAGTCGATATATTATTGCAATTGACATTGAAATAATTGTGAAAATAAGTTGTTTTGCTTTCTTTTAGGTCAATTGCGACTCGATTTCTGAATTGTTTGTAGTGTTGTATCTGCTTTTTTCGAATTTTGTTTGGTAATTTATCCCTCATACACATCATTTTTCTAATTCTGTTATCTGTCCATGGTCTATTTCGTAACTTTAGTTCATTTTTAGTAAGCTTCTTCAATAGAGCATGCTTTTCCACGATCTCATCAAGGCTAGCAAGAAATCTATTAAGTTTTGCGCTTACATCACTGTGATTATCATTCAGATACGCAAAGTTAAGGTTGTTAAAATCTGAAAATTTTCCTGGTCAAATTTTCAATAGTCATGTTGATAATATGACAGGGTTTGTTTGCAATTGTCATCTTTCTGACAATTAAAAACTGTGGAAAATGATCTGAAATTTGTGTCAAAATGTTACCACTTTTGGTATCTACACTAAATACATTGGAGAATAATAATAATAATTAGGGTTAGCCGCTTCCAAATGTGAAAGCAATTGGCAATTATTGACTGTTACAGTGTCACTCTTACAGTTGATCTTTCATCAAGAGTCACATTTTGCATCTATTTTCTTGCAGCAGTAAGACATGAATTTACCTTTGCTTATTTTGTTTGACGATATGGTCTTTCTGGTATAGAAGGCACTTTTCGGCCTCTCCTTTTTATCTTGTTTGTGTGGAAGGTCAACATTTTACAGGGGTGGTCGTTCTCTCTCTGGATGACATGTGCTATCCATTGTTTCTGTTCTTCTTCATAATAGGTAGTTATATTAACTGTGTTCGTTATTTCGTAGAGCTTTTAGTTAAAGATTTTATATGACCAATCTATCTCTATGCAAAAATCATTTTTGTTGCAAATTGTTCTAGGTCAAACTATACCTGTGAATGATCATCAGCAGATCTGAAGCCATACGTTAGTTCATTTGATTTCCATAAATCTCTTTTATTCTCTTTTTGCATCTCCAGCTTCTTTTTCTTAAACTAAAAAAGGAGAAAAAATGAAGGACAAGAACCGCAATGGTGATCATTTTTATATTCCATTTTACGATATTTCTGTTTTCATTACTTTGGAGGGTAATGGTGAGGGTGAAGATGATATTTAAACATGACAGGTTGGGAAAATCCATTCTGGGCTATACTCTTTAAGCAACATAGTAAATCTTGCCTTGTGTCATCTTTTGAGATTTTCATTATCCTTCAAATCTAGGATAGTTCAGTTATCATCAGAGATTGACTGAAAAGGATTATGGCCGTATCACCTTGGATCGTAGTACCTTCTGAACAAAGAATATCAGGCGAAATGATCAAATTCTTTTGTTCTGCTGGAGAAAAATGAGAACCTGATACATTTATTTTGAGCTGTCTGAATTCTTTTGGTTAACCTTTTATTTAATAATGGAAACCAAGCATTGCTTGCATAGTCCAAATGGGGCTGAATTAGTGCGTTTGCTAGCAACCTGCGAAGGGAGAAGTCGAGAAAATGTTGCTTTCTGCAAAGAAATCTGAGCCTGCCGTTGATTTTTCCAAGTATTCTGGTAGCCATTGATTCGCCAGACAGGTCCTTATCAAGAATACAGCCTAGATATGTGACTGAAGTGTATTTTTTAATCTTGATGGCACCTCTTCTGATGTCCAGTTTTTTTTATGTCGGTATGTTTATTTTTTCTACCAAAAAGTATCGATTTTATTTTGTCCTCACCGAAATGAATACTTAGTTTTTTATCAACAAACCAATCACAAAAAGAATTGAAATTTCTATTCAATTGTTTTTCTATTTCATTGACGTTATTGTCTCAAAATACAAGACAGGAGTCATCCGCATACGGAAGTAAGTCACAGTCTACTGCCTGTGGCATGTCATTTAGATATAAGTGAAAAATGAGCGGGCCAAGAATAGAGCCTTGTGGAACACCACATAATGATTCACCAGGTGATGAGAAATCTGTTCCCATGTTCACAAAGAAAGTTCGGTTCGTTAGGTATGATTGAAACCAAAATATGACTGAATCAGCAAAGCCAAGGTGCTTCATTTTATCGAGGAAAATTTCATGGTCGATTGTATCAAACGCTTTTTGTAGATCTATTAATATCATTCTCGTAAACATACTATTTTCAAATCCCTGTACGATTTTGTCACTTAGATATGATAAACAAGTGTCGGTTGAGTGGTAAGGACGAAGGCCGGATTGGTAGCGATAGAGAATTTTGTTTTATGGAGGTATTCTTGTTTCTGCTCATGGACAATTTTTTCAATCACTTTTGAAATCTGTGGCAAAAGTGAGATAGGTCGAAAATTTTTTAGTTCACCTTTGCTTCCCTTTTTAAAGAGAGGTTTCAGTTTAGCTTGTCTGCAATCGTCAGGAAAGCGTGCTAGGGAAATTGAAAGATTGCATAGCTCCGTAATTTGTATTGCTAATATTGATGCCCTCCTTGAGGAATTTCCCTGCAAGATTGTCAGGTCCTGCTGCATTTGATGGATTTATTCCCTCCAGCAGTTTAAAGATTTTATCATAGTTGGTATGGTGAAGTTTAGATTTTCATTTTCAAGATTGAGTTTCTTGTAGTATTCTTTAACACTGTCTATACCAAATCTATGAGGTGGGTTTGGTAGCTTCTTAACAAGCTCTGTAGCCAAATTTGAGAAGAAATTCTTAAAGATGTTAGAGTTGATTTTATCATCGAAACAGTGTTCGCCATCCATTTTTAGGCAAATCTTTGAGGGCTTATCTTCTGTGGAAGGTAGACCAAGTGATTTTAGGCTTTTCCATAATTCTTTAGGCTTGCCAAAATTTTCATTTAGTTTGCCAACAAGGCAATTTTTCCTCTTCTTTTTCATAAGTGACAAAACGTTGTTTAGGGCTTTACTGAAATTAACATGGTCTGTATGAGTTTTTGTCCTTTTAAATTTGGAAAGCAACTTGTCTCGAATCCTGATCCCTTCAAAAACTTCTTCATCCAATAAACTCAGAGTATTTTGGGAATTCAAGTAATTTGAGTTTTTTTCAGAAAAAGTTCTTTACTGTAATTGTTCATTGAAAGGATTATGATATATTTATGATCATGATTTTTGGCTCTAGTACTTTTCCTTGTACAGTAAGTCATTTGGTGGTCAGAAAGGCTCGGTTCAAAACACCATGCTGCAAAACTTTTTGAGCTGAATTAGAAATCATATGATCTAATACAGTTTCAGACTTTTCGTGTTGGTTCTTGGATCAGTTGTCCAAGTCCGTGAAGGGAGCACAATTCCTTGTAGCGCTTGATTCCATTAGAGTTACTCCTTTTACTGTTCATCAGGCCAATATTCAAGTCCCCCAAAAAAAGACTTTCTGATTATCAAAATTATCAAAATCTCACAATCCAAAAGGGATTGCGTACTTAATTCAATTGAGGGTTGGGCTGAGCAAACTAAATTTTCACGAATTCAAACACACCTTTAAAGACAAAATCAACACAATGTGCCCAATTAACGATGGCGTTGAAGACACGGAACATTTTTTGCTGTTTTGCAATTCTTTCACAGTGTACAGAAGCAGTCTTCTTGCTGGTGCTAATGATGTGCTCTGAGCGTATGGACATTCTGCAGATCCGGGCAACAATAGTTTGCAGCTTCTACTATACGGTGATGAAAACCTGCCTTCGGAAGCAAATGCAGTCGTCTTCAACAAAATAATTAATTTTTTTTTGGAAACAGAACGCCTTAATTAACTTGTCAATTTCCTTACAAATACCCTCCGTATCTCAATCCTCCATCTGTTTAATGCCCTTTTTGTAAATAAATGGTAACTTTGGGGTAGCTTACATGCAAATAAGAAATTTTGCAAGCCATAATATCTGGGTCTAAAGTTTAGACTCTTCCTTTAATTTGCAATCATTTGGTTGCACGCTATCCTAACTTGCAACTTAATTAATGTTCGTATGTTGTTCGTTTTACCCTTTGTTTTCTTTTCGCTTTCTTTACACATTGTCCTTTTATTGTCCTCGTTTTTTGTTTCATCTTATGGCCCTGGGATAGCCGTGTCACTTCGCTTTTCTTGGTATCGTTCCTGTAGTGTCGTATAGTTGTGATTAGAAAATATAGTAGGAGGTACAATGCCTGCCAAAAGTCCTTGGAACACTTAGGCCATTTCTTGACAATCCGCAGTTCTGACCATAGCGATTAGGCTTAAACACCCCCTCACCCCCAAAACAATGTTGATTTGCAAGGTTATTGTCCTAGCATTCCATCAGAGTCGCGAATCGTCCTGCCATCCCCATTTTGTCATCACAGAACAACATTGTTATGAGGGGGAGAGGGGGAAATTGCAAAAAATGCAAAAATAGCAAAGGTGTTCCAAGACTTTTGGCAGGCATTGTAGCATTGTATTGTAAATTTGTATCAGCTGAAGGGAGAATTGATCAAAGACTGCAAAATGAGATTGCATATATCCATGGGGACATCGTGGTGCTTTAAGTGACGCCTGTCAAGCCACCCCAGCTGTTCATCGAGTTGTTTCAGGGCCCTATCCTTTGATCAAAATAGTATTAAAGTCCTCTGAAGGTCGAGTCAATCAAACAGGGCTCAAGGAAGAAGAATTGGAGAGTCCTAAGAATAACAATCAACATATGTTTTGATAAGAAACTGCTTTCAAGAAATTCTGTTTGCAACTCCAGAAATTCATGATAAAATGAAGAGGTAAGTTCCAAGTTAACAAATATTTTCAAATGCATTCTTCAGTCAAATTCTACAGTTTCCTTTCCATGCACAAAATTAGGCAACTTCTCAGCCTTATTGGGGATTTAAACTTATTAAACGCTTGCATGCCATTGAAAAAATCTTCCTCTATGTTATGATGCTTTGAATAAAGAAAAGTACTTGCAGAGTCTTGCAGAATCAATATTTCAGCAACAAAACAGTCAATTTAAACAACATTGCTTTTCTCTTTCATGCTTATTTACAGTTCGAGCGCGTGTCCAAAGTTCAAATCAGCACAACAGGTCAGATCACAGACACTGCGTGATTATAAGCGAACAACCAGTATTTGAAAAAGTTCTTAGTACTTTCATGTTCTGACCCCTAGTTCAACTTACGGCAAGTCTTGTTTACTGGTGATAGCAACGGGCTCTGACCACAGCAGCGTAAGATGCGCTTGTGAAACTAGTGAACAATGGAATTAGGAGATCTTGCATACCCCTAGATTTTCTTTAGTTACAGTGAATTTCACATTCTAACGTCTGTTAGTGCTGACCAATCAAACATCACGCTGTCTGGTTTCCGGTGGTCATCTCGTATAACAGTTGATCTCGTATTACATCCACACCGGAATTTGAAACCACAAAATAATTCTTAAGTCATCTTGACAGGACAGCAATTACTCTCTGTAGCTATTATGTCAAGAAAACAGTACTGGGAATAAAGACAGTTCCTACAAGGTAGGCGCCCTTGACCAGCCCTGGGTTGAGGTTTCTTACGAAAAAGTGAGTGCTGTCAAAATCATATCCACTGGTTGAACAAAAAAATGTCTGTCAAACTGCCAAACAAGGTACAAAATTCATCTAATAAATCTTTTTGAGTGACTGTGAATAAATCACACAAGAATCAAATAATGTTACCTCAGTACTCAGCTCTTCGTTGTTGACAATTTCAATCTTGTTTATCTGAATACCACACTTTGTATTCCAGAACGAATGCTCAATATCAGACTTAACTTTGATGTACTCCCTTGATGATTTTCCACAAAACTCAAGCAGCTCTAGAAAATAGAACAGAAATAAATCCGATAACCAAGAAAACGTAAACCAAAGAAATATCCTGAATAAAGTGACAAGCCAAATGGAGATGAAAAAATTGTTTCGTGGCTAGATGACTCACTTACATCGTTATAATATGTTGCTTGCTATTTCTATTGACATCTTTAACTAGAGGGAAGATGGGCATTTTGCACCTCCTACCAAATTTTGATATATTGCGCTAAAACAACAGCAGATATGAAGAACGAGTCTTGATCAATTTTAGTCAAATTCAATGGACAAGTAAACCCATATATATCACCGTAGCGCGAGCCTGTAAATAAGAGGTGCCGGTATATGTTTGCCTGTAATTATGAAGTGTCGTCGGGCTACTCAAACACCTTTTTTATTGTTTAAAGAGCCATTCAAATCAATAATTGCAATGCAATGCAATTTCTCCATTTCTCCATTTCTCCATTTCTCCATTTCTCCATTTCTCCATTTCTCCATTTCTCCATTTCTCCATTTCTCCATTTCTCCATTTCTCCATTTCTCCATTTCTCCATGTATCGAGCAGTAAAGAATTTATGACCCCTACCTAGACGTTCCTTAACTTTATCGACAGTATTTCTCTTTTAAGAAATGTAGTGAAAATCGGTGTGTGCTTCTCAAAGCTTGTCCGCTCGTTTCCCTCGCATCCTCTTCATCATCTATAATTGCATGAGTATTTGCTGTTTTTTAGTTTTGATCAGAGTTTCAAAACGGATCAAAGTTAACATTTGTAAACGATGGCATAGAGCCTACCTAATGGATCAATCCGCGGAAAAGTATCCGTCTGCCAAAAGTATTCTCCTGTTTGCAATGACAAGTGAGTTTATCAACAAGGAAATTTTGACGAGAATTGAAATGAAACTGAAAGAACAAGGAGAAGCTGTCATCACTTGATTTTTAAAGTGTCAACGATAGTTGTTTCGTTAGGGCACATTGTTGTTTTTCCTGAGAGTCAAAAATTGGGGGTCCGGGTGCTCGCCCCTTGAAAAATTTTGGAATCCACACTCTCTAGAATACCGGAGATGCCCTTTTTTAGAACAAACCATCCAGAATCAAGCCCCCCCCCCCCAATAATAATTTTTCAAAACAATGGTGCTACGTCACATGACTTAATTAGATCTATTGTTTTAAGAACAATTGCCCCCCCCCAATCCGAAGCTTCTTCCTACGGCCCTGCCTCCCCCTAAAACAGGACCTTAACTACGGCACTATTTTCCATAAGAGGTTCATCAACGATACATATTCGTACGATTGGCCTTTTAAAATTTCTATAATTAGAGCATATGATTCAAGTTTCCTGGCGATTTCTTTGCTTGGAATGAGGGCCACATCGCGCTTTTGTTAGGTGATATGCATTTTGTACTTCAATAGGCCTTTCCCATAATTACGTCATAGCACGAGTGGCGCGCATTGCATCATGGGACTAGTAGTTAAAAATCTGATCTCGTGTTGTGATTTGTATGGAGTTGCAAGGAAGCGTGCGGAAGTAAGTGGTTTAGCGTGATAAATATTGAAGAAAAACATGGAAAGATCAACTGAATTTACAGATTAGTATGTCCCTAGCTTTTTTCAAAACTCTGTCCGGGGATCGGTGCGACAGAATTGCAGAATCGAGGAGTTTTAGCGGAGGAAGAGGACGAATGCTTAACACGGCCTAACGTCAACATGACATGGTCAACGTGAACGAAAATGGGCAAAGAGAAGGGAAAGCTGTCGTTCGGGGATTCACAATCTGTGTTCCTGCCTGCTTTATCAATAGTAGATGGAATCCAGAACTTTCATTTTACAATTTTCCCAACGAAAGGAGCGCAGAAGAGCAGGAACTGCGAAAGAAATGGTTGCACATGATTTCGCGAAAGGATTTCAAGGAGCCAGGGTTGGGACACAGAATGTGTTCAAAGCATTTCGTTGGGGGGGGGGGCAAAAAACATACAAGAATGATATTCCCACTATTGTGCCACAACCTAAAAACGAGAAAGGGCAGACAGAGGGCCACAAATAATTCAAAGATGAAAGAACAGATCGCGAAATCAGGTGCAACCATTTCTTTCGTAGTTCCTGCTTTTCTGCACTCTTTCCGTTGGGAAAATTGTAAAATGAAAGTTCTGGATTCTGTCTTCTTTTGATAAAGCTAAAGCAGTCAGGAACACAGCATCTGAATCCCCCAACGACAGCTTTCATTTCTCTCTAGTTCTCTTTGCCCATTTTGGTTCACGTTGACCATGCCATGTTGACGTTAGGCCGTGTTAAACATTCGTCCTCTTCCTCCGCTAAAACTTATCGAATCTGCAATTCTGTCGCACCGATCCCCAGACTAGAGTTTTTTTAAAGTTAGGGACATACTCATCGGTACATTCAGTAGATCTTTCCATGTTTTTCTTCAATATCTATCACGTTAAACCACTTAATTCCGCACACTTCCTTACAACTCCATACAAATCACAACACGACATCGGATTTTTAACTACAAGTCCCATGATGCAATGCGCGCCGCTCGGGTGATGACGTAATTATGGGAAAGGCCTATTGAAATAAGTTTCAAGCTCATGTATGATTTTTCGTCAGAAGACCAAACGAAATCCTCGAGAAAAAATTTGTCTTTGAAGGATTTCGTAGTTTTTCAGGAAAGCAAAGAACTGCTGTAAAAATTGTGCGAGATTCTTAGGGAAAGATCAGATCACCGGCAAACGTCAGATGGGGTTTGGTTGAAATTTATGGATTTTGGCTGTTATATAGTTTTCCATTCAACATAAAGGATTCAACAAATACACTTATTCGTGCGAATGGCTTATGGTTTTGGTACACGTTCGTAATCTTAAGTTTCTTGAATTGTCGCATGGTCTCTATAATTCTGGAGATACATATCTTGCCATTTGAAATATCAGATGGGAATAAACAGTGCTCTTTACCGTTGTAAAGCATTGCAAGCTACAATCCTGGCCAAAATTAAAGGCCCCCATTAGCCATGTTTGAAGAATGAGATCATGCACGTAGCTTGCCTCAAAGTAATAGAATATTTATTTGCAATTGCAATGCACGATTTAGTTTATATCGAAATGGCTGTAGGCTAATAACGAGCCCACTTGATGAAGCAGACCAGATTTCTTGATATGCATCCGAACTATTACATTAGATAGAGCGAGAGTCGAGAGACGTAGGAAACGGGGGCAACTGGGGGTGCGTGCCCCCCCCCCAAGTTTTATCAATAAACCAAAAGGTGCCCTTTTGTCTCAGGATATGACCCCTTTTGAAGACCGATACGGACAGAAAGTCGTTTAACTTTGTTTATATTAACTGTGTGATCAAGTTATGTTTACTTCTCGCTTTGTTTCATTATGAAGGAAATCGGAGATCTAGCAGCATTCGCACTATTTTCTTCCGTCAAAAATCTGATGAATATGAAAGTGCCCTTCTTACGAAAAAAGTGCCATTGAAATGATGTGCCCCACCAAGTTTAAGCTGCTTCCTACAGCCCAGAGTGAAACAAAAGGATGGCCTCCAATATTGACAAATTGTTTACTTTATCCTGACAAGAGTTGCCACTATAACAGTACCACAATTGTTTCTTGATAGTATTAGATGGGTTGGTATGTTCCCTTGTTAACAGTTACAATATTGAAAATTTTTCAAACAGTAAGGGCAGTGTGCCAGGTCAAAGAGGTCAAATTTTGAAAATTGCCTTGTAATGAGTTGGCACCTCGATAAATGCTAGGAGCAAGTAGTAATTAGCCTTAATGAGGAAATGTCAATTGGCAACCACGCCAAATTTGATTGTTAGCCCTAATATATCTGAATTGTTTTGATTGTATACATTAACACTGCCTGTAAATATCACAGATGCTCCGCTGATTGTTTCGATTGTGTGGATAAATAATGCCTATTGTTACAACATTCCTGATTCCTTGGTATCTATATGTCTATATGTCTATAAAAAAAATATGAAGTGAACGATGAGAAGAAGAGGGACAACATCCACAGAGAGCAGGCATCGAGTTGATCTTTTGCGCTTTTTTATTCTGTTATCTGCTAACTATTCCTTCCGGTTGGAGCAAAAGCCCCTGCATAATGTTTTCATTCTTCAAACATAATTAAAGGCCCCCATTAGCCATGTTTGAAGAATGAGATCATGCACATAGCTTGCCTCAAAGTAATAGAATATCCACTTGCAATTGCAATGCACGATTTAGTTCATATCTAAATGGCTGTAGACTAATAACTAGCCCACTTGACGAAGCAGACCAGATTTCTCGATATGCATCAGAACTATTACAATAGCTGTAGCGAGAGTCCAAACACGTAGGGATCCGGAGACACTGGTGGCACGTGCCCTTCAAGATTTTAAAACAAACCAAAAGGTGACCTTTTTGTCTCAGGACGTGCCCTTTTTTAGACCAGACGGTGGTTGAGGTAGGTGCCACTTCAAGAAGGAGAAATTTATATCACTATTTTCAGGTGCCTACTCAAGTGAGTATATGGAAAAGTGACGGTGAAAGGGGATCTGCTGGGGTTTGAGGGGCAAAACGGGGGTTCAAATATTACTACTTTGACCAGAAGCCTCTGCGGAGGAAAAAAAAGATTATCAGCTTTGCCAGGAAGAGAAATGCTTTCTTTCCTCCACTATGAATGAAATGGCATTGCCAATGAATTGATAATGTTGATTATTGATTTCAATACCAAAATGATTATTGTCACGTGACCAAAACTCACCCTTTACCTTATATGGCAAATATCAGTAAACTTGAAGTTTCAAGTTTCTTAACGTTGCAAATTGGACGCAAACAGCATCTTATAGTTGTATGTGACCCGCAACAGTATTTAAAACAGTTTATGAGGGAAATATATACCTATAATATTAAGATAGGAACTCTGTAGATGCCAATGGCTCTGAAAATATGAACAAAATCGAACTGGATGGCACATTTCATGCTGTCAATCGGATTGCGGTAACTACAGGAAAATCAATTCTTCCAAACAGCAGAGAATATATCCCAAAAATAAGAAGACTTTTCTTGATACCAAACGCTGTTGGTTTCAACTGATTTGATCCCCTTAGTTATTGAATCACTAGAAAATTATCCCAGGATGTACCCCTTTTGAAGACCGATGCGTGCAGAAAGTCATTTAATTTTGTTATTATTTACTTCATGATATAGATATGTTTACTTCTCAGTTTGTTTCATTGTGAAGGAAATCGGATATCTATCAGCATTCACACTATTTTCTTCCATATATCACATTTTTCCCGTCAAAAATCTGTTGTATATTACAGTGACATTCTTACGAAAAAAGTGCCTTTAAATTGCCGTGCCCCTCCAAGTATAAGATGCTTCCTACTGCTCTGAGTAAAACAAAAGGATAGCCGAAAATATTGACAAATTTTTTACTTTATCCACACTTGTTTCTCGATAGTATTTTATGGGTTGGTAGGTTCCCTTGCTAACCGTTATTGATATTGAAGATTTCAAACAGTAAGGGCAGTGTGTCAGGTCAAAGAGGTCAAATTTTGAAGATTGCCTTTTAATGAGTTGGCAGCTGTCTTAATGTTAGGAGCAAGTAGTAATTAGCCTTAATGAGAAAATGTGAACTTGCAACTATGCCAAAATTGATTGTTGGCCCAAATATATCAGAATTGTTTTGATTGTATACATTAACAATGCCTATAAATATCTCAGATGCTTCGCTGATTGTTTCGATTGTATGCACAAATAATGCCCATTTTTACAACATTCCTGATTCCTATGTACCTATATGTCTGTATGGATCTATTCCTTCCGGTTGGAGCAAAAGCCACTGCATAATGTTTTCATTCTTCAAACATAATTAAAGGCTCCCATTAGCCATGTTTGAAGAATGAGATCATGCACATAGCTTACCTCAAAGTAATAGAATATCTATTTGCAATTGCACTGCATGATTTAGTTCATATCGAAATGGATTTAGCCTAATAGCGAGCCCATTTGATGAAGCAGATCAGATTTCTTTATATGCATCCGAACTATTAAATTAGATGTAGCGAGAGTCCACAGACGTAGGAACTAGTGGGACACCGGGGGCACGTGCTCCCCAAGATTTAGCAACAAACCAAAAGGTGTAATTTTTGTCTTAGGATGTGCCCCTTTTAAAGACTAATGCGGAAAGAAAGTAGTTTTGTTATTATTTTCTTCTTGATTTGGTTATGTTTACTTCTCATTTTGTTTCTTTGCGAAGGAAAGCGGACATCTACCAGCATTCATCCTTTTTTCTTCTATGTATAACATTTGCCCCGTCGAAAATCTTATGTAAATCAAAATACCCTTCTTATGAAAAAGTGCCTTTAAATTGCCGTGCCCCTCCAAGTTCAAGATGCTTCCTACTGCTCTGATAAAAACTGAAGGATGGCCGACACTATTGTATTGGCAAATTGTTTATTCTATCCTGACAAGAGTTGCCACTATAACAGTGCCACACTTGATACATGATAGTATTATATGGGTTTGTTGGTTCCCTTGGCAACAGTTATCCATATCGAAGATTTCAAACAGTAAGGCACAGTGTGCCAGGTCAAAAAGGTCAAATTTTGAATATTGCCTTGTAACGAGTTGGCAGCTCGATTAATGTTAGGAGCAAGAAGTAATTAGCCTTAACGAGGAAATGTGAATTGGCAACCACGCCAAATTTGATTGTTGGCCCAAAAGATCTCTGAATTTTCAAGGTTTTTTGTAGCGTAGTTTCTCTTGGGGTTGTGATGGCTTTGTGGATCTGCTCGTGGAGTATTTCTTTGTGATATCCACGGCGTATAAAATTTGCTTCCATTTGTTTGCAGTGACTCTTTAATTCACTATCTTTAGTGCATATTCTTCGGAGTCTAAGTGCTTGAGAATATGGTAGACTGTTCTTTAAGTGCCTGGGATGAGCTGATTTGTAGTGGAGGTAGTTGTGTGTATCGGTTGGTTTGGTGAAAAGGGTTGTTTGTAGTTGTCTATTTTCGTCGATGTATATGCGGGTGTCAAGAAAAGGAATTGATGTCTTTGATATTTCGTAGTCAAATTTTATAGATGGGTGCTTGGTGTTCAGCCTTTCGGCAAAGGTCTTGAATCTTTGTTCATCGCCTTTGTAGATCATCAAAATGTCGTCTATATATCTGCCGTAGTACAGGCAATCGTTAGTTACTTCAGGGTAGATGTATTTTTCTTCGAATTCACCCATGTAAATTACTGCGTATGAAGGTGCTGCAACCGTGCCCATGGCACATCCTCTTGTTTGGAGATAGCTGTTTCCGTTAAACGTAAAGCAATTAAGCGTGAGCACATGTCTCATGAGGGTCAATAGGACCTCAGTTGCTGGCTCTTTTTCGGGTCTTGCGTTAAGTGCATTTTTAAGGGATAATAGTCCTTCTTCGTGGGATATGTTTGTGTAAAGGGACCTTACGTCCATGGTTACGAGTAATGCATCATTCGGTATTTTACCTATATTCTTTATTTTGTGAAGTAAATCTGTGGTATCACGGATGTATGATCGAACTTTTTTCGCTAGCGGTTGTATAAAATGATCTACGTATTTTGATATTTTCGTTGTGTGACAGTTTGTAGATGCCACAACAGGGCGGCCAGGATTATTCTTTTTGTGAATTTTTGGTAGGAGGTAGAATCTTGCCGGTTTTACATTTTTAGGAGCTTTTAAAATATCTATTGCTTCTGCGTCTACTTTGCCTTGAGAGCGCATTTCGTCTAGTGAGTTGTTGATTATTCGAATGTAGCCTTGAAACGGGTCAAATGTTAATTTCCTATAAAACGACGTATTTCCTAGTTGGTTATTGGCTTCCGTGAGGTATTCTTCGATACCCCAAATGACGGTGGCCCCACCTTTGTCGGCTCGTGTTATTACAATGTCATCTCTTTTTGACAAGTCCTTTAGTGCCTTGCGTTCTCCTTTCGTAAGATTATGTGCGCGCATTGCCTGTTTGTTGTGGTTTTTTATGTCTTCAATGACTGCAGACTCAAAGGTCGTAATAGTGGTGTCTACGTTATACGGTGTAAATGAACTGTTCCGGTCCTTTAATCTTTGTAATATGGTAGGATTGTATTCAGAAATTCCGAAGTGTGCTCTAAGTCTTATTCGTCTAAAGAATGCCTTAAGGTCCTTATCGAATGCGGTAGTGTTATATCTAGGGGGTCGGGGGCAGAAGTTCAAACTTTTATCTAACAGACTAAATACATCTACAGAAAAACTGTGTTTACTTAAATTTAAAATGCGTCCATTTGGGTCATTCTGAAGTCTACAAGTCTCTCGAAATTTCTTTGAAGCATCTCGAAAGCTTGCTGCGTGTTTGTGAGTAGGTCTTGAATGCCCCCGTCCATGCTGTCTGTCCGGGGGCCGGCGTAGTTTTTTTGAGATGACACATTCGTTGCTGGTTGGATTGAAGTGGTCTTGCTCGATGTAGGTGGTGGTCTTCTTCGGGTGGCATTCGGTTTGAGGATGTCGGCATAGGTACGGGCACGTGTGTCCAGTCGTCCATGTCCTTGGTCCTTCGGGGTTGTAGATTCATCTACGACTGTTGGTGGTTGTTGTTGTCTGCCAGATATTGTCATGGTAGGTGCTGTGCGTTGGGGTCTTCTAGCGGTTTCTTGTCTTGATGGTGGTTGTTGTTGTTGTTGTTGATGTTGTTGTGGTTGCTGTTGTTTGCTTGGTTGTCCGTTGACTATATTCCATCGGAGCTTCCGGTGTTTTGCTCTCTTTGTTTTCTCTAGCTCGTGTTTCTTTTGCTCATTGTACTTGTTGACGATGGTCTTTATTTCATTGTATTCTTCGTCGGCTGTGGCAGCTTTTAATGCGTCGTCCAGTGAGTTTGCTTCTGTCGTTGCGGTGGTGATGGTTGCTTTGCAGAACTTGACTGTGTCCGACATTAGCTCGAGTGAGAGCTTTTCGATCTTTTCGTACCATGACGTCAGGAACTGGTCGTCGTGGTTACCGATGGATGGTTCCACTTCTATCTTGAAGTTCATTGGGATGATCTTATCTCTGATGCAGGTGGTGAGGAAGTCACGATGTGACTCGAAGCGGGCGATCTTTTCAGTCTTCCGGTTGAGTTTGATCGCAAGTTGTTGCGTGTCGTCAGCTGTTGATGACGTCGTTTCTGTTGTATCGATGACTGTTGCTATGCTGGAGTCACTTGCTGATGCGTCGGCCTCCGGTGTGTCGGTGTTGCGGGCGCTAGCCCCTCTTGCTCCACGTCTTCCAGCCATAATATAAAGATGAACACAAAAATAAGACGACTTGGAGTTCTTCTACAATTTTCTTCTTCAATTCTCTACGCGTTTCGACTCTATGGTCATCGTCAGGAGAATGAATATTTATGTGATGGTATGCCCTTTTTATAGCCTGTTAGCGGTCACGTGATTAAAAAGGGGTCACGTGATGCTTAGTTGGGGTCACGTGATGCAAAATATGGCGTCACATGAATCCTTGATTGGATTTTAAAGTTACGTTTTATGTGTAGAAAATGATAGGCCACAGGGAAACAAAGTATTGAATAAATGGGCGAACGGAAACAAAATGGCCTATCCAAAATGGCCTGTCCAGGATAAGTCCTAGATGTTTATGTTCATCTACTTTCATCACTGGTATGTTATTAAAACGAATTTCTGGATGATTCATTTCAATTCGTTTCTGAGAAAATATCAATTCAACAGCTTGTTTTTGGGGATCTGGATTAAACGACATTTTCCAATCATGAACCCACTGTCTTATCAACTCTACGTCATGGTTCATATCACTGGCAGCTGAGTTTAAGTTTTCTACTACGGTGAACAATGATGTATCATCAGCAAAAAGCTTAACATTACACTTTACGTCAGCAGCAAGATCATTAATATAAACAAGCAAAAACAAGGGCCCTAAAATAGAACCCTGGGGTACTCCTGCTGAAATATCTCCCCAATCAGAACTCTGTCCATTTAGAACTGTTCGCTGTTTTCGATCCTTAAGAAAACTTTGTATAAGCGAAAGAAGCTTTCCCGAGACGCCACAACGTTGTAGTTTATAAATCAAACCGTCATGCCATACTCTGTCAAATGCTTTAGAAATATCAAGATAAACAGAACGAACATCCAGAGGAGGATTACAGTCAAAGGCTTTAAAGATCGTGTGCGCTATGGAAATTAACTGATTAACCGTTGAATCACTGGGACGAAAACCTGATTGATTTGGATTGAGCAACTTGCAGGAAACTAGATGAGAATATAAAGAGTCGTACATAAGTTTCTCAAGTATTTTCCCAAAAATTGGTAGGAGAGAAATTGGTCGATAGTTCCCCTTCAAATTTGTCTCATTTTTCTTATGAACTGGCACTACATTTGCATATTTCCATATTTTGGGAAATTGGCCACGCCTCAAGCAGTTTTCGAATATTATTTTCAATGGGATAACTAATGCAGCATCACTTAATTTTATCATTCTAACAGATATTCCGTCCCAACCATGTGCTTTATTAGGATTTAATGACCTTATAATGTTCAGTATCTTTTCATCAGTAATAGGAAAGTCATTTATCAGGGAAGAAGGTGCTGGTACATTTGGTGGAATTTCACTGCCTGTATCAATCGTCGTGCACTGGAGTATGAAATAGTCATTGAATAACTGTGCTTTTTCCGTGAAATCCGTTATAAACAACCCGTTTTCTAAGAGGGGTGGTATAATTGGAATCTTTGCCTTGTTTAGGACAGTGTTAATTAAAGACCAATATCTTTTTCTAGAAGTCCCCGGGTTAGCCAAAGTGTTTCCTGCCTTAAGGAAGTAATTTCGTTTGGCATCCTCAATCAGTTTCGTAACTTCAGATATCATCTTTTGTATTCCCTCTAACTTATCACATGGCTGGCCATTCTTCACGAAATTTCTGTAAGCACGATCCTTTTTCCTCAGAAAGTTCTTAACATTGTCTGTTATCCAGGGTGCTTGGTGAGGTCTAATCGTTTTAACTTTATTAGGTATGAAATTGGAGTAAATGTTTAACAGAACTTCATTAAGAAATTTAACCTGGTCATCAGGATATGTCATATTGTTAAGGTGCTCGTGCCAGCGGAATATTTCAATGCTCTTCATAATGGCAACGAAGTCTGCCTTGTCGTAATACCAGATCCTGCGTGTATATGGAGGGAGTTTTGTGTTTGAAACAGATAATTTTCCATAAACTATTTGTTGATGGCATTGTTCGTGAAGTGAAGGATGAACGCCAGACTTAATTACAAGGTTAGGCTGATCGGTGAAAATCAAATCAATACAGGATTTGGAATCCCCCATCAAATGTGTTGGTTCTGAAATCAACTGATGAAGGCCTAGATCTGCTGTTAGTGGCTCAAACAGCTTTCCTTCATTGTTCTCCGTATCGTTTTCCCACCATTGAGTCGATCGGCAATTAAAATCACCAGTTACAACGACTGCAAACGGATTTTCAGCATACATTTTGGACAGCATCATTTCAAAATTTATACTGAAGTTATCAAATTCAGTCTGATCTTGACTTGGACTTCTATAAACAACCACAAAAAAGTATTTTCTCCTATTTAATTGAATTTCATGCACAATACATTGAGGAAGAGTCACCAGGTCAGAACGATTTTTTGAAGGAAGAGAATCTTTGATATACAGGCCAACACCACCCCTTTTCACATTTTGAGGATGGTTATCTTTGATAAACGTGTAACCATCTAGTGTCAGTCTGTCTTTATCAACGGTGCTGTCGAGGTGAGTTTCAACAATACCAATTAGGTCATAATTGTAAACCGAGTTATAGGCCTCTATCAGAGAGACTCGTAAAAAGTCATGTGCTGCAATGCTATTCAATGCAATGCAATGATGGACAACAATAGAAGGACACACAATTTTTCTCAGACAAACCGTATCTCATTTCTCTAACAAAATGGCCTGCTGCATCCCCCTCCCCCCATTGGCTTTGGTCCTGCTGTTGACAGTTGACCGGATCGCTGTCTGTTGTTTGTACAGACAGAGTCAAGTCCCCAGGGGGGGCACTCAGCACATGCACATACGGGGAGGAAAGTCAGATATTTCTGGGTCAGAATATTCCCGAAAGTGATATTTTTGGGTCAAAATAAATTGAAATTATGTTTTTGATATGTTTGGGCATGAAATATTGTCAAAATAAAATTTCTGGGTTCTTTAGAGGCAATCCAGGCCTCAATTTGCATTGTTTCAGCATCCTTCATGTTCATTTACAGATGTCAAGGTATAAAATGAGCTGATATTTTTGGGTTGTAATGAAGCTAAAATGATATTTTTGAGTCTCCTCAAAATTTCTCGGACTGACCCCCCCCCCACTTCCCCCGTATGCGTATGGGCTGAGTGTCCCCCTAGGGTCAAGTTTGGATCTCTGTATACCATAGTGTTATATCAGGCTATTGGAGAATTAAATTGAAATTGATGTTGTACGAGCAAAATCTCCTTGTAAAATGCCACTCAAATGCTGACAGCCTAAATTTAGGCAGGCCAAGCAGCTGTGGTGTCATTTATTCATTTCTGTCGTGAAGAACTTTGTTATGACATTTGGCATAGAGTAACAGAGGAAATCAATATTTTTCATGCGAGTTTGGACCTCTGAAGAATTGAATGAGGCGTTCGGAGCAATCCTTCTGTTCCTTTGGCTTTAAAAACAGTTGAGAGTCTGTCGCTCATTCAACTACAACATTTGAGCATTGTTAGCATTGTTAAATTTTGAAGCAATGAAAACAAGCTGATTGAATTTGAGTGTAGTCATTATTGTTTCAATTGCCAAGGAACGCAGGTATAAATTCCTTTCAAATTCGAATGACGCATTACAGCAATTACAGTTAGCCACATAGCCAGGTAGACAGATATATAGGTAATCCACGATTTGCAATTTGTCACATCTAAATGTCCTCTTCGCTGCGCTCGCTGCCAAAATTGTATCTTAAAGATAGAATCAAACAATTTGAGGCTGGTTCTTTGAGGTATAAAATTAGAAATTGGGAAACACTTACCTCAGATCCAGAAATTCTTTCATATGTGTCAGGAGTTCAAATTGACTTTATAGAAATGCCTCATTCGGGCTCAAGTTGCACTGAAGCAATTTTTAATGAAACTCAAAGTAAGCAGATTGATGAACAAATTGAACTGATGCTTGCTAAGTGTATAATCAAAAATGTGCAAAAAGTGAACCAGAATATATTTGGGATGAAATATCTGTGAGGATGATAAAGTTAAGCGATGTTGCTTTGGTTCTTCCACTTAAAATATTTTCACAAATTGTTTGAGGCGTGGTTTATTTCCCGAAATATGGAAATATGCAAATGTAGTGCCGGTTCATAAGAAAAATGAGAAAAATGTGAAGGGGATTTACCGTCCTATTTCTCTCTTACCAATTTTTGGGAAAATACTTGAAAAACTCATATATGATTCTCTTTACTCACATCTTGTATCACATGAACTACTCAACCCAAATCAATCAGGTTTTCGCCCAGGAGACTCAACAATCAACCAGTTACTCTCAATAACACATACAGTATTTAAAGCTTTTGACTGTAACCCTCCCCTTGATGTTCGCTCAGTGTATCTTGACATTTCTAAGGCATTTGATAGGGTATGGCACGACGGTCTAATTTATAAACTAAAACGATGTGGTGTCTCAGGAAAACTTCTTTCTTTAATCCAAAGTTTTCTCAAGGATCGAAAGCAGAGGACTGTATTGAATGGACAGAGTTCAAATTGGGGAGATATTTCGGCAGGGGTTCCCCAGGGCTCTATTCTAGGACCCTTGTTTTTCCTTGTGTACATAAATGATCTAGCTGTAGGCTTGAAGTGCAATATTAAGCTATTTGCTGATGATACATCATTGTTCACAGTGGTAGAAGATTCAAATACAGCAGCCAGTGATATGAACCATGACTTGGACTTGATAAGTCAGTGGGCTCACGCTTGGAGAATGTCATTTAATCCTGACCCGCTAAAGCAAGCTGTTGAATTGACATCTTCAAGGAAGAAAATTGAAATTGATCATCCAGTGATCCTTTTTAACGACATAGCTGTGAAAAACGTAAGTTAACATAAACATTTAGGAATTATCCTGGACTCAAAGCTATCTTTCTCAGCTCATATCAAATCAGCTAACTCCAAAACAAGAAAGGGCATTGGTTTGCTGAAATATCTCTCCAAATATCTGCCCAGGCATACCCTAAACGAATTATATAAGCTATATGTTCCACCCCACCTGGACTATGGCGATGTCATTTACCACATTCCTGCTAAATTATGCGAATTCAGCCAAAATATCAGTTTACCAAATTTAATGGAAAAGCTAGAGTCTGTTCAGTATTCTGCTGCTTTGGCCGTAACCGGAACATGGAGGGGAACATCTCGTGAGAAGCTGTACACAGAGCTTGGTTGGGAGTCATTGAGTTCCAGAAGATGGAGTAGACGCCTTACCTTGTTCTACAAGTTTGTAAATAATCTTAGTCCTGAGTATACAGTAGTTCCAATTCCCCCTCTTCATCAGTCGCAGTACCGTCTTCGCAACCAGGATGTCATTGGGCGATTAAAGGCAAGGACAGAAAAATTCTTCCTTCTATCCAAATTGTTTATCTGAATGGAATAGGCTTGAGCCTGAATTGAGACTTGCCCCTTCTATTGCTGTTTTTAAGAAAAAGCTCTTTTCAATAATCCGCCCCCCTGCAAAATCTGTCTTTGGAATTCACGATCCAAAGGGATTATCCTATCTTACTCAACTTAGGGTTGGTCTCAGCAAGTTAAATTTCCACAAATTCGAGCATAATTTTAGGGATACCATAAACCCGTTGTGCCCAACAAGCCATGGCATTGAGGACCTGGAGCACCTTTTGTTGCTCTCCCCTTCATATGATGCTCAACGCCGAGATCTTCTCGCTGGAATTGTTGAATTATTACGACCATCTGTACAAATCACCAATATTTCAAATGATATTTTGGTGCAGCTCTTATTATATGGTGTTCAAGACCTTTCTTGTGACTTGAACAGAAATATACTCGAACTAACTTTACAGTACATTCACCAAACTGGTCGGTTTGACTAAGATCTTTCAAACATCAGTCATGCACAAAGCAGCCACCAAGTATCTTAACGTAAATGTTTCTTTTTCCTTGTAAATTCTGTTTCACATCAGATGAGAGTCATTTGATTTACTTTGAACAACCAAAATGAGTTGCACTCGCGTTGATCGCAACCCTGACCTGACATCTGATGTGAGACGGAATCTAGTATAGTATTCCGTAGTTTTTAAATCGTCCGTAGTGTAGTTATATTTAGTTTGACGTTGCGTGTCTTTTCATATTGGCCATGGGGTAGTCATTGTCTTTCGCTCCCCGTGGTATCGTCCCCGTAGTGTTGTATAGTAATTAGAAAAGTATAGTAGAATGTAGAATTATTGTAAGATTTTAATATGATTAAAAAAAATATATATATATATTTCTAGAATTTTCACCAGGCCAAAAAGTAATGGCTTACTAGATTGATTCTTAATCTGAAAAATCTAAATCAGTGTGTTAGTTACCATCATTTTAAAATGGATACACTAGCTACAGTTATGAATCTCATTGAACGAGATGCATTGAACAGGATTGTTATATGGCATCTATTGATTTAAAAGATACATATTACACTGTCAGTGTTGATATTTGATAAGCAATAGCAAAAATTTTTGAAATTCAAAAAGAGTAACCAATTATTTACCTTTTAGAAAGAGAGGTTTTCTAAACTCTCTATATATTGATAAAATACATTTGCAAGGCTCAAATTTGGATGGATGTTTCCAAAATGTCCTTGAGGCATTAAAGATGATGGACAAATTAGGATTCTTTACACATCGTGATAAGTCACAGTTGCTACCAAAGCAAGAAATTGTTTTTCTTGGTTTTCACCTTAACCCAAAAATATGACGGTTAAACTAACCAATGAAAAAGCATTCAAATGTTTACAGGCGTGTAGAGATCTATTGACAAAGAAAACCGCAAAGATAAGGGAGGTTGCCAGAGTACTGGGCATGATGGTCGATGTTTTTAAATCCTTTTTTAAATCCTTTAAAACGAAACAAAGGATTTAAAAACATCGATCATTGGAAGCATGGATGTAGTAGCCTTATACCCGTCCATTGACATTGACTTCTCCATAGATAAATGCATAGAATTGATGGTCGAGGATGCCCAAGAGTACAACAACGTAGATGTACGTGAATTAGGACTATTCCTTGCCCTCACTGCTACCAAGACAGAATTAGAAGGACGCAACTTACACAAATATTGCCCAACAAGACCAACGAAAGGAAGACCACCAACAATCACATCGTCTGGAACAAGCAAAAGTGAAGGAAAACGCTGGCTAGGCTGGGTAGAAAGTGAGGAAAAACCAACGACAGAAGAGGAGATCAGGATAATGATGTCGTTTGCAATTGGGGTGAGCTTACGCCTTGTACTAAAGAACCACATCTTCAGGTTCAACAACAAACTGTACAAGCAGACGAAAGAAGGAGCCATTGGAGTTGGTGTAGCAGGCGATGTTGCAAACGTTTTCATGATCTGGTGGGATATAAGACTAAATGAAATGCTCCAACGAAACGGAATTGAATTGCAGCTATATTCACGCTATGTCGACGACATTAACATCGTAGCAAAGGCATAAACCAGAAGATTCAAAGGACAAGGCAACCATGACCAAGATCAAAGAAATTGCAAATGGCATACATGAAAGCATCAAGGTAACAATCGACTTTCCCTCAAAGCACGAAAATGACAGGATGCCTGTGCTAGATATAGAGCAATGGATTGCGCCTGTAAAGTGCGGGAATACAACCAAATTTCAAGTCCTGCATTCACACTTCATGAAACCAATTGCTAGCAAACATGTCATCAATAAAAATTCTGCCCTATCTCAAGAAACCAAGATAAATATCCTTGTGGCTGATCTTGTCAGAAACATGCGCAATGTCTCGCCACTTTGTTGCAGCACTGAGAAAACTGAGCATGTCCAACAATTCGTAAACCGCTTGCAGTTCTCAGGGTATCCACAAAAGGACAGAATAACTATTTTTCAGAAAGCAAATAAAAAATATAAGAGAATTGTTGAGAATAATAACAAGAGAAAATGTCCAATGTATAGAGGGAAATTCTGGAACAGGCAAATAAGAGATGAGGAAAAGAGCAAGAAACGAAACACATGGTTTGCAAAAGGAGGTTTTGAAACAGTTCTTTTCGTGGATGCTACGCCTCGTAGCGAACTAGCAAAGGAATGCAGAAAAATTATGAAAGAAGCAGAACTAAAGATAAGGGTTGTGGAGAGGTCAGGAAATCTCTTGAAGAGATATCTAGCAAGATCAGATCCATTTAAATTACCTAATTGTGACAGTGAAGAATGCCCTGTGTGCAAGATAAATCCAACTCTAAACTGCAAAACCAGAGATGCCGTATACGAAATTAAATGTTCTTGTGGAGAAAGCTACATTGGAGAAACAGCACGCAGCTTGGGAGAAGGGTGCAATGAGCAAATCAAGAAATTTGAAAGAAGAGAAAACTCGTCTGTCTTCCATCAGCATATGCTTGAAAAACACAACGGAGTAAAACAAGCACTTTCTGTAAAGCTTTTAAGAACATGTCAAAACGACGCAATGCTAAGGCAAGTAACAGAGGCGACGTACATCCATGCGGAGAATCCAGAACTGAACGCTAAGGAGGAGTGGGGAAATTCGAACGTTCCTAGAACTCGATTTGATCAAAGATCTAACGAATCGAACATTATCGGCAACTGGCAAGCTATCGATTCGACTCATTAACTCACTGATGAGGCTGCAGATGGGCAGCGAAATATTTGAGGTAACAATGTTAGTTTTTAAAGTTAGATAATTGCGCGTGTCTTAAAAACAATGGTCACCAAAACAGAATTACCGAATTACAACTTGTCGTTCAAGACACGGGATCAACTGAAAGATTTAGGAAACAAAATCTCACAACACTATTTTGAAGTTGAATTTCTAAAATCAACAAGCACAGATAAGGTTATTGCAAGTCTAAAGAAAATATTCCTCATACATGGATTGCCAAAAGAGATAACCACTGACAATGGTCCACAGTTTATTAGCAGAGAATTCGAAGATTATCTAGAAATGCAGGGAATAAAGCATAGAGAAGTTACACCACTATGGCCGCAAGCCAACGGGGAAGTGGAAAGACAAAATAGATCATTACTAAAGAGATTAAAGATTTCCCAAATAGAGAAACGAGATTGGAAGGATGAACTGTCCGCATATCTTACAATGCACTGGACAACACCCCACAGTACTACAGGAGTCAGCCCAGCAGAACTGTTGCTCAAAAGAAAGATTCGCACAAGATTGCCAGAGATTGATTATTATGATTATGATGATTTAGAGATGCGCGATAGAGATAAAGAGAGTAAACAAAGGAGCAAGATTTATACATATGAGAAACGTAGAGCTCAAGAAACTGTAAAAGAGAGAGATAAGGTATTGTTGAGGCGGGAAAGAGAGAATAAACTTACGCCTACATTTCAGAGTCAACCATATGAAGTTAAATCCAAAGTTGGGAACAGTGTTTTAGTTCAGTCACCAGAAGGGGTACAATATCAACGAAATGTTACCCATGTAAAGAAATATCAAGAAAGAGAACAATCAGTCATAGACCAGCGAGAACCAATCGTAATAGATCCAGAGGAACAGACTGTTTATTTACCCTGTGAAAGTTCAGATGAAATAGATGATCAAAAAGGAAACAATGAAAAAGAACAATCAGAAACTATAGAGATACCAAGAGAGAGACCAGTCAGGACAAGAAGAGCACCTGCAAGATTCAAGGACTTTGACGTCACTTGGAAGTAACTTTTATAAGGAATGACTTATGTTTATATTATGTGTTTTGATCCAAAAGAAAAGGAGGGATGTTGTGTAATGAACTGAATTGTTTGTTGAATTGAATATAATCAAAACGAGATTGTTGTTGTAGTTGTTAGAGTGAAGAACGCGTGAGAATCGTTTTTACAGATGGCCTAAGTTTCTCAATTAAATTCTTTGGTTTGATCCGACAATCCGATAGTAATCCGATAATAAGAAAGGCCGGATCTAACAACATGGACTTTTCGCCTTCTAGACCAGAGGCCAGAGGGGGAGCATTATCACCCGAGGAGGCAATTTACCAGACCAACTTTATCTAACTCAATTTTTTGCGTAGATTACGAATCCGGGTGTTGCTTGGACGTTCGGGGGGGCGTTTTCAAGATATAGGGGGTTGAAGGCAAAAATGCATGAAATGACCTAATTTGACTACATTCTGCTATTGAGCCTTACAACAACTCCAGTTTTGTTAATACCTGGTGATGTAGTCAACTTTATGGTAAATTATGCTTTCCCAGACATTTTTTGGGGGGGGGAGGGAATTCCAGGGGGGGGCATAAGATTTTCGTTATCATTTCTCTCCTCTTGCTCAGCTTTAAAAGATAAACAATTGAGAAATTTTGCCATACCGTTAGGTTACTGAAATTTCTTCTTCTGATGCGGTTTCTCTTTCTTTGTTCACTAAAAATAGCTCCGCAACATCCTCAGGATAGGGCTCCGTCAACCAGTCAAGTGTAGAATCTTCCAACCAGCCATGATTGGCTAGCTCTTTTGTATCAATTATGCTTTACGATGCTTGTCTCCTTATCCTTGCTACAAAGTTGGCGTGATTTGTGTGTTTTTCGAGGCTGCCTTTACATGGGGACAGCAATGATAGATCAACAATTTTTTTGTCTGTTTCAGAGGTATGCCAGAATATAGCTCTTCTTGCTTCATTCACTGACAGTAATCGTTACTCCCCATACAGATTGCAAACAAACGTTTCCAAGCCAATGTGCAAATTAGCACTTGCACGACTATCCCTAGGTACCAAGCTCTGCGAATATTTCTTGATATTCTTCGTTGCCTTTCATGAGCTTCCAAAATGCAGGCTTTCCTTTCTTCCAGAAGGACGAGATGTAATCATTCCCCGAAAATGCATGCAGGCCAAGGAGAGATTGCTTTGTAACTGAGATAGCTAAAATTCATCTAGATCAAGTAGTCGCCTGTATTTCCCTGTTCTGTTATCGATGAAGACATGCACATTTTCAGCTTCGTTGGCTAATGGATGATATGAATATCAACATCCCAAGAACTAGAGCGCTCAATGCAAAGTGTTTTCTGCGCATTATTCATCCGAAGAGCATGGTGAAGTAGGTAGCAGAGCTTGGTATCAGCTTCCTCGTGGTTTTTGTTTCGTACCTGAATAATCAGTCTAAACAATGGAATAGTTTATTTTGCAAGAAAGGCCTAATGTGGTAAGATCAGCAGCGAAGGAGTAATTCAAGTACAAGACTTAAATACAAACCACGAGCAGGTTGATACCAGATCTGCTACCTACTTCACAGTGCCCCTCGCATTAATAATGGGCAGGAGACAATGCCCTCCAGTTCTGGAGATGTTGATATGCCAATCATCCTGTTAGCCAACAAAGCTGAACATTTGCATGTCTTTATCGATAACGGAACAGGGAAATACAGGCGACTTCTTTATTTAAATGCATGTGAGCTATCTCCGTTACAGAAGCAAGCCAGTGTTGCACAGGGCTCATATGTTGGTCCGCTGCTATTCTTAATCTACATTCAATTTGATCTGCGAAGTTGTAACGCAACTATGTATCCAGAGGATACCAGTCTTTCATATGCAATAACACAAAAAATTAATACATTGAGGCTAAGAAACACCGAGACTGGCTGAGGCGTGTTCCTCTCTTCAAAACGTCGAATGGGCAAAAGTCTATTTCATTTCGTGGGCCTAAGAGTTGGAACCTATTCAGTTTAGATGTCAAACATGTACTATCCCTTCTTACATTCAAAAAGAAGCTGAAAGAGAAATTGTAGAGGGTAGCTTGTTTACTTTCCTTTGATTTAGATTCGTTTTATCTATCGTTAGAGCAATCAGATAACTAATTTGTGAATTAAGTTTTCAGTTTTGTAATATTTTTTGCATGGCCCCTTGTAAAGCACTCTCTGTAGACCGACAAAGCTACCATGGCTAAATAATAGAAAATGAAATGAATACGAAGCCCTCTTTGGCCTGCATGCATTTTCGGGAATGATTACATCTCGTCCTTCTTGCGGAAAGGAAAGCCTGTATTTATAGTAAGAAATATTCGCAGAGCACGGTACCTAGGGGAAATCGTACAAGTGCTAATTTGCTTCTTGGCTTGCAAACGTTTCTTTGCAATCTGTATGGGGAGAAACGATTACTTTCCGATTACTGTCAGTGAATGAAGCAAGAAGAGCTATATTCTGGCATACCTTTGAAAGGACAACAAATTTGTTGATCTATCATTGCTGCCCCATGTAAAGGCAGCAAAAATCACGCAAACTTTGTATCAAGGAACTTGATGTAGAGAGGTTGGACGACAAAAAATACTATAAGCTATGTTTTAACACACTGAGGCCTTTTGGACTTGTGTCCTCATCAGAGTATGATTTCGAATGATTCTAAACTATCAACGATGTGTATATAAGCCTCTGCTTCTGCCTCTGTATCAAGGATATGGAGGCAAGCATCGCAAAGCATCATTGATACAGAAGAACCAGCCAATCATGGCTGGTTCGAAGATTTGACACTTGGCTGACTGACATAGCCCTATCCTGAGGATGTTGCGGAGCTATCATTAGCGAACAAAGAAAGAGAAACCGCATCAGAAGAAGAAATTGAATTAACCAAACGGTTTGACAACATTTCTTGATTTTTTATTTTCTAAAGCTGTACATAGATTATCTATGCGCTGTGCAAGAGGAGAGAAAAATGTTAATAAAAAACTTACCCCCCTGGAATTTCCTACTCCCCCTAATGTCGGGAAAGGCCCTATTTACCAGAAAGTTGACTGTATCACCGGGTGTTAATAAAACTGGACTTGCTTTAAAGTTAAATAGCAGAATATAGTCATATTAGGTCATTTTATGCATTTTGGCCTTCGACCCCCTATATCTTGAAAACGCCCCCCTGAACGGCCAAGCAACATCCGGATTCGTAATCTACGCAAAAAATTGAGTTAGTTAAAGTTGGTCTGGTAAATTGCCTCCTCGGGTGATAATGCTCCCCCTCGTGCCTCTGGTCTATTCTTTTCATCCACCTCCTGCAAAGAGAGAGATGAAGCAATGCATGCATCACATTCAGCAAAGAGACTGTGTCATGAGGCTCTGACACCAACTCTTCAACCAGATAGAAAGAAGCAAGACCAACGAGCAACTCCTAAAAAAATACCAAAGTCTCAACAAACCTTGTGCTTTGATAATCCAAAATCTCCAGGAACAGGTGAAAATGAATATGTAAAAAAGTCAATTCAAGGTTTGCTTTTTGTAATACTACTGTAAATGCAGATCACAACATAAAGTGATTTCAGTACCTTTTTAGTTGAATTTCGTGATCATTGAATGTGTGAGTAAAATCCTTGAAACTTCATAGTCAAGCTTTCTTGGCATGCTATGTTGGAAGTACTGTAATTTCCCTGCAGATTTCATTTCATTTCCCTTAGTTACTGGTTATGTTGTTCATATTTTGGAAAACATAGCCTGCGTGCAGACTCGACTATCCTAAAGTGTAGAGTCTGCGCAACAAAGTCGAAACGCTTGTCTTATGACTCAGCAAAAATTGCTGCCGCTGGCGGTTCTGCGGCCTTTTTGCACAGTGTTGGATTAAATAGCGCGTCAACACGCCAAGATCATTATCCTTCATGGTCGACAATTCTGCACTGTAGCAAAATATCGCGTAATATGTCTTCATGCCTTTTTTCTTAAAGAATATTTCGTTGAAGGATGGTCGCAAAGACTTTAATTTGCTCGTTGGAAAAGGGAAATTTAACGTGAAAGCTGCTTTGCAACAATTGGACGTCGTCGTACGGCCTAGGCCCACGGCAAAGTATAGTTGTGGAGAATGTCTCGGACTTCTTCTGCAGCGCATCCAGTCTGCACGTCAAGAGCAGAGAGTTTTGGAGGATCAAGCATCCAATATTTACTAGCAGGCACTTGCAGCAAAAAAATCAACCTTTGAAAAATGCAACAACAAGCTTTCAGGGACTCCGAGGAAATCAGAAAATGGGGGACGGAACTTTGTACAAAAAATTACCACAGCACAACATGACGATCTGCCTTTCGGAACTGGGTAATTTGCAAGGGGGGGGGAGGGGCAATGGCCCTGGTTTTTGTATTTGAAGACTGGTGATTCCCTAGCATTTTGACACCAAGTTTGATAAAATACCATTAGCAGAAGCAACCCAGGCCTACATTTTCTTGGCTACAAAATGAGTCACAACCACATTTGGTCCAAGGTACTTGATATAATGCATCCTGCAACGTCCTGCATTGAACCAAAAGGCTGATTACATCCTGTAGTTGATTTCTTTCATGAGCAATAATAATGTTCAATGTTCAATTTATGTTCAAACCTCTTGACAATTGTATTCATTTGTGTTTATTGATTTTGAGTAGATGATGAAATAGCTCAAAATGCCACAAGCAGAACATAAGAAACCTAACAAGTTTTTGAAGTGTGCTGGCTCTGCTCTATAACAAACCATATTTGGTAATGTTCTGCTTGTGACATTTGTTAAAAAGAGATTTAAAAGATCAATCATTGCAATCTCTCAAAGGACGGATCTTGTAACACTTACACAATCTTGAAAGGAGCATGGCTTGAAATTGAGTATATTAACCTAATTCGAGTTTGATCAAGCTTTGCAATAACCCTACACAAGAATTATTCTCAAACAGACAACAAATCCAGGGGCGGATCTAGGGGGTGGCGAAGGTCGCTCAAGCCACGGTCAGATTTTCAAAGATTTAATTATTCTTCAACATTCTATCAAAATCGCGAAAAGATATTCTAAAACAAAATCGACGTTAGAATTGTCTCGGCAGCGCTCAAAAGAAAGCATTTTCCTCATCCAACTCAATGAATAAGGGCCACTAAGTCCAAAATCGTAACCACTCATACGGCAGCTGCAAGATCCTTACAGCCAATCACTGAATGACTTTTAAAAGATTTGAATATTGGCGGGAGCCACACTTGGCAGATCTGAGCCACGGTCTTCAGGATTCAACCAATCATCGTGCAGCAAATTCAAGTGAAAAATGGCGGGAGCCACGGACAGCCACTCTTCATTTTGAAAAACAGAGCAGGCCAATAGAAATTCAGATGAGCCAACCATCTACCAATCAAGTGAAACTGTCTCCCAGTCTTCATTTGTTCTGCACAATCTGATAGAATTATGATCTCTCGTGTCCTGCATAATGGCGGCTCACAGTAAAAGTGTCTGGCCAAAAGTTGCTGAGTATCTTAGAAGAAAGGCACACGGAAGTCACAAGGAGAGCTCGAATGTTTACATCGACAATGCCTGCAGACCATGGAGATGCTAACAGCTGCCTGAAAATGTACCAGTTTAGTAAAATGCCATTTCTGATGGCTCAAAGCTGGACGGTGTCGTCGTACGCTATCTATGGCCTAGTTCAGTCCCGAGTGCAGTAGGTTGGTATCACTGATCTAAGTCGGTATATTATCAAATATCATCAAGGGCAAAAATTGCGGTTAGAACTGTATTTCATTTGACATGTTTGATCTTTGATCAGAGCTTGGGACTTCCTGTGAGCTTTATGGTTTTAAAAAGATAAATATTTCGGAACAATCCAGGCACGAGCACGAGCTTGTCAAAAGCAGTCAGCAGGTATCTCTGTATTGTTTTCTACATTCGAGAATTCTATAGAATTTTATTTCTATGCCCTAAACAAATATCTATTATAAGTAGAAGTTTCAAGACAGTAAATAATTGAATTATCTGTCGATCAGAAGATTTTTCTTGAATTTTGAGACAGATAGTAAGATCAAATCTTCCATCGAGGAAGGAAAATCACCTTCAAAATTTTGAGGAAGCTGCAAGCATTGTTTACAAGAAACCGCTAACAACTGTGTACGAAACTGCAATTTTGAAACATATAAAAACTTTGCTATTTAATCTGGGATAAAATAGTTTACCTATACGGGAACGATTAGGATTCTGTAATAGTCTCAATGAATGAGTCATCCTAGGGGGCGTACTTGACTTTCAGTTGTAAGGGGGTGTGCACTCCTCCAGAAAAGATTCTTTTTACCCGGCTTTAGAATTTTCCCTCTAAACGATAGCCGGCATTAGAAAAAATTGGCGAAAAATAAACTCCAAAACGTAAAAATTTGTCAAAAAATAATGAGATGACACTTGACAACCGGCTTTAGGAAAATTGCCTTCTTTTGATAACCGGCGTTAAAAAAGGGCGAAACGATACCCGGAAAGAAGTGCACATCCCGTCAGCAAAGTACCCGCCCCTCCCTCCCCGGTGATTCATACATCGTTCCTTTTCCCTCTTGATTATTTCTCTCTGTTTTGTGGCACTCACTTACTACAGTTATACTCTAACTTTTTGACAACAGACTGTCAGATAGGGCGTTTCCGACGATGTAAAGGGCGTGGCCCCCAAAAATTTTTCCGGGGGCTATGCCCCCGGACCCCCGTGTAGCTCGCGCTTCGCGCTCGCTGCCCTTCCTTCCTTTGGTCGCGCTTCGCGCTCCCGAGCCACGGTCAGATTTTAGGCTAGATCCGCCCCTGAAATCAAGCTTGTTTGAGTTTGCCTTCAGCAACAAAGATTTGTTTTCCCAAAGGGAAATCCAGCATCATCTGCTTGAACTGGAAATGAGTTTGAATGGTGACTGTTTTCAGTATGATATCAATCTCACTTTAGATTCTTGTCAGTCTCAAGAGAGTTCAAATCAATTTGCAGAGCTTGTTTCCCTGAGCCAGTTGTGAGGGTGCATGCTGCAAGCTAGCGCAAGTGGTGCAGAACTCTTACTTGAATCAGGCTCTCAAACATGCTCAAACCATACTCAAAACAAGTTGGTATCAGGCTTGAAGCATGCTACAAACATACTCAATATTTTTGCAAAAGGATTGCCCAACAAATCAAAGTTATGAAGAAGAATGCCTAGTAAATAATATAGAGTGGAAAGACAGAACACAATTCAGAGATAAATTCTGGTTTAAGAGATCTCAGAAAACAGAAATTTTAATTCCTTCTGTGATGGGTTTGTAGAAAACAAACCACATTCATTTTGGAGAGGACAAAAACTCGACAAATTCTCTTTAGACAAAAAAGCAAGAAACTGAAAAAGTTGGACATATCTGGGATGCATCACATATCTAGGATGCATCCTAGATGAAAATCTTTCTGGGCAGTCGATGGTAACTAAAGATGCTTGGAAAAATAAATGGCAATTAGCAGGTTGCTTTTAAATGCTCTCATTCAACCTCATTTTTATCATGCATGCACTTCTTGGTATCCAGGGTTGAATAAGAGGCTGTCCAAAAAAATCTAGATGGCTCAAAACAAATGCATTTATTTTTACCTGAATTTGAAAAGCACAGCACATATTGGGGTCACAGAATTCAAGGCTATAAATTGGCGCACTACAAAGAACAGGAGAGATCAATGTGTCCATTTCAATGTAAGGAAATCTTTCAAAGGAACTGCCCCAGTGTGCAGCGCTGAGATATTCCCTCTAGTCAACCAGGGCCAAACAACACAAAAATCCAAGTTCAAATTGGATATTCCATTTCGAAAATATAATGCTGGACAAAAATGCCTGTCTTATCTAGGGCCAAAAACATGGAATAGTCTTTCGTCTAAGATCAAATCAACAAACAATATTTATGCATTCAAACATAAGATCAAAGAGAACTTTTTCCAAAATATACAGAAAGAGAAAGATGACATAAATGTCTTCTACTAAGGACCATATTGAAAATACACATCATGCAACTCTGAATTTCCTTTTTTCTATGTATTTTTGTTATACAGCACCTCTAAGGGGACGATTATGGAAGTAAAGTCAGCTTGACCTTTTAGTGCTATCCCTGCCACTGTAATTAGGGGTGTTTATCTTTATATTTTTAACATCTAATATTGTATTGTATCTATTTTTTATTATCAAACTTGTAGATATCTATATTGGCAAATTGATACATACATACTTTACATACATAAATATCTGAGCATATACAATACAATATATAGGGTTATTAAAGGAAAACACCCCTAATTACAGTGGCAAGGGTAGCAATAGAAGGTCAAGATGACCTTAATTCCATAATAGTCCCCTTGGAGATGCTGGTACAACAAAAATGTGAGAGAAAAATACAAAACTGTAGTTTTGAAAAGCTTTTTGTTCACTTGAATGTCACTGAACTGATTGCAAATGAAATTTGGAAAATCTGTTGTAAGAAATCATGATGCAGATACCTGAGAATATGTTAAAACAACTTAATGCTATAAGTTTATTCCATTATTTTAGAATATCAGAAATTTTACAACCAACATCCTCTACAAGCACCTGATCCTGTTCTGCCAACTGTGGTTGGTATTGGAAAAACATTTAGTAAAGAAACCTTTTAAATGTTGTATGAATATGAATTGCTACACCAACTAAGAAACTGCTAAGAAACTTTCAGCACTTAAATTCAATAAATTTAAGAAACATTCCATTGTAGGTAAATTTCTTAGTTTCTTTTAAAACAATCCCTGTATATGTTCACAAGTTATTGTTCGTTCAATAATATGCACAGATTGAGCTGCTACAATTGCAATTAATTAATCTGAATTTTTTTGTTGTGAACTTCTACTACAGTAATTGCATAAAATTCCTTCATTCTCAAATTGTCTAAATTGACAATCAGCATACAGTGTGCTAGTTCAAAATGGATTCTCCTGTTCCCAGATAGCAAGATTTGTCTCCATGATTAAATTTAGACAATTAGAACATCTTCAAACTTCTTTGATTAAAATTCTTACTCTTCTCTGATCTACTCTTTTAAGCTTCACTCTTCTTAATGTCCATATCATGATAGAGTTCTTGGCAGCAGAACGTTGTTGCTATTAAACATGGGTAGAGACTGGGGCTAAATTCACAACAGACAAGATTGATGCTATTGTAGATTTGAAGCAGTTGCTGTGAAAACTGCAAGTTTCACTGAAGAATCCAGAAATGCCTTTATTTCCCGAACTTGTCCATACAATTTTCTGAAGGCCAGGTTTCTGAGTAGTGCCAGGTCCCTGAAAGAATGAAAATTGAAAATGTGAGCCACAATATACTATGTACCAGCCTAATCTTTTTGACATCCAGATACCTCTCCATAGAGCTATTTGAAGCTGAGTCTTAGAAACTCATTTAAAACTTTGGTAGGCAAAGTGTCATAAAATTCAAGAAACTGTCTACCAGCCCCAGCCTTTTTAGTTTCTTTAAAAACATATGAAAAGTCTTAGACAGCTGCTTCATTGTCTCTCCTCTACTTTAAAGGTTTAAAATCTACATTCCACATTATCTTTTAATCATGCACTGGTACTCATGAAATGAGAAACACTGATTAATTTGGTGCCTCGGTCTGCTTCAGTTAAGTAAGTAATGTGCCAATGTAAATCCAAAAAAACATACGATCCAAATACTAACTGAAACTGAACTGAAACTTTTCATTCACAGCAATAAACTTAGTACATTGTGTTAGATAAAAGAACCGCTAATTAAGATACATATAAAAAATTACATACAATGGATATACAGTTCAATAAAATTTGCTGCCGGACATATGGAAAGAACTCACAAGGAGCTATCTAGGCCATATGCCCGATTTGGCGTGTGTAGAAAGCGTACATTTTTTCTTTTGTAAACGAAAAGAAGGTTTAGAAACTGCAACAATACGAATAAGAATAAGAAAATATTAGTAGGTTAGTATTGTTAGTAGTGTTCAACATGAAAAATACGGTAGTGCGGTGCATGATGATGATATAAGTTTAAAATAAAGTTCGAAAAATAAATTAGTCAATTCGACTCTAAAAAGTAGTTTTTCAGCTTTTTTGTGAAGGATGGCTTATTTTGTAACTTTTTTATGCGCACTTTTTTATGCAAATACTAACCACTTACCTCTGTGCAATACAGTGAGCTTCATGAAATGCAACACATACACAGTCCTCGGAGAACGTGGTGAAAGAGAGGTATTTTCGCCAACGATCTGTTGTTACGATGTGAAGATGCGATGCTGAATATCCCTCCTTCTTCGATGTCTGTCAGAACCTCCTCTGTCTGACTGCAGTCGACTGGTCAGAATAAATTGCAGCAGTGTTGATACCAATGTTCTTGAGTTTCCCTACTTGATCAAGCATCAACGACTGGAGTGGTGAATAACGAGTATGGAATTTTGAAAGGATTCACATCTTAAATAATCAGCAACCATCAAGGGAATGGCCTGAAAAATCAGCGACTTCCCATATCCTGGAGGTGCACTAAAGTAAAGGTTTTTCCCTTGAAAGAAACAGCAAAGGGTCTTTTCTTGATCCTCAAACATGTTGGGAACGCGATAATATAACTTAACAAATTCCAATCCTTCTTTTAAACCTTTCAGCGCTCCAAACTAAATTTCTCACAGCTCCACACTACTTCGCCATTTTGAAACGAATGAGCAAGCACCGCGCGGCGTGATTACTCGTGTACGAACATTTTTGTCCAATCAAAATCCGAGCTGCTTCCCAAACTTTTATAGGAAATTGATTGATCAATCACGATGAGGTAGACAAGCGTTTCGACTTTGTTGCGCAGACTCTACACTTTAGGATAGTCGAGTCTGCACGCAGGCTAGGAAAACATTGATTGTAGGTACAAAAAAGAGAAGAAGTAGTTTAGCTGAAAAGGAGGAAAGTCTTGCTCGAGTATAAACACTAAAAAGTGTTTTTGTAGAGGATATATATTTCTTTGTGAAGCAAAGTGAAATACTACAGGCCCTTAGGCTAGATGAAGTTGGTAAAAAAAGGCCACATATGCTGTTACACTAGCATTTCCACGTGCAGTTTTGACCAGAATTACTGTGAAAGGAGTTGTAGAAAAGGGATTCAGGGGGCTGGTATCTAATGAAGATGAAACAGGACATCCAGATAAATCCAAACATAAAATAAAGGCAGTAGATGGAATAAAAGAGAAACTAGTTCAGCTAGAAGTGGAGCTTGTAACCATAAATACTGTAGTTCTATTGAGAACCATTTAACATCCAGTGATTCCTCAATTTCAGAAATATGATGCATCTATGATGAAGTTGCTCTTTCAGAGGCAGTGTATTGTACTGAGACAACTAAAGGACTACCAAAGTGACCTTGCAAGAATATATGAACAGGAAATTGAAGCCCTGATTGCCTTCAAGGAACGGGGCAAACTGGATATTAATGAAAGAGACATCTTAGAAAAAGAAATAAAAGAATTTGAATTGCTTCTACACTTTGGCTTTGGTGATCCTAAAAGTGATCTGAGAGATTTAGATATTAAGGAGAAATTGTCCTCTTTGCCAGATAGGTTAAGGGTCAAATGCCCCTTAGTTTTTGGTATTCTAGAGACGTTACTGTTAAGAAATAAAGATGCTTCTGCATCAGCTAATATAAAGGATATACAAAAGTGAAAAGTGCTGCCAATGCTCTGGCCATATTAGCTAGCTTTCGAAGCCAGAAGCTGTCCAATGATTTCAAATTAATGTTCACAGTGCTCTGTACATCATATGGGGCAGGAGAAAGGTTTGTGCAATATGCTAAATCACCTGGGACTAACAGTAAGCTCAGTCCTGGTAATATGAAATTTGGTGGCGTGCTGCCATTCGCACGCCTTAAATATTTTAGGCGTGCGATGGCGTGCGATCCAAAAAAGTGTTTTGTCGTTGTTTAGGGCACTTAATACCCTTCTAAATGTCATATAATGCTGTAACAGCTCATCGTTGTCAAAACAGATAAAGTGAAAGAAGACAGAAATTCTCCAATTCAACGAAAACGATTACATTACACTCCCGTCACGAAAGTATCCGGACAGCCGAAACAAAATGGCGTCGAATTTGACCGTTGGTCCTTCGACCCCCAAACGGTTCAGCCGTTATGCGGCCATTTCACGGAGTGGAAATAAACGATTTTACCGCCAAAATTGTGTTTATCGATCACGCAATCAAGGAAGAAATAAAAAATTGAAAAACAAAGCAAGATAAAAGTGTTTTGATAATAAAACATGAAATTAGCTGCGAGGAGAAAATGTAATCGATAACAAAGGAGCCTCCCAACTTAGAACTGATATTTAAGATACTCTTCCAAATAATTCGTTCACTGGAGTAGCATCACTTGGTGCAGAAAAGTCTGAAATTTGCAAATATGAAAGAAAATTCAAGTAAATTCCAGATATAATGAAGTTATAAATGAAAAAAGAAACAGTTGCTGCGATCGAGGTAAGGTTTTGTAACAACAGAATTATCGCAATCAAACTCAATACCAAATTGTTGCAAAGAAAATTCGTTAGGGACTGTATAATTCTGCTCAGATTGATTCCCCTATGTAAGATTGTACAAAATGATACCAACTTTAGGCCAACCTTTGGCATTTAATTATATTTTTGAGGCTTTGATACAAATTTAAACTTACCTTGGCAAAGATGATATCGCAACCCTACAGCCATGGGAGACTCAAATTTAATTTTGCCATTTTATAGCCAAGTGTCTTTTTGCTATCATTCACATGATTCCTAAAACGGCGATCTTTTCTGCTTCATTTGACATAAAATACAATCTTCTCCTGTCATGTAGCAGCCTCCAAGATTGGAAATTTGTTGAACATATTGTCTTGTTTCCGATTGCTTTTCCTTCTCACAGCTAAATTCATATTTTGCTATCAAAACACTTCATTTTGCTTTGTTTTTCATTTTTTCATTTCTTCCTTGATTGCGTGATCGATAAACAAAGTTTTGGCGGTAAAATAATTGGTTTCCAGTCCCTGAAATGGCCGCATAACGGCTGAACTGTTTTGGGGTCGAAGGGCTAACGGTCAAATTTGACGCCATTTTGTTTCAGCTGTCCGTATACTTTCGTGACGGGAGTGTATTTCAATTGGATTAGAAATAAATCGAGAATACCAAGCGTAATGTATTCCCTACGGTCTATGCACCCTCCACCATCCAGAGAAAGCATATTGCCCCAGCCCCAAGATAAAATCGCTGTTATGATGTACCACAACGGCAACAGTGCTCAGAGAGGCCAGAACTGTTGATCAATTTACAACTTGAAACTGTTTGTCTTGAAGGGTATTTCACTCCCAAAAATCTCGTACACTTTCGGCAAGCCCATTTGTTTTCAAGAAAACCCATCAAAATCTTGCATGCTGTTTCGAAAGGGTGAAATCCCCCTGCGTTAGTTAAACGAGCATTTGATGACTTTGTGGTAAACGTTTTGAGTTTGGTGAGGCATTCAAGGCGCTAGAAATCCAAAGGAAACCTGAAAACTTCATATCTTAGCAAAATGATCCCAGCAAGAAACCGTGCGAAGCAATTGCTAAAAGCAAGGGGGAACACAATCATTCTGTCAGCGTAAATAATTATCTTTCTCATTCTATCATCATGATCAAGTTTCTAAATTTTAGGCCAATGAACAAAACTCATGATGCTCACATTTTTGCCACGATAGTTTCTAAAGGCTTCGCAAGTGTAGGCCAACGAGTAGTTTTACTAACATAACATGGAAAGGTTTGAATGTTTTCTTTCAAGTGCTTATGAGTTCTTTGCTCTAATCCCTTTCTTCAATCTGCTAATGACTTTGTGGAATCTATATATTTATTTTCAATTCATCTTCACACTGCATCAAATAGGACAACTGGAAAAGTGGATTGCCCAACTCGCTGACCTCTCCCCTCTGCCGCTTCGTAATTTTGCCAGTATGAACCAATAAGGATGACATGGCGATTAGAAAAACGCTACAAAATTTTAGAAACTTTCCGAAGGAAAACAAACCAACGTAAAAACATATCATTATTCGCCAAGAACCTAATAGAAACTATGAAAGTTCAACTAGGAAAAGTATGTTTGGGCGTGCGATAAAACGCACGCCTTGGAAATTTCAGGCGTGTGTGGAGGCGTGCGCGTGCGATCGCACGCCTAATATAACCAGGACTGTAAGCTGGAAGAGCTTTTTAAATTTCTTAGACGACAGAAAGATGCATAAATTGGAAAGAGTCTCTCAAAAGATAAAAGATTCTAAAATTTGGTTGATTTTATTAATGGATAATGCCAACATGTATTGGGGGAAGAGAAAACATGCAAGGTTATTTAATCGCATGGGTCCGACTATGTGGAACTTTACTGTCAGGGGCATGCTTCTTCCAGAGGTGAACAATGAAATCAAGGCAGTGTTGGATACTAAGGAAAATTCTTGTGAACCACAAAGAGATATTCTTATTTGACATCGCTGGCCTTGCATTATTCAAGACACCCTCAAGCCATCACAAACATGACAAAATGCCATGCAAGATAAGGCACCCTCATCAACTTCATCACTTCCCTATCCAACGTTTGTGCCATGACAAAATCCAACTGAAAATCCCAATGACCATAAGACCAGGGTACATTTCATGTAAAACCTACACCGAAGGTACGACGAGCCCCAAGCTTTCGTACGCCAGGTATTTTCAGGGAGAGATAATACACGTTGTATACATTTGATCATATCAAAAGAGACTGCTAATTCACATAAGAAAAGATCGAAGACAACTTCACGTTAACGTCTTAAAGTGCCACTGAACTACTTTACTGAAAATTTTGGTAATGTGATTTTGTTGGCAATTCGGAATAAACAAGAGCTGCTGAATCGAATGGTGTAATTATTTCCTGTGTATTGTTCCTATAATTATGTTTTTTTGAGCCCTAAAGTGCCATTTCTGTAGTCTTTTTGTGCGAAAAATAATGCGCGGTCAAACAGGAATTTGTGGAATGTGTGACGTGATGTGATTTATTACTCGCCATAGCGTGGTATGTTTACAACTGCGTTTCCAACCTTGAAGTCGCACGGAGCCTCTGGTAACCTGTTTGAAAAGCAGAAAAATATTGCTTTTCTGGTAACTCTAGCTCTGCCAGCTGTATGAGGTATAGTCACAAGCTCGCAATTTCTCCGAAGAACTTCCATAACACCAGCAAAAGCATCAGGAACTCTGTACAAGGAGAGGATGTGCGGGGCATAGGTATTGGGCCTACCTAGGCCCAGCTGAAGCAACAAGACTCGCTCGCTCGACCTGTCTTCTGCACAGAATTGATTTAGTTTGAACACTTGCCTTACTGACGAAATTAAACTGCTGATACGTCGTAAGATCAACATAGTATCTAGGTCTGAAAGCTGAGGGAATATGCTGTGGTGAGAGGAGCAAAGAATAAATCCTGATTTCCTTCAGGTGGGTGCAAGTTTTGTTTTGCTACACGTAGCTAGCCTAGTCTATTTCTTTCATGAGAAACTAAGAATTTGAAATATCTGAAATATACAGAAAGTTTCTTAGAATTATCAGATTTTGCGTAATCAGAGTTTCTTAGAGGTTCCATAACAATTTTCATGTTCACTACCTGTGCTCTCGTAAACATTTCGAAACAACGAGGTTTTTCAAGCCTTTCCGATGTTTATACATTACTCAAGTACCTTGCGAGTAATGACACAAGAAACAAGTGAGAATAAATTAGAAATAGGTTAAGGATTTCCTTTATCAAACAAAATAGTTTCTTAACTTATATTTTCCAGAACTGGAGTTTCTTAATTTATCACAATCTGAGAGTTGAGTTTCCTGGGAGTTTCCTATGGGCAGTTTCTTATAAAAAGATATGTGCAGTTTTTTTACCATTTATATGGTGTAGTTTCTTTTCTACCATTTATATGGTGTCTTTTATCTAAATAACCAGACCTGCAATCATGGGCAGAGGGGGAGATCAAATTGGGGGGGGGGGCTGCCCGGTAAAAATCCGTTGTGTAAGAAAATTTTGCCCAACTTAGGTGGATTTCTGCCTGATTATTGCAGAATTTTCCGAAGTTGGGGGGGGGGGGGCTCAGGCCCATTGTCTCCTATGCCTATGCCTGCAATAACCAAGACTGTTGCTCATTATGCAATTTTATTTGATATTTTAGGTTGAATGAAAGATCAAGTCAACTCAGCAGATCAATCAGATGCAGAAACTGTTTAACATGCACCATCACCATGAATGACATAATATAATATTGACTGAATAATCCCAAGGACATATTCAGTAATGATAAATTATCTCAAGAATTGGATTTAAAATGAAGGTGGTCTGACAGCCTTCACTGCTTCCAGTTACAGAAACATTTACAAATTTTTTAATGAAGGCCTTACCCCTGATTGCAAAATCAATGTGGTGTTCATACAAGCTTACACATCTTGAATCGCCAGCATATATTACTGTAGATATCTCAGCAATGATATGCCTGTTTTTTTTATAAATCCACCAATACCAACCACGTTTTATTTATGGTGTATGGTGCTTCCATTGATCTAGTATTATCATCAACCAAAGAAATACAATCTTGAGATCAAACTGTCTTTTTCTGTTCCTTAGATCATCATGTATGTCATATGTGTGCCAAAAATAATACACATATTTTTGTATGTGATAAACACTGTGTTTAATTTTCTTCAATTTGGAGTATGAGAAGCTATTGATGATAGCCCCATGTGGTGGACATTTTGCCAAATATTGGGGGTTGGGGCAAGGCTATTGTTTCAGCGACGTTACTAAAACACAGAACAAGCGGAACAAGCCAGTAACAAGCGGAACTGGCCAGTAACAAGCGTAACAAGCATGGAACAACCCAGTAGCAAGCAGAACAAGCAAGGAACAACCCAGAGTAACAAATGGAATATAAGCAAGGAACTGGCCAGTAACAAGCAGAACATTAGCTTACTGAACTGCATTAGATTAAGCACCAAAAGAATGAAATTAGCGTACTGAACTCTAAGAGAGCGGGGTGCTTTTTAAGGCCTCCTGTGATGTGTTGCGTGCTGCGTGAATCGAGTAGTGAAAAAGAACAGCAAATGAACGAAAACGAAACATTATTTGGCAAAGAGATGTAAAGCTAAAGCATGACACGTTATTGCAAAACTTTCATTTTACCAGCTTGCATCAAGCAATGAATACACTTAATTTTTTCATAGGAAATATTTTGCGAAAAAGTTACTATCAGATCACCAAAGAATTAAGAAGTTGCGCTAGGATGGACTTTTTAATAAACTTTCTTTTACTGGAGGTAGGATGTTTCCCTTTATTCGCTTTATTTTGGGTCATTACAGTTGTTCTATGGTCGTTACTGTGTCGCTATTCCAATTGTTACTGGCCTGTTCCTGTTGTTTCTTGCTTTTACTAGACTGTTCCGTAGTTGTGCTGCTTGTTACTGGGTTGTTCCTTGCTTGTTCTGCTTGTTACTGGCCTGTTCCGCTTGTTACGGGCTTGTTCCGTGTTTTAGTAATGTCGATTGTTTCAGTCAAAAAAAATTTTTATGTCTCTTGTTTTCAAACAAAAGATCTTTGTTGTTACCAACATGGGGGATCGCATGCCCCCCCCCCCAAGTGCAGTGTCCACCACTGGATGGTTCCTAAACTACCATTCTTCAGGAGGGTAACACAAGCTCAGTAAGAAAATAACAGAAATAAGTGGTAATAATTGTTCACTGGATCATTGCAACCTTCTAAACTATACTTGCAGGTTAGTTGAATATAGTATAAAATAAAACTATCCCTTCCTGCTGATATCCCTCTTTTGAACTCAGCAGTACACATACTTTTTCATAAGAAACCGCTTATAAGAAACTCTGACTCTTAGATTGCCAAAAAAATTAAGAAACTATAATTTTCTTCTATGTTCCCACTTGGTTCGTGTATCATATTACTAGGAAAGTATTTGAATGTCTAAACATTGAAAAATCTTCAAAACACCTTGTTTTGAAATTTTCATGAGGGCCCAGATCTGATAATTTCAAGAAACTTTCAGTATTGGCCCAAATTATTAGGTTCTTATAAAAAACATGTGTAATGTTGATACCAACCTCAGACCACAAGGTGGGGGGGGGAGGGTTCTTGGCAAAATTTTGGGTAGGGGTCTCCCTCGAGCATATTCAAAATGATACCGTTGGCTATGACTAATTTTACCAAAATGGTAGATTACCCTTGGCTAGACCAATTTCGACCATTCCAAAGACCAATGTCCTCAAATATGATACCCTTGGTACCAAAAATATGATGACATGACCATTCCCTAGTTGCAAAAAGTATACCCTTGGCAAGACTAGAAGTCAGAAAAAGTATGCCCTTGCTCGCGGTATTTTTCTTGTGAGAAACTGCTCTAAACAACTCGACTGCATAGGACTCTTACAAAATTGGGAAACTGTGGCATGGACCTTGGGTTGAAATATTAAACACTTTTGAGAAACTATGTTATTCCGAGTCTGGTTTTCCCCAATTGTTCAAAATTTATATTGTTTAGTTTATCCTACCACCCTCACTTGAAACATTTTCTGTAAATTTCATATTTGCAAAAGGATTTACAGCTATCATACAGTCAGGTCCTAAAGTCTGAGTCAACATTTCTCATCTATGAAAAACCATCATCAAATTTGTTGTGATATGGTATTAAAATATTCAGGGTACATCATGAAACACAAGTACATGTAAAATAACTTTGTTTCAGAATACTTCAAAATATGAGAAGTCTTCAAATAATTTGTTTCCACATCATTTCCTTAAATCTTCTAAGATCTACTTTCAACGTTTTTATGAAAACCTAATGACGCAAAGTGCAAGTTTTTTTCCCTGTGACAAGAAACATCAGGTACTGTGAGATTTAATGTAACCCTTGAGCCATGTGTAGAGTTTGTCATTAGCATTACTGACAGACAAAAAGATAAACCACACTACTTTCTGTTATACATACATTACAAAGTAGCATCAACAGCAAAGTTCTAATTGTTGTTTATCCAATGTTTAGTGCCAATAGATTTTTGAATTTCCAGTTTGTGCTACTGTTTTTGTCTGGATTCAGGTTGCAAAGCCATTTTGCATGTAAAAGTTCTGATCCAATAGCAGTCAACCATGCTCTAAGCACTGTTTATTCCAGACATATTGGACCTGAATAACAATAAAAAACAAAGTTAGCTTTCAATTAGCTCATCAACGGCAGTCAATTGCAATAAAGGCAAAACTCGATGTCTCCACATTGCCTACCATTCAGGCAAACTTTAATTTTCTGTCTGCCATTTTTATAACAGATTAAACAGCAAAGGATAACTAGAAACAAATATCATGTTCAGTTGCATATCATTTGAGGCTCGCTTTTCCCTACTTTTTACGTTATTGTCGATTGAGTTTGCCAAAAAACCCATACTTGATCCTCTCCTCATATTTGAACCCCTTGTATTGTGGTCAAGGCAGGCTCGAAAGATTGCTCTATCTGCCGTCAGCATAAAATCAAATGACCCAACACAAAACACGAAAGAAGAACAAATAATACATTCATGCACAAATTCTCACCATGTGATTGTAGAAGCTCTCCCAGGTGTCCTTTAAGTTGAATCTTTCGTCTCCCAACAAGCCGTAATTGATGCTTCAATCCTGCCATCATCGCCTCTTGCAGCGGGTGAGAGGGCCTAAATCATCGTCAACACCACGACGGCTTTTAACCGGCTACAGCACTCCATTGCATTCATTTTATGTCATCTCGTGGTCCCTTGTTGCTACTGAGGCAATTGCAATTCAATCTATCTCCGAAATCGCGACAAAACATGCAATAATATTCACTTTTCCACACGCCACCTTGTCAGCCTGCAAGCTTCCTTCCAGTCATTTACTGTGTGTTTTTCAGAGGGATGAATTGAATTGAACGCTGTATAAATCACATTGCGTCACTCGCCCCAGGCTCTTTTCGCAAGACCATGGGGTAAAAACGCCCAAAAAAATGGCATTTCTCGTCTCCAAAATTAAGAAATATTTATGGCAATCGATTCTACGATGATTTTGCCATCAGGAACCATCCTAGCTGGCGAAAATTTGAGTTCGTCCAAAAGTAGTTCAGTGGCACTTTAATGTAGGGAGATTTTTGTATGCCGTCACGCCAAGAATCGATTTTATGGAAAAAATGACGCCGCTACACCGACAAAAAGTCAGGTCTACGCCGAAGATCTTCAGGCCTAAGTACATGGAATGCACCCTGGCCACAAGAGACCGAAAATCATCCCAAAGATCCTGCAGTGTGCACAGACCCCCTGTGACAGACAGACTCACTCTGAAGACTCCCTGTGAGTCAAAAATTAAAGGCCTCAAAATACTGCTTGTGCTTGAGAAGAAATTGGTTATTAATTCATAGACTCCATTTGTATACTTGAACCTCCATAGTTGAATTTACAAAACTTTTATCATGGTGATAAATGTTGTTAAATCCCAATTTGAAAACACTAAAATGTTGTTATCTTTGCCCCCAGATATCTATCCGTTTCTCATTTTGTTTTGGCCTACTCCTCCAGCTACGCTCCCAAAATCTTGTGCAGCGTTGTCCCAAGGTTTTTGCTAATTTGTCAAAGAAACCAACAAAATAACGTTTCATTTTACTTATGAATGAAAAGCAAACGAATTAACAATTATTTTCCGGCCAAAACAGCCGGTAGAGAAACCTTTAAATGCTGATGCTTTTGTTATGCAAATTTTGTTGATTGGACTGAAAGACACTTTTGGGGGCCATTTTGGGTTAGGTGGTGCAATACTTATGTGAGGTAAGTGTAGTTTACTGTATCATTTTTAAAAACATTGAAATTCTTTCCCAGACCAAAGTCCAGTTGTCAGTAGTTGTTAGTTATAGGGTTGCATATCAAGAGTTTTAACTTTCAAGATGATGTGATTCTTTGATTTAAACTTGTGTTGTAACTTCTTCAGAAAGACAACAAATGTATGACTTCTACTTAGCCAAACAGCAGTTTCTCAATTTGTGAAAATTTCAATGCATGTCTTTGAAAACAGTAGGGAGGGGAGCTTGGGCAACCCTGCTAGCCAAATAAATATGGCTGCACAGTTCAGGGACATGTAGTCAAACATGAAAGTTGCAACGTACCTTTGCTGGCTGCACGTTTTGGGATGGTAAATTTCTTCTTATTACTCATGATTCCCTTGCAGGGTAACTTAGGCAAGCTGTGGCGATCTTATCTCTTTGCACTTGGTTGGGTGCAAGAAAAGCGTAAAAAGTGTCAAGCTGATAACAATTTCCAAAGAGTTTTGCTCTCCCGTAGACTAATAAAGTCAGTCAAAATACATTTATCTTAAAAATTCTGTGCAAATGCAACATAACTGCGTCTTTATGAGGAAAAAGGACCATGAATAACCAACGTCAACCAATGAGCCACGCAGATGATCATTGACTTGTGGAAATTGATTTTAGGCCATGTTAGTTGCCCACACTTGGACCAAGTCTTGGTCTTGAAATATCTCACACAGCTTTATATCCTGTATCAATTCGGAAAGCTTCAAATATTGTTCAAACTTTGCATAATCCGTCCATTCTTTCCTATTCAATGTCTATCAAGTAAAACTGCAGCAACTTCCAAAGTATATTCACTACTCTTTGCAATTTGCATGACTGTTTGACTGTTTGATTAAATTTGCAATAGCAATTAGCATGCATGACTTTTTGACTATAATGTCCAGAATAAGATTGAGATTCACACCAAATAACCAGATTCAGGACCAGATTCGCTAGGGGATTTTTGCCCATTTTTGATTACAAAGTCCTTTGTAATCTAAGAAGGGGCTCCGATGTCAGTCAGAAAGAAAGAAAGAAAGAAAGTAAGTCAGTCACGCTCGTTAAAACAATTTATTAACGTTTTATCTCTGCTAATTGGCACTGAAATAAAGAAAGCGCACAGAAAGCGCATACAAGAAAGAAGTTTCCTGCGATCCTATAGCAACATTTGACGTCGGCTTATTTCATGAGGGGTACTTCGGGGTTTGCGGTATTGCGGTATCGGGGGTAAATTTTGCGCGGTATTGCGGTAATGACGGGAAAAAGTTGCGGTATTGCGGTATCGAGCTTTTACAGCGCGGTATGCGGTATTGTATGAACATTAACATCCAATCCCGGGGGGGTACATGACTTGAGGATGGACGGGGGTCTGCCGCCCGGTTTTCAGAAAGCTACCCTCTTCTAATTACCGAAACTTGCTTTTGATACCCACTTTTATGATTAATTTTGGCGGAAAACTGCCAATTTTAACCATTTTTTGCGAATTTCAGCGAAACTACACCCTTGTTTATTGAAAATCTGCCGAAAAAGGACCCTTGTTTAGAGAATTTTGGGCCCAAAAACCCACCCATATGGGCGGCACATACCCGTACCCTAAATATGTTATGTACCCCCCCCCCCCCCGGGCATCCAATCTTCATGTACTGCCATTTTCCTGTTGAAGAACAAAGCATCTTCGAGACGAATTGATAGAGGAAAGAAAAACGAAGGAGAGGGAGGTCCCTTATCTCTCTCTCCTTGTGCCTGCTCCTCATGCTCAACCTTGAAAAGGTACCTGCGGAGGAGAGCACGCAACATTTTTATCTAAAGAAAAAGAATCAAAGTATTTGCACGAATCAAAACTTTAGATGTGGGAAAATCACGCCTATTTTCAAATCGGGCAATCCGGCAATGTTGGACAATTATACGCCTATCACGGTAATTCCTGCTCTATCAAAATTTATCTGAATATTTATAATCAACTGTCCCAGTATCTTGAATCGAACGGCTTGTTGTGCCCACATCAGTTTCGGTTTAGACAAGGAAGATCTACGCAACATGCAGGTACCTTACTGTCAGAAATGGTTAGACAGAACGTTGGAAAAGGGCTACTTTGTGGTGCTGTCTATATTGACCTCCGTAAAGCCTTCGACACAGTATGTCATGCAACCTTGCTGGAAAAATTACCAAGTTATGGCATAGATGATGTGGAATCATTACAACGGATAGATGATTATCTCTTTAACAGGAAACAATAAGAAATCTTTGATAACACCTGCTCATGGGAAGAAAGCCTTACATGTGATGTACCACAAGGGTTCATCCTGGGGTCCCTTCTCTTTGGGATGATAATCAACGACATCCATATTCCGCCCACTGATGCTGGCATTATACTATATGCCGACGATACTGTTTATATTGTGCAAGAAAGAACTCGTATGAAATAGAACATTTAATACTTGAACAGTGAACTGCAAAAAGTTGCAGACTGGCTTGATGAAAATAACTTGTTCATTAACTTCAAAAAAGGTAAAACTGAATTTGTACTATATGGATCACATCAAAAGTTGTCCAAACAGCCAAACGTGGACATCAAAATCTACAATCAAACTATTCATGGGACAAAATACTACAAGTACCGTGGTGTAGATTTGGATAACCATATGAACCTACATCGACATTTGGAAAATGTGTACAAAAATGCGTCAGCCAGAGTAAACTTTTTATCTCGTAATCGCAAAAAAGTCAGCCCTTATGTAGCAGAATCGATATTCAAAACAATGATATGTTCTACCGGGTGAACCAGAAAAAATTTCCCACTTTTGAAAATTCATAGGATCAAGTGTACTGGATGGATTGGAATGAATCGATATTTGCTTGACAGCCAAAAGATCGAAGTATTTTTGTGATTTTTCTCCCCTTGTTATAAGCACTGGAAAAATAGTAATATCAAATTTAGAAAAAATTTGTGGTTGCAAAATGAATGAAAAAGGCCTAAAATACGTGATCAAATTATAAAGGAATACAACATAGAAAAGCAATTTCTCATGGGTGAGAGATATCGTTTATCGTCTGCAAATTTGACTAATGAATTATTGCTCTTAACAGAAGGTGAAGTGCTCGTGTGTATTGTTCTAGGTTAGGAGAGTCCTTACGATTTGATCAAGTGTTTTAGGCCTTTCTCAATCATTTTCAAAACATGAAACTTTTGTAAAGTTGAATTTACCTATATTTTCAGTGGTCGTAAGAAGACGAGAAAAATCACAAAAATACTTTGATCTTTTGGCTTTTAATTAGAATTTGAATCATTCAAATCCATGAAAACTTGTTGTGCTACAAATTTTTGAAAGTGGGAACTCTTTTCTGACTCACCCAGTATATATTCATAATTTCTGCCGTCAATGCAGTTTTACTGAAAGCACATCAATGAAACTTTTCCCGCCGTTCTCACGTCACACTTTTGTCTGTAAGACATCTAACTACGATTTAATAGACGAAACTACAAATTTTGATGAAGGAAGGTGTATTTAGGTCGGAAGCAAACTGCTACAGACCGGTATACTGCATTAAGGGAGCTGTTTCTAATTTTCTAGCGTTTGCGGTATTTTACTTTTTTTTGGTGCGGTATTGCGGTATTTGGTGTCTTTTTCGTGCGGTATTGCGGTATTGGGACCCCCCCCCCCCCCCACAGTGATCCAGCAAGTGTAATAAATGCTGAAAAATGAAAGTTCTCAAAATCAATCACGCTGTGGCTCATTTGAAAGAGCAATGATTGGCACTCAAAATAAAAAAGGAATTATTAAAATCGGACCTATGAGAGCCAAGAAACAGATTTTTAAAATTTCAAGAAATCACAAGTTTACAAATTTCATATCGAGAAGACAATTAACACTTGATTTAGGCTAACTTCAGAATTCAATTTCTCTGCTCAAACAGCTCCGATTCTTGAAATTGTTTTTTTATTTTGATTGTATACATCTCAGTATTATGTGTCTTTCATTTCATTGAAAACGAGTTTAAAATTTTCGCGAATTTTGCGAGTTACTACAAGTACCATATTTGAGGATAAAAACCGATATTTAGGTAGAAACAGTTGAAAATCTAAAAGACGGGGTCAAACGGTGTCTTAGTAAAAAATATTACAATTAACTAGAACATGTTTCGAGTGCGTGTGCCAAAGGTTATCTTTGGGAACCTTCTGCAAAAAATTCTATGGTCGTTTTAGAATGAGTGGTCATTTCTTGAAAATGACATGTGGTCGTACTGAAACCAGTGTTGTTTTACATTAACTGAATTGATATTTTAGATAACGCCCTAAACTCATTTCAAATTAAAGACAAGTCATTTAGCTGAATTCTTGAAACTAAGATGAATTGAAGAAACTAAAAATCAAAATACATTAACGTATAGTGGACTGAAGAACCAGGAACTCTACTCTTTGTGACGTCTGAACCCGACACTGTATCAATCATGTCAAATTCAATTCCGAATCACCACGTTCTTTCTTATCACTGTCAGACTAGACCTAATGCTTCCTCTTGAACTTTAATGTCATAGTTGTAGTTGACTGAGTTTGGCCGTACTTTCTTCAGAGCGAGAACAAATGGTTATTGATCTGATTAATTTGATAGTTATAAGGACAGGGCAAATTTTGTGATGCTGTGGTGCCACATCGACGTTTGCCTCACAGTTTCTGAGACTACAGACACCAGAAACACCACTAAGACTGTCAGCGTTGATAGACTGAAGCTTTTCACCTATGGTATGATGCTGCACTTAGCAATACATTTCCACTCGGAAGAGAATAGATTTTCTTACTATACACCAAATGCTTGCCCATAACTGGGAGCGGAGCTGCTTGAATTCTCAAAAAGGCTATCTGATAGGTGTATGGTTTGAAAGCAGTCCTAACACCTGGAACAAACATGTTCACAGCTTCCAAATTGACCCAGGATTCAGAGCAAGACAAACGTTTGTGCAACATGACATCCATGGCGTTTTGTCAGAATGCTCATAACATCTGCCCAGAATGTAGCAAAAGCGAGCCATATTCTAAAAACTACGGCAAAAGTCAATGAGATGAATTATGATACTAAAACTCAAGAAGAAGCATTGGAGAAGTCTTCGTATTTATAACTGTGATAAGAAAGAATGTTATGCCTCTGAACTGAATTTGATATGATTTGATGCAGTATGGAAACCAGACGTCACAAAAGTAGAGTTCCTGGTTCTTCAATCCACGATACGTTAATGTATTTTGATTTTTAGTTTCTTCAATTCATCCTAGTTTCTAGAATTCAGCTGCATGACTTGTATTTAATTTGAAATGAGTTTAGGGCGTTATCTAAAATATCAATTCAGTTAATGTAAAACAACACTGGTTTCAGTAACGACCACATGTCATTTCAAGAAATGACCACACATTCTAAAACGGCCATAGAATTTTTTGCAGAAGGTTCCCAAAGATAACCTTTGGCATACGCACCCGAAACATGTTCTAGTTAATTGTAATATTTTTGCTAAGACACCGTTTGACCCCGTCTTTTAGATTTTCAACTGTTTCTACCTAAATATCGGTTTTTATCCTCAAATATGGTACTTGTAGTAATTCGCAAAATTCGCGAAAATTTTAAACTCGTTTTCAATGAAATGAAAGACACATAATTCTGAGATGTATACGATCAAAATAAAAAAATAATTTCAAGAATCGGAGCTGTTTGAGCAGAGAAATTGAATTTTGAAGTTAGCCTAAATCAAGTGTTAATTGTCTTCTCGATATGAAATTTGTAAACTTGTGATTTCTTGAAACTTTAAAAATCTGTTTCTTGGCTCTCATAGGTCCGATTTTAATAATTCCTTTTTTATTTTGAGTGCCAATCATTGCTCTTTCAAATGAGCTACAGCGTGATTGATTTTGAGAACTTTCATTTTTCAGCATTAATTACATTATGTTGCCATTCTGGATCACTGTGCCGAAGTACCCCTCTTTCATGTTGGACAGATTTGACACCGCAAGATGGATAAATCACCATGATGTTTACCCTGGCACAACAACAAATTGGCACGTTCTTGACTTCATTAGCAGCTTAATGATGTTAAAACAATCGATTTCTAGAACGAACGCATCATTAGCCACTTATTGATAGTACTCATTATGCAAATAAGTCAACCTTGGAGGATGATGTAACCGGCGGCCTGCACAGAGGCTTGCATTCGCAGTATCACCGAAGGTAGAAGGATCGCCCTCCTACACAGCTACGGATGCAAACGTCGCAGGTTAAGTTGAGAGGAAAGGTGCAGAATTCCAGCAAACAATGGCCCCATTGACTGGGGGAAGGCACGTGATCACACTGAACCAAAACATCTTCATGCATATGAATCTGCACAGAGGTTCACCCCGGGTAATGTCTGTGCAGTACAGTGGGGGCTGTTCAGTACAGTGGAGGCTGTTGAGTACAGTGGAGGGCTAACAACAGTACTGTGGCGGGCTAGCATCAGTACAGTGGAGGTTGTTAAGTACAGTGGAGGGCTTACATCAGTACAGTGGAGGGCTAGCATTGAGTACAATGGAGTGTGTTCAGTACGGTGGAGGGCTAACATGAGTACAGAGGAGGGCTAGCATGATGAATGTTGGGGGCTAGCATCAGTACAGTGGAGGCTTTTCAGTACGGTGGAGGGCTAACATGAGTGCAGTGGAGGGCTAGCATGATGAGTGTGGGGGGCTAGCATCAGTACAGTGGAGGCTGTTGAGTACAGTGGAGGGCTAACGTGAGTACAGTGGAGGGCTAGCATGATTAGTGTGGGGGTACAACATTGAGTACAGTGGAGGCTATTCAGTACAGTGGGGGGCTTACATCAGTACAGTGGAGGCCCTGCAGTACGGTGGAGGGCTCACATCAGTACAGTGGAGGGCTAGCATGATGAGTGTGGGGGGCTAGCATCAGTACAGTGGAGGCTGTTGAGTGCGGTGGAGGGCTAACATGAGTACAGTGGAGGGCTAGCATGATTAGTGTGGGGGTACAACATTGAGTACAGTGGAGGCTATTCAGTACAGTGGGGGGCTTACATCAGCACAGTGGAGGCTCTGCAGTACGTGGAGGGCTTACATCAGTACAGTGGATGGCTAGCATGATGAGTGTGGGGGGCTAGCATCAGTACAGTGGAGGCTGTTGAGTACGGTGGAGGGCTAACATGAGTACAGTGGAGGGCTAGCATGATTAGTGTGGGGGTACAACATTGAGTACAGTGGAGGCTATTCAGTACAGTGGGGGGCTTATATCAGCACAGTGGAGGCTCTGCAGTACGTGGAGGGCTTACATCAGTACAGTGGAGGGCTAGCATGATGAGTGTGGGGGCTATTTGAAAACATACTAATAGTTGTGAAGGCAGATCCAATCTGAGGAATCTTCTGGGAGAATCAATGAGACGTTTGAGTTTAGGACAGAAGGCAGATTTAAAGCGATTTTTGTTGAAGATGTTTTAATCTATTGTGTATCATTATTATCTTACGCCTTTTGAAGTATGTAAAGGGCCAGCCAGCCCTGTTTATTCACGAGTAATAAAAGTATCGTTAATGCGGGCAAAGTTCGAATACATTACAAATATTTTTTTAAGAATTTGAATCCGTACTGAAAGGTTTCTAAAATTGTCAGATTTTGAGTACTCTGAGTTTCTTACGAGTTTCCTACAGCCCCCTAAAAAGCAGCCATTCTTGGCTGATGGGGCCACCGTGTATAAAGAATTCGAAATGAAAATGAAATGAAATCTTACGAGTTTCATAACAATCTCAATATTAGCAAAATCATCTCCCGTTAACTCGTCAAAATCTTTAAGATGGAATTCTAGGTCGTGAAAACCAGAATAGTTGAAAGGAAATAAACAGCGTCGACATCTGGCATCTTCATTTTCACTAGTTTTTCCAAATTCTAAATAGCTATCGTCATTTGCATCACGAAAACTTGTTTCACAGGCTCGATCGATAGAAACTTTTAGAGTTTCAAGATACCTGTCTAAGGAACTGGCCGGGCTACTCCTTTACTTCGAGAGTGCTTTCAATAAAAACGATTTAAATTTTTCACCCATTTATCTAACGAAGCTCCAACTTCAAATAATTAGTGGAATCCAAGTGCAAGAACTTCAGTCGTGATCAATCATAATAGTGGTCAAAAAGCATCATAACAACATATAAACTTAGCCGCCACCGTACTGCAGAGCCTCCACTGTACTGATGTAGGCCCTCCACCGTACTGAACAGCCTCCACTGTACTGATGCTAGCCCCCAACATTCATCATGCTAGCCCTCCACTGTACTCATGTTAGCCCTCCACCGTACTCAACAGCCTCCACTGTACTGATGCTAGCCCCCCACACTCATCATGCTAGTCCACTGCACTGATGTAAGCCCTCCACCGTACTGAATAGCCTCCACTGTACTCAATGTTGTACCCCCACACTAATCATGCTAGCCCTCCACTGTACTCATGTTAGCCCTCCAATGTACTCAATAGCCTCCACTGTACTGATGCTAGGCAACCACACTCATCATGCTAGCCCTCCACTGTACTCATGTTAACCCTCCACCGTACTGAACACACTCCACTGTACTCAATGCTAGCCCTCCACTGTACTGACGTAAGCCCTCCACTGTACTTAACAACCTCCACTGTACTGATGCTAGCCCGCCACAGTACTGATGTTAGCCCCCCACTGTACTCAACAGCCTCCACTGTACTGAACAGCCCCCACTGTACTGCACAGAAATTACCCGGGGTGAGGTTATTTTCGTGACTGCTTGCCTCAAACTAGATGCCCGCGAATAGAAACGTTCTGCAGGGTTCTGCATAAACATAAGTAATTTTGCATTATCGTAAATCTCACATGACATCTAATTTGAGACATACAAGGCGCTTGATTTTCTATTGAAGGCGACTTTAGCAGCAACACTCATCTCTCTGACTGTAACTAAAAACAGCATCAACGATCATTTGGGGTTATGAAGAAATCAATTTTCAGATTTTCTTATGCTTGCTTAGCTCAGGACGGACTTTGTAATCATCCAAAAGGATCTTATGTTTGTCTTGGAGGGTTGGGCCAGTGATCCAGAAATGAGAAAATAGTCCAGAAATACCAAAAAATAAATTTGAAAAATGATTTTTGCTCTATTTTTACTGCAAGGGAACATAAGTACTTAGTATTGATTACTTGATGGCGGCAGCTGAATCCTCCAATAGCCTGATTATACCGTCTATAAACCTTTGAAGCTCTTCTTCACCTCTTCTTGATCCTTCTACAGTTGCACTTAGATCTCAGGGGAAGGGGAGGAGATGCTGGCTGGTTAACTTCGTGCAATTTGCACGTGGTGTTGGGGTGGAATTCCCCATCGGGCCATTCGGGATTTAGCAACTTAAGCAAATCCTTGGAGGGTTACTGGCTGGCGTCTGTTTTCCTGTTTCCTTGTAAACATTTATATTTCGGCTGACACTCTCAATCCCATGCTAGTAAAAGGTTAAAAGATATGCTGTATGACTGTAATTTTATGGTTTGGAATGTGTCTAGGGTACTTTTGTTTTGATCTAAATAAGTTTATGTTAATTTTGTTTACGCTGTAAAACGTCTGTATTATTGTAAGTCTATAGTTTGGAATGTATCAAGGGTATCGTAATTTTGATTTTATGTAAATTTTATGTTAACCTAATTTTATTTACATTGTATATAAACCTGGCTGTCCGGAGTTGTAAAGTAAACTGATGAAGATTTTAATCGAAACGTCTTGACTAATAACAGTGTGTTATATATTATTATTATTATTATTATTATTATTATTATTATTATTATTATTATTATTATTATTATTATTATTATTATTATTATTATTATTATTATTATTATTATTATTATTGTTCAATATTCACTCGGCGTTGATGTTGACTGCCGGTTAACTGCTGGCTAGCAAGTCAAGTCCCTTGGCCTTAGGTATCCAGTACTTTTCTCAGGATCTTTGCAGTTCCCAACAGACACGCTTTTTGTAAAAGTTCTGTGCTGCACTCCACTTCAATTTTCTCCAACAAATTCTCAAAGTTCTTTCCAATGGTACCCAGAGCCCCAATGATTATTGGTACAATCTTAACATCCCTCACGTTCCATAACCTCTTGATCTCTCTCTTCAAGTCTTGATACAACTCAATTTTTTCCTTTTCTTTTCTTTCAATTCTTGTATCGAAGGGGCAGGATATGTCAATCAGCAAACACGATCGATCCTTTTTGTTTTCAAACACAATGTCTGGTCGGTTATGCTCCAGTCGATGATCTGTCTGTATGGGAAAATCCCATAATAACCTAAAGTCTTCTGTCACAATCACACTCTCTACTTTATGGTTGTACCATCTATCTCCATGGTCTAATCCTAGTTTTTGACATAACTTCCAGTGGACAATTTGAGCTACCTTGTCATGTCTCCAGCCTTTATATTGTACTTGTGCTAGCTGTCGACACTCAGAAACAATGTGTGCAATTGTTTCATCCGCTTCTCCACACAGTCTGCAATCTTTTGATACATTTTCGTACATTACATTTGATACATTATTATTATTATTATTATTATTATTATTATTATTATTATTATTATTATTATTATTATTATTATTATTATTATTATTATTATTAAATAACCTAAAACCACATTCAGAATAAGCAGAAAATAAAATAGAAAAACACAACTGTTTGATAAAAACGTTTCGATTATATTTTCATTATATTATATTATTATATTGTAATAATAATAATATTATTATTGAAAACACAACTGTTAAAATCTTGAACGTTTCGATTGAAAATCTTCGTCAGCACTACTTTCTAAAGGACAACCGAGAACTTATACTACGTGATAAACAAGGCAGATATTTTAACCGGCATCCACACTTTTACTCCCAAACATCTGGAGAGTAGATTGCTTTTAAAAAATTCGGGAAATCTCAAGCAGTTTTTTGTCCTGGTTGCGTTTTATGAAGGTAGGTAAAATTTAGAAAAATTTTCACGGGTTTCTTTTGTCTCCCTCGCTTTTTAGCCGTCTGATTGGTCCGTGAAAATGAGGCTTTGGCGGTTTCGACCATGGGACACGAGCAATCGGCTATGTACGACGAATGATTCCTGTGCTCTCCTGAGAATAACAAACAATAATCAAAAGAAACGGCTCATGAACTAACCGACTGGTGTAAAAAGCGGAACGGAAGGTCATATGATACGACGTCATGACTGACTTCCTTCAAATTAAACATGACATGTACAGGGGCCTAGCCCCCCTCATACCACACCACACAGACATCAAAGTTCCATTAACCACGATAAAATTTCATTTGATTGCCAGTTATTTTCCTCTTACATCAATGACCTGGTTCAAAATGTTGATAGTGATGTAAAAATGATTGCTGATACATCACTCTTTTCTGTCGTTGGTGATGAGGCCACAACAGTACAACAATTGAATAGGGACTTGGAAAGGGTACGTTGCAATGGAAAAATGAATTAATGCCAACAAAACTGAAGAAGTAATTTTTTCTGCTAGAAGGATAAAGCCCCATCACCCCAACCTGTTTCTGGGTAACACTGAAGTTGAGAGAAAAACGGAACACAAACACTTGGGTCTGATTTTGGATTCTAAACTTAATTTCCAAACCATATTCGTGAAGCAATAATGAAGGCAAGAAGGGGTATTGGTATCATAAGGTATCTTTCAAGATATGTATCAAGGGACGTTCTTGGCCAAGTGTAGTGTTTGTGTTATTAGTCTAAAGTTAGTTTGGGGTCCTATTGAGACATTAAGAACTAGGCCCCCTGTCGTTGTTGTTGTTGAAATAGCTGAGAATCATGGCCACTGTGAGTGGAAACATGCCGTGTATTTCATGAGTTAAATCTGTTGAATCCTGAGGCTGAATTCTAAACCAAGTTTACAAATTGTATGTAAGGCCTCATCCAGATTATGGGGACCTAATCTGTCATAGATTTGATCCAAATATGTCTTTGGACCTGACAAGGAAACTTGAACAAACGCAGTACTCTGCAACACTTGCTTGAGTACTTGAGTACTTCGAGGGTACCCAATAGACCCCCTGATTCCCGAATTCCCGCTACGTTTTTAGCCCAATTCCCGATTCCCGACCATCGTTTTTAAGGAATTCCCGCTTTTTGTTTAAACATGGTCTGAAAGTATATTGAAGTCAAAATTAATCATTTTCACGACTTATGGCGAAGACGAGAGGTCTGCGCTCTATTCATGGCTCGAATGATCAGGGGCGGAAATGCAAATTTTTTGAGGGGGTGTGTGTTCAAAGGACAGAGTTTCTTCCACGAGGACCGATTTTTGCGAAATAAATGTTGTTACAAATGTATGAAAAATAAAGTTTTCCTTTCTGCCATAATTTGCCGAAAATACACTATAACAGAAATAACGTTTTCCCAGCAATTGAAACGTAATTAAGCAAACAGTTTTTGACATCAAGTTGTCTCTGGCTAGCATCTTAGCCATCTGCCCTGAATGATCCAGTCAAAGGATCACAGAATATCCACGTTATTAGGCATGCAAGCTTTCTCATATGGAATCAATTAGCGGCGTGGCTAGGGTAAATTAAGGGAGGCATGGCAATGCAGGAGCCTGGGGGCCAGGAAAATTTTTGGGGCCACACCATTTACTTTGGCGTAGAGTGCATCTCCCAACACCATGCTTGCCATTAGCAGCGAGGTAACCTTGATAGTTTTGTGACAGTTATCCTATAAATCGGAGCGTGAAGGAAATTTTTGAAGAAACATCCTTTACTTTGCCTTAGAATGCATCTCCCAATATCATGCTTGCCATTAGCAACGAGGAAACCTTGATGGTTTTGTGACAGTTATCCTATAAATCGGAGCACGAAGAAAATTTTCGAAGAAACATCCTTTACTTTGGCTTAGAATGCATCTCCCGATATCATGCTTGCCATTAACAGCGAGGAAACCTCGATATTTTTGTGATAGTTATCCTATAAAGCGGAGCACGAAGAAAATTTTTGAAGAAACATACTGTTACTTTGGCTCGGAAGGCATCCCTTACCCGACTTATATCCAGCCATTTTCTCTAGGATGTCTTTCCTGTAAACTTAGTTTAACAAAAGACAGCTAACACATAAATTTTTGCCTTTCGAGTATCAACGTCCTGAAAAATTCAGGTTCAAGTTCAGAGCCGGATCGGAACCGACTTTATCACTATAAAATAGCGATTGGGACCGAGTTATGAAATTATTGGGGGGGGGGTGTGTCACACCCCGCACACTTCCCCTCATTTGCGCCTTAACTTCCTATTTGGGTTTCTTACTGCAGAGATCAGTGCAAACGTAGGGCTTGTTGTGTTCTTCTAAATCTCTCCTCACTGCACCCGGTGGATGCAGTGCAATGTTAATGAACATATGATATCACGCTCATTCATGATTTTGCTGAAAAGGGGGTACATTTGAAGCCAAGTCTTATGACTTAGAATCTCAAAAATGGGGTATTCTATTGTTTTCTCCAAATTTTTCCTTGTGGTGAAAGTTGGTGCCACTCTGACTCTGTCCCTGCTCATAGTAAATTGTCACACAGTTGATGATATTGTATTTCATGGCCTGGGCTGACTTCATTTTCCATGCGTCTTCTCACTAGACTTATGACCTGCAGTCCTTTGTTTCCCCGACAGAATGGCCTAAGAGAGCGGGAATTCCCCTACACTCCACAAAATCACTTCAAACTCTGGCCTAAAGAGCTTGAACATTAAAAAGCAAACTGATACAAAGAATGGTGTTTTCCTGACCTAGTAATCGCAAAATATATACCTTTCAAGCAGTAATCTTCCTCTGCAGAAATGAAATAGATCCGTCGCTGATACTAGAACTCTAGGCCATATCAACCATTTTTGTATGCATCAACAACAACTGTCAAAATAACGCCCCCTTATTGGTTGAAAACTAAATGCTAGCAATTTGTTGGTGAGTACTGAACCACTCTGCGAGGGCCTTAAGTGTGCCCACTTTTTCGGAGTAATGGTACGAGTCCCTTTTGACCAAGTGATATCAACAAATCAAAGAACGCACGGAAACAAGGGACGAAAAGGCATAAGTCTAGGTAAATCCCGCTTCCCGAAAGCTGGTGCCAATTCCCGAATCCCGCTCACAAAAATTTTGACGATTCCCGATTCCCGATTCCAAAAAATGGCGATTCCCGCTTCCCGAAAAATATATTGGGTACCCTCTACTTCGTACTTGGAGAGGCACCCACAGGCAATGAATTTACCAGGAATTGGGTTGGAACATTTTTTTAGTGAAGGTGGTAGACGATTGCACCCTCAAAATGACATCGTCTCCCATGTATATATTTGAAGAAATTTCTCCTGAACGCAATATCTCATACAGTCTTGGACATGCACGGGCTTATTAGACTTATGACGATGAGTCTCTTGTTTCCCTGTGCTCTTTGACTTCAAGATGGCGCTTCGGTCAACAGAGACTCATAATATTACTCTGAAAAACCTGACCCTATTGGGGCCAGGTCGAAAACACGGAACTCTCGGATCTCTCGGAACGAACCTGTTGCGAGGTTTCCGTGATTTCCGAGAGTTCTGTGCTTTCGAGTAGACATAGGCCATACTCGAAAACACGGAAATGTTAAACATGTACCGTAATGGCGTCATTGAATGCCGTGACAATGATTGCTTGGCATTTGTTGTTTGGATAGCATTTTGCCTGACCTGTTGCATGCATTGCTTTAATACACAATCAACGAAAACATAGAGTTGATGCACATCAATGGTATCTTTCTGTTCATTTCATTCATTTTCATTTTTCATTATTTTTACACGGTAGCCCCGTCAATCGAGAGGATTGCTGTACAGGGGGCCGTGCCAAACTTTACAATATTACTAAAAGTTACTAACAAATTACCTATATTTACAGTCTAAAAAAATAAATGAAAAACAATGGAGTTAGCCTGATAGAGGCAAATTATTCTTCAGCCTACTTTTAAAAATGCTAAGAGAGGGCGCTTGTTTGACATCCAAAGGCAATTCATTCCAAGTCTTTGCACCCCCGAAAGATATCGCTTTCTGCCCATTGCAAGTTTTCATTTTTGGAACAAGGACATCGGCAATGGCATTCCGCAAATTCATACTGATATCACGCGCAGAGTTGTTTGAAAGATAGCCGGGTGCAAGACCTGACAATGCTTTGTTTGTAATAGTAGCTGTCTCGCATTTTATCATTTCCGTAACCGTTGGCCAACTTAGTTCCTTAATCAAATTTGAGGCGGATACATCATAGCTGCTATTGGGGAAAATTCTTGCAGTTCTACCTTTCTGTCCTCCTGTTCACAGTAATTTGTCTGGAAAGTAGGACAAGTACGGTCGTAACATTGTGCTTTGCTCGTAAAGCGATGAAATGCATCAAACTTACACTCAATTTCGACTTTAACTTATCCATTTTTCTCATTCTGAGATATCCGAGATTTCCGAAATGTCAGCATGTCCGCGTTTTCGAGTATACCCTATGCATACTCGAAAACGCGGACATCTCGGACATCTCGGATATCTCGGAACGCATTTTTTCTTTGTAAAACGACGCATAAATGCTATCTTGATTATCCCTAGCCCGTGCCCCTGCTCCAGGCACCTAGTTGACTGGATATCGAACGATTGGATGCTCTACTCTTCTGTCCTTCTGTTCACAATAATTTGTCTGGAAAGTAGGACGAGTACGGTCGTAACATGGTGCTTTGCTCGTAAAGCGATAAAATGCATCAAACTTACGCTCAACTTCGACTTTAACTTATCCATTTACATCTCATTCCGAGATATCTGAGATTTCCGAGATGTCCTCGTTTTCGAGTGTGCATAGGATATACTCGTTAATTCTTGGGATCAGAGGATAATAGGCCCCTCAGAGCTTCTAAGCACACTTTCAAACATAAAGTGATTTGCTTTTTCCCAACGATAACCAACAGTGGTGTTCTCTCATTCTCTCATCATCGGGGCCTAAGTTTGGGCTGTTAGTGCATTGGCCAAATTTGCACTCAGCTCAACCCCCTAAATTTTGCCAGTTGGGGGTTACAAGAAATAAGCCATATTTTTTTCCACAAACCAATGCACTAAATGTCCATGCCAATGATCCGTGCCTCCGAAAGAGACAACGGAACATCAGCATGAAAAGATTAAACAGAAATAGAGGAGGGTGGGTGGGAAAGCGAAAATCAGCCACCAGCCTATCGATGATAACCAGAGATGTTTGCATTCTCAATGTTGAAATCAAAGTGTGAGAACAATGCTAATTTGCAAATGCCTTTATATAAGTTTAAGACGCATGTTAAGACGCACGTACGCATCCAGGGAACAATCGGAAATTCCCTGAACAATATTGAACCTCGTTTTGCAAGGCCACAGGGGCTTTGATCACTCAGTATTTTCCAAATAACATTCTAAGGCACCAAGCACGGCAGGGGTGTTTTCATGCAGGTACACAGGGGTACAATAACCGATACCCTTCCTTTTAGAGACGCCATGACACACGACCTCTTTGCCCGAATTAACTGTGATGTAAAATTGCATTTTAATCCCTATTTAATTCTTGGGATCAGAGGATAATAGGCCCCTCAGAGCTTCTAAGCACACTTTCAAACATAAAGTGATTTGCTTTTTCCCAACGATAACCAACAGTGGTGTTCTCTCATTCTCTCATCATCGGGGCCTAAGTTTGGGCTGTTAGTGCATTGGCCAAATTTGCACTCAGCTCAACCCCCTAAATTTTGCCAGTTGGGGGTTACAAGAAATAAGCCATATTTTTTTCCACCACAGAACACAACGTGTTCCCCCAACCCCCAACAACAACAATGCCAAGAAACCGATGAAGAATGAGAGAAACACCACTACCTGGAAACGCTATGGGTCCCGCCTTGTTTACGATTTGCCATGATAAAACAGACATATATTGACAAAGCCGAAAGATTTTTGCATATCTCAAGCATTTCACAGGGCATTATGGACAATGGCACCGACACTGCCATTGTTGAATTCGAATTTACAAACCAATTTTCTGATGCTGACAACAAACGGACAACAAACGGACAACAACAACAACAATTAACGACAATATATTGGCACTTCACAATACACAATCGACTGACATGAATTGGGTCCGACAGGTGACCCATACCTTCTTACCGGGTCCGACAGGCGACCCATACATTCTTCAGGTCCGACAGGCGACCCAACCTTCTTCCGGATCCGACAGGCGACCCATACCTTCTTCCGGGTCCGACAGATGACCCATGCCATGCCTTCTTACAGGGTCTGACAGGTGACCCCTACCTTTTTTCCGGGTCCAACAGGCGTCCCATACCTTCTTTCCGGGTCTGACAGGTGACCCATACCTTTTTTCCGGGTCCGACAGGTGACCCATACCTTCTATCCGGGTCCGACAGGTGACCCATACCTTCTTACAGGGTCCGACAGGTGACCCATACCTTCTTCCGGGTCCGACAGGCGACCCATACCTTCTTCCGGATCCGACAGGTGACCCATACCTTCTATCCGGGTCCGACAGGTGACCCATACCTTCTTACAGGGTCAGACAGGTGACCCGTGACCCCTGATCTGACAGCTGACCCTTCACACAAGGGCCCAACAGTTGACCCCTTATCTGACATGAGGTTCCTACAGTTAACTCATAGTTAATTAATGTCCGTCGAAATTAATCTTTAACAAATTGATTGTGACACTGACAATTGATCCTTCAACAGACGTACAGGGCTCGACAGTTGACCCTGCATGCGACCAATGGGGTTCACCAGTTGACTCTGCACCCGCAGTAAATTAGTACTAATTCCTTGAATCGTTACAGGAGATACTGTGCACCAGACCTTCATTCATGTGTATTTCATGTGTTACCCTTATTGCGCATCTGTATAGTCCATGACTACAGTACTCACATGAGTGCGATACTTGTATTCCGTTTTCTCCATTTATATAAATAAGACCCAATCCAGGTCTTGATGTCATCGATCCAGTGACGTTCCGGTGTTCCTCTCGATTCCTTGCACCATTGGCGGAGCATTTTAAGAGCGATCTAGGTTGTCCCATTGATGACCCTTCCAACAGACGTATAGGGCTCGACAGTTGACCCTGCATGAGACTAATGGGGTTCACCAGTTGACTCTGCACCCGCAGTAAATTAGTACTAATTCCTTGAATCGTTACAGGAGATACTGTGCACCAGACCTTCATTCATGTGTATTTCACGTGCTACCCTCATTGCGCATCTGTATAGTCCATGACTACAGTACTCACATGAGTGCGATACATGTATTCCGTTTTTTCCGTTTTAAACAAATACGACCCAATCCAGGTCTTGATGTCGTCGATCCAGCGACGTTCGGTGTTCCTCCCGGTTCCTTGAACCATTGGCGGAGCCTCCTAAGACCGATCTAGGTAGTCCCATTGATGACCGTTTTATAAGGCCAAAAACATTTTAACTTTGATAACAGCTGATACAGGTTTTAGTTCTGTTTGGGATCGTAGACTTTCTCTCGTGACATGATCTTGCAGCTTGCGGCCAATCATAAATCTGATGATGTGATTTTGAAAAATTTTTAAATTTAGTAGTTGATGCTCCTGACCAAATTGCTCATTCTGCCTGTATAAGATGACTGGTAGCGTGTTGTAGATTTTGGTTGTTCCTTTCTCAGCCAGTAGGGCAGCTTAGCCTTTTAAAACAGATTTCTCATAAGATCTCGAATCCCTGGATATCTCATAACACAACTTTGCAGGCCTAAAAAATCCACGAATAATTTTTCCAAAAAACACTACAGTGTTGTTAAGATTGTGATATTTCTTTTTCTTTTGTCTCTGTTATTATACTTATTTCACCCCGTTTTTTCTATAGCCCAGTTTTCTTGCCGAAATATCATTACAAAAGCTATTCCTCGCCATTTGCCAGTTACGAAAATAAAACCTATCCACTTGCACCAAATGACCCTCAACCAATACCGACTCTGTCACCGTCATTATACTAGCTAATACCCGGAATCTTTGTTATTGTTTTCATTTTTGATGCACCTCTAAAGAGTTCACCACGCCCGACCATGTTTGTTTCTCTAAAAGAGGAACTGCTAAGACATTCTCTGACCATTTCAATTACTTTTGATAGTATTCCACAGCCTCCAAACTTCCTTTTCCTAGTACTTGAAATAAAAAACAAGTACAAATACTGTTTCCACACTGCTCAACAACTTGAAAACAGTGTTGCAAATTATAAGAATAAAGACAGCAGTTATCACCCTCTGCATTTGCCCAAAGAACAAAACAGAAAAAGCAAGTTCCCTTCAAACTGAAACCCGCTCTGACTTTTGGTTGTATTTTTTGTATGATTTCGACAAATTACACCAGCACGAAGGATTCGGACTGAAGCTAGTTCACCTGAAAGGGAAAGGCAATCATCAAAATAACGTCGAAAAACCAACACCAGAGATATTTGTCTTTCATATTCATGGCATGTTGCCAAACTGCTTAAATTCTGGCTAAGAAAAGCTTCTGTCACACTAAGCTTCCTTTTTAAAACAGAAAAAATTCGATGTTGAGACGAACATAAGAAAAAAAACAACGATCAATTTGCAAAAACAAAGGGGCAACCGAAATCATAGTTGGGGCTAGCTATATTCAAAATGGTCCACCATCCCAATTTGAATGAACAAACTAAGACTGGGAACTAGATTCTCTGATACAAGAGAACCCTTTTCATCTCTCAAGCCATACCCCCTGCAAATAAACCCCTGAGGGGCACACAGCACACACACATACGAGGGGAGGGGTGAGTCCAAGGAGTTTTCAAGCATACAACCCAAAAATAACCAAAACTAGTTGTAAATATCCAATAATCCGAGTAATATATCCGTAAACTGTATGTCAAGTTGCTAAGACGAAAAAACAAAAACAAAACAAAACAAAACAAAACAAAACAAATGTATGACCAGAGAAAAGAAAGAAACCTTGAAGATGGCACCATATGAATTAAATTTCCGAATAATATAAACGTGCTTGAGCAGCCACTTACTTGCATGCCGATATGAAGAAATGATGAAAAGATTCTGATTTACAACTCAAATAACAGAGATCCGGATACAAAGACAAATTCGATTCTAGCAATAGGCACTTGGCCAACAGCACAAGGAGATGCTCAAAGTCCAAATACTTTCTGAATGAATTCTAGCCCTTCATTCCTCTCCTCGTGCAAAAAATAAAGCTTAGGCCTTGCTGGCCTAAGGTGGCCTTGCCAAAGGAACAAATTAAAGTTTTATATCATATTCACCCGTGCCCGCTAAACATCCTATTCTGCCGTTGCCGCTCTCACTGTTCTCAACTAAGAAAGAATTAATTGTAAATAAATGATGAATCGAAGTAGATCTCACCCCGCTTGTCAGAAGACAAGCGAAAATCAGCCACCAGCCTATCGATGATAACCAGAGATGTTTGCATTCTCAATGTTGAAATCAAAGTGTGAGAACAATGCTAATTTGCAAATGCCTTTATATAAGTTTAAGACGCATGTTAAGACGCACGTACGCATCCAGGGAACAATCGGAAATTCCCTGAACAATATTGAACCTCGTTTTGCAAGGCCACAGGGGCTTTGATCACTCAGTATTTTCCAAATAACATTCTAAGGCACCAAGCACGGCAGGGGTGTTTTCATGCAGGTACACAGGGGTACAATAACCAATACCCTTCCTTTTAGAGACGCCATGACACACGACCTCTTTGCCCGAATTAACTGTGATGTAAAATTGCATTTTAATCCCTATAAAACCCGGACATCTCGGAAATCTCGGATATCTCGGAAGGAGAGGTAAATGGATAAGTCTTGTCCTACTTTTCAGACAAATTACTGTGAACAGGAGGACAGAAGGCAAGGGTGGAATAGAAAGATACCATTGATGTGGTTATTAGCAATCACCGACCCCAGCCCCCGGCCCCAAAATATTTATGATGCAAAGTACAAATTTTTTTATCCTAGTCTATTTGTTAAGGTAAGTTATAGTGTTATAGTGACAGAAAAATGCTCAAGAGAAGGGTGATAATTGTGGAAGAGAAAGAACGAATAGAATGCAATGTTTACTTGCTTTGCGTAAAATCCCGGGGCCGTAATTTTGCAACCTTGTCTTGGCGCGCAATTTTCTCTGCAGTACAATATTCTATTGTTTTCGTTAATTCTATTCTTGACAAAGGTAATTATTATCACGTTGCCCAAAAAAGGCGGAATCTTGTTTGAAGAAAGAGTGTCATATCCCTTACTACTGATTTTGCATCCTTGTGCTTCAAGGGTAAATGATAATTGTTGCACCATGAGGGTGCTAGCTATTTTTCAACAATCATTGCAGTATTAAGGTAACACTGCTTTCCGCTCTAGTGCACAGCAAAATGCCGTTTCGCAAAACCACTCTCCTCAAAAAACAGTTAATTTCTCCAATATTATTCGGCCTATCGAGAAGCGGTAAAAAGGATGTTGTTCTATATAATCTGGGCAATCGAAAGATGTATAAATCGCAATTTTTCCGTCAACCCTGGTTTCGCAAATCCAATCATATGGTTTCGTGAAGCTGCTGGTAAAAATCAGTAATTTTTAATCAATAGATGCAAATTATACTTTTACAAGCGCACTAAGGATGTCTTTTGAGACCTGCGTATGGTTTTCCCAAATGATGACGTTCTTTTGTTTGCCAATGGAAAAAATTCTGAAAGTATAACTTCAAGCCTGAGCTTTTGCAAGCGTGCTTCATAGCATGGTAATCTGTTGACCAAGGTTTCTCCATTTCACTGTCGAAAAGTAAACAGAAATACGAAATTCGATTGTAGGAAATCTAGCCTAGCTTTTTCAATCAGACTTGGCAAAGTTGTAGATCAACAACCTAGCTAAAGATGGAACGAAAAATAATCGAACATTTTTCGAGTAGTTTTGGAGATAAATCCACTTTTCTGAAATTAGCAAAAAGATTTGAACTAGGATTTGCGAAACCAGGGTTGACGGAAACATTGCGATTTATACATCTTTCGATTGCCCAGATTATATAGAACAACATCCTTTTTACCGCTTCTCGATAGGCCGAATAATATTGGAGAAATTAACTGTTTTTTGAGGAGAGTGGTTTTGCAAAACGGCATTTTGCTGTGCACTAGAGCGGAAAGCAGAGTTACCTTAACATATCTTTAAAATGTTTCATGCAGAATAGGTTTTTGTGAATAGGATTTTGTGAATAGGATTTATGCCCAAGAGAACATAAAATATGCTCATTCGTGCTTGGCTTGGTGTACTTTTGTAAATGAATTTCACTGGAGAGAAAAATTCCTTGGTGACTATATTCATCAATTTGTTTGTTAATGATCAGTTTTCTACGTTCTTTTCAAACGGGTACCCAAAGGACCGATTCTTGTCCAAAAATGTCTTTGACTGAGGAGATTCCCCTAACCGTGTTAGCAGTTTAGGCCAAAACCCAAAAGCTCTGGTTTGTAGATGGACGCACATTTTGGCTTTCGAGATTAATATTTCAACTCTCGATGCACCAATATCAATAAAAAAGGTATTAATCTTCAAGTTAACAATCGAAGAGCACTTATAACTAATTTGGGATCGATTCGACTTATACTCTCGTCGCTAATCCTCATCAAATCTGTTACCTTTTTTTGGGACACCCGGTAGATATATACCGGAATACTCGAAGAAAATATGAAAGAAACGAATGAAGATATAACTAAGTTGTCTTTGCTGATTGACTTTCTTTGTCAGACCGCTCGCATACATCCGCTATTACATTTGGATCCATCAAGATTACATTTAGTGACATCCAGTGGCCTTAGTATTGTCGCAACGCTCTCGGCGGAACAAAATTAACCAGTTTACAAGATGGTTGACTCGGAGCTTCTGCAGAAAACAGAGACACAGTTTGGAGTTGAGTTGTGCGAATTCCAGGCTGTTTATTTAAAAGTTTTGAAGGGTGAAGATGTCTTCGTGTCTGGCTGCAGAAGCAGGGAAATTTTATTTTAAGAACTTATTGCTGTTGAACGCAGTGAAACGGCTATTTAGAGAGGTTCTATCGAAAATTTTCGTGTAAATCCAAGATTTTAGACTTATTACACTGTTCCAATTAACATTAATCAAAATGAGATGAGCGAAAAGAATCAATTGAGATAACTGCCACGATGTAATAAGTGTTGATGGATGTTGGATGTCCATGATCAAATTACGTAGCGTGCAGATATCGTATGATGGCGATTGGCGAACGACCTAAGGTCGAGTAGTGGCAGTCAATCGACCCGTCTCCACGCGATTCATGACAAACAAGCAGTAGAAGTAGTATTTTGTGCAGCTCCATACTTGTTTTAGTTCCTTGCATCGATATATTCATTATTTTGTTTCGCCTTGAAAAGGAGAAGAGACTAAACAGCACGATAATAGCTGCGAGATCGAGTGGCTGAATTCCATGTAAGACGCAGCCAAAGCAGAACCAACGAAGCCTTCAAAAGTCAACATTATGAATGCTCATTTCTTTCAACTGCACAATACTGGGATTTACGTTACTAAATGCTTGCATACAATCGCAGTTTCAATTGGCATTGACTTGGCACAATAAGGACAATAAACTGTTGACACTGCCTTTAGAGCCTCGCAATTAGCACGCACAATTCACAATTGGCACAATTGGGGTTCACGAGGAAGTAGGATTTCGATTTGAAATATTTTGACTTTCTCAAGAATTCCTACAAAAACAGAAATAGCTCAGAATTTAACTCTGCATATTTGGCAAAGAGAGAAAGACAAGCCATGATTGTGGCCGTATTTTCTTTCATTTTCGAAAGACTCAAAAAATCCATGTTTGTTACTTTAAAAAGTGCCCTAACCGCCTATATAGTCAAAATACAGTCGAGAAATTATAATGACCAGATTTTGAGAGTCACCCAAAGTTCGAGGGACGTATATCACTTTGTAAATATCTCGTACACCTATTTCAAGAAAAATCTGTAAAAATCCCTTAAAAATCCTATTCTTCTAAAAGATCTCGTGCGCTTTTTGGAAGAGTGATACACCCCTCACCAAAGTTGTTCTACTTCACCTGATTTACTGTAAGCTCAAAGGGGGCATTTTAGAGATCCCTAATGTGGCTGTTATATCAACATAATAAAAAATGTGGGTTTTTCTCTTAGTCCAGAATCTATTGCGCTTGCAGGAAATTTGGCAAAAATTATAATTCTGTAAGAATTCGATTTTCCCTTGATTTCCCGATCTGTGCCCGTTTCCTCTTGTGCAAGGTTATAAACCATGGAATACGGAATAAGGGAACAATTAAGATCCAGCCCCCATTAAAATCTCTCCCCCCCCCATCGAAATCTTTCCAATAATGTATTCTAAGGCCAGGGAGTAGCAAAACTTCATCTACCAATTCTTTTCGCCAGCTTTACCAGGGATAACAAATGTCACATGAGAAGTGCAATTCTCTTTATTGTAGTATCCCATATATATATATATATAGTTGAATATTAAGCCCCTTCTTTGTTGCCATAATGTGTCAAGTTGCTACATTTTTATTGCTGGTGCTGAAAAATGCAGTCAGAAGCAGACAATGGACAGTAACTGTGAGCATAACAGAGGAACGATCCAAGCAATTGCTACACAATGCTTACTTTTTAAAATGCCATGATCTATCGACAAGAAAGAAAATCATGTCATGCAGGGTACCACCCAGGCCAGAAGAAATGTAAGAAGTGTTGTAAGAAGTGTTGTAGTCATACTAAGCAGTCTTGAAATTTGCAAACAGTTCTTATATTTTTGGGACTATTTTTACCTTAAAAAGCTACAATTTTCCCTGAAAAGACACGCATGCCTCAAAAACATCGCTCAAACATTTATTCTTTGACACAATCTGCGGAAATAGTATGTTGTACATCAAAGCTTTGAACAGCACTTCCTTAACTTTGTTAACACCTAGTTACTTTGCTTTTATGTCCACGTCCACCCTACTTGCAAAGAACGAGCGAAGTCTTGCTGTGGACTTTGGACTCTAGAACGTCTCTCTCTCTCTCTCTCTTTGTCTTTTCTCTTGTTGGTCTGTATTAAAGATGGTTCTTTATGGACGATCAACAAGAATAGTCAGAATCAACGACTTGCTTCACTATGCTCCTCCATAGCGTCCTGTTCTTGGCTTTTGTGTATAGGTTTTGAAGGCTGACTAGTGAAATGAGTGGAATGACTTTGAATGACGGATATTTGATTTTAGCTCTTTGAATGTCTCTGTTAATTGTTGTTATTATCGTTGTTCGTTTTCTTCCAGGAAATTTTTTGCATGTTCTCTTTTCAAAATATATTGCATGGCTCTTCTTGCTGGGCATTCTTCAGGTAGTCTCATTATATGCCCGAGCAGTTTCCATCTTCGTTCTGTAATTATTTTTGATAGTGGTTGGGTTTTTGTCTTCTCGTGTAGTTTTTCATTCTTTATCTTGTGCGGCCGTTTGATTCCTAACACCTGTCTGAGTTGTTTTCTGTGGAAGCTATCTATATTCTTTTCATCTGTTTTCGACATACCCCAGGTGCCTGCATTGTAAAGTAGTATACTTTGTACTAGGGTCTCATAAAATTTGATTCTGTTTGTTAATTTAGTCAGCTTTTTCTTTCTCCAGATGTCGTTGTTGCTGTTCATAGCTATCGTTGCCAGTTCTTTTCTTCTTTTGATGTCTTCCTTATCCCCTAATTTTGATCCTAGTTTTATTACATTACGCCATGCTTCGTCTTCTACTTTTCTTTCCCTTTTACGACTGTGTTTTCAGTCTTATCATCATTTATCAAGAGGTTGTGTTCAGTTAGCATTTCTTTTGCTTTCTTGTATGTTGTTTGTTTCTCCTTAAAATTCTCTGTTATGAAATCACAATCGTCAGCATATACCATTTCCTTGGGTATTCTGGACTCTTGTTGTTCGGTCCATTGTATGTTTATATCGTTTACATCGATTGGTTCACTCCTTATTTGTTCTTTCAATGTTCTCAGTGCCTTTTCGAAATAAAGGGTAAACAGTGGTCCACTTATGCTATCTCCTTGGGGGATCCTATATTTGAGTGAAATTTTTGTGATGCAGCTTCATTTATTTTAACTTCAAGTGTTGTTTCACTAAGTAGTATTCGAAGCATCCTTGTCTCATCTTCGTTAAATATTTCAGTTGCTATTGCCATTAATTCTTCCCTAAGTAAGGTATCAAACGCGCTTGACATGTCTATTCCTGTTATGTAGATTGTTATTTCTTGTTCTTGCGCTTTTGCTGCTAACCATCGATGCGCCCATACTATGTCCGTTGTGCTTCTGCTTTTCCTATATGCGCTTTGGGATTTTGAAATATAGTTGTCGATTTTCTTTTCAGTTCTTTCCATGAAAATTTTTGATAAGACTTTGCGAATAATTTCTAATAGTGTAATCGGCCTTAGGTTTTTGACAGGTCCTCTTGGCTTTTTTGGTTTTGGTATTGGTAACAACATTCCTGTTTCTATTTTTATTTCTTCGTCATTGAATCTGAATATATCATTAAGAATAGTGCTGATTTCTTCGTGCAATTCTCCAGGACCGCATTTGATTAGTTCTACGTTGATGCCATCTTTGCCTGGTGCTTTATTATTAGACATTTTCTGAATTGCTTGTCTCACTTCTTTTGTTGTTATCTCGTTTGTTAGTTTTTTCGGTTGGCTATTGAATTTAATTATCTCTTCTGCGTTGATTTTCTGAAAGTGTTCCTTGAAGTGTTTTTCAATTATTTTGTAGATTTCTTGCGGTTGTTTCATACATTTGTTATTCTCATCATGAACAAATTGTATGCCTGGGTTTTTTTTCTGCAGGGCTTTTACAGCTTCGAACATGTTTGCATCATATTTGACTGATTCTATTTCTTTGATTAACTCTTCTATTTCTTTCTCTTTGACTTCCTTCATTCTTTTCTTCATTGTTCTTAATATTTGTTTCCTTTCATGTTTCATCTGATTGATTTTGTTGATGTTTTTGCTCTTAGCAATTTTTAGCCTAATCTCTTTTTGTTTTTGGGATAACTTTTTCAATTCTCCATCTTTTACTTGTATATTTCTCTGATTACTCTGATATCCTAAAACTTCTTTTGCAGTCTCCTTAATTATTTCTTTGGTTATCTCCCATTTATGATCATTCAGTAGTTCATTACTGTTTCTTGTCTCTATAATTCTATTTGATACACATTCTTGGTATTGTTTTTGTATAACTGGATCATTTATCAGTTTCTTGGTGTCAAATTTTTTCTCAAACTCTGTCTTCAAAGTATTTTTGTAAAGTTTTGCCCAATTTACTTCTTTTCTTGCAATCAATAATCTACGGTCACTGTATGTTTCAGTTCCTGAGAAAGTTCTTGCATCAACTAATGATTGCTTCTTCTTTTGGTCAATTATTTTAAAGTCAATTTGGTTATAAATGTGTTTTGTTGAATTGGTTTCTTTTATTATCTTATGTTGTGCCCATGTTGTTATGTGCTTGGCTGGATGTTGGAAGCAACTACTGGCAATTATTTTCTTCCTCTCTTTACAGAATTTTATGAGTTTTGTTCCACTTTCAGTTCTCCTTCCTCTGGACCAGGCTCCTAGACATGTTTCTGTTTTATTTGATTTCCTAACCTTGGCATTAAAATCTCCTGCAATGATGGTTATAGATGTTGGTAGTTTCTCGAATTGGTTACATAGTTTATTTAGATCAGCATATAATTTTTCTATCTCATTTGGGTGATTTTTCGCTCGTTCAGTAGTTGGGGCATATACATTAATTATTGCTATATCAATTTCTTCGTTATTTCTAGTCTTCGTTTCTTATATGCAGCATGTATCGACGCCATATTTGTTTATGTCGTTCACTAGCTGTGTCTGCTTGAGTTTCCTTGTTATTCCTCTTACATTAAAGCTCCCAATGCAAAATTAATCCTTTCTTTTGATCTGCGCTTTTCTTCCCATTTACAGAGCATTTCTTAGCAAGTTTGTTGATTCTTTAAACTTAAAATTGTGATGTTAATCTCCATCTGAATGGGCGTTACTCACTCATCCAAAGCGAACTCATAGAACGTTTCTAGGGAAACTAATCGAACGTCCTGATATAAGCGAAAGAGTTTTGTTCTTCACACAAAAAGACAATTCCTTGGAGGTTTCGCAAAAATACTTTGCAAAATGTTTGGGCACTCGGGCTCTCTGGCTCTTTGGCGGGCAATCTGAAAGCGAGACTTTACAAAATAGGATCAGGTTTTTAACTGTTTCATCATGAGTCCCTGTTAGCAAGGTACCGCAGGGATACAAGGGACTCATCGTCATAAGTCTACGGGCTTATAACCCGGGGGGGGGGGGGGTACTTGACCATGTTTTGATCGGGAACGTGCCATCGAAGCTTCAAAAACATACCCGTTCCTTGCCAATTTTCCGAGAAAGTATACCCAACCTTATACAGGCTCTTTTTTATAAGAAACTGCTTTATAAGAAACTAGTACTACGATGAACAAAAATTTAAGAAACTCTAGTACTACGCTCAAGAATAGTTAGGAAGCTCCAAGTCTTAACATTCAAATTCTGTTTATCTCTTTTATTCTATGTCTCTCTAACAAAGGTACCGTCATCCTTTTTAACTTTTAACTACAAAAATTGGTAATTTTTTGCCTGAATTTTCATGACTTATTTGTGATGACAATGCCAATGTAAAATAGAAGCCCTTTGTCGAGAAGAAGCCTCAAATTTGAACAATATCGCAATTTTAGGCCCAAAAAATAAGAAACAAATTAAGAAACTTTTACTACTAAAACACCGAAATTTCCATGCGAAATTAAGAAAATTTTAGTACTAAGTGCTGATCCAAGTTTCTTATAAAAAAAAACGTGTACCCAATTTCCGAAAATGTATAATATCCAACCTTATACTTATACCAAAATCGCAAAAATCGATACCGTTCCTTATACCAAAATCGCGAAAATCGATACCGTTCCTTATACCAAAATCGCGAAAATCGATATCGTTCCTTTGATCAAAATCGCGAATATCGATACCCTTCCCGATGGCACGTCCCCGTACCCAAAATATGTGAAGTACCCCCCCCCCCCCCTGAGGGCTTATAATCCAAACACTCCAAGAACTGTTCGCTTCTCCAACACCTACTTTCACAACGTCCTTTATGAATGGAATATGCTCGATAATGAGAGCATAGCCTCCAAATCTTTTCTTTTGTCCGAAGTTCCCCTGGGACGCTGACTTATCCTCTGATCAAATTGCGTTTTCTCCTAAGATTGACCAATCAGGTGCCGTCATTTCATTACTTCCGCGTTTCGCAGCTAGATTTAGGCCATTTTGAGTACCCCCAATAAAAAAATATTGCACGCTCGAATAATTCGAATTTTTTGAAAATTTCAACAGGAAAAGGATGCTTATATACAGGACCACAAGTGTTCATGTAACCCCCTTGCCATCACCTAAGATCGAAAAATTACGGCGATTTGAATGTTTGTCTTTGGTATTTTTTTCAAACAGGTAGCGGCATCCTGCTCACCCTCCCCCCCAAAATTAGTTTTTTAGCAAAATTATCAATAATATACATATTTCCATGAATAATTCTTCCAAAATTTTCAAAATTTGCGCTTTACTTCATCTTGACTTGCGAATTTGAGACACCTCCAAACTCTGTCCTTCTTCCCTGAATGATAACTTATGCCTCTCTCTGGTCTGGACCCAACATAACAGGAAAAGGCGGGAAAAGAAATCTTTAACGGTGGCGGTGTCGTCATGTTTTTGTTGGTAAAATCATTTATCGTCTCAAACGTTTCTTCACAAATCTATAAGAAGATCGTCGATTACCATTGGAGTTGAAGCAAAGTATCGAAATAACTGCCAATGTCTTTAATTCCCGCGCTTGGGATGTAGTGTGAGTGAAACCAAACTGACAGCATTGCAAACAGTTCTCAAAGAAGACGACGGCATTGCATCAGGAACGATCAAGATCACGATGAAGTAAGTTTTCCTTCTACTTTGTCTTGCAGTGAGAGTGAGCGCATTTCAAATTTTTACATTCTTATCTAATAACGATTTTGACAACGATTTTCGCTCAATTTTTACAAGAAAGAAGCCGCCTGTGCTGTGTGAAATTGTAAAATTCAATTTTGTAAAAATTAAGAAATCTAGGAGAAACTTTTACCCCGGGAAGAACTGGGGTCAAATTAAACAGGTCTAATCTCAGAGATAAGTTTGTTGTAAAAGTTAGTGCACGAGTTTATAAGAAAATGAAAATTTGGACCAATGGAGAAAGTAATAAATGTTTCTTAAATTATCAGATTTTGAGTAGCTACTCAAAGTTTACCTGTGCTGTGCCCCCGTGAACATTTCAAAACAAAGGTTTTTGAAGCCTTTCCAATGTTCAGACATATAACAATCCTCATGTTTACTACCTGTGCCCCGTAGCATAGGAATCATTTGTCGTACATAGCCAATTGCTCGTGGCCCATGGTCGAAACCGCCAAAGCCTCATTTTCACTGACCAATCAGACGGCTAAAAAGCGAGGGAGACAAAAGAAACCCGTGAAGATTTTCCGAAATTTTACCTACCTTTATAAAACGATACCAGGACAAAAAACTGCTTGAAATTTCCCGAATTTTTTTAAAGCAATCTACTCTCCAGATGTTTGGGAGTTAAAGTTTGGATGCCGGTTAAAATATCTCCAGGATTGGTGGAGTTATGGCCAAAAACAAATCGACAAGGCACTGAACCTTGAACAATAGAGATTCTGGCCGGGAGACAATAGTAATAACAATAGTGATTGTTGTAAGAACGACCCGAAAACGCCATAATCTGTGTTTTCAATTGTTCTTGCTATTGTCTTTCGATAAATTTTCTTTTATTGAAGATTCAATGCCCCAACGGTTTCTATGCGAATTGAAAAAGTCTACAAAGTCTTGTTCGCGCATTTCAAGTCATGTGGCAATACTCTGGGGAAGTTTCTGTATTGTACTACTGTTTACATTCATGGCAAAAGTTTGCTTGCTCGTTGCGAAATAACTTATAAAATTCAAAAGAGGTTTTATCAAGAGGCTTTATCACCTGACTTGAAGTGGCGTAAACAGGTCTCGACAAGCCTTCGCCGATTTTGTCTATTGGAAAGGCAATAACTCCGCCAATCCTGAAGATATTTTACCGGCATCCAAACTTTTACTCCCAAACATCTGGAGGGTAGATTGCTTTAGAAAAATTCGGGAAATCTCAAGCAATTTTTTGTCCTGGTTGCGTTTTATGAAGGTAGGTAAAATTCAGGAAAATCTTCACATGTTTCTTTTGTCTCCCTCGCTATTTAGCCGTCTGATTGGTCCGTCAAAATGAGGCTTTGGCGGTTTCGACCATGGGCCAGGAGCAATCGGCTATGTACGACGAATGATTCCTATGCTGTGCCTCGTAAACATTTCGAGACAATGTTTTTGAAGCCTTTCCAATGTTTAGACTTTACTCAAGTATCTCCCGAGCCCCTTCGGAGCAACATGATACAATAACCAAGTGAAAATAAAGTAAAAATATCCCAAGTATTTCTTCTATCATGATAAATAGTTTCTTAACCTGTATTTTCCCAATACACGTATTTTTGATAAGAAAGGGTAAACAAGTCAACTCTCAGATCGCCAAAAAATTGCAAAACAGGGAAAATATAACTTAGGAAACCATCTATTTTTATAAAGATTAAGGAAACCCTTGACATATTTTTACTTTATTTTCACTTGTTTTCTGTAATGCTTAGCATTGGAGAGGCTTCAAAAACCTTGTTTTGAAATGTTCACGAGGGAAGGAACATGAAGATTGTTATGGAACCTCTAACAAACTCAGAGTACTGAAATTCTTTTAAGGAGCTTTCAGTACTGACCCAAATTCTTAGTTTCTTACAAAAAAGTAAGTTTCTTAATATTTGGCGATCTGAGGGCTGCCTTTCTTAAAAGCAGCTTCTTATCTTACAAAAAGAATACATGTGTGTGATGCAACTGTTGGTAATTGTTGTCTCTGAAATTTATTTTGTTTTTACAACTCCAACAAACCTTTTGATACAGAGGTAGACTTTTGATTTTAGTTGGCAAAATTCTTGTATATTCTCTCTTGTCGAGACATATCATCAGGCAGTCAATGCAAAAATTTGTTCATGGTGCCTTTCTTTCAATAATGTGAATGCTTTGGAGAAGATGTTGCCAGTCCAAGATGCTCTTTCATATTTAATAATAAAACTGTTGTCGAGCTCTTCCAGTCAGCATGCATTGAATTTAAACGAGATTATTCTTTTCCTTTCCCCATTTTGAAGAAACGTTCGAGACGATAAATTATTTTACCAACAAAAACATGACGACACCGCCACCGTTAAAGATCTCTTTTCCCGCCTTTTCCTGTTATGTTGGGTCCAGACCAGAGAGAGGCATAAGTTGTCATCCAGGGAAGAAGGACGGAGTTTGGAGGTGTCGCAAATTCGCAAGTCAAGACGAAGTAAAGCGAAAATTTTGGAAATTTCGGAAGAATCATTCATGGAAATATGTATATTATTGATAACTTTGCTAAAAAACTAATTTTTGGGGGGAGGGTGAGCAGGATGCCACTACCTGTTTGAAAAAATACCAAAGACAAACATTCAAATCGCCGTAATTTTTCAATCTTAGGTGATGGCAAGTGGGTTACATGAACACTTGTGGTCCTATGTATAAGCATCCTTTTCCTGTTGAAATGTTCAAAAAATTCGATTTATTCGAGCGTGCAATATTTTTTCATTGGGGGTACCCAAAATGGCCTAAATCTAGCTGCGAAACGCGGAAGTGATGAAATGACGGCACCTGATTGGTCAATCTTAGGAGAAAACGCAATCTGATCAGAGGATGAGTCAGCGTCCCAGGGGAACTTTGGACAAAAGAAAAGATTTGGAGGCTATGCTGATAATGAGATGAAAACAGCGGCTTCCCTTAGTGAATTTAAACGGAAACAGTTGGCAAAAATAAGACCATCAAGAATCCGATATTTCATGTCCATGATATTATTGGCTTTCAACGACTTCGTGTTAAACCTATTGACTATTTTAATAGTTTCCTTAATCTTTATTAAAATAGATGGTTTCCTAAGTTATATTTTCCCTGTTTTGCAATTTTTTGCCGATCTGAGAGTTGACTTTTTTACCCTTTCTTATCAAAAATACGTGTATTGGGAAAATACAGGTTAAGAAACTATTTATCATGATAGAAGAAATCCTTGGGATATTTTTACTTTATTTTCACTTGTTTATTGTATCATGTTGCTCCGAAGGGGCTCGGGAGGTACTTGAGTAAAGTCTAAACATTGGAAAGGCTTCAAAAACATTGTCTCGAAATGTTCACGGGGCACAGCATAGGAATCATTCGTCGTACATAGCCGATTGCTCCTGGCCCATGGTCGAAACCGCCAAAGCCTCATTTTGACGGACCAATCAGACGGCTAAATAGCGAGGGAGACAAAAGAAACATGTGAAGATTTTCCTGAATTTTACCTACCTTCATAAAACGCAACCAGGACAAAAAACTGCTTGAGATTTCCCGAATTTTTCTAAAGCAATCTACCCTCCAGATGTTTGGGAGTAAAAGTTTGGATGCCGGTTAAAATATCTTCAGGATTGGCGGAGTTATTGCCTTTCCAATAGACAAAATCGGCGAAGGCTTGTCGAGACCTGTTTACGCCACTTCAAGTCAGGTGATAAAGCCTCTTGATAAAACCTCTTTCGACCCTATTTTAACCAGGTAAAAAAAGTGATTTTCGACCTGGGGGGCGTTTTTCGCTCCTCTGTTTTTCTCCACAAGTATAACAGCTATGACAATGAAACTTGCACTGTGTCATAATTGAACAAAGGAGAATCTAAAAATAGCATCAATCAATCAATAGTCACGTAATTGGTTGCTAGGCAGCCAAAAACAATACAAATTTGGAGAAAATCGAGCTGTTTGCAGAAAAGGGCCCATATTTAGCAAATAGCTTGATAAAATTGGCAAAAAACCATCCAATAATCTGCTCGACACCATTAATTTGTTGTTTTATATGGTTTCATACGGATATATGTGGTTTCTAATAAATTAACTAATTAAATAATGAAAATTTGATTCAATGCAAAATTGTTAGCTCAATAATTATGATTTAAAACCATTAATTTCTCATGTTATTGATGAAATCGAATACTTTCATCGATATTTGAGGTAATTACATAAGTTTTGCATGAAAATTTACTCATTCATTAGGAATATGATGTCATAAAGATTGATGACGTCATAGAAATAATAAACTGCTGATGTCAGCAAATATGATTAAATTATATATCAAATGAAAGTATTCATCGAGACAAATCGAATGGTATATATATTGTTGAGATTTAGTAACAAAGAAAGAAATTAGAGCCATTTTAAAGAATTTCTTTGTGACCACTCTCCAAATATGGGCATGAGGTGGTCATGTGATCAAACGATAGGTATTAAAATTTCTATTTTCTGATTGCCAACTAAATTTTAGGAAAATTCAAGGAGTTTCAGCATTGCAAGTAGCATCGTTTGGAAGCTATTAAAAAATCCGATAGGGGAGGGGCCAAAAAGGCCCCCCCTGTTAAAATAAGGTTAAACGAGCAAAAATTCCGGCACAATAGTGGAAACTTGATGACCTTGTGTCTTTTTCCTCAATTATTGGCACAGTTGAATTGTATTTTATAGTTTTAGCTTTTAAGATTTGATAGAAAAATAAATAAATAAATCATAAAAGTGGGTATGAAGGCCAGTTTCGGTAATTAGAAGAGGTTATCATGGCATTCGTTTTCAATGCAACATTTCTTCCGACAGGCTAATCATTTTTTGAGCAAACTGCTTAGAAGAGTCCAGAAAAGGCTTTCCAATAATATTGTACCAGTTCGTTTTCTGGAAATAATTTGAAAAATCACTAGCTTTTCAAGTTCGATAATTCGCTATTTCATAGAGTCTTCGGCTTTTATTTCACATATTTGTCGCAAAGTAAATGCTCAATGCTCAATGCTCGTTCTGCCTCGCTCACTTGAAGGAATACGAGTGTCTACAAGCGAGTTCACATGAAAGTTCTCATAACCATGAGTGTTTGTAACTGCGTTAAAGTATCTTCAGCCGAGCTCGCTTGAAATTTCATTCCTTCAAAGAAACCAGACATAGTAAGCTGTTGCACAAAGCAAAGACCAGAAATGTTTCTTATGCGCGCGCAGGAGGGTCATGCATGGCTCCTGGAAACGAGGCGAAGTGATCACGTGACAATCACAACGGTGGAAAGCAGAAATTGAATCAGCCGATGCTATAGCTAGCAGCGACGATCGAAATGAAGAACTGACTTAAGAATGACTATTTGTAGCTTATTTCACAACGTCCAGCAAAAGATTGTTATCAATCAGTTTTAGTTTCAATATTAGGCTCCTTTCAAATTCAACCAGAAACATCCAGGTCCAGGCCAGTGGTGGATGCAGACCAAACTCGAAGAGGCAAAAATTGAATGATAGCGTGGCAATGGGGCAGGGACAGTTTTTTACTGGATTTCCTCGATATAACAAAATAATTAGGTGATCATTGTACTGCATACTCCCTTTCATTTTGTGTGAAGCAGATAAAAGAGGAGATGGAGGCTAAGGCTACTATCACAGTTCTGGGTGTATTTCTTGCCAAAATTTGGGCAACGAGCAGCAAGCAGAGTTTTCTTCTTGAAGGGAAGGGAGGGGGGGGGCAAATCCCATCCCCTTAAATTCTAGCAACTGATTTAGACTGAGTGTTAGTATTAAATGTGCGCTGGTGATTGACCCCTAAAAGTAATGACATCCTGTTGTGGTAAACTCTGTCACAATGTGCTTCTGAGGTACGAAATGGTGCCAGTTTTACAACAATAGGATACAATTGTTTTTGGGAGCCAATGTGCTGCAATACAGTACTCCTTCAAACCAGAGCCGTAGGAAGCATCTTAAACTTGGGGGGCATAACACTACAAGGACAGACACTTCCCGAAACAAAAAGGACACTTTTTCATCATAACTGCACAATTTGGGGGGGGGGGGCATGTGCTCCCAGTGCCCCCATGGTTCATACACCTCTGCGTCAAACACATCACCTTTTTCATCAGGCACTGACTACTTCAAAGATGGCAGTGAGGAATTATTACCATTTAATACATGGCATCTTGATTGAATCTTTATAAAATCATTAAAATTCTTAGTTGGAATACAATGCATCTTGATAAAAAGTTCCGCCCCTCCTCCTCTCCATCTTGAGCATAATTTTCTATGCTGGATCTTTCAATCTAATGGTCCAAATTTACAAGATCCTACAATTTATGGCTAGCTAAGGATTTCAAACAAGAAAATACAACAATTATCAGGTGTAGTCACAGAAAAATGCCTTAAGATTTTACAGCTGCATTCCACATCACCGACTTATTTTGAATCATTCAAACCATAGGAGCAGGAAAGGAATCAATCTGAAATTCCTTGGAAATTTTTTACATCCTTGGAAATTTTTACAAAAGCTGAAATGGAGATATTTCAATGCCTCAAGATTTGCTAAAATTTACCCTATTCAAACAGTGTCCATTCTTCTTTTGGGAATCCTGTCTTGAACATCTTGCAGGGTCCAGCAAAAATTTGCAAATTGGAGGAGTTGTATCAGGAGCAAGCATATTTGATGTTGCAATATATGAGAAAAAATAAAGGAGAATTAGAGATTTTTCATCAAACTGTTCTTTCCACCAAGTGCCCAATTGCAGAAATCAGAGATAAAAAAACTGGCGATGGGTAATAACTGTAATAACTGAAACAACATTGTGGAATTATTGAATCGATCACAAATAAATTCAGGTATTTTGATATGAAAATAGGAACTCAAAGATATTAAAAAATAAGTCATAAGTTAACAATCTAAATTTTCATTTCATTGGGCATTAAAGAGGCAAATAGTCCTTTTAAAACATGATGAAACAAGGTAATAGAGCATCAGAGCACGAGGAGACTCTGTCTGAGTACAAAAAGGCAGGACTGAAAAACAAAAGGCCATCCAATGACAAAAACAGCAAGAATGTTAAGACAATAGAATGGCCTAGGCATGGATGCCGTATTTTGTTCAAATGCTTACAAACTAAAACGCGAAAATTAACAATGTTGGCCAATTTTCGACAAGGACGGGTTTGAGAAATTTGAAGCTGAACATCTCGCCAACGCAGTGATGATAGTCTCGTTTTGCGCCAGCCACTAGATTTTGCGCAAATTTAAGTTTTCTTGGGCTACTAAATTTTCTCTCTTTCCCATTAGAAAATGACCCGTGCTAAGAAATTAAATATCTTTGTGGACAAAGAATGCCAGGATAAATGATCGGAATACGATTCATGAAATTATACATCCTAACGAAGCCAGGGCCGTAGGAAGAAGCTTCGGATTTGGAGGGGGGGGGCCATTGTTCTTTAAACAATAGAGAACAATACACCTAATTAATTCGTGTGACGTAGCACCATTGTTTTCAAAATTGTTAGGGGGGCTTGAGCCCCCCTACCCTCCTCCGCTTCCTACGGGCCTGAACGAAGCTAGGATAAAAATTTCCAGGGCATATTCATTATTTAGACCTTCCTACAAGCTGCCTGTTTACATGTAAACAAACAAGAGATATTTTTCGTCATCGAAAACAGCCCTAACTTTATGGCAAAAAATGAAACACTTAGCCAATTTTTCAAGGATACTGACCTGCCCCAAAATGATGCTCATATCTTGCAGATAAAATCCACAAGCGTTCAGCTTGCGGCAGCCACCAGTTTTTCCACAAAATCCCAATCTCTTTTTTGATTTTCCTTGCTAAATATCGCCTCTACCCCAAGAAAAGTCAAGCCAAATAATCCATTTTTATCGAAGCTTTCCAGGGTCGATGATTTTTCAGACATATTTGATCCCCTTCTTGTTGAGGATACCGAGGACTGCCCCTTTTGTCTAAGCCTTTTGTTTTGCTGGTAAAGTTCTAAGCAGATCAACAGCTGGGAAAGCTATAACCATGCGCGAGAATCTCTTTGTTTCTTTGCTAATCCTTGTTTGGGTTGTGGTTAGAGTCTCCACCAACACTCTTTTCACAAACCAAACATGCCTTCTGCGCATGATCACAGGTTTCCTTTTTGGGGGATAACCGCTGCTTGGAACTTTGAAGATTCACATCCCCAACGACTTCTCGACACATTCGGCGTGTTCTCAACCTCGTTCCCAAGGGTATCTATTGTTTTCAATAGGAGGCTAGACCTCAACAGACACCCTTGGATAAAGATAGGCACTAAATCCTTACTGGCTAGCAAAATTGACACGTGACACGGACCAATCAAATGGAGCCAAAAACCAACCGGGAAATTTGAAATCTCAAATTTGGGCCCTTTTTGGACGATTTACCACCCTTCGCCAAAATATCATAGGATACAAGGGAAATGAATATTTTCAAAATATTTCTTCACAGGCCTATTCCCAATGCCCTAATGCATAGTCAATCAAGGGCGCTACGAATTATTTCAAAATTTGAAGAAATGCCAAAACTTTGAATTCGACCTCATTGTCACTGTAGTTTGTCATAGTAAACAGCTAATTGATGACTGAAACGCATACTCACGGAGACTAAATATTTTGATTCGAAGGTCTCCTTCTGTGTGTTGAAGTATTTTCAAAACTTCTTCAAAAGATGCCAAATTTAGAGCACTATCTGGATCTTTTTTCAGTTTGAAACTGACATAAATACCTCTGGAGATATTCAAGATTCAATGCTGAGGGTAGAATGAACAACGGGAAAAATTGTACTGTACGGGCCTAAAAATCCAAACTGTCGTTACAAATAAGAGGCGAATTAAAAGGTACTTACATTTGTATCTTGCAAAAAAGGGCATCTAATCAAAATCGTGAAGCAGCACAAATGATAAACGTACTTTAACTGGTTTTGATAGCAAAATTCCACTTTTTGAACCGCATTCTACTGTCAGTTTCTCCAACAAATCGTTCACATTTCTTCTTCTTACAACTTGTCAACAAGGTCCCCAACAAAAGGAGCGCGAAAACGTCAATGTTCAGCCACATATATGCCAGCCATCGACAAATAACATACGATTCAAATGAGCTTTGAATAAATAACAAATATATTTACTCTCCACTTTCCAGAATGGCAAGAACTGCAATATCGAACGTGGTCAGAAAGAGCGATTTGGTGATGTCCTCCTCGATAACACTTTTCCTCATGCCTTTATCCTATTCTGCTGTCATTTTTGCGAGATTATGAGTGGTAATCGACAATTACATCAGCCAAAAACCTCGTATAAATTTATGAATGGCGGTCCTTGCTTTCAGCAGCGCAAAAGAAATGGCTGTCGTTTCTCCTCTTACCGTACAGTACTGTGTAGCAGGTACATGAAATAAGTATGAAATGCTGATGTACGTAAGAAAGAATATAATAGCAACAAACGGAAGAAATTATGTTCTGTCCGACCAAGCTTCTTGAAACTATGCTTTGGGCTTCGAGTTTCCGTTGGTCAACATCAATCAATCAAATTTGCAGAAATTCTAATGGCGTTGCATTTGTTGTATACTTTGTACATGACTGTGTATAGCAGCCTCGTTCCAAAGGGCGTTCAAAAGTGAAAAAGTCAGTCCAAAAATATTGCCGTAATAATATGAGTCCCAGTATGAGCGGTCTCGGTCTGGTGTAATAGCCTCGTTTTGAATAGCGATTACTGGAATTCATTGTAATCAGTCTAACCCTTGGGACCGATTTTGTCAATTTTGAGCGGAATAATCAGCATAATTTGGCAGACAGCAGGTCCTTTGAATCTCATGTTCAACATTTTTGAAATGTAGATTCCAATGTTCGAATAGCACTCATTGTATCCACAGCCATTCGAATGTTCTTTATTTCGACTGAACGCCAGGGCTTCAAAGGTGAGAAACTTCTTTTGTTTCAAAAAGAGCCAGTCAAATTGCAGAATAGCCTAACAGGTTCCAGGGTCAATGTAGGCGTTGAAGTTTACGGAAAACCTTCATTGTCACTGGGTACGAGGTTGGTGTGTTCTCAAATTCAAGCCGCGTCTCAAGAGACCTGGATCACAATAGATTCCTTCGCAACTGCGTGCAGTCCCCAGAAATTCACCCCTCTCCCACCGTTCTGTTTTTGGCGGCTTGTACAGACGCAAAAAGCACTTTGCACAGCGGTCGAAACATTTCTGGTCTTTGCTGTTGCACCATAGTAAAAACAAGTAGAAAAAGACAGAAAAAGAAATTGGTACAGGCTCGTCGTTAGAAGTGCAAGTGCAAGGCAAGATCATGCTTCAAATGTTCCATCATTGAAAATATTAACACAATATGAATATACAGAAATACTCAGTAATTGTTCGAAAATTATTATCAAAATGTCTATATCTGCTGCCGTGTGCATTTGTTAAAAGCTCAAACACCACGGCTAGGAGCACCCATTGTTTGAGGTTTTCCTTTTCATCTGAAAATCAAGACTTTCTCAAGTAAAGGAAGGAAATACGCCTTCCCATAGGCAGTAACCAGGGGAGGCGTCAAAGCATAACTTATTATACGATTTTACATCAACCCCAATGCCTCCAAAAAAGTACAGGTGAATTTGTGCACCGCTTGAATAGTTGCTGCGGAGGAGATTTGATTTAAATGCTCCTGTTTCTAAGTAAATCGGACGACTATGAAGGCATCACCCTCGTATAAGAAAATCAAAAGTCCAGCACGAAAGGGTCCCTGGGGCTCTACCCTCGCAATCAGTAGAAAAATCAAGTGGATATTGTAATATGATTTTTAGCATCGACCTGTGGCGGGAATTGCTTAGGACCTACACAAATGAGAGGCCTCTGGTTTAGCTTCTTCGTTGCTGGCTCTTGTTAATGTCTTTCGCTGTGAGTCCCGTTGTGTTGTGTAACTCATTTGGGGCAGCTCTGGTCCTCTTAGCAAGACAAAAACTAAGTGCATAGATATGTCCGTATTTGGGCTCGTGCTCGTTTAGCACCCTTCCTCTGACCCTGTTCATGTAATTACCAAGTCAAACACCAACAATAGGCACACCCTCTAACCTCATTAAGAAAGTAGCAATATGAATGGTTTCATGTAGTCAGTCTTAATCAACCACAGCACTAGCAATAAGACAAACTCTACTTAAAGCTCTTCCAAAGCAACAATGCAAGCACATATGTTCCTTGCAACAACCTGTAATTACATAATCATCTAACCAATGCGAGGCTACCCAGTTTTGAAATTAATAAAACCATTCTGCTTCTTAGAAATAGCAGCCAATATGAACATACGAAACAGTCTAAAATATAGACGGAAACGATTGTGAACTGCAGCGGTAAATGCAGCCAACTAGAAACAAAAGCATCAAACTTTCCTGCAAAAAGATAAAGTTTCACATACTGATATGCTTTTTAATAGCATCACAAGGATGCAATCCATTAGAAAACGGGGATCAATGCACCCTGCAAGAAAGATAAGGGGTCAGGTCGAAAACATGGAGACGTCGGAGATGTCGGAGATGTAGGAGATGTCGGAGATGTCGGAGTTGTCGGAGATGTCGGAGATAATCTCGGAGATGTCGGAGATGTCGGAGATAATCTCAGAGATGTCGGAGATAATCTCGGAGATGTCGGAAGAATTTTTTGCGTGAAGTAATTTGGGGTAATTTGTAACTTGCCTTGGTACCCACCTTAATGAAAGGGTTAATATGATTGTAAATAGGTTTAAAATTAGAATTCTAAATCTGTATATTGTAATCAAGTTTTTATCGTAGGGCCCCTTGAAAACTTGAAAGAATGAAATATGAAATATAATATGAAATTTTGAATTAGCATAATCTGCAAAACCTGCAAAACCTGCAAAATCTGAAAATATAATAAAAAAGAACATAAATCTGAGAAATTATCCATTGAAAATAAACATAAATGTTGTTATCGGAAGAAACGCAAAGAAAAAGAACAATTTTTGTAGATTTCCATATGATATGATCTACTTCTATGGAAATGATCCTTGTAAAAACGGAAAACAGCATATGATTTAGTTTTATCACTAACAAAACAGATAAACGATATTACTTAACAGAGGGTCAAGATAAACAGTACTTTTAGTGACTGGAAGTGCACAGTGTCTGGTGCTCCTCAAGGCTCAGTCCTTGGGCCCTTATTGTTCCATATATTCATCAACGACTTTGTTTTCGCTATACAGAGCTCCCAGGTATGCAATTTTGCTGATGATAACACGGTATTCGCATGTGGCAAAAATGCTGAGGAAGTAATCGCATGTCTTGAGTTTGATATTGAAGATGCAGTATCCTGGTTTAGGGAAAACAACATGGTAGCAAACCCGTATAAATTTCAAATGAGGTTTCTTGGTCGGTCTCAAAGAGAGCAAAATATACTGTCTTGATATAAATGGAAAAATTATAGTCAATACAGACACGGTAAAGCTCTTAGGAGTTACGATTGATTCAAAGTTGAATTTTCGGGATCACGTAACACACATTTGTAAAAAGATGAATCAGAAAGCAGGGGATTTTTCTCGGATTGCACGATGTCTTGATGTAGACAAGGCCAAAATACTCTACCATGCATTTATTCTCTCAAACTTCAACTAGGTATTGTCCGTTAATTTGGATGTTCCGTGGGAAGACTGCAAACAACACAATCAACCTTTTGCACAACGTTTGCATTTAAGTATTGTGTTGGTAAGCTGAAGGGATTTTTTGTGTATAAAGAATTTAAAATGAAAAATGAAACATCTCTGAGACTATCTCCAACAACTCTGAGATTATCTCCAACATCTCCGAGATTATCTCCGACATCTCCGACATCTCCGACATCTCCGACGCCTCCGTGTTTTCGGCCTGGCCAAGATAAGGTTATATAAACTGACCCGCTTTTTCCTAAACTGCATCACGAGGATGCAGCCTATTAGAAAAAGAGGATCAGTTTACCCTGTAAGAAAGATACAGACTCATAGTGAAAAGATTAAGCATTGAAATAGATTAAATTATATTATTCAACATAGAACGAGATAAAGTCTGAAAATCAAAATACCAACTATTGCAGAGACAAATGTAAATTACTCCTGCAATAGAAATTAGTAATTACCCTGCAAACAGGATACAGTTGAGAAAGATAAGGTTATGTAAACTGACCCGCTTTTTCCTAGACTGCATCTCGAGAATGCAGCCTGTTAGAAAAAGAGGATCTATTTACCCTGCAAGAAAAACAAAGTTATGTAAACTGACCCGCTTTTTCCCAAACTTCATCACAAGGATGCAGCCTATTAGAAAAAGAGGATCAGTTTACCCTGTAAGAAAGATACAGACTCGTAGTGAAAAGATTAAGCATTGAAATAAATTAAATTCTATTATTCAACATAGAAGGAGATAAAGTCTGAAAATCAAAATACCGACTATTGCAGAGACAAATGTAAATTACTCTTGCAATAGAAATTAGTAATTACCCTGCAAACAGGGTACAGTTAAGAAAGATAAGGCTATGTAAACTGACCCGCTTTTTCCTAGACTGCATCTCGAGAATGCAGCCTGTTAGAAAAAGAGGATCTATTTACCCTGCAAGAAAAACAAAGTTATGTAAACTGACCCGCTTTTTTCCAAACTGCATCACAAGGATGCAGCCTATTAGAAAAAGAGGATCAGTTTACCCTGTAAGAAAGGTACAGACTCGTAGTGAAAATATTAAGCATTGAAATAAATTAAATTCTATTATTCAACATAGAAAGAGATAAAGTCTGAAAATCAAAATACCAACTATTGCAGAGACAAATGTAAATTACTCTTGCAATAGAAATTAGTAATTACCCTGCAAACAGGATACAGTTAAGAAAGATAAGGTTATGTAAACTGACCCGCTTTTTACTAGACTGCATCTCGAGAATGCAGCCTGTTAGAAAAAGAGGATCTATTTACCCTACAAGAAAAACAAAGTTATGTAAACTGACCCGCTTTTTTCCAAACTGCATCACAAGGATGCAGCCTATTAGAAAAAGAGGATCAGTTTACCCTGTAAGAAAGGTACAGACTCGTAGTGAAAATATTAAGCATTGAAATAAATTAAATTCTATTATTCAACATAGAAGGAGATAAAGTCTGAAAATCAAAATACCGACTATTGCAGAGACAAATGTAAATTACTCTTGCAATAGAAATTAGTAATTACCCTGCAAACAGGATACAGTTAAGAAAGATAAGGTTATGTAAACTGACCCGCTTTTTCCTAGACTGCATCTCGAGAATGCAGCCTATCATAAAAAGAAGATCAGTTTACCTGCAAGAAATATAAAGAATCATAGTTAAAAGTTTTAGCATCAAAATAAATTCATTTCTATTATTCAACATAGAACGAAATAAAGTCTTAAACATCAAAATACCCACTATTACAAAGACAAATGTAAATTATTCCTGGATAGAAATTACTATCTATTTGCCCTGTAAATAGATACAGTTATGTAAACTGACCCTCTCTTTCCTAAACTGCATCACGAGGATGCAGCAAATTATGAAGAGAGTAACAGTTTACCCTGCAAGATAGATACAGAATCATAGTTAAAGTTTCAGCCCATTAGCAAATGCAGCAAAACGAATACGTTTCTATTATTCAATACAGAACGAGGCACAGCGTGCAATTTTAAATGCAAACTTTTAGAAAAATGAATTTTATTGATTCCTGCAATAGAAACAAGTATTTACTCTGCAAACAAGATAAGTTATGTAAGGTTATGTGAACTAACCCCCTCCCTTCTCTTTCCTAAAATGCATCACGAGGATGCAGCCCAAATGACAAAGAGGATCAATATACCCTACAACGATGATCTATATTCATAGTCCATAAGTGACTGTAGCCATTGAAAATAAGAATTTGATTAAGTTGCTTAACTGCATTGCACATTGAGTTTAGCTTCACCATTCTCCGGCCGCAAGAATGATGATTCTATGTACAAGGTACACCAAATAATAACATGATAATGTAATGTAAATATTGAAAGGAGCGAAGGGTACTTCATTTGAAATTAAGAAAAAAAGAAGTAGGCTTTTTCCTATCATAGAGAGATGCATTTAAAACTAATTTGTTCCTTTCTAGACTACGTGTAAATGACACAATCCTTTGCAAGGAAGAATCGATATTTTTTCCTTCTTATTTGGCAGGGAGATAGATGTTCAGCTACCGGATTAAAAAAAGAGTGGAATTCTAGCTACGCATCTCATCTGGCCACGCCTCACCATCAAACATTGATCAGTAAACTCAATGTTAGGAAGCAACCCGGTGGCGCCACTCATTTGGTTTTTTGCAATTCTCTATTTACGCCCTTTTTTGGGGAATACCTGCCTCGACTTTTGCATATACTAGTTGCCTTAGAAGCCCAAACTAGAGGAGCATCGCCCTAAATGGCCAGCCAACGTTTTTCGTCATATCTGACCGCGCTGCAAACACTTCGTTTCAAAAGGAGTTCGGGCCTAGATTTTGCAGGAAAGTGCGTTAGAATTATTCGCTGATGCCAGTTCTCAGATTTTGTCTAGTTGCTGTCGTTTTGTACCGCTTATCCTTGCCCTGAAGGATGTTTTTAAAACACTTATCTGAAATGGATAAAGGAAAGAGTATTTTATGTCCTTGTTGTTTTCCAAGCCCAATATTTGTTTTCTCCGCGTTGCCTCAGGATTTTGTATGAAGTACAACTAAAGTTTGTTTTCAAGCAACTCCAACCCTCCAAAGGTTATTTTTGAAGAAAAATCTCAGAAATTTTCATTGAATAAAAAAGCCAGGGGTTATTTCGGTTGTGATCAGACTGGCCAACCTGCGCCCCTATTGGTCAGCCTGTTGATTCTGACTTCCCTTACTGATCCCCCTGTCACCCTGTCCCCAAATCATAAGGTTAAAGTCATTATCCTCAAGATAATGGTCAAATTATAAATCTTTATTTTTTGGTCAATTACTGCCTTGTTGATTTCATTTGTGTAAGGTTTCATTCACGAACTAACTTCCTGTTGTAGTCAATTTCATCATTTTATCTATCAATAATTTGAAATGTAACCATATCAATTCATGCTTCTTGCAAACCCCTCCTCCCTTTGCTTCATTTTCAAAAATATCCCGTAGACCTCCTTATTCCTTCCCCCGGCACTCACAGTTTAATAATCCTGCTTAGGTTTGCTGCAAGAAGATAAGTTCAACTAGGTAACTGCGAAGGCATTATTATTATTATTATTATTATCAAATTATTTACAGTTGGTATAATACATAGTAAAAAACTAATTCAAACCAACTATTTACAATACCACGAATTAATAAAATATAAATATGCGATCCTCACTATCACCTAAGTTTCTTATTTAATTGCAAATCTTGCATGTGCAATTTTACCCATTCCATTCTTTGATCATTCTTTTAAATATCGCTGTTGAGTTTGAATTTTTTATGGTATCTGGTAGAGTGTTCCATAGGAGAGCGCCTTTGAATGCAAGTGAATTAACTCCGAATCGAATCCGAATCAGAAGGCATCGTTATGAATTAAGGGTACGTCCAAATTAGACGCCATGCCAAAGATTAGTCCGTTCAGACCGGCTTGCGTTTGAACTGAAAAGTTACCAAGACAAACAAGCAGCTAGTCGTTATATTTAAGTTTAGCTTTCAGAAAGAGTTAATGAACATGTTTATCGTGATTTGCCCAATCTTAGTGCCAGTGGCGTAACGGAGACACTCGGGGCCCGTAGGAGTTTGGTAAGATGGGGCCCTTATGTTGGAAGCAGGCTCGGGGTGGTGGGTAAATTTTTATACCATGCCCTTGAAAACCTCGAAAATCCACATTATGTTGAAAAGAAAGTTTTTACATAAGAAAAATCAACAGTAAATTTAGCATAGGAATTGCGTTCCAAAAAGCTAACTAGTTTACATAACAAATTGTTGCTCTTCGGTATGGAATTATATGATATCTGAATCTCTTTTAAAGAAATACTGCAATATTCAAAGGTTCGCACGGTACTGTTGTGCTGTTTGACGAAGATTACTTTGAACACACACAAATGCGCGCAAATTTTACCAAAAATGTCCTCCATGGCAGGTTCTTTGGCTTGAAACCTATGTTTAAAGCTTCTGCGGATAGTATTAGTGTAATAGGTGCAGTAAATTTAGTGCAGAATAAGTGTTCTCCCTTTCTACCTGAAAGTTATCCATGCAAATAAATACAATAGTTTTAAAAAGAATTTTAGTAAACGCACAGCCACAGTATGTTATTAGGTGCTCTTGCTCACAAGAATAAAGTTTTGAGACAAATTATAGGGAATAAACGAAAACGGAAAGAAAATCCACTGTTGTGTTAGCAGACTTTTAGCGCAGTATGGCCAAAAAGCACACAATACCAAAAATTTGTTGGGGGCCCCTTTTCATCGGGGGCCCTTGGTTCTTGAACTAAGGTAGCCTAAACTGCGTTACGCCACTGCTTAGGGCGTTTCCTTATTTTCAAATCGATTTTTTGCGAAACCTGACCATTTTTAGGGCGAAGCCTCTCTATATCAATAACTGAACACATTTTGGACATGACCATGCATCTGGCAAAATCTTGGAACTGTGTGTAGTAGCATGCATGTATATAGCCTCAAGAGTTGAAGCTGTGTGTATTCTATCAAAGATAATATCATTACTTCTCGATTGAAATACCTCTTCGTATTGCCATTTAATAAACATTGTTTCCGCTTCTTTACAGCAGAAAAGATTTTTCGTACACATTCCATCATCAACAAGTATTATATTATTAGTGCAAATCATGGACCATTTCGCGGATGATTTGTTTGTTTCCTGGAGTTTTCCAAACACCGATTTCTGCATGTTTCCAAACAATGTGTATTAAGCTTGAGCGCTGACTTCCACCAGGAGTCTATACCCGTTTTTAAATGGGGACGGAACAACGATTGTAATTCATCCTGTTTCTCCTAATCCTAAATGTTGCTCATAGGCACCTGGACCGCTTGCTGTTGTCCACGCTCCCTTTGTATTATTCTCATAACAAAGTATACAAATTTGGACATCTTCCCGGTATGAATGGAATTCTTCTATAAGAGCAATGCAAACTGCTTTCTTTTGTCTTTAATCTCTTTGAAATAAATGTGCTTGTATTCCTCCAGTTTGAAAAGGTACCGCGGACGGTCGACAAGCTGCCCTAAATATTGCACAACAAAGATGTTTTCTCATTGAGTTCTAGCGTAATTATATTGTGTCTTCTTTGGAAAAATGCACATATCATTCGCGAAGCTGGACTGAAAAAGTTGAGATGCTTCCAAGAAGAACGCTAGGCTGCGTAAAAATCCCGTTATCCATGCAGCAAGGAAGAAAGGTTGTTCACTTATAGTATGCCAACTGGATCAGGATCTGCTATAGTTTGCATAGGATCTTTCTGAATAACCAAGGGCGCAAGCGGGATTGACTGGTTATTTTAATGGAAACAGCAATATGGACACATAACTCAATACACGTTCTCGACATCTCTTCCTCTGCATTCCATGTTGATGCTGGAAATATTTTTGTCCAACAGGAAGGACTAAAAAAAGAGAGGCACCTATTAGGAACAGGCCCATGAACATTTTTCACAAGAAATCTGAAAATTCTAAAATGCAAACTACGCTGAATTAAGGTTACTGTAACGGTTCAAACGAGAATTTTTCGATTCTTCGTTTTCGTCTTATTCTGATGCTCCAAGTATTGAAGTACGGTTTTAGCCACCTCACTTCACAAAAACGAACCCAATTACTTGCAAATTTGAGCAATATAAAAGAAGCACTCTTGTTTCTAAAAAATTGCGCGAACAAACAGCATTAGGCGATTAAGGTAAACTCACTGGACCTTGCGAATGATTCGCATACTCCTGTGGTTTAGAAGGCAATAATTTTAATCCGCACGGATATAATATTTGCTCTTTTTTTATATAATATATTCCAAATAAAATTTACAATACAAATTACGAACTACATTACTTATAAAATAACTCTACAATACTACTAGGACGATCAACCCCAGGGAGCAAAAGGCTGTGTCTAACCCGAGGCCATTAAATAAAGATAATAAACGAAAAGAAACTACTTTAACTATGGGACAAATTGGGTGGCTTATGAAGGGATGGTTAAGTGGCTACAGAAATTCATTCGAATCGGCCAGTTTCATGGATAAAATGTAGCGTAAGCTCAAGAATATGTCTATTTAGTGAAATGGGAAAATCTTAATTGCCATACAATAAAAGTTGTAGCAAAGCTTCATTTGCAAGATTTACATATCCAAGTGGTCGTATTAATGCATAGATTCCAGCGAGGAGGTCTCGTCTTTGTACATCAAAACAAGGGCAGAGCAACAAGAAGTGTTCCGTATCTTCAATACCATCATTTGTCGGACACATAGGATTTGTGGTATCTTTAAAATTGTGTTTAAATTTATGAAAATTTAACTTGCTAAGACCGACTCTAAGTTGAGTTAGATAGGATAGACCTTTTGGGTCATGAATCCCATATACAGGTTTTCCAGGGGGGCGGATTTTTGATAACTTTTTCAATTTGAAAACGGCAACAGATGGTGCCAGCCTAGTTTCAGGTTCAAGTTCATTCCATTCGGACAGACAATGAGGATAAAAAGTAGATTTGAAATTTGCAGTTCTTGCCCTTATTTGCCCGATGATGTCAGGTTTGCGAAGAGAGTACTGAAACTGCTGAAGTGGTGGAATTGGATCCCTTGTATAGTTCGGAGTTAGGTTGTTTACAATTTTATAGAACAAAGTCAGGCGTCTACTCCACCTACGAAGACTTAAAGATTCCCATCCAAGCTCAGCGTACATCTTCTCTCTAGATGTTCCCCTCCATGTACCGGACACGGCTAAAGCGGCAGAATATTGGGCGGATTCTAGCTTTTCCATTAAATTAGACAAGGTGAAATTTCCGCTGAACTCGCATACTTTTGGGGGATCATGGTATATAACATCTCCATAGTCTAAATGGGGTCGGATATAGAGCTTGTATAGCTCGTTAAGGGTGTTCCTAGGTAGATATCTTGAAAGAAATCTCAGCATACCAATACCCTTTCTCGCTTTGGAGATAGCTGCTTTAATATGGGAAGAAAAAGACAATTTTGAGTCTAGAACGATTCCTAAATGCTTGTGTTCGACTACTTGCATCACGGGCATGTTATTGAAAAGAATTTCGGGATGATTGGTTTCAGTTTTTCTCTTTGAAAATACCAATTCGACTGCTTGCTTTTGAGGGTCAGGATTAAAAGACATCCTCCAGTCATGAGCCCATTTACTGATCAACTCTAAGTCATGGTTCATGTCACTGGCAGCTGTATTTGAGTCTTGTACGATAGTAAAAAGTGATGTATCATCAGCAAAAAGTTTAACATTGCACTTCAAATCTGCTGTTAGATCATTAATGTAGACCAAGAAAAACAAAGGGCCCAGAATAGAACCCTGGGGCACTCCTGCTGAAACATCTCCCCAACTCGAGCTCTGTCCATTCGTACAGTTCTCTGTTTGCGATTTAAAAAAAAATCTTTGATAAGACTTAGAAGTTGTCCGGAGACACCGCAACGCTTTAATTTATAGATTAGCCCATCATGCCATACCCTGTCAAATGCTTTAGAAATATCAAGGTACACAGAGCGAACATCAAGAGGAGGATTGCAATCAAACGCTGTAAATATTTGCTCTTTATTTAACAAAAACTCATTTGCTTTCGCAACTGATTCATTCGAAATGGGGCGTTTTCGAAAAGCTGACTGGGCGCAGAAAAAACGACCAAAGTTTAGAAAAAGAATTACAAAATCCTTTGAAAGAGAAGAGAAAACGAATCTGGCGTCAACAGATAAGGGGTCGTGGTTTGACCAGGAAAGATTATATGCTGAGGAGAGATCAGAATCGGAGTTGGATGAGTTGGACGAAGAGGACACAAACGAAGAAAGCGTATCTGAATCATCAGCGAACCTTTTCTTGATAAGTTTATCCTTACTAGAAACCCAATTTAATGCGACCTCGGTTTGCAAGGAATGCCACATCGATTTAAAAATTATCGATGAAAAAAAGAAGCGTCAGGGCCTCGGTGCCAGCTGGGAAATTTACTGCACTAATAATGACTGTCCATCAAAAAGCACAAAAAAGTCATTCCCAATAAGTCCTAAAGATGGTCGATCGTTTGCTGTAAATAAAAAGTTTGCTTTCCATTTCCTTCAGCATGACCTGCAACATCCCTTGCTCCATTTTCACATCAAGCGGAATTTCGTGACAGCCACATTCGTAAATCCCTCGTTGCTGTTTTTTTGACAAAAAAAATTTACCTACACTACGCTTAAGCCTTATTGCTTGACCTGTGGTTTCATGTCTGCACTTACAAGCATAATCGTTTTTCCCGCACTTTTTTCCTGAATTTGATAAAAGCCTGATTTCTTGAAACAGGATTCTGGAGTACTGGTAGGTACTAAAACATCTTTGTGTACCCAACGGACCAATCAAATGGCTTGAAACTTGGCCCACATGGTCACAAAGCATGTAACTACGAAACCATGTTAGCGATTTTCTACAGATCCACGGGTCCTATTTTTACAGAGGTTTCAAAGTTGAAAACGGCATTTCAGAAATTTACACAAATTTAAAATGGCATTATTTTTAGACAGTACATTTTATCAAAAATCCGTGACATGGTTTTGGAGTTCAAGACCTTAAGTCTATGGTAAATAGATAGTCGCAGTCCAACGATGGTCGCTGGGGTACACAAAGATTTTTTCGCTAGGGTGGTCAATTTTGCCGAAAATCTGGAATAAATCATTTGTGCTTTCTTTAAATCGACTGCGCATATTTTCGCGATATTCTGCATTTAATTCTGCATCGAATGATCTCTAGGTTTATTTGGTACATTTTGAGGAACGGCCATGGTAAACAAAGTTTCTTAATCACCGTCTGAACGGTTACAGTAACCTTAAAGATATACCGGGTGCGCCAAAATAAACTATGCACGTTTGGCAGGCCACAATAAATCGTACAATGAACCGATTTTGAAGATATATGACTTATTCGTTAGCAGAAAGCCTGAATTAGATACTGGGATTTTTTGCAAATTTTTTTATTTTCAGTTTTTAGAGCTATAAGCGAGTTTCCTAAGATTTTAGTTTTCGAAAACACTGAAAGCGATTTAAAAAATAGATCACATTTTCTAAAGAATCGGCATGAATGGATAAAGAGAGAACCCCCAAGCTTCCCATATTCGCCTGCAGTCGCAGGGATAATCTATTATCTATTGGACTTATCTGACTGAAATGTTTCTTAACGGCATATTTGCTAGACTAAACTGGTTCTTGTTATAAAGACCGTTTAAAAGATACTAATAGTAGCCTCCGCCTCCTCTAGAAAATTAAGAAACTCTGCTATTGCCGATCAGGGGTTAACTATATTTTATACAGCTCAAAGTGCCTCTAATAACACCTGCTATTACATTTCTATGTGCTATTACCTTGGTAATTATAACATTCAAGTAATCACGTCATTCTATTATGAGGTCTACATTTGCCTAGACTGATTACATTCGTCTAAGTTTAACTCCTTTGAATTGAATTGTTATTTGATAGGCTCCAATGTCCTGGCGGGGGGGGGGGGGGTATTCTGGTATATTTAAGATAGGGATTCTCAAGTTATTTTTTTGTGTCAAAAATGTGGGCAATATTTATTTTTTGGTTCTATGATTTGTACAATTAGTTTTTTTTGGGTTCCTGAAATTCTGGCTTACTCTTTTGGGTCTCCAATATGCGGAAAGTTAAAACATTGAGGAAAATATAATTTACAAACTAAATTAAGCCAAGTAACATCCAATACTTTGGTCACAGAAAGTGATAAAGAGAAAATAACCCCAATAGGCAACACATTCTTTCCCAAGTTATCACTCGGTACGACGGCGGGCCAGCTCGGCGCCACAGGCGACGAGCGGCAAGCCTAGTTTCTTTCATATGGATTGCGTTCTCTAACGGGTAAAAACAGCCCCTTTTCATTTTTTAGCATAGAACGCAATGCTTGGAACAAAATAAGGGGCCATGCATAAATATTCTGCATTTATCTCAATTTTCCCAGGCTTAGGACTAAGTTTAAGGATAGAGTATGAGCTTCTAATTTCTTCCCTATGGATTGCATTCTCTAACGGGTAAAAACAGCCCTTTTTCATTGTTTGGCACAGAACGCAATGCTTGAAGGGAGAAGAGGGGCAATGCATAAAAGTTCTGCATTTTTCTCAATTTTCCCAGGCTTAGGACTAAGGTTAAGGTTAAAGTATGAGCTTCTAATTTCTTTCCTATAGATTGTTTTCTCTGACGGGTAAAGACAGCCTTTTTCATTGTTTGGCATAGAACGCAATGCTTGGAACGAAATAAGGGACCATGCATTAACGTTCTGCTTTTTTTCAATTGTCACAGGCTTAGGACTATGTTAGTCTGATGTTAGCTTTACTGCATAAACAATGATCGATTAATTGAATGTTTATTTTCTCAATTTTATGAAAACAAATAATCAACACAAAAAGTGTGGATTAACATAACTTAGTAGCTACTATTTATAATATAAAGAGAATTGCACTCTTTATTCTTTAAAACTTGAGTTCTGCTTTTAACTTCTTTCAGAGCATTATCTTAGTGATGCAGCTTCCATTCTTACAAACTTTACCATAGTCATTGGTTTTTTATTTAGTCTCATGTTAGCTTTACTGCATAAACAAACATCGATTAAATAAATGTTTATTTTCTCAAGGAAAACGAAATATCAACACAAAAAGTGTGGATTAAGGTGACCTAGTAGCTACCAAGTGTCCCAAAAAAGTACTCCCGTTTGAAAAATCACCAAAATTTGATTACACGAACGATCTTCAAATTTATTTTTTTTGTCACGTAGATCAAGGACCAAATTATTTTCCAAAACATAGCTAATCTTGTAAGTTGTTTTAAAATGAGCAAATTTAACTCTTTTAGGGCTACCTGGTTTTGAATCAGACTGTAAAAAAGCACTGATGATTGCCAAATCAATTTCTTTGTGCGTGTAAAACTTCTAGTTTGGTCATAAATGACAAAAATAAATGCACACTATAATTGGAGACTTCAATGATGATCAAATATTTGAAAAGTTTTTCACAAGTCAAGTATTTTGCACAAAAACTATAGCTCAAAATAAGGTTTTTCAAAGCGTACAATTTCTACCTTGCTGTATCAAAAGCAAACATTTTATCATCTGTGAATATGTTTGGGTCTTTGACAAAGCAATTCAAAAAGCAAATTTTACCAAAGGTTTGATAATCAGTTTTTGGTTAATTTTAAAACATGAGTACTTTTTTTTGGGACACCCGGTACAATTTACATTATAAAGAGTATTGCACTCATCTTTATTTAAAACTTTAGTTCTGCTATTAACTTCTTTCAGAGCACTTTATTAGTGCTGCATGCACCTTTCTTTGAAACATTACTATGGCCAATAGTTTTTTCTTTTGTCTCCTGTTACATTTATTGCATCAACAAACATCCATAAATTAAATGTTTATTTTCTCAAAGAAAACAAAATATCAACACAAAAGTGTGGATTAACGTAACTTAGTAGCTACAATTTACATCATAAGGAGTGTTGCAGTCATCCTTCTTGAAAACTTTAGTTCTGCTATTAACTTGTTTCAGAGCGCTATTTTAGTGATGCAGCTTCCATTCTTACAAACTTTACCATAGCTATTAGTTTTTTCTTGAGTTTCATGTTACCTTTACCGCATTAACAAACATCGATTTATTAAATGTTTGATTTCTGAAAGAAACAACATTTTCCACAAAGAAAGTGTGGATTAACGTCACTTAGTAGCTATAATTTATATTATGAAGAGTGTTGCACTCATCATTATTGAACACTTTAGTTCTGCTATCAACTTTTTTCACTGTTAACTATTAACTTTGTTCTACTATATTAGTGCTGCAGCCACCATTCTTTGAAACATTACCATAGCCATTAATGTTTTCTTTAGTCTCATGCTAGCTATACTGCATAAATGAAATCGATTAAATAAATGTTTATTTTCTCAAGAAAAACTAAATATCAACTCAAAAAGTGTGGATTAACGTAACTTAGTAGCTACTATTTATATTATAGAGAGTATTGCAGTCATCTTTCTTGAAAACGTTTGTTCTGCTATTAACTTCTTTCAGAGAAATATTTTAGTGATGCAACTACCATTCTTACAAACTTTACCATAGCCATTAGTTTTTTCTTTAGTCTCGTGTTAGCTTTACTGCATCAGCAAACATCTCAAGGAAAACAAAAATATCAACACACAAAATGTGGATTAACGTAACTTAGTAGCTACAATCTATATTATAAAGGGTATTTCAGTCATCCCTCTTGAAAACTTTAGTTCTGCTATTAACTTCTTTCAGAGCACCATTTAACTGATGCAGCTACCTTTCTTACAAACTTTACCATAGCCATTAGTTTTTTCTTTTGGCTCATATTAGCTTTACCGCATAGATAAAAATCGATTAATTAAATGTTCATTTTCTCAAGGAAAACAGAATATCAACACAAAAAGCGTGGATTAACGTAACTTAGTAGCTACTATTTATATTATAAAGAGTATTGCAGTCATCTTTCTTGAAAGCTTTAGTTCTGCTATTAACTGCTTTCAAAGCTCTATATTAGTGTTGCAGCTACCATTCTTTGAAACATTACTATAGCCATAAGTTTTTTCTTTTGTCTTCTGTTAGCTTTATTGCATCAACAAACATCGATTAATTAAATGCTTATTTTCTCAAGGAAAACAAAATATCAACACAAAAGTGTGGATTAACGTAACTAAGTAGCTACAATTTAAATTAAAAGCAGTATTGCAGTCATCCTTCTTGAAAACTTTAGTTCCGCTATTAACTTCTTTCCAAGCACTATTTTAGTGATGCAGCTTCCATTCTTATAAACTTTACCATAGCTATTAGTCTTTTATTGAGTCTCTTTTTACCTTTGCCACATTAACAAACATCGATGAATTAAATGTTTGATTTCTGAAGGAAACCAAATTTTCAACAAAGAAAGTGTGGATTAACGTTACTTAGTAGCTACAATTTATACTATGAAGAGTGTTGCACTCATCATTATTTAAAACTTTAGTTCTGCTATTAACTTTTTTTTACTATTACAGCTGCAGCCACCATTCTTTGAAACATTACAATAGTCATTGGTTTTTTCTTTAGTCTCATGTTAGCTTTACTGCATAAACAAACATCGATTAATTAAATGTTTATTTTTTCAAGGAAAACGAAATATCAACTCAAAAAGTGTGGATTAACGTAACTTAGTAGCTGCTATTTATGTGGATTGAAGAACTTTGTAGGTACAATTTAGAATGTATGGGTTATTGCACTCATCATTCTTTTAAACTTCAGTTCTGCTACTAACTTCTTTTAAAGCACAATATTAGTGCTGGAGCCACATTTTTTTAAACTTTACCATAGCCATTGGTTTCTTCTTAAGTCCCATATTAGCTTTACCGCAATAACAAACATCGATTATTTAAATGTTTATTTTCTGAAGGAAAACAAATTTTTCACATGGAAAGTGTGGATTAAAGAACTTTGAAGGTACAATTTAGAATGTAAGGGGTATTACACTCATCATTCTTTAAAACTTTAGTTCTGCTATTAACTTCTTTCAGAGCACTACATTAGTGCTGCATCCAGCATTTTTTTAAACATTACCATAACCATTAGTTTCTTTTAAGTCACATATTTGATTTACCGCATTAACAAAAATCGATTAATTAAATGTTTATTTTCTGAAGGGGAAACAAATTTTCCACATTGAAAATGTGGATTAAAGAAATTTGTTGGTACAATTTAGAATGTAAGGGGTATTGCACTTATCATTTTTCAAACTTTAGTTCTGTATTAACTTCTTCCAGAGAACTACATCAGTGCTGCAGCAGCCACAATTTTTTGAAACATTACCATAGCCATTATTTTCTTCTTAAGTTTCATATTTGCTTTACCACATTAACAAACAACGATTAATTAAATGTTAATTTTCTGAATGAAAACAAATTCCCAACATGGAAAGTGTGGATTAAAGAACTTTGAAGGTAAAATCTAGAATGTAAGGGGTATTACACTCATCATTCTTTAAAACTTTAGTTCTGCTATTAATTTCTTTCAGAGCACTACATTAGTGATGCAGCCACCATTCTTTAAAATATTACAATAAACATTAGTTTTTTCTTATTAGCTTTACCGCAATAACAAACGTCGATTATTTAAATGTTAATTTTCTGAATGAAAACAAATTCTCCACATGTAAAGTGTGGATTAAAGAACTTTGTTGGTACAATTTAGAATGTAAGGGGTATTGCACTCATTATTCTTTAAAACCTTAGTTCTGCTATTAACTTCTTTTAAAGCACAATATTAGTGCTGAAGCCACATTTCTTTAAACTTTACCATAGCCATTGGTTTCTTCTTAAGTCCCATATTAGCTTTACCGCAATAACAAACATCGATTATTTAAATGTTTATTTTCTGAATGAAAACAAATTTTCCACATAGAAATTGTAGGTTAAAGAACTTTGTAGGTACAATTTAAATTTTAATTGGTATTGCACTCATCATTCTCTAAAACTTTAGCTCTGCTGTTAACTTCTTTCAGAGCACTACATCAGTGCTGCAGCCACCATTCTTTAAAATATTCCAATAACGATTAGTTTCTTCTTATTAGCTTTACCGCAATAACAAATGTCGATGGTTTAAATGTGAATTTTCTCAATGAAAACAAATTTTCCACATGTAAAGTGTGGATTAAAGAACTTTGAAGGTAAAATTTAGAATGTAAAGGGGTATTACACTCATCATTCTTTAAAACTTTAGTTCTGCTATTAACTTCTTTCAGATCACTACATTAGTGCTGCAGCAACCATTCTTTGAAACATTACCATAGCCATTAGTTTCCTCTTAAGTCTTATATTTGCTTGATCGGATTAACAAACAACGAATAATTAAATGTTTATTTTCTGAATGAAAACAAATTTTCCACATAGAAACTATGGATTAAAGACCTTTGTAGGTACAATTTAAAATTTAATTGGTATTGCACTCATCATTCTCTAAAACTTTAGCTCTGCTGTTAACTTCTTTCAGAGCACTACATCAGTGCTGCAGCTACCATTCTTTAAAATATTACAATAACCATTAGTTTCTTCTTATTAGCATTACCGCAATAACAAACATCGATTATTTAAATGTTTATTTTCTGAAGGAAAACAAATTTCCACATGGAAAGTGTAGATTAAAAAACTTTATGGGAACAATTTAGAATGAAAGGGGTATTGCACTCATCATTCTTTAAAACTTTAGTTCTGCTATTAACTTCTTTCAGAGCACTACATCATTGCTGCAGCCACCATTCTTTGAAGCATTACCATAACCATTAGTTTCATCTTAAGTCCCATGTTAGCTTTACCGCAATAACAAACATCGATTATTTAAATGTTTATTTTCTGAAGGAAAACAAATTTTCCACATAGACCGCAATACCACATAGACCGCATATACCGCAATAACAAACATCGATTATTTAAATGTTTATTTTCTGAAAGAAAACAAATTTTCAACATGGAAAGTGTAGATTAAAGAACTTTGTGGGTATAATTTAGAATGTAAGGGGTATTACACGTTGTAAAACTGGCACCATTTCATACCTCAGAAGCACATTGTGACAGAGTTTACCACAACAGGATGTCATTTTGCTTTTAGGGTCAATCACCAGCGAACATTTAATGCCAACATTCATTCTAAATCAGTTGCTAGAATTTAAGAGGATGGCATTCCCCCCCCCCCGGGCCTCCCTTCAAGAAGAGAACTCTGCTTTCTGCTTGTTGCCCAAATTTTGGCAAGAAATACACCCAGAACTGTGATAGTAGCCCTAGTCTCCATCTCCTCGTTTTATCTGCTTCACACAAAATGAAAGGGAGTATGCAGTACAATGATCACCTAATTATTTTGTTATATCGAGGAAATTCAGTAAAAAATGTTCGTGCTCCATTGCCACGCTATCATTCAATTTTTGCCTCTTCGAGTTTAGTCTGCATCCATCACTGTTCTGGATGTTTCTGGTTGAATTTGAAAGGAGCCTAGTATTGAAACTAAAATTGATTGATAACAATCTTTTGCTGGACGTTGCGAAATAAGCTACAAATAGTCATTCTTAAGTCAGTTCTTCATTTCGATCGTCGCTGCTAGCTATAGCATCAGCTGATTCAATTTCTGCTTTCCACCGTTGTGATTGTCACGTGATCACTTCGCCTCGTTTCCAGGAGCCATTCATGACCCTCCTGCGCACGCATTAAAAACATTTTTGGTCTTTGCTGAAAAAGCATACGTTATTCATTTAATAATCTGATTTGATAACACAGAGTAAGAAGGAATTTTGTTTCGGGCGTGGTGATCAAATTTATGTGTGATTTTAAGCTGTGTGTACTTCCTTTTGGAGACTCAGTAGTTGCCAAGTTAAAAATGAAAAGATGAATTTGCCTAAAATTATATTGTCTTCATAGCAGTTGAGAAAATTTTTGGGGTTGGTTGATGGTAAACGTTTTGCACCATGGTCAGAGATTTCTTTCAAATATTCTTTTTTTTATAGTTGAGGCAAGTCAATGAAATTTTGAAATGACCCAAAAATATATCAAATTGGAGAAGTTTTAGCTTAAAAATAGATAATAGTGCAGATCTTGCACAAATTAACATCACAAGAATCCCTAAGAACTTTCGAAAAATTTGCAGCCTATTCAACACGTCCATTTCTCAAGGTCGATTCCCAGGAAACTGGAAGATTGCAAGGGTTTCCCCTATCTACACAGATGGCTCTACCGAAGATAAATCTAACTATAGTCCTATTTCTGTGCTTCCTGTATTTTCACTATTATTTGAAAAGGTAGTCTTTGATCAGTTATTTAATCATTTTGCTAAGAATGAATTTTTCTACTCATACCAGTCGGGTTTCAGGCTTTTTCACTCTTTATTGACATGCTTAGTAAAGTGTGCCAATGATTGGTATCTAAATTTCGACAAAGGGCTTTCTACTGGAGTCACTTTTATCGACTTAAAGAATGCCTTTGAAACTGTCGACCACGATAATCTCGTCGCTAAGCTGCGTTTTTATGGAGTGCAGCTTGACTGGTTCATATCATACCTAAGTAATAGGAAGCAATGCTGTGAGGTAAATGGCAACATATCTGAAATACAAGACATCAAATTTGCAGTGCCTAAGGGCTCCTGCCTTGGTCCACTCCTATTTTTTATCTATATAAATGACTTGCCGTTTGCCTTACAAATAACTAAGGTCACAATGTATGCAGATCTATCTCCGACCTAAGCAAGATAAGGCTCAAATCCTTACTGGTTGCCAGAGTATGCAGAAATCATCTAATTTCATGCTTGTCAGCCAATGAGATCACCGCTTTCTAGCCCCTGGAGACAAAATCGGTCGTTTGAGGTAAATTTTATAGTACCCTCACTAAAACTGAAATGGATGCTAAAATACTTCAGTTATTTCCAATTTGTTTTGATAAATCAGTTGTGGGGATGTCCGTCCAGAGTTGTTTACATGTTTAGGCACATAGCTTGTTTCGGGCCGGAGCTTCGTTCATTTTCCGGTCGAAGAATATTGACGTTCGTTGAAGTATCTATAGAAATCGCTACAAATGAGATGTACTGATAAGAATTCGCCTTTCTCATTATTCGTCGAGCACGCAATGCATTGTGGGAGATGTAGTATACGACGACACGTGCGTTATCAAAACAAACAGCGTTCGTATGGAGAGATATCTGGAGATATGGAAAAACAAACGAATTCCGATGAAACATCTCCCGTATTTTCTACTGAACCCTACCCTAGTTTTTAAAAAACTCTTGCACGGGTACCGGGATCATTTAAAGTCAAGAAAAGCCTCTTGAAAGCGTGGAAAATGAGGGTAAAGAGAATGAATCTGCAGTGGCAAACCAAGCCATTTGGCCAGAAATCACGGAAACCTCGTTGTGCGAAGACAAGGGATGGACTATAGATTTATCGAAAATGCCAAAGTTTACAGAAGACAGTTTGAGCAAAAAGTTAATCGAAGATTCTGAAACGATGCCAGACAAGGTAGCCCCATAAGCGTACCGAAACAAGATGCAGGGTTACAAACTTTGGAAAGAGGGCTATGTTTCACGGGTCAGATTTAAACCTGGTGTAACGGCGGGCCTCATCACGTTGTGCCTGGCAAAGGCAAGTGTGTCTGCGTCGATGAAGAGCATAAAATACACTGTGTACTGTCACATGAATCAGGATACAGCAGAGGTTGTGTCTGCTAAGTGCAGTTGTAAGGCCGGACAAGGTGGATGTTACAAACATGTTGCAGCCCTGCTATACACACTACTGGACTTTTTGAATCTCGACCTTTCGTATGTTCCAGAGGATGTAACATGTACGCAGGTCCTGCAAAAGTGGAGTATGCCAGGAAAAAAATTGACAGGATATGTAGCTGTAAAGTTCACTGACCTTGAATTTGAGAAAACTGATTATGCAAAGGAGAAATCTGTGAAAAGGAAAAGACCAGTTTTAACTGGTAACAGGGATGATTATTGTGCAACTCCACCCTTTGGAAGAGAAGTCACTGTAGAAGACATAAGAAAATTATCAGAAGCATTTGAAGCAGCTGGAAGGGCCACATTATTTGTAGCCTCCTTGAAAGGGAATGATTATTCACCCTGCACAATGTTTGAGACATCCTGCACAAGGAACAATGATGGCGAGGACAGCAACTCTGCAAGGGAAAGTCGCAGCACCACTAGAGTAGATGTTTTTGACATTATGTCAGCCCAAATTGAAATTGCTGGTCTTGGTATTGAGACAACAGAGAAGATTAAACAAACTGTTGGGGTTACAGTTGATATGGTTTTAGTAGAAGTGCTCTCGCTTATTCACAACTATCTTTCGAACAGAAGACAAAGGGTCAAAATTAATGGTTCCTTTAGCACGAGGAAAGAAACTAACTTAGGTGTGCCACAAGGCTCGGTGCTAGGGCCCTTGTTATTTAACGTATATACTAACGATTTATTTCTTTTGATGAACGGAACCGAAATATGCAACTATGCAGATGATACTACCTTATACTCATGCGATTATGAGGTAAGAAATGTGATAACAAGACTAGAGCAAGATGCAAACCGACTAACAGCATGGTTTCCAGAAAACTATATGAAATTAAATGAAGATAAATGTCACTTCATTCTTTTTGGGGTTAGCAAAGAAAAAGTTAATATACACGTTGGAGAAGCCCAGATAGAAGAAAGTGACGAAGAGAAGTTACTGGGCATTAGTCTTGATAAGAAATTAAGTTTTAAAAAGCATGTCCAAACGCTATGTAAAAAAGCTAGTCAGAAGCTTCATGCTCTTACTCGCATTTCAATCTTCATGGAGTCCGAGAAACTAAAACTGTTGATGAAAACATTCATTATGTCCAAGTTTAGCTATTGCTCGCTGATTTGGATGTTTCACGATAGAAATTTGAATAATAAGATAAACAGGATACATGAAAGGGCCCTAAGAATCGCATACAAGGACAATGTTTCTAGCTTTGAAAAATTGTTAGAAATGGATAATTCGGTAACCGTTCTTCAGAGGAACCTGCAGTTGCTCATGGTAGAGATCTACAAAACAAAATATGATCTAAATCCCAGCTTTATGAAGCAAATATTTGAAGAAAAAGAAATGCCTTACAACCTAAGGTGTTCTGATAAACTACAACTACCAAAGGCCAAAACAATTTGCCTTGGAATCGATACAGTCAGATTTATGGGGAAAAAAGTATGGGAGACACTACCACCAGAACTGAAAAATTCAGATTCCCTTCAGATTTTCAAAAGGCTTATCAAAGCCCATCAATGCCAAGCCTGCAACTGCAGATTATGTAACATATTTTATCCCAATTTAGGTTTTTTATTGTAAATTATATCTTCACTTGTAATATTATATGTATTTCTCGTGATTAGTTGGCCTTAATTAGCAATTGTAGCTATATTTTTTAGCCAACTTTAAATGAAAGAATTAATAATAATAATGATCAGTGTTGCATTATTGAGGCAGAAACAAGGGGGCAAAGCAGCAGCCAAATTTGGTTCTTGAGGTCAAAAGGAAGCACTGCCTCCATGTTTGGAAGGGTGTTGAATCGAGGAGAAAAAATCTTTCTAAAGTCAATCATTGACACACTTAGAAAAACAAGGGATGGCAAGAAAGGATATGCTGCTTCCCTTGAATGGGGAACTGAGAAGGAAAAAGTTGCACTGGATATCTATCAGAAGAAGCATTGCCAAAATGATCTTCAGGCAATGTAAAGTGGTCTCGTCATTAATTCGCAATGGCCCTGGCTTGGTGCTAGCCCAGATGGATTATTAGTAACAGAGGGAAGAGCTGTTGGTGGAATTGAAATTAAAGGCCCATTCTCCAAGAAAGATGAAACTGTGATTGATGCATGCAAAGACAAGAGGTTTTTTATGGAGATGAGTGCTACAGGACCAACACTGAAGGAATCACATGCATACTTTTACCAGTGTCAGGGTGTGATGAACAGAGTGGGATTGGACTGGCTGGATTTTGTGGTGCACACAGAGAAGGATTTGCATGTTCAGAGACATTCTTGCAAGAAACAATTTTGGAATGAAACAATGCTTCCAAAACTGACCAAATTTTATAAAGACTTTCTTTTAGACTTGTTGTAAAAATTATGATACCAACACAGCTTTTTAGAACTTTATTGAAGAAGTGGCACATCATGTTTCAAAAGAAGTGTTCTTTTTAAGGTATATCTCACAACCACCCCTGGCAAAGGTTTATTACAGGTACAATAAAGGTCCTTGCACACATTAACATGGTTTACCTGCCTAACACTTCTTGATAATATTATGGCTCAATGATTCTTATCAGGCTTTGAACAAATTTTCGAAAGTTCTTAATGAGTCTTGTGATGTTAATTTGTGCAAGATCTGCACTATTTATTTTTAAGCTAAAACTTCTCCAATTTGATATATTTTTGGGTCATTTCAAAATTTCATTGACTTGCCTCAACTATAGAAAAAGAATATTTGAAAGAAATCTCTGACCATGGTGCAAAACGTTTACCATCAACCAACCCCACAAATTGTCTCAACTACTATGAAGACAATATAATTTTAGGCAAATTCATCTTTTCATTTTTAACTTGGCAACTACTGAGTCTCCAAAGGAAGTGCACACAGCTTAAAATCACACATAAATTTGATCATCATGCCTGAAGCAAAATTTCTTCTTACTCTGTGTTATCAAATCAGATTATTGAATGAACAATGTATGCTTTTTTCTATTGATGAAAAGGAAAGAATTGCCTTAAAAACCATAAATGCACACAAAGAAGATTGATTTTGTATAAAGTTTTGCGGATTTTTCAAATGTCTTTACCGGGTGTCCCAAAAAAACGCAACAGATTTGAAAAATTCTACTACAAACTGTTTCATACTCATTATTAAACAATCAGTTTTCTTCAAATCTGCAATAATTAGATTAAATTTCGATATATTTTTCAATATTTTTGGTGACTTGGTTGTAGAGTTAAGAATCAGCAAACTTCAAAATTGCCCCCAGGTCAAAACCAGAGCTGCTGCATTAACAGTGATGATTCATAATGTCAAATTGTAAAACGTGGCAATCCCTGCAATTGCAAAGAATTGCTGACAAACGCGCAAACACATGATTTAATTGAACATTGAACAGACACTGTCATAAAGATTTCAGTCAAAACACTGCCATGCTTCTTAAAGGAATTGAGCCAAGGGGGGGGGGGGTTACTCTGGTATATTCAGGATAGGGATGCCCATGTTACTTTTTTGGGTCTAAAATTTAGGCAAGGATTATTTTTTTGGGTCAATGATTTGTACAGTTATTTTTTTGGGTTCAAGAAATTCTGGCTTACTTTTTTGGGTCTCAAATATGAGAAAAAGTAAAAAATTAGGGAAAATATAATTTACAAACAGAATTAGAGCCAAATAACAGTACTAAAATAAAACAACATAAATATCCAAACACATTATGAGAAATCTAATCAGTTAGGGCACTTTTATGCAAATTTAAGATACTGACGTCATAACTGTTGGGTATATGTAAGGTCAGAACATTATTTTTTTGGGTCTATTAACATGCTAGAAATTACTTTTTTGGGTTGATGCGTTGTACACCAGCCTGAGCACCCCTATCCTAAATATGCCTGAGCACCCCCCCCTGGGGAATTGAGTCCATATAAATAGCTGAGCGTTAACGTTATGCTGACAAACTACTGACGGCCCTTTGTTATCGCATAATTGTGCTAAAGTCATTAGTAGTGGAGACCAAAGGCTTCTTAATCCTTGCATTATCCTCAGGAATTTCTTTGGTTTCATTTCAATAGAGATTAAATCACAACTTTTGTTTTATGATTGAAAAGAAGCTGATATTGGTCACGAACGCGCTATTTATGGGGACTCAGTGCCTTTAAGTGTAAATGATGGTTGCTTGCTTTTTCTAAATGACTAGGCCATTATTAGATTTATACTTTCAATTATCAATGAACACTGAAAGCCCCCTCAAGAATGGATAACTCATGAATCTGTAAATGGTCCCTTTGTTGCAGTTTCTTAAAGAAGTTGTGTGCTTGTAATCATGTAAAGTTTCAGATATGGCCATTCTTTTAACTTTACAGTATACTTTGCACTAATGCTGATAGCTCTGGTTTTGCCCTAACGGCAAGTTTGAAGTTTGTTGATTTTTAACTCTTCAATCAAGTCACCAAAAATTCTGAAAAATATATCAATATTTAATCTAATCATTGCAGATTTAGATAAAAATAATCATTTGATTATTAATTTGAAACAGATTCCGTCAGAATTTTTTTTAATCTGTTGCGTTTTTTTGGGACACCCGGTACAAGTGCATCCTGGGACAACTGGTCCAGTCTATGAATGACTACTTATTCATTAGCAATTAGTGTAAGTAACAAATTGGTAAGATAAGCACTAACAATCCATATTCTATTCAAGTCTGCAGCCATTGTGATAGGGAATATTGTTCTCAAAATCCTAAATGTCTTTATGCTACGAATAGCTCGCTCAACATGCACTCTAACTGAAGTAATGCACCTTGTCTCAGTTTCTTCTTGCAGTGTCACTCAGGGATGCTTTATCATCTAGAAATGGAGGAATGTTCAAGTATGTGTTTGGTGGGAGATCATCTTCAATTGTGAAGCCTTTATTTGCCATTTAAATTAGAAGACCATGAGATATAGACACGTGTTGGGCCAAAGTTGTATTTATTGCTAAAGACAACTTACAGAATACTCCCATAAGACTAATACTACTACTAACATTAAAATACAACAATTGCAAACAATTAATCTAAAACAACAATAAGATACCTAAATAGTGTATATTGAATTTGAATGAATATGAAATATTCCCCCAAATCCAAAGGATAATGTGGAATGGTTGTTGTGGATGTGGGTTGTGGCATAAAGTGTATATTGGTTTGTTTAGGTTGAAACCTTACCTAGCCTGGCCCTGAAGTACAGAGGGATAGGTGCTTGCAAATGGAGAATTATACGATTATATGTACCACTGAAGCATAGCCGTTAGCTGGAAGGTAGACCCAGAGTTGGGGTGTGTGCGCCCCCCCCATATGCTGTTGAATGCTGTTGCAGGATATAAACCTGTTTAGGGGTAGCCAGGAGCAACATAGGGTCTGAGTTGGTGAATTGGTGACTTAACGCCAGTTGAAGCTGCGAGGCTCCTAGAACCAAGAAGCCCAGGTCGAAAACAAGGGTGTCACGACATACTCCCAATGATACGAAGGCATGAAGGAGGAGCTAGCCTAGATGGTTTGGAACAAAATTACAGCAGCATGGGATGAAGGACCATGAGCCGGTGTATATGTTTGCGAGGGTGACAATTGAACCTATGTGAAGCAACATGGTTTGTACCACTTACTACGGAATGCTTGTACCGGACCAAAGCTGTGCAACACATGAAGGCGTGGCTTAGTGCCAACAAGATGAATCGTATTCAGATGCATGCAGAGAAACTATACCAAAGAGCTGTTTCTCTAAGGCCTGTTGTTGTAGGCGGTGTTGAACAAGCTTATGGCTGGAATAAGCATATACGAAAAAATGTATGGAAGCAGTTGCGAAAACATACACAGAATGCTTGTGTGAGAGCCGTTGCAAAAACATAAACGGATTGCATGTACCAGACCAAAGCAGTGCAGCACATGAAGGTGTGGCTTGAAGCGCCAACAAGAAGAATCAAAATGCAGATGCAGGAAGAGAAACTGTACCCAAGGACTGTTTCCCTATAGGCCTGTTTGTGTTAGCTGTGTTGAATATAAACCCGACTGATGCACAAGCTTTGGGCTGGAACATAGTTGCTGTGACATGGGATGAAGGACCATCAGCCTGTGTTAATGTTAGCGAGGGTGACCATTAAAAAGCTATGTGAAAGCAAAATGGTTTTGTGCGGGGGACCGTGACAGTGGCGTCGTGGGAGCATGATTTTAGGGGGGGCCAAGGGTCAGAATTTTCCGACAAAGACACATTTTTCCGACAAAAATGAAGCAGGAATATAACGTATAAAAAGTGGCAAAATGTCGCAGAACTTTAGTCATATAAAAGTTCCATGATAGCGAAGAATTTTTCAAAGGGACACAGCAGTCCTGTTAAGAGGCGATTCTTGTTGGAGGTGAGGCTGTTGTCGAGACGTGATTGATGTTGGGGGTGATGCTGAAGCTAGATGCGCAAGGAGGGAGGAAAACTGGGGGTCCGGGGGCTTGCCCCCGGGAAAATTTTCTGTGACCACGCCCTTTAGATCGTTGCAAAACGCCCCTATTTTGAAGAATCTACTGTTTGTTTTTCATGGGAAATTTCGAAAAAAGGACCTCAAAAGCGCTGAAAAATAGATCGTTTTCAAATTTTAGATAACAACGTGATAGCTTGATATAAATCTTCATTCCTATAAGCATCCGTTTACAGAAACTGACAGTAGTTCCATCTTAGTACTCGGAGTTCAAATTGATAGCAAACTTTCCTTCGATAATCATGTTTCCAAATTGTGCCAAAAGGCTAGCAATAAACTTTATGCACTTGCTCGCATATCCCCATACATGGATCAGAGCAAACTAAGAACACTCATGAGGGCATTTATTACCAGTCAGTTTCAATATTGTCCTTTAATCTGGATGTTTCACAGCAGGCAGCTTAACAAAAAAATTAACAAAATACAGGAAAGGGCTTTGAGAATTACTTATAAGGATGCCGAATCTACTTATAGTGAGCTATTAGAGAAGGACTGTGCCGTTACTATTCATACAAAGAACTTGCAGCTACTTATGACTGAAATGTACAAAACTAGAAATGACCTGAACCCTTCATTCATGCAGGAAATTTTCTGTGAAAATGAAAGTCATTACAATCTGCGCAACAATAACGAATTCTTTCAACCTAGGGTGAGATCTGTCAACAACAGGACAGAAAGCATCCGTTTCAAAGGTCCGCAGCTGTGGCAAATGTTACCACCAACGATACGTAGTTCAGAATCCCTTTGTCAGTTTAAAACAAAAATAAAAAGTTGGAACGGAGAAAATTGTCCATGCAAATTATGCCGCGTTTTTATTCCGAATTTGGGCTTTTTATGATGAATATTATTAGATATCTACTTTTACTTTTACACTGTATACTTTTAATGATTTGTAAATATTTTATCCACTATTTTTCTTATGTAATATTTGTATTTTAATGTTTTAAAGTTGGAATAAATTAGCTAATTACTTTTAGCTATCTTTTGTCATTTATAATCCAACAATAAAGAAATTGATAATAAATAATAATAATTAGTAATCATTTCCATCTTCCTCAACAATATTCACTTGTGCAAATTCTGACGAGCAACTCATTGAAAGCTTAATGCACAAACCATAAATGCATGACATTTTGTAAGTATGAAGCGTGCAAAATGAATTGTAAATTTATCGTTTTTAACCACCAAAATGAAGGTAAAACGACCGATTTTTCGGGGAAAACTCCAGGAATGTTTTGACCGAAAGCATTTGTCTGAAATTTCTTCGTCCGAAAATTTTGCGCCTATTGTGTCTATTTTTCCAATAGAAAACACACTTTTCTATCGATTGAAAAAGGAATTTTTTGCAGAAAAACGAACGAAGGACCTAGTTTTTTGCCGAAAGACCTACTTTTTCATCAAAAACTACGTTTTCGCGACCGAAAAAGCGATATTTCATGTACACATTTCGATTACCATAAAGTAGCTATGTAAAGAAAATAGGTTAATTCAATTTTTTTCGATTTTCCGACAAGAGTGGAAAACTGACGAATTTTCCGACAACATTTTCACAGGGGGGGCCATGGCCCCCCCTGGCCCCCCCGGCCACGACGCCACTGGACCGTGAACCGTAGCGAAAACATATACTGACTGCTTGTACCAGACCAAAGCTGTGCAGCACATGAAGGTGTGCTTGAAGCGCCAACAAGATGAATTGAAATGCAGATGCAGGCAGAGAAACTGTATTAAGGGCTGTTTCTCTATAGGCCTTTTGTTTTAGGCTGTTTTGAACAATAACCTACTGATGCGCAAGCTTTGGGATGGAACAAAATTACTGCGACATGGGATAAAGGACCATGAGCCTGTGGATGGTTTGTGAGGGTGGCCATTAAACCTATGCGAAAGCAACATGGTTTTGTGCGGGGTACCATGAACCGTTGCGAAAACATATACGAACTGCTTGTACCAGACCAAAGCTGTGCAGCCCATGAAGGTGTGCTTGAAGCACCAACAAGATGAATTGAAATGCAGATGCAGGCAGAGAAACTGTAGTTAGGGCTGTTTCTCTATAGGCCTGTTGTTTGAGGCTGTTTTGAACAATACCTACTGATGTGCAAGCTTTGGGCTGAAACAAAATTACTGCGACATGGGATGAAGGACCATGAGCCTGTGTGAATGGTTTGTGAGGGTGACCATTAAACCTATGCAAAAGCGACATGGTTTTGTGCGGGGGACCATGAACCGTTGCGGAAATTTATGAAATGCTGCCCCAGACCAAAGCTGTGCAGCACAGGAAGGTGTGGCTTGAGCGCCAACCAGATGATTCAAAATGAAGCTGTATAGCTAACCTGTAGTTCAAGGCTGCACGAAAAACCTACTGATGAGCAAGCTTTGGGCTGGAGCAAAATGAAACTTAACTACCTATAATTATATAAACACAAATAGAACACACAAATACCCATGTTAAAACGAGCAATCAAGACTTTATGAGCTACTTGAAGGCTGGTAATAACTTACGTTTGAAAGTACACTAAAGGCACAAAATATATATCTGGAATATGAAGTGAGACCATATTGAGTAGGAGGTGGTACTGCTATCTAGGGAGGAACCAGTCTATACCCCAGCCAGAAAACCATATGATGAAAACAAAAAGCCTAAAAATACAAGGAGCCATCGTTGGCTTCCTGAAGCCCGGTTAATAGGGCCAGTTGAAAGCACGAGGCAGCGTAGGCTCACCTTGGAGACAACGTCTCACTTCATATTATGCAAAGTAAGGCGTGGCAATCAACAAATAAAATGTTCAGAGATGAACTAAAGTTATTTGACAAAAGAAGCTAAGGTGAACAAACTTTGATTGAAGAGCGTTTTCGTGCCATCAGAGCCAACAATTGCAAAGTGGAATCACTCCATCTTGTGAGCATTGGAAAAGCATCGTTCTAGCGAGAAGCAGCCATCAAGCAGGACTGTCCAGAGCAGAGCAAAGGGAAACAAGTTGCGGAAGAAGTGCACGGACGACAAAAATTTTTGAGGATGAAATAGCAAATCAGCAAGGGCACTGAAAAACCCAAAGCCAGCAGTTGTTGGAATTCTCTATGCACATATGCAAAGCGATGAATGGCCAGCGTCTTGTTCCCGGCAAATATCAAGCCAGAGTGATGTCGGAGTTGAGCTGAAGCTCGGATGAAATGATCCTTCGATTTAGGCCATATGATGATGGTGAAAAAACACGATTTGTTATGATGCCAGCGGCCAGGTCGAAAACTCGGACTTCTCGGACATCTCGGACCAGATCGTCCGAGTTTTCTAAGTCCGAGTTTTCGAATTAGCCCTAGTTCAAACTCGAAAACACAGACTTCTCGGACGAAATGGTCCGACTTTTCCTTTCTCCAACTTATCGAATTTCTCCTATGCTCTAGAACAAAACTCGGACATGTCGGAACTCGAAAACACGGACTTCTCGGACGAAATGTCCTGACTTTCTGGGTATCAAAAGCAGGAAATTTTGCAAGAGCAGGCTGTCACAAACATGTGAAAAGGGAATATTTTGTTGGATCTGATTATGTAGATCATAAGGGAATCTTTTTAGAAATTGTTATGTTCTAGAGCAGATAAGAAAGCGTTTATTCGTGGGCACAACCCGGTACGAATCCAAGTTCGAATACAACGTCAAATGCCCCCCGGGGGGCTGATAGTTAATTTGTAAAATTTTGTGACACTATTGCCTCAGACAGTTTCTGAATGAGTTTCTTTAATTCTCAAATTTTGGGACACTATGTATTGCTTCCAACAGTTTCTGAATGAGTTTCTTTTAGTTCTAATTCCGCAATCGTAGGGTTAATTTTTGTTTTGTTAGAAGGGCTCCCAAATCTATGAGTGACCTGGGAAAATTAATGCTGCAAATTTCAAAAATACCTTGTCTTTTTTAATTCACAGAAGGGTACTGTAGTTTCATAACAGGGTGAAATATTGGTAATATTGCATGGCAAGATGAAATATTTATAATACATATATTCTATAAATTCACATTCAATTGCTGTTGTTTTTTCGTCGTATTGCCGTATTTCTGCCTTCGAATTTATTCATTCGTTTCCCCGAAAGCATCTTCGGATTCGACACGCTGGTACATTCATTTTTTTTATATGAGAAACCGCTTATCAGAAACGGTAGGCTCAATTTTTCGAAAGTCAAGGAACGACCCTACCTAATTGAAAAAGCGAAGAAACTTTTGTAATTTACAATTTTTATTTTCCTTTCGCACTCAAAAATGTTTGACAGTGTACAGTTATAGCAACTGTTTGGAAATTATTTTGATTGCGAATTGTGTTATTTACCTGTTTTGAGATCTTACCATTACCAAGTAATTCGGGAGCCCTTTGACCCTATTTTAACCGTGTAAAAAATTTTCAGAAAATTGGTATAAGGTCAGGTGTACTTTTTCGGAAAATTGGTATAAGGAACGGGCATGTTTTTGAAGCTTCGATGGCACGTCCTCGACCAAATCCTGGTCAAGTACACCCCCCCCCCACCATGCAAGATGCAATACACGAATATTCTCGTAAGAAATTAAGAATTGTGGCCAAGTTTCTCAACGCTTTCAGATTTCCTCCATGAACAGTTAAAGACTTGATTTTTCAAGCCGTTGCAATGTTTAGATATTACTCAAATTTCTTCCGAGTAATATGATGAAGGAAACAAGTCAGAATGAAGCAAAAATCCTTTTTTAATTTGTTGACGATCTGAATGTTGAGTTTCTCATAAGCAGTTTCTTATGAAGAAATTACGTGTAAATAACGGGGCAGACTCTACATTGCCCGATTGCCACTGGATTCAAAATCAGGGCCTTCTTTAACATACCAGCTAGCTAGGCAATTGGTCCCTTGTTTGTATCTAATGTTTTTCCTGTGGAAAATGTAGAAAATGAAATTCAATAAATTGGGAAAAAAGCGGACCATTTCGTCTGATTTCGTCCGAGAAGTCCGTGTTTTCGAGTTCCGACATGTCCGAGTTTTCTTCTAGAGCATAGGAGAAATTCGATAAGTTGGAGAAGGGAAAAGTCGGACCATTTCGTCCGAGAAGTCCGTGTTTTCGAGTTTGAAGTAGGGCTAATTCGAAAACTCGGACTTAGGAAACTCGGACAATTTGGTCCGAGATGTCCGAGAAGTCCGAGAAGTCCGAGTTTTCGACCTGGCCGATGCCAGCCCTGTTAGTTGTTGTTGTTGAGAAACCAAGATAGTGCAGTGCAGACAAACGTTATTGCTAACTAGGCCCGCTCGGCGCGGCTTCGCCGCGCCTCCGCGTTCCTTTTAGCTTCGCTGTAGTTCGTCTAAGTGGCAGTACTTAAGTAGAAAATATATCTTCGTTAGTTCATTCAATCTCAGTACTTAAGTGGAAATTCAAGGAAATGTGCATCAGTGCATTTTGGGATTGGCTTCTTCCGTGGAAGTTTGGAAATAGATGAATCTGCTGAAAAGTTAGTTGCCGTCGTTGTTGTGGGTGCCTCGGTTGCTTCAGTTGTTTCAGTTGAGTTAATCTAGCGGCGTTTCTTGCCTTATGGACTTAGCTGCCTTGCCATAGCGCTTTTAGTTGCATTAGTTGCCTAACGGGTCTCAGTTGGTTTAGTGGCCTTACTTACGTTAGTGGCTTCTTGTTTTAGTTTTTGAGTAGATTTAGCTGCGTTTCTTGGCTTAGTGGATTTGGTTGCGTCAGTACCTTTCGTGCCCTTAGTTGCCTTATTGGCCTTGGTAGCTTTAGTGGGCTTTCTTACGTTAGTTGGCGTCATGTTTTAGTTGCTGAGTAGATCTAGTTGCGTTCGTTGCCTTATTGGAGTTGGTTATAGCTTGATGCTATTTCATGTTATTTCATCTTTTTTACCGATGGTTGCCCCTCAGTTATAAAAACTGATGTACAGGGGGCCGTGGTAAAACTTAAAATAAGTAATAATTTACAATATATCCAATAATTGTTAATCTAACGAAACTAAATTACAATTTGTCATTAGATGATTCATTTTTGCACCTATTTCTTGAATGCTATCAGGGTTGAAGAATTTCTAACTTCAGCGCCTTTGGTGGTGTCAGTTGCCTTCAGGCCCGATACCATCCTTGATTCTTAGGGGGGCAAAAAACAAAAATTTTCCGACACTAAAATCAACAACAACAACAGCAACAACTCCAGTTTTAGGAACATACGTTACAATCATGCAGGAAGGGACTGATGTGCTCCTTTAATGACAATATTTTGGAATCATTTTGCAGTTTTAAAGTTGGAGCCTTCAAAATTAGTGAATATGAAGGGCAAAATGCTGTAGATTCAAAATTCATGTCAGAATTTATCCTCGAAAGTCAATAAATTCATATTCTATGCATCATTTCCCTAGTAAAATGTTCTAAATGTGGGCCTGTAGCCACATAAGATATCCGACAGGTGGAGTAAAATTTCCGACAAATAGCCTTCTGGGGGGGGGGGGCGCTCCGCCCCTCCAGCCCCCCACTGGCTTCGGCCCTGGTTGCCTTATTGGCCTTAGTTGCTTCAGTGGACTTACTTATGTTAGTTGTTGTCTTGTTTCAGTTGTGGAATTGGTTTTGTGTTGTTTCTTCCCTTAGTGGACTTGTTTGCCTCTAGTTGTGTTAGTTGCTGTATTGGCCTTGCTTTGATGGCGTTACATACGTTCAATGATATAGAAGTTCCTTCGGTTATATTATAGTATACGTTACGTAGGATGATTACTGTGGTTGCTTTACTTGCTGTAATTGCTTTACTTGCCCCAAGTAATTTAATTAAAAAGTTATGGGGAGAATTAGTTGGGTATTGCCCCAGTAGCCTTTGTTGCGTCAGCTGCCTTAGGTAACCCTAATCCACATGGGCTGGCTTTTTTGAGCTACCATTTATGGGGGGGGGGGTCTTTCTACCCTTCGGTGAAAACTGCCTTAGACTCACCAAAATTCAATACAACTTGGTTCAGTTATAGAGCAAGTAGTTTGTAGCATGTAGTGAAGTGTGGGTATGGCTGCCATGTCTTATGAGGTGACAGTGACATCATGAAGTTGAAAATCAGTAAAAATTAGGCTTTCAAAGTTAAATTTGTGTTTAAAGACGATGTTGCATGACTCAATTTATCAACATAGCTGGTGAAAAAATATCATTTTATCGAAGGTGACGATTTTGGGGTGATATTTTGAGAGAAATCGGCCAATTCTGATGACGTAATTTGTGCGATTGCTTTTTTCAATGTAAAAATAGACAAAAAGAGGCTGCAAAATGGTGGTAACCTATTACAAATGCATCCATGGAGTTCATTGAATGGGAAACGTTGGAGAAAATTCAAAAAATGTACTCATTAGGCGAAAATGGCAGCCAAAATGACATCATGATAAAAGATGCTGACATCAGCAAATTCCAGAAATTCTGGCATAAAATGAACGCTCTGCATTATGTGATGCTTCATAATTCAATCAAATCTTTCCATTGAAATCATGGAAAACAATGATTTTGCTGCTACCTGCTTCCAAACATGGGCATGTCACGTGACTTGTGAGCTCTATTGTTTAAAAATTTTTCCGTCAAATTGTAGCTAATCAATAATTGGCAAAAGTCAGGGAGGTCGGGGTGACATAGCTGATTTCCTTTAACAACGTGGGAAGTAAAACCTCGAAGGAGGTGGAGAAGCCCGGCTCACATATGGATGAGGGTGAAGAAAATTGGCTTACTTGCCTTCTCAATTCCTTTAGTGTATCATTTACGTTGTTCTTAGTTAGTTAGTTTTCTACGTTGTTGCATTAGCATTTGCTGCGTTAGCTATCATAGCTGGTGCCGCCGTCTTACTTTGTAACGTTAGTTTCGTTTTGTAGTTGTCATTTGACAGGTCAGTAAATCTTGAATCTCCCTATGCAAGATAGCTATTGAAACAATCATCAGGGAAATAAGCTGCATGTCATCAGGGGTGAATTTAGGGGAAGTTGGCAAGGCGCCAAGTGACGTCACAGAACTTGGCACGGTGCCAAGTCACATGCTCAAAACCTGGCATTGTGCCAAGTCATGTGACCTACATTGGCAACTTGCCAAGTAAGTCACGTGACATGGGGGCTAGGCACGTGACTGCCCCCAACAACTAAAAGTATCGTTACCCCACATCTTTGTCGGTAACTATGTTATATGCCCTTCACTTGGTGTCATCCCGGTATTGTAGCATTTTCATACAGGGGATCCCCGCGAGAAGGACCCATATGTTGCTAGATACGACACGTCACCTGAGTGGAGGCACGTGATTGCCCCCAACAAATGTCCAGTTTAGCACCCTTCTTACTCCTTAGTAACTAACTGATGTAGTCTTTACTTACTATCACCCCGACTATCACCCCTGTAATCAAGCATTTTCATACAGGGAGGCCCGTATATTCTTAGAAAGAGCACCATTGTGGAGGAGAAAATATCACGTGATGTGGGTGTGGTCATGTGACAGCCCCCAATAAGTGGTACTAATCGCTGGCACCGACCATGCACCCCACCACCCTACGACATCGCCCATACTGTTAACCACACTGCAGGATTTAACCTCAGAGAGCACCGTTGTGAAGGAGGATACCGCTACCACAAGCCTGTCAGTCCCTGCGAGGGTGAATGTGCACGTGACGTGCGATGTGACGTCTTAGGTTGTTTACCATCGAGCACTGAGTGGATTGTTCGTTGATGACCCTTGATAGCACCACCAAGTGTCGTTAGTAACAATCGGCAGTCACTCAAAAAACAATAACCTGCTGAAGAAGGCTGCCAACAAATTTCCCCCACTGATACCCCAGCAGCAGAAGGTCACCCCAAAACATGGAGTCATTTGTACACACATAGATTTTCCCCTCGATTTTTGGAGACAAAGAGCGAGCTTCCAGGGCATGGGAGAGCTGACATCTCGGAGTGGCAAACAGACAAATTCAGCGTTTGATCTTACCGCTCAGGCAGTAGTAATATAGACTAGGAATCCGAACCCGCGCTGCGCGCGGGTTCGGAGTTCCTAGCTCCTGCGGAGGGCTTGGGCGCCTTCGGCGCCCGGGCCGCCTGCGGCGGCCACTGTCGCGCTCCGCGCGCCACAATATCAGTACTTTCAGTGTTATTCTCTTCGTTGGTATTATTGCTTTATACTTGCTCTTGTTATCCGTCATTGTTTGTAGTTACCTTAGCTGATGTAGTTGCATTGGTAGATGAAGTGAGAATAGTTGCCGCAGTTCTTCACGTACCTGAAGTGTGTTAGTTGTAGGCCTTAATTAGCAGTAGGCCTTAATTAGTAGTAGGCCTTCTTAGTAGGCGTTAATTAGCTCTGGTAGCCTGAATTAGTTGTAATTTTAGCTATTATTTTCTAGCCTACTTTAAATAGATTATTGATAAATAAAAATAATAACAAAAATAACAATGTCTATAGTTATTACAGTTAACTTTATTCTCTTCCTTTTTCATTAATTCACATTTTTTGTTATTGTTTTCTAGCTATCCTCTTTACTTTAATGGCGTTAGTAGCACAAGGGCGGGGTAGGGGAGCGGTGGTTTGCATTTGATTGAATCCATAATATTTTAAAGAAAATTCCATAAAAATTCCCTACAAAGCCCATTGTTTTAAAGAGTCCCGTAGGCTTTTTGGAAAGAGAGATAGACCCCTTGGCTTCCTCAGGCAGCTTTGTGTCAGTAGGGTTGATTTAGTTGCCTGGTAATTGTTCACTTAGGTGTTTGTTTCTTATGTGGCGTTAGTAGCCTTCGTTGTTTGCCTTTGTTTTAGTGTATGTGCTATTTGTTTGGTAGAAATAATGTAGTCGTAATTCTTGGCTTAGCGGCCATAGTAGCTTTTTGCCGTTATTGACGGTACCATTGTTGTTGTGGTAGCGTTGTTCATTTGGTTGCCCAAGTAGCGTTTGTTGCGTTGACCCCTTGATTTAATGAAGTTGCTCTTCTTGCGTCATTGCCGTAAGTTGCAGTTGCATTTCGTGACGTTGTGATTATTATGACCGCTTCGGTAGATCTCCAGTCTCCCTACTCGTAGAGCTTTATTTGTTCCAGTAGAGTTGATATAGATTCCTTCGTTGCCCTAGTTTTCTTTCTTTCTTATGTGGCGTTCGTAGCGTTTGTTGTGGGAGAAATTAGTTGTTAACTTCGTTTTGGTATGTGCGTTATTTGTTTAGTAGAGAAGATGTAGTCGTAGTTGCCATAGTGGCCGTAGTAGCTTTTGTGCCCTTAGTTGCTATCCTTGCGTTATTAGTGTTATTTGTGCAAGGTAAACCTCGCTGTTTTGGTTGCATTAGTTGTTGAAGTTCCTCCCAGTAGCTTTAACTCCGTCCATTAATGTAGTTGCTCTTCTTGGCTGAGTTCCCTTAGTTGCATTTGCTGACGTTGTTGTTATTTTAGAGCGTTTCCATAGATCTTAACCTCCCTTGTGGAAGATAACATCAGTTAGGAAGACTGGAAGAGTTATACTCAGCCCTTGGAGGAAAGTTTTCAGGAAATAGTGAAGGAAATGGACTGCTCATGCACAGGGGCATTTGTGGGGGAAAGTTGGCACAGTGCCAAATGACGTCACATAATTTGGCAAAGTGCCAAGTCACATGACCGGAACTTGGCACCGTGCCAAGTCACATGACCAATTTTGGAACTTTGCCAAGTAAGTCACGTCACATGGGGGTAGACACGTGACTGCCCCCAACTAATGTGAGATAGTATGACTGCCCTCACAGTGTAGCCTCCTTTTGTATGGGATAGGTCATTTGAAATTAGCCAATAAGAGTCGGCTATTATGTTTAGTAAGTTCAGTATGGAGTTTGTACCAATTAAAATTAGCCAATGGCAATCTGCCTATGCTAGATGGGTTGGGTCATTTGAAATTAGCCAATAACAGTCAGCTTTCATCTTTAGTAGCTTCACTATGGGGCTTGTACCAATTGAAATTAGCCAATGGCAATCAGCATATGCTAGATCGGTTAGGTCATTTGAAATTAGCCAATAACAGTCGGCTTTCATCTTTAGTAGCTTCACTACTGGGTTTGTACCAATTGAAATTGGCCAATGGGAATCTCCATATGGTAGATTGTTTCGGTCATTTGAAATTAGCCAATAACAGTCGGCTTTCACCTTTAGTAGCTTCACTATGGAGTTTGTACCAATTGAAATTAGCCAATGGCAATCTGCCTATGCTAGATGGGTTGGGTCATTTGAAATTAGCCAATAACTGTCAGCTTTCATCTTTAGTAGCTTCACTATGGAGTTTGTACCATTTGAAATTAGCCAATGGCAATCTGCATAAGGTAGGTGGGTTGGGTCATTTGAAATTAGCCAATAACAGTCGGCTTTCGTCTTTAGTAGCTTCCCTATGGGATCTGTAGCAATTGAAATTAGCCAATGGCAATCTGCATATGCTAGATCGGTTTGGTCATTTGAAATTAGCCAATAACAGTCGGCTATCATCTTTAGTAGCTTCCCTATGGGGTCTGTACCAATCCAAATTAGCCAATGGCAATCTGCATATGGTAGAGGGGCTAGGTAATGTGAAAATAGCTAACAGGAAGTACCTTTTGTCTTTCCTGGATAAGTGCTGACTGCTGCGCACAATAACCTCTGTGCAGGTGAACGTATTCATTATGCATTGAAGTAATGAGCAACTAATGATGTGATCGTCCTTATAACGATTGTTTCCCGGAGAAGTGGCTTCCTAATGATCTTGGCACGATTAACTTCCTACCTAATGATCTTGGCACGATAAAATTACCTGCAAAATCTGTTGCGTCGTAAGATTTGGTCGTGCAGATGAGCTTTAGTTGACCGCTGAATGTTAGGATAGTGATTCGTGAAGTTGAAATATCTACAGGAGTGTTTGTTTGGGGAGTAGATCTTGGAAAACAGCGATTATGGAATTTAAATTGGATGAAATTACCTTGGGGGAAAAACTGATGGGAATTCAACGGAAGTTTCAGAATGAAGAGCATGGAAGTGAAACGTAAGTAGGCCTATGTTTTCGCTGGAGCAGGAAGAAAGCTGGAGTTATATGCTACTTGCGTATTTTTCGCGACAGAGCAGTGTTACTTCTTGCTTCAGTAGAGGGGAATAGGCCTAACTTGTTGTTTACTTCCACATTGAGCTCACTCAAAACGTAGGGACTTGCCAAGTCACATGATAGGTCACATGACCAATTTTGGCAACGTGCCAAGTTAGTCACGTGACATGGGGTGCCATCATGTGACTGCCCCCAGTCAGTTTTCCCATTGTTTTTGTGGAGGTGAGCCCCAACTGTTGGGGAGGAGGACATGAGCCCCTGTGAGGTTCATTGCGTGACGTCGGTGTTACGTAGCCCCTAGGTTGTTGACAATCCAGCATTGTTTTCTGTTGACAAACCGATTTTGTCCGTTGACGACCCTTGATGACCCCATCAAGAGTCGTTAGTGACTCACCTCGATTGTTCCGTGACGTTCGACGTACGTCAAACTGGAAAATAGGATGTCTGCCAAAAAGTTTCCCCGCTCCTACCCCAGCTCGAGTGGCTGCCCCCAACTTCCCACATACATTCCACAAACTTAGATTTTCGGGGCGATTTTCGGAGAGGAAGAGCGGCGGCGAGGGGGCACGGGAAGGTGGAGATCCCGGCAGAGCAGACACATTAATTCGAGGACAATGGAACAATCTTAACCGACCTCTCACCCGTTATATATAAGAAGGTTATGTGAAAATAGCCAACAGGAAGTACCTTTTGTCTTTGGTGGATAAGTGGTGAATGCTGCGCACAATGACCTCTGTGCAGGTTAACGTATTCATTATGAATTGAAGTAATGAGCAACTAATGATGTGATCGTTGTTATAAAGATTGTTTCCCGGAGAAGTGGCTTTCTAATGATCTTGGCACGATGAACTTCCTACCTAATGATGTTGGCACGATAATATTACCTGCAAAACTGTTGCGACATAAGATTTGGTCGTGCAGATGATCTGTAGTTGACCGCTGAATGTTAGGATAGTGATTCGTGAAGTTGAAATATCTACAGGAGTGTAGGTTTGGGGAGTAAATCTTCGAAGATAGCGATTATGAAATTTAAATTGGATGAAATTACCTTGGGGGAAATAAAAGTGAAGGGAATTCAACGGAAGTTTCAGAAAGCAACAGGATGGAAGTGAAACGTAAGTAGGCCTATGTTTTCGCTGGAGCAGGAAGAAAGCTGGAGTTATTTGCTACTTGCGTATTTTTCATGACGGAACAGTTTTACTTCTTGCTTCAGATGGGAATAGGCCTAACTATACTCGTTGTTGACTTCCATATTGAGCTCACTGCAAAACGTAGGGACTTGCAAAGTCACATGATAGGAATTGGGGGGTTGTGCCGAGTCACATGATCAATTTTGGCAACGTGCCAAATGAGTCACGTGACATGGGGTGCCATCACGTGACTGCCCCCAGTCAGTCTTCCCATTGTTTTTGTGGAGGTGAGCCCCACCTGTTGTGGAGGAGGACATGAGCCCCTGTGCAGTTCCATTGCGTGACGTCGGTGTTACGTAGCCCCTAGGTTGTTGACAATCCTGCATTGTTTGCTGTTGACAAACCGACTTTGTCCGTTGACGAGCCTTGACGACCCCATCAATAGTCGTTAGTGACTCACCTCCATTGTTCCGTGACGTTCAACCTACGTCAAACTGGAAAATAGGACGGCTGCCAATAAGTTCCCCCGCTCCTACCCCAGCCCGAGTGGCTGCCCCCAACTTCTCACACAGATTTGGCTAACTTAGATTTTCGGGGTGATTTTTCGAGAGGAATTGCGGCCGCTAGGGGGCAGGGGAAGCAGGCGATCCGAGTGGAGCACACACACAAATTCGAGGACAAAAGAACAATCTTAGCCGATCGTGCACCCGTTAGTATATAGATATGAAAGGATGGTAACACATCGCTGATGATTGCAAATGGGACCCCATGAGGCCCAAGGGCCCTTTGGGGGCCGAAGATTGACTGAGAAAATGTTTGTTGCGATGAAAATGCCAATTTTCGAGAACTGATCAGAGAATCTGAGCACAGGCTTATATAGTATAGCCAGACTAGGCCAATATGGAAGGAGGAAGTACATCTCCAATATGATTGGCTGAGTGATGCTGACGTGCATGATTACGAAACAGAAACCAATTTTGACACATGGTTTCTGTGGGGGAGTATCCTCATGACTGCCACAATGGGCTGACAAGGTAAGCAGCAATATCCTAGCTATTGCAACTTAGGCCGACCTCACAGTTCCCTAATTTAAACTCACATTAAGGCAACCTGCCTCAATGTATACAAACAGAGTCACCCTCCTCCAAAAGAGTATACAATCCGCAATCTTTTGTAATTGCTTTATCACTATGGCGGCCAAGATAAGGCTCAAATCCTTACTGGTTGTCAGAGCATGCGGAAATCATCCAATTTCATGCTTGTCAGCCAATGAGATCACCGCTTTCTAGCCCCTGGAGACAAAATCGGTCGTTTGAGGTAAATTTTCTAGTACCCTCACTAAAACTGAAATGGATGCTAAAATACTTCAGTTATTTGCAATTTTTTTTAATAAATCAGTTGTGGGGATGTCCGTCTAGAGTTGTTTACATGTTTAGGCACACAGCTCGTTTGGGGCCGGAGCTGCGTTCATTTTCCGGTCGAAGAATATTGACCTTTGTTGAAATATCTATAGAAATCGCTACAAATGAGATATACAGATAGGAATTTCAGCGATTACGCATACTGACCTTAGCAATAACCGAAACTCTTTCACTGCTATCATATCTCAAAATTGGAGGCAATTTCTAACGATTTCTGGTAGAGACATCATTTGGGCCTAAGCTTGTCCTCGCTTAAAACTCATTCCATTGCACTTAAAAAATAATGGTTTAAGTTCTTGAGCTAGATAATGCACTTACCCATGACTCAGACACCAGTTTGACTTCGTTTGCCTTCTTTAATTTGCCAAATTTTTGTAAGAAACAACCAGTTGTGGGCGAATTGCAAAAACTTTCCTCGGTCCATATTTTTCTCTACACAGATTTTCCGCTTCAAACAACAAACAGTGAACTTTGACATTGTATCATAAAAGTCTTGCATCACAGAACATTCCTTTTGAACGATTCCATGCGCTTTAGCGAGGCACTCGTGAATTGTATTCACGCATTTCGTTCTTTTCGTTCTTATTTCAATCAATGCAAACATAAAAGAACAAAACATTGTTTTGGGTTCGCTAAAAAAGATACCCGGTTTGGCACTTTTGTTTGTTTGCATTGACTGATTGAACCAAATGCGTGAAAACAATTCACGAGTGCCTCGCTAAGGCGCATGGAATCGTTCTATATGAATGTTTTGTGATGCAAGACTTTTATGATACAAAGTTCACTGTTTGTTGTTTGAAGCGGATAGACTGTGCAGATAAAAATATGGACCGAGGAAAGTTTTTGCAATTCACCCACAACTGGTCGTTTCTTATAAAAATTTGCTAATTTAAAAAAGGCAAACGAAGTCAAACTGGTGCCTGAGTCATGGGTAAGTGCATTATTCAGCTCTAGAATTTTACCATTACTTTTTAAGTGCAATGGAATGAGTTTTAAGCGAGGACAAGCTTAGGCCCAACTGATATCTCTACCAGAAATCATTAGAAATTGCCTGCAATTTTGAGATATGATAGCAGTAAAGGAGTTCGGGTTATTGCTGAGGTCAGTATGCATAATTGCTGAAATTCTTATCTGTATATCTCATTTGTAGCGATTTCTATAGATATTTCAACGAAGGTCAATATTCTTCGACCGGAAAATTGACGCAGCTCCGGCCCCAAACAAGCTATGTGCCTAAACATGTAAACAACTCTGGACGGACATCCCCACAACTGATTTATCAAAAAAAATTGCGAATAACTGAAGTATTCTAGCATCCATTTCAGTTTTAGTGAGGGTACTAGAAAATTTACCTCAAACGACTGATTTTGTCTCCAGGGGCTAGAAAGCGGTGATCTCATTGGCTGACAAGCATGAAATTGGATGATTTCCGCATGCTCTGACAACCAGTAAGGATTTGAGCCTTATCTTACGGCGGCCAGCATACAGATCAGAAACAAAAGTAACATTCCCTGAAGGAGCAATGCCAATCACGCCTTTTGCAGTGTTGTGGTGCTTGTAATGAGAATATGACTCACTTTGAGTCCTGAGGGAGCTTGGCATTTCTATGAAAATTCCTGTTGCATCTATTATCACTCGAGTTGTGGGATAAGTTTCTTTAAAAGATTTTCGAATTGTTTCATCAACAGTTTGGCTTTATGCCCAAATTGGCAAGGAACGAAATCTTGCGTGGAGAAAATCTATCCAAGTTATGAATATCCTTGAGTAATGTGCAACATGGGCAATGTCAGCCTCAAGTAATCAACAACGTAATCTCACTAAAACAAGAAACAACTCTTGCTCAGCAGGTAGTGACCTCCTTGGCCCACGCTTGCTTCTATCCTCCTTCAGACTCTCTACATTTGTGTTGGATTTATGATAAATCAGTTTCTCTGCAGCAGGTAAAAAGGACTCAAACAAGATTTTAAAAGTCTCATATTCCTTCAAGCCTGTTTAAAAATGAAATTTCTCACTGACATCTTTTATGCTCTCAACGGAAAGAGAAATCTTTGCAGTTCTGTCTTTCATAAAATTGTTTTCAGTTTGTAGCAAATCATTTTTTTGTTGCGCCTGTCCCATTTCCTCTTCATGCTTCAATTTTAGCAAATCTAGCTGTGCTCTCAGAACAGCTAACTCCTCACCATTATCAGATTGACTTTCTGCAGTGATACTTGTATATCCCTCTAGCTCCTTGTTGCCCTCTCGAGAAGTTGATTTCCAAGGAACGTTTGGATTTCGGTTCCTCGACTTTGTTGTTCTTCTTGGATTTGAAATAGTGGGCCTGGTTTTCTTTGGAACTATGAGGAGAAAATTGTTCATGTAAGTTTTTTGTCCTCCTGGAAAATGCTCTGAGCACGATCTGTGACCTTTAGTAGGAGCGAAGTCCTTTCTGCTGATTAGTGAAATCCATCGCTTCCTTAACTCTATTTTTTCTGGTCCAACACCACTTGGAAAAGAGTAAAACCTCAAATGTTTGTTTTTCTTAGAATGGCTATAGCAATTTGGAACACAGCATATTAACCCACCACCAAGTCTACTCGATCTTCATAAGAACCGACCTTCCCACTTTCAATTTGCAAATCACGAGAACCAGCACCTTCTTCCAAAGATCTCACGCTGCCATTTTCTCTTTCCAGAGGCGTTTCTTCACCTTGAATGCTCCCAATACCCGTGCAAGAGTTTTTAAAAAAACTATAGGGTAGGGTTCAGTAGAAAATACGGAAGATATTTCGTCGCAATTCGTTTGCTTTTCCATATCTCCAGACATCTCTCCATACAAACGCTGTTTGTTTTGACTGCGTCTTATACTACAACTCCCATAATGCATTGCGCACTCGGTGAATAAGGAGAAAGGCGAATTTCAGTGATTATGCATACTGACCTGAGCAATAACCCAAACTCCTTCACTGCTATCATGTCTCAAAATTGGAGGCAATTTCTAATGATTTCTGGTAAAGACATCATTTGGGCCTAGCCTTTTCCTCGCTTGAAACTTTGCAACATTGCACCTAAAAAATTATGGTAAAATTCCTGAGCTAGATTATGTACTTACCCATGACTCAGACAAAAGTTTGACTTCGTTTGCCTTTTTTACATTGGCAATTTTTTGTAAGAAACATCCAGTTGTGGGCGAATTAGAGAAACTTTCCTCGGTCCATATTTTTCCCTGCACAGTCTCGCCGCTTCAAACAACAAACGGTGAACTTTGACATTGTATCATAAAAGTCTTGCATCATAGAACATTCCTAGAGAATGATTCCATACGCCTTAGCGAGTCACTCGTGAATTGTTTTCACGCATTTGATTCAATCAGTCAATGCAAACAAACAAAAGAGCAAAACCGGGTATCTTTTGTAGCGAACCCAAAATAATGCTTTGTTCTTTTTATGTTTTGGATTGATTGAAATTTGAAAGAAAAGAACAAAATGCGTAAAAACAATTCATGAGTGCCTCGCTAAAGCGCATGGAATCGTTCAAAAGGAATGTTCTGTGATTCAAGACTTTTATGATACAATGTCAAAGTTCACTGTTTGTTGTTTGAACCGGAGAGACTGTGCAGAGAAAGATATGGACCGAGGAAAGTTTTGGCAATTCACCCACAACTGGTTGTTTCTTAAAAAGAATTGCCAAAGTAAAAAAGGCAAACGAAGTCAAACTTTTGTCTGAGTTATGGGTAAGTGCATTATCTAACTCAAGAATTTTAACATAACTTCTTAGGTGCAATGGAATGAGTTTCAAGCGAGGAAAAGCTTAGGCCCAAATGATGTCTCTACCAGAAATCATTAGAAAATGCCTCTCCGTTTGAGATATGATAGCAGTGAAGAAGTTTGAGTTATTACTCAGATCAGTATGCATAATCGCTGAAATTCTTATATGTATATCTCATTTGTAGCAGTTTCTATAGATATTTCAACGAAGGTCAATATTCCTCGACCGGAAAATGAACGAAGCTCCGGCCCCAAACAAACTATGTGCCTAAACATGTAAACAACTCTAGACGGACATCCCAACAACTGATTTATCAAAACAAATTGGAAATAACTGAAGTGTTTTAGCATCCATTTCAGTTTTAGTGAGAGTACTAGAAAATTGATCTCAAACGACCGATTTTGTCTCCAGGGGCTAGAAAGCGGTGATCTCATTGGCTGACAATTGGATGATTTCTGCATGCTCTGGCAACCAGTAAGGATTTGAGCCTTATCTTGACCCAAGCAATGCTATCAACTCAGATATTCAGAATCTTTGTTCGTGGCTACAGAGAAATAAACTGTCTCGCAATGTAGCAAAGACACAGAGCATGATCCTTGGTACTGCACCCAACCTCAGAAGACTAGATTGCAATGATTCAACCAATTTTCCTGCTTTTTTCAAAAAAATGACAAAAAGATTGAATCTACGGGCAATAGATTCCTTGATATGAACCTTGAGGTACAAATTGATCCGTTACTGAAGTGGAAAGAGCAAATCAACATTGCTATCGGTAAGATTTGACGAGGAATAGGAATACTCAAGCATTCCAAGAAATATCTTTTGTTGGAAACCATCCAAACGATGTATTATAGTATAGTAGATTCGCATCTTAGATATTGCTGCTCTGTTTGTGGCTGTGCTGGTGATACCATACTTAGAAAATTGCAAAAGCTGCAAAATCAAGCAGCGCGTGTCGTTATAAATAGTCCATTTGATCAAACATTGTTGCCATTAATATCACAGCTAGGGTGGTTAATATCACAACAAGAAGTGACTGACTTTGAGAGAGCTTGTATAGTTTATAAAGCCTTGAATGGGCTTGCACCTCCCTACATAATAATAATAATAATAATAATAATAATAATAATAATGGCAACCAATTCTCCATTCCGGAGCAGTTACAAGCTACAAAACATGGGTATTGCACCAGTAACACAGGTTTTTTTTGGGTGTTTTTCTTTTTCCTATTTATGATAAAAACATCTCAACCATTTTAAAAATCTTTTCGAGTTTTGTTGGGTCACTTTTCAGTAAATCATTTGTGTTTAAAGATCTTTCTTTAAAATTTTGGCACTGAAATAAGTGTTCAATGGTTTCTTCTTGAGCTCCACACCTTCTGCATAAGGCATTTTCATGTTTTCCCTTATAGTTAGCTTTTAAGTCAGTCATGTTTAGTTTCAAAGACAATAGGTTTGCTGCATGTTTATGATTAATGTATTCTTTTTTCCCAAAGCAATTGTTTTTTAGTAATCTTAATTTTGTTTTGCTACATTCCTTCATATCTTTTTTGTATTATCGAAGTTATTCTATTTACTATCATATTTTTCCAATTCTTTGCTTGTCAGCTTGCCTATTTGTTCCTCTGAGATATCTATGTTTAGCTCTTTTAAATCATTTTTTGTTTCTGAATCCCAGCATTTATCTAGATTTAGACGTTTTTGCTCCTCATAAACCTTTTTCGTTAGTCGACTGTCTTTCATTTTTGTCAACTTTCAAAGGTATACAAGTCTTTTCATTTTTATCCTGTAAGTAATTGGCATAAGACCACATTCATATGTTATACCTTCATATGGTGTTGTACTTGGAATGGAATTAGTTTTTGTTACTGCATCTTTTTGTATTTTCTCTAGTATTTTTAATTGTTGTTTTGACACATTTGTCCATGTTTCACATCCATATAGTATTTTGGGAATTAGTATAGACTCAATAAGTTTTATACTGATCTCCATTTTTTGTTTTTTGAAAGTTGGTTGATCAACCAAAAATTTTATTCCATTAATTATACCCATTGCAGCTTTCTTTTTGTTTGAAATGTTATCATCTAATGTTCCTTTATTATTTTTCATGTCTCCAAGATATTTGTAGCTTTCTACCTCCTTTACTGTGCAGTTGTTTAATTTCAGTTCATTTGATTGGTTACCTCTTTTGAGCTCATTGAATTTCATTGTCAAACATTCACTTTTATCCATGTTAAAATTAAGTAAGTTTGTTTCTGGTATATTTCAAGAATATTTAACATTTCTTGCATTTTGTTTGTTGAAATTGAAGCAAGCATGATATCATCTTGGCAAAGTAACGGGGGTATCCAGATATTTCCGTACCTTATTCCTAAATTTTGATCATATATTCGTTTTACTCCTTTATCAATGTGGTTGGCACATATGGGTGCTGCTAGAATTGTACCCTGTTTTAGGTTTTCCCCTATTCCTATATCTGTTGTTGTTCCATTTGGGGAATCAATTCTTATGGAGCTTTCTTTGTTAAGTTCATATATGCTTTTCAAACATTTTCCTTTTACTCCACTTCTGTATAGGTCTATCAGACACGATTTTAAATGTAGTTTATCAAACGCTTTCTCCAAGTCAAGAAACATGAATTTTATATTACATCTTATATATTTGTAATAATCAATGATATGGCTAACAAATAAGTGGTCAACCTTTCCTTCCACCAGCCGCTGCCTCAGAAAAACCTTTATCTATGTTTGTAATCTGTCTATTTAAAATCATTTTTTCATAGATTTTACTGATGCTAGATGTGAGAAATATTCCACGCCAATTATTTAGCTCTCTTCTGTTCCCTTTCTTTTTATATAACGTGTTAACAATTATTTTCTTCCATTTTTTTGGAATTATCCCTTTCTCAAAAGAAATGTTAAAAATTTTCAGCATGAAGTCTAAAAATTTTTGTCCTGTATATATTTCATTGGAGATGTTATCATCTCCCGGTGCTTTTTTTGTTTTCAGTGGTTGAATTGCCTCCAAAAGCTCCCATTTTTTAAATGGCCTATCAGTGGGAAACTTAATTTTTTCATGTTTTTTCATAATGCCTAAAAATAATTTTTTTTAAATTTTATATGTCTTCTATATTGTTTTTCTGGTTCTCTGTTCGTTAGTAATTTTTTGAAGTAGTTCTCATGCTCTTTCAGAATTTCACCAACATCTGTCAGTTCTATCCCTTCGTCATTTATTAATGAGGTTGGGTATTCATGTTTCTTGCCAAGTAATTTCGTTCTAAGATTGTAGAATTCTGTGCTGTTCACCTTAACCTTTTTAACTTGATCGATATTCTTTTCCAAATTTATCTTTTTAAGATCATTTTTGATCCTAAGGATTCTTTTATTGATTAATTTAATCCTAATTTTGTAAATTTCCACTTTTATTAAATTACCTGTGTTTACATAGTTTGTAAGTTTCCTTTTTAGCTGTCTCTTTTTTCCTCTTAATTCTTTTTCATTTTTTGTCACAGTTTGTTTGCTCCTTTCCTTTTATGATATTTTCTAAAGCATTTCTCACTTACATTATTAACCTCTTCTTCCCATTTTTCATATATGCTATCTATATTCTTGTCATTTTTTCCAACCTTCAATTGGCAATCTTCTGTTTGTTTCTTAAATTCTAGAGGTGAGTTCTTTGTTAGGATCCATTTACATGACTTAGGATTACTTGTGAAAGGATTATTTGTTTTAAGATTCAAGTTAATGGTGATTGCATTGTGGTCTGATTCTTTCACACTATCCTTAGAGTACCTTTGCATGACAAAGTTTCTGTCTTCATCTATATACATTTGTTCAGTTTTATGATAGCATTTTTGATTAGTTAGGACATAGTCTAAAACTGATTTCCTTTCATCATTTTCACTGTCAGTTGTTACAATCCTTGTCCATAACCCTGAGCATTTTGGACTGTTGTTAACTATTTCAAGTTTTCTTTTATTTATGAGTTTCAGTAGTATTTTACCACCTTTGCTGATTCCTTCATGGTTTCCTTTAATTGTTTCCCCTACTTTCATGTTAAAGTCTCCAACCACAAGCAGTGATTTACCTTCATTTTTTGCTTTTATTGCATAGTAATCAATTTTTTCTAAGAAACTTTTAATATTATTTATATCCGCTCTTGATTCTTGCTTCCCATATACCACTCCTAGAATCGTATCTTCTGGTCCTGTTTTAATATTAAGCCAAATTTGTTCAATTTCATCATTTCCTATTTCAAGAACTGTTATTTTGTTCTTTAAATACTCCTTATAGGTTATCCATATACCACCTCCATTTTTGGTTTCCCTTCTTAGTTCAATTGGTTTACAATATCCATTTACTACTATTGTTTTTTCATATTGTTTAATCTTACACTCATTTACACATATTATTGACAGATTTATTTCATCAACATTTTCATTTAGACTGTTTAACTTTGAATTTAGGCCGTTTGCATTAGTGTAATATACTTTCAAGCAATGTTTTCCATACCTTTTCTTTCTTTTGTGTCTTGTATTTGTTACACAAGGTACATGCAATCTATGTTTCACAAATTGTCCGATGACCTTACGTAATACCAGTACTGACCCCAAGGGGGGGGTACTCCCATACTTGACCTGACGGGATATGCCGCTCAACAGGGTGTCCTTTTGCGGTGCAAATTATGTGACAGGGCGTCCTTTTCTAACGAAATTTATGCGACAGGGTAATATAATAGGTAAAAAAATTATGCGACTGGGTATCACAAGCAAATATTGCGTTCTACATTGTATTTGAGAGGCAAAATTTTTATGCCACAGGGTATACTTTTGGCCTAGTTTTTATGCGACAGGGTGCAGGGTGTGGACAGGTTTTCCGCACACCCTTGTCACTTCCCTAGTCAAATATGCCCCCCCGGGTACTGACCTCAGGATGCCACTGTGTAAGACCTCAAATCGGCAGCGGAGCTTTTTATATCGAGGGGGTACTGTTTGGATTATTATTATTATTATTATTATTATTATCAATTTCTTTATTGTTGGATAACAAATGTCAAAAAAGATAGCCAAAAGTAATTAGCTAATTTATTCCAACTTTAAAACATTAAAATACAAATATTACATAAGAAAAATAGTGGATAAAATATTTACAAGTCATCAACAGTATACAGTGTAAAAGTAAAAGTAGATATCTAATAAGATTCATCATAAAAAGCCCAAATTCGGAATAAAAACGCTGCATAATTTACATGGACAATTTTCTCCGTTCCAACTTTTATTTTTGTTTTAAACTGACAAAGGGATTCTGAATTACGTATCGTTGGTGGTAAAATTTGCCACAGCTGCGGACCTTTGAAACGCATGCTTTCTGTCCCGTTGTTGACAGATCTCACCCTAGGTTGAAAGAATTCGTTATTGTTGCGCAGATTGTAATGACTTTCATTTTCACGGAAAATTTACTGCATGAATGAAGGGTCCAGGTGAGCTATGAAATCAAATCTTATCCTTCGCTAGCTACTTTCAAAACGAGGCCAAAATCATTTCTGAAAGATCAAAGGTTGATAATCTAATTCAACGCTCTTCTGAGTCCCTTTCTTTTTATATATATATTTTTTTTTTACATAGGATCTTCAAGTTGGTTTGTTTATATACATGTAATTAAGTCCATTTTTTTTCATTTATCATATTTAAACACAAAAACCCTATCAGCTAAAAAAGAACTATTCCTATACAAAATAAACGTCTATTTACAAATAGAATATTACAAATTTGCTGATCTTCTTACGGATCGTGCTTTGGGAAGGATGCTAATTGTTTAGGAATTCCTTCAGCTTCCTTTTGAATATGCTAATTGTGGAACTCATTCTGATTTCTAATGGGATTTCATTCTACGTCTTAGCACCAGAGTAGAAAAACTGCTTTTGGAGAACACTAGGTTCTGTCTTCGGGTGTCCAGATCTAACTGATTTCTTGTTCGATAGTTAGATAATTGAGATCTGGTAACAAGACTCCCTCTTAAATTGTCCGGGCAGAGATCGTTAATTATTTTGTAGATCATCACGGCCCTGTCAAATTTTATTAAGTTTGACACTGAAAGCCAGTTGCAGCTCCACCCATCCTTTAATCTAGAGCCTTCTATTAGCGATCTTGCTCTAGTTTGTAGACGCTGAAGATGATCAAGCTTTGTGTTTGACAAACTTCCCCAAAGTTCATCACTGTGTCTCAGATGACTCTTAAGCAATGCCTTGTACACCTGATCCAATTTTGATGGCGGTAATATGTTCTTTAGTTTCCGCAGGGACGAAAGGGCACTTTTAATTTTGCCTTTGTGATTTTTATATTGCTGTAAGGTTTTCGTCCACTGTAATGTTTTCGTCCACTGTAACTCCAAGATATTTAACTTTTGTGACTCGTTTGATTGGTGTTCCATTTATGTTTACTTCTATTGGACCTACCTTGGATACAGGTAGTTTGTCTTTTGTGACCAACAACCATGTATTCTGTTTTTTTCGTGTTCAAACTAAGCTTATTCTGCAGTAACCATTCTGCAATATTGTCAACCTCAGTCTTTAGATCATTGCAGAGTTCGTCAATATCTTCAGCAGAGCAGGTTACGCTGGTGTCGTCCGCATACATGCTTGAGGTGCATTTTTTGAGGCACTGCTCAAAGTCATTGACATACAGAATGAAGGGGAGGGGCCCCAAGCACGAGCCCTGAGGAATACCCCAAGCACGAGTCCTGAGGAATAATAAGTTGGATATGTTGTTAAGCAGGGCACATTGTAAATCAGTTAATTTATTTTTACTAAATGTATTTAACCCTGTTAAAATAAATGAAAATGGAAATGAATGAAATGAAGAGTAGAGCACCCTTTCAGTGCAACTAAAACTTTATTTTTCATTACTATCTCTCAATTTATCCAAACATGTATCTAGCTGTTTTTCAGTTTAAGGTCTTCTGCTTTAATGTAGTAATTAAATTCTTGATAGGATAGTTTTCATAGGTACGTAGAGTTAGTTATATCATCAAATCGGAAGAGTTAACAGGAAATGTGAACAGATTGATGGTTGTTTACTAATATTTGATACCAAAGGCTATGTTAATCACAACGATGTCCTGTGTGCTACATTATATATTAGGTTATACGGAGCTGCGATCACTAATTTGAAACTTGAAAATGGGGAGCCTTCATGACAGGTTATTATGAAAATTTAATGAGGTTTTTGCTTTGAATAGCAGCGCTTCTGAATAATAGATCTATTTGCGGATGCAAAATATATTCAAACCTGTTTGAGCTAGTTAACATCGGAAGCTTGGGCAAGTCGAACCATGCAAAGAAAACATATCCTGTGTTAAACAACTGTCCTACAAATCTAATCTAGAAGCTTCAAGAAAGATGAGCCCACTTTATGCCACCGTCCTCTGTTTTTATATCTACAGCGTGCAAATATGTCAGTCACAGCAGAAGAACTCGACAGAGCTCACTCAGATGCTTCGAGAAATTATGAAGACCTATGACAAGCGTATCTTGCCAACCAAAGATGGTAGGTTGTTGAATATTTATTTTTTGAATTTCTTTAATTGCATATCAAAATTACGAATTCATTTATATATAGTTCTACATTTGAAGTACTTTAGCTGCAATCTGTTTCCTGTATTCAAGATAAATTTTGACACAGAAAGACGAAGTTTTCGTCTTTTGTAGATTTATTCAAGTCCCAATTGAGAATTTCTTCAATAATTCAAGTCAGTTCGCTTCAAACTGAATTGAACAAGTCTTTTATTGATTATAGAGAACGATTTTCATTGAGTGCTCAGCAGCGCAACAACCAACTTTGAAGAAACAATTTGCATAGCTACAAGTGTCCCTAGCACCAAAGTTTTCACAAAGATTTATGCAAGATACTTAAAAGATTGCTTTTTGGAGTCATCAAATTAATTTTAAGACTGGACAGCAGCACTTTAACTGGTTTGTTATGGTTAGGCATTAAAAGGTAAACAATTACTTAAAGAGTACGATGTTTACCTCGCCAATGGCGTCAAGGATTCATTGCGAGGTTTTTCAACAATCAAAAATCGCTACAACTTCTTTCTGAAGACCAGTCTTTAAAGTAATATTCGGTCTCTCGTGGTATCGTTCCTGATATGATAACGAAACGTTGTAAATCTTAACATAACTGAGGATATAGGGCGCAATTTCAACATAAGTGTTTTTAATTTTACTACCGTGTCTTCAAGGTTTTTTATTCAAAAAGGAGGACTTGTGCAGTGGAACCAGTGAGATTAAATCTAGTATTCATTGAAAGCATAAGCAAGTTCTTCTGTGTTGAATTAATAGAGAATCGAAGTGTTTTTGATTTGCCTCCACGCGTAAGTCAAGGCATTTCGGTGCACGGATGAAACAATGAGCATTTTAACCATAGAGGTTTTGCACTTGCATTTGAAGTTCTGCATGTGTTTTGTATAAATTTAACAATAATTCGAAATACTTTTTGGTAGGTTAATCAGTACTAGTTTATGTCGATTATCAATTCTGTATGACTGTTCATGCAGGCTTTCTGAAAGCTGACAGCTCTGATCTCTTTTCTTTGAAAGTCGAGGCTCAAGGTTTTATATCTTATCAACTTAAAAACAGAATGCAACTAGCAATTACAATTAACTGTACCCCTCATATGGGGAAAAACGCAAGGCCATCGTGTTCCTGCACTATGAAAGACGCAATCATAACACAAGGAATGGGGCTACTGTAGCTCACGATGGAGATTCACTAAATGAGTTGAGTTGTTTTAACCCTATTTGGATCGGGCTGAAATTTTGATATTTTTGACCGCGGGTGTGGGCCTTTTTCGCCCCTCCCTCTTTTTATTTAAAAATTGCAAGAGATATAACAATGAAACATATGCCAATTGTTCTTTGGACAATTAGTTTTACAAAAACAACAATAGAAGTTTCATTGGTCACGTGGATCGATGCTAGGCAACCAAAAAGAATGGGAGAATGGTCAGCATTGAGCTACTGACTTAAAAAGGCAATTTCTTCCAAATTAACATGAGATAACAGGCAAAATTGTAGCCAGAAGTAGCAAATAAGAGTAGAGAAAGATATTTAGGCAAGAAAATTTCATTTTAATTCGCAACTCTTGCTAATTAAGAGCAATTAGCAATTGAATAAACCAAAGATATTGGAAGAGAGACTGGATAGGAATCTCGGCAAGATCAAAGGGCTAACTTGCGTCTATGCAGATTTTTCAAAAAGAAGTCAAACTTCACTTCCGGTTGAGACGATCGCAACACGAAAGACTTGGTCGCGCACGTTAGCATCGATTTAAAAACTAGAAATCTTGCGAGAATAGTCGTTCTTTTAATCAATTTGATGCATTAATGCCTGGAGCAAGTTGTTGTATTGTGAACTGCACAACATACGCATCGAATGCAAAGTATCCGCAGCTGAGTTTCTTTAAAGTGCCTTCGACTTCGAGTAGTGCAAAGAATGAACAGAAGAAAGAGTGGAGATCAAAACTGCTGCATTTGATCAACCGAGCAGACAAAACCTTCAATCCAGAAAGAGCATTTATTTGTTCACGCCATTACACAGAAGACTGCTTCAAAACAGGTAAAAAATCCACATGAATCTGAATGAAATTATTTGTTTTCTGTTGGTGTAGTAAAGCATGCCTAGGCCAGCAAGAAAGAAGGGGGTCGATAATGGAAAGATAAAATCTAAACTGCCTCCAAAGAGATCTGCAAAAGTGCATCAGTACCAAGTCTTTAGTCTAATTTCTTTCGTCCAGGTGATGGGACTGCTCTTTAAGGATGCATTTTCCACATTTAATGAAATTTTTTTTGACTTTTGTAATGAAATCATCAGTTCATTTAAAACGTGCAACCCAACAACATTACAGGCAAATTTAAGCTCAAAACAGATTGAATTGGGCAGTTTATAACCATGCCTTTTTAATGTACTATTCAGCTGATATGATTTGCTCTGCTTCAATCTTTGGTTTTCTTTGCTTGTAAAGTTTTTTAACGTGCTCTCTTTGGTTTTTAGGGAACAAAGGCAGGAAGACATTGAAAATTGGGAGCCTTCCAACATTGTTTCTTCCTCAGAAAAGTATAGAGACCCCAAAAGCAAAACCAAGGCGTGATTTAAGCAGATGCGCATCATCATCATCTTTGCCAGCACCCCCTGAGTTGTATAGGTATACAACTTTTTGTGACTTACAAAAAGACTTTGCGAAGATAAAAGATCCATGGAAGATACTAGTGAAAGAAGATAATAAGGTAATTTTTGGATGGATTGACAGTGATGGAGAAGTTGTTTTCCGAGTAACTGTTGATGAAGCTCTAGAATTTTCAGTTACGTATTTGTCAATTGATTTACCAGTGACGCATGCAATCTACAAAGAGCACAAGCATAGCATAGCAAAAACCCGTATACAATGGCTCCTAAACTCAATCATGAAGTGGAAAACTTGCAAAGGAGTTGCAGATCCTACAAGAAAGAGATTTGCAATGCAGTCCCAAATGACTGCTACAACTACTTCCGATTTCAAAGTTATCGTTACAAACACTGATGGCCAAAGTTTGATGAGGGTGCATGGATCCTCATGTGCTGCCCTCATATCAGATGGAGATATTTGCAAAGAATGCGCTAAAATTGAAGCAAAATTGAAAAGGAAAATTGTGCTGTCAAATGAAGGGAGTAAAAAGCCTCTTGCCTCAAATGCACCATTGAAGAAAGTTGCCAAAGAGAAGCTTACACATGCCATTAAAATTCTTCGGTTGAAACAAAAAAAATTGGAAAATAAAATCAAGGAGTTAAACTTTGAGCTCAAGCAAAATGGAATTTCAATAAATGAAAGCCTGCATGATGATTTCACAAATCTTATCAACAGTGCGCAAGAGAAACTGCCAGATGAGTCCTTTGAAAAACTTTTTTGGGAACAACAGCAAAAAGCATTCAAACGTGAAGCAAAAGGTGTGCGTTGGCATCCTATGATGATCAGATTTGCTCTACACATTCACTTGCGTTCTCCGTCTGCATATAGAGCTTTAAAAGAAAGTGGTGTGATCAAATTACCATGCGAAAGAACATTGAGAGATTACTCAAACATTATACATCCCAAAGTTGGTTTCAACAAGGAAACTTTTGATGACCTAAAACATCAGGCATCCAAACTGGAAGGTACTGGAAAGTATGTTGTTTTAATGTTTGATGAGGTGTCCATCAAGGATGACTTGGTGTTTGACAGTCACACTGGAGACCTTGTTGGATTTGTTGATATTGGGGGGGATTTGAATGATATGTTTGTTGCTCAAAACAGAGATGTCACAACAGCCATTGCATCTCATGCTCTTGTTTTTATGGTTGGAGGGCTTTCATCAAGGTTGAAATTCAGCTTGGGCTACTTTGGCACACAGTCAGCAACATCATATATGCTATTTCCTTTGATGTGGAAAGCAGTTGGTTTTTGTGAGACATATGCAGGGTTAAAAGTTGTGTGTGTTGTCTCAGACAAGGCCAGTCCCAACCAGAAGATGTATAAAATGCACAAATTACATGATGGTGTTGTTTACAGTACACCAAATGTATTTGCAACAGATGAGGACCGTGATCTTTACTTTTTCTCAGATCCTCCACATTTATTGAAGACAACCAGAAATAATTTTTCTGCATCAGGCTTTCAGAGCAGCAGGCTAATGTGGAATCACAAAGACATAATCTGGAAGCATTTGGTTGACCTTTACGAGAGCGACAGGACATCTCTTATCCGGAAGATGCCAAAGTTGACAAATGAGCACATTCATTTAAACCCCTATTCTAAGATGAGAGTAAATTTGGCTGCTCAAGTCATGAGTGAAACTGTTGGCAAGATCATGGCCTCATATGGACCACCAGCTTCATCCGAGACAGCAAAATTCATTTTGATGATAGATAAGTTTTTTGACTGTTGCAATACCAGGTCATTAGAAGAGGGGGCACACAAAAGAAAGCCTTATCTTGCTCCATTTGTTTCAGAAAATGATGAAAGATTTGTTTTTCTAAAGGATGGCTTTTTGAAATATCTTAATGATTGGAAAGAGGCCATAGACCGTAGGCCAGGTGCTTATTCAAAAGAGGACAAGGCAAAGATGTTTCTTAGCACTCAAACCTTTGAAGGGATCCAAACAACAGTACTTTCACTGATAGAATGTGTGAAATTTTTGCTTCGTCATGGTTTCAAATATGTTTTGACAAATAAGATTAGCCAAGACCCACTTGAGGACCACTTTGGCAGACATAGAGGCCTTGCAAGAAGGTCAACCAATCCAACTCTTCATGCTCTTGGCTTTCAAGAAAATAAATTGAGGTTGCAACGAAGCATTGCTACATCAATAACTCCAAAAGGTAACACAAAAGGATCTAAGAGACCTACAGAACGAATTACTTTATCTCATAGTCCACTAAAGAAAAGGAAAAAGGTTTGAAAAAAACATTTTACATGAAGTTTTTCCAGCATTTTGTAGATTGGAGACTGAAAGTGCAACAATGATCAACTGTACATCTTTTGCTAGCTACAGCAGTATCATATTTGCAATTATTACTTTATTTAACTTACAGAGGAAATCTCGTGCAGCAGTATAGGTTATCAGCCACAGTACAGTACAGGACTTGCACACATCAATCAAACTTGTTAATTCCTTGTGTAAGAAAGAATTCTTACAAAAGTTCAAGTTGCATACCACTCAAGAATTCTTCAGTTCAATTCATTTCAAAGGGTGGAGATAATTCTTAAGAATCCTTTAAAAATTCTTGGATGTTGATGTATGCAAGGCCTGTATTTTACTATCGTACATATACAGTACATACAAGCGCGTTGCGTTGCCAGGAGATGGATTGGGGTGAACATATTTTCTGAAAAGGTATATCCAACCGCATACCTTATACAACTCAATACCATAACTTGAGAATCATTCCTTATAGGGTCTACTGGGTATAATGGGTAAGTTTAGGGTAAAATGGGAGGGCAAGAAATATGAATGAACTTTAATAAGATCCTTTTTTCAAAGTACAAAGCTACAAAGTACCCTTCTTGGTGTAGTGAATGTTGATTTATCAGTTCAGGGTCTACTGTTTTCCAGCAATCAGCACTACCCACTTTACCCTCAGCCTACCCATTTTACCCCAGCAGACCCTGCCAAAATCGTGAACAGCAATACCCTTCTCAATGACACTTTCCCATAATACCCAAAATTTTTGCAGTGCAAAACCCCCTATCCCAGGAAGAGTAGGGCTTTCAGATGATTTGATAGATGTTTTTCAAAAAATTATTTTCAAAAGGATCAATAAATTCACAAGGGACTAAATCCCAGTAACTTATCTCAAACTGTAAACTAAACACCAGATCCCATTGCACTTCAGTGGAAGCATTGATTTAGCTGATATGTGTATTACTTTATTCTAAAATAGCTGACAGGGGATATAGATAGTGCATCCATAATTTTGTAAACGTCAAATTCAATACTGTGACAAATCTCAAATGAACTCAACCTAGTTTTTCTTACAAATTAATTCTGTCTTTTGGTGATTAAACGAGCCTATCTCCAAAAAAAATGCACGCATCAAACTGGCAGACCTTTCAGTCATAAAATTGATAAAAATTGCTCATTAGTTTTTGCTTTGTTCTTTAGAGTCTTTCTTTTTCAAGTTCTTTCTGAGGGCTTTCTTCTTTCGTTCAGTCTGTGTTTTGGCACGGTACTTCTCAATAGAATTTTTAGCATGTGCGAAAGACCTTATCTTAATGTATAAGGCAATGCAGCATTTCAGTACGTCTGTTTTATCTCCATCAGTTGCCTCCACAGACTCAGTTGATTGATAAAAATTATCAGTAATTGTAGCCATTTCAAGGCAAATAGCCTGTATCTCTTCAGTGTTTATATTTGTGGAACTTTCTCCAACAATCTCACGGAAAATCTTCTCAACCTCTAAAAATGAGTTTACAAATTCACGTTTTGGGTACACCAGTCCACCTCTGTTAAGGGTGTCAATCAATTTATTATGTGAGTGGAGACGGGGGGCACTGTGCAAGTCTTGATCTTTGCAAGCAGAAATTATATCGATATGCTTCTGTATCAAGGGCACATTTTCAATTTTTGTTTTGCGCCTCAAGATATGAAACTTTGAAATGAGTTTCCTAATAATGCTTCCACAGATATAAGTCACAGTCTCCTTTTCATCATCAGTGAACTTTTGTGGCACAACTCGTCTGGTTTCAGGAAAGCTCTTTTTGGAGATAACCTGTTGCATGTTAAAAAGAAACCAAGAGCAGAAATCTTTGGACACAGCCAGTGCTTCTCTTATGGCAACAGTAATGGCTTTGTCCGTCCAGATCTTGTTAAAGTGGGTCCACATTGTTTCCTTTGCTCGAGGAGAGGGAACTGGTTCTGTTGGTATTCCTTTGTAACTTTCTACAAAGGTAGACCTGAGTTTCTCTAGCGATGGGAAGTTGTCAAATGCAGCCAGTCTCTCTAATTCATTTGCATATGTCACTGCCACCATCTCATCAGTCGCCATAAACTGCAGTGTATCTTTAATAAGAGCATCCATATTGTCAAAGAGAGTAGTGGTATGAAACTGTGTTTTTGAATTTTGTTGTTGTTTTTTGGCCACTACTGGTTTTGCTACAGTTCGCTTCTTGGGAACGGGCTCAATCTCCAAGTCGATTTGATTTTCATTGCAGAAAGTAATTGTAACTTCCTGAAAGAAATGAAGAAACTTTGTCTCAGTAAAGGATTATTACAGTAAGGGTGGGAAAAGTACGATCAATAATTGGCGAGCAGTTTTGAAAGGATTTCATTTATTTAGTCTAGGCCTATAGGCCCAACAAAGTGAAAGTTGCTGAACAACGAACGTGGCTCTTTGTGTTGAGATAGATTTACAACATTATTTGCGATAGTACTAATGATTCGAAAAAAAAGAAGTTTCATACCTCAGCTAATTCATTTAAAGTGTCCTCGTCGAAATCCGTCATAAATTGGGTAAAGTCTTCGGCTTCGGCCATAGCGAGAGTAACTGATTGCGTTCAACCGGAAGTTGGCGTTGACTTCTTTCTCAGAGTTGGCCCTCGTTCCAAGTTCAGATTGAGATTCTATTGTTCTCGGTCGAAGATTCCTATCCAGTCTCTCTTCCAATATCTTTGAATAAACCAATTGATATTTCTATTGTGAATTATTTTCTGTTTTTAGACTTCTAATTAGTGAAAATAGTTAGTAACAAGGAACCTGACACTGTTTTCTGCACTTTTTGAGATACATTGCCATAATTCATCAATTCTATGACGTCATTAATATAAATGTTGTCATGGATATCAAAAGTTGCTGATGTCAGCAAATATAAATAAACTATATATTAAATGAAATTATTCTTCAAGACCAATCGAATGGTGTATATAACTTTATCATTAGTGCTATTTGCAAGAATTTAGCGAGGATTTTAAGATTTCACTTGTGACCAGTCTCCTAATAAAGGCATCTGGAAGTCACATGGTAGAACAATGGGCAATACAATTTTTAAACTTTGATGGCCAATTAAATTTTAGGAAAAGCCAAGACGTTGCAGCACCATATCTACAACAGCGGTGGAGATATTTGAGAAAGTTTGGTAGGGGGGGGGGGGCGAAAAACGCCCCCCGGTCCTAATAGGGTTAATGTATAATATAGTGGCGTCCATGGCCATTCAGTTGGTAATTGTCTTCATGCATGAACTGTCATGTAAGAGGAAATTGCATAAGGCTGTTACGTATCCATATCATTGACATCTAGAATCACTTACAAAATTGTTGAGCCACCCTGAAAAAAAGGAGCTTTTTGCTCCCCCCCCCCTTCCCCCATGTCAATGTTGTTTGGAAAAAAGGACTTGGTCATGCTGACAGGCGTGGTTTGGCAACTTTCTAGTGGTTTTTCAACATTGACCAGGTGGGAGGGGGGAAGCAGAGGCAAAAAACTGAAAATCTGAGGGTGGCTCAACAATTTTGTAAGTGATTGTCTGAAATTCTCGCAACTTCGACTTCAGTTTCCAAGAAGAATACCAAGGCTAACTGCATGAAAATTTGTACTTGGCATGGCTATATTGACACATAGTTTCAAAATGTGTTGTTTTAAAAAAATTTTACCAGCTGTAAATAATTCACGAGATTTTTGAAAAAGACATTTTTTCGCCATTTTGCAAGGAAATGGCATAATTGCATAGTTTTCTCAAAATATTCTTTTTTTGACGTACTTTCCCATTAGCTTAAATCTTGTAAGAATTTGATATGATTTTTGTTTCATTTGCCTTCAATCATACTCTGGCAACTGCGATGCTACTAGGGTGGGAGAGGGTATTTTCGTTTGGCCTATTTTATGGAATTCTCCCTTTGACTGGCTATATTGTTCTTAAACGCTGTTCATAAACGTCATTTTTACAACAGAAGTTTATAGTGATGATATTCTATATGTTTGAGTGATACAATTGAATAAAATGTTCTATTTACAATTATAAACGATATACAACTGTAACATTGCCATCTGGTTCGTGTGTATTCATGGTGAATTACATCCTCGCATCAGTGCTCGCCACAAGGCTCACTACAATGCTCGCCAACATCGTTCGTTTGTATTCCTTGTTTCTAACGAAGGAAAACGAAAAAACTTTGCGCAAAACGTATATTATCTTGTCAGTATGCGTAGACACTCTCATTGAAGACCAATAAAAATAACAAATCTCCGCGGCGAGTTGAAATTGAACCAATTTACCAACATTGCTCATTTTTAGTACCTTTAAAAAAATTGAAATCCTTTTTTAGTGGCTATAAAGTGGGAATTGTTGAAGTTTTAGTCATTTTGCATCTAATCGAAGTAGAATTTGGGAGTAAAAAGCTAGCCTATGTGTACACACGGGCTTTCGCTACATATTGGGTGGCTTTGTTTATTTGTTGATCAACTTTGTTGGACGCATAAGAAACTTTAAAAAGTTGAGAATGGTTGACGAGAAATGTTCAAGATCACTCACTCAGTCTATCATTTAGTGATTTGACCTTATGAACAATTGAAGTTCAGTGGTCCGATGATAAATTGTTTGTCATCGTTTATAACTGGTTCCAAAAAAACAAATGCTGGTTTCAAAGGGGAAACATATACCCTTTTCATTCATTTGGCATTAAAAGTTTTCAAGGTTTGCATTGGTTTAGTTAGTCACACTCTGATGACAACATAAGTTTGAAAGGCCTCAGTGTGCCAATTATTTATACTCGTTTCGTTCGTTGCATCTGCCATTTTAATACCATATTTTTGGTATTTAAAGAATAGAGGAATATTGGCCAATAAAGCATGGAGCCGTTATTGCCACTCATGGAGCCGTTAACATTACTTTTCGAACCGAACAAACAAGGTTAAAAATGTTCTCAGTTGTCATATGTTTTAAGGTGAAATTTCTCGATCATGACGGCAATGAAAATAATTGGACAAAGGCGTGTGTTTCTCCGCAAACAGACGGCAACGAGTTGCCATTGTATGAAAGTAATACCGATGGTAATGAAAACCCCCCATTCTTATGCCGTTCAAGTGAAGTTACCCACATTGAAATGCGGATATTCCTTATTGCAAAACACTCAACCACAACATCTGCAAAACTTTGACGACTTGGAAACTTGTCTAAGTCAACTTGACTGTACATGAAGAGAAAGATGGTGCGCTGTGGTGAACTTGCTGTCATTTTGAAGTCGAACTGTCGAATTTTCTAATTTCCCGCGCTCACTCAAGTGCATAAATTCCTTTCTAAATACAACAATATGGGATATAATTTGTCGATTATGGTGATAATTGTAGAACAATATGTTTTATAACTCGAAGATGCAACTAACAGCGACTATAGATGTTGTAAAGTTGTTTGGAAATTAAATTTCTTCTTTAAATGCGAGGCGTAGCAATGGTAAATTTAGGACGGCTGCAGGCCTACAAGTTTTCAGGCAGAGGGAAGTAATGGTAGACATGTTATCTCTTTAAAAGAGTCTGTATTTAAGCATGCATATTGTCATGTTTAACGAAATAAATTTTCTAACTTCGAATTATCCAATTTTTTGAAACGCACGCAGAAAATGGAAAGTTGTGCTGCTTCGCCATTTTCATTTAAGAAATATAAGTTAGTAATTCAAAACGTTGATTCGAATTCTACTAATGCAATAACAGTAAATATCTTGTCATGTGCCAACGCCCCAGCTGCTTATTAAGAGATGTAATCAACTAGGCCAATGTTGTAAAAATAGCCAAAATGAGCATATTTTCTAAGGAACACTGCGAGGCCGCACTAGCGTTCAAAAATTCCAACAAAAATTAGAGGACTGCCTTTATGCAATTTTTGCAAGCCCTGTTAATTTGAAAGCATTTGAAGGAAAAACCTTAAAGCTATGACGCCTTAAATGTACTACATTTTCAGACAATAACTTACAAAATTGTTGAGCCACACTGAAAAAAAGGGGTTTTTGCCCCCCCCCCCTTTCCCCCATGTCAATGTTGTTTGGAAAAAGTACTTGGTCATGCTGACAGGCGTGGTTTGGCAACTTTTTAGTGGTTTTTCAACATTGACCAGGGGGGAGGGGGGGGAAGCAGAGGCAAAAAACTGAGAATCCGAGGGGTGGCTCAACAACCTTGTAAGTGATTGTAGGGCAGGGTGTTCTGAAAACTGACCAAAGAGATCTTGGCACATGAAGTCAAACTATTATATTGGCAGTCCAGGAGAAAGTGTTAGTTGTTCTCTTTTTCCATAACAATTACAAATTGGGTTTAGACAGAAAAAAGTCATGCCGAAAGCTGTGCTCATTTAATGCACTATAATTCAAACGAAGTGTCATAGATGTTATAAGAAGAGTTTCCTAGTGGTCTTATGATTCAATAAAGTTTTTTGTTTGCATTCAGGAGCAATGGTCGCAGAATCTTTTTTATGATCACCGCAAATTCACTCCCTTCCCCTGAAGCTAAAATTGGTTTAAGGGCGCCGAGTAATCTATTATTTGTTACAACGTGCCGCTTTTTTCTTTCATCAATAATTTTAGTCTCCATAAAACTGCCGATCTGCAGTATGAATGTTTGTTTCACGTCTGTTACCTTCTAGCCAAAATAACACTTGCAGCTACCCCGTATACCCACGTGAACGTGCAAATGCAAAGCTTTTCAGGGTGCCAAAAATTGAAATTTGTTGTATTAGCCCTATCCAGACTAGGGGGAGTGCCCCCGTTGTGAATTTTCCACACAGCTCGTTGAGTATTTTCAGAATAGTCTAGCTTTTTCGTGATTTTTAGTTTCTATCTTCAATGTCTGCCAAAAGTCTTGGAGCACCTTTTCTATTTTTGCATTTTTTTTGCGATTCCCCCCTCTCCCCCTCAGAACAATTTCGTTCTGTGATGATCAAATGGGGATGGCAGGACGATTCACGACTCTGATGGAATGCTAGGAAAATAACCTTGCAAATCAACATTGTCTTGGGGGTGAGGCTTGGGGGTGAGGGGGTGTTTAAGCCTAATCGCTATGGTTAGAACTGCGGATTGTCAAGAATTGGCCTAAGTGTTCCAAGGACTTTTGGCAGGCATTGTCTGAATGTTATTTTGATTACGGTGACTTAAAAGAAAACAATTTCGAGCATCAAAGGGTTTTCGGTGGTGCTGATTTCATTGGTCATAATTAAAAGTTTATATTTCATACATTGAGCATTGTATAGATTTTCATGGATTTTACTGTGATACCACACTCAGAATTCCACCAAATAGTCAGTGTATCCATCTATTTAGATTTCAATAGGATGAGAATGATAGGCTACTAGTTGCGTATCGATCTGCAATAAGAAACCCGAATTTTACATCTTTTCATGGCCAAAGAGTGAGTGATTTTATCCTACATGGAAACGAGGTTGCCACTTTTCATGCTTCCCTTTTCTGCTCCTGGCGTTACTTCCATGGACTCCTACTTCCATCGACTCCTTTGACCTCTGCAAGCGCTAGTGGTTATGGGTATTGTGAAATACTCTAGTACAGCTAGGAATTCTAATTGGCACATTTACCTGCAATGGCAAGACTCAAAATTGTCGACAGACACAGGTCAGAGTCATATGGCGAGATGTGCCCGCAGATGTATCCTTCGGTGTTGTCCTTCAAAGCAAGTCAGGCGATCGAAATTGATCGAAATCAAGTCCAGCATCGAGATTGCAGGGGGGTTATCCGTTACCCTTTGTTTTCAGTTTCAGGCCATTGTCAGCAACAATATAGCAATTTGCTAATTTTGCGGCAATTTATTGCTGCGAAGAAGCCACCTATTTGTGCGCAGTGGCTTCGCTAGGCGTGATCGATTCTCGATGCTTGTATGTCTGTCTTTCTATCTGTTTTCAACAATTTTCATATAGTCACTGCGGTCAGCGGCTTAGCGGCTTAGCGGCTTTTGAATTGGCATTGTTCCTAAATTTAGACTGGATCTTAGAATGCCAATACAACGTATTATATTTTTTCTATGCCAAGCTTCCTTTCAGCCATTATGCATGAGAACAGGGGCTATCTCTAAAGAGGAGAATGGAACGGGGGAATGGAATGGGGAATGGAACGGGGGAATGAAATGGGGGAATGGCTCGGGGAATAGAATAATTATACAGTATATCCATAAGCCAAGTATTGCATATGAAAGTACTGCTCAAGATGTATCTTTTCACCAAATAGCTAGTCAATAACAGTTATAGTTTTGTTGCTATTCAAAGATTAAACTTTCCTTTTTCAAACAAAGGGGAATGGAATGGGGGAATGGGTTTTCGGGGAATGTCGAAACTACAGGGTAGAAATTCGACTTCAAGGTATCATTCGAAGCCCCTTCTTCTCAGCTATCCAAATTTACCATTTTCGCATCGATACATCGAGCTGTTACTCCATAAACGTAGGGTACAACTCAGATTATAGTTTCTCATCTCAATTGGCAATATAATTTCAAGATTTCAATTGGCTATCAGGCAGATTAGCAAACGCATTCTTCATAACAAATAATTCATATATGCCATGCCCAGACACACATTGACGGGGAATGGAATTGGGGAATGGAATGGGGGAATGGCACGGGGAATAGAAAAGTTATACAGTATAGAAAAGGATAAAGTATAACATAGGACAGTACTACTCCGAATGTATATTTTCGCAAAATAGCTAGTCAATAACAGTTATAGTTTTGTTACAAATTAAAAAATAAACTTCCACATTTCAAACAAAGGGGAATGGAATGGGGGAATGGGTTTCGGGGAATATCGAAACTACCTGGTAGAAATTCGATTTGAAGGTATCTTTCGAAGCCCCTTCTTTCCAGCTATCCAAATTTACCATTTTTGCATCGATACACGAAACCGTTGGATCTAGAAGCGAAGGCAAAAGCCAGATAGCAGTTTGCTTGTTGTTTCAAAAGAAGTCAAAGGCAAATTAGGACGACGCCTCTACACAACAGGCTAGACATAGGTTTTTTTAGATTGTTGGAACGATGAGAGATGCCTGGGGATTTTTCTTCACTTTGTTTTCACAAGCAGGGAGGATACAGCCTAGATATTCAGATCAAATTGAATGAATATTGGCATTGCTGTCGTTATCATCGCTACTATATTTATAGTAAAATCCCCCCTCCCAGGTTTAGCAAAGCTTGGCAGTGGCACTGACCTAAAATCATGTCGTTCTTTCTGATAACAAAACAAATCACTGCATCAAGCTCTAACTGAATAAGCTTTCAACATAGACAAAGTCATAGGGTCCAAAATTGATATTTCCCTTTCTCCAATTTTCAAAGGGGCCTTTGCAACCTGCATACCTTGCACGTGTCCTCAAGTTTGGTTGGAGAATGTTTTGATTCAGCTTCATAAATCAAAACGGCGTCCCCTAATTTTTCCACCGTCTCAAGGGCGTAGTTAACCCTATCTGTGCTGGGCGATTTTTTAGGTATTTTGTACTGGGGGTGGGGGGTGTTTTTCACCCCCTCCCCTCTTTCTCTCCAAAACTACAAAAGATATAACAATAAGGATTACCCCCATTGTTCTTTAGACAATTGGATATTCAAATATAACAATGACAATTGATAAGTCACGTGATTCGTTGCTAGGCAACCGAAAAACTGAGGAAAATTGGCAAATTTATACCTTCCTAACCAGAAAAATTCTATTTAATCAACCACTCAACCGATTTTCTTCAAATTTGTTTCAAATAGTAGGAAACATGTCATAGTTAAAAAATATATACTTTTTAAAATTAACTTAAACTTAAACTTAAACTAGCCTTTTGTTGCATGCATTTACTTTCATCGCAGGTTTTTGCCAGTCCTGTCCTTTTTATCTGGTAAATATAGACTCAAAATGAATCAAATTAAGAAGATGAAGCAAATTGGAATAAAAAATTTATATTTTGCACTTCTTTATCAGAGAAATGACGTCATAAATGTGAATGACGTCATAGATATTAGATTTGCTGACATAAGCAAATATGAAAAATGTATATATCAAATGAAAGTACTCATCAAATGCAATCGAATGGTGCATGTTTGAAATCGATCAGGCAAACGACACAAAAACTACGGACATTTTAAGCTTTGTTGTTGTTGACTACTCTCCAAATATGGTATTACTGTGGTCACATGATCAAAGGTAGAACAATGAATTGTTAAGAATTTAATTGCCTATGAAATTTGAGTCAAAGTCACTAAAACTGGTGGTTATATCCCTTGTCGTTTTAGCGTAACGCAGCAAAAACTGGTAGGGGGGGGGCGAAAAACGCCCCCCAGTACGAATAGGGTTAACAAGGAATTTTCTGGGGCTATACCCCAGACCCTACTTTTTATGCAGAGTCGGCCTCATTCTGACTCTCCTTATTAGAGTAATAGATTCAAATTTAAAAAGACCACCAACAACAATTTTTAACAGCCCAAAGCCAACGACCAGTACGCAGCACTCACTAATGAAAATTATTTCTAGTATGTTCAGATAGTCGTTTCCAATGTCCTTCAATTTAAGCTCATCATCATCAATCAATCATCAAGAAGAAGAAGAATTCAAGCTATTTATTAAGGTAACTCTGCTTTCCGCTCTAGTGCACAGCGAAATGCCGTTTCGCAAAACCACTCTCCTCAGAAAACAGTATTTCTCCAGTATTATTCAGCCACAGTTCTCCAGTATTATTATTCAGTTATCAAATTTGAAATGTTTTCGATCTCAGTGATGTCAGAATTGCATGCTTTGTATCTTGTTTGTGACGTCATCAACGCTCAGTGATGTCATAACACAAATTTCTGATATCATCAAAATAGGATTTAGTGCACATCAATCGAAAGCTTGTCTCACAAGGAGTCGAATGGTGCATTACTTGGATGAATTCGACTAATCTGTCCCGAGTTATGACCGTAAAAAGGATTTTCTAGGTGCCAATCTTATGACGTCATTTCCGGCCAACGCCCATCGAAAATCTAAATGTACCCAGGCCCATTTTGTAGAGCATACTTTAAGGTAACTCTGCTTTCCGCTCTAGTGCACAGCGAGATGGCGTTTCGCAAAACCACTCTCCTCGGAAAGCAGTTAATTTCTCCAATATTATTCGGCCTATCGAAAAGCGGTAAAAAGGATGTTGTTCTGTATAATCTGGGCAATCGAAAGATGTATAAATCGCAATGTTTCCGTCAACCCTGGTTTCACAAATCATAGTTCAAATCTTTTTGCTAATTTCAGAAAAGTGGATTTATCTCCAAAACTACTCGAAAAATGTTCAATTTTTTTTCGTTCCATCTTTAGCTAGGTCGTTGATCTACAACTTTGCCAAGTCTGATTGAAGAAGCTAGGCTAGATTTTCTGCAATCGAATTTCGTATTTCTGTTTACTTTTCGACAGCGAAATGGAGAAACCTTGGTCAACAGATTACCATGCTATGAAGCACGCTTGCTAACGCTCAGGCTTGAAATAACTTTCAGAAGTTTTTCCATTGGCAAACAAAAGAACGTCATCATTTGGGAAAACCATACGCAGGTCTCAAAAGACATCCTTGATGCCCTTGTAAAAGTATCATTTGCATCTATTGATTAAAAATTACTGATTTTTACCAGCAACTTCACGAAACCATGCTTTGGGTGTCTTTCGAGACTTTTGTAAGCATTCACTGCTTATCAATTTCTTTTAGAGTCCACAATGAGCATAGATTTTAGATCAAGAACAAATTTTTTTGCAAAAACATTCTACGGGCGTTCAAATCGTTCTGCATGGGCTAAACTGTTGATCAACGCTTTTCCCCTTCGATGTCGAAAAGTAAACAGAAATGTAAAATTCGATTGCAGGAAATCTAGCCTAGCTTTTTCAATCAGACTTGGCAAAGTTGTAAATCAACTACTTAGCTAAAGATGGAGCGAAAAAAATCGAAACTTTTTCGAGTAGTTTTGGAGGTAAATCCACTTTTCTGAAATTAGCAAAAAGATTTGAACTATGATTTGTAAAACCAGGGTTGACGGAAACATTGCGATTTATACATCTTTCGATTGCCCAGATTATACAGAACAACATCCTTTTTACCGCTTTTCGATAGGCCGAATAATACTGGAGAAATTAACTATTTTCTGAGGAGAGTGGTTTTGCGAAACGGCATCTCACTGTGCACTAGAGCGGAAAGCAGAGTTACCTTAACAAGCAACATATCTACGGTAGCTAAAAAAAATACGCAATTTAAAATAAAAACTTTTAATACTACTTTCTACCGATTTAATAATAGATGTGTAGCTTAGGACACCTACAAAGAACTCTAATGAGATTTCGGGCTAGGTGGTAGCCTGCGTGCAGACTCTACTGATTTTTTTTCAGAGAGGTTTCCCCTCCAGTAGAGTCTGCGCATCAGCGACCACATCCTTGTTCTAGGTCACGTGCGGTTCGCAGGATTGAGGAACTAACTCATTGAATTAGATTCAATAGAGCTGCCTATAAATAGGATAGACAAAGCACCCATACACAAAAGGCTTCTTTGGCTTTTATTTGGCTAGCTTTGTTCATGCATATACCAATCCAATATCAGAAGACTCCAACAAAGACCAGACGCTACTCAAAGAAAAGGGAAGGCTTCAACCAATCAGGAAAGGTTTAGCGTTTCTCATAAACTGAGAACAAGGATTTGGTCGCTGAGGCGCAGACTCTACTGGAGGAGAAACCTCTCTGTCTCTCTGAAAAGAAATCAGTAGAGTCTGCACGCAGGCTAGCTAGGTGGCCGTTGCCTCTGTCAAGCTAACATTCAGCGATATTGAAATTAATACGAATACATTTCTTTTTGCTGCTACGCAGTAGCAGCTTTCTATACGGGATTCAATCGAGTTCGTCCGGTAGGGTGGATTATTTCTAATGGAAAGCCAAACAATAAGAACAACAACAACAACATGCCTTATTACAGCGCTGTGAGAACGCCCACGACTTTGCTTTTGTGACTATGTTTTGGAGGAAGGAGAAGAAGACGGGGATTTTCACGCATTTTGGTGCGTATAACATCGTTTTTTACAGCTAATTTCATTTCAAATATGAAGGGATTTCTTTTTATCCTCTTTATTTTCTTGACCATACACTGTTTTACAGCGGACAGATTTCAGGAAGATGTCAGCAATGAGGGCTTATCTAGGCCTAATATACACGTTGTTTACGCTTTCACTCAGAAAGCATTGCTAGCCACCGGCAGGACTTGTTGAGGATACCGAGGACTGCCCCTGTTGCCTGAGCCTTTTGTTATGCTGGTAAAGTTCAAAGCAGATCAACAGCTGGGAAACCTATTACCATGCGCGAGAATCTCTTTGTCTCTTTGCTAATTTTTGTTTGGATTGTGGCCGGATTATCCGCCCACATCCTTTCCACAAAACCAAACATGGTTTTGTGCGCATGATCACAGGTTTCCTTTTTGGGGGATGACCGTTGCTTTGAACTTTGACGATTCGTATCCCCAACAAGGACCTGGATCAGCAGAATAACTTCTACAGCTTATCTGTTTCAAAGACGGGAACAAGACGATGGGAGCCTATCCCAAGGCAATGATTTCAGGGCCTAACTTGAGGTTATTACTTTGACCTACACAAAAAAAATATATGCTAGGTACCACCGGCGGCAGGGGATTGATGAGGGAGAGGGAGGGAGGAATGCTCAAAACTGACACCGGAGGTTTGCAACGAATTGCTGGGTTAGGCCAATAACATCTTATTAAGTGTTTCAAGTGTTAGTGCAATGCTGTTGTAATACTGTTTTGTACAGTGTTGATACTTGATACAGCAAATAAATGTAAAAAAAAAAAAAATTATATTGATAGATATACTCCGTGACACAATATGTCGTACAGAATCTTTTACATTAAAGCCTTATTCACTTTTTGTTTTTGTTGCAGGACCAAAGAATTGCTAGCCTGCGTGCAGACTCGACTGCCTGTTCCAATTCCTGTAATGAATGCATTCTGATCTGATTTGCATTCATCCATCTGAAACACAGTGGAATGGGAAGTCATTAAATAAAAGAATGTGCTGCAGGATGGACCATAATTGAACAGTTGTCATTTCGCATTATGAACTCTTTCCACCAAGATTGTTTTCACTCATTCACTCATACAAAACCTGTTTTTCTACATTTTTGGAATTACACAATACACATTGAACAGATTGTTGTGATGATGCAGCTGTTTCATTATTCCTGCTGATGCTTATCAATGCAGTTGGATGGAGCAAACAATGAACGATAATAAGTGAAAGCTAATTACAAAGAACTGATCAAAGCCATTGGTGCAAATATGACTGTGAACTAAAGTTCACAAGAACTTTTGGACTATGAACAATAACTGAACTGCAGTACCTGTATTTGAAAAGTAAGATAGGAATAGCAGCATTTGATGAATAATATTTACTACTAGTTTAACACTAACACAAACGAAAAAAATCTAAGAAAAAGAAAAGAAGACTACAAAAATATAATAAAACCGTTTAGTTTCTATAATTGCGGTTGAGTGGAGTTTAGTTGAATTCGGATGTTTCGTATGGAAGATTGATGGGAGAAATCAATGTTTAATTGTAGCTATCTAGTAGCCATGTTTTGTAGCTTTTTGTAAAAACTTTCTTACTCTTAGAGACTCGTATTTCTCTCAGAGTTTCATTCCATACCTTCACTCCGTAATTTGTAATGAAATTTTGTTTGTAGTTTGTTCTGACTAGGGGCTGAGATAAGTGGCCTGCAGTTGCTTGTCTTGTTTTAATATTGTGCCGGGAGTTAACGAATTGGAAGAGCTTTTGGAAATGATCTTCTACATTTCCTGCTGATACATCATACATGAACTTCGCACACTCTAGCTTGTAACAGTCGTCTAGTATTAGTAGGCCATATGATTTGAAAAGAGGTGCACTAGGTGAGGTGTGTTTTGTTTTTTGAATCCCATGAGTCTCACTGCTCGTTTTAGTTTTCTTCGCACAGGGTCCTGATGCTTAGAGTAGGCTCCTCCCCAGTTAGTTATACCATAGTTGATATGGGGTGAAATGAAGGCGTTGTAGATATTTATCAAAGTATTTTCTGGTACAAAATGTCTCATTTTTGCCATAATGCCAAGACTCTTGGCAACTTTCATATTAATTTGTTGGATGTGGCATTTCCATGAGAGGTTATTGCCGATTAGGACTCCTCAGTATTTTGCATGATCTGTTTCTAATAAGGGTTCGTTGTTTAGGATGAACTAACAAAAAAATTTGACTTATTGGTATTTAGAGTGAGTTTGTTTGCAATAAGCCAGTCTGAAATTTTTCCAAGCTTTGCATTTACTGTATCTTCTATAACATTGAGATTTGGATAGGAGAAGAAAATGCTGGTATCATCAGCAAACAAATGGAAACCAAGGACCTTTGATGCTTGGGGGATGTCATTAATATAGAGCAGAAATAGTAACGGACCTAACACACTTCCGTGTGGTACTCCATATTTTATACTGAGAGAATCAGAAAGTTGTCCACCTACATAAACACGTTGCGTTCTGTCCTGTAGATAAGAACGAAACCAGTCTAAAGCAATCCCTCTGATACCATAATACTGAAGTTTGCTAATCATGATTTCATGGTCGACCGTATCAACAGCTTTTGCAAAGTCAAGGAATATGCAACAGGAGAAATGTTTGTTCTCTATTGATTCAACGAGTTTATTGCAGATATCTAGAATGGCGAGGGAAGTAGATTTATTTTTTTGGAATCCAAATTGATGTGGATATAAAATGTTGTTCTTTTGAATAAAACTTATCAGGCGTGCGTACATCAGTTTTTCACAAATTTTGTTTAAAATGGGTAGAAGAGATATAGGACGATAATTATTGACTTGGTCTTGAGAGTTTGCTTTGAAAACTGGAATTACTTTACCATATTTGAGTAACATTGGATAATAATCAGAACTAAATGAGATATTAATTAAATACGTAAGCAGTTCAGTAATGAAATTCTTAAACAGTTTAATTAATCTTACAGGAATATTGTACGAGTCTGCTGTCTTCGATTGATCGAGACCAGCTAGTTGATCAAAGACTTCGGATGCGTTCACAGGGTTAATAAAGATGCTATTTGCATTAGGCTCTTTTAGATAATCAGTGAACTTTTTTTTTTTTTTTTTTTATATTCCATTATAAATTTTTTACAAGACGAATTACTAATGACGCTACCTACTAATTACTCTACGAAACACTACAAGGACGATAATACCACGGGGAGCAATAGACTATGACAACCCCGCAGTAACTAATATCGAAAGAAATAAAAACTACTGGGTGAATCAGGAAAGATGTACCACCCGCCCGCAAAACCGCACCCCAAGAGCCACCCAACCGATTTGCACAATTTCATAGAGATTTTAAACGACGTGTCAAAGAGGCTTAAACGAAAATTTTGTCTAGGCCTCGGTCGAGGATTTGAAAAAGAATTAGACGAATCGGATGTGTGACTCCCGCGCCACGACTCCCCGAGCAGGCAACACACCCCCCGACCCACCCATTACATAAAGATACACGTAATTTCTGCAAAGAAATAAATCAACCATACGGAACTTTACATACAAGACACTTTACGAAGACATACTTGGTGGTTGGATGAGGTATGACTAGATATGATGCGGTCCTAATCGAATCGACCAGTTATTTTGATGAATTCTAGAGTCAATTCGAGAATATTTTTGTTAACGTCATTGGGAAGGTCTTTGTCACCATATAATAAAAGTTGCGTTAAGACCTCGTTTGGAATATTAACATATCCAAGTGGTCGTAGTAATGCTAAGACTCGAACGAGAAGATTTCGGCGTTGAACCTCAAAGGAAGGGCAAAGCAACAAGAAGTGTTCCGTATTCTCTATACCGTCGTTCGTAGGGCACATTGGGTTGATGGTATCCCTAAAATTATGCTTGAACTTGTGAAAGTTCAATTTGCTAAGACCAACCCTAAGTTGAGTAAGATAGGATAGTCCTACTGGATCGTGAATCCCAAAGACACATTTAGCAGGGGGGCGGATTATGGACAGTAGCCTTTTCTTAAAAATAGCAATGGTTGGTGCAAGTCTAATCTCTGGACATAGATCATTCCATTCAGACAAGCAATTGGGATAGAAGCTAGATTGAAATCTCTCAGTCCTTGCCCGAATTCGCCCAGTGACATCCTGTCTGCGAAGAGAATATTGCGACTGTTGAAGTTGCGGGATTGGATCCGTTGTATATGCGGGGGATAGGCTATTCATGATTTTGTAAAACAAAGTGAGGCGTCTACTCCACCTTCGGGAACTTAGTGACTCCCAACCGAGCTCTGCGTACAGCTTTTCCCGCGATGTTCCTCTCCATGCCCCTGTAACGGCTAGAGCTGCAGAATATTGGACGGACTCTAACTTTTCCATTAAATTTGGTAATATGGTATTGCCGCTGAATTCACATACTTTAGCCGGAATATGGTAGATAACATCTCCGTAATCTAGGTGGGGTCGCACATAGAGCTTAAATAATTCGTTAAGAGTATGCCTGGGCAGATACTTGGAGAGACATTTCAGCAGACCAATGCCCTTTCTTGTTTTAGATATAGCTGCTTTGATATGAGCGGAAAAAGAAAGCTTTGAGTCCAGGATAATTCCTAAATGTTTATGAACTTTGAACTTTGATTTAGTCTTGGCTAGTTTGTTAACTAGAGATTGGGCGATCCCAGTGAAATATTGATTGAAACGATCTGCAACTTTCTTTTGATTAGTTACAGTACTTCCATTGACTTTTAGATGGATGTTTTTAGAAGATTTGCTGTTTGATTTATTAATTAGCTCATTGATACCTTTCCATATCTTCTTTGAATTGTTTTTGAAGGTTTCAAAATAGGACCTATAATGATGTCGTTTACTTCTTCTTATTAGATGATTTATCGTGTCTCTGTAATATTTATATCGTTGGTACCAAAAGATATCTTTAGATTTTAAGAATTTTTTGTACAATTTGTTTTTGATCGAGATTGATTTCAAAATTCCGTTTATTATCCAAGGCTTTCTCTGCTGTTTTCTTGGCTTTTTTGATAAAGATTTGACAGGTGCATGCTTCTCCATAATATAGGTAATGCTATTTTGAAAAACTGTAAAACAACTATCAAGGTTCTGTCCTTCGTTGGTAATCGAAGGAAAGTCAAGATTTTTTATATCGTTTAGGTACTTTGATTCATCGAAGTTTCTAAAGTCACGTTTGAATATTTGTGTCTTTGTTTCTTTTTTTAATTTCTTTTCAAGGAGTAAGGAGTTTGGCATATGATCAGTGATTTTAGGAATGAGGTTTCCACTTGTGGCAACAATGTCAATTGAATTGATAAAGATATTGTCGATGAGTGATGGTTTGTTATTACTGGTATACCTTGTGGGCTGTAAGATTAAAAGCTACAAGAAGTATGAAAACATGGTCTCTATGAAATTTTCAGCATCGGGGATCTTGTCATATCTTAGAAGGTCAAGATTGAAGTCTCCTGTTATCACGTAGTCTACAATTTATTCTCCTTAGAAATTTTCTTCAAGACCGTCTCATGGTATTGGATGAACTTTGTCGAGTTTTTTTGGGATGATTATAGATTGCGGCTATGAGTACGTTGGGACTGTTGCAGTTTTCTATTTCGATCCAAAAAGCATCAAATTCGCAGAGATTGTCTTTGTAGGCTTTTGAAAGATCCTTTCGTTCACTGAAACGTAAGCTACTAGACACAAAAATGTCACTCCCTCCACCCTTGCTGTTACCCTTTATTCCTACATAATCATGATAGCTTTCAAGGCTGATCTTTTTGAAGTAATCTTTATTTTTGTCTTAGTGCCATGTTTCTGACAAGGCAATCACGTCAAAATGGAAATCAAGATCACTCAGCAAGAGCTAGAGATTTTCTTTATTATGTAGTAGAGACTGTATATTTGATTGAAACAGGCTAGATACGTCAGAATATTGCGAATTCATATTCGTTTTTAATATGTGAAAAGCATGCGTGGAATAAAAATCGAAATTTGTATGAAATTTGGCATGGTTGTCAATGTCGTTGTCAAAAAGATAGTCCTGCTCTTTCAAATTTAATTTGCATAGCTCTAATTGGCCTAAGAGACTGTAGTCATTTGATTCAGTATGACGCACTTGACAGGGACATGAGAAATTTGAATTGAATGTTAATGCAAGTATATCCTCGTCATTGATATCCGTGAACGGAAACGTAGATTGCTGGCACTTAGCACAACACCATTGCTGGATAATATGTGAAAGGTTTTGGCTCTTCCCATGGTTTAAGACGGGAACACCTACGGTGAATAAAACACATGCAAGTGCTGCAGGGTATGGCTTTCTGTAAGGAAGCGCCATATATTGACTTATTGCATACAGAGCAAATTTACCATAATTGCTTTCTGTTGAGACTATTTGCTTTTGGATCATGATAGATTTTCTTGTTACGAATGTTAGCGTAGTTTTGAAAGCGTTGTCCGATATTGTCTGGAAAGGTAAAATATCTTTTAGGCAAATATAACAATACCAGACTTCATTTGGGTTTGCCGTGAAAAACTCAAAATCTCGTTGTTTTAGACGTGAACAGTTTATGTGGAACCAAGAATTACAATTGTCGCAACAAATCGATTTGGTGTCTACAGACTACTCTACAGTGATTGGTGTCTACAGACTACAGACTACTCATTGAGTTTCTTGAGGTCTTCGATCTTTACAATGTGTTTGGCGGGAGCGCCATCATCCTTACGAATGAAAACACTCCCCTTGTTTGTCCAAACATACTTGAATTAAAAGTCCTTCTTCACCAGCTTTTCTACACGGAGCAACATCTTGCGTTGATAAGTAAGACTTTTGTTCAAAAAAACCTTACCTCCTTCATTGATTGCGGGTGCATGGAAACCAAAATCCTGTATCTTAACTTCTTGCAATGTTTTCTTTGCTGCGAGAACTTTATCTCTCAGCCTTCTTCTGCTGAATTCTGCAATGATCGGGGCATCAGATTTTGTTGAGATCCTGTGGCATGCTTCAAGGTCATTGGGAGTCACGGTCACACCAATTTTTCCGGCTTCTGTAAAATGCGGGTCCGCAGGTCCGATAAAATGCGGGTCCCACTCCAAGATTGGTGGCGGGTCTCGGTGTGTAAGGCGTGCTACAGCGGTCGACGGGTCTTGCGAGGCTTATGCCCACTTCCTGTTTTCATCCTCGAATGCTTGCGTTCAATCCAACATGCGCAGAAGATAGGGCTTGTTCTGGTTTGTTTACCTTTAGCAAGGATGTACCGTTGGTGCCAAACTTCAGCAAGGAACTCATAGGATATAACAGCGATGTATCAATCTAGTCAAGCATAAGTTCCGGAGAAAAGAACATGTACATGTTCCCCTGGGAGTTCTTGCCACCTGATGTTTTGCATATGTCAAGGAACATATTTGCAGCAGTGTTATAAACTGTAATATGATTACCAAGAAATAACAAAGTCAATAGGAAATAAGAAACAGCGTAAGAAACTAAACTTAAAATTTGAAAACTTTCATGTTGAAATCACAAAAAGACGCGAGTGCCTCCTATTTCTATGGTAAAAAGTATCGAACGATGCATAGGGACTTCCCCATGTGAAGGGATCCCCTCCAAAGTACAAAGTTCTCCCATATAGGCCCATATTTGCATTGGGATTGAAATTCTTTGCAAGCTGTGACTCACGATCTTTTCATTGATCAGGTACGATTTCACAATGTATTTTTCTTTTTGTGACCTTTGTGACGATCTGCGTCACCATTCAATCCATAGAAATGATTCAATCCCATCGATATTGCAAGGGTTTCGCTTGATGGATTGTAGCGGTGATGAATTGCTGTCACAGCAGAAAAGCTCATAGAAACTGGTGACTATCGCTTCGTTCTGTACGAAGGGCTCCTTGCCGCATACACCAGCCGTTTGTATGTGGCCATGGGACATACATTCAAAGAGACCCGCAGACCCGCATTTTATCGGACCTGCGGACCCGCATTTTACAGAAGCCGCCAATTTTTCCGTCATTGAGATGAAAAGGTTTTCTACGTCTTCGCCTGTAGCTCGCGGTAATCCAGACAGTTCAACCATACATTTGCGACCATATTGCTCCACGTCGTCAACTTTCTGCGCGCTTTTCAGGGCTCGTTGTTCTGCTAGCTTGAGTTTTTCATTCAGGGCCTCGTTGTCTTTGGTCAATTTCACGTTTGCTTTTAGGATATTGTCCGCTGTCTTTTTCACGTTCTTGTAGTCACTCGTTATTTGATTTTTCTCCCAATTAGACCCAAAAGAAGCTGGGAAGGATGAAAATATCTGGAAAATCTTAAGCCCCTCTCTACTGACAAAACATATCGGCACAACAAAATTGTTTTTACAGAAAACGATTACATCATAGATGATGACAACATGATTTGTGAAATTTTCAATTCTCATTTTGTAAATATAACTGACACCGTCAGAATCCGACGTTGAAATCACTTCGATAATTGATCACGTGCTGCATTCGATTCAAAGATATAGGAACCATCTAAATATTATCAGAATCAAGGAGGCTATTAATGCTGTTGGCGAATTTGAATTTAATTCGTTGCACTTAATGATGTTTGGAATGAAATCAACCAGCTAAGTAGTTCGAAAAAATCTAGTGGGGAGATTCCTATGGACGCCCTAAAATTACTCTCCGGTTTGCGTATTGATCACATCACATTGTGTATTAATAAGATGTTCGAATAGAGCGAATTCCCTAACAAATTAAAGCTTGCTGATGTATCACCTAGCTCCAAAGCTGATGATTCTCAATTGAAATTTATCTCCAGTCCTATAAGTGTCCTTCCGGCTCTATCCAAATTCCTTGAGTGCATCATGGCCAAACAAATGGCATCGTTTGCAAATACCAGGCTTTTCTCTAGTTTATTGTGTGGCTTCCGTAACGGTTACAGTACACAACACGCATTGTTCCGTCTTATTGAAGCTTGTCGCAGTACACTGTATAAAAAGAGCTATTTGGAAATGGTACTGATGGATTTGTCAAAAGCTTATGACTGCCTTCCACATGATCTCATCTCTTTATAGCTAAGCTGGCTGTCTGCAACACATAGAATCAGGCGTCCCCCAAGATTCAGTTTAAGGTCCATTTTTATTTAACTTTATAAATGATTTCACATATGCCATTACGAAGTCAGAGTTCTGTAATTTTGCAGATCAGGCTGATCAAATGAAATCAGACCAGGAATATATTTCTGAAATTGATAAGAAACCCCTATTCCTGCAACTAGCACAGTCAAAATTATAGGTATTGCTATTGACTCTCGTCTAAAACTTTCATAACATGTAAATAAATTATGCACATAAGCCAACAATAAGACCAAAATTCCAAAGTTTGTAAAATCAGCATGTTTATCATTCTTTGATGCTACGTTTTGCTAAACGAAGACAAATTGAACCCAAACAAACAGACATGTAACAAAACAGACAAAACAGAACAAAACTAATACTATAAACGAAGCTTTGTAAAGCGATGAAAATAACCCGATGATACTACTTACTGGAATACACGTTTTTTTTTTATAAGAAACTGGTTTATAAGAAACTAGTACTACGATGACCAAAAATTTAAGAAACTCTAGTACTACGCTCAAGAACAGATAAGAAACTCTAAAACTTTATTTCTGTATGTCTCTCTTATTCTATGTGTCTCTAACACAGGTATCTTTATCTTTTCTTGACTTTTAACTGCAAAATTGGTAAATTTTTGCCTTAATGTGCATGACTTCTTCTTGATGACAATGTAAATGCAAAATGGAAGCCCTTTGTCGAGAAGAAGGCTCAACTTCGAACAATATCGCAATTTTAGGCCCAAAAAAATAAGAAACTAATTAAGAAACTTTTACTACTAAAACACCGAAATTTTCATGCGAAATTAAGAAACTTTTAGTACTAAGTGCTGATCCAAGTTTCTTATAAAAAAAAAACGTGTACATTTTTGTCCATTTGATCAGCGTTTAAAAATAGCGTTCCTTACGCGATATCCATAAAGAACCATAAAAATAAACAAGCTCAAGTCTCCTCGACCACGCTTCGCTTCGCCACGCCTAATTCTACAAAAGAATATAAATGAATACACTAGAAATAACGATACCTTAGGAAATGCATGCGCTTGAGAGCCAAAAAGTAGTTGTATCATGGTGGTACAGAGAGACGGACAAAGATAAATGCAAGAGGTGCTTGATTATCACCAGGATATCAACAATAACAGAAGAAAACGGAAAAGTAACACAACTTATTGCAAAGAAGTATTAGCAACATGAAATGAGGTCCTGTTTTTGCCATTGCAAATAATTTTCTATCTAAGCTGCCAAACTGCAGGTGTAGAGTTTGAAAGACGTCTGTTGACACTATATCCTGTGCACATGAAGTAAAGTCTGTGATATATTTGTGAGGGTTTTAGGACTTCTTGATTGTAACTGATGATGCTAATAATTCAGTGCTTTTAAAAACTATATAGCTAGCATTTACATAAATCAATGACAAGTATAAACTATAAAAAGCCAAGAAATTGTCTGTAATAGAATGGTAGTTTTTACAATTCTTTTGTTTTATCAATCTCTCTGGTTTGATTGTTTGGCATACGGTCTTGACTTTCTGTCAGTTTCCTTTTGATGTTCATTAGGTTTTTACGAACTGGAGAAGAATTTCCACATAGATAGACGAGGATATAGGATAAACTATTCGTTTAATTGTGACTCGTCAAATGTTGTGTTTTGTTGGAATGTACTGTTTGTGGTGTACAATATGTTGGTAGCACCTGCACACCTTTTAGGCTTAGGTTTAAAAATTACAAGGCGTGCAGTCATAAGTTTAATTCAGGGGCCTCAGTACCCCAAGCGGAATTCTTCAGGCATTTTACTGGAGAAGGCCACCACGGGTTTCTGAAGGATATTAGTATAACGATAATCGATAGGCTAACGGGGGGAAATAGGATGCGGGAAAGCTTCTGGCAGTATCGGCTGGATTGCTTTGCCCCTAAGGGATTAAACACTAGGCAGGCTGATACATAGATTTGATTTTTGTTTACATTTTGGTTGTTTGGTTGTTTTAATTTTTGCGCTCAGCTTTTCGTTAGGGACACACCCTGTTTTTTTTAGGGATCTCTTTTCTGCCAATCCGCTCTTGGATCTTTCTATTGCTTGTTTTGTTTCTACACACGTTTTTTTTCAACTCCCGCGAGACAGACACCGCCGCCGACTTTAGCGGCTCTATACTCTGCGCTTTCTTTGGTCTTCTTTGGTCTTCCTGTTGCCGCCTTTCGCTACACCCCTATTTTACACCTTTTGCGACTTATATTGTATTAAGCAGGATCCCGCTTAGGCTATTGTTTTGTATTGTTTTTGAATTTAGAGATCTATATGTATGCTCGTTCTGATTTTGAAAAGTCATTACTGATGAAGGCTTACGCCGAAACGTTTAACGAATGTGTTTTTCTTGTTTATATATATATATATAAACAAGAAAACTATAAGCCTATAAGCGAAGAATGCGATTGAGATGGCACTTCAGAAACAATGACGAGGAATATGTACCTGACAAGAACACTAATTTTAAAACTAAATCCACGTGGCAGCCCCCAAAAGATGACCCAGTTCTCGAAAACTACCTTTCGCTGTTGGAGAAGGAGGTAATGTCTGTCTCGCCGGAGGGTAAGCATTTTAGTAATCTTTCTTCTTCTGAACAACTTTCTTTGAAACAGCTTAAATGTGATAGGAACATAGTGATTAAGGAAGCGGACAAGGGATCAGCGGTTGTAGTTTGGGATCGGGGGGATTACATAAGTGAGCCTAACCGACAATTAGACGATAGGCAGGTTTATGAAGAAATAGAGGTGGATCCCACTGTAGATTTGGGTAAGACCATAAATTCTAGGTTGAAAGAGCTGAGGGAGGGGGACCCGGGATTAGAGGAAGTGACTGATTATTTACAAGTTAAGGATTCTAGGTTAGGTAGGTTTTATTTGTTGCCTAAGATCCACAAGGGTCTTAGTAGTGTTAAGGGGAGACCAGTCATTTCCAATTGTGGAACTATAACAGAACATATTTCAGAGTATCTAGACCACCACCTTAATCCATTGGTTCGCCAAAGTAGGTCATATGTTAAGGACACCAACCACTTTTTGTCTAGGCTAAGTAAGTTAGGTAGAATACCAGAGGGGGCTTTGATGTGTACGGTTGATGTTGTGGGGCTCTATCCTAGCATTCCACACGGGGAGGGTTTAGTGGCCATCAGGGAGGCGCTGGATAGAAGGGAAAACCCGGGCGTGGCTACTGATACCCTAGTGGGGTTGGCGTCCTTGGTCTTGGAGAATAATTATTTTGAATTTAATGATAGGATTTATAGGCAGAAATTGGGCACGGCTATAGGCACGAAGTTCGCTCCGGCTTATGCCAATCTCTTTATGACCCGGTTGGAAGAGAGGTTGTTGGAGGCTTCACCTGACAAGCCGCTCATCTGGATGAGATTCATCGATGATGTTTTCTTTATCTGGATGCATGGGGAGGAAAAGTTGAAGTCTTTCATCAATCATCTCAACAGTAGCCACGAAACCATTAAGTTTACTAGCGAGCAATCACGGGATAGTATTAGTTTTTTAGATGTTCAGGTTAGCGTGGGGGAGGGGGGAGTCCTTTCGACAGACTTGTTTTCCAAGCCAACTGACACACATCAGTACTTGCATAAGAAGTCTTGTCACCCCTGGCACACGAAGAAGGCGATCCCCTATGGTCAGGCTCTTAGGTTTCGTAGGATATGTTCGGAAGATCGCCAATTTCAGGAGAGGGTAGGAGAGTTGGCTGGATGGCTTAATGACAGGGGCTACGAAGAGTCTTTAGTTAATGAGCAAATAGATAGGGTACGTAGGTTGGATAGGACTACTCTTCTAGCAAATGCGGGAAATAGGACCAATAACCAAGGGAGGGGGGAAAGGGTTCCACTTGTTGCCACATACCATCCAGCACTCAATAGTTTGGGAAAGGTGGCCGGGAGACTTCATCCTATGCTCACAAACTCTGAGGAGCATAGGGGGGTGTTTCCTGAGCCACCTTTAATAGCATTTAGGAGATGTAAGAACCTTAAGGATATACTTGTTAGGGCTAGGCTCAATAGTGAGGGAAATGGGGGGACTGATAAGAAGGGATGTTCTCGTCGTGGTAAATCTCGTTGTCAAGTGTGTAATGTCATGAGTAATAGTGGACATTTTCATTCAAACATAGATAGCCGTGAATATAGGATAAACTATTCGTTTAATTGTGACTCGTCAAATGTTGTGTATTTGTTGGAATGTACTGTTTGTGGTGTACAATATGTTGGTAGCACCTGCACGCCTTTTAGGCTTAGGTTAAACAATTACAAGGCGTGCAGTCATAAGTTTAACTTGGGGGCCTCAGTACCCCAGGCGGAATTTTTCAGGCATTTTACTGGAGAAGGCCACCACGGGTTTCTGAAGGATATTAGTATAAAAATAATCGATAGGCTAACGGGGGGAAATAGGATCCGGGAAAGCTTCTGGCAATATCGGCTGGATTGCTTTGCCCCTAAGGGATTAAACACTAGGCAGGTTGATACATAGATTTTATTTTTGCTTGCATTTTGGTTGTTTTGTTGTTTTGATGTTTGCGCTTAGCTTTTCTTTAGGGACACACGCTATTCTTTAGGGATCTCTTTCTGCCCATCCGCTCTTGGATCTTTTTATTGCTGGTTTGGTTCTTACACACATTTCTTTTCAGCTTCCGCGAGACAGACACCGCCGCCGACTCTAGCAGTACTTAACACTGCGCTTTCTTTCATCTTCCTACTGCCGCCTCTGTTTACACCGGTTACTTTAACACCTTTTAATTATCAATTGTATTTAGTACTTAGTAGGATCCCTTTATGCTATTGTTTTCGTAAATGGTTTTGTATTTCGAAATTGATATGTATGCGATGTTGAATTTAAGAAGTCATACTGATGAAGGCTTGCGCCGAAACGTTTAAACGAATGTGTTTTTCTTGAGTACATATATCTTTTTTATAACATATTTGCGAATGAGCTAATGAGAATATATATATACCGGGTGCGCCAAAATAAACTATGCACGTTTGGCAGGCCACAATAAAGCGTACACTGAACCGATTTTAAAGATTTATGATTTAATCGTTAGCAGAATGCCTGAATTAGATACTGGCATTTTTACAAATTTTTTCATGTTGAGTTTTTAGAGCTAAAAGCGCGTTCCTAAAATTTCAGTTTTCGAAAACACTGAAAACGATCAAAAAACATCGATCAAGTTTTCTAAAGAATCAACATGAATGGACAAAGAAAGAAATTGTTCGTGGTGATTTGCGATTTAGAAATCGACCAATTGTAATCTGCTATACAAGAGTTGGTACTAAGCTCCCAAATCCCCCTGAAAATGTTTTCTCTTTTTCATTCATGTTAAATCTTTTAAACTGTGATCGACGGTTTTTGATCGTTTTCAATGTTTTCGAAAAAGAACATTTAAAGAAACTCGCTTCCAGCTCTAAAAACTGAAAACAAAAAATTTTTTCAAAAAGTCTTAGAATCTAGTTCAGGCTTTCTGCTAAAGATCAAGTCATAAATCTTCAAAATCGGTCCAGTGTACGATTTATTGTGGCCTGCCAAACGTGCATAGTTTATTCTGGCGCACCCGGTATATATATATATACATAGTCAAGAAAACACATTCGAGTAAACGTTTCGGCATAAGCCTTCATCAGTAATAACTTTCCAAATTAGACGGAGCATACATATAGATCCTGAAATAACAATACAATACAAAACAATAGCCTAAGCGGGATCCTGATTAATACAATAAGTCATAAAAGGTGTAAAATAGGGGTGTAGCCAAAGGCAGCATCAGGAAGATCAAAGAAAGCGCAGATTAAAGAGCTGCTAAAGTTGGCGGCGGTGTCTGTCTGGAGGAAGCCAGAAAAAGAAAACGTGTGTACTAACAAAACAAGCTATAGAAAGATCTAAGAGCGGATTGGCAGAAAAGAGATCCCTAAAAAACAGCGTGTGTCCCTTATGAAAAGCTGAGCGCAAAAATCAAAACAACAAAACGACCAAAATATAAACAAAAATCAAATCTCTGTATCAACCTGCCTAGTGTTTAATCCCTTAGGGGCAAAGCAATCCAGCCGATATTGCCAGACGCTTTCCCGTATCCTATTTCCCCCCGTTAGCCTATCGATTATCTTAAAGGGTTTGTGCAAGGTTAAAAGCCTGCATTTGCACAAGCAAAAAAATCTAAAAATAGATCAAGCGAATCATCCAATGGCAGCATTCAGGTCACGAGAAACTTTGCATGTGATCAGTTCGAGGAAAGGAAGAAACGAGTATGGCGGACAATGAGAATCTCACGCGAAAGATTTTGAAATGTGCTAAGAGACCTGGGATTATAAAAGGATTATAAAAGCTCCACCCAGAGAATTAATTTGTTTGAAATCAAAGTTCTGACATTTCTATTGTAATTTGAGGCAGAGTGTGTCCCCAGCCATGGAGACTATTATTAAAGCTGCAGACTTTCACATATAGTATTGTGAAAATTCAATGAGAAGCAATACAATTTTATTTTCACGGCCATGACAAATCATAAAGATCTCCATGCTTTACTTCTGCACAAGGAATCATTTGCTATTTCTATCCAATAATTGAGGGGGCAGAAATAGAGCAAAAAATGCGAGGAGGAGAGCAACAAGTAGCAACAGGGTAGGGCACCGAGCGGCACAGTGTGGGTCTATCTATTTTTCAAAACAACACAACCAACACAACTTGGCAGCCCATCATGTGATCACTTTCAGCGCGGCGTATTGCGCATGCCTAGATCGAAAGTTATTTTTAGATAGGCCAACTTAGCCTTGCACATACCCTTTAATACTAATATCCTTCATAAACCCGTGGTGGCCTTCTCCAGTAAAATGCCCGAAGAATTCCGCTTGGGGTACTGAGGCCCCTGAATTAAACTTATGACTGCACGCCTTGTAATTGTTAAACCTAAGCCTAAAAGGCGTGCAGGTGCTACCAACATATTGTACACCACAAACAGTACATTCCAACAAATACAAAAACATTCGACGAGTCACAATTAAAGGAATAGTTTATCCTATATTCCGGCTATCTATGTTTGAATGAAAATGTTCACTATTACTCATGACATTACACACTTGACAACGAGATTTACCACAACGAGAACATCCCTTCTTATCAGCCCCCCCCCCCATTTCCCTCACTACTGAGCCTAGCCCTAAAAAGTATATCCTTAAAGGGCCAGCATGCTTTTCGCGAAGTCAGCGACTTGCTCTCCACAGCTTCCAGAATAACTGACTCTACGGTATTCACAAAAAACAAAAACAAACGATTGCAAAGGCTGCTGGTCTTTGTACTCCCTTTAAAGTTCTTACATCTCCTAAATGCTATTAAAGGTGGCTCAGGAAACACAGCCCTATGCTCCTCCGAGTTTGTGAGCATAGAATGGAGTCTCCCGGCAACCTTCCCCAAACTATTGAGTGCTGGATGGTATGTAGCAACAAGTGGAACCCTTTCCCCCCTCCCTTGGTTATTGGTCCTATTTCCCGCATTTGCTAGAAGAGTTTTCCTATCCAACCTACGTACCCTATCTATTTGTTCGTTAACTAAAGTCTCTTCGTAGACCATGTCCTTAAGCCATCCAGCTAACTCGCCTACCTTCTCCTGAAATTGGCGATCTTCCGAGCATATCCTACGAAACCTAAGAGCCTGACCATAGGGGATCGCCTTCTTCGTGTGCCAGGGGTGACAAGACTTCTTATGCAAGTTCTGATGTGTATCAGTTGGCTTGCAAAACAAGTCTGTCGAAAGGACTCCCCCCGCCCCCACGCTAACCTGAACATCTAAAAAACTAATACTATCCCGTGATTGCTCGCTAGTAAACTTAATGGTTTCGTAGCTACTGTTGAGATGATTGATGAAAGACTTCAGCTTTTCCTCCCCGTGCATCCAGATAAAGAAAACATCATCGATGAATCTCATCCAGATTAGGGGCTTGTCAGGTGAAGCCTCCAACAACCTCTCTTCCAACCGGGTCATGAAGAGATTGTATCATGAAGATATATATATATATATATTTATATGCATGACTCAAATCCCATGAACTGGGAAACTGGAAAGGTTGCAAGCACTGGCAGCATCATATGCCAGGCACACTTTCGTGTCCCCAGAACAAGATTCACATTCAGATTCAGAATCACATTCAGATTCAAAATCGGATTCAACAAATGAAGGAAACATTGAAAAATTTGCACAAAGCCCCCGGGTGGGGGGGGGGATTTTTGGAAAGTTCTCTAAACTGTAGCTGGATACCATAGCTTGTTTTTATTTTATGTTTGGGCTCGATATCTTGTAACAGGGGGGAGGGGGCCATGTTTCCTTCATTTGTTGAATGTGAGTTTGAATCTGAATGTGATTCTGAATCTGAATGTGAATCTTGTTCTGAGGACATGAAAGTGCCAGGCACAATAGGCAGAGAACTGTTTGAAAAAATAAGAAACTGAGTATTGTTATCTCAGCAATGGGCAATGATTTTGCTTAGTGTACCACGATGGGCATAAACTGGCATTAGTCTGGCTTTCATGATAAGTTCTGATTGAGTAAGAAACTGAGAGTCAGTACATGTCCAGACACTGACACTGACCATGGAGACCTCTTTGTGGGCCTAATGTCTGGTTCAATTCGGCCAGGTCTAAACCGCGGACAACGCTGACGAAGCGGACACGCGGACCAAACGAGAACAATAGTCCGCGGTTTTCTCGTCCGCGTTTTAGACTTTCACACCGGTAAAATCTAAAACGTGGACAACGATTTCACGGACCATTCAAGTATAATGAATTTGAACGTTCGTTACCTAATTTTCTGTTTTTCTCCGAAGAAAACATTGTCTCTTTGCGCAATTTTCTCGTATTCCACAAATGCTGTTCTTAAATCTGTTGCAACACTTCGTAGAGATTGCATGCAGGTGGGGGTGGCCGTTTAGAAGAATGGGCCTAAGTACAGATACACGTTTTTTTTATAAGAAAATGGTTTATAAGAAACTAGTACTACGATGAGGGTGGCAAAGGGGGGGTCAGGATCACGAATCACGGAAATAAAATGTTAAATTTCACGTTTCACGTTTAAAAATATAGCGTTTTCACGTTTCACGGAAAAATGTATTATTACTAGGCTATGGGAGAATGCAGATGCACTGACCCCACTAAAGATGTCTCAAACCTGTTAAAACAATGGAAAACTCTTCAAAACAACAAGAAAGGCAGACAAGCATCTACTATCACCTATACAATTTTCGAGCCAACTTGAACAAATTATCCTTTCGCCACCCCTTTCACCAATGTCAATGATCGGTTGAGCTGACAAGAGTGATTTGGCAACCTTTGTCTGGCATTACAGCACTGCTTATGGGGAAAGGGGAGAGCAGAGGCAAAAACCGACAATCTTAGGGTGGCTCAACCATTGGTTAGTGATTGTAGGCAATTTTTAAGGGCTAAGGTTGCGAGGCAGAAATTTGGCATGCAGATAATGTATTTCTGATTTAGATAGGACAGATAGGATTTAGATAGGAGAATTCAAATTCTTTCAAAGTTCTGCTCTCAAAGATCCCATAAAAATGCCCCCTGATGCTCAAACCACTTCATATATTTTAGCTAAAGTCTGCCCAGAAAGTTGCAACGTTGGATTATATGCCCAAATTATCTGTCTCTGTTTTCATGACATTTGGCATGCAGATAATGTATTTCTGATTTAGATAGGACAGATAGGATTTAGATAGGAGAATTCAAATTCTTTCAAAGTTCTGCTCTCAAAGATCCCATAAAAATGCCCCCTGATGCTCAAACCACTTCATATATTTTAGCTAAAGTCTGCCCAGAAAGTTGCAACGTTGGATTATATGCCCAAATTATCTGTCTCTGTTTTCATGTTCTCTATAAGTATGCTGTGTGAGCGCAACGAGCAGAACATTTTTGGCACAGAAAAGAAGAAAATGCCGGTTCCAAAGTGATGAAATCGATGATTTGAGAAAAATTGGATCTGTTTTTATGGAAAATGGCAGGTCTGGAACACACAACAACCCTTTAGGTACGCCCCTAAGGCTCATTCCCTTCTATCATAGCAAACTATTTTCAAGCCAGCCGGGACAATTTTTCGTATTAGGGAGCTGCAAGTGGAGGAAGCAAATTTGGAGGTCTGGGGCTTGTCCTGGGAAAATTTTGAGACCATTCCTATTACAGTAGATCGCCGGAACGTGTAAAATTTCTGCACTATTTGATTGATGCAGATCATCACCAACGAAAGTATTTTTTACGGGCATTTCAAAACTAGAACTTACATCAGCCAAAAGTCAATAATGCGCTATTCAAGCTGCTTTCTCGTCTCGGAGCATTTCAAGGAACAAATATTTGAAAGCTATTAAGGGGCTAAAAGACCCCACCAAGCCCTCTGCACTGTGATCTATTAGGCCCTTTTTATCTAATATTGCTAAAAAGTAAAGTTCTGAATTCCAGCTAGATTTTGGGCTGGCGTCATGGAGCATAACCTAGGGGTTAATGTGACCATTTGTTGCAAGCATGACCTGTAGAGGCATGGCACTGTTTTGATCGCAGTTTACAATTCCTTGTTTCTAGGCTCAGCCTTTCTTTAACGATCTATTTCAGTCCAGTCTTATTCTGATTCTCTATATAATAATAATAATAATAATAAACAATTTATTTAAAGTTAGTTAGCTAAGAAAATAGCGTTCAGCTAATTAAGGCCAACTATACAGAATATTTACAAAAGTCTAATTACAAAAAACCTAGATTTGATACACAAATTTTACACAACTTACAGCTGCAGTCAAAAGTTTTGATAGATTTAATATTTCTTTTAAAAATCTCCAATGATTGGAACTCTTTGATTTCTCTTGGCAGAGTCTGCCATAGTTTTGACCAATAAACCTGATAGTATCAATGCCATATTGCTTCGTCCTAGCTTTAGGCAAAACAATGCGTGCTTCAGTAAATGCGTGCTTCAAGGCAATAAGCATGTTTGAATATTTTGCCTTTTTGTGACCGTTTCTAGACAATAGACGATTACGCTAAAGATGGCGGCGAGGAACTTTTTACCAAGATGCATCGCGTTCTTTAATCAAATTCCTACAGAACCGTCAAAGATTCGTAATTAGAACGCATTGCATCTTGGTAAAAAGTTCCTAACCGCCATCGTTAGCGTAATCGTCTGTTGAACAATAGTACTTTTCTGAAAAATGTCAGTCTTCAAAAATCCATTGTAAAATTAAAAGCTAAAGACAAACAATATTTGTTTCGTTATGCTCTTCAAAAGCAATTTCAAAAATTAGAAGCAGCTTTGTTGCAAGTTTCTACCAAAGGGCTAGTGCCAATGTGTGCCAAAACATTTTGAGGGCAATTTTCATTTCACAAGTTTTGTACCTGATTTTTACATTATTGCAAATTTTTATGAAAAATTAGATAAGGTAAGACGGAAAGCTTCCCCTTTGTTGAAAAACGATGCAAGGTCGATGGTTTGTCATTTCTTTCGCATTCAAGCCTGCTGCAGCAAGTGAAAACTTTTCAAGGCGAAAATCGTATTTTGTAATTTTTTTAAAATTTAAGAGTTAAGATTTTAACAAAATGCCTTGCAAAATGTCTCAAATGTTAATTATTACATTGTTTTAACATGTAAGTGAGGTCCAGTCACCTTAAGTCCTTTCACTGGAGGTCGGAGGTCTGTTAAAAAGTAGTTGCTAAAGCGTCTAAAAATTTTAGAAATCAAAATCGAAACTTTTGAAATAAACTTGATCATGAAAAACTGTCTGGGTACGAATTGGCACGAGCCCTTTGGAAACTTGCTACAAAGGTGTTTCTAATTTTTGAAATTGTTGTTAAGAGCATAGTGAAACATATACTTTTTGTCTTTAGCTTTGAATTATACAGTTGATTTTATGAGGCACACATTTTTCAGAAAAGTACCATTGTTCAATTGTCTAAAAAACGGTCACCAAAAGGCAAACTATTCAAACATGGTTAAAATTGCCTTGAAGTACACATTTAGGAGATGAGAATAAGACTAAAATGAAAAGGATCGGTGAAGTCTGAGCCTAGAAAAACAACCAATTGTAGGCCGCCATCAAAACAGTACCATGCCTCCACAGGTTAACAAAGTTCTGATTTAGACCTAACTTTAAAGATCAATATCTCTGCTTTCTGTGGCCTGCTCTTGGAACTGTTTTGCGGCAAATTAACCCCTATGTTATTGCTATGGTGTCTGTCTCAAGCCCAAAATCAATCAGAAATCTAAAACTTCCAATTTTGGTATAAATTCGATGCCCTGGATCACAGTGCTTTCGCTCTGACGGGCCTGCATTATCCTTTGTGGAGGGTCTTGAACACAGGCTAGCATTGAGCACCTAAAACAATGAATGGGGCCTGCTGGACTATAGATAAAAGTAACACCTATTGGTCAATATTATTTCTTGAGGTTCCAGAGCCCGTACCCAAATGACAATAAGAGATAATTGAAGAAACTGTGAAGGGTATGATCGTATAAGCCGCGTGGAAGCATGAATATTATTTTTTGCACCAAACTGCAATTTTTTGTTAAAAACAAGAAAAACAGCAACAACAACACAAAAAATGCTATAATGTTCATGCCAACTTTTTAGCTTCTCGAAGCATTTGTAACCCATTAGATTAGGCTAATCTATTTATGGAAATCATTGCAAATCATGTTCCGCGTAAATGGATATAGGCTTTCACGTTTCACGGACAACGTTTGCATTTTCACGTTTCACGTCAATAAATAATGGTTTTTCACGTTTCACGAGAAAAAAATATGGCCGATCACGTTTCACGAAAAACCCTTTACCACACTCTACGATGACCAAAAATTTAAGAAACTCTAGTACTACGCTCAAGAACAGTTAAGAAACTCTAAAACGTTATATCTGTGTGTCTCTCTTATTCTATGTCTCTCTAACAAAGGTGCCTTCGTCTTTTCTTGACTTTTAACTGCAAAATTTGTAAATTTTTGCCTCGATGTGCAAGGATTCTTCTTGATGACAATGTCAATGCAAAATGGAAGCCCTTTGTCGAGAATATGCTGCAATCAATGTAAATGGTGGGAAACAAAGGTCTATGTGGGACTAAAGCCTATTAATGATAAATCACACTAGATATCAACACCAAATTTTGTTCTAGCAGTTATTAAAAAGATATCTTACAGTTTCACATTTCTCTATTGAATGGCCGGAGCAGGCCGGAGCTGGCGAAAAAAATACAAAAAGGGCCAAGGCTCCGGCCTGTGGCTCCGGCCCAGCTCCGGCCAAGCTCCGGCCAAGCTCCGGCCAAGCTCCGGCCAAGCTCCGGCCATTGGCTGGAGCCTCGGCACCCTCCTTTCAAATATAACGAATTTTAATTCGATAATTACCCAATTAGGCCAAACGAAGCTCTTTGTTTCACTTGATACTTCCAGTAATCTTTACGCCTTCTTTAAAGCTTTAATGTCAATTTCATACATTTCCTCTGGTCCGTGGACGCCGTGAGAAACGGTCCTTAGGGACAGTGCAAAGTTTATTTTATAACATGGCCGGTGCAAAACATAACGGGGCAACTACTTTTTTTTAGCTTGTACAGAACTGGGTCAACACTTTTTACAAAGCAAATATGACCGGGGCAGTACCTTTTTATAAGCTCAAGATAAAGTTTGAAATATGAAATGGCTGATTTTGAGGCCAAAATTCAGGTCAGGTCAGGATCACGAATCACGGAAATAAAATGTTCAATTTCACGTTTCACCTTTAAAGATATAGCGTTTTCACGTTTCACGGAAAAATGTATTATTACTAGGCTATGGGAGAATGCAGATGCACTGACCCCACTAAAGATGTCTCAAACCTGTTAAAACAATGGAAAACTCTTCAAAACAACAAGAAAGGCAGACGAGCATCTACTATCACCTACACAATTTTCGAGCCTACACAATTTTCGGAGCCAACTTGAACAAATTATCCTTTCGCCACCCCTTTCACCAATGTCAATGATTCGTTGAGCTGACAAGAGCGATTCGGCAACCTTTGTCTGGCATTACAACACTGCTTATGGGGAAAGGGGAGAGCAGAGGCAAAAACCGACAATCTTAGGGTGGCTCAACCATTGTTTAGTGATTGTAGGCAATTTTTAAGGGCTAAGGTTGCGAGGCAGAAATTTGGCATGCAGATAATGTATTTCTGATTTAGATAGGACAGATAGGATTTAGATAGGAGAATTCAAATTCTTTCAAAGTTCTGCTCTCAAAGATCCCATAAAAATGCCCCTTGATGCTCAAACCACTTCGTATATTTTAGCTAAAGTCTGCCCAGAAAGTTGCGACGTTGGAATATATGCCCAAATTATCTGTCTCTGTTTTCATGTTCTATATAAGTATGCTGTGCGAACGCAACGAGCAGAACAATTTTGGCACAGAAAAGAAGAAAATGCCGGTTCCAAAGTAATGAAATCGATGATTTGAGAAAAATTGGATGAAATTTAGGGCACAATTGCTGTTTTTATGGAAAATGGCAGGTCCGGAACACATAACAACCCCCTAGGTACGCCCCTAAGGCTCATTCCCTTCTATCTAGCAAACTATTTTCAAGCCAGTCGGGAGGATTTTCGTATTAGGGAGCTGCAAGTGGAGGAAGCAAATTTGGAGGTCTGAGGCTTGTTCTGGGAAAATTTTGAGACCATACCTATTACAGTAGATCGCCGGAAAACGACCCTCGTGTAAAATTTCTGCACTATTTGATTGATGCACATCATCACCAACGAAAGTCTTTTTACGGGCATTTTGGAATGTCATGACTTACAAGATTATGAACAGACCAGACTATGCCCTGAAAACCTCTGGGATAAATTCAAGCCAAGATCTTTTCACTCTTGTTGGGGATAACAGTACGACCTACAATCCGAGGCACTGTAAGGATATCCAGATCCCTAGATATAGGACTGAATTTGCAAAAAAGGGCTTTCATTACGCAGCTCTCAAGTCATGGAATGATACACCTGCCGAAATTCGCGAGTTACCGACATTTGATCGTTTAAAGAGCTAGACTCTCAAGCCAAACACAACTCCCTGGAAGAACAGCAAGGATTAAGTTTTATAGGGCTTTAGGTTTTTATTCATAAGGTTTCATCATTGTAAATAGATGTTATATATTTTAATTTGCTGAAGGATTAATTTGTGTATAAATAACATTAAATGAAAAAAATGAAAATTTCAAAACTAGAACTTATATCGGCCAAAAATCAATGCGCTATTCAAGCTGCTTTATCGTCTCGGAGCATTTCAAGGAACAAATATTTGAAAGCTATTTAAGGGCTAAAAGACCCCCACCAAGCCCTCTGCACTGTGATCTATTAGGCCCTTTTTATCTAATATTGCTAAAAAATAAAGTTCTGATTTCCAGCTAGATTTTGGGCTGGCGTCTTTGTGCATAACCTATAATCTAGGGGTTAATGTGACCATTTGTTGCAAGCATGACCTGTAGAGGCATGGCACTGTTTTGATCGCAGCTTACAATTCCTTGTTTCTAGGCTCAGCCTTTAACAATCTCTTTCAGTCCAGTCTTATTCTGATTCTCTAAATGCATGCCTCAAGGCAATAAGCATGTTTGAATATTTTGCCTTTTGGTGATCGTTTTTAGACAATAGACGATTACGCTAAAGCTCGGGGGGGGGGGGGTTACTTAACCAGGTTTTGGTCGGGGACGTGCCATCGAAGCTTCAAAAACATACCCGTTCCTTATAACAATTTTCCGAAAAAGCATACCCGACTTTATACCAATTTTCCGAAAATGTATATCCGATCTTATACTTTAACCAAAATCGTGAAAATCGATACCGTTCCTTATACCAAAATCGTGAAAATCGATACCGTTCCTTACACCAAAATCGCGAAAATCGATACCCTTCCCGATGGCACGTCCCCGTACCCAAAATATGTGAAGTACCCCCCCGCCCCCCCGGGCGCTAAAGATGGTGGCGAGAAACTTTTTACCAAGATGCATCGCGTTCTTTAATCGAATTCCTACTGAATCGTTAAGATTCGTAATAAGAACGCATTGCATCTTGGTAAAAAGTTCCTCATCGCCATCGTTAGCGTAATCGTCTGTTTAACAATAGTACTTTTCTGAAAAATGTCAGTCTCCAAAATCCATTGTAAAATTAAAAGCTAAAGACAAACAATATTTGTTTCGTTATGCTCTTCAAAACAATTTAAAAAATTAGAAGCAGCTTTGTTGAAAGTTTCTACCAAGGGGCTCGTGGCAATGCGAAAATCAAGGCGAAAATCGTATTTTGTAAATTTTTTAAGATTTAGGAGTTAAGATTTTAACAAAATGCCTTACAAAGTGAGGTCCAGTCACCTTAAGTACATTCACTGGAGGTCTGTTAGAATTTAGTTGCTAAAGCATCTAAAAATTTTAGAAATCAAAATCGAAACTTTTGAAATAAAATTAGTCATAAAAAACTCTTTGGGTACAAATTGGCACGAGCCCTTTGGTAGAAACTTGCTTAAAAGGTGTATCTAATTTTTGAAATTGTTTTTAAGAGCATCGTGAAACATATATTTTCTGCCTTTAGCTTTGAATTTTACAGTTGATTTTATGAGGCACACATTTTTCAGAAAAGCACCATTGTTCAATTGTCTAAAAACGGTCACAAAAAGGCAAACTATTCAAACATGCTTAACATTGCCTTGAAGTACACATTTAGGGGATGAGAATAAGACTAAAATGAAAAGGATCGGTGAAGTCTGAGCCTAGAAAAACAACCAATTGTAGGCCGCCATCAAAATAGTACCATGCCTCTACAGGTTATGTGGACAAAGTTCTGATTTAGACCTAACTTTAAAGATGAATATCTCTGATTTCTGTGGCCTGATCTTGAAAATTTTTTGCGGCAAATTAACCCCTATGTTGTGGTGTATGTCTCAAGCCCAAAATCAATCAGGAATCTAAAACTTCCAATTTTGGTTTAAGTTCGATGCCCTGGATCACAGTGCTGTGGCTCTGACGGGCCTGCATTATCCTTTTTGGAGGGTCTGGAACACAGGCTAGCATTGAGCACCTAAAAAAATGAATGGGGCCTGCTGGACCATAGAGCAAAGTAACACCAATTGGTCAATAGTATTTCTTGAAGTTCCAGAGCCAATACCCAAATGACAATAAGAGATATTTGAAGAAAGTGTGAAGGGTATGATCGTATAAGCCGCGTGGAAGCATGAATATTATTTTTTGCACCAAACTGCAATTTTTGTTAAAAACGAGAAAAACAGCAACAAAATCCCCACAAACGCATTGAACAACGCATTGAACAACAACAACAACACAAAACATTCTATAATGTTCATGCAAAACTTTTTAGTTTCTCGAAGCATTTGTAACCCATTAGATTAGGCTAATCTATTTATGGAAATTATTGCAAATCACGTTCCGCGTAAATGGATATGCCTTTCACGTTTCACGGACAACGTTTGCACTTTCACGTTTCACGTCAATAAATAATGGTTTTTCACGTTTCACGAGAAAAAAGTGTGGCCGATCGCGTTTCACGAAATACCCTTTACCACCCTCATCGGTGGTACGATACAACATTTCTCGTTCATGAATACGGGGCAGATACATTTTTTAAGGAAAGGGTGACGGGGCAGTTGGTTTTTTGGCAATAATTTCATACTGGGCGAGCAGATTTTTTGCAAGAATTTTTGTTCTATACCGGCCATGTAATATAATAAATTTTGCCCTGTCCCTTAAATGCCCGGCTTTTGTCTTATGCGAGATTTCAAAGAATTTCATTAGTGTTTCCGTCTTTGTAATAAAACTAGTAACAAATGGAAGAAGGAAAAATGATTGAGAACTGATTGAAGAAATGTATTTTCCCCATTCCTTCGGCTAGTTTCACCTCGCCCACCACCTGTACTTAGGCCCATTCTTCCAAACGGCCACCTCCACCTGCATGCAACCTCTACGAACGAGTCTACGCACGCCCGACAACACCAAGCCTGAATTCTGACGTCACTTCCGGCCTCTCTTGCAAGAAAGCTGTGGCGCGAAAGTAAAATTTTGTGATAAATGGCGTCAGCAGGCGTCCCAAGTGTCCCAAAGCAAAATATCGAGATATAACGCAATAGCTGTATCTTCGCTCTGTCAAGTTCTTTTAGCATTTTGAACTCAGAGCCCCTTGGTTTTTCATATTTTTCAAAGGCCGTGGACAACTCTGTTTACAAACTCGGGATTCAGCACAGCAGGTAAGCAGACTTTATCATAAATTTAACGTTTGTCCTTTGTTTCATGGAAATTTTGTTGAAAGTTTTGGATTCCTCGATGTCGTTTTGTCCTATTTGCCACCTTTCGCCAATTGTTGACGAAATAAACTTGTCTTTTTCTCGTCTTGAACTTCGGCTTGCAGTTTCAAGAAAATGAACTTTTGTTGGCCTAAATTTAACCGAAATGTTTTCAAACTCCAATATTTTCTAAACTAAGACAGGAATTCTCATTTTGGAGATATAACGCAATAGCTGTAAGCATCTAGTTTCTAGAAATGTTGCCTTTTTTGCTGTAGCCTTTGCCGGTTTCCCACAATTTTCAAAGGCGATTTTTCCTCGAGAGCCATGACTATTTAATCTGCGTTAACTTTACGTGCTTCCTTTTACAAACTTGTCTGCTTTTAAGTCAGAAAACAAACGTTAACCTTGGTTGAATGTATCACTTTCGAACTTGATCTGATGTTTCAGAAATGAAAGTATTTTAGAGTACTTGCTAGCTGTTTTGGCCACCAGAGCAATGAGAATAATAACAAAATTTTGACTTCGCTCTCAGAGAACTTTTCGTCGGGTTTGGCCTAACTGTAAACAAACATGAAGTTGCATTGTTGCTTATTTTCTTCAAGACTAATGGGGAAGCCCTGACCTAGAAATAGGAGATTTGCTTACTAAAACAATGTTATCAATGCTACCTTGTACAAAAAATTATCAGCTTTGATTATTTTGCCTATAAACACGATAGTTTACTGCAATTATTTGCCCTTGAATCTGTTTTCTTTTTCTTGAGCAGGGTATTGCTGCTTTGATTTAAGTTTGCAAAGACCTCTCCTATTTTGGTTTGCTGCTCTTTTTTGTACATGCAATTCTCTATGAGACAAAGTGAAATTTGCTATGCAGCAAATGTTTTTAGTAGGAGGAAATAATATCGTCTCTGTTTTATTTTAGGACCCAAACAGAACAAGATTATCCTTTACCAATCAAGCCCAACCTTGAAGCAGCATTTGACAACAACCACAAAAGACTGCAATTCTTGCTTTTCCAATGCCTGAAGACTGATGCAAAACTAATGGACAAAGCATTCAATGAAAAACAATATTATGATATATCAAAAAATTTGAGCAATCCAATAATTGATACTCTGATGATTTTACTCTGATAATAGGAAGATGGTAAGATAATAGCAATTGAATCATCACAAAATTGAAAATTTAATGCTTCCAATTCTGAAACAGTCTGAAACTTATTCTGAATTTGATCTGCAAAGACAATTGTTTGCAAAGACAAAGACAAAGCTCGCCCGTTTCACCCTGCTGCCATGCTTATTCATGAGTTTCTGAAAATTACCAAAAAGCAGTTATTGCCGTTGTCCATTCAGAAATAGTCATTGCAATTTCGATAGACAGCATCCTTCCCTATCTTCCTTGTCTGTGAGTTTTTAGAGCCAACAAGGGAAGATTTCCAGACTGCATTGAGTTGCTCCATCATTGACAGGAACTTGCCCAGTACAAATAACATATATTTTATAATTTGCTATCCATTTGTCCATCAAAGACATCTGTCATCATAAACAAAACGATTTCAGTTCTTGATCCATAAATATCCGAGTTCTTTCGTTGGAAGCTGCTTCTTCTTGTCTCTTTCTTTCTGGCGGGTTGGAGACTTATTTGAAAACATGAAAGCATCTCTTGTCCTTCACTGGCAGTAAAAGGATCGCTAGTGCTCTGCATATTGGTTTATTGCTTCGTTTCCTATCAGAATTAAAAAGTTTTCTTGAAAGCAAGCAGCAAGCAGACCACGCCGCTTCAAAACAATTTCTACGATCTACGGCATTTTCTAAATGTCATGGCTTTCAAGGTGCTGCTTACCGCACCAAAAACAATGAATTCGAAAAATTTGCCCAAATACGGATGGAAATCTCTTAAAATATGACCATCACTCCTGTCAAATTGCGTGGAGTTTACCAGGATCTTTAAATCAAAACGATTTTAGTTTTAAACATTTCTTAGATAAATTCACTACCTTTTAAGATTAAATTAACGCGGAAAAATCACACCGCATCCCTGCAAGAAACGTTCAAAGTGGACGAAAATATTCACTTCCGGTCATTTTCCTATACATTTGTATAGGGGCATCAAAGCGAGGCTGAACTCCTCGAGAAAGGTGTTGTCGGGCGTGATTGTTCTCGTTTGGTCCGCGTGTCCGCGTCGTCCGCGTTGTCCGCGGTTTAGACCTGGCCGGTTCAATTCCTACCCTGAGCATCCCCGCCGGGCAGCCCGGGGGTCAACCAAAATTCCTTGCTCAAATGCCTGGGGGCCGGGGAAAAATTGATGATCAAATATGCTACTCAAACGCCCGGGGGCCAGGGAAAAATGTACGGTCAAATGCCCGGGGGCCGGAAAATTTGTTTGTGCAAATGCCCGGGGGTGTCCCGGGGGGGATGGTCAGGGTAGGAATTGAACGAGACATAAGAGGCCCACAGAGAGGTCTACAGTACGATAGCGCCCAACAAAGGTCGCAGGTGAGCTCATTGCAGCTCTGCCACAGAAGAGACATTAAGATACACATATGTCTCAATGAATAATGTACAAAATAGTCAGTAACGGTGCAGAAACAATAACATTTTGAAGAATAAATGAAAGAACCTTACCACATCGACTGTCCCCTCTCGCTGTTTGCCTTGCTGTGGACGCCTTCTGCAATCACTGATCCAGCGATGATCCATCTAAACCATTCCTTGATCAGCCATAAATGTCATACCTCAAGAGTATGATGTCATGCTCTTGTCATTCACGCATATGACTCGAAAAGGTATATGACTCGAAAAGGTATCATAAATCAAGATGCGACGATCATTTAAAATCACGGTTGCCATAGGGAGGGATCCTGTTCCCAAAAGACAATGGATGATTTGCTGACATTGCACAAAAATCTCAAAGTATGTCAAGATTAGGAGGCATATTGTCGCATGCAATGAATACACGAAAGGCTCTTTGAAAAGGCGGACGTAGCACAAAAGACTATACAATACAGGAAACGATCATTTCATTTTTCATTCTAAAATTATTTATGCACGGTAGCCCCGTCAGTCAGTATGACTGATTTTCAGGGGGCCGTGCCAAAAACTTTACACATTTATAAAACTACTAAATTTAATAACGGGGAAGGGAAACTAATTGCAATCATGAATAATTTATCTACAACTAGAATAGAATGCACCACAAATTACTTTAGCTTATTAATATCGACCTTTCTGATCCATTGAAGAAATGCATGTTAGGTTTGAACACTTTTACAGGTAGTGACTATATATGGTACATAGGAAAAGCAGCTTGCTAGAAAATTGCAGCAAATAATCCAAATTTTTAACAAACTAACTTATAGATCTAGATCACTTGGTTTATCTTGGGACTTAGCTGGAAGAATTAGCTGATATTCTTGAGCAATATGATTGGTTTCTGTACGGCAGTGATATAAAATTTTCGAACGCAAACACATCAATAAAAGGAGATGAATATATCACATTGCCAGTCAATTTTATCATTGCATTCAAAGAGCACAAATCCTGTCGCTAGAATTTTGAGTTTGTTGCAGAAACTAATTCTGGAAGTACCCGAATTCACTCTGTCTGTTTTGTCTGTTTGAAATGGAAAACTTGAAACTCATTCGATGAATGAGAGGTTTGAACAGTGTTCTTCTATATCAACTTTTCTGAGACGGACAAAGCAGTTGATGTGATTGACATGGGCAGTGACAACAAAGTTTAAGAATTATATTCATCCAAATTTAACCTGTATATGTAAATAGCCGAATAATTTTAGCCTCGTTGTACATAGAAAGGGAACAACTGAGCTTCCGTGTTCTAAACTCATGTGATAATGAACTCAATATATAGCGTCATATCATAGTATAACAGCTTTGCAAGATTTTTATTGAAACACTTTTGCGTCCTCAAACTCGAGAGAGAGAGTTCATCCCGTAGAAATAGAATATTTAGAACTATTCATCCAGCGCAAAGACTGACTAGGAATCTGCAAAAGCTATGATATAGAAACATGTTTAATTCAAGAAATAAGAAGCTCAAAGTATTGTGCTAAAATTCATCATGGAACGTCTTGTCTCCCAGGTTGATCTTCCGTATCAATCTTTTCCATTGTCTGTTGTTTCCAATCGTGCGGCATTTCCAGGTGTCTGCAGGCACGGGGAATTCAACTTCATCCGTTTTTATAATCAATAAATGAGGTTCTCACAAACTCTTATAAGGGTGAGCATGCTGAACATAAGTTACGAAATTTTTCATTTTGCAATGATGACGTCACATAAAAACGACGTCATATGCTCAAATTGCTCTATAGATTCGGTAAATTTCGATATTTTCTGAATTAATAACATTAATTTTATGCGAAAGACGATTATACAGTCAAGAAATGGCATAAAAGGTGTCACATACTTGCGCTGTCTAAGAAAGGATTGAAAATATAAAAAACCGCGCGTTGGGCCTAAGTACCGAACGGTAATTGACGCGTTTCGCGCAAGATCATTACAAACTTCCCGTTTACCATCGATTTTCGTTATACCAATGCATAGAGCTATCCAAAAATCATAGTCCCAATTTCTCCGCCGAAAAGTGGTACCTAGCGCCAGTACAGCCTGGTCTATTAGTGAATTGATGCCTACTGCTGAGATATGATCTGAACCATTGAAGCTCAAGACCCTGAATTCCGTACTTAGATAGCTTTTGAATAAGTATGGCATGATCAACAGTATAAAAAGCCTTTTTCAAATCAATGAAAATATTTCCTGTAAATTTTCCACGCTCAATATTAATGTGCCAGTCATTAGTGCCAGAAAGCAAGCAGGTTACCGTGGAATGCAGAGCTCTAAAACCTGATTGGCCAGAATACAGAAGTTTATGTTTGTCTAGATGATCATATAGTTGGTTGTAAATCAATTTCTCAAAGAGTCTTGTGAGAAATGGGAGCACAGAAATTGGTCTATAATTGGAACGATTGTTTTTTTCACCACTTTTAAAGATTGGGGCAACCCTTGCAGTTTTCCAATTTTCAGAAAAAACTCCTGTGGCAATTGAGAGGTTGAAAATGTCACAGAGAGATTCTGCAATGACAGAGAATGCGACCTTTAGGAAATGATTAGCAATGCCATCAGGACCGAAACCCTTGGACATTTTGAATTTACCAAAAATCTTTTCTATCTGAGGAACATCAAAGGCTTGTAATTTAAACTGTAAATTTTCAGGGTTCACTTCCAGCTTATCTTCAACAAGGGGGTTAGCTTTCTGTGGAATTTTGTCACTAAGAGATTTGCCAATATCACAAAAAAATTCATTTATTGTCTGAGCAACAGCATTATTATCTGTAATATGCTTACCATCAACATCAAGCGATTGAATTTGAGTCGTTTTGGATTTCTTATTTAGAACCATGTTAATGGTTTTCCAAGTGTTTTTAAGATCACCTTGGGAAAGGGCAATCTTATTTGTAAAAGATCCATACTGTATAAACAAGCTACGCAATATCACGGGTCACAGGACACAGTTACATCATTAAATTGCAAACAATTTTTTGTCATTTTCAATCTTCCAGACAAAAGATGTAAGCCTATAACCTCAGTACTAAAAATCTTCTACAGCTACCAAATACCAACACACTTTCAAATGGTAATAAGTCATCATCCTTCAAGGGCGCCATCCTTTATAATTATTCTGACTGGATAAAAAGCCTGGCAACCAGTAGATTTGATATGATGCTAGGTTTACAAATGGTAATTTTTCTTTCTTCATGCAGTGGTCAACCACGTTGGATGTTTCCACAGCAATCTATCAGCTGAATTTTTTTCATCAAATTTGAATTTCTTACTCTTAGGACAGCCAGCTGTTGTCAAGCTTCAATTGTATATTGGAGACATGGTTCCAGTGGAAGCAATCCATATGGTAAGTGCAAAAGTATGCAATTTTCTCTTGACTTACTTCAAAGATCTGAATTAGGAAACTTTTTCAAGAAAAGGTATATATACTTCAATTTAGCTTTCAAGCTATGAAATGAATATCCCAAGGTACTTCCAACAAACACAACAGCATGACTCTACCGATCGAAGAATCACAAAGAATCATTAAATTTGATGAATTGTATTACCGATCATGAAACTTTCTTTGTTGTCATTTGTTTCAGGAACAAATCTATCTTTAATAAATGTAGGGGAGACCAGGGACAATTGTAGCACTGGGCAATTGTAGCACTGGCTCTCACGCCCAGCAGAAAGGGAAAATATGTCATGTTTGCACAGAACATGCTCATTGTAACCCTGTAGTTACGGATCGCATGCAGCGTACGGTATTGAATTGTAAACCATCACAATGGGGGGAGATTTCTGCCAAAGTTCCACAGAGATCGATTGTAGGTCCCTTCTTCTTCCTTGTTCACATTAATGATCCAACAAAAAGCTCAAATGCATTGTTAAGTTACTTGCTGATGATACATTAATTTTCTCAGTTGTTCACAGCCCTAATGAATGCGCTGAGGATCTTAATCATGATTTTGATCTTATCAAACATTGAGCACTAGGGGATGTCTTTCAATCCTGAACCTGCAAGGCAAGCAGTGGAAATGATATTTTCTAAGAAAAAATATCCCCGTTGAACATATGCCTATTTTCTTTAATGGTGCAACCGTTATAAAGGCTGACGAACATAAACATCTAGGCATTGTGCTTTGATAGTCGACTTACGTCTTCTAGTCATATTCAATCAGCTATCAATAAAGCGAGAAGTGGGATTGGTATGTTATGATGGCTTTTATCAAACTACAGGGTGACCCAAAAGACATTGTTCGACGTTTAATTAAATATTAAAAAATAACGGAAATACTGAACGGGCTCCATGATAAATTAACCATATTGCTGAGATTTTGAATTAATTTTAGACACCAGAAGCTAGCAAATCGGCTAAATATTCACGGAGTTACGAGCTTTCGAAGATCACGTTTGCGCGAAAGCTGAAACCAAACGCCCCTAAACTGCATATTTTGTGAAAGTAGAATATCTTTTATTCAAAGCAAACCAAATGGAATTTCAAAAGCACTTTCGATAAACTAGCTTTCTGTGACATTGAATCAAGGTTATGGATGCTTGGAGGAATCTTGTTCAGCATAATTTGGAATTGCGCCTCCTCTCATTCATTAAGTTTTCATTCCATGTTTTTCGATGCTTGCATTCTTAAGTAAATTTTTGCAACGGTTAGAATAATTAAATAACGTTGCAAGTCCTAATTGGATTGCTCTGATATCGACGAGAGGTGAAACATAGAACAGTCTTCTTTTACCTCGATTTTACGACGTCTTTCAGGAAAACAAGTCAGTTAGGGGCCTCTGATATCAATGTGCTTGTTAACTTAGACTAGACTAGATTAGACTAGCTTATTCTCTCTGATCGTTGACAAGCATGCACCATTATGTGAAATGCGTGTCTCAGAAAAGTAATGTCCATCGATTGATAAGGACCTTAGCGATTTGATGCGGACAAGAGATAAGTTAAAGAAATCTGCTGTCAAGAGTAAGTGAGTAAGTAAGTGCACACTTCTGTTGAACTCATATATACATGTTCGCAACAAGGTCAGTTCTCTAAATATCCATCTTAAGAAAGAGTACTACAATAATAAAATTTCTGCATGCAAGGGCAACATGAAAGAATCATGGAAGACAATCAATGAGCTTCTCAGTAAGAGGTCTAAGTTAAGTAACATTGGTACTCTTAAGGGGTTTGGTTCAGAAATTGTTCACAAGAAGGATATTCCTGATGCAATGTACAGTTACCTCTGCTCAGTAGGTAAGGATCTTGCTGATAATATCATTCCAGATCCAAACCCCCTTCTGTCAGGTGACTTTGAAATGAACAAAACTAAAGCAAAGCTCCATTTAAGGACTATTTTAAGGTGCCAGAATTCAGAGATGCATTTGCAAAGGTAAAAACAGCGAAGAGCTTTGGAATTGATAATAGCTGTAGCTACTTTTTGAAGCTTGCTTTGCCTTTTATTGAAAATTCCCTTGCTTTCTTATTTAATACATCAATTGAAACAAGTATGTTTCCTGACTCATGGAGAATTGCTAGAGTTACTCCTATTTTCAAAGATGGGGACAAGGCTGATCAGTCAAATTATCGCCCCATTTCAGCCTTACCTGTTATTTCAAAGCTCTTTGAAAAGCTTGTCACCAATCAGGTGTATACACTTAAGGAATATAACGGTCTGTTTTCATCTGGCCAATCTGCCTATTTGCACCTTAATTCTACTGTAACCCACCCACTTAAAAATACCGACGATTGGTGCAATGGGCTGGATCTAGGGAAGCTTGTGGGTCTAGTTTTCATTAAGTTAAAAAAAGCATTTGACACTGTTGACCATGAGATTCTTTGCCAAAAATTGGCTCACTATGGCGTTCAACGGTGGGAACTCGCATGGTTTAAATCATACCTATGCAACGAAAAACAGTTATTAGTTGGGATAATGGTTTCAGTTCAAAAACCGATGGTATAGATGTTGGTGTGCCCCAAGGCTCACTTCTTGGTCCCCTTCTCTTCCTTATTTATACCAATAATCTACCACAAGCTGTCCGAAATTCAGTTGTCTCCATGTATGCCGATGATACAAGTCTGTGCTACCTGTCTTCAGATATAAGTGTGCTGAATGACGCAATCAATGATGATCTCAAACGACTGGACACTTAGCTTCAAGGCAACACACTCTCTTTGAATGTTGCGAAAACAAAGTCCATGCTAGTTTCCACTAAGCAAAAGCATAATATCCTCAAAAATCGAAATGAGGATTTGGATTTGAAAATTCGTGACAATGAGCTCAAAGTAATCCAAAAAACTAAATACCTTGGTGTGCAGATTGATAACTCTCTTAACTGGAATGAACACATCAAAACTGTTTCTAATAAAGTTTCTAGAGCTATTGGCTTTCTAAAGCGTGCCAAAACTTTCCTACCGCAGGAAACTCTGAAAACTCTTTACACAGGTATTGTCGGGCCACACTTTCGATATTGTTGCTCTGTTTGGGGTTGTGCCGGATCGATTGAGCTGAATCAGTTGCAAAAACTTCAAAACCGAGCTGCTAGAATTATAACCAATAGCAGTTTTGACACCCCTAGTTAGATTACTAATTGACAGGCTGGGTTGGAAGATCATTGAAGAACTTATAGCTGGTGAATGGAAAACAATGGTCTTCAAGTCCCTGTATGAACTGGCTCCACAATACCTGTGTAACCTCTTCACCCGAAACTCAACGTGGTCTTTGTATGTCCTGCGAAATACAGAGACAGATTTAAGACTACCCAACAACAAGTCAAGTAATGGGCAAAAATGCTTTTCTTATCGAGGAGCAAAAATTTGGCATGACCTTCCTGTTGAAACTAAACAGGCATCTTCCCTAAATAGTTTTAAACAGTCTATTTAGGAGTTAACGTTTCTTTTATCTTAGACTTTGTAAATTGTTATTAGGTCTTTAAATTCGTGGTTTTTATAGTGTATTTAATCTATTCCTTAGTACGTTTATATTGTAAGTAGTGTTTTCAAGTGGAGGGCCCCTTGTAAAACGTAAACTTTGTACTCCAAAAAGAATTTCCTCATCTGATGACTCTGAAGACTGTGACGTGGATTCTTCAGTGTCTCTTCCAGGCTGAACAGCTTGCACTGCACGATTCGATTTTCGCTGTTTAATTTTCGCGGGATTGTTTGCCTGCAGCTTTGAGCGGTGAACTTTTTCGAAATGGTTTGGTTTCTTGGATGCTCTACACAGTTTACCTTTGGCTGGGTAGGGCTTTTCTTGCGTATAGGGATATGATCCACCACAATTAAAACATGTCTTGACACGTCTTTGCGACCTTCGCTGCTTATTGGCTCTTTGGGGCTTAGGTCGAAATTTTATTTTCTTCACCTGTAGATCTAACATAGCTGTTGTTGCATGTTCTATTCCACTAGCTTGGCATTCCAAAATCTCTAAAGAACGACTAAAGTCAAGTAGTTCTTGCAATTTAAGTGTTTGTTCACGCAGTGCTTTTCGTCTTACCCCTTCCCTTTTTGACGAGCATCCTGAGATGATTTGTGATTTCACCTCTGCATCTTTCTCTTTAAACTCACAATGAGTGGCAAGTTGTTGTAACCGAGTATGATATTCATCTAGCGTTTCAGCTTCAGGTTGATTATCTTGGCGAAAAGTATATGATTCAAATTCGATATTCTTCTTTGGTTGGGAGTATCCAGCTAGCTTTTCAATTGCTTTCTTGTTATCTTCTGCTGCACCAGTTTCTGGTAAAGTCTTGAAAATGCGATAGACTTCTTCTCCACTGAAATGCAATAAAAGTGCACACTGACGTTTAGGATCGTCAATTTCCATTGCAGCGAGAAAACTTTCGAAGCGCTCAATGTATTCAGTCAACCTTTGTCCTGTGCTAGAAGGATTTCCCCTTGCATCAAAGGGTGGAAAATATAAACTTGGCAGCATGGCCATTTTGTGGCTCGATTCAGCTCTCAATCAGTTCGTTTATATCCTCGTCGACAGATATGGTATTTTGGGTGACCGCAGGGTTGGCTAATAATTTTTTTTTATCTCACAGTTAAAACTCAACAATATACAAATACAATATTCTATGCCGTCCATAGCAGAAATAGACATGACGTCATCTGGTTCTGGCTATGAACGGCACTTGACAATTCCTTTAACAGCAATCTTATTAAGCACTTTGTGTACCAATAATGAGGCTAATAATGAGGCATATCTAGGTAGATTTCGAATCATCAGCATGCGCCCGTGCTCATATCCAACTGGTACACAACTTCATTTTTCATTCATTTCATTTTCAATTTTTTAGGCATGGTAGCCCCTCAGTTAGAGAAAAACTGATTTACAGGGGGCCATGCAATAAAAATACTAAAACTAAACTAAGATTACAATTTCTGATTAAAATAATATCAATAAAAGTAAAATGAAAGAGTTCATTGCATAAAGCATCTCAACTTATGCTTTGTGGGATTTCATCAACCCTTCCCGGAATTTCTTTAGAGTAGGTGCTCCTTTTAATTCATCATTCAACCCATTCCAGAGACTGGCCCCTCTGAATGAAAAACATCTCTGACCAGCTGATGTTCTTAACATTGGAGTCCTAAGGTTTATATTAGAATTCCTCAGTACGCGAGAGGTTGTTTCGTTCACTCTATTGAACATGTCGCTCATATAGGACGGCGCATCACCGTTTAGGGACTTGAAAACCATTTTTAGTGTTTCAAGATCAATCAATTCCCTAACCGTGGGCCATCCTAGGGCACGAAAGAGTGGCAAGGCTGACTGGTCATATCGACTGCCGGTAACTATTCTGGCAGCACGATTTTGTAGCTTTTGGAGTTTATTAAGAGAGGTCTCACCAACATTCCCCCAAACAGGGCAGCAATATCTAAAGTAAGGTTCCACGAGGCTTTTGTGCATTTGTTTAACAGTGGATGCAGGCACGTACCTTTTAGAGTATCTTAATATGCCAATACCTCTAGAAATCTTACTTGTCAATGAGGCCAATTGGGAAGACCATTTTAATTGCTGATCTACTTGAACTCCTAGGTATTTAGTATATTCAGCCATTTTAATATCGTCCTCCCCGATTTTAAACTGTGGTTTAGCTGAGCCAGGTGAAGTAAGTTTTTTCAGTTTACCTGGGAGTCCGATAATCATGCCTTCAGTTTTTGCAACATTTAATGATAGCTTGTTTCCTTGTAGCCACAATTTCAAAGCAGCTAAATCAGCGTTAATAGCGTCATTGATCTCAGAAACGGAATTAGATGCAAAATAGATACTAGTATCATCGGCATACATAGATACATGGGAATGCTTCAAGCATTTTGGTAAATCATTAATGTAGACCAAAAAGAGGAGGGGCCCAAGACAGGATCCCTGAGGAACTCCGCAATTTATAGGCTCGGTACTAGATATTTGTCCGTTAACCCTACAAAATTGCCTCCTGTCGGCAAGGTAGGAATGAAACCATTTAAATTCCTTCCCTTTAACACCATAGAATTTGAGTTTACTCAATAGAATCTCGTGATCTACTGTGTCGAAGGCTTTCTTGAGATCAATATAGACAGCTGCCGTATATAAAGCCTTATCGATATTAAGGTACCAATCATTCGTGCACCTGAGCAGACTCGTAAGGGTTGAATAGAGTGATCGAAAACCTGACTGATCCGAAAATATTAGTTTGTTGTCGTTAAAATTTATTCGCATTCCTCATAGTTTTGAGTTTTGAGTTAGAAAATTTATTCGCATTCCTTTTATACGCATTCCTCATAGTTAAATGTCACATTACGTCCTTACAGTCCATCACGTGATTACTATATTACAATCAATGATGATATTGAGAAACATAACATTTAACAGCAGACATATCCAAATGGACCTCAACATTTACCTGACTGAAATCGGCCCCTCCATTCTGACGTTATGAGGGATTTTCTCCAGAAAGCCCTTTCGAGAGATCTTCAAGACAGGCTCAAAACAACGACCAACATTTACCGAGCTTTATCTCAATGATTTAAAAAATGCTAGCATGTTTTATCCTCTTGGAAAGATGAAATCGTCCGAATAATGTTTTTTTGCCCCCAGGGATGACATTTTCATCTCCCAAAGGGATAACGCGTGCCAAAGTATGTACAAGTCATTGCTATAAGACGTACGTATGCGTGACATTTGGTCGTGATTTTATGCAGTTTTTGGAGTTTCTTGGTAGGGCTTCCTCGAGAAAATCTCTCATAATTTCAGAGCGGAGTGGCTGATTTCTGGCAGGTAAAATTTAGAAGATATTTCAAATATATTTGCCAACATTAATGTCTTGATATCGATGTATTTGTGGTTATTCAAACAGGGATTCTTTTTTGACTCACCCGGTATTCCACAAATTTAGTGGTAAGATTACGTTCTCAGAAATCAGGACTGTCGTTGGGCGAATATAGTGAAGCAAAAGGCTCTTGTAGTAAACCTACTTTGATATCCCTTTGAGTAACTCTTAACTTCAGTTAGTTTCTCTTCTCCAGCATTATTCGATAGACCTCTACTTACGTGAATTCTGGTACGACTACCGGCTCAAATTACCACTCAATAAATCCGAGCAGTTTCCTCTCAACGGACAGTTTCTTGATGACATTTGGACACCAGATATTTACTTTCCATCTGGAAAGAAAGGAAAGTTGCATGACATAACAAGGCCGAACAGTTTGATCAGGATATTTCCAAATGGAGAGATTCGTTCAAGCCAGAGGTAAGATAAGTTGGATGTTCCTTGAGTTCTTGCTTCTTGAATTTTTTCCTTAGAAAGAAAGGCTTAAGGGATGGAGGGGCGTTCAAATGAGAGCGCAAATTTATTCTCAGTGGCAGAGCTAAAAAGAGACGATCGCTTTATATGTTTTCTCACATTTCATTTTTCTCAGATTGGTTCTGCTCTCCCGCTAAGATACCGCTGGCGCAGGCAGTAAAGGGAGATAGGATGATAAAAGGGCAATGAGAGGTTTAGATGTCTACTTATAGAGTTCCTTATTTAATTTCACCCGCTCCGCTCTAGAAGAAGGGAAACAGATATGCTCGCTACCAAGGAGCGCTTCAATCGTGGGAGGGTTTTGAATGAAAGGGAACCTACAGAATGACCTATGGCTGCATGCAATCAAACTTTTTATGATTGTTGTGAAAACGCAGTCACTTATTATAGGTTCTGGTCTAAACATCCGTTAGATCGAAAGCCAGCCTGATGATCAACCATCTTTTTAACCCTATCCAGACTAGGCTTTTTGAAACTCTGGGGAGACTTGGGGGGGTGGGCACAAAGTGCCCCCCTGGTTTTTCATAGAATCATAAGTGCTAGAGACTTAAAACTTGGCACGAGTAACAAACATGATAAGGCAAACAAGATGATGTGATTTGCCTTCGTTTATGTCACGTGATTAAGTGCTGACGTCAGTAAATTTTGCTAATTTGGGTGTAAAACCACATGTACTTTGTAGCATTGTATCTCCAAATTGATAAAATATATCGATGTGATATTTGAAACATAGAAGGATTATACCCTTGCGATTCTTATTTTGAAATTTTTGCTCTGTAACACTTATGAATTTGCTGATGTCAGCATTTTATATTTTGTACGAAAAAAGAGCGAGTTTTGTCTAAAATTGATTATAAATTGCTTTAAAAAAGCATAAAATGCTAAATGTACATAAAAAACCTGCTGCATCATATTATGTCACTCATTTTTCTAAAAATGAGGCAGAACATGGTTCTTCGTCAGTACGCATGCGCAACAACCAATTGTTGATGACGTCATCAAAAGTCAATAAACTCTATGTCAAATGAAAGCTTGTTTCAAGACGAGTTCAACAATGTTTGTCTCATTGTCATATAGCCAGTGGTTTCAAAGCTATGACTTAAATGGTATTCATTTTGCGGAGCACTCAATTTATAGTCATGTGTTGACCCCCGGAATCAGTGTTAAAATTTTTGAAATTGACATGAAAAGATGTCTCATAGATAGAAACTAAAAGTCACAAAAAGCTAGACTATTCTAGAGATACTCGACTAGCCTGCGTGCAGACTCAACTATCCCAAAGTGTAAAGTCTGCGCAACAAATTCGAAACGCTTGTCCAGCCTCATTTGGATGAACGTGATTGATCAACCAATTGTCACGCCGCGCGGTGCTGGCTCAAGTGGTTCAAAATGGCGAAGTGTGTAGCTGTAAGAAATTTCGTTTGGAGCGCTGAGAAGTTTAAGGAAATCGTTCAGTTATATTTTCGGGTTCCCAACACATTTGAGGATCAAGAAAAGTCTCTTCGATGTTTTTCTCAATTTTGGTTGCCTCCATACTCGTGTTATTTCACCATTCCAGTTGCTGATGCTTGAAACTTAAGGACATGCGTATCAACGCTGCTGCAATTTATTCTGACCAGTCAGAGAAGGTTTTTGGATGAAATCGAAGAAAGAGGGATATTCAGCATTCTCTTCACATCACCTGGACAAGTTGGCATTCTCACGAGGAAGGTACCTACTACTCTCACTTACATTATTATGCTTTTGCATTTTATTTTCTATTATGATATTATCTTTGAATTTCATTTTCATAGGTACTCCTTCTGCCCTGTCCACAAACTTTTGCGAAATGGGAGGTTTAATTTAAACTTAGACCTTCTTGTTACTCGGTTTTGGTCGATTGGGTGGAATATTTCACCAGTATACTGTAGGCTGGAGCCGTTCCTTTGAAAAATTTCATTATGTTTACATATGTATGTTGATCAACTCTTTGTTGGGAGCCAATGTATAGCTTTGAATTCTGTAGCCTCAACATGTGCTGTGTTTTTTAAATTCAAATAGAAGTGAATGCATGCATGGTTGAAAGCTAATTGTGAAATAGTAGACTTTAACCCTTTAAAGTAGAGGAGAGACAATGCAGCAGCTGTAGAAGACTTTCCATATATTTAAAATTTTTAGACTAAACTGAATTTAGGACATTTTTGGCCACCAAAGTTTTAAATGCGTTTCTGAGACTCAGCTTCATTAGCTCTTTGGAGAGAAATCTGCATGTCAAAAAGATTAGGCTGGTACATATATTGTGGTTCATATTTTAAATTTTCATTCTTACAGGGGACTTGGCACTACACAGAAACCAGCCTTCATAAAATGGTATTGACAAGTTCGAGAAATGGGCATTTCTGGATTCTTCAGTGAAACTTACAGTGCTCACCACAGCAAATGCTTCAAGATCTACAGAAAAAATTAGTTTTTGTTTTGAATTTGGCCCCAGTCTCTACACATGTTTTGTTGAAGAGTAACAAATGTTTGGTAGCCAAGAACTGTATCATGATATGGAAATTGAGAAGAGTTAAATTTAATATAGTTTGTCAAAGAAGATAACTTTTGATAACTTTTTATGAAGATTTTCGAATCTTTTACATTGACTGATTTAGGCAACTTGAGAAGGAGGAATTTTATGCAACTGCTGTAGTATAAGGTTCAGGACAAAACAATATTGATTAATTGCAATTCCAGCAACTCAATCCAACAAACAATAACTTGTCAATTCACATTTATAATGTTTCTTAAATATAAGTGTTTTTCCAATACCCACCCACAGTTGGCAGAACAGAGGATCAGGCGCTTAGCTAGCCTGATAGTCTGGTTATCAGGTTAGCACTTGGCATGTTGGTGGTAAAGTAAAATTTCTGACATTCTAAAATAATGGAATAAATTAAATTGTGCTAAGTACCCCTTGTAGTATTAAATTGTTTTAACATATTTTCAGGCTCTGCATCATGATTTCTAACAACAGAGATATTTTAAATGTAATTTGAAATCAATTCAGTGACATTCAAGTGAACACAAAGCTTTTCATTTCTGTAAGTGCTCAGGTCTTCTGAACTAGAATTGACAGAATTTATCTCTGAATTGTTGTGTTCTATCTTTCCACTCTATTTTATTTAGGCATCCTTCTTGGGCAATACTTTTGCGAAATATTGAGTATTCTGTTTGAAGCATGCTTCAAGCCTGATACCAACTTGTTTTGAGTATGGTTTGAGCAAGTTTGAGAACTTGATTCAAGTAAGAGTTTTGCATCACTTGGGCTAGCTGGGAGCATGCACCTTCACAACTGGCTCAGGGAAACATGCTCTGCAAATTATTGGAACTCTCTTGACACTGACAAGAATCTAAAGTGAGATTGTTATCATACTGAAAACAGTCGCAATTCAAGCTCATTTCCAGTTCAATAGCAAATTGGAATAAAACTGCGCTGAATGTGTTTATCTGACTAACGAAATTCATTCTGATAACTGTATGGAAAAGGACTAGGACGCAATTGTTTCGTAGCCTCCTCTCCCCTCTCTTTTAAACCTCTCTCTTTAGTTGTGAAGGCAACATGAAAGAATCATGGAAGAAAATTAACGAACTCTTAAATAAGAGGTCAAAGTCAAGTGATATCGACTGTCTCAAAGAATCTGGTTCAGAGGCTGTTCACAAAAATGAAATTGTCAATGCAATGAACAGCTTCTTTTGCTCTGTAGGCAACGATCTTGCTGACAAAATTGATTCATTTCCAAATCCTCTCCTTGCAGGTGACTATGAAGTTAACAAATATAAGGCAAAATTTCACTTCAGAACCATTGAGGTTCAAGAAATTAGGGATGCATTTGCCAAAGTTAAAACAGCAAAGAGCTCCCGGGGGGGGGGGGGGTACTTGATTTACGAAAATACGGGGACGTGCCGCTGGAAAATCTGAAAAGGCACCCTGTCCCGGAGTAAAATGCCCGAAAATGATACCCTGTCCCGGAGTAAAACTTTAAAAATAATACCTTATTCTTGGGTTTCTTCATACAAAATTGTAGCCTGCCCTGGGAATTTGATAGAAATTTGATAGAAATCTATCAGAAAATGCGGAAATGTCGCCATCCAAACGATTTAAATCATATTCGCGGAGTGCAAATGGCTTACAACGACGATACGTAGTCAATTATACAAAATATGGACCCTGTCATGGAGCCGACCATACAAAAGTGATACCCTGTCCCGGAGTAGGAATCCTGAAAATGATACCCTGTTCGGCGGCACGTCCCCGTACGGAAAAATATATGAGTACCCCCCCGGGAAAGAGCTTTGGGACTGACAACATATCTAGCTACTTTTTGAAACTTGCACTGCCTTTCATTAAAAACTAATTTGCTTCCTTGTTCAATAAATCCATACTCATAGAGAGTAGCTTTAGCCACTCCAATTTTTAGAGATGGAGAAAGGACTGACAAGTCTAAACATCAACCAATATTAGTCTTACCAGTCATCTCAAGGCTCTTTGAAAAACTTTTCACCAACCAATTGTACCAACGTATGGAAAAAAACGGTCAGTTCTCCGATAACCAGTCAGCTTTTTTGTGTCTTCGGTCTACAGTAACTTGTTTACGTAAAAACGCTGATGATTGGTACAATGGGTTGGATTTCTGTAAAATAGTGGGATCTGTTGATCACAAAATTCTATGCAAAAAGCTTGAGCTTTACGGTGTTCAACGGCGTGAGCTTTCCTAATTCAAATCCTACCTTACCTACCGTAAACAGTTCTGTCGGGTTAATGGGTTTGATTCAGGGATTTGGGATATTGAGGTCGGTATTTCACAAGGCTCGTGTCTTGGCCCCTTACTTTTCCTGATCTATATCAATGATCTCCAACTAGCTGTCCAAGATTCCACTGTGTCCATGTATGCTGATATGATATCAGTCTATGCCACCAGTCCAATAATTTGACTCAGTTGAATTAGGCTGTTAACAACGATCTTAGGCAATTGGACACTTGGCTACAAGGCAACAAACTTTCTTTGAATGTTGCAAAAGTGCATGCCATGCTTGTTTCCACCAAGAAGAAACATAGCACTCTCAAGAGGCGGAATGAAGATTTGAAATTCAAGATTCGTGAAAATGATCTGCAAGTTGTTCAAAAAACGAAATACATTGGTGTACAAATTGACTGCAATTTAGATTGGGAAGAGCAAATCAAGGCGGTCTCTATCAAGGTTTCTAGGGCTTTTTGAAGCATGCAAAATCATTCCTAGCAAGATAGTCTTTGAAAACTCTTTACACGGGTATTGTGGAGCCCCATTTTCAAAACTGTAGTTTTATCTGGGGCTGCGCAGGCTCAGCTGAAAATAATCAGTTGCAAAAGCTTCAGAAAGGTGCTGCAAGAAATTGAACAAGCAGCGGCTACGAAGCCCCAAGCAGACCACTTATTGAAGGGCTTGGTTGGAAGACCATTCAGGGACTCATTCAAAGTGAGTCCGGAACAATGGTCTTCAAATCCCTAAATGGGTTTACTCCACAATACTTGAGTAACCTTCTCATAAAAAATTCAGAATGCTCCTCCCGTAGCCTCCGCAATGCCAAAACTGACTTGAGGCTACCTATGAAGAAAACAGCAAATGGACAGAAATGTTTTTCTTTCAGAGGAGCAAAGTTGTGGAATGGTCTGTCAGCTGAGCCAAAGCAAGCAGAGGGTTTGCCCTTAGCTTATTTAAGCAGAGGGTTTAGGGTTAACTCTTCTTCTTTTTATTGTAAATTTTTAACATTGTAAATAGGATTTTAGGCTGTAAAATGAAATTTAGTTTTGTAATTTGATTTGGTAATTAGATTTTATTGGAGGGTCCCTTGAAAACCAGCTCTTGTGCTGAAGGGCTATCAGTTTTCAGTTCAGCTTCAGTTTCATTTGATTATCAATCTATCCTACATACAATTCTAAACAATTACAATACAATTAAATACGAATACACTACTAAAACTACATTTCTAACAATACAAAGGCTACAGTAAATGATTGTATATAGGATACCCTAACCCTTAGCGAAATATATGAAGTATGAAAATATGAATACGAAATATATAGTCTCTAAAATGAGTTAAGTCTCACGATGGCTTTTTTAGAGCTTTATTGTATGCTCATTCGGGTAGATGATTTGAAAGTTACTTCGAAACTGAGCAAAAAGCAGTACAACAGTGTATGAAAGTGTAAGAACCTGTCGTAGTGACCTCCAAGTATTATCTCTCAATGAGCATTATATATCGATACATCTACTCTATTTTAGAAATATCAAAACTTACTGGAGTATTAACCTTTTACTTGTTTCTTACAACAGGGTTTCAGTAACAAGCTTCTGTCCGATGAATCTAACAAACTTTCCATTCGATAAACAACTTTGTGAATTCATCCTCGAACCATGTAAGTAGAAATACATGTTTTTATAGCAAGTTATTTATTGAAATATATTTAACAGCAATATAACTGACCAAATTTTCTTGTAAGCAGAACTGATCAAAGTTTCTGTAAACGAATCTGCACTTGAAAGGTACAGTACTACCCTACCACTAAGAAACTGCAACCTGCCAGATGTTCATTGTCCAACATTTGATTTTATATAACATTTATATGATATCTACAAGGAACCAAACTGCCTGGTTTTACAAAATGAGTTTCTTAGTTTCGGGTAATACTTTACCTTAAAAGCTATATTTAGCCCCTTGTTAAATTTTGAAGACTCAAACAGAGGTCTTAGGGCCTGTTTATATGAGGCGAGCCAGCCCGCCTGACCGGGCTGGCTCGTCTAGGCGGGATGATTTTAGTTTGTGTTTATATGAGTGAAAACTATCCCGGCCAGACGGGCTGGCCTCCTAATGCTGCATGTTATGACGTATCAAGGGATTTTGAAAGACAATGGCCAGACAACCACTTTCAAATTAAACAATGCAATCTCGCCTACGCAAATCAGTTACGCAAATCAATCAATCAATTATACCGGGCCAGCCCGCCTGACGCTGTTTATATGAGCTCGCTTCACCGGGATCCCGCCTACCCAACTCACAGATCTCGGCTGACCGGGCTGGCCCGCTGCTCATATAAACACAACTTTATTTAACGAAGGATGTCTTTGTTCACTCAGATCTCACCTAGGCGAGCCAGCCCGGTTGATTTAGAGGGGATTTATTCATAAAGTCAAATGACAAGGCAGTAAATGATAGATTTTAGAATTTTAGGCCATTTTCTGCGTAATCAATGAGAAACTATACGAGAGTCGTGATAAAATATCATTACCCTCTTCATGCTGAATTCAAGCCACAATCATGGACAAAACCATCCTATCTCACCTGGGGGAGGGGGTGGATTCCACCCCCCCCCCAACCAAACTTTTATTCGCTAATGCTAAAATATGCAAAGCAGGATGCCAAGATTCCACTACTTTGACTTTATATCTATACTCTATCGAAAGATGAAAATTTTAAGATTCTAAATAAAGCACCGTAACCATGGCAACCAATGTCTTGCTATGTAGTCAACGAAATTTGTATACTTTATTTTCAATTGTTGCAGATCTTCATCTAAAATATGTGCCAAATTATGCCTACACATGCATTTGATCATATCCAACTCAATTTCAAACGAAAAATTTCAATTTAATGCCTCATTTCATTATTTCAATCATGTTGGTAATAATCATGATAATCATAACTTAATATCTTCTTACTTTCATAGCAATAAGAACAAATGAGATAATTTGATTTAATTACGTGGTTTTGATTGTTTGCATCAAAGTCCATCTATTTACCAAGGTTAAAGATTATAGCTTCTATAGAAGCGAAGAAAAAGAGGGGGGGGGGTCAGGTATTGACTGCTTCAAAAGTCCCAGGTGAGATTGGGTTAATACCTGTAGCTTAGTTTTACCCTCCTCCCCGTTCGTCTTATGTTGAATGGTTGGTGGCAGATTAGACTGAGAACCACTTGAGACTGTTCTTCCAACATCGAAGAAGGAGGGAAGTGGGCTGAATATTGGATCGTGCTTTTAGTTCCATGCGTCTTGTCCATGATTGAAGTTATATTTAGCAGCGTAAAGAAAGTCAGCTTCTGTTAAAGAACATTGGCAACTTCATTAACTCAGCTTTACCTGCAGAAAGGATCTATCCATATTGAATTTACTCGATCTTGATCTTTTATTTTACTTTATTTATTTTATTTTATTTAGTTTATTTATTTTATTTAGTTTATTTATTTTATTTAGTTTATTTATTTTATTTAGTTTATTTAGTTTATTTATTTTATTTAGTTTATATAGTTTAGTTGTTTTGTTAATTTTATTTACTCAACAAAGAAATCCAAATTATATGAAGGATTTAGATGGTTCATGGTCTTATAAATTTCAATCATAAGACTTTGTTAATTCTTTTGGTGAACTGTAATGCTTTCAGCCCTGGCTAAAAGCTGATAAAATGATGAGTCGTAATATCCATAAAAAACTCTCAAGGCACGTTTATTTTTCCTGTTTATATCTTTGTTAGCAGTTTTGCTACGCAATAGCCTTATCATGGACAATATAAAAAGTTTGACGCAACAATGGATGTTAATAGCATTTTAGCTTTCTCCTCATCCAGAAATGGTCTTATTCTTGAGAATGCACATAATTTATGGTTTATTTTTCGACAAAACTCCTTGACGTGTTTATCAAATGTCTATTTGTCTATTTGTCTATTGTTGTCTATTTGTACGCCGAGGAGCTTTACCTGCTCGCTCTGCTTCACTTGTTGCCCACCGATGTTGAGGCAGAAGGAATTGTCACTCTTGAGACCTAAAAACATCATTTGAAATTTCGCTGGATTGGCAATCATTCCATTATTTTTAAACAAATCTAGGAGCTTTTGTAAATCGCCCTCTCATTTTATTATGACAGCATCTATAGATGCGTCGCATGCATAAATTGTTATATCGTCAGCAAAATTGCATATCTCAGACTCCAAATCTGTGAAGAACAGATCGTTTATAAAGATATTGAAAAGCAGAGGGCCAAGTACAGTCCCCTGTGAAACGCCAGTCGCAATGCTTTGGAAAGGGCTATATGCTGAACCTACGTTGAATCTCTGTTTTTGATTAGTTAGGTAACTGTATACCAACTTCAACACACTAGTTTTGAATCCGTAAGTCTCTAACTTCGCTGTGAGTATAGCCCTTGAGTATACATAGGTATGACAACCTCATGAAAGCTGGTTCGATACGCGTTTATAATGTTTTATCCATATTTTATTCCAATTTCATCAACAGAGCTCGAAGAGTAATTAAAAGCTAATCAAAACCCACTACATATGCAACTCAAACACAATACAAATTCTAAGACCTATTCCCTTTACGACATTCTACACAACACATTAGCACAAGAACATTATCACAATATTCTCTGTTGTGACAACAGTATGTTTGTTATGTTCGTATTGTTCACAACAGGGGGTTTACTCTGTTAGCAACAGAGTCCTACATACTTCCCCTCCAAAGAAATGTCGTCCCTGACATCTCTTAAAGGGGCAGTTGCACAGAAAACGCGTGAAGGATTATCCTGCGGGTATTTGTTTTCATGATAAATGGAGCATGCGCATTGAAGACAATCTATTGTCTATGAAGTCAAAGCCTTCATGTAAGGATCTTCTAAAGTCACGAAAAATGCATCGTCCTCCATGTATCTCCGTTGTTGCTGGCTCATGGCTGCAGAGCTTCGAGTGATGGCTGCAGCTGCAGAGGTTGGAAGTAGCAGCTTTTGTTCGTGAGAGGAAAACTTGGACTAACAGTGGTGAGTACAAATTCCTATCGAAAAGTTATTACAGTTGTGATATAAGCTGACCGCTTTTATGATGGGGTTGTTGGCCTAAAGGGCCTAAATATTTTGCAAAGACTTGCAGCAATTTATGGGCATATTACCGTAAAAGCTCTAATAAACCCCTCCCCTCTGAGCCAATAGTTTAAATAAGCCTCCCTCTCTATTAAGCCCCCCCTTCTTATATTACATTCCAATGGTTGCCAAAGTTTTTCCATCAATTGACCTAAATAAATTTGGCATGTTGATTTGTTGATTTTGACATGGTTTGACATAAACTGTGTCGAATTTATGTATTTCACTCGTAAAATTGTATGTGCATCCGCACAGTATGCTATAAAAGAACTAAAAAGCTATCATATATATTCTTGTCATTTGATTTGGTTAATAAGCCCCCCTCTAATAAGCCCCTTTCTTTGAAGCCCCCTTCTGGAGTGTCCAAAATTAAATAAGCCCCCTGGGGGTTAATAGAGCTTTTACGGCATGCATCCTCTCTTGTTTGTTGCAGGGTGCATATCCTCCATATCAATGCAGGGGACAACTTGTGACAAAGACAACTATAAAAAGGAAAGAATGCAGCTGTAAAACTGATGGCAGAATCGTCAGCAAACATTGCTCATGTGGCACAAGCTCAGACAAGCCTTGCAAAACCCATAGCAAAAACAAAGTAAGTACACAAAGTTATATGAATACATAGTCAGGCATAGATTTCTCTAGGAACTAGGATCAGTTGCATCATTCCATTATTCTAAAAATGAATTTTTGACTCACTTTCATTCATATTTGTCTTGATTATAATGCATAGATTTGTAGCTCAGTATACATGGCCAAAAGGTTATAAGTCAAATTATTCCATTCTTCTTAAATTGATTGTTCATGGTCTCTTACACTCATATCTTTTTGGTTTCTCTTTACAAGCATATCATAAATAAACCAAAGCATTTGGCCATTTCTCAGAAGCCATCTGCTGATATCATGACACAAGGTGAGGAGGACAAACATGAAAACAAAGTCATTGATTTATCTAAAACAAACTCATTGATGTATCTAATATGGTGTTTTTGAGTACAATATCAATAAAAGTCTGCATAAATAGTGTCTCAAGTGAGTCAGGGCTGTTGACAATTGCTTTTTGTGATGCATATTGTGTCCGATTCTATTCCTACCCTGACCATGGGGCACCCCCAGGTATTTGCTCGCAAATTTTCCTGGCCCCTAGGCATTTGAATGTAAATTTTTCCACAGCCATGGGGCATTTGTGTGGTATTTGACAAAGCAGGGCTTCCAATCATGCTGTTGCTGGGAATATAGCATGTTCTCAGTACCCAGCCCCCAGGCATGCACCAACAATATTTGGCCTGCCCCTTGACATTTGTACCAGAAATTTTAGAAAAAATGGTTAGGGTAGGACATGAACAAGACATTTATTTTGTGTAATGCATTGATGCCTTAGGCCATGATCATTGATACCCCCTGACCTCCCCTGTAATCATGACCGAAATAATGATCTTGCTTCCTTCATACTCATTACTTCAGTTGGATCACCAGTTCCCAAATCTCTTCACCAAAATCTTCACCACGCTTTACACAGAAAAGTTTGAACACTAGTCAACAATGCATGGCAAGATTGTATTGCCAGTTGCTCTCTAACTAGATTCATTTGATGTTCTAGGAATTTATTGCTGATCTTGACTCTAACATTCTCAAATATTTGGTTCTCAAGTGGTAAAGAATGGAAAGGCAGCTTGGAACATAACAACACTCATTCAAGACAGAGATGTAGCACTGGTTGCAGTAGCATCAGCATCCACAGCAACTGACAAGTCCCAAAATTTGCCAAGAAATGGGCTTGGGCCATGTATTTATGTTGACATACCTGCAAGAACAATGAAAAAAATTTGTTTAGCAATTCTTCTTTTACATCAATTGGTCTATATCTGTAATGATTCTAAATTTCATATTGTTTTGCTATATATATTGAGCTTGATATGATGTTTATCCTGATCCTAATCCCTGGGGCAAGGTGCCAAGGTATAGGTGTGGAGTTGATATGTCTGACAGAAACTTTGTGCTTTGTAAAATGTTCACAGATTATCAAAAATTGGAATAGTCTACAAATATTTTTTGTCATAAGAAACTGCAAATAAGAAACTCAGTTCTCAGATTGCCCAAAAAATCTGATAATTTTAAGAAACTGGCTCAAATTTTATTTTTAAAATTTTAAGAAACTGGCTCAAATTTTAAAAATGGCTCAGAATTTGAGCCAATACAAAAGTATTGCCTCAAATCCTTAGTTTCTTATTAAAAATATGTGTACGAGGTAATTTGGATACCATATACTAACCACATTCAGCTGTATGCTTTCTTCTTCTTTTCTGCTGGGGTTTCTTGCATGTATATCATGCAATGCTGCAAGGACAAAGGGAAAGATAAAGTTTATGAGATAAGGATGCAGTTTGTGCTAGTTTGCGTTATCCTATTTCCTAATAATTCAATCTATTTCAATATTTTCAACAACTTCCTTCAATAACTGGCCACAGGAAGCCAAATAATGATCATAAATCAATAACCATGTCAGACATGAGCAGTTTGTTATGTTCCACACAACCTTGCAATAAACAAATTTCTTGCATGCACATATAAATGCTAACCACAGGAAAAACAAGGTAATTGAAATCATAATATTTTAGAGTAAGGTTGCTACAATGACACCACATTCAGATGGCAAGTGCATTGCTTATTTGTTTTTTTGGCCCGAAGTGCGGCCTATTATTGGCTTCGGTAGGCTGGCCTAAATCAAAACGTAAAACTTTCTGTTACCTTTTTCGCCGTCCCATTGCAAGAGAGAGAAGATATGCGGTCAAGCCACTGTCCTTGACGAAGCAGCCCTCGTTTTACATCTTTTCCAGGTATCCATAATTTTCAAATTTAGCACGTTTCTCGTGTGATAAGACTGCCAAATTGTTGTGGTCAAATGTCGTTTTTTGGAAGCTGCAAATGACAATTCCGTGCACCTTCTTTTAGCAGGTGAAGGCTCCATTCTTGAAAATATTAACGTTTCTTCAAGCAGTCATCCCTCTTAACCAATTTCCGTAAGGATTTTCCTTTCGTGGCGCGTCTGTAGCGGCGATGCAACCAGATTTGACCAAGGCATAACTTTTTCAAAAGAATTTGCGCTGCCTAGCCCAATCAACTCGACAAAACTGTTGCCCTGTGTCCCGCGGGTGCGCACGTGCAACTGCCCCTTTAAAGTGCCTCTTCACCAAAAGATTTAAAGGCCTTGCTTTGTACTTTAGAATGCGCTAATAACGAATCTGCAAATATATTTTTCATTGGGTAGTTGGGTGCTGAGCCATGGGGGTTTTTCTTATCCCCACTCTTGATTCAGTACCGCGTTTTCTAGAAAGCTGGGAAGGAGCGAGCCCCGACGTCATAGTAGGAAACCAAATTCTTTGTTCAATTCAATCAACTCAACTTACAATCGGCACGCAGCACAATTCGTAGCACTTTAGTCTAGCTAGCATTTTAAGATGTCTTCCTCGGAGAGTGATATTTCAAATGATAGTGATTGCCATTTACTGTGACTCTGAAGAACACTACTTGGCTGTTGAAATAGAAGAAGAAAGCGAGACTTTGGGTGCGCTGCAGCGGGAATCATGACTTGATGTCGATGAAGACTACTTCGATAACGACGAAGGACCTCGTCAATTCGACCCAGTGGCAGACGAAGCCTACACCACTACATATCGTAGGGAAGTTGTTGAAGCTAGGGAAGAGGACCTTAGATTAATGCGTTGTTTCGAAGGTATCGAGCTGCTGGAATCTTGGTATGTATTATTTGTTTTATCTCATCTAGATTCGATTAGGTACTGCCAGCCTTCACTTGTAGGCCCATGTATGAATCATTCAAACAAGGATGTCCTTGCCAAGGATGTCAGGAACATGACCTATCAGGTGGGTTATTCACTGTTTTTTGCGTTGCAACGTTATTCTAGGTTTTTTGGAAACTACTCTAGAACCATGTTAGGTAAAAGTAGCAGAAGGAACCATTTCTTCCACATTTTTGTTTGCATTGAAATACTCAAGCTGGAAGTCTGGCATTTGTTTATATTGATAAAACTACCTATGGACAATTGATACCGAGAAGCTCACATTCGTGAGTGGTCGGAAAGGCAGGTAAATGTTATTTATCAAACTGCAGTCTAAAATGGTTCTTCGGTCGACATCTGAAATTGCCAATTTTGATGCGTTTATTTCTCCAAATCGGCACCGTGCCACATCACCAGACTTTGCCAGTGCACTTGCAATGTCTTCAGTAACAGTGTGCCAGTGTCGGTATATGCACTGTTTTTTGCGTTAAACGTCAATAATCATCTCTTTAGGGGAAGGTTTTGTTTATATCGACAACGATTTGGGCAAGGAAAAGATTTGTCCTTTAACAATCACGTACGGGGCAAGTGCTGCATGTCATGTGTTATAAGAAGTAGATACTTCAGTACCCGATACATCGTGTACAAGGGGCTTTTTGTACTTAATGTCATACGATTTTAAATGTAATCCAACTATTTACGTTTTTTTAGACAGACTGCAAGAAGTATCGAATCCTCAAATTAACAGTCAGAAATTTACCCACATTTCTATTTGATGCAAAAACATGTGCACATTGTTTGATGCATTGCTGAGGGCAATGTGTCATTTTAGTTTTAATTCAAATATAAGAAGGGGGTCAGGAATGCTGGAAAGGGAGTGCTCTCTCCTCGATTAGCCTAGCTACTGAGAGAGCTCCTCCTCAGGAAATTCCCTTGCATACAATTCTCCTTATTTGTATTCAATTTATTAGTATTGTTGTTGTATGATAGTTAAGTTAAATTTAGTTATAATAGTTTACTTTTGTGTTTAATGTATTAATTATTGCAATATTGTATGTTGGTGGAATTCTAAAATCATGAAACTGAACTGAACTGAAAAGGGGGCACAGGGGTGACTGCCCTTGCTGCCATCTCAGAAATGACCTAACTATGTTATTTTCTATTGTTTTGCCTTGTCCAAGTAACTTTTGGCATTCCTGAATAGGTATTGATTTGAAAAGGGTGACAATTGTTTGCTAAATGGCCTATTATTTTGTCTTGCAGATCCATGCACCTTCAATGCATACAACATATGCAGTGATATTTTGCTTGCATATCCTTGACCCATCCAACTTGGCTAGCTTTTATACATAGATGGCATAGAGATGTAAAAACAGCACTGGACTATACAGCAGATGTTAACAGTTGCAGTTAAGAGATTTCAGGGCTGTAGGATGCATTAGGCTGTAGGAAGGGAGTTTCTCATCAAGCTAAAGAGACACTTTCTAAAGTGAAAAGGCACTCTCTTGTCTATTGCAAAATCTCAGGAAAGGGTGGCATGTGCCCCCAGTGCCTCCTGGTTCCTACATCACTGAGAGGTTGGAAAGAAAGAAAATTTCTTGAATATGATTCGCATCATTTGCAGAAGTACACAGTATTATTGCAGGATATCTTTAGCTAGGTAACTGTATTTTAATTCTGAGAGGTGTTTTCAAGTTGCTTTCACTGAATTTTTCTGTTTTTAGTTGTGTGTGTATCTGTGCAGAATGCTGGTTTTATTTTCAATAAAATTCTTTTGGCAGAAAAAGAAGTTTTGGAGTAGGTCAAGGGTCACCAGGAAAAAATGTTGACCAACATGAGCAAATCTGACATATTTCATGATTTTTTGGATAGTAATGCTAGTATCCTCAAGAATGTACACCTATAATTTCAGGGGCAAGCAAAATCTGTTGAAAAATCAAAAAATTATTTCAAAACCAGTCTGTGAAGAGTGCATTCTTATTCTCATAAGAATCAAAGGCCCTTCCAAGAAATTATGAAACTCTACTAGTAGCAGTGATCAGGCAATGTTGGAAGTCGAGGTACCTTTCAAGTTTTGTTATTCAGGAAAATCATTCTAACAAAATGTGTTAGATCGAATTGGATAATTGACAGATTTCTGATTGCAAAAATAATTAATGAATTTCACAATTTTTCTCGAAAAGCATTGAAGGATTTGTGTAGTGAGTCTAGTACTGCCCTTATAGGTATGACAATTTGCCTTTGCCTTGCCTCGATGTATCAAGCTCAAAAGAAATAAGACGCCTCTGCTTCAAACCGAGTGTGCGTGCGCATAAAAAATGAAACAACCCCATGTTAACGGAGACGGGCCTAAGGTAACCCAATGCTTGAAAATGGGTAACAGTTTTTGGCTCCGTTTGGGTTAACGAACGGGGACTTAAGGTTATGCTCTCGTTTCAAGTAAGATCAATATTCAATGATGCTACATTCTCTTAAGTCCCCTAAAGTCCCCACGATAAAGTAATTTTTTCGAGCCTTGAAATTTGGCATTTTTGATGTACTTTGCATTCCTGATTATCACCGTTAGAGTCCTGTGTGACTGATTTCTAGGAAACTGCAGCAACATAATGCTACAGTAAAAGCTTTTATTTATCACTAGCCTCATGGTGTAAGATCTAAGAACTAAGATCTAAGACACAACCTTATCTATCCAATCAAACTCTGAAAATCAAAAAAATAATTATACACATAATTCTATTTGCAGGAAGAAACTGATAATGTTGGTGTCAAGAAGTTTGCATACACTCCAAGTGATTAAGTGGAGAAAAGAAGATGGAAAACCTCCTGGTATACCATTTGCCAAACAGTCCAAAACAAACAAACATTCCTCTGATTCCAGAAGATAACTATGTTGAACTTGTAAATCATGGTACTGTAAATTGCAGGCAAGAGGCAGTTGCAGAGCTTAATAGGCAATTATATTAAAGGGGTGAAAGTAAAAACTTTCAGCTGGGATAGCGGTAAAATGAGTATCCAGACATTTTTTTGCTTTTTTCATAAACAATAATTGCCAAATTTTTAGAAAGGGGAATTTACCCCTTATACCTCCCCTGGCTCTGCTACTGACCGGGTACTTTGGTATAAGTGTTTGTATCATCAAGTGCAAAATGTGGGTAAATTAGGTAGCTATCCGCTTAGCCCCTAATGTGAGTGTACTGCTTTACCAATACTCTGCAATAATTTTACACATCCATTTTGAGTCATCAAACATTTCACTTGCTGCAGACCTTATTCACTATTAATATCAATATGAGGTGAATGATACAAATCTCAGCACAGCAAAATATCTACACCATGCCTCTTTTGATGCAAATACAATTACAAAACTATTCCATCTGTTGCTGAGAACATTGCATGCTTTTGGGATTTTGCACCACGTCATATTGAGGTGAATGATGCATGTTAAAAGAAATGACTTTATTGTGAATGTCAAGTCAACAATATAGTTAGCAAATAATTCCTTTCCTCTTTGCATTGAAAAAGCCCCCAAGAGAGAGAGTTGATAGTTGGAAGCCACCCATGTTCAGAGATATCCACTGTTCTATGTTTCTGCAAACACAATCTTACTGTTAGCACACTCTCACATTTGACTCATTTAAGAACCTTCCACTACTGAAAACCTACAGCCTGAAATTTCTTAATTCATTTTTGCTATATTAGTACTCAAGATATCAATGTCAGTCTGTTCAACATTGGTCAACTAAAGAACAACACAGTAGTATGGGTTATCATATCAAGAAAAATGCTAAACTTGGATTGCTAAAGAGCCAACAGTCTTCAAACAAATGTTGTGATAAAATTAATGTTGATGGTCTTTTGTGAATAGATGTTCCAAGTATAGTTATCTAACCTGAAAATTGTTTATTCAAAACTGAAAGACTAATTATACTGTTTATCTTCTTTCTCATTGCTGCTCCAAATTCCAATGGTTCCTCTTTTTCCAAAATTTGCACAGTTGCATTCTAATGCAGAAGTTAATGCAAGAACTGGGAATTTACTTCCCAACTTCAAACTGGCATAAGTTGGACTTGCAAAAGTTGGATTTTCCAGAACGGTCATGATTCAGAGACTGTTTCTCTCTGTCCCAAAGTTTTCTGAAGAGATCCTCAATGCGACTTTGATTGTAGTGAGGTGAAAACCTCAGAGGTACAAGAGCTTGCAACATCAAGAGTACTAATAACAGCCATTTATGTTTCTTGTACCAAGGTTAATCTGAAAGGAAATAACTTCTGATATCAGAGGACAAACAGTCTGCAAGGTTTCATCAGCCTAAACTGACACTCTGACCATTCAAGCCAGTTTAACTGGCATTCTCAGATGGGTGTTATGTTTTCGTTATGTGACCTGGATTAGTGACAAGTGAACAGCAAGGAGTATGGGACTCATCATTCATCAAATCTAACCCCCAAATTTTGCATATGCTTTTGTTCTACTGTCAATAAAGAGCAACATTTCGTAAATGTCTCCTTATAGATTTAGATTCATATGAAACAACAAAGATCACCTCCAAGAAATTGTAAAAGATTAAAGGCATTGAGTCATGGTAAATAGCGATTCTCCGCTGGGGGTCTGTCTGCTTTCATGTGATCAGTCTGTTTTCATATGATCAGATATCAACTTCACAAATACGAAGCTACGTCGGCTACGCTTATTAGCCCTTTAACATCATGTGTGCAAGTTGAGTAACAGCCAATCAGATTGGGGTAAGCTATCACCATGACTCAGCAAGTTTTGTAATTTGGGTATACGCGGTCTATTTACCATGACTCAATGCCTTTAAGAATGGTGTGTTCACGTAATTGTAAACCTTCAGTCTAGAGTTTGATGGGCCTAAAATAGAAAGAGGCAAGGTTCCAGTCAAATCAAAGCAAAATCCATAGCCTGGGATGAAATTAAAGGAGATGATCATATTACTTGATGATAACAGCTCGAAGGCAATTCCATTAAAAGGTGAATATCGCTGGGACAGCTCATCAACATCGTCAGTTGCTAGCAACAAATCTTCCCTGCTGGTGTACCCTGCAGCCTGTGTGTACCCAAGTTTTCGGTATAGGCCTACTAGTCTGTAAAATGTCAGCAAAAACAGGTTGAAGCTCACAGCTACCAGATTGCTTATCTTTAGGTAACAATGTTATGAATTTCAATATAGTAGACATAAATACTGCTATGGTCTTGAAGGCAAAGACACATCACTCCATTCTTGATTCCCACACACAAACTTCCGCCTTTCTTTGCTTAGGCCCATTCACGAAGTCGTCTGATCGTTGCAAGAGATCGTGCAGTTGAGTCAATTGTTCTTGCTGTAAACATTAAACGAGCACTGCGAGTGCAATAGCTAAGATCCAAGCCACATAATTTGTCCAAACTATTATCAAAATAAACATTGTTTGTTTGTTTCAACTTATTTTAATTCGATATTTTCTATAGCTATTACATACAATGAAATAACTAATATAAATCGAATATATACATAAGTAAACTAAACACTATAATAAAAGCAAACATTAAATAAGTTTTTGCATGTTATTCTATTTTCTACATATCTACATATAAATATACACAAAGATACATTTGATACAGTGGCAATATTTCAGTTCGACTTAGTACATTGGATAAATTAGATACAGGGATCGTTTAGCCATTTTCAAATTGGCAAGCATTACACTGACACTTGGGTCCATTACAGATTTTTATCAAACGTTTAAATATGATCAAATTTTCGGCTTTTTTGAAATCATTGGATAATGCATTCCAAATTTTTGGTCCAAGTGATCTATAACTATTTGATGCAAAAGTCACTTGATTTGGTCTGTAATGTACTAAGTCAAATTGGTTCCTAGAGGACCTGCCCTCAGATTTAAATTGAAATATATCTTTCATGAAATGAGGGTTCAGATCATGCATTGTTTTATAAATCTCGATACAAAGCGTTCTCAGGCGATTGATGTTCATTGAACATTTCTTGGACTTTGATAGCAAATCCGTATAAGAACTTATACGATCATTGTGCAGGAATTGCAATGCTCTTTTGTGCAGTTTTTCAATTTTTGCTAACGATTTTGCCGAGGAAGAATGCCAAACGAGGGGGCAATAATTGAAATTTGAAAACACAAAGCTTTCAACTAGAATCTGTTTTTCTTTGAAACATAAAAAGGACTTCAGCCTCTTCAGCACGTTTAATTGTCTCGCCGCCTTTCTGCAAAGATTCGAAATATGAATGTCAAAATTCAATTTGTTGTCAATTTCAACCCCGAGAAGGCGAACTGACTTTTCACACGTTATTTCTCTGCCCTGAATTAAGATTTTTTCTCCAGAAGTGTCTTTCCTATCTTTTCGTACTAATAAAGCGTGGAATTTTTCAGGATTAGCAACAATTTCATTCTGCCGAAGCCAGGCCAGAGCTCTATTTGATTCGTCTTGTAGTAATCTAATCATGTCTGGCAAGTTCTTAGCGTAGGCACTGATAGTGATATCATCGGCATAATTATGCAGACTAGCTTCTCTAATTAAAAAGAAGAGGTCATTAACCCTAATCCATATGGGCTTTTTTCGAGCTACCATTTATGGGGGGGGGGTGCTTTCCACCTCCCCCCCTCTGAAAACTGCTTTAGACTCATCCGAATTCAATACAACTTGGCACAGTTATAGAACAGGTAATTTGTAGCTCGTAGCGTCATTTGGGTGTGGCTGCCACACCTTGTGACGTCACAGTGACGTCACGAAGCTGAAAATCTGTGAAAATCAGGCTTCCAAGTTTATTTCAAGTTTAATGAAGATTTTGCATTAACTTTCTGCAGTTTTTGGTTCAGTTTGACAACATATGCGGTGATAAAATATTATTTCATTGAAAATAACGATTTTGGAGTGATATTTTGGCAGAAATTACCCGATTTTTATGACGTCATTTGTGCGATTAATTTATTCTATGTAAAAAGAGACCAAAAGAACCTGCAAAATGGTGATTATCTATAATAAATGTATCATTAGAGTGTTTTTCATTGAAAAAGTTCCAAAAACTTGAAAAAATTGCTAATTAGTCCAAAATGGCGGCCAAAATGACGTCATTATCAAAAAATGCTGACATCATCATATTCCAGAATTTCCGGTATCAAATTGAAGCCCTTCGTTAGCTGATTCATTTGCTGTATAATACTTCATAATTAAATCAAATAATTCAATTGAAATCATTGAAAACAATGATTTTGCTGCTACCACCTTCCAAATATGGGCATGTCACGTGACCTGTGAGTCCTATTGTTCAAACATTTTTCCACCAAAATGTGGCTAATAGATAATTAGTAAAAGTCAGCGAGGCTGGAGGACATAGCAAACGTCGTTTAAAAACGCAGCAAATAAAGCCTTGAGGAGGGGTGGAATCCACCCCCCCCATGTGAATTAGGGTTAATGTAGAAATTAAAGACTATAGGTCCTAACACAGACCCCTGAGGTACTCCAGATAATAAAACTTGAAAAGTACTATAAAGGTTGCTGATGCGAACGGATTGTTCCCTTCTTTTCAGAAAGGAATAGATGAAAACCAGAGCTGGTTCATCAAATCCGTAAGCGTGTAATGTTGCTACTAAAAGGTCATGGGGTATGCAGTCAAAAGCTTTTGACAAGTCCATTAGAATTGCTCCAACCAAAAAGTCATTGTCTAAGTTCTGTCTCCACTCCTCGATCATTCTGAGCAAAGCGTACTATGTGCTATAAGCGCTTCTATATGCAGCAATGAAAATTGAAAGGCAATTGCCGATATGTTGAGAGTGTTGATTTTTTACTATTTTTTAAAAAAAAATCGAAAAAGAATTCAATACGCTAACGGGGCGATAATTCTTTTCTGTAAAATGATTCTGTTCCCCTTTATCTAGAGGGGAAACGGCTGCTTTCTTTCCATCAACAGGAAACCTGCTGTTTCGAAGACTACTGTTGATAGCCTGCGTTAGGGGATAGGTTAGCTCGTCCGCTGCTAATAAAATCAATCGCGCTGGTACTTTTACCATCCATCGATTTCAAAAGCTACTTCACCTCATTTTCATTTGTCTCATGAAACGAAAAAATTTCAAAAGTTGCAAGATTCTGAGTAATAGCTGTAATACTTGGATGATCCTTATATTTTTCTAATATTAGCTTAACTGCCTGTGTGTCATTTAAATGTTCATTTTCTTCTGCAAGATTGGTAGGTTTTCCTCCACATGCATTTTCCACAATGTTAATGTAATGTTCATTGAAGACCTCAGTTAGTTCTTGGTCGTCTGAAATAATTTTGCCAGTTTTTACAAGCGTAATGTCAGAGTTTACAAGACCTCCCTTATTTGATAAGCATTTTACCAACAGATGTTCACATGAAACGAACAGGTGCTGACGTTTGCTCATCGCAACTGATCTGAGATCTGCGTTCGCCTCGGTTTGTATAGTTGAATGATCGCTGTTGCATTGTAGGAAGGTCTGGCCATCCTCCTTGGTTTTGGCTAATGTTATTGCCGATTTCACCTATAAAGGAATGATGGCACGGTTTATCGAAAAAGACTTCACGAAATTGTCCTTTCTGGGCCAGATTGGAGGCACAGCTCTTCCCATATTCTTCAGCGTGGCAAGTTCATATATTCATTATTCATCGTTGATTTATTCATATTTCTGTTCATTGGAGTGGGATGTTGTTGTTATTTGACGATGGCATGTAATCATTCAAGTTTTCGCATCCATTTTGTTGACTGTGTTGTTTGCTGATGAAACTGGTTGTTGATCGCTGCAGAAAAATTTAATGTTTGTTATCAAAACCATTTGAGGTACATGTATGCACTAGTTCTTCTTCAGGTTTTCAGTTTTGTGCTCTTCTTTTTGCTGATTATAGAATTTGTAACCGATGAATGACTGCATTGAGCTTAAAAATGTCACAATTCTGCTTTTTTTAGTGATCGCAACACGGGCAATAGGATTTAGAAAAGCTTTACGGGTGATACATCGAGTTGTTCTTATCCTGATATATCATTCCATTCGTGATATATCGACTTGTTTTCTTTCTGTGTCTACCTTTTCTGTGAAGGCGTCATTTTAATCCGATTGATAGGATTTCAAGGGCACTAGAGTAATTATGCCACTCAAACGGAAACTCCTCCAAGAGAGGATTTATATGGGTAAGAACAACTTTCATATCTGTGGTTTCCTGATCTCTCGATGCTCCAAACAATTATTTTCCACACGTTCCCAGACTCTGACTACGGATCCCCATGAGATAGACCCCAGACCCCCAGGATCATCCTCTGACCTTTGCTTCCCAGGCATCCCTTCGGACGTAGAAATAAACGTGGTGAAAAGATCGAAAGAAAATCGGCCTTTATCTACGAATTCAATTGAGTAAAATTTTATTTTTTTCCCCTCTATTTGACTGAGACCGCAAAGTCTCATCAGACCAAGAAATAATTTACTGTCATGGCAGAAAACATTTGCAAGGATACCGACCATGCTTCTGATCAACACGAAGCGTTAGGCCAGTGGGATGATGACCATGGGCTGACCTCGGTATTCACACCGGAGCTCCTTACTAAGGACTTAATTATTAAAGAGGTATTGGAGACCTTAAATCCGCTAACGATTGCAAAATATGTAGGAGATATGATGGGTACACAACACCAAACTATCAGAGGGGCGCTACAGCCAGGAATGAAAAGGCCCTATGCTCCTCCTGTAGACGACCCAGACTCTGTATCATTATACACCAAATCTCGTGACCCCCATTTTAGGGAAAATGGCCACAACGATAGCATTGTACCAAAGGAAGATTCCTTTGTGGCGATCACGCAAGGAACAACTGATAACGTGTCAGATTTGTTTCCACAAAAATCAATACCTCAGGCTGCTGCATCTAAAGCAGACAAGGAACAGTAGTTGGATATTGCTGAAGATATTTTAGCCCAGGTTGATAAAGAAATGCCTTCTATTGAAACTTTTTGTGATAAGATCTTAGAAAATCTTGCAAAGCGTATTGTCACACAATTTCAGCTTGATCAAAGCAGCATCTCAAAGGAGACGATAAACAGAAATAAACTACCTGAAAACTGCGCTGACATAGCAGTTCTGGCTATCAATGATATCATCAAGGACAAAAAGAATTTTGAGTCTATACGCCCGGCGGAACGCCGTTTTTATAACATACCAATACATGTAATGAGAGCAACTGCAGTTATCGCAAATATTGCTAACATGGTACTGATGGCTGAAAAAGAGGCCAAAATGGCCTCTAAAAAACTCATCCACTCTGCATTAGATGGAGTTGTATTCTTGGGCCAAGCACAATCATTGCTTAACAATGCAAGAAAAATTAATGTCAGGCCAATCTCACAAAGAAACCAACTAAGTACCTTTTTGGTGATGATGTGTCCAAAAGCATAAAAGAATCTAAGGAAATGCACCGGCTATGTTCTGGCTCAAACCAGAAAAATCAAACAAAAAGAAAACCATTTTATCCATCAACATCTACTGCTGTGAGACCAAGTTATCATAACTATGGCTATGGAAATAAAAATGAGTCACAGCAGCCTTTTTTTGGACCGGGGCCGTCGTGCATTCAGAGGACGGCGGAACTTCCACGCCAAGAGATAAACAAAATCATAAATTCTTTTGAGGTAAGCTCAAAAGAGTTCATCCCCTACTTGAAGGAAAAAATCAAAACATTTAAAGCAGGCTGTATCTCTGAACACCTTGCAAACTGGAAAAACATCACCTCTGACCATGAAATATTTGTCCACAGTAAAGGACTTGCCAATAGACGTTCAAATACTCCCTGCTCAGCATCAGGAACACGTACCACAAAATAATTTCAGCTCTGCTGAAGGTGCTATTGTGGATGGGGAAATTTCAAAATTAATAAAGAAAGGGGTCATTAATGAATCTCAGTATGGCATTGGACAACATATATCACCGAAATTTTTGAGGCCAAAAAGCGATGGTACTTTTCGGCTCATATTAAACTTGAAAAAGTTTAATGAACTACAGCCTAAAATCCATTTCAAAATGGACACTGTTTGGTCAATTTTAAACCTAATAAAACAGGATTGTTTTATGGCAAAAATGGATATCAAGGATGCATATTATTCTGTATCCGCAAAACCACATGACAGAAAGTTTCTAAAATTTATGCATAAAGGGAAACTTTACGAATTCTGTGCACTGCCAAATGGTCTCTCTGTAGGGCCTAGAAAATTCACTAAACTGCTCAAGCCTCCACTTTCCATCCTGCTTATAAAAAGAATTAATGTGGAAGCGTTCATTGACGATGTTTGCTAGCTAATCAAACGTTTGAGGAATCTCTGAAATCCACAGATATTGCTGCATCATTAGTTGATTCTCTTGGTTTTATCATTCACCCAGAGAAATCAATGCTTACGCCTTCTCAAAGGATTGAATGCCTAGGCTTTATTATTGACTCTAGGGAAATGATTGTGTCTTTGACAGAGAAAAGAAAGGCAAGAGTCATTGAGTTATGCAAAAGTGTGTGTAGCGTAAAAAGACCAACTATTAGACAGGTTGCACAACTTATAGGCACATTTACAAGCTGTTTTCCAGCTGTCAAGTATGGGCCACTTCATTACCGTGACTTAGAATTAGAGAAAATTTCTATATTGAAATCATCTAACAGGAATTTTGATAAACCAATGACTCTTACCCGCCAGGCCTTTGAAAATATGACCTGATGGAAAACACATGTAGAAACTGCATTTAAGGAGATCTTGCTCAGTAACCCATCTGCTCAGTAACACATCAAATAAGGTGCTTCCCTTTCAAGGGACATTTCATCCCGAAAAAATTTGTCTACGTTTGGAAAAAATATTTTTGTATTCAAGAAAAATCCATAAAAATCGTTTTGTTATGAAAAAAATTCGTATGCGTTTTTGAATGAGTGAAATTTCCCCAGCTACATCTGGCCTAACGAGTGAAAATATGGAAGTTCCCTTCCAGCTGACACTGAGAACTACCATGTAGAAAACTATAGACACGACATTTGTGAAGTATACGTAAAAAGAATAACTGAGGCGAACCGAACACTCAACGTGAGCGACTGTGGGACTGCTGCCCCTGCTGCTACTCTTATGAGCGCGCTCGATTCGTTTTTCACGCATGAGCGATTTCACTTAGCGCATGAGCGATTTCACTTAGGGCATGACCGATTTCACTTAGGGCATGACCGATTTCACTCTGCACATGGCCATTTCAGCCTGAAAACGAGATTATTCTTTGAAAGATCTACTGCGCACACAAGAGGCTCCCAACAAAGCATCCACCAAGATTTGAAGCGGACAGTTTTTGCCTTCATTTATGACTTAAATTTTGATTTCATTTTAGATTTTGATTTCGTCTTGCACATCTTGATTTTTTATTTATTTCAAATTGGGATTTTGTGTTTACAGTTAGATTTCATCTTGCTTCAGATTTGGTGTTGGGTGTCACATCCCCATTTCGAATTAGGATTTCCTTTCGTCTAATCTCCGTCTCGGCTTTCAATCTTTGATTTGATTTCATCTTGTCTTTTTATTTATGATTCAAATTAGAATTAGGATTTCGTTTCATATTTCGATTTCGTGTTAGATATTTTTTTTCGTTGTGGATAGGATTTTGTGTTTGCATTTTGATTTCGTTTTGTAAATTCATTTTAGATTATGCTTTTTATTTTGATTCCTATTTCATTTTGTGTTTTTTTCTTCATTCAATATTGTCTCGTGATTTCAAAATTCATTTTATTTTTTCGAATGGAGTATTTATATGAGATTATTATTTCGTTTTGTCGGATTTAATTTCCAAATGTGGTTTTTATTTTATGATTTAGTTTTGGCCTTAATCACACTTCATAAATAAGCATAGGGGGACCAAGATATTTCTCAGTTTTGGGAAAAATTGCGTGGTCCAAATTTAACATTCGAACGAATCTCAAAAAAGGCCCGGTGGTGGAGGTAAATCGTTTTATTAATTATTCTGAAGCTATGACACTCAAAGGAATTATGAGACAATATTTGCTAGATTAATGTGTCGAGAATGCAAAAGTCTCATTGAGGCTTGTATTAAACTTATTTGGGAGTAAAGGGGGGGTTATAAAAGGGGTTAGTTCCAATTTTCGCGTTTTCTTGAGTATAGTGCACAGTTTTAGGATATTTTTATTCTTTTTGGCTAACAAACACTCCCCAGGTAATGAAGAATCGAAAGATGAATAGTTTATACGTGTTTTGTCGCGTGTGTGACAATCAGGAGAGAAAACGCAGACAGTGGTGATTAAAGGGGTACAGTAACCTCAACAAACAAGATATAGTTCAAACTTCAGTTAAAATCATCTTTTTGAAAAATACCAATAGACGATTGCGCTATAGATTGCAGCGAGGAACTTTTTACCAAGATGCATTGCTTTCAAATTACGAATCTTTTAGCGATTCTATAGGGATTCGACTAAAGAAGGCATTGAATCTTGGTAAAAAGTTCCTTGCCGCCATCTTTAGTGCAATCGCTTTCTTTATTCCCTGTAGCCTCCATGCATTCCTCATAGTTTCAATTGAATTGAATGTTATTTTTTGGCCATTTGCATCTATGGGACATTTTATAGACAAATAGAATGCACTATTATATACAAGTGCAAATTACTTCTCCAACTTTTTTAGAAAAAAGTACTAACTGCGTACCCCAAAGGGAAAACCAAAACAAACACCTGGAAAACAAAGGGAAGAATCATCAAAATTTGCTACTAAACGTGAAATTTCTCCGTGTGCATTTTATATCAAGAACCAAATTCACATGCTGCAATGATGGGTCTTGAATTCGCTTTGATTTGGTGGAAATTTGTCCTTTTTCTCCGATATTACATAAAAATAAGTGGTTATCAATTTTCTAATATCTTTATGAATGTTCTAGAAATGAAATATCTAGCCAACTGTCCTTCTGAATTTAAACCTGTACTGTATCGTAGGTATGTTGATGATACATTTTGCTTATCTAGAAATAGAGATCACATATATAGTTTTCTTGAATTTATAAATCGTCAACATTCTAATATTAGATTTACCTATGAATTAGAGTCGGACTATGCTTTGCCATTTTTGGATGTACTTGTTACTCATGATAATGATACTTTTTCAACTAGCTTATATAGGAAAAAGACATTTACTGGTCTTTATTCGGACTTCTCTAGCCTAGCACCCACCAAGTATAAGATTAATCTAATCAGGGTTCTAGATTATCGTGCCTTCCACATTTGCTCTTCATACCGCAATTTTCATGAAGAAATACTCGCATTAAGAAAATCTTGACTGAAAATTGCTTCCCTAAGAGCCTTATTGATCGTATTATTAAGAAATTTCTGGATCGCCAATTTAGGCCTAACCCTCCCAAAGAGGCGGATAATAAAGTCCCCCTTCTATTTTGTATACCTTTCCTTGGGCAGTACAGTCTGCAAATCAAGACTAGGCTAGGTAGAATTATTAAAAAATGTTATCCTAACATCCAACTGAGGGTTATTGTTCAGTCCCCAAAACGCATTGGATCACTCTTCCCGTTTAAAGACCGCCTTCCTGTTTCCATGCGCTCTTCTGTTGTTTACAAGTTTTAGTGTCCTGGCTGCCATGCCTCGTACTATGGAAAAACATCACGTAATTTGATTACTCGATGCAGAGAGCACTTGGGAATTAACAAAGCTGGTCTTAAAATATAAGGGAGTTCCTCTGCCATCGGGGATCATATTAACCAATCAGGACACGCCGCGTCGGTTAATGATTTCTCTATTTTGGACAGAGCCAATGATGATTTTGATTTGCTTATTCATGAAAGCCTTTTGATTTTACGAGATCGGCCCGAACTTAATTCCCAGCAGTCATCTATCCCCTTAGTTCTTTTTTGATGTGCCTTATTTTATTCACTTGGGTCTTAGGCCTCGGGGTTCCCTCTCACGTAGGAAATGTAACTCACGCTTGTTTACCCTTAATTACTTGTTTATCTTAGGGTATAAATTACCGCTTAACATTTAATTATTCGCTCAAGATGAACCAAGTATGGTTCGAAACGTACTACTGATCATGTCTTAAAACTGGATTTGTCATTGTAAATATAACTGGATTTGTCAAACATGAATGATGAATAAATTTACTATGATTGTCGTCGCTTGCCTCATCCTCCGAAGTGGTTATCAAGTGGAAAACATTTCTCGTTCTAGATTCATACAATAACAAGCAATGCAAACTGGAATGGAGCTTGGTTGGGGGAGGACCAATTTTTAAGCCAGATGATCTGATGATGTTTGAATTTACACTATATGATATTCAATTTACAAATCGCTCGATGGACTATGGATTATTTGGTAGGCTTTTGAGGATTATTATTTCAGGATCTGTCGGTATGGCGAGAAGAAATTCTTTAGAATGCATACCGACATTTTGAGGTCTGCAAACCTATAGTAGTGAAGAGAAAAGAAAAAATGGAAGAGAAGATCTATTCTATTGATACTTGTTTTAGTCTTTAAATGTAATCGGAAAGGACTAAGAGGTGATAAAAACATACACACCATTGTGTTTTCTTTTATCAGATTGAAGAAGCATTAAATGAAATTGGCATCGTTCTTACAATACCTCTTTATTCGGTATGGATAAAAAGAACGTTTTTCAAAATTTCATGACTTACCCTGATTTGAACAAAATGTTATTAGTGTCAAAAGAAATTTTTCAGTTAATTAAAAACAATAAAATTTATATTTTAATGACATATTCTACTTCATTTTAATCAAAGCATTTTCGAGAAGGAGTGTCGTTTTGGCACCAGTGAAAATATCAACTGCCACTCTCGTGATCGATTTAGATGCATAGCTAAACTACGGGGTGTCAAAGAAAAAGTTAAACGGACAGGTAGAAAATTTGAAATGAAATAATAGACCAAACGCAGTGACGACAAAAGATGTTTGATCTCTGAGGATAGCACAATTCTGATACCACCAAGGGTTTTCAGTCCAATTTGAGTTGTGTGTTCCCTGGGTGGTCGTAGCCTGATGAATGCGATGGATTTTAGATCTAACTGGTAGTGGTAAATCCTCAATTTGATGATGATGATGCCGATGAAAATAGCAAAACTATTGGCAGTGATATAATTGAGTCGTTTAACTACGAAACAAAGTCGAATCACTGCAACTTTATATTTCATAAAAACTCTTCTCGGTGCTTTCCTCTTGGCCACCCCTTGCAGATTGTATCCTAGTTTGAAAGAAATAACGTTTTGCATTGTATCGTAGAGCAAAATCTGAGACATGCATGGCGCAGATCGCTGCCGGTAACGATATGGTACAGGCGATTAAAAAAATGTAGTAGACTCATGTCTCGCTTTCGCTGTTTTATATAGCTATTCTAATAAAATTTCACAATATATATTTCAAGCTGTACTACTTTAAAAATTACTTTACAATACTACTTGGACGATACCCAGAGGGGCAAAAAGGCTTTGTCCACCCCGGGGCCATTCCATTAAAATATAGTACTCTTTATTACATAAAAATTTCAACAAAAACAACTGGTTGGCTTATGAAGGGATGGGGTAAAAGAATTAAGGAATTCACTCGAATCAAAATGTGTCATGAATAATATGTAGCGTAAGCTCAAGAATATGTCTATTCAGTGAATTAGGAAACTATTTATTTTCATATACAATAAAAGTTGTGATACAGCTCCATTTGCTAGATTTACATATCCAAGTGGTCGTGCTAATGCATTGATTCCAGCGAGGAAGTCTTGTCTTTCTACATAAAAGCAAGTACAGAGCAACAGGAAATGTTTCTTCACTTTGTCGGAAACAATCAGGAAATAAGGCATTCAAGACATAGTGACAATTCCTACGGCATAAGAGTATGCAACTTTCTTTTTCATATAAAGTGATATAAAGTTCGCTGCTCTCTAATGATTGCTTGAAGCAGGGCTCACAATAGTACGAGATAAAAAATCTTCTCGCACACGACGATCTTAGTAATTGGCAGTCTCATGATTTGCAACATGAGGCAAAACTGTGCAATATTTGCTGTTGCAACACTCTTAGTCTTTACTTGCCAAGTATGATGAACCAGTATTACAGAGAGGCTTATTCACTCGAAGTTTTTCAGTTCCTCGTTAAAATATAATCATGATTCTTTTTTCAGGGATGTATGATAGTTTATCAGTGCATTTCTTCTTACGGCGGAATATAAACTACTACATTTTGCAGAACTATTTCCCAACAGCATTGATTGTTGTTCTCAGTTGGGTTGGTTTCTGGATCGATTATCGTTCAACTCCTGCCAGGGTTGCACTTGGAATAACAACAGTTCTAACAATAACAACCCTAGCAAACAGTATCAGAGCTACACTACCCCCTGTCAGCTATTCAAAATCAATCGACTATTATCTCCTGGCATGCTTCTTGTTTGTTTTTGCTGCACTTGTTGAATTCGCTGTGGTTGGCATAACCGACATCAAGTGGAGGAAGTCGTCAAAGCCAAAAGGAAGACGAGGGCAGAAAAAGAAAATCCGAAATGATGACATAGTTGAAGAAGCAGGAGAAAATGAAAAAGTAAGTATATTGAGAATAACAACGATTGCCCGGTCTTATGAGCATACATATCATTAGAAATATGCGATCTCTATAACCAAATTTTGTTCTAGATGAAATAGTCAACCCAAATCAATCAGGCTCTCGTCCCGGTGATTCGACAGTCAATAAATCAACCACCATAATGCACAAATTCTTTAAAGCCTTCGACTGCAACCCTCCTGCTGATGTTCGTTCTGTGTATCTCGATACTTCTAAATCATTTGATATGGGATTGCATGATTATATATATGTCATTTTAGGGATCTCTTTTCTGCCAATCCGTTCTTGGATCTTTCTATCGCTTGTTTGTTATAACACACGTTTTTTCAGATCCTGTGAGACATACACCACTGCCGACTTTAGCAACTCTTAACCTTGCGTTTTCTTTCATCCTCCCCTTGCCGCCTCTGGTAACATCCGTATTTTAACACCTTTTCTGACTTATTGTATTAAGCAGGATTCTACTTAGGCTATTGTTTTTGTATTGTTTCTAGATTCTAAATTCTGATTATGAGAACAGTTATTACTGATGAAGGCTTGCGCCGAAACGTTTAACGAATGTGTTTTTTCTGAGTTTATATATATATATATATGTAAAAACATCCAGACAAATGTTGGCCACACAGTCCTGCGACTAATCAGCAAGACTTGCCTAAAAACACTAAACTGAATAAAATATTCAACAAAAACAACGTAAAAATAAGCTACAACTGCATGGAAAACATGGCATGTATCATCAAAGCCCGTAACAAGCAGATGACAGCAAAATATTTAGAAAAACCAAAGCAAGGCTGCAACTGCCGGAAAAAAGACCAGTGCCCCCTGCAAGGAAATAGCCAAACCACGAATCAAATCTACACGCCGAAATAACCGCCACCAACAACGACACGAACCCCCAAACTCTACATCGGTTTTACAGAGAATATATCCAAACAGCGCTACAACAACCACATGAATTCGTTCAAGCACAAGAAGTACGAGAACAGCACAGAGCTATCAAAGCCAATTTGGAACACAAAGATAGAAATGAAGTATATGACGTAAAATGGTCTATCTCAACCATGCAGCGGCAACCCAACCCACTTTTATTCCAACGAGTATGAAGTGCGTAACGCTGTAACAAATTTCTCTTTCAATGCTGTTTCAGAGAATGATGTAACGAAAGTCATGAAGAAAATGAAGACTTCTCATGGCTCTGGCTGTGATGGTATCGCGAGCTTTTTTATAAAGATTGCTTTGCCATTAATCTCCGGATCATTATGCGATCTTTTTAATGTGTCTTTATTCTCTGGAAAATTTCCCACAGATTGGAAATTAGCGCATGTTGCTCCAATTTACAAGAGTGGAGCGAGAGATGATTGTTCTAACTATAGACCGATTTCTGTATTGCCTATATTTTCTCGTGCTTTCGAAAAAGTAGTATTTAATCAACTGTATGACTACTTAGATAGTAATAAGCTCATACACAAGCATCAGTCTGGTTTTCAATTTTTACACTCAGTTGCCACTAGCCTTATAGCTGGCACAAATGACTGGTATTTGAATATAAGTACCCCCCTTTTGACCGAACGAGGGAACAAAACAATACAATTTTGGTATTTTTTGACTTCATAGCTACAATTTTCGATCTTCAACTTAAATGCACATCCCTTTTATTTTAAAATCCTCCTCCAGAAACCGGAGATACGAGCTTACGAGGTCAAAATTTAGAGTGCATCTGAAACCAGAGGTTATGAGAAAGGGCCTAGCCATGTTTTGACATCACACAGACATTATGCAAAAGAATTTTCAACTTTGAACTTTAGTTTTTAATTTTGAAAAGAATTATACCTTGAATTACTTCAATTGTTCTTGAAATGACTTACCTGTTGTGGAATCAGTCCTTGCATTGCATTCCACTACAAGTGTTTTTGTATCAAAGACGAGTAAAAGGAGCACATGCACGCTTATTTTAGAGATGTGGCACGATGTTATCATTGTTGCCACATTTTTAATACATTCTTTTATCAAAAGCAAAAAACTGAAATTAAAGTTTACAGGTGCACAGTGTGCCCAGGGTGGGAAAAAATTGATTTTCGAGTTTTTGATTTTGAACCTTTAAGGGATATTTTTCAATTGCATATACCCTGTACTAAAAGGTGCAAAAAACCAGACTTCAAAATATCCATCCGTTCCAGAGATACAGCACTTCAAAGTTGCAAGTTTCACAAAACTGAACTGAACGAATTCTTCAAGCAGCATTTTGTCTCAAATAGTATGCATCAAACATTTTGTCATTGATTCACTTCCCCTAAAGTTACAGCGATTGCAATAGGCTTATTCAAAAGCTGGGGAAATAAGCTTTCTAACTATCATCAATAGAATTTGATACTGGCAATGAAACGATTTCAATTTTGGGAGCATACTTGTGACTTAGAGAGTTTTTATTTCTCTTCTCGCCGTCTGTAACATCTTGTTACATTTTGTAGATTTCAAAAAATGCGGGTCATTGCGTGGATATGCCGTTGCTTCCTTGTTATTGCATGCACTTCGAGGGAGTAGAAAATGCTAATTTCGCTTAAGGGGGGATAAGGCCAAAGGGTGGGGAATTGTTTCAAAACGGTGCTTCCGGCGTCAAAATTACAAAAGTTCTTGCCCTTATATGTTCTGTTTATGTTGCACTACCTGTAGGAAAACATTTCGTTTAATACGATGATGCTTTCCTCAATATAATACCAGCCTAGCTCATCCCAAACTTAAATTTAAAGAAGGAGGTTAATGGGCAGGGGGTCAAAGGAGCGGAAGGGGGGTGGTAAAGTGCGACGTTTTTTTCAAAAATAGAATAATAGGAGCTTATCACCATATCATGAATTTCGATATTGCATTCTTCCATCAACAGTATTGCATAACAAACACTGTATGCAAATGCATTTTAGGGGAAACCATTCACATGTACATTGATGCTATCTTCATCTCTTCAGTCTCAAAATTGTGGTGCACGTTTTTGTGCGTCATCTCGTACTTCTCCACACACTAAACAACATGGACATGGCCGTTTTGAGGCAACGTAGGGATTTGACACAATAAGCACATGTCGGAATATGCCATTAATGTTCATTTTTACTGAAGTTTGCCCTGCCCGTGCACATTGCCCACTTTGAAGTGACCTTACATGTTTGTTCCAGCTTTCTAATGGATTCTAACTCCATTTTGCAATTGATTTTGCCATCCAAGAAAGCTATTTTTCTCCTGCATATTTTACAACTAATATTGAATCTTCAAATTTACTAATTTACATTAAAAGAAAGGTGCAAGAAATATAGTAATTATTTGCAGTCAACAAATATAACCTCACTTTTTGTTGAAAACAACTCAATTCTTGGTAGTAAACAACTCGAATTCATACAAACCAGTTCACAAGTTTTTCTTTATTCCTTGAGATATATATCGAAATGGTTATAGTGAAACACCCTAGTCTTCAAAAACTTTACGAAATAAAGAATAAATTTTTTCAACATAAAGAAATCTAGTACAGAAAGATGGACATGAAACCACTTCATATTCCCATGGGAATATTGGGTCCCAGACCTCGTAAATAGTAGTTATTTCACTCAAGCTCGTTGTCTTTACCATTGCTGATTCCTGATGTACTCTTAAAACCTTCTCAGAAAATACCTGCAATAAATTCAATATAGTGCTATTTTGTCAAAATCGCCCAAATAAGGAAATTTGCCCCATGCACCCCCCTATTTCGGAAAATTGTAAGATATCCTTCATGTCATGTCCTCCTTTAAAAAACCTTTCTAACGAGCCCTCAACCATATTTTTATCAGTTTTCTTTCTCGCGCTATGAATTTATTCTCGAAATCGGAGATCTGGGCACACTGTGAGGTGCTTTGGAAAATGTTAATGATGCAAATCATTGCTAGGCCCTTTTTCAAAACCTCTGGTTTTGGGTGGGTGCACTGTAAATTGTGACTTTGCAAAGTTATACAACTGTGTTTAATGTATGATATTTAAATGCAAGGTATGTGCATCTAAGTTGAAGATTGATACATTTAGCTGTGAACTCGGAGAGCAATGATATCTTATCGTTTTGTTCCTAATTCTAATCAAAAGGGGGTACTTTTTTCTGAGAAACCCGGTAGATAGGGGGGCAAATACACCGGTTTGATTTTCATTGACCTTAAAAAGGCATTTGATACAATAGATCATGTTACTGAAGAAGCTAAAAAAATACGGAATAAGTGGACTAGAGCTTGATTGGTCGAAATGGAAATTCAAGTTGGGGGCCTCAGTACCCCAGTCAGAATTCTTCAGGCATTTTACTGGAGAAGGCCACCACGGGCTTCTGAAGGATGCTAGTGAAAAGATAATTGATAGACTAACAGGGGGAAATAGGATGCGGAAACGCTTCTGGCAATATCGGCAGGATTGCTTTGCCCCTAAGGGATTAAACACTAGGCCGGTTGATACATAGATTTGATTTTTGCTTACATAACTTCATTTCTCATTTGTTTATACGCATCAAGTAAAACTTCAGATTTAGAGTTAATAGCTTGCTTTCTCAGTTTGTCCCTTGATGCACACAAAAGTTTGAACTCTTTGGTTATCCATGGACAGAATCTTTCTGAAACTCGCCTACTGCGTAAGGGAGCAGGTTTCTCAAGTACAAGGGAAAACATAGATGTCCATTGTTCCACTATGATGTTAACATCATCAGCATGTGAGACTATGCCTTTCCAATCTATTTTTTGCAAATCGTCAAGAAATTCAGCTTTGCTAAAGTTTTTCATTTGCCTGGTACTGATATTTTTGTGTTGTTTTTTTACCCCACCCCGAAATTTTCTAACACTGTAGACTAGATAATGATCACTAATATTAGTTTGATGTACGCCAGATACTACTTTGTTCGACTTGTTAGTAGTGGCAATATGGTCAATCAAAGTAGAGGAGATCAGTGTTTCTCTCGTTGCTGCTTTAATTAATTGATGAAAGCCAAAACGTTCGTAGATCTCTGTCAAGCGTTTTGAATGCGGTAAAAGGTCAGTATTCAGGCAATCAAGATCAGAGGACTTTGGAAGCAAATCAAAGTCTGTATCTCCTAAAAGAATAGTTTCCTTACCTTCTTTATAAAGGAATTGAAGGCTTTCCTCCAAACAACGAAAATTATCAACAGTCTCATTCGGAGGGCGATACCAAGCCAAAACAACAAAAGGTGCAGACCTAACTGGTTTTACTTCAATACACAGAGCCTCAAGCGTGGATTTAGGAAGATCATTGCGGACAGTGCATTTATCAAAAAGGGTATCTTTAATGTAAACTGCAACTCCGCCACCGTTAGGGTTTCGATCACATCTCTTGATCGTGTAGCCATCTATGCTGACAAGATCATCATGCACATTTTTATCAATTTTTGTTTCATTTATGGCAAGTATGTGTATGCCAAGCTCTTTAATCAATAAACGGATCTCGTCAATATGAAGCATTAGGCTATTTACGTTCAAGGATGCCACCACCATACCTTTCCTGATACCAAGTCCGGTAGCACCAGGGGAACCAGCCGCAGGAGCCACCGTTGGAACCCACTGTGAAGGAGTCAAGCGGACATCCCCGTTATTCTTATCAGTACTGAGTCAAAAACGGAGAGAACTAAGTAAATTATTAGTTTAGATAGTGTCACCAAGATTGTTCAAATGCAGTTGAATTCTATTCAGATGCTTAGTTGCTTCGATATTAGGATGGTCTATAAAAATGAGCTTCTTTTCTGAACATAAGTCTTCAAGGATAAAGTTTACCTTTTCTCTTTTCCAATCCAGATGTTTATCCCCACGAGCTATGATGCCAGAAACAACAACTTCGATATCATGGCGTTTAATATGACAAGCCAGATCAACGATGCCTTGAGCGATGATAGAGTTTCTTATATAAATAGAAATACCACCTCCACTGCCTGTCCTTTCCAAGCGTTCTTGCTGCTAACCAGGGAGACTGGTCAACTCTTTAGGGTAATTAGGATCAATCTTAGTTTCATTAAGTGCAAGAATATGAATACCTAGGCTCCTAATTAGTAGTTTGACCTCGTCAAGGTGACTACGGAAACCATTAATATTCAGAGATGCAAGTGCCATACCTTTCTTAAACCCAAGATGTTGATGACACAAGTATGATCGCTCATCAGTACAACAGGCATTTTCCTTGTTAGCAATTTGGGGTGAAGGTAGGTCAACTACATCCACCCCCAGTAGACCAGCTACAAACATCAAAGGTTCTGTAGTTTTGCAACCAGATTGGACGCAAATTTACTCACACCTCTGTTGTTTAGGTGAAGCCCTCTTCTTCCAATGTCATTTACAATGATCTTTTCGTTACATACAATGTTTAGGCCAAGGCTAAGGATCTTCTTGTTAAGGGCCTCAACGATCTTTCCTGCTGCTCCGTTATCCATTCTCTTCATTGGCGTTGAAAGCACAACAGTGCACTCAGGTAGTGTAGTCTCAATTTCCTTCTTTAAATCTAGCAAAGCATCAATAATTTTGTCTGCAGTAGCTTCCTTGTTACCAGCATCATTCGTACCAACATGGAGTATCACTTTACTTGGTTTCTTAGTTAGAAGGGGCTGCATGTAGAATTTTTGCAGATCTGTAATCGTAGAGCCAGAAAAACAGCGTACTTTTACAGTGCCGTTCTTGCTCATTTCCTTCTCATCAATGCTGCAAAGCATGCTGTCTCCCATAATGAGAACAGTCCCCTTTTTCCATGTGTGGGCCTCCTGCTGGCTGGTTGTTTGGTTTCAAGCAACAGAATGATCCAAGAGAAGCAACAGAAAGATCCAAGAGCGCATTGGCAGAAAAGAGATCCCAAAAAACAGCGTGTGTCCCTAACGAAAAGCTAATTGCAAAAATCAAAAACGACCAAACAACCAAAATGCAAACAAAAATCAATCTATGTATCAACTTGCCTAGTGTTTAACCCTATCAGGCCTAGGGTATTTGATGCTCTAGGAAGACTAGGACTTAAATCATGGTCCTATTTCCCGCATTTGCTAGAAGAGTTGTCCTATCCAACCTACGTACCCTATCTATTTGTTCGTTAACTAAAGACTCTTCGTAGCCCCTGTCCTTAAGCCATCCAGCCAACACTCCTACCCTCTCCTGAAATTGGTGATCTTCCGAGCATATCCTACGAAACCTAAGAGCCTGACAATAGGGAATCGCCTTCTTCATGTGTCAGGGGTGACAAGACTTCTTATGCAAGTTTTGATGTTTATCAGTTGGCTTGCAAAACAATAGTGTCGAAAGGACTCCCCCCTCCCCCATGCTAACCTGAACATCTAAAAACTGATACTATCCCGTGATTGCTCGCTAGTAAACTTAATTGTTTCGTGGCTACTGTTGAGATGATTGATGAAAGACATCAGCTTTTATTCCCCGTGCATCCAGATAATGAAAACATCATCGATGAATCTCATCCAGATGAGGGGCTTGTCAAGTGAGGCCTTCAACAACCTCTCTTTCAAACGGGTCATGAAGAGATGGGCATAGGCCGGAGCAAACTTCGTGCCTATAGCCGTACCCAGTTTCTGCCTATAAATCCTATCATTAAATTCAAAATAATTATTCTCCAAGACCAAGGACGCCAACCCAACTAGGGTATAAGTAGCCACGCCCGGGTCTTCCCTTCTATCCAGCGCCTCCCTGATGGCATCTAAACCCTCCCTGTGTGGAATGCTTGGATAGAGTCCCACAACATCAACCGTACACATCAAAGCCCCCTCTGGTATTTTACCTAACTTACTTAGCCTAGATAAGAAGTGGTTTGTGTCCTTAAATTATGACCTACTTTGGCTAACCAACGGGTTAATGTGGTGGTCTAAATATTCTGAAATATGCTCTGTTATTGTACCACAATTGGAAATGACTGATCTCCCCTTAACATTACTAAGACCCTTGTGGATCTTAGGCAACAAATAAAATCTACCCAGCTTCGAATCCTTAACTTGCAAATAACCAGTCACTTCCTCTAATCCCGGGTCCTCCTCCCTCAGCTCCTTTAACCTGGAATTAATGTTCTTACCCAAATCTACCGTGGGGTCCACCTCTAGTTCTTCATAAACCTGCCTATAATCTAGTTGTCGGTTAGCCTCACTTATGTAATCCCCTCGATCCCAAGCTACAACCGCTGATCCATTGTCCGCTTCCTTGATGACTATGTTCCTATCACATTTAAGGTTCTTCAAAGAAAGTTGTTCAGAAGAAGAAAGATTACTAAAATTCTTACCCTCCGGCGAGACAGACATCACCTCCTTCTCTAGCAACGAAATATAGTTTTACAGAAGTGGGTTATCCTTGGGGGGTTGCCATGTAGATTTCATTTTAAAATTACTAGCGCTGTCCGGTACATATTCGTCCTCATTATTTCTAAAGTGCCATCTTAATCTCATTCGCCTGTTATATGCCTCTAGATCAGATTTCAGCTGTGCTTTGTTGATGTCAGTAGGAGTGGGTGAAGACTGCAGGCCTTTGGAAAGAAGACTCGCGTCTTCCTCCGAAAGTTCCCTCCGTGACAGATTCACCACACACCCACTGACAAATCGTCCTTTAAGTCTCCCATTCTCCAAAACGACCAGCTCCGTTTCCTCTTGTTCCTTCGTTCGATGTTGCTGCATCCATTCCTTCATTTTGAACAGTGACCTCTTCATGCTGCGGCAAATTTTCTTCGTTGAAAAGTTCATCTTTGTGGTGATCAAAAGTCTGGAGGGCGTCAACGTTATCTTTCGAAGCATCGATTCTTGTATTCTTACAAAGTTTTGCGGCCTTGCTTATTCTCTTCCTTTCAAGCGATTCCTTGCGGTTCTTGATTCGTTCGGTGATGTGTTCCAGCTCCCCTCTTGTTAGATTTGAGCGCGCTCTTCTCAGTAACTCATATGCATGAAATTTTGAAACTGCTAGTTGCTCTCTGTACTGTACTATTAATAATGTTATCAACTGTCCCTGCGCTGTTTCCAAGATGTTCTTCCATGCTTGTTCAAAATCTTCGCTCGGTCTTCCAAGTAGCGATGGGACCTTATTTAACCGCAGTCCAAATGGAATCACATTCTCAGCATTGAAAAACACTCCAAGAAATTACGGTGGTGCTCTAGCTTTGTTAAATTAATAAATAAATGTATGATTGACATCGTCCGCTCCATCTGATTATCCTTCTATTCCTATTCTAAGCAATAAATAATATATATATATACTCATAAGCTGCTTGTCAATGCGTAATAAAATAGATATATAAACTCAAGTAAAACACATTCAGAACGAGCATACATATCGATCTCTAAATTCAAAATCAATACAAAAAAATAGCCTAAGCAGGATCCTGCTTAATACAATATAAGTCACAAAAGGTGTCAAATAGGGGTTTAGCCAAAGGCGGCAACAGGAAGACCAAAGAAAGCGCAGAGTTAAGAGCCGCTAAATTCGGCGGTGGTGTCTGTCTCGCGGGAGCTGAAAAAAACGTGTGTAATAACAAAACAAGCAATAGAAAGATCCAAGAGCGAATTGGCAGAAAAGATATCCCTAAAAAACAGCGTGTGTCCCTAACGAAAAGCTGAGCGCAAAAATCAAAACAACCAAACAACCACAATGTAAACAAAAATCAAATCTATGTATCAACCTGTCTAATGTTTAATCCCTTAAGGGCACAGCAATCCTCTTATTATCAATTTCTTTAAAAGTTGGCTAATAAATACAATAGCTATACTATAGCTAATCTAGGCCAACTAAAAATTGCAATATACATAAATATACATAAATAAACGGTTAAAAGTAGTAAAATAGTAGATACAATAAATTTACAAAATTGAAATACCTTCAGTATAAAAACCATAAATCAAAGTTAAAATCAGATAAAGCCTAAGTTTGGAACAAAAGTTTGACATAATCGGCAGTGGCAGGTTTTTCCACACCAACATTGGATTTTTCTTTTAAATTCAGCAAGAGATGTAGAATCTTTGATAAATTGTGGAACAGTAGCCCAGACTTGCGGGCCTCTGAAACGAATCCAGCCGATACTGCAAGAAGCTTTCCCGCACCCTATTTTCCCCCCGTTAGCCTATCGATTGTCTTTATTCTATTATCCTTCAGAAACCCGTGGTGGCCTTCTCCATTAAAATGCCTGAAGAATTCCGCCTATATACATATACTAGGCTTGCCGGTCGGCACCTGCGGCGCCGATCTGGCCCACCGTCGTACTGAGTGATTGCTTGGGAAAGAATTTGTTGCTTCTTGACGTTGTTTTCTGTTATCACTTTATGTGACGAAAGTTTCGTCATAGGTTCATTCTACATTCCACAAAGCTGCTGTTCATAGTTGCGCAAGAGAGCATTTAACAACATGAGTGTTTACTCACAGGGCAGTCGAGGAGAGGCCAGGCACCACGCCCTTTTATCCTTGGGCCATGCCCCCATATGCACTCTTAAGACACTGCTTTTAGATTTTTTTAGAATCTCAGTGGGCTTGCAGGCCTGAAAACGTTCCTGAAAGAAAACTACAACAAAGAATAATATATACCTTATTTCTTGCTGGCCCACAGAGGCCCCGGGCCCCTGATAACTACCCTGGCTACCCCCCTCTCTGTTCTGAATATCCCCTACGATACTGATGATGCCTCACCACACACATCATGGTATCCTCCACTGTACTCAAGACGCCTCCCCAGTGTATTGAACACCCCCGTCCCCCACTGCACTCAAGGTATCCCCCACTGCACTCAAGGTATCCCCCACTGCACTCAAGGTATCCCCCACTGAACTCCGGATGCCTCCCCAATATACTGAATTGTACCACTGTACTTAAACATACCTCCCCACTGTACTGAACATCCCCAACTGTACTGCACACTCCCGGTGTGTGCAATTCAACAGTAAAAAGTATATCACGCTCGTCCATACCATTCCATAGGATACCCTTTTCTCTGACATTCTAGTTCATGAAAAAACCCCTTATCATGGAAAATTTGTAAGGTAACCCCCTTTAAAGAGGTATCACTGAGCCCTAACGAAATATGTACAGTACAAACACTGTTTCTAAGAGAAAGGTTTGGGATTTTGGCACTTTATTACGATTCACTTATTTTGATATCCCTTCTCTTTGTTGGAAAACAGTAGAATTACATAAAACTTGGGCTATGAAACTTGGGCCAGGTGAATTTTGACTTTTGTTTTAGGGCCCCCAGTCCACCAATATAGGCCGTTGCGAACTTCGTGCCTGTGGCCCCCCCCCCAATTTCTGATATAACTCCTATCATTAGATATAACTCCCAATTTCTGATATAACTCCTATCATTAGATTCAAAATAATTATTCTCCAAGACCAAGGACTCCAACTCCACTAGGGTATAATCCCATTAGGATAGGCCGGAGCGAACTTCGTGCCTGTAGCCGTGCCCAATTTCTGCCTATAACTCCTATCATTAGATTCAAAACAATTATTCTCCAAGACCAAGGACTCCAACTCCACAAGGGTATCAGTAGCCACACCCGGTTTTTTCCTTCTATCCTACGACTTAAGGCATTGGACCAACGCGCAGCTTTCAAAAGTACGCACTATGTCCTCTGGAATCGAGTCTGTAGCGTTCCTTGGAAATAGAATGTTGCAGCTGCTACCACACGAGATAAATAAGAGACTCCAGCACCCTTCCAATTTTCAAAAAGCAAATAGGTGCTGGAATGGTGATAAATGCAACTATAGGCTTTGTAAAATATATGTATCACAGGCTGGGTTCATAACAGGATAGATATTCCTGCAATTAGAGTCATTAGACATATAGATTAGATTATTTTTAGATTAGATTTGTAAATTATGTAATAATTAGGCCTTAATTAGCTGTAAATTTAGCTGTTGTTTCGTTTAGCCTACTTGTAAATAAATAAATTATGATGATCCAGCGCCTCCCTAATTGCCTCCATGCCCTCCCTGTGTGGAATGCTTGGATAGAGTCCCACAATATCAACTGCATACAACAAAGCCCACTCTGGTATCCTACCTAATCAGCCTAGACAAAAAGTGGTTAGTGTCCCTAACATATGACCTGCTATAGTACCACAATTGGAAATGACTGGTCGCCCTAGAACACTACGAAGACCCTTGTGGATTTTAGGCAACAAATAAAATCTACCTAACCTAGAATCTTTAATTTCCAAATACTCAGTCACTACCTAAAGTCCGGAGTCCCCCTCCCTCAGATCTTTCAACCTAAAATTGATGGTCTTACCCAAATCTACCTTGGTGTCCCAATTTGAACTTACCCGATATGAACTTAGAATTGCCTATCTACATATCATTTGTCAATGCAATTGGCTATTTTCCAAATTAATTTATATCTCCAGAAGATTTCTGGCAACTGACGTGATCTCTTATGCCCTCTTTTGGCAAATATACTGTTTGTAAGTACCATTATCTTTCACAAAACATCATCCAGCCTTTATTCAATTTCTTTGCAGCACATTGGGGAAAATTACATCGACACTGTTCTAAGAGAAAAGGAGTCAAATACGAAAAGCAGCATTGGAGTAAAGTCACAAATTTCTTTTGTTTCCTGCGTTTCGTTGAAAAGAGCATCAAACACGAGTGACAATATCGGGCCAAGAGATAACCCAGCTTTTCAAAATGAGAGTAATGACAATGAAGTGCAATCAACCTCGAACTCCGAAAGAGGTCAGAACGAGCTAAGTAATGGAGGAGAGAGGAGCGAGTTTGACGTGGAAAGGTCTACAAAAGGGACATATACCCAAGCTACTCCAGTGACAAATGTTAGCCCAGAGCTACGAAATCGTACCAAGAGGATGTCCGTGATGGGAGTTTCTGCTGTTGTGAAAGCAAAACAAATTGCACAACAACTTGCTGAAAAACATCGAAAAGGCAGTGATATTCATATGATTGATAAACTTTGTAGATATGTATTTCCACTAACATTCTTGATCTTTAATGCAATTTACTTTGCAATAGTCTTAAAGGGGAATTAAACAAAATTTTTTTAAAAATACCCTTAAATAACGGACTCATCATATCAAACCCATAAACGCAACAAAACACCGAAATCAGTGGAAAAAAGACTATTAACTCCTGTAAAAGAAACAATAACCAAAATAAGCCTGCAACAAGAGAAAAACTGTTAAATCATGTAAGACAAACCCGAATTAAACTTAAAACCTGAAAGGAAAGAAAGAAGTTAATAACTCACCAGTAACTACTGAAAAGATTAACATAAAATCACGAAATACTAGTATCGTCGCACTCTCATCAGTTTGGTTCGTGCGAAGAACAAATTAGCAATAAAAACAGGCCACTTTTATAGCAGACGAACAAAACAAAACCGACACGCCATTAGCACCTAAGCCAACTTGTTGGCTAAACCCAATTGACACCCGCTAAAGGCTTCGTCTGCTATAAAAGTGGACTGTTGTTATTGCTAATTTGTTCTTCGCACGAACCAAACTGATGTGAGTGCGACAAAACTAGTATTTGATGATTTTACGTTTATCTTTTCAGCAGAGTTACTGGTGAGTTGTTAACTTATTTCTTTCCTTTCAGGTTTTAACCCTATAGTGACTGGGCTATCTGACACGTCCTATTTTGGTTGGGGGGCCAAAAAACCCCCTATCTAACTCTTGACTGGAAATAGGTAGAGCAAATAAATTTTGTGTAATAATAGCCCCAAGTATGTACTTTATGAAAATATAAAAGTTGATCTAAAATTAGCCACTATTATTGCTTGCGTCAGCATATTTCCTTGTGTAGTCAAGAAAATTGGCACAATCGATCAAAATCAGGAAAACAGCAATAAAATTTAAATTGGAGCATAATTTCCATCCAAACATAACATTATGATAGATTACATCAAAGAGTAGTACCCTGCAAAATATTTTTGCAATACATTGCAATTTTGCTACTTTTTTCGAGAAAATTGATATTTGAGAATTGGCGATTCAGGTCTGGAAAATTATCTCCTTCCTCCTCATTTGTCAAAATATTTTTATAAAACTTCGGATTTGTTGCATAATAAGTAGCATCAAAAAGCCAGAAAGTTTCTGAGCTGTAATTGTTCTCCTGGCAGAGTTATAACAAAAAGTCTACTAGGGGCCCCCGCAACCAAAATAGGGTTAAGGTTAATTCGACTTTGTCTTACAGGATTTTACAGTTTCCCCTTGTTACAGGCTTATTTTGGTTATTGTTTCTTTTACAGGAGTTAATAGTCTTTTTTCTACTGATTTCGGTGTTTTGTTGCGTTTATGGGTTTGATATGACGAGTCAACCAAGCTATTAACAAGGCTTCGAGTTAACTTTAGTCCTCTAAATGAACATAGATTTAGGCATAATTTTGACTGCTTGAGTCCAATTTGTATTTGTGGTACAGGAAAGGAAGATAATGAGCATTACCTCCTGCACTGCCCCCAGTTTACAGCTCAGCGCCAAGATCTCCTTGGTCAAGTCTCAGATGTCGGATATGATGTTGCTAGCATGAACTCAAAGGATCTTTGTCATTTGTTATTATATGGGAATCCAAATGAAAGCACCTTTGCAAACAGAATCATCATAGAAGCAACTATTTCTTTCATTAAAACTTCTGGACGGTTTAACTTTCTGGAAAAACAGCAGCCTAACCCTTTTTTTTCTTTTTGACTGAAGTGCTCCCGGAATTTGCGTGGGCTGTCTCTGCTCATCGCACTGCTGCCGCGGGTGCATCGGTTGGGGGGAGTCTATGATAAATTGGAAAGTCTTTTTCCCCTCGGGGTTGGATCCCTGAATCATTGTTTCATTCTCCCTGCCGGTGCGCTCGTGGTTGTGGTTTGGTGGGTGGTGGGCTGTTTGTGCGGGTTTTGGGGGTACTTCAGTTTTGCCTTGGCCTTTACTTTGTCCCGATTTAGTGTGCATATGTATCTTATTTTTTTGTTTTTGTTTTTTGTGTTCTATTATTAATTTATTGTTGATATTACTTAGAAAATTGTATTGGCATTTGTAGTGAGGACCCGGTGACCATGCGTCTTTCCTCGCTGCAAATGCCACAGTAACTTGCATTAACTTGTTGTTTTTAAGTTTTAGATTGATAAAAAAAAAAAAAAAATGATGAGTCCGTTATTCAAAAGCTTTTTTTTTCTTTTATCTATAGCCACTATTATTTCAATATGATGAGTGAAGAAATTTCTCAAATCGGACAAGCGGTTCCGATTGTATGGCTTCTCAAAATTTAATATTTGAGGTTTTTGCATAAAACAGGTTTGCTTTAGTGGGAGGCCTGGTGCTAATACAGCTGTGACGTCATTCTGGGAATGAATGTTGCACGCGATCCAAAGTACATAACGCATACAAGAGTTCATAAGAGGGTTATTTCGAAAATCCTGTTTACTTTCCGCCAAAATGCATGGAAACTGCCTCTTACTGGATGTTACAATGTATCAAATCATGAGAAAGGTATTGCACTCCACGAGACACTATTTATCAGCGATGATATAACCTATCCTACATGGGTAAATCAAGCACCACTTTCTCATGGGGGGGGGGAAAGGCCCCCCCCCCCTAAGCAGCCGTAATGCCTATGGCAACGCAACTTGGCACATATATGATTACCGAGCAATTTTTATTCTAAAAATAGCATCATATGCTAATTATCACTGCAAGAAATGAAAAAATTGTCCTATGTTTTTTCATGGGGAAATTTTGGGGAAACGGACACTTTCCCCATAATTTCCCATGAAGGAAATGGAAATGTCCGCTTCCCTTCAATTTCCCAGATAATCTTGTTCGTTTCCCCTAAATTTCCAAGCAGAAACTAATGGGAAATTTTGATATTTTTTGCAGTGATTCACATGATATGTTGCTGGGCAACGCAAAAACAATGGAAATTTGCTGATTTTGGCTCTTCTCCTAAAAAACTTAATATTTTAAGCATCAAAAAGGTGAATCAATAACTCTAAAGCTATAGATATGATACATATTGATTGTTCTTTATGAAAAATGTCAAAAATTCTATTTTTGGAATTCTACCAAGTGTCCCAAAAATAGGTCCGAACGTTTGATTGGGCACAGAAAAAAATATTTTTAATCTCGCAGTTTATATTCATTCTAGTTACGTGCTAGATAGCTCAACTTACATTTTTGGCATATCATAGGAAGAAATTAGTAGTCTGAAATGGAATTATGGGCTCTAACATTTCACTTTCACGTTCAAGGCAAAACCAGAGAGATTACTACACCCTCCTGCTTCGTGATGGTGGGGACTCCCTCGATGAGCAGCACAAAAATTGAGTTGACAATTCGTTCATTGCCTTGACGTCCCGAGCAGGCAGAAATTTTATTCACAAGAGAAAAACGCTGCTTTGTAATTGAATAGAATTTAGATTTAAATTATTTTTGATAATGTGAATTACCCTAAGGTGTGAAGAACTGAAACAAATAGGCCTCGGGAGAGCTGTTTGCTGCTGTTATTGTTGCCTTGTGCCAACTGGGAATTTCAAATGGGAATGTTACTGGTTCACGATTTCACGGAGTAGAATAAATTGTCTTTTCGTAACAAAAGAATAGTTTCAATTGCTTTTTTGACCTGCCATATTATGCAATAATGCATTTTTCTGTGCTCGCGTCCAGTTCGAATGGAGTGGCAAAGTACGAACTTAGCATTTCCCCCGAAACCTATTAGATTCGATTTTCAGACCTTCTTGAAATATGCTCAATGAGCGGAATTTTTTGCACATGTCGCCAAAACAATGAAACACAGTGTAAACCTAATTGTTTGTGTTGCTCATCCGGAGATTTCCCCTCCACCACAATGATGCAGTAAGGCGTACAAATCTCTCTGGTTTTGCCTTTAACATGAAGATGCAATATTAGGACTCGTAACTCCATCTTCATATTACTGATTTGTGCGGGGATATCGCTCAATATGGGCTCTTTTGTGGAGAGGCTGGATGGTCTATTAGGAGCTTTTTGCCAGAATATCCTAGGTTAATAAAGAAAACTTTTCATGCGTTTTTCCCTCACCTGTTGCGCTGTAAACCGCGCGGTAAAATAAGCTACCGTTGTTTGTTTGGTATAATCAGTGATGTTCCCCATGGGAGCAGTGTCAGTAGTTTTTCACAGGGTTGATTTAACAAACTGAAATTTATCTGTTTCGAAAACTTTGCTAAAATCAGCCTTTTTTGTGCAGGTCTAAGGTCTCACTTAATGACTTTATTGTACTCGTATTGATAAAAAACACATCATCCGGAAACCTCATTCAGTTTTTCTCTATATTATCCAATCCCACGTTTTTCCTTTCCAATGTTCGTTCTTACCGTTTCTTTTATGTTGTACTTTTTTATTGTTTTTGTGTTATATTTGTGTTGCCTGAAGCAGGTCTCGATCCTCTTTGTTACTGGTTGCTGCTTGTTGGTGAAAATGTATCTCACACTCCACGGTCCTGTCCGGGGACTAATGGAAATTGCATTGACTGGGGAGATCAAGTGTGCATCGTATGCATGTAGGAATTGAGCAGTGGCGTGGAGGAATAGGGCGTTTCAATTTAAGAGCTTTCCTCAAAAGCTATGATAAACACTAGGTCCGCACGGCGCGGCTGTGCCGCGCCTCTGCGTTTCTTTTAGCTTCGCTGTAGTTCGTGTAAGTGGCAGTACTTGAGTGGAAAATGTATCGTCGTTTGTTCATTCAATAAAGCAGTAGGGTAAGACGGGGTAAAGTGAACTATTTTGAAGGTTTTTCAAGGATATCCTAAAGATATTGTAGTTGAGGGCAAACTTTTTAACGTTGTTTTGACATTATGTCTTTGGGTCAGTTTATCAAGCAAAAATATTTTTCAAATCTTTTTCCATTGTCTCACAAAAGAGCTTTCTTTGGCGACCGCTCTGCCTAGTTCACTTTACCCCAGGCCGGGGTAAAGTGAACTACTTAGCAATTGTTCGATAAAACCAAAATGATGCTGGTAAAATCCGAAAAAATGATTTACTTTGCAACTCTAAGGAGTTCTTCGCATGCAAAAACAAAATAAACCCAAAATTTTCACAAAAGTGATATTTTAAAAAATTGAACGGTGACCTACTTTGAGAACGATCTTTGCAGATGAAATATCAACCAAAAACTATTGTTAAAGTCACAAATTCGAGTCAGATTGCAAGACCTGAATACAATTCGATGAACAATAATGGGAATATACCTGGAAAACACTATATTACATATAAATACCAAATCACCACAAAGAGAAACACTATTTTCAAAGTAGTTCACTTTGCCCTGAAACCTCCACCCAGAAATAAAACCAAAAATAGTTATAAATCTATGACAATTATCAATATTCTAATTTCACAGTGATGGCCATTTATCCTTTCTATGTCGATAGGTATACTTGCTTCATCAAATCCCAATGAAATTCTTAGATCAGTAACCGCATTTTTGAATGAAGGTCAAACTTAGGCTGTCAAATTTTAGAGCTTTTTCAGGGAGCTGGTATCAGAATATATTTCTGTGTCATCAGAGCGAAAAATTGTCCTGCAAATTATGATTTTCTGAAGGCAGAATTATGAAGCAAATGAGATTAAATAGGTTTTCTTCATCTGACTTAATGTTCATATGAGAAAATCAAAAATCATGGGTAGTTCACTTTACCCCGGTCGAAGCAAAATATCGACTGAACGGTAGATCTTTTAAAATATTATGTTAGCTGACAAAAAAGTCTTTCTTGGCCCTTTTCTTTTGGAAAAAGGAAACACATGGCATGTGCTTCAAATCGATCAAAACAATTATAGGAATGAATTTCGTCTAGGGGTAAAAAATTGAGACCAAAGATAGGAGTCCAAACCTATAAACCAAAATTTCCCGAGGTTGTTTCTACTGCCTCGGGTAAAGGGATTTTTTGCAACAACAGGAAGAACTATTTTGCAAAAATGTTTTCATTTTCTGTGAGCACATGTACCAAAGCATTGGGCATAAATCACGTGTTATCATTGCATGTTTACTTTTGGAGAGAAGCGCGAAGTTCTGAGTAGTTCACTTTACCCCGTAGTTCACTTTACCCCGTCTTACCCTACTTAACCCTATTTTAACCGGGGGGGGGGCGTTTTTCGCCCCCCCCTGTCGGATTTTTTTTAATAGCTCCCAAACGATGCTACCTACAATGCTGAAACGTCTTGACTTTTCCTAAAATTTAGTTGGCAATCAGAAAATAAAAATTTCAAGACCTATTGTTCGACCACGTGACCACCACATGCCCATATTTGGAGAGTGGTCACAAAGAAATTCTTTAAAACGGCTCTAACTTCTTTCTTTGTTACTAAATCTCAACAATATATATACCATTCGATTCGTCTCAATGAGTGCTTTCATTTGATATATAATTTATTCATATTTGCTGACATCAGCACTTTATTATTTCTATGACGTCATCAATCTTTATGACGTCATATTCCTAATGAATGAGTAATTTTTGCATGCAAAACTGATGGAATTACCTCAATTATCGATGAAGGTACTTTATTTCATCAATAATATGCGAAATTAATGGTTTTAAATCATATTTATTGAGCAAACAATTTTGCATTGAATCAAATTTTCATTATTTAATTAGTTAATTTATTAGAAACCACAAATATCCGTATGAAACCATATGAAACTACAAATTAATGGTGTCAAGCAGGTATTTGGATGGTTTTTTGCCAATTTTATCAAGCTATTTGCTAATAATTGGCCCTTTTTTGCAAATAGCTCGATTTTCACAAAATTTGCATTGTTTTTGGTTGCCTAGCAACCAATCACGTGACTACTGATTGATTGATGCTATTTTTAGATTCTCCTTTGTTCAATTATGACACAGTGCAAGTTTCATTGTCATAGCTGTTATACTTGCGGAGAAAAACAGGGGGGGCGAAAAACGCCCCCCCCCCCCCGGTAGAAAATCACTTTTTTTTTACCCGGTTAAAATAGGGTTAAGTGGAAATCGAAGGAAATGTATATGAATGTATTTCGGGATTTGCATATTGCGTGGAAGTTTGGACGTGAAAGAGATCAATCTGCGGAAAAGTTAATAGCCGTCGTTGTTGTGGATGCCTTGGTTGTTTCCGTTGTTTCAGTTGAGTTAATCTAGCGGTGTTTTTTGTGCATTAATGACTTAGCTGCCTTAGCGCTTTTAGTTGCGTTAGCTACCTCAGTTGGTTTAGTGGTCTTACTTACGTTAGTTCGCTTCTTCTTCTGGTTGTTGAGTAGATGTAGTTGCGTTTCTTGCCTTAGTGGACTTAGTTGCGTCAGGACCTTTAGTGCCCTTGGTTGCCTTATTGGCCTTGGTAGACTTAGTAGGCTTTCTTAGTTTAGTTCGCGTGTTGTTTTAGTTCCTGGGTAGATCTGGTTGCATTTCTTGCCTTAGTGGAGTTGGTTATGCTTGATTTCATTTGAATTGGTTTTTTCTTTTTTACCCTTGGTAGTCCCTCAGTTATAAAAATAACTGATTTAGAGGGGACAATGCTAAAAACTTAAAGTAACTACGCTACAATATATACAATAGTTGTTAATGTAACTAAAGTAAATTTGTCATTTAACCCTCTCAGGCGCTGTGTCCCACTTTTGACTTTTCTTGTCCCACTCATAGTGAAAAAATCAGAGTTGTCAGAAATCAATGAAACTAGGCACAAAGCTCAATTTCAGGGCCCTGATTTCGAATCTGCTTTCAATTTTTTAAAATTTTGTCACATTTTGTCTCTACGTGGCTCTAAAAATGGAACAAATAATAAATACCTTGTGAATTGACAGCGATGGTCAAACATGCTCAAAATTACACGAAACTTTACAAAAAAACACTATTCTTGGCCACTGAGTTTAAATCTACTGTCACTTTTTGAAATTATTGTCCCTCTGTGTCTCCATGTGGCTCTAAAAGTGGAACAAACAGCAAATGCACTGTTGAATTGGAGCGAATTATCAGAATGGCTCAAAAATGCGGGAAAAGTCGTAGGAAAGTCAGTTTTACGTCCCTGAACTCCAATCTACCGTCACATATTTAAGATTTTGTCACCTAATGTCTCTATGTGGCTCTAAAAGTGGAACAAACAGCAAATGCACTGTCGAATTGGGGTCAATTATCACAATGGCTCAAAATTGCGGGAAAATTCGAAGGAAACACAGTTTTACGTCCCTGAAATCAAATCTGCTGTCACATATTTAAGATTTTGTCACCTAATGTCTCTATGTGGCTCTAAAAGTGGAACAAGCAGCAAATACACTGTCGCATTGGGGCTAATTATCACAATGGCGCAAAATTGCTAGAAAATTCGTAGGAAACGCAGTTTTACATCCCTGGAATTCGAATCTGCTGTAACATATTTAAGATTTTGTCACCCAATGTCTCTATGTGGCTCTAAAAGTGGAACAAACAGCAAATACACTGTCGAATTGGGGCCAATTATCAGAATGGCTCAAAATTGTGGGAAAAGTCGTAGGAAACACAGTTTTACGTCAATGAATTCCAATCTACCGTCATCTATTTAAGATTCTGTCACCTAATGTCTCTATGTGGCTCTAAAAGTGGAACAAACAGCAAAGGCACTGTCGAATTGGGGCCAATTATCAGAATGGCTCAAAATTGCGGGAAAAGTCGTAGGAAACACAGTTTTACCTCCCTGAATTCCAATCTACCATCACCTATTTAAGATTTTGTCACCTAATGTCTCTATGTGGCTCTAAAAGTGGAACAAACAGCAAATGCACTGTCGAATTGGGGCCAATTATCAGAATGGCTCGAAATTGCGGGACAATTCGTAGGAAACACCTAATGTCTCTATGTGGCTCTGAAAGTGGAACAAACAGCAAATGCACTGTAGAATTGGGGCCAATTATCTGAATGGCTCAAAATTGCGGGAAAATTCGTAGCAAACACAGTTTTACGTCCCTGGATTCGAATCTGCTGTCACATATTTAAGATTTTGTCACCTAATGTCTCTATGTGGCTCTAAAAGTGGAACCAACAGCAAATGCACTGTCAAATTGGGACCAATTATGAGAATGGCTCAAAATTGCGAGAAAAGTAGTAGGAAACACAGTTTTACATCCTTGAATTCGAATCTGCTGTCAAATATTTAAGATTTTGTCACCTAATGTCTCTATGTGGCTCTAAAAGTGGAACAAACAGCAAATGCACTGTCGAATTGGGGCCAATTATCAGAATGGCTCGAAATTGCAGGAAAATTCGTAGGAAACACCTAATGTCTCTATGTGGCTCTGAAAGTGGAACAAACAGCAAATGCACTGTAGAATTGGGGCCAATTATCTGAATGGCTCAAAATTGCGGGAAAATTCGTAGCAAACACAGTTTTACGTCCCTGGATTCGAATCTGCTGTCACATATTTAAGATTTTGTCACGTAATGTCTCTATGTGGCTCTAAAAGTGGAACCGACAGCAAATGCACTGTCAAATTGGGACCAATTATGAGAATGGCTCAAAATTGCGAGAAAAGTATTAGGAAACACAGTTTTACGTCCTTGAATTCGAATCTGCTGTCAAATATTTAAGATTTTGTCACCTAATGTCTCTATGTGGCTCTGAAAGTGGAACAAACAGCAAATGCACTGTAGAATTGGGGCCAATTATCGGAATGGCTCAAAATTGCTGGAAAATTCGTAGGAAACACAGTATTACGTTCCTGGATTCGAATCTGCTGTCACACATTTAAGATTTTGTGACCTAATTTCTCTATGTGGCTCTAAAAATGAAACATAAAGAGATACACTTGCAAAATGGGACCTATTTTTGGAAGTTCTCAAAATGAGGCCAAACTCACCAGAAGATACAAGGATGCAGAGCAAAAAATTAAATCTGTTGCCATTTGTTGAAAATGTTGTCACCCTATGTCGTTATGTGCCCTGAATGTGGCACAAAGAGCATACACATTGGCCAAATAGGACCAATGATCAAAAATACTTTAAATTGCCTGAGAAGTTGCGGAACGGACAATTGATTGGTGCTAAATTCGTATCTGTTGTCAATTTTTGAAAATTTTGTCACCTTTGTTTCTATTTGGCCCTAAAATTGGAACAAAAGCAAACATTTCGGAAATGCTCAAAAACTTGCGGAGTAGACGATTCCAGTCCACCAAAATTTAATCTATTGATACATTGTAAAAATGTTGTCACTTTTGTCTCTCTTTGGCGATGAAAGTGGAACAAAAACAAATTGGGATGCAATATTTGGCCAAATACGCACAACACTTCAAATTACATGCGATTTTACAGAAAGCACAATTTTGGAATGCTGAATCCAATTCTGGTATCAATTTGGGAAAATATGGTACAAAGTGTCTCTAAATGGCACCAAGACTGGCATAAGCTGTCGTTTCACTTTCTTGAAATTCAACGAGACACTAATCAGAGACATATCGCTCAATAAAGTGACGAAGCTAAAAACAGAAATCTATCCTATCAATACCAACAAGAAATGAGAAGCGACTAAACTTGAAACATTGCCTGTTTTTTCACTTTTGACCGTTTCCTATTGTGACAAAATGGGAACTTTGCAAAACTTCTTTTCATCCAAATGAAGCATTGTTTGAGAAGATAAAGCTAAAGCTAAACCATGAATATGAAGTCACATCAACAAGTTTCAACAAGTCAGTCTTCCATTTACTGTTCTTGCGATTGACTGTTCGGTACATCATATGCTCTCTGGATATGGTAATAATTCCAGCAAGACCTCAGTGGAGATAACTTGCAGATCGCAAATGGTTCCCCTGGGTTGGAACATTTATTGCACTTCTATGAACTTTTCGTCTTGCAAATTATGAAAACAGCAAAAGGGGAAAACAGCAACCTGCGAGCGAAGAAATTTACAAGTGCATCATTTCGTTTTGAATTTATCCGTATTTGGTATGCAGCTTTCAAGCTACACAAGCTGCAGCTTTCACCAAGAAAAGGTACGAAAAAACGAGAAAAAAATCTTGTTGACTAAATCTTAACCTTTTTCCTTGTAAAATTTACCAATGGTAAGAGCCTTTGTTGAGTAGCCAAATGGGTAATGGCAGATTTGTCAATGAATTTTACCAACAGTTTTGCATGTGCTATACAAAGGATACTATGAGTGTGACCCCACTGCATGTAGCCAATCTCTTTGCTTGTGCCTAAACCATGGTATTTCTGTTCTTGCAACATAGATTTCTCACACATTTCTTTCTCGTGCAGGTAGCCACAGGTTGATGCGAATGGAGAGAACAGATGCAACTGGAGCCAAGCGGCGATTATTGCGTTGCAGAATTTGCAAGAAGAAAGCGTCATACAAGCAGATTCTGCAAATTCTGCAACGCAATAATCGCCGCTTGGCTCCAGTTGCATCTGTTCTCTTCATTCGAATCAACCTGTGGCTACCTGCATTGCAGAATTTGCAAGATGAAAACGTCATACAAGCAGATATGGTGACAAAAATTTAAAAAATTGACAATATATACGAATTTAGCACCAAGCAATTGTCCGCTCTGCAACCTCTCAGGCAACTTCAAGTGCTTTTGATCATTGGTCCCATTTGGCCAATGTGTATGCTCTTTGTGCCACATTAAGGGCACATAACGACATAAGGTGACAACTTTTTCAACAAATGGCAACAGATTTGATTTTTGCGCTGCGTCCTTGCATCTTCTGGTGAATTTGGCCTCATTTTGAGAACTTCCAAAAATCGGTCCCATTTTGCAAATGTATCTCTTTACGTTCCACTTTTAGAGCCACATAGAGACATTAGGTGACAAAATCTTAAATATGTTACAGCAGATTCAAATCCAAAGACGTAAAATTGTGTTTCCTAAGAATTTTCCAGCAATTTTGAGCCATTCTGATAATTGGCCCCAATTCGACAGTGCATTTGCTGTTTGTTCCACTTTTAGAGCCACATAGAGACAAAATCTTAAATATGTGACAGCAGATTCAAATCCAGGGACGTAAAATTGTGTTTCCTAAGAATTTTCCAGCAATTTTGAGCCATTCTGATAATTGGCCCCAATTCGACAGTGCATTTGCTGTTTGTTCCACTTTTAGAGCCACATAGAGACATTAGGTGACAAAATCTTAAATATGTTACAGCAGATTCGAATTCCAGGGACGTAAAACTGTGTTTCCTACGAATTTTCTAGCAATTTTGAGCCATTGTGATAATTAGCCCCAATTCGAAAGTGTATTTGCTGCTTGTTCCACTTTTAGAGCCACATAGAGACATTAGATGACAAAATCTTAAATATGTGACGGTAGATTGGAGTTCAGGGACGTAAAAATGAGTTTCCTACGACTTTTCCCGCAATTTTGAGCCATTCTGATAATTCGCTCCAATTCAACAGTGCATTTGCTGTTTGTTCCACTTTTAGAGCCACATGGAGACACAGAGGGACAATAATTTCAAAAAGTGACAGTAGATTTTAACTCAGTAGCCAGGAATAGTGTTTTTTGTAAAGTTTCGTGCAATTTCGAGCATGTTTGACCATCGCTGTCAATTCACAAGGTATTTATTATTTGTTCCATTTTTAGAGCCACGTAGAGACAAAATGTTACAAAATGTTAAAAAATTGAAAGCAGATTCGAAATCAGGGCCCTGAAATTGAGCTTTGTGTCAAGTTTCATTGATTTCTGACAACTTTGATTTTTTCACTATGAGTGGGACGAGAAAAGTCAAAAGTGGGACACAGCGCCTGAGAGGGTTAATGATTCTTATTTGAATGCTTTCAGGGTTGAAAAATTTCTAACTTCAGCACCTTTGGTGGCGTTAGTTTTCTTTTGGCCTTCGTTGCTTTAGTTGACTTACTTATGTTAGTTGTTGTCTTGTTTCAGTTGTGGAGTTGGTTTTGTGTTATTTCTTCCCTTAGTGAACAGAGCGGAATAATCTTCTGATTGGCTGAAATCATTCGAAATGCCGCCCTGTTGATTTTATGCAAATTAGCCTCGCGCCATTACAAGTCAATGGAGAAGCTGCGGCCGAGGGGTGCAGGGCTAATTCCCTCGGCGGCATTCATGGGGTACATTCGGCAACCAAAGTGAAAGTTGAAATCTTTGAAGCGAAGGCCAATCTACAAATCTGTCATTTAGATTTTTGATTCATCACCCCGATTTCAAGAAATTCGACATTTTCTGAAGGTATCGATTTTGGCCTAGTCAACAGCAGCCTTTTGGGGAGCCATGATAACTGGAATGTAAATTTTTACTGCAAATTATGACTCTGATCCTCCGGTTTGGAGCTAAAACGACAACATGGTGGCCTGAGAAACTCACAAGCCAGAAGATTTGTTGTTTGAGGGGCAAACAAGAATTTACATGTGGAGATTCATCAATCTGGATCAGTTAGATGGCATCGAAATCAAGGACATATCGTGCAAACTAATGCAGAGTGGACAGTTGCAAAATCCATGAACAAAACAAAGGCACCTCTTCTGTCTGAGCTCAAATTCCCTTTGATAATGTGGAATGTGGAGGACAAACAAGATTTCAACAGCTGCAAAATCATGGTGCATTCGATGTAAATTCCACAGGTAAACTTTTTGGAAGCAGAATTGAAGGATAAATGGAAAACTCCAACTCCATAATGGAAATGGCTGATGCTAAATATATGGAATGCAGCCCAGCAGCAAACTATTCATGCAACCTAGACTATTCATGCAATTTGTGCAAACTATTTGTTGGTTATCATAGGGATTTCCTGAGCAAACACGATTATTCCTTCAAAATACAGTAAGAGTTCTGGAGAATGTGCTTGTTAGTGTCGATGAAACTGAATCTTTGTACTTTTGGTCATAACTGAATAGCAACTATATAGCTGTATGAGGCTCAGAAATGCTTTCATCATAGGTGTAGGAGATGTGGGGTTGGGGGAGCCCCCCCAACATTGGAAAAATTGGCAAAAATCAACCATAATCGGGCAGAAATCCATCTTATGTCTGGCAAAATCTTTGTAAACAATGGACCATTTCTCTGGTAGCCCCCCCCAAATGTTTTCTTCCCCTATGCTTATTGATTTTCATTGTCAAAAACCTTTTCTTCTTTATCAAAATGTACTTTTTACTCAAGGAAACCAGGTTAATCAATAGGTTTATGTGGCAACTAGGTTCCCCCCAAAAATAATGCATGTTTGTCATTTTGCAAGAAAAGTGAGGTTTTCTTAACAAAAACCTAAGATTACAGTAGCAAACATTTGCAGCAATGAATATAGAGGTATCTTTTTCATAAGAAACCAAGAATTTTGGCCAGTACAATTTTCTTAAAATTATCAGATTTTGAATACTCACAGTTTCTTGTGAGTTTTTGGTTCCATAACAATCTTCATATTCATTACCTGCTCCCTCGTGAGCATTTCAAAACAAGGTCTTTTCAAGCCTTTCTAATGTTTAGGCATCACTTAAGTATGTACCTTCCAAGTAATATGATTCAGGAAATAAGTGAAAAGAAAATAAAGCATTTTAAAGATTTCCTTTTTTTTAAATAAATAGTTTCTTAAGTTATCTTTTCACAGTACTGGAGTTTCTTAATTTTTTGATGATCTGAGGGTTGATGAGTTTCTTATGAAAAAATGTGTTAATCATCTGGTGCATAAGTAGTAAATTCTAGTAGAATGGAAATGAAAAGAATTAAATTCTTCTATTTGTAGTGGTATGTCTGCTCTTGTAACACATGATATATTATACTGACATTGATGAAACAGCCTGTACGAAAATACAAGGCCATGTAATAGCCATGTACAAGCCTTGTAGTTATGGCCTTGTAACCTTGTTAGAGCCTGGAATAGCCTTGCTGTAACCTTGTAAATGGCTTGAAAAATGCTAATTAACCTTATGGAAACCTTGTAGAAACCTTATGTTAGACTGGTTGCAACTTGGAATCTTACTGAAGCCTTGTAATTTTCTTCCAAGGTTAGTACAAGGTCATAACAAGGTCATAATCCCCTCTACAAGGCTAAAACTTGGCCTGTACAAGGCCAAGATTAGCCTTGTATTTTTGTACAGGAGTTGATGACTTGGTGCAAGAAATCTACCCTCAAAAGCATAATTCTGCTTTGCCGAAGCACAGTTTGTGTCCTTCATATGAAATGGTCCTTGCAGATTATTTTTCAAAAATCAAAATTCAAATCTTTCAAGAATTCATATCTGTGTCAAGAGTTGTGAAACACTCTTGACTTTGTAAGGATGTAGATGTGCACAAGGTATACAATGAACACCACAGTTTCAAAGCATGTTCAGGGACGTAGGAAGGATCTCAAACTTGAGGGGGCATGACACTTCAAGGGCACTTTTTTCATTAAGCTAAAGGGGCACTTCCTGAAAATAAAAAGGGCACTTCTTTGTTTATTGCAAAATCTTGGGGGGGGGGCACGTGCCCCCAGTGCCGCCCGGTTCCTACATCTCTGAGCATGTTTCCTGTTTTTATGCTTTCTGTGACATGGGGTATCATTCTTTTATGGGTGGAAATGTTCTTGTGATCAGAATTTGACAATCTCTTGGCAAAGAGCAAGTGCACATAACAAGAAATTATGTTTCAAAATGTGTTGTCTCATGTGAAATGAAATTTCAGCTTGCAGTTCCTTTCTTAAACATTTTTAAAGAATTTTCAAATGTGCACAATAGAGATAGAAGCTCCAATGTCATGCAATCAAACTTCTTGATTAAAAATATATAAAAATATTGTTCAACCCATACTCATGTATAATATAGCTAAAAGGTTTATAGAAGCAGCCCGTACCAAAAAAGCTGGGGAGATAACTGGGAAAGCTATGATTTCCCTAGCAATTTCATCAAAACAAATTTCAAGCTGGGAATTCTTTTTCCAAGGAAGCTGGGGAAGCTAGGAATCAGTACCCAATGAGCTAGAAAAGCTTGGAAATGTTCCCAAAAAATTCCATTGTATTTCCACTATTTCCCAGCTTTCCTAGGAATTTTGCTCTTTTCCTCACCTTTTTATCCTAGGAAGCTAGGGAATTTTGCCAATTTTAGGAATTCCTAGGTATTCCCAGTTTTTTTGTATGAGAGGAGTGAAAATTTTGCTAATCAAACAACTAGTTCAACATACATAATGTATTCGTTCAGCAAAATGTCCATCACTTTACTATTGCAAGTGATTTTTGTTCCTGCATTTTATGAGCAGAACTTCCAACTGTGATCCATGAGATCCCCTCATTGAAAATAACATCTTAAATGAATAACCTGAGTTAAAAGAGGAGATCTCATAGGATTATAAATAGCCTACATTGTATCCGACAATCCAATATGTGGCCAAAAATTGCAAAGCCAAAGAAAACAATAGCATGATTTGACTTTCCAGGTAAATTCCTGATTTCCATTCCATTATATATATTGTATTTGACATTTTCAAAGAAAAACATAGTTTCAATAAACAAAATGGCACTTATGCCCCTCCAAGGGAAGGACAGAAGTGGCACTTGCTTCCCACCCATTCCAGTGTTCCTGGTGAGGCAAGAACATCATGCATGATCTCATTATCTACAGTGTCCCTCCAACAAGCTTCTAGTCCAAAAGTCCAACAAGAATGCTGAGTCATTTTCAATCATGCAAAAATCAGTTGCACTTTGAATACAGTACAGTGCCATCAATTGTTTTCTTCCTTTAAGAGTTTTCTGTTTGAATTTTCTTTCATGTTTCGACTTTTCTGCCTCTGATCACAAGAGATGTTCAATCCATGAAAAAAGGGGCCTCTCAATTTTTGGTTGCACAACGAAAGGAAACTATTGCATAAAACTGAGCTCGGTCTTTCTCCCGTTTCTTCTTGGATTTTGCAACTGTCCACTCTGCATTAGTTTGCATAATATGTCCTTGATTTCGATGCCATCTAACTGATCCAGATTGATGAATCTCCACATGTAAATTCTTGTTTGCCCCTCTAACAACAAATCTTCTGGCTTGTTGTGAGTTTCTAGGCCACCATGTTGTCGTTTAGCTCCAAACCGGAGGATCAGAGTCATAATTTGCAGTAAAAATTGACATTCCAGTTATCATGGCTCCCCAAAAGGCTGCTGTTGACTAGGCCAAAATCGATACCTTCAGAAAATGTCTAATTTCTTGAAATCGGGGCGATGAATCAAAAATCTAAATGACAGATTTGTAGATTGGCCTTCGCTTCGAAGATTTCAACTTTCACTTTGGTTGCCGAATGTACCCCATGAATGCCGCCGAGGGAATTAGCCCTGCACCCCTCGGCCGCAGCTTCTCCATTGACTTGTAATGGCGCGAGGCTAATTTGCATAAAATCAACAGGGCGGCATTTCGAATGATTTCAGCCAATCAGAAGATTATTCCGCTCTGTTCCCTTAGTGGACTTAGTTGCCTCAGCGCCTTTAGTTGTGTTAGTTGCCGTATTTGGTCTTGCTTTGATGACCTTACGTTCAATGATATAGAAGCACCTCCGGTTATATTATTGTATGTGTTACGTAGGGGGATTGTTGTGGTTGCCTTACTTGCCGTAATTTCTTTACTTGCTCCAAGTAGTTTAGGTGAAAAAGTTATAGGGGAAAATTATGGGCTTTTTTTGAGCTACCATTTATGGAGGGAGGGGGGGGGGCTCTTTCTACCCCTCTCTGAAAACTGCCTTAGACTCACCAGAATTTAACCCTATTTTAACCGGGTAAAAAAACGTGATTTTCCACTGGAGGGGCGTTTTTCGCCCCCCCCCCCCTGTTTTTCTCCGCAAGTATAATAGCTATGACAATGAAACTTGCACTGTGTCATAATTGAACGAAGGATAATCTAAAAATAGCATCAATCAATCAATGGTCACGTGATTGGTTGGCTAGGCAACCAAAAACAATGCAAATTTTTAGAAAATCGAGCTACTTGCAGAAAAAGCCCATTATTAGCAAATACCATGATAAAATTGGCAAAAAACCATCCAAATACCTGCTTGGCACCATGAACTTGTAATTTCATATGGTTTCATGCGGATATTTGTGGTTTCTAATAAGTTAACTAATTAAATAATGAAAATTTGATTCAATGCAAAATTGTTAGCTTAATAATTATGATTTAAGACCGTTAATTTCGCATATTATCGGTGAAATCAAGTACCTTATAGTTGAGGTAATTCCATCAGTGTTGCATGAAAATATTACTCATTCATTAGGAATATGACGTCATAAAGATTGACGACGTCATAGAAATAATAAACTGCTTTTGTCAGCAAATAGGAATAAATTATATATAAAATGACAGCACGAATTAAATGGTAAATTGTTGAGATTTAGTGACAAAGGAAGAAATTAGAGCCATTTCAAAAAATTTCTTTGTGATCACTCTCCAAATATGGACATGTGGTGGTCACGTGGTCAAACAATAGGTATTGAAATTTCTATTTTCTGATTGCCAACTAAATATTAGGAAAAGTCAAGGAGATTCAGCATTGTAGGTAGCATCGTTTGGGAGCTATTAAAAAAAAACCGATTGGGGGGGGGCCAAGAAGGCCCCCCCTCGGTTAAAATAGGGTTAATACTACTTGGTTCAGTTATAGAGTAGACTTGGCCCAGGTCTATCTCTTCAGTCCGAAGCACTGAGTGGAGTGTTCGTTTATAGCCCTTGATAGCACCTCAAGTGTCGTTTGTAACGATTGGCAGTTACTCAGTTGAATTTCCCTATGCAGGGTAGATTTTGCAATAATTATATGGGAAATAAACTCCATGTCATCAGGGCGTGAATTCAGGGTAAGCTGGCAATGTGCCAAGTGACGTCACATAACTTAGCAAGGTGCCAAGTCACATGGTGAAAACTTGGCATGGTGCCAAGGAACATGACCTATATTGGCAACTTGCCAGGTAAGTCACGTGACATGGGGGTTAGGCACGTGAGTGCCCCCAACGACAAACAGTATCATTACCCAACATATTCATTAGTAACTAAGTTATATACACTTCACTTGGAATAATCACTGTTCTTGAGCATTTTCATCAAGGGAGCCCCTATGACAAAGAACCCCTTTGGGTGACGCACGTGACTACCCCCAACAAACATCCATATTAGCACCCTATGAATTCCTTAGTAACTAAGATATACAGTGTTTACTTAATATTACCCCTGTAATGAAGCATTTTCTAAGGGAGCCCTGTATACTCTTAGAAAGAGCACCATTGTGGAGGAGAAGATATCACGTGATATGGGTGTGGTCACGTGACAGCCCCCCATATAGGTGGTAATGATCGTGTGGTGGTCGTGTGGTGATCAGTGGCACAGAACTACCGAGCAACAAGCACTGCTCCACTCGCTTCGAGACTTTTAGCAACTTAATTTGCAACCACTCTGCACTGATGATACTTTAACAAAGCAAATACTTTCAAAACTATCTTGGAAACAGTATAAGAAGTTATCTGCAAGTGGCTTGAGCAACTGACGGGAAATTGCGAGACACGACGACGAAAAAACAGCGAGACAAGTTTCAGCAAGTTTCGAGACACGTGGGCCTAAATTTGGTTAGCACGTTCCTCAAGAAATTCGTAAGAGATGGCCGAAAGCAACAAATTAGAAGTTGAGATTATCAAGGCCATACCTGAAATAAGAAAAAGCCATAAAAAGCCAGCTATTGATACCATCACCAAGAGATTTGAACAGAAAAGTAGTAGCTATAATGCAGGAGAAATAACAGAAGCTGTTGAGCGGCTCATCAAGCGTGGCCAGGTGGAAAATCGGGGGAAAAATGGAGAAGAATCCCTTTACGTGGTGACTCCTGACATAATACAAAGACCCAAACCATGTCCCTGTGCCAATACTAAATGTACCCCGTACGAAGAATTTATTTTGCTTCAAAAACAAGTGGAAACCCTCCAAAAGGCACCAAGGAGTAACCATGGAAACAACACAAGTAAACAATCCGAAAAGGAAAAAGAACTGAAAGAAGAGTTATTGTTGCTGAAAAAAGAAAACGAATCGCTCAAAAATGAAATTAGGAGAAAAGATCTTTTAATTGATAGCATGGAGAAAACGGAAGAACCACACATCAGCGAATTCCAATTCCCCAAGAGAAGGAATGTTGCAAAGATTTATTCATCGAATTGCCCATGGGACTACATTTCAACGAATAACAACAGGTTTACACCCATAGCCCCGCCACTTAAAGATGTGTCTTTAACAACAGAATTTCAAACACGAGACAATGCAGTTCAACCGAACGAAAGTGCTGCGAAAAGTACTACTGGGTTAAACAGAATCAAAACATCGGCAACTCACAACGATTCTACCAGAACCTCTATCGATAAACGGAAGAAAATGATATCCTGGACAGGGACGCCGGAGCGATGGTAGGGCAAGGGGGGCGACTAGGAACGTAAGGGCAATCGAGAACGAAGGCGAGCGAAGCGAGCCGAAAAATTGGGGGGTCCGGGGGTACTCCCCCGGGAAAATTTTTGTGGCCACGCCCTTTAGATTGGCTTAAAATGCTATCAAAAATGTTTCAACGAACATTAATCATGTTCTTTCATGAATTTTTTCAGCTATTTCTCCACATGTCCTCATTCCGAATCGCATAAAATCGCATTTTGATTATTTTGAAGTTGGAATTGCGAGTCATTTTTCGTTACTGGTGCGTTTCTGATAAGGGAATGAAGCTATGTTGGCTCTTCTATCAAGTTTTAATTTAAATTATTGTACTAAAGTAAATTATTGTTTTTCATTGAAAGGGCACCTTTGCCCCCCCTTGCCCCCCTTAGGAAAGGGCAGGAGGGGCGCTTGCCCCCCCGCGCCCCCCCTCTCCGGCGTTCCTGATCCTGGATGAGGCCATCAGTGCACAATTCAACCGAAATTATTGGAGACTCGATGGTGAAGCACATTCAAGGCTACAAAATGAGTGAAGCAACAAATGGCCAGGAAAAGATCTTTGTAAGGGCGTTTCATGGTGCAAAACTGGATGACATGAATAGTTATTCCGTGCCAACAATGAAGAAAAACCCAAGAAAAATCGTAATACATTGTGGTACCAACGATGTAAGCAGTGGCACAGCACCAAATGAAGTTGCCCAGGAAATTGTCGATTTGGCAACAAATCTCAAAAGCCACGAAAACGAGGTATTTGTATCGAGCTTAGTTTCAAGAGGAGATCGTTGGAATGAACGTGTAAGTCAAGTAAATAACATTTTGAAGGCTAATTGTAACAGAGAAGGACTCCCATTTATTGATAACTCTGACATAGTACCGGCATACCATTTAAATCGCAGTAACTTGCACTTAAACTCTGAAGGGACACGTATGCTAGCCAATAATTTTTTGAGAGCTCTAGGCCATTATTGACTATCATATAGAGAAGAAAGAGCGCGAACTCCCAGTATTGTAAGTAATAATTTAGAAGATGAGAATGTTATTTCGGACGATGTAAATAACGGGCCAGATATCTCAGGGGTAGAAACATCTAGCTACGCCTGATACCTCCACAGATAGAGCTATAGATGCAAAATCTTCATTAAAATTGTTGAGACTAAGAAACATTGATAGGGTGATCATTGGATATCTTAATATAAATTCCGTTAGAAATAAACTGGATGCGCTAAGGGAAATAGCTTCACAGAATGTAGATATACTCATGATTGCTGAGACAAAGATTGATGCTACCTTTCCAATGGGGCAATTTGCCATAGAGGGATTTGCAACTCCGTTTCGCTTAGACAGAAATGCAAATGGCGGTGGCTTATTGGTCTATGTACGAAGTGATATACCTTCACATCAGTTACATTCTTTCAAATTTTCCGATGGCATCGAATGCATTAGTTTCGAAATAAACTTGAGAAAAAAGAAATGGGTACTGTTTAGTGTTTATCGACCACCAACTCAGTCACAAGATTATTTATTTGAAAACTTGGGTCGTGCACTCGACCACTACAGTGAAAATTATGAAAACTTTATGTTCATAGGAGATTCTAATATGACTGAGACTGAGGAGCAATTGAAAAATTTTCTCGACCTTTATAGTCTCAAAAATCTTGTCAAGGAACCAACGTGCTATAAATCACATACACCAAGATGCATCGATCTTGTATTGACAAACCGAAACAGGAGCGTGCAACAAACTACTACAGTTGAAACTGGCTTGTCAGATTTCCATAAAATGGCTGTTACTGTCCTTAAAACCACTTTTCCTAAACAAGGACCAACTGTAATTAATTATAGAAACTACAAAAATTTTAACGAAATTGTTTTTAGGAATGAACTACGAGAGGAATTAGGGAAAATAGGACCATCTGATTTGAATTACAGCTCTTTCGAAACTACTTTTGATAAAGTTCTAGACAAACATGCTCCAATAAAAAAGAAATATGTACGAGCAAATGACAAACCATTTATGATGACTCGTGCTCTACGTAAAGCAGTCATGTTACGTTCCAGACTGCGTAATAGATATAATAAAGATCAGACTGCTGAGAATTGGACCAAATTTCGCAAACATCGAAATTCCTGTGTTAAGTTATTTCGAAGGGAAAAAAGAAATTATTACAATAACCTAGACATCTCACTTGTCACTGACAATAAGAAATTCTGGAAAACCGTGAAACCTTTTTTCTCGGACAAATTGCAATCTAAGAATAAAATAGTTTTGATTGAAGATGAAACCATTTTTTCCAACGATGTTGAGGTAGCAGAAACTATGAACGAATTCTTCGTCACTGTAACGGATTCCCTTGGCATAAATGAAAACTCTAATTACGAAAATGCAACAGAAGGAATCACAGATCCTATTGATAATGCCGTACATAAGTTTTCCAATCATCCTAGCATTCTGAAAATCAAAGGTTGCTATCACAATGCTGGTTCCTTTGATTTTCAGAAAGTTACCCCTGATACTATTGACAAAGAGGTTAGGAATCTAAATCCTAAGAAAGCTACAACGCACACAAATATTCCTCCTAAAATTCTTAAATCCAATTCTGATGTATGTGTAGAACCTTTGACGAAAATATTTAATGATTGCATAGAATATTCGTCCTTTCCTGATGAACTAAAGTGCGCGGATGTCACATATCTTCCCAAAAATGGACCATCCAACTCTAGGACTAACTTTCGGCCAATCAGCGTTTTGCCTACGGTCTCAAAACTGTTTGAAAGAATAATGGACAAACAGATAGTTGCATATATTACACCCTTTTTATCGTCACTTCTCTGTGGTTTTCGAAAAGGTTACAGTGCCCAGCATGCTCTCGTACGGCTCTTAGAAAAATGCAAAATTAGCCTTGATGAAGGTGGCAAGGCAGGGGCTGTATTGATGGACCTGTCCAAGGCATTTGATTGCATCAGACACGATCTTTTGATTGCAAAATTGCAAGCCTACGGTTTCTCCCGCGAAGCATTAACACTAATTAATGATTACCTCACAAATAGACAACAAAGAGTAAAAGTAAATGGGTCATTCAGTTCTTGAAAAAGCGTCACATGAGGTGTTCCTCAGGGGTCAGTCTTAGGGCCTCTGTTATTCAACATATACATTAATGATCTTCTACTCTTCATTCAAAACTCGGATATATGTAATTATGCAGATGATACTACAATCTATGCCTGCGATAAGAACCTGGACAATATAACTCATAGGCTTGAAAATGACTGTAGTTTAGCTTTGGAATGGTTTGCCGACAACTTTATGAAATTAAATGCAGATAAATGCCATCTTCTGGTTCTTGGGCAGAGATGTGATGATCCTGTTACTGTTAGGATTGGAAATGCTGATGTTGTAAATAGCTCCGAAGAGAAGCTACTCGGAGTTCAAATTGATAGCAAACTTTCCTTCGATAATCATGTTTCCAAATTGTGCCAAAAGGCTAGCAATAAACTTTATGCACTTGCTCGCATATCCCCATACATGGATCAGAGCAAACTAAGAACACTCATGAGGGCATTTATTACTAGTCAGTTTCAATATTGTCCTTTAATCTGGATGTTTCACAGCAGGCAGCTTAACAAAAAAATTAACAAAATACAGGAAAGGGCTTTGAGAATTACTTATAAGGATGCCGAATCTAATTATAGTGAGCTATTAGAGAAGGACTGTGCCGTTACTATTCATACAAAGAACTTGCAGCTACTTATGACTGAAATGTAAAAAACTAGAAATGACCTGAACCCTTCATTCATGCAGGAAATTTTCTGTGAAAATGAAAGTCATTACAATCTGCGCAACAATAACGAATTCTTTCAACCTAGGGTGAGATCTGTCAACAACGGGACAGAAAGCATCCGTTTCAAAGGTCCGCAGCTGTGGCAAATGTTACCACCAACGATACGTAATTCAGAATCCCTTTGTCAGTTTAAAACAAAAGTAAAAAGTTGGAACGGAGAAAATTGTCCATGCAAATTATGCCGCGTTTTTATTCCAAATTTGGGCTTTTTATGATGAATATTATTAGATATCTACTTTTACTTTTACACTGTATACTTTTAATGATTTGTAAATATTTTATCCACTATTTTTCTTATGTAATATTTGTATTTTAATGTTTTAAAGTTGGAATAAATTAGCTAATTACTTTTAGCTATCTTTTGTCATTTATAATCCAACAATAAAGAAATTGATAATAATAATAATAATAATAATAATCGTTGGCACCGATCATGCACCCCACCACGCCACGACCTCATCTATACTGCGGGATGAAACCGATGAAACCTTGGAGAGCGCCTTTTTGAAGGAGGATACTGCTGGCACAAGCCTGCCAGCCCCTGCGAAGGTGAATGTGCATGTGACATCCGATGGGACGTCTTTGGTTGTTTACCATCGAGCATTGAGTGGATTGTTCGTTGATGGCCCTTGATAGCACCATCAAGTGTCGTTAGTAACGATCGGCAGTCACTCAAAAACAATAACCTGCTGAAGAGGGCTGCCAACAAATTTCCCCCGCTGATACCCCAGCAGCAGGAGGTCACCCGAAAACATGGAGTCATTTGTACACACATAGATTTTCCCCTCGATTTTTGGAGACGAAGAGCGAGCTTCCAGGGCACGGGAGAGCTGACATCTCGGCGCCACTACAAACAGACAAATTCAGCGTTTGATCTGACCGTCTATAGTAATATAGTAGTAATATAGACTAGGAGTTAGGCCTTCTTAGTAGGCGTTAATTAGCTGTCGTAGACCTTAATTAGCTGTAACTTTTGCTATTTGTTTACTAGCCTACTTTAAACAGATTTTTAATTATAAAAATAATAACAAAAATAATAATGTCTATAGTTATTGCCGTTAACTCTTCTTTTTTCATTAATTCACATTTTTTGTTATTGTTTTCTAGCTAGCCTCTTGACTTTTGTGGCGTTAGTAGCCCAACGGCGGGGTGGGGGAGCGGTAGTTTTCAATTAATGTAATCCATAATTTTTTTAAAGAGAAATCCATAAAAATTCCCTACAAACCCCATTGTTTTAAAGAGTCCGGGAGGCTTTTTAGGAAGAGAGATAGACCCCTTGGCTTGCTCAGGTAGCTTTGCTTCAGTTGGGTTGATTTAGTTGCCTGGTATTTGTTCACTTAGGTGTTTGTTTCTTTTGTGGCGTTAGTAGTCTTCGTTGTTTGCCTTTGTTTTAGTGTATGCGTTATTTGTTTGGTAGAAATGATGTAGTCGTAATTCTTAGCTTAGGGGCTATAGTCAGGGGCGCACATTCCGAAAATAATTGGGGGGTTGTAAATGCATTTGGGACCGAATTTTTAACAGTTGAACCAATACGCAAGCTACGATATTCAGGGACCGCGCAGCGGTGCTATAGTGGGGGGGGGGCTGAACGGCGAGCGCAGCGAGCCGAAACTTTTTTGAGACCACGCCCTTTAGAACAACGGAAAGCACCCCTTTCAAAAAAGACTTGCGTCTTTACGTCTATATTTATATACTGTTCGGTTTAGAAAAGATTTCAATTACTATGCAAAATTGTCCATGGTTGACACATAAATTGTATACAAGTTGTTTTTCTTCGTTGTCATTGATCTTTTAAAAGTTTTTAGGCCGATTTTTGAAAAAAATGAGGGGGCTCTGGCCCCCCTAGCCCAATGGCTGCGCGGTCCCTGGATATGCTGGATTGCCATCGAAGCTTCCCAGGGGCGGATGCAGCCTGAAGTTGAAGGGGGGAATACTTGCAAAGATGGCGTCAACGATATGATGGAAAATGAGCGCGCCGAAGGCGCGCGAAAATTTTTTTGATGCTTTTAAAAGAAAGTTCTTTGATTTACTACTAAATAACGCCTGGATTGCAAGATGTTTCGATCAAAATTTCCGCCCGAAAAATGAAAATTGCCCTTGCCGGAAGACCTCTTTAACAACTGAGGTCTTGAAGTTGTCGCGGGACCGAATTTCAAAATTTTGGGACCGAATATTCAGAATTATTGCGGGAGGTGTCTCACCCCCCTCACCCCCCATGATGTGCGCCCCTGGCTATAGTAGCTTTTTGCCGTTATTGACAGTAGCGTTGTTCATTTGGTTGCTCAAGTAGCGTTTGTTGCGCTCATCCCTTGATTTAATGAAGTAGCTCTTCTTGCCTCATTGCCGTAAGTTGCAGTTGCATTTCGTGACGTTGTGATATTATGACAGCTTCTGTATATCTCCAGTCTCCCTACTCGTAGAGCTTCATTCGTTTCAGTAGAGTTGATTTCGATTCCTTCGTTGCCCTACTTTTCTTTCTTTCTTATGTGGCATTGGTAGCGTTTGCTGTGGGAAAAATTAGTTGTTAACTTCGTTTCGGTGTGTGCATCATTTGCTTAGTAGAGAAGATGTAGTCGTAGTTGTTGCCATAGTGGCCATAGTAGCTTTTGTGCCCTTAGTTGCCTTCCTTGCGTTATTAGTGTTAGTTGTGCAAGGTAAGCCTCGCTGTTGTGGTTGAAATCTATAAAAATTCCCTACAAACCCCAATGTTTTAAAGAGTCCCGGAGGCTTTTTGGGAAGAGAGATAGACCCCTTGGCTTGCTCACGCAGCATTGCTTCAGTAGGGTTGATTTAGTTGCCTGGTATTTGTTCAATTAGGTGTTTGTTACTTTTGTGGCGTTAGTAGTCTTCGTTTCGTTGTTTGCCTTTGTTTTAGTGTATGCGTTATTTGTTTGGTAGAAATGAATAATGATGTAGTCGTAATTCTTAGCTTAGGGGCCATAGTAGCTTTTTGCCGTTATTGACAGTACCCTTGTTCTTGTGGTAGCGTTGTTCATTTGGTTGCCGAAGTAGCTTTTGTTGCGTTGACCCCTTGATTTAATGAAGTAGCTCTTCTTGCCTCATTGCCGTAAGTTGCAGTTGCATTTCGTGACGTTGTTATTATTATGACGGGTTCTGTATATCTGCAGCCTCGCTACTCGTAGAGCTTTATTCGTTTCAGTAGAGTTGATTTCGATTCCTTCGTTGCCCTAGTTTTCTTTCTTCCTTATGTGGCGTTGGTAGCGTTTGTTTTGGGAGAAATTAGTTGTTAACTTCGTTTGGGTGTGTGCGTCATTTGCGTAGTAGAGAAGATGTAGTCGTAGTTGTTGCCATAGTGGCCATAGTAGCTTTTGTGCCCTTAGTGGCCTTCCTTGCGTTATTAGTGTTAGTTGTGCAAGGTAAACCTCGCTGTTGTTGTTGAAATCCATAAAAATTCCCTACAAACCCGATTGTTTTAAAGAGTCCCGGAGGCTTTTTGGGAAGAGAGATAGACCTATTGGCTTGCTCAGGCAGCTTTGCTTCAGTAGGGTTGATATAGTTGCCTGGTATTTGTTCACTTAGGTGTTTGTTTCTTTTGTGGCGTTAGTAGTCTTCGTTATTTGCCTTTGTTTTAGTGTATGCGTTATTTGTTTGGTAGAAATGAATAATGATGTAGTCATAATTCTCAGCTTCGGGGGCATAGTAGCTTTTTGCCGTTATTGACAGTACCCTTGTTCTTGTGGTAGCGTTGTTCATTTGGTTGCCCAAGTAGCGCTTGTTGCGTTGACCCATTGATTTAATGTAGTTGCTCTTCTTGGCTGAGTTCCCTTAGTTGCATTTGGTGACGTTGTTGTTATTTTAGAACGTTTCCGTAAATCTCAGCCTCCCTTGTGGAAGAAGATAAGGCTCAAATCCTTACTGGTTGCCAGAGCATGCAGAAATCATTCAATTTCATGCTTGTCAGTCAATGAGATCACCGCTTTCTAGCCCCTGGAGACAAAATTGGTTGTTTGAGGTAAATTTTCTGGTACCCTCACTACAACTGAAATGGATGCTAGAATACTTCACTTATTTGCGATTTTTTTTAATAAATCAGTTGTGGGGATGTCCGTCCAGAGTTGTTTATATGTTTAGGCACATAGCTTGTTTGGGGCCGGCGCTGCGTTCATTTTCCGGTCGAAGAATATCTACCTTCGTTGAAATATCTATAGAAATCGCTACAAATGAGATATACAGATAAGAATTTCAGCGATTATGCATACTGACCTGAGCAATAACCCGAACTCCTTCACTGCTATCATATCTCAAAACTGGAGGCAATTCCTAATGATTTCTGGCAGAGATATCATTTGGGCCTAAGCTTTTCCTCGCTTAAAACTCATTCCATTGCACTTAAAAAGTTATGGTAAAATTCTTGAGCTAAATAATGCACTTACCCATGACTCAAGCACCAGTTTGACTTCGTTTGCCTTTTTTACATTAGCAAATTCTTATAAGAAACGACCATTTGTGGGTGAATTGCAAAAACTTTCCTCGGTCCATATTTTTCTCTGCACAATCTCTCCGCTTCAAACAACGAACAGTGAACTTTGACATTGGATCATAAAAGTCTTGCATCACAAAACATTCCTATAGAACGACTCCATGCGCTTTAGCGAGGCACTCGTGAATTGTTTTCACGCATTTGATTCAATCAGTCAATGCAAACAAACAAAAGAGCAAAACTGGGTATCTTTCGTAGCGAACCCAAAATAATTGTTTGTTCTTTTTATGTTTTGCATTGATTGAAATAAGAACGAAAATAACGAAATGTGTGAATACAATTCACGAGTGTCTCGCTAAAGCACATGGAATCGTTCAGAAGGAATGTTATGAGTGCAAGACTTTTATGATACAATGTCAAAGTTCACTGTTTGTTGTTTGAAGCGGAGAGACTGTGCAGAGAAAAATATGGACCGAGGAAAGTTTTTGAAATTTGCCCACAACTGGTCGTTTCTTATAAAAAATTGCTAATGTAAAAAAGGCAAACGAATTCAAACTGGTGCCTGAGTCATGGGTAAGTGCATTATTTAGCTCAAGAATTTTACCATAACTTTTTAAGTGCAATGGAATGAGTTTTAAGCGAGGAAAAGCTTAGGCCCAAATGATATCTCTACCAGAAATCATTAGAAATTGCCTCCAGTTTTGAGATATGATAGCAGTGAAGGAGTTCGGGTTATTGCTCAGGTCAGTATGCATAATCGCTGAAATTCTTATCTGTATATCTCATTTGTAGCGATTTCTATAGATATTTCAACGAAGGTATATATTCTTCGACCGGAAAATGAACGCAGCTATGTGCGACCCCAAACAAGCTATGTGCCTAAACATGTAAACAACTCTAGACGGTCATCCCCACAACTGATTTAATGAAAGAAATTGCAAATAACTGAAGTATTTTGGCATCCATTTCAGTTTTAGTGAGGGTACTAGAAACTTTACCTTAAACGACCAATTTTGTCTCCAGGGGCTAGAAAGCGGTGATCTCATTGGCTGACAAGCATGAAATTGGATGATTTCCGCATGCTCTGGCAACCAGTAAGGATTTGAGCCTTATCTTTTGTGGAAGATAGCATCAGGTAGGAAGACTGCAAGTGTTATACTCAGCCCTTCGAGGAAAGTTTCATGGAAATAGTGAAAGAAATGGACTGTTCGTGCGCAGGGGCATTTGTGGTGGGAAGTTGGCACATTGCCAAATGACGTTAAATAATTTGGCAAAGTGCCAAGTCACCACTTATATCCGAGCAATGGTACAAGATACGAATGTTTGGTTTGTTCCTTAGTGAAGTACAATGATTTATGTCCAAACGGCAACGTTCATTTTGGAAAAAATATGAAAATCCTATGTGAAGACCTTTCAGAAAAACTGCGAAAATCATCGTTTCGTTTACATAGCTGCCTTAGCGCTTTTAGTTGCCTTAGTTGTCTAACCGGCCTCGGTTGGTTTAGTGGCCTTACTTATGTTAGTTGGCTTCTTAGTTGTTGAGTAGATGTAGCTGCGCTTCTTGCCCGTGGACTTAGTTGCGCCAGGACCTTCAGTGCCCTTAGTTGTCTTATTGGCCTTGGTAGCTGTAGTTGGCTTCCTTGCGTTAGTTGGCGTCTTGTTTTAGTTGCTAAGTAGATCTGGTTGCGTTTCTTACCTAAGTGGAGTTGGTTATAGCTCGATTTGATTTGATGTTATCTTTTTTACCCATGTTAGCCCCTCAGTTATAATAACTGATTTATAGGAGACTATGCTAGAAACTTAAAATAACTAATAATTTACAATATATTTGTTGATCTAATAAATTACAATTTGTCATTTGATGATTCATTTTGCACTTCTTTGTTTAATGCCTTCATGGTTGAAGATGAAGAATTTCTAACTTCAGCGCCTTTGGTGGCGTTAGTTGCCTTATTGGCGTAAGTTGCTTTGGTTGACTTACTTATGATAGTTGTTGTCTTGTTTCAGTTGTGGAATTGGTTTTATGTTGTTTCTTCCCTCAGTGGACTTAGTTGCCTCATCGCCTTTAGTGGTGTTCATGGAGTTCATTGAATAGACCTTTTAGCTATTCTACAAAAGAGCCTGGATCGAGCGTTATTTTTATACACGAGGTTCGATAGAGTGGCGTTAGAGCTGATAGAACCTCTTAACACCACTCTATCGAGCCTCGGTTGTAAAAATAACGCTCGATCCAGGCTCTTTTGTAGAATAGCTAAAAGGTCTATTGGGGAAGTTGGAGAAAATTGAAAAAAATTACTAATTAGGCCAAAATGGCAGCCAGAATGATATCATAATAAAAAGTGCTGATATCGGCAAATTCCAGAAATTCCGGCATCAAATGAAAGCTCTTTATTTGCATATTCATTTGCTATGTGATGCTCCATAATTCAAGGAAATCTTCCCATTGAAATCCTGGAAAACAATGATTTTACTGCTACCTGCTTCCAAATATGGGCATGCCTCGTGTAGCATTTGCTGCGTTAGCTGTCGTAGCTGGTGCTGCTGTTTACTTGCCCCGGTTGCGTCAGCCTCTTTTTCTGGTTGTCTTTTAGCTGCTCAGTAAGTGTTGAATCTCCTTATGCAAGGCAATATAATAATTGCAATAATTATAAGGGAAAGAGACTATGTCATCAGGGGGTGAATTTCGGTGAAGTTGGAAATGTGCCAAGTGACGTCTTTAAACTTGGGAAGGTGCCAAGTCACATGGTGGAAACCTGGCATGATGCCAAGACACGTGACGTGCACGTAGGCCTGGTTACCGTGCCTTGTACTAAATGGTGGCTCGAAAAAAGCCAATATGGATTAGGGTGAAGGGAGTTTGCTAACTTACCCTCCTCGATTATTTACGTCGTTCTTAGTGGCTTTTGTAGCTCCAGTAACATTTGCTGCGTTAGCTGCCCAAGCTGGTGCAGCTGTGATACTTGCCCCCTTGGGGGGGGGGGGGGGTTACTTGACTTTTAATTGCACGGGGGGTGCACTCCAAGAAAAAAAATTTTCACCCCGCTTTAGAAATTTTCCCTCCAAATGATAGCCGGCTTTAGAAAAAATCGGCGAAAAGCATATCCCTAAACGTAAAACTTCGTCGAAAAACAATGAAATAACACGTTTGACAACCGGCTTTAGAAAAATTGCCTTCTTTTGATACCCGGCGTTAGAAAAAAGAGGCGAAAACGATACCCGGAAAGGAGTGCACATGGCGTCAGCAAAATATACTAAGTATCCCCCCACCCCGGGTAGTTGCCACAGTTGCGTTAGTAACGTTAGTTAGCTGCATTTGTCTGGTTGTCTTTTAGTAGGTCGGTAAGTATTGAATCTTTCTATGCAAGGTAGCTTTTGAAATAATTAGCAGGGGAATAAGCTGCATGTCATCAGGGGGCGAATTTAAAGGGGAAGTTGGCAATGTGCCAAGTCACGTGACCTACATTGGCAACTTGCCAGGTAAGTCACGTGACATGAGGGCTAGGCACGTGACTGCCCCCAACAATTAACCGTGGTAGCACCCTATTGTTCCTTAGTAACAAACTTGTATTGTCTTAACCCTAATCCTACCGGGCATTTTTTGATCTAACATAGCCGGGGGGGGGGTGCTTTCCACCCCCCTCTATAAATAGCCGTAGACTAATGGGAAATCATTGAAACTTGGCAAAGGCGTAGTCCTAACTATTCTTAACTGATTCAGGGGCGGATCCAAGGGGGCGCTACGGGTGCTTAAGCACCCCTCAAAAATCCAAAGATATGCATTTTTATTTTTTACATAATTAGCTGATTTAGTACCACTAAGTACCACTATATAAACACGTAAAGTGATAAGGCAGCCCTTGTACTGCCCCCCCCCCCCCCCACCACATATCTTGGATTGAAAACTCAGCGGCTCCGAACAGGGTTTTGTTTCAGTTTCATGAAATGGCCCATAAAATATGTAAAACACAACAGCAACATAATCTCAACATCGCAGGATTTGCTATACATTCTGTGAGTCCGTAGCCTGCGCGCAGCCTCGACTCCTTATGAGGAGGAGTTGAGGCTGCGCGCAGGCTAGTGAGTCCGTAATTCATTGCAGAGTGGCCCATGGTTTATCTCAGCGCACTTTCCCCATCGCGCTGAGCATCCATCAGTTCACATGATCAGATGCTTGACCAATAGCATCATCGATTGATGGATGCTCAGTTTTAGCGGGAGCATCCGAGATTCAAATTTCCAAGGCTAAACCAATCAAAATTGTGTTTGAGGGGTGCTCGGCTTTATCAAAGAGTTCTGGCGTTGATCCAGAAGATCCTTTTGATGGACCCAAATGATTCCATTGAATCTTGAAAGTCGATGTTGTTGCCGCGCTAACAATTCTGCTCACAAACAGGGTCATAGGGACGAGAAGGAATGTAAAGGCTGTCGGTCTGCAAGAGGTATGTTTGGAATGAATACGAAGTTTGTTGGACAACAGAGATAAGAAAAAGAAGGAAGCTTTCACGACGCTGAAAGATTTAGGCCGAACCATTTGCGAAGTTTCTTGCTACTTTCTTGCTATCAGTTCCCAGCGGAGGAGAGGACAAGAGCGCGAGAATTTCTTCCAGTCAGGTATGCACTGCATAAACAAGCCTTTTTGGCTGAAATGCTAAATACTTCATATGATTCTTATTTGCAGCGAAAGACGCATTTCTAATCGAGTTGAATCAAAAATTCGAGAGGCATTTCACCCCTTTCGAAAGAGCGTACCAGATTTTGTCTAATCAAAAGGATTTTTACGGATTTATGTTGATGGATTTTTCTTGGAAACAAGAATTTTAGCCAAAGATGTACGGGATTATTTGGCAGTAAAATGCCCCTCACGACAGAAATTGTCATTGATTTGACCTCCAGACGATAGGAAGTGTTTGCAGGGATGAAAGGTCAAAGGAGTGGTAAAAAGCCTTCTGTTGTTTTGTGGAATATGTATTTGTCCGATTGCAGCTGTGATCACAAAGCCACTTTCACAGGTGATTGAAACTTTTGATTCGAAATGTGAAATTAACAAACAAAACATAACAGCATGCCCACCAGAGTCATTCGATTTCAATTAGTGGCCAAAGGTCAGAGAAGGAATGTTTGCCCTTTGATTCGGCTGTAATATGCTACTCTCCTTCGCAGAGCTTTTTACTATCCTTGTGAATTCTTGCAAAGCAAAATGATGGAAAGGAGCCTCTGCATAGGAGAGTAGTAATTTGCTGAATTTTCGCAACATGCAAAAATTTAAAAAATTCCCAAAGTACAAGACAGGTATTTAAATTAAAATTGTAAACTGTGTAAATGTAATCATGATGTAATGCATGAACATAACTGGTAGATGGATTTGCAAACAAGTTACTCTCCTCTTTTGCAGAATGTTTTGTTAGTTTACCCTAAAAGTCTTAAATCATAGCGTTAATTAGTGGAATTTTCTAGCTTTAAAAATTCGTTTTTGCAGCTCCAAAGGGGCGTGGTCATCGTTTCCGGCAAAGTAGAGGGCGTGGTCCCCAAAAAATTTTCTGGGGGCTTAGCCCCCAGACCCCCGTGCTTCATATCAGCACCCCTCAACAAAAACCTTGGATCCGCTCCTGTGATTGGTAGTTTTGGGCGTGGCTACCTCATTAGGTGACCTCACTATGACGTCATAATGCCGGAAAATGTCAAAATATATGGTTTTCCGGTTTATTCGTTCTAAAAACGGAATAAAGGTAATCTGAATGACTTTTTCCATCCTTATTTGGCGTATTCTTCCTTTCCCTCTCAAATATGATGCAGATAGGTGTTTTTAGACCGTTATTTTGGAAGAAAATGACGAAAATTGATGACGTCATAACTAAAAACTGTATTTTTCTGCCAAAAATTGATAAAAATTGGTTCAAAATGCTTTTAAAGTATTGCATAACGCAATTCTATACTTTTTAAACAAAATCTGTTGAATTTGCCAAAATGACCCAAAATGGCGGCCCGAGTGACGTCATCATTTAAGAATGCTGACGTCAGCAAATTCCATTGTTATTGACAACAATAGAAAGCTAATTGTTTGCTGATTCTTTTAAAGTACAATAGTCAACATTTGGAACTAATTCTGGGAGTAAAAATATCAAAATCATTAATTTTTCTAATACCTTGCTCCAAATATGGTAGTGTCACCTGTCACGTGACACCTATTGTTCAAAAATTTAATTGTCAAAATGTAGCTAATAGATAATTAGTAATTGTCAGAGAGTTTCAGGGTCATAGCTTTTGTCGTTAAAGAATGCTCTGCAAAAAACCGACAGGGGGGGTGGAAAACACCCCCCCCCGGTAGGATTAGGGTTAACTTACTATAACCGCTGTCATTTAAGCATTTTCATAAATGGAGCTCCGCGTATATTCTTAGAAAGAGCGCCATTGTGGAGGAGAAGATATCACGTGATATGAGTGTGGTCACGTGACAGCCTCCAATAGGTGATAATAATCCCTGGGACCGATCATGCACCCCACCACCAGCGTACCACCTCGATGATACTGCGGGATGAAGCCCTGACAGAGCGCTGTTGTGAAGGAGGATACCGCTGGCACCACCTTGCCAGCCCCTGTGAAGGTGAACGTGAATATGACGTGTGATGTGACGTCTTAGGTTGTTTACCATCGAGCAGCGAGTGGATTGTTCGTTGATAGCCCTTGATAGCACCATCATTTTCATTCATTTTTCATTTTTAATTATTTATACACGGTGGCCCCATCAATCAACGACTGCTTTACAGGGGGCCGTGTTAAAAAGCTTACAAAATTAACAATACTTTACTAAAATAACCTAATTACAAGTGATATAATCTGAAAAAATCTAACTAGAATACTTATGATAAAAAATTAAAAAGAGTAAAATCAAAACTGGTGAATGGAACGAAAAATCACAATCAAATGGTCAAGCAGAAGGCTGCAGATGGTTTTTTAGTTGGCATTTAAACGAATTAAGCGAATGTCATTAGTTGCGAAGACAATCGGCTGTCACTCAAAGACAATAACCTGCTAGAGGAGGCTGCCAACAAATTTGCCCCGCTGATACCCCAGCAGCTGGAGGTGACCCCAAAATTTGGAGCTCTGATGACACATGTAGATTTTCCCGTCGATTTTTCGAGACGAAGAGCGAGATTGCGGAGAGCGGGAGAGCTGAGATCTCGCTGTGGAAGACAAACAAATTCAGCGTTTGATCTCACCACTCACTCGTTATGTATATAGACTAGGAATCAGCGCTGGTTCGGAGTTCCTAGCTCCTGCAGAGGGCTTGGGCGCCTCTGGCGCCCGGGCCGCCTGTGGCGGCCACTGTCGCGCTTCGCGCGCCATATTATCAGTACTTTCAGTGTTATTTTTGTCGTTGGTGTGGTTTCTTTATACTTGCTGTTGTTATCCTTCATTGTTCTAGTTACCTTAGCTGATGTAGTTGCATTGGTAGATGAAGTGAGAATAGTTGTAGCAGTTCTTCGGGTACCTGGAGTGTGTTAGTAGTAGGCCTCAATTAGTAATAGCCCTTAATTAGTAGTAGGGCTTCTTAGTAGGCCTTGTTAGTAGGCGTTAATTAGCTGTAGTAGACCTTAATTAACTGTAATTGTAGCTATTTATTTTCTAGCCTATTTTAAATAGATAGAATAACAAAAATAATAGAAAGATAGTGATGTCTATAGTTATTGCAGTTAAAATTATTCTCTTCTTTTTTCATTGATTCACATTTTTTTTCATTGTTTTCTAGCTATCTCCTTGACTTTAGTGGCGTTAGTAGCCCAAGGGCGGGGTGGGGGAGCGGTAGATTGCATTTAATTTAATCCATTATTTTTTAAAGAAAGATCCATAAGAATTCCCTACAAACCCTATTGTTTTTATAGAGTTCAGGAGGCTTTTTGGGAAGAGAGATAGACCCCATGGCTTCTTCAGGGAGCTTTTTTTGTTTCGGTAGGGTTGATTTATTTGCCTGGTATTTGTTCAGTTAGGTGTTGTTTTTTTTTGTGGCGTTAGTAGCCTTCGTTGTTGGAGAAATTAGTTGTTGCCTTTAACATGATTCTCTTCTTCTTCATTAATTCACACTTGGTATAAATGATGTAGTCGTAATTCTTTGCTTAGCGGCCATAGTTGCTTTTTGCCGTTATTGACGGTACCATTGTTGTTGTGGTAGCGTTGTTCATTTGGTTGCCCAAGTAGCGTTTGTTGCGCTCACCCCTTGATTTAATGAAGTTGCTCTTCTTGCCTCATTGCCGTAAGTTGCAGTTGCATTTCGTGACGTTGTGATTATTGTGACCGCTTCGGTAGATCTCCAGTCTCCCTACTCGTAGAGCTTTATTCGAGTCAGTAGAGTTGATTTAGATTCCTTCATTGCCCTAGCTTTCTTTCTTTTTTATGTGGCGTTCGCAGCGTTTGTTGTGGGAGAAATTAGTTGTTAACTTCGTTTCGGTGTGTGCGTTATTTGTTTAGTAGAGAAAATATAGTCGTAATTGTTGCCATAGTGGCCATTGTAGCTTTTGTGCCCTTAGTTGCCTTCCTTGCGTTATTAGTGTTAGTTGTGCAAGGTAAACCTTGCTGTTGTGGTTGCGTTAGTTGTTCAAGTTCCTCCCAGTAGCTTTAACTCCGTCCATTAATGTAGTTGCTCTTCTCGGGTAATTTCCCTTAGTTGCATTTGGTGACGTTGTTGTTATTTTAGAACGTTTCCGTAGATCTCAGCCTCCCTTGTGGAAGATGAGATCAGGTAGGAAGACTGCAAGGGTTATACTCAGCTCTTCGAGGAAAGTTTTATGGCAACAGTGGAAGAAATGGACTGCTCATGCGCAGGGGCATTTGTGGGGGGAAGTTGGCACATTGCCAAATGACGTCACATAATTTGGCAAAGTGCCAAGTCACATGACCGGAACTTGGCACCGTGCCAAGTCACATGACCAATTTTGGAACTTTGCCAAGTAAGTCACGTGACATGGGGGCAGACACGTGACTGCCCCCAACTAAAGTGAGATAGTATGACTGCCCTGACAGTGTAGCCCCCTTTGGTATGGGATAGGTCATTTGAAATTAACCAATAAGAGTCGGCTGTTATGTTTAGTAAGTTCAGTATGGAGTTTGAGCCAATTGAAATTAGCCAATGGCAATCTGCCTATGCTAGATGGGCTGGGTCATTTGAAATTAGCCAATAATATTTTAGATAGGTTAGGTCATTTGAAATTAGCCAATAACAGTCGGCTATTATGTTTAGTGAGTTCAGTATGGAGTTTGTACCAATTGAATTTAGCCAATGGCAATCTGCCTATGCTAGATGGGTTGGGTCATTTGAAATTAGCCAATAACAGTCGGCTTTCGCCTTTAGTAGCTTCAATATGGAGGAGTCTGTACCAATCCAAATTAGCCAATGGCAATCTGCATATGGTGGAGGGGCTAGGTTATGTGAAAATAGCCCAGAGGAAGTACCTTTTGTCTTTGCTGGAGAAGTGCTTAATGCTGTGCACAATAACATCTGTGCAGGTGAACGTATTCATTATGAATTGAAGTAATGAGCAACTAATGATGTGATCGTTCTTATACACGATTGTTTCCTGGAGAAGTGTCTTCCTAATGATCTTGGCACGATTAACTTCCTACCTAATGATCTTGGCACGATAAAATTACCTGCAAAATCAGTTGCGACATAAGATTTGGTCTTGCAGATTCTCTGTAGTTGACTGCTGAATGTTAGGATAGTGATTCGTGAAGTTGAAATATCTACAGGAGTGTTTGTTTGGGGAGTAGATCTTCGAACCTAGCGATTATGAAATTTAAATTGGATGAAATTACCTTTGAGGGAAATAGTGAAGGGAATTCAAAGGAAGTTTCAGAAAGCAAGAGCATGGAAGTGAAACGTAAGTAGGCCTATGTTTGCACTGGAGCAGGAAGAAAGCATTAGTTATATGCTTCTTGCGTATTATTGACGAGAGAACAGTTTTACTTCTTGCTTCAGAGGGGAATAGGCCTATGTATTTCGTGTTGATTTCCATGTTGTGCTGACTGGAAACGTAGGAACTTGCAAAGTCACATGATAGGAACTCGTAGGTAGTGCCGAGTCACATGACCAATTTTGGCAACGTGCCAAGTGAGTCACGTGACATGGGGTGCCATCACGTGACTGCCCCCAGTCAGCGTTCCCATTGTTTCTGTGGAGGTGAGCCCCAACTGTTACGGAGGAGGACCTGAGCCCCTGCGAAGTTCATTGCGTGACGTCGGTGTTTCGTAGCCCCTAGGTTGTTGACAATCCATCATTGTCTGCTGTTGACAAACCCATTTTGTCCGTTGACGACCCTTGATGACCCCATCAAGTGTCGTTAGTGACTCACCTCGATTGTTCCGTGACGTTCAGCGTACGTCAAACTGGAAAATAGGACGGCTGCCAAAAAGTTCCCCCGCTCCTACCCCATCGGAAGTGGCTGCCCCCAACGTCTCATATAGATTCCACAAACTTAGATTTTCGGGACGATTTTTGGAGAGGAAGAGCGGCGGCGAGGGGGCACGGGAAGGTGGAGATCCCGGCAGAGCAGACACATTAATTCGAGGACAAAAGAACAATCTTAGCCGACCTCTCACCCGTTATATACAAGGCTAGGAATCCGAACCCGCGCTGCGCGCGGGTTTGGAGTTCCTAGCTCCTGCGGAGGGCTTGGGCTCCTTTGGCGCCCGGGCTGCCTGTGGCGGCCACTGTCGCGCTTCGCGCGCCACAGTATCATTACTTCCAGTCTTATTTTCGTCGTTGGTGTGGTTGTTTTATACTTGCTCTTGTTATCCGTCATTGTTATAGTTACCTTAGCTGCTTTAGTTGCATTATTAGATGAAGTGAGAATAGTTGCCGCAGTTCTTCACGTACCTGATGTGTGTTATTAGTAGGCCTTAATTAGTAGTAGGCCTTCTTAGCAGGCCTTCTTAGTAGGCGTTAATTGGCTGTCGTAGACCTTAATTAGCTGTAAATTTTGCTATTTGTTTTCTAGCCTACTTTAAACAGATTTTTAATTATAAAAATAATAACAAAAATAATAATGTCTATAGATATTGCCGTTAACTCTTCTTTTGTCATTAATTCACATTTTTTGTTATTGTTTTCTAGCTAGACTCTTGACTTTTGTGGCGTTAGTAGCCCAACGGCGGGGTGGGTGTTATGATACCATCTTTAATTAGCCTCGTAATGGGTAGTTAGGCTAGGCTGGACTTTGCCCTGCCTTGGTTGTCGTTTTGAGCTTTGATGATGAGCTGAAGTTGATCAGTTTAATCTACTCGAATCTTGAGTTTATTACTGTTTGGACCACTTGATACATGGTGACAGGGGCCAAAAGGCTTTTCTGATGTCTTATGGATGTAAATGAAGCAGTGTATCAGTAATGCTTAACCCAGCAGTGGGAGAAGATGGAGGTGCAGCAGAAGACATTAGGCCCATGTCGAACGTCGTGGGGGCGAGTGTTTCTGTGCACTGCAGCCCACCACCGCAGCTAAAGTTGAAGGAAAATCCCGTTGAGGAGTGGAAGTTTTTCAAGCAAATGTACAAACATTACAGTATTTTGTGCAGAATACGTGAGCAAAACAAGGAATTTCAGATTTCGTCATTTTTGAACAGCGTCGGTCCTGTAGGCCTACGCATTTACAACACGTTGCAGTTTTTGAGTACAGAGGATCCGGAAGATGTGGAACTTGTAATGAGAAAATTTGATGGCTACATAATTGGAGAAATTAACGTAACGTACGAGAGATATGTTTTTAACAAACGTGCACAGCAAATTAGTGAGTCCATCGAAGATTATGTCTCAGTTCTGCGAACCCTGGCAAGTACTTGTGGGTTTTGTGACTGTTTAGGGGAGTCCTTGATACGGGACAGAATGATTCTTGGTATATCAGAAAATAATGTCAGGAAATTGTTATTGCAGAAGAGAAATTTATCACTGAAAGATTGTATTGATATTTGTAGGAGTGCAGAAAGTACTTCAAATCAGTTGCAGAAAATTGAACAACCTGAGAGTATCAGCAAGATCAAGGCAAGCACAAAATTGCCTGGAGTTAAAGAGAAGGGTGATTACACATCAGAGTACATGTTAAAAGAATGCATATTTTGTTGCGGATCTCATGTAAGGAGAAAAGAGTTATGCCCAGCATGGGGTAAACTGTGCAAAGTTTGTGGACAAAGGAATCATTTTAAGGCATCACGAAGATGTAAAGGCAAGAATAAAAATATCCGTGGATTACAAACAGAGTATAATGACACGTCAGAATCAGACACTGAATATGTTTTAGGAGTATCAGTAGAGCAAGAAAAGTTTGAAATAATTGCTGCTGTATCAGATAGCACTGAGGTCAATGCATAAATGCTAATTGATGGAAAACTTGTGAAATTTCAAATCGATTCAGGAGCTAGTACAAATGTTATACCTGTGAAGTACGTGGATGGTGAAATTTTACCAACAACAGTCAAGCTGAAAATGTGGAATCATTCTGTCATTACAGCACTTGGAAAATGTAGAGTAAAGCTGAGGAATCCTGTGAATCAGAAGAAATACTCTGTTGAATTCATAGTTGTTGAAGAAGATCTCATGCCATTGTTAGGAAAGAGAGCGTCAGAGCAGATGAATCTCATGGTTGTGAATTATCACAATATGAAGTCTGTACACAAGTTGACAACAGTTTCAAATATTGTCAGTCAGTATAAGGATGTGTTTGAGGGTGATCTAGGGACACTCCCAGGCACAGTACATCTCACAGTAGATCCAACAGTGAAACCAGTTGTATCTCCAGCACGTCGGATTCCAATTGCATTGCAAGGCAAGGTTCAATCTGAGTTAGACAGGTTAGTGAAGCTTGGAGTTTTAATCCCTGTTGACGAACCAACGGATTGGGTTAGTCAAATAGCAATACAAGAGAAGAAAAATGGTAAGATTCGTCTTTGCATTGACCCAAGGCCGTTAAATCAAGCCCTAAAGCGTGAGAGATACACACTACCTGTTATCGATGATGTTCTTCCAGAGCTAGCAAATGCTAAAGTGTTCTCTAAAGTTGATCTTACAAGTGGGTATTGGCATTGTCAATTGGACAATGAGTCTAGTATACTGACAACTTTCCAGACCCCTTTTGGGCGTTATAGAGCTACAAGATTGCCATTTGGCCTATCAGTTAGCTGTGAGATTTTCCAGAAGAGATTATGTCAAGCATTAGAGGGCCTAAATGGTGTTTCTGCAGTTGCAGATGATATCCTTGTTTATGGTGTTGGTGATACTATTGAAGAAGCTACCATCGACCATGAAGCAAAGCTAAAGGCGTTACTAGAACGTTGTATGAAAGTTGGAATAAAGCTTAACAAGGATAAGTCTAGATTTGGGTTGAAAGAAATTCAATTTTTAGGCCATACAATCACAGATCAAGGTCTCAAGGCAGATACATCTAAGGTGGACGCTTTGCTGAAAATGCAGAAACCAGAAGATAAGAAAGGTGTAGCTCGTTTACAAGCCACGGTAAACTACTTAGCTCGATTTTTACCAAAGCTTTCAGAAACGATGGCTCCAATTCGAGCATTGTTAAAAGAGGGTGCGGCTTGGGACTGGAATGCTACTCATGACAAAGCATTCGAGCAAGTCAAGCAGTTGTTAACAAAGGCACCTGTATGAGCCTATTACGATCCAAAGGTAGAGTTATCCATTGAATGTGATGCCAGCAATAGTGGCCTAGGAGCAGCTCTTTTGCAGAATGGTCAACCTATTGCATACACTAGTCGCACTCTCACAGATGCCGAAACTAGGTATGCCCCTATTGAAAAGGAAATGTTAGCTGTGGTGTTCTCCCTTGAGAAATGGCACCATTTCACATATGGCAGGCATGTTACTGTATATAGTGATCACAAGCCTCTACAGAGTATTTTTAAGAAACCTTTATTTAAAGCACCAAAGCGTCTTCAGAGCATGTTGATGAGAACCCTTGGGTATGATGCAGAGATTATATATCGCCAAGGAAAGCAGCAAGCAATATCTGATACCCTGAGCAGAGCTTGTCTACCACTGAAGCCCAATGAAAAACCAAATTCAGAGTTTGAAACTGTGAACATGGCCCAGTATTTGCCAGTCACAGAAGAGCGCCTCGAGCAAATTAGGAAGGCTACTGAGCAAGATGAGGTACTTTCTTGTTTAAAGTCAGTCATTCTTAGAGGATGGCCAGATGATAACACGCAAATTGTCCCAAAAGTGGTTCCCTACAGTAGTTACAGAGGTGAACTGACTGTTCAAAATGGTGTTATCTTCAGGGGTGAAAGATTAGTAATACCAATTTCCCTCAGATCAGAAATGAAAAGATCCATCCACCAGTCTCACTTAGGAATAGAAGGTTGCCTACGTCTTGCTTGAGATCTCATATTTTGGCCGGGTATGTCCTCTGAGATACGACAATTCATATCAATGTGTGAAGTTTGCCAAACATACCAAGCCAAGAAGAATGCAAGAGAAAGTCTTATGAGTCATGATTTACCAGACAGATCATGGGAGAAGATCGGAATTGATCTCTTTAGCCTAAACACGATAGAATACCTCATCACTGTGGATTACTACAGCAACTTTTGGGAGGTGGATAAGCTAACAAGTAAAAAGCCACCAGGAATCATCAAGAAATTAAAGGCACATTTTGCAAGATATGGATGCCCTGATCAAATTATCAGTGATAATGAGTTTGTGTCTCATGAATTTACAGAGTTTGCAAAAACATGGGGATTTGATCATATTCCTTGTTCTCCCCATCACAGCAATGCCAATGGAAAAGTAGAGTCTGCTGTAAAGACAGCAAAAAGATTACTTAGGAAGGCACAGGAATCTAAGCAGGATCCTTATTTAGCAATTCTCTACCACAGAAATACACCTTCCCAAGGAATAGATAGAAGCCCTGCTCAAAGAATGTTGGGGAGAAGGACAAAAACACTTATTCCAACGTCGGGTTCTCTTTTGAAGCAAAATGACAAAGAACTTGTTAAACTACAATTGAAACGTAATCAAGAAAGGCAGGGTATGTATTACAATAAGAAGAGCAAGGACTTGCCATCTTTAGTTGAGGGAGATGTAGTAAGAATGAGACCCTACAAGATAGGGGACAAATCATGGCAGAAAGGTGTTGTGCTGAGGAGACTTGACGAGAGATCTTATGATGTTGAAACAGACACTAATACATACAGGAGAAACCGAGTTGATCTAAAGAGAACGTCTGAAATAACTCCTAGAGTCGAGAATGTATCAAATGAAAGGGTACAGGAAAAAGAAATAGAGATCATACCCAAAGAAAGAAAAGAAGAAATTGAGCAGAAGGAGCCACCTGAGGAAAGTGTAGTGCTCAGACGATCACAAAGAACTGTTAAACCACCTCAACGATATGGTAGCCCTACAGAACATTAGAGGGCCTTTATTTTATTTTATTCACGTTATACCCTACAGAACATTAGAGGGGGTTTTGCGTTTTACCCTACAGAACATTAGAGGGTGTTGTGTCCCTACAGAACATTAGAGGGCCTTTATTTTATTTTTATTTCTGTTATACCCTACAGAACATTAGAGGGTGTTTTGTGCCCTACAGAACATTAGAGGGCGTTTGAGTCAATCCATATTCTTTTTATCTACTTTAATGATATGGGGATGTTATGATACCATCTTTAATTAGCCTCGTAATGGGTAGTTAGGTTAGGCTGGACTTTGCCCTGCCTTGGTTGTCGTTTTGAGCTTTGATGATGAGCTGAAGTTGATCAGTTTAATCTACTCGAATCTTGAGTTTATTACTGTTTGGACCACTTGATACAGTGGGGGAGCGGTAGTTTGCATTTAATGCAATCCATAATTTTTTTAAAGAGAAATCCATAAAAATTCCCTACAAACCTCATTGTTTTAAAGAGTCCCGGAGGCTTTTTGGGAAGAGAGATAGACCCCTTGGCTTGCTCAGGCAGCTTTGCTTCAGTTGGGTTGATTTAGTTGCCTGGTATTGGTTCACTTAGGTGTTTGTTTCTTTTGTGGCGTTAGTAGTCTTCGTTGTTTGCCTTTGTTTTAGTGTATGCGTTATTTGTTTGGTAGAAATGATGTAGTCGTAATTCTTAGCTTAGGGGCTATAGTAGCTTTTTGCCGTTATTGACCGTACCCTTGTTCTTGTGGTAGCGTTGTTCATTTGGTTGCTCAAGTAGCGTTTGTTGCGCTCATCCCTTGATTTAATGAAGTAGCTCTTCTTGCCTCATTGCCGTAAGTTGCAGTTGCATTTCGTGACGTTGTGATATTATGACAGCTTCTGTATATCTCCAGTCTCCCTACTCGTAGAGCTTCATTCGTTTCAGTTGAGTTGATTTCGATTCCTTCGTTGCCCTACTTTTCTTTCTTTCTTATGTGGCATTGGTAGCGTTTGTTTTGGGAGAAATTAGTTGTTAACTTCGTTTCGGTGTGTGCGTCATTTGCTTAGTAGAGAAGATGTAGTCGTAATTGTTGCCATAGTGGCCATAGTAGCTTTTGTGCCCTTCGTTGCCTTCCTTGCGTTATTAGTGTTAGTTTTATTATTATTATTATCAATTTATTTAAAGTAGGCCTACATATATATATATACATACAAGACATATATACATATAGATACAATAGCTATAACTAAGAGCTAATTCAAGCCTACTATCTAAAAAAGTAAAATTTGTAAGAAAAAATTAAAAAATAAATAAAATTCCAAATGATTAAATACAGATATATTTTACAGATTTTTACAATGCTTTTAATATTTACAATGTTTACATTTTTTTTCTCGGTAAACACAGAGCAGAAAATTTAATATCAGCTCAAGAACCCAACCTGTGGCACGAAAGGTCTGCATATTCTACAATTACATTCCTCTCCCCTCCAGGCTTTGATTTTCCTTTTGAAACTGGAGAGAGTATCTGACTGTTTTAGGTCATTGGGAAGTGCCTGCCATAATCTACACCCAAGAAACGATATTGTCTCTAAGCCATAACACGTAGTTGTGCAAGGTAAACCTCGCTGTTGTGGTTGAAATCCATAAAAATTCCCTACAAACCCCATTGTTTTAAAGAGTCCCGGAGGGTTTTTGGGAAGAGAGATAGACCCCTTGGCTTGCTCAGGCAGCTTTGCTTCAGTAGGGTTAATTTAGTTGCCTGGTATTTGTTCAATTAGGTGTTTGTTTCTTTTGTGGCGTTAGTAGTCTTCGTTTCGTTGTTTGCCTTTGTTTTAGTGTATGCGTTATTTTTTTGGTAGAAATGAATAATGATGTAGTCGTAATTCTTAGCTTAGGGGCCATAGTAGCTTTTTGCCGTTATTGACAGTACCCTTGTTCTTGTGGTAGCGTTGTTCAATTTGGTTGCCGAAGTAGCTTTTGTTGCGTTGACCCCTTGATTTAATGAAGTAGCTCTCCTTGCCTCATTGCCGTAAGTTGCAGTTGCATTTCGTGACGTTGTTATTATTATGACAGGTTCTGTATATCTGCAGCCTCGCTACTCGTAGAGCTTTATTCGTTTCAGTAGAGTTGATTTCGATTCCTTCGTTGCCCTAGTTCTCTTTCTTTCTTATGTGGCGTTGGTAGCGTTTGTTTTGGGAGAAATTAGTTGTTAACTTCGTTTCGGTGTGTGTGTCATTTTTTTGGTAGAGAAGATGTAGTCGTAGTTGTTGCCATAGTGGCCATAGTAGCTTTTGTGCCCTTAGTTGCCTTCCTTGCGTTATTAGTGTTAGTTGTGCAAGGTAAACCTCGCTGTTGTTGTTGAAATCCATAAAAATTCCCTACAAACCCGATTGTTTTAAAGAGTCCCGGAGGCTTTTTGGGAAGAGAGATAGACCCCTTGGCTTGCTCAGGCAGCTTTGCTTCAGTAGGGTTGATATAGTTGCCTGGTATTTGTTCACTTAGGTGTTTGTTTCTTTTGTGGCGTTAGTAGTCTTCGTTATTTGCCTTTGTTTTAGTGTATGCGTTATTTGTTTGGTAGAAATGAATAATGATGTAGTCATAATTCTTAGCTTAGGGGGCATAGTAGCTTTTTGCCGTTATTGACAGTACCCTTGTTCTTGTGGTAGCGTTGTTCATTTGGTTGCCCAAGTAGCGCTTGTTGCGTTGACCCATTGATTTAATGAAGTAGCTCTTCTTGCCTCATTGCCGAAGTTGCAGTTGCATTTCGTGACGTTGTGATTATTATGACAGCTTCTGTATATCTCTAATCTCCCTACTCGTAGAGCTTTATTCGTTTCAGTAGAGTTGATTTCGATTCCTTCGTTGCCCTAGTTTTCTTTCTTTCTTATGTGGCGTTGGTAGCGTTTGTTTTGGGAGAAATTAGTTGTTAACTTCGTTTCGGTGTTTGTGTCATTTGTTTGGTAGAGAAGATGTAGTCGTAATTGTTGCCATAGTGGCCATAGTAGCTTTTGTGCTCTAAGTTGCCTTCCTTGTGTTATTAGTGTTAGTTATGCAAGGTAAACCTCGCTGTTGTGGTTGAAATCTATAAAAATTCCCTACAAACCCCAATGTTTTAAAGAGTCCCGGAGGCTTTTTGGGAAGAGAGATAGACCCCTTGGCTTGCTCAGGCAGCTTTGCTTCAGTAGGGTTGATATAGTTGCCTGGTATTTGTTCACTTAGGTGTTTGTTTCTTTTGTGGCGTTAGTAGTCTTCGTTATTTGCCTTTGTTTTAGTGTATGCGTTATTTGTTTGGTAGAAATGAATAATGATGTAGTCATAATTCTTAGCTTAGGGGGCATAGTAGCTTTTTGCCGTTATTGACAGTACCCTTGTTCGCCACAAGAGGTAGCGTTGTTCATTTGGTTGCCCAAGTAGCGCTTGTTGCGTTGACCCATTGATTTAATGAAGTAGCTCTTCTTGCCTCATTGCCGAAGTTGCAGTTGCATTTCGTGACGTTGTGATTATTATGACAGCTTCTGTATATCTCTAATCTCCCTACTCGTAGAGCTTTATTCGTTTCAGTAGAGTTGATTTCGATTCCTTCGTTGCCCTAGTTTTCTTTCTTTCTTATGTGGCGTTGGTAGCGTTTGTTTTGGGAGAAATTAGTTGTTAACTTCGTTTCGGTGTGTGTGTCATTTGTTTGGTAGAGAAGATGTAGTCGTAATTGTTGCCATAGTGGCCGTAGTAGCTTTTGTGCCCTTAGTTGCTATACTTGCGTTAGTAATGTTAGTTGCGCAAGGTAAACCTCGCTGTTGTGGTTGCGTTAGTTGTTGAATTTCCCCCTAGTAGCTTTAACTCCATCCATTAATGTAGTTGCTCTTCTTGGCTGAGTTTCCTTAGTTGCATTTGCTGACGTTGTTGTTATTTTAGAACGTTTCCATAAATCTCAGCCTCCCTTGTGGAAGATAACATCAGGTAGGAAGACTGCAAGTGTTATACTCAGCCCTTCGAGGAAAGTTTCATGGAAATAGTGAAAGAAATGGACTGCTCGTGCGCAGGGGCATTTGTGGCGGGAAGTTGGCACATTGCCAAATGACGTCAAATAATTTGGAAAAGTGCCAAGTCACCATTTATATCCGAGCAATGGTGCAAGATACGAATGTTTGGTTTGTTCCTTAGTGAAGTACAATGATTTATGTCCAAACGGCAACCTTCATTTTGAAAAAAATATGAAAATCCTATGTGATATCACCTTTCAGAAAAACTTCGAAAATCATCGTTTCGTTTACATAGCTGCCTTAACGCTTTTAGTTGCCTTAGTTGTCTAACCGGCCTCGGTTGGTTTAGTGGCCTTACTTTTGTTAGTTGGCTTCTTAGTTGTTGAGTTGATGTAGCTGCGCTTCTTGCCCGTGGACTTAGTTGCGCCAGGACTTTCAGTGCCCTTAGTTGTCTTATTGGCCTTGGTAGCTTTCATGGGCTTTCTTGCGTTAGTTGGCGTCTTGTTTTAGTTGCTAAGTAGATCTGGTTGCGTTTCTTACCTAAGTGGAGTTGGTTATAGCTCGATTTGATTTGATTTTATCTTTTTTACCCATGTTAGCCCCTCAGTTATAATAACTGATTTATAGGAGGCTATGCTAGAAACTTAAAATAACTAATAATTTACAATATATTTGTTGATCTAATAAATTACAATTTGTCATTTGATGATTCATTTTGCACTTCTTTGTTTAATGCTTTCATGGTTGAAGATGAAGAATTTCTAACTTCAGCGCCTTTGGTGGCGTTAGTTGCCTTATTGGCGTAAGTTGTTTTGGTGAACTTACTTATGATAGTTGTTGTCTTGTTTCAGTTGTGGAGTTGGTTTTATGTTGTTTCTTCCGTCAGTGGACTTAGCTGCCTCAGTGCATTTAGGGGTGTTCATGGAGTTAATTGAATTGGAAAAGTTGGAGAAAATTGAAAAAAATTACTAATTAGGCCAAAATGGCAGCCAGAATGATATCATAATAAAAAGTGCTGACGTCGGCATATTCCAGAAATTCCGGCATCAAATGAAAGCTCTTTATTTGCATATTCATTTGCTATGTGATGCTCAATAATTTAAGGTAATCTTCCCATTGAAATCATGGAAAACAATGATTTTGCTGCTACCTGCTTCCAAATATGGGCATGCCTCGTGTAGCATTTGCTGCGTTAGCTGTCGTAGCTGGTGCTGCTGTTTTACTTGCCCCGGTTGCGTTAGCTTCGTTTTCTGGTTGTCTTTTAGCTGCTCAGTAAGTGTTGAATCTCCTTATGCAAGGCATATTTGCAATAGTTATAAGGGAAAGAGACTATGTCATCAGGGGGTGAATTTCGGTGAAGTTGGCAATGTGCCAAGTGACGTCATTAAACTTGGTTAGGTGCCAAGTCACATGGTGGAAACCTGGCATGATGCCAAGACATGTGACGTAAATTGGCAACTTGCCAGAAAAGTCACGTGATATGGGGGCTAGGCACGTGAGTGCCCCCAACAACTAACTGTAGCATTACCCAACATAACGTCACTAAGTTATATACCCTTCACTTGGTATCATCCCTGTTTTGTAGCATATTTATACAGGGAGCCCCTGTGACAAAGTACAAATCTGTTGCCAGGTAGAATACGTGACCTGCGGATGACCCACGTGACTGCCCCCAACAAATATCCGTATTAGCACCCTATGTATTCCTTAGTAACTAAGTTATGTAGAGTTTACTTGCTATTACCCCTGCCTGTAATGAAGCATTTTCATAAAGGGAGGCCTGTACTTTACAGAAATCTTAATATATGTAAAGTCTGCACGTAGGCTTGGTTACCGTGCCCTGTACTAAATGGTGGCTCGAAAAAAGCCAATATGGATTAGGGTAAAGGGAGTTTGCTAACTTACCCTCCTCGATTATTTACGTCGTTCTTAGTGGCTTTTGTAGCTCCAGTAACATTTGCTGCGTTAGCTGCCCAAGCTGGTGCAGCTGTGATACTTGCCCCGGGGGGGGGGGGGGGTTACTTGACTTTTAATTGCACGGGGGGTGCACTCCAAGAAAAAAAATTTTCACCCCGCTTTAGAAATTTTCCCTCCAAATGATAGCCGGCTTTAGAAAAAATCGGCGAAAAGCATATCCCTAAACGTAAAACTTCGTCGAAAAACAATGAAATAACACGTTTGACAACCGGCTTTAGAAAAATTGCCTTCTTTTGATACCCGGCGTTAGAAAAAAGAGGCGAAAACGATACCCGGAAAGGAGTGCACATGGCGTCAGCAAAATATACTAAGTACCCCCCCCCCCGGGTACTTGCCACAGTTGCGTTAGTAACGTTAGTTAGCTTTATTTGTCTGGTTGTCTTTTAGTAGGTCGGTAAGTATTGAATCTTTCTATGCAAGGTAGCTTTCGAAATAATTATCAGGGAATAAGCTGCATGTCATCAGGGGGCGAATTTAGGGGAAGTTGGCAAGGTGCCAAGTGACGTCACAGAACTTGGCAATGTGCCAAGTCACATGTTGAAACCTGGCATGGTGCCAAGTCACGTGACCTACATTGGCAACTTGCCAGGTAAGTCACGTGACATGGGGGCTAGGCACGTGACTGCCCCCAACAATTAAGCGTGGTAGCACCCTATTGTTCCTTAGTAACAAACTTGTATTGTCTTAACTTACTATAACCGGTGTCATTTAAGCATTTTCATAAATGGAGCTCCGTATATTCTTAGAAAGAGCACCATTGTGGAGGAGAAGATATCACGTGATATGAGTGTGGTCACGTGACAGCCCCCAATAGGTGATAATAATCGCTGGGACCGATCATGCACCCCACCACCACCCTATCACCTCGTTGATACTGCGGAATGAAGCCCTGACAGAGCGCCGTTGTGAAGGAGGATACCGCTGGCATCACCTTGCCAGCCCCTGCGAAGGTGAACGTGCATATGACGTGTGATGTGACGTGTTAGGTTGTTTACCATCGAGTAGCGAGTGGATTGTTCGTTGATAGCCCTTGATAGCACCATCGAATGTCATTAGTTGGGAAGACAATCGGCTGTCACTCAAAAACAATAACCTGCTAGAGTAGGCTGCCAGCAAATTTGCCCCGCTGATACCCCAGCAGCTGGAGGTGACCCCAAAATTTGGAGCTCTGATGACACACATAGATTTTCCCGTCGATTTTTCGAGACAAAGAGCGAGATTGCCGAGAGCGGGAGAGCTTAGATTTCGCTGTGGGAGAGGAACAAATTGAGCGTTTGATCTGACCGCTCACTCCTTATGTATATCCCAACTGCAGCGATTACAGACAAGGGCAAAGAAGTTAATACTGAACGCCAAGTATAAGGACGGTTGGAACTGTAAATGGCTCAATGTAAAGTCTTTGCTCTCATTTGACAAAGGAGTCATGACATATAAAATTCTGCATGGCCTTTGTCCCGAAAATCTTCGCCATAATTTCACTGAAAGATCCATGATTTCAGAGCATAGAACCAGAAATCATGGAGATCTGCAAATTCCCAAAGTTAGGTTAGAATATGCAAAGCGAAGTTTCTACTTCTCTGGTGTCAAAAATTGGAATGATATCCCAGACAACATTCGAGAACAAGAATCAATCGCTCGTTTTAAAACAGATTTTAGAAAGTATCTTTTGAACCTACACAACCCAAACACGACCCCTTGGTAGAGCAGCATATTTAAATTATTTACAATTTTTTCTTTAAATTTTTTCTTTGAGATAATTTGTAAATACGCTGAAAGGTTTTTCGTGTATAAATATTGATAAAATGAAATGAAATAGACTAGGAATCCGAACCCGAGCTGCGCGCGGGTTCGGAGTTCCTAGCTCCTGCAGAGGGCTTGGGCACCTCCGGCGGCCACTGTCGCGCTTCGCGCGCCATATTATCAGTACTGTCAGTGTTATTCTTGTCGTTGGTGTGGTTTCTTTATACTTGCTCTTGTTATCCTTCATTGTTCTAGTTACCTTAGCTGATGTAGTTGCATTGGTAGATGAATTGAGAATAGTTCTAGTAGTTCTTCGGGTACCTGGAGTGTGTTAGTAGTAGGCCTTAATTAGTAATAGGCCTTAATTAGTAGTAGGGCTTCTTAGTAGGCCTTGTTAGTAGGCGTTAATTAGCTGTCGTAGACCTTAATTAAATGTAATTGTAGCTATTTATTTTCTAGCCTACTTTATATAGATAAAATAACAAAAATAATAAAAAAAATAACGATGTCTATAGTTATTGCAGTTAATATTATTCCCTTCTTTTTTCATTAATTCACATTTCTTGTTATTGTTTTCTAGCTATCTCCTTGACTTTAGTGGCGTTAGTAGCCCAAGGGCGGGGTGGGGGAGCGGTAGATTGCATTTAATTTAATCCATAATTTTTTAAAGAAAGATGCATAAGAATTCCCTACAAACCCCATTGTTTTATAGAGTCCAGGAGGCTTTTTGGGAAGAGAGATAGACCCCATGGCTTTTTCAGGGAGCTTTTTTGTTTCGGTAGGGTTGATTTTTTTGCCTGGTATTTGTTCACTTAGGTGTTTGTGTTTTTTGTGGCGTTAGTAGCCTTCGTTGTTGGAGAAATTAGTTGTTGCCTTTTACATGATTCTCTTCTTTTTCATTAATGCACATTTTTTGTTATTGTTTTCTAGCTATCCTCTCGACTTTGGTGGCGTTAGTAGCCCAAGGGCGGGGTGGGGAGCCTTAGTTTGCATTTGATTTAATCCATGATATTTTAAAGGAAAATCCATAAAAATTCCCTACAAAGCCCATTATTTTCAAGAGTCCCGTAAGCTTTTTGGAAAGAGAGATAGACCCCTTGGCTTCCTCAGGCGGCTTTGTGTCAGTAGGGTTGATTTAGTTGCCTGGTATTTGTTCACTTAGGTGTTTGTTTCTTTTGTGGCGTTAGCAGCCTTCGTTGTTTGCCTTTGTTTTAGTGTATGCGCTATTTGTTTGGTAGAAATGTTGTAGTCGTAATTCTTTGCTTAGCGGCCATAGTGGCTTTTTGCCGTTATTGACGGTACCATTGTTGTTGTGGTAGCGTTGTTCATTTGGTTGCCCAAGTAGCGTTTGTTGCGTTGACCCATTGATTAAATGAAGTTGCTCTTCTTGCCTCATTGCCGTAAGTTGCAGTTGCATTTCGTGACGTTGTGATTATTATGACTGCTTCGGTAGATCTCCAGTCTCCCTACTCGTAGAGCTTTATTCGAGTCAGTAGAGTTGATTTAGATTCCTTCATTGCCCTAGTTTTCTTTCTTCCTTATGTGGCGTTCGTAGCGTTTGTTGTGGGAGAAATTAGTTGTTAACTTCGTTTTGGTGTGTGCGTTATTTGTTTAGTAGAGAAAATATAGTCGTAATTGTTGCCATAGTGGCCATTGTAGCTTTTGTGCCCTTAGTTGCCTTCCTTGCGTTATTAGTGTTAGTTGTGCAAGGTAAACCTTGCTGTTGTGGTTGCGTTAGTTGTTCAAGTTCCTCCCAGTAGCTTTAACTCCGTCCATTAATGTAGTTGCTCTTCTAGGGTAATTTCCCTTAGTTTCATTTGGTGACGTTGTTGTTATTTTAGAACGTTTCCGTAGATCTCAGCCTCCCTTGTGGAAGATAAGATCAGATAGGAAGACTGCAAGAGTTATACTCAGCTCTTCGAGGAAAGTTTTATGGCAACAGTGGAAGAAATGGACTGCTCATGCGCAGGGGAATTTTTGGGGGGAAGTTGGCATATTGCCAAATGACGTCATATAATTTGGCAAAGTGCCAAGTCACATGACCGGAACTTGGCACCTTGCCAAGTCACAGGACATGGGGGCAGACACGTGACTGCCCCCAACTAAAGTGAGATAGTGTGACTGCCCTGACAGCGTAGCCCCCTTTTGTATGGGATAGGTCATTTGAAATTAGCCAATAAGAGTCGGCTGTTATGTTTAGTAAGTTCAGTATGGAGTTTGTACCAATTGAAATTAGCCAATGGCAATCTGCATATGCTAGATGGGCTGGGTAATTTGAAATTACCCAATAACAGTCAGCTTTCATATTTAGTAGCTTCACTATGGGGTTTGTACCAATTGAAATTAGCCAATGGCAATCTGCATATGCTAGATCTGTTAGGTCATTTGAAATTAGCCAATAAGAGTCGGCTATTATGTTCAGTAAGTTCAGTATGGAGTCCGTACCAATTGAAATTAGCCAATAGCAATCTCCATATGCTAGATCTGTTAGGTCATTTGAAATTAGCCAATAAGAGTCGGCTATTATGTTCAGTAAGCTCAGTATGGAGTCCGTACCAATTGAAATTAGGCAATGGCAATCTGCATATTCTAGATCGGTTAGGTGATTGAAATTAGCCAATAACAGTCGGCTATTATGTTCAGTAAGTTCACTATGGGCTTTGTACCAATTGAAATTAGCCAATAGCAGTCGGCTTTCATCTTTAGTAGCTTCACTATGGGTTTTGTACCAATTGAAATTAGCCAATGGCAATCTGCATATGCTAGATCTGTTAGGTCATTTGAAATTAGCCAATAGCAGTCGGCTTTCATCTTTAGTAACTTCACTATTGGTTTTGTACCAATTGAAATGAGAGAAATGGGAGAAATTAGTTGTTAACTTCGTTTCGGTGTGTGCTTTATTTGTTTAGTAGAGAAAATATAGTCGTAATTGTTGCCATAGTGGCCATTGTAGCTTTTGTGCCCTTAGTTGCCTTCCTTGCGTTATTAGTGTTAGTTGTGCAAGGTAAACCTTGCTGTTGTGGTTGCGTTAGTTGTTCAAGTTCCTCCCAGTAGCTTTAACTCCGTCCATTAATGTAGTTGCTCTTCTCGGGTAATTTCCCTTAGTTGCATTTGGTGACGTTGTTGTTATTTTAGAACGTTTCCGTAGATCACAGCCTCCCTTGTGGAAGATAAGATCAGGTAGGAAGACTGCAAGAGTTATACTCAGCCCTTCGAGGAAAGATTTATGGGAACAGTGGAAGAAATGGACTGCTCGTGCGCAGGGGCATTTTTGGGGGGAAGTTGGCACATTGCCAAATGACGCCACATAATTTGGCAAAGTGCCATGTCACATGACCGGAACTTGGCACCTTGCCAAGTCACATGACCAATTTTGGAACTTTGCCAAGTAACTCACGTGACATGGGGGCAGACACATGACTGCTCCCAACTAAAGTGAGATAGTGTGACTGCCCTGACAGTGTAGCTGCCTTTTGTATGGGATAGGTCATTTGAAATTAGCCAATAACAGTCAGCTTTCATCTTTAGTAGGTTCACTATAGGGTTTGTACCAATTGAAATTAGCCAATGGCAATCTGCATATGCTAGATCTGTTAGGTCATTTGAAATTAGCCAAAAGCAGTCGGCTTTCATCTTTAGTAGCTTCACTATGGGTTTTGTACCAATTGAAATTAGCCAATGGCAATCTGCATATGCTAGATTTGTTGGATCATTTGAAATTAGCCAATAGCAGTCGGCTTTCATCTTTAGTAGCTTCACTATGGGTTTTGTACCAATTGAAATTAGCCAATGGCAATCTGCATATGCCAGATCTATTAGGTCATTTGAAATTAGCCAATAAGAGTCGGCTATTATGTTCAGTAAGTTCAGTATGGAGTCCGTACCAATTGACATTAGCCAATGGCAATCTGCCTATGCTAGATGGGTTGAGTCATTTGAAATTAGCCAATAACAGTCGGCTTTCTTCTTTAGTAGCTTCACTATAGGGTTGGTACCGATTGAAATTAGCCAATGGCAACCTGCATATGGTAAAGGGGCTAGGTTATGTGAAAATAGCTAACAGGAAGTATCTTTTGTCTTTGCTGGATAAGTGCTGACTGCTGCGCACAATAACCTCTTTGCAGGTGAACGTATTCATTATGCATTGAAGTAATGAGCAAATAATGATGTGATCGTCCTTATAACGATTGTTTCCCGGAGAAGTGGCTTCCTAATGATCTTGGCACGATTAACTTCCTACCTAATGATCTTGGCACGATAAAATTACCTGCAAAATCTGTTGCGTCGTAAGATTTGGTCGTGCAGATGATCTTTAGTTGACCGCTGAATGTTAGGATAGTGATTCGTGAAGTTGAAATATCTACAGGAGTGTTTGTTTGGGGAGTAGATCTTCGAAAACAGCGATTATGGAATTTAAATTGGATGAAATTACCTTGGGGGAAAGAGTGATGGGAATTCAACGGAAGTTTCAGAATGAAGAGCATGGAAGTGAAACGTAAGTAGGCCTATGTTTTCGCTGGAGCAGGAAGAAAGCTGGAGTTATATGCTACTTGCGTATTTTTCGTGACAGAACAGTGTTACTTCTTGCTTCAGTAGAGGGGAATAGGCCTAACTTGTTGTTGACTTCCACATTGAGCTCACTCGAAACGTAGGGACTTGCCAAGTCACATGATAGGAACTGGGGTAATGCCGAGTCACATGACCAATTTTGGCAACGTGCCAAGTGAGTCACGTGACATGGGGTGCCATCACGTGACTGCCCCCAGTCAGTTTTCCCATTGTTTGTGTGGGTGTGAGCCCCAACTGTTGTGGAGGAGGAACTGAGCCCCTGTGAAGGTGACTGCGTGACGTCGGTGTTACGTAGCCCCTAGGTTGTTGACAATCCTGCATTGTTTGCTGTTGACAAACCCATTTTGTCCGTTGACGACCTTTGATGACCCCATCAATAGTCGTTAGTGACTCACCTCGATTGTTCCGTGACATTCAACCTACGTCAAACTGGAAAATAGGATGGCTGCCAAAAAGTTCCCCCGCTCCTACCCCAGCTCGAGTGGCTGCCCCCAACTTCTCACATAGATTCCACAAACTTAGATTTTCGGGGCGATTTTTGGAGAGGAAGAGCGGCGGCGAGGGGGCACGGGAATGTGGAGATCCCGGCAGAGCATACACACAAATTCGAGGACAAAAGAACAATCTTAAGCGATCGCGCGCTCCTTATATATAGAGACTAGGAATCCGAACCCGCGCTGCGCGCGGGTTCGGAGTTCCTAGCTCCTGCGGAGGGATTCATTTTTTTTTTCATTTTAAATTATTTATACACAAAAACCCTTCAGCTAACAAACGCAATACTTAAATAAGAAAATAAATATCCTAATTACATTAATATAGTCTATATACAGTTAAAGCAAAATTATGTACAGTAATCTATGTAGTAGCAGCTGCTCTTCCAGGGCGTCGTGTTTTAGTTTGTGTTCAGCTCATATAATAACTTTTCAATTGTTTTTTGAATCTACTAAGTGTAGGGAGCTCTCTGATATTGACGGGTATATTGTTCCAAGCTTTCAGAGCCGAATAGTGAAAGCCTTTCTTGACATATTCAAGATTATTTCTTGGGATTTGTAGGTCCCTGCAATTCCTTGTTCTGTAGTTGGAATGCTGGGTCCTATGATGGTATTTACCCCAAAGGCTTTCGGGACATTGCCTGTTGATTATTTTATATGTCATAACTGATCGATCAAAGTTTATTAGTTGTTCAACTGTCAACCAATTATGAGACCAATTGTCTTTTAGTCTGGCCTTATCAATAATCGAATGGGCTCTGTCCTGCAGACGTTGGAGGGTATTCAATTTTGATTTAGGAAGACTCCCCCAAATAACATTGGCGTATCGCAGATGGCTTTCTACAAGTGCACGGTACACATGCTCCAGCTGGGATTGGGAAATGAGATTTTTCAATTTTTTTAGTGACTTAAGACCGCCACTAATCTTCCCTTTCACTTTGTTGAATTGTTCATCCCAGTTTAGCCCTTCATCCACAATAACCCCTAGTGATTTAGTCTTCACCACACGCTTAATTTCTGAATTGTTAAGATTCAGTGGTTCTGAGATTTCAACCTTATTTGTCCTCCGTGGATGGCCAATGATCATGTATTCAGTTTTTTTCGGGTTGGCACTTAACTTGTTTATCCGCATCCATTCCGAGATGTTTCTTAATTCTTTGTGGGCATTTGTAATTAGATCATCGACGTTACCAGATGTTAATGTAACATGTGTGTCATCTGCATACATACTAGCCCTAGAGAATTCTAAGCATTTTTCAAAGTCATTAAGGTAGATTATAAATAGGAGTGGTCCCAAGCAGGATCCTTGAGGTACACCACATGTTACCAATCTAGCCCCCGACTGTTGTCCATTAACTGAGCAGAATTGTTTTCTACCACTTAAGAAGGACGTGAACCATTCTCCTGAACTTGCCCTGATACCGAGTGCACCTAACTTTTTTATCAGTATTGTATGATCTACGGTATCAAACGCCTTTTTTAAATCAAGAAATATGGCCAAATTGAGCTGTTTTTTATCCATATTGTCATACCAGCAATCAGTACCGTTTATCAGGGATGTTACAGTGGAATATAGTTTTCGAAAAGCAGATTGATTTGGTGTCAATACTTTGTTAGTTATGAGATAATCAATGAGCTGATCGTGAACTATTCTTTCCAACATCCTAGAAAAAACTGAGATGACCGAGATCGGCCTATAATTGTTTCCATCCCTTTTTGAACCTGCTTTAAAAATTGGTGTGACTCTTGCTAATTTCCAGATATCTGGGAAGACACCATACTTCAATGACGAGTTGAAAACCATGGTTAGAGGCTTCCAAATGAAGTCTGCTGCATCTTTAATTAGCATAGTGGAGATCTTGTCTGGGCCTGGTGCTTTGCCATTTTTCAGTTGCTTTATGGCGTTCAGCACATATGTTTCATCAATGGGTACAAATAAATTACGCCTTCGGCTTCGGCTTCGGCTTCGGCTTCGGCTTCGGCTTCGGCGACCACTGTCGCGCTTCGCGCGCCACAATATCAGTACTTTCAGTGTTATTTTCTTCGTTGGTGTGGTTGCTTTATATGTGCTCTTTTATCCGTCATTGTTATAGTTACCTTAGCTGATGTAGTTGCATTGGTAGATGAAGCGAGAATAGTTGCCGCAGTTCTTCACGTACCTGAAGCGTGTTAGTAGTAGGCCTTAATTAGTAGTAGCCCTTAATTAATGGTAGGCCTTAATGAGTAGTATTATTATTATTATCAATTTCTTTACCGTTGGATACATAAAAAATATAGCTAAAAGTAGTCAGCTAATTAATTCCAACGTTAGTTAAAATTTTAAAATACAAATGTTACATCAGAAAAAAGGGGATAAAATATTTACAATTCATCGAAAGTATACAGTATAAAGGCATAAAAGTGTATAAAAGCAGATATTCAAATATTATCATCATAAAAAGCCCAAGTTCGGAATAAAAACGCGGCATAATTTACATGGGCAATTTTCTCCGTTCCAATTTTTTATTTTTGTTTTAAACTGACAAAGAGATTCTGAATTTCGTATAGTTGGTGGTAACGTTTGCCACAGCTGTGGACCTTTAAATCGGATGCTTTCTGTTCCGTTGTTGACAGATCTCACCCTAGGTTGGAAGAATTCGTTATTGTTACGCAAATTGTAATGACTTTCATTTTCGCTGAAAATTTCGTGCATGAATGAAGGGCTCAGGTTATTTTTTGTTTTGTACATCTCAGTCATAAGTAACTGCAAGTTCTTTGCATGAATCGTAACGGCACAGTTCTTCTCTAATAGCTCACTATAAGTAGATTCAGTATCCTTATAAGTAATTCTCAGAGCCCTTTCCTGTATTTTGTTAATTTTTTGGCTGAGCTGCCTGCTGTGAAACATCCAGATTAAAGGACAGTATTGAAACTGACTGGTAATAAATGCCCTCATGAGTGTTCTTAGTTTGCTCTGATCCATGTAAGGGGATATGCGAGCAAGTGCATAAAGTTTATTGCTAGCCTTTTGACACAATTTGGAAACATGATTACCGAAGGAAAGTTTGCTATCAATTTGAACTCCGAGTAGCTTCTCTTCGGAGCTATTTACAACATCAGCATTTCCAATCCTAACAGTAACAGGATCATCACACCTCTGCCCAAGAACCAAAAGATGGCATTTATCTGCATTTAATTTCATAAAGTTGTCGGTAAACCATTCTAAAGCTTCACTACAGTCATTTTCAAGCCTATGAGCTATATTGCCCAGGTTCTTATCGCAGGCCATAGATTGTAGTATCATCTGCATAATTACATATATCCGAGTTTTGAATGAAGAGCAGAAGATCATTAATGTATATGTTGAATAACAGAGGCCCTAAGACTGACCCCTGAGGAACACCGCGTGTGACGCTTTTCCAAGAACTAAATGACCCATTTACTTTGACTCTTTGTTGTCTATTTGTGAGGTAATCATTAATTAGTGCCAATGCTTCGCGAGAGAAACCGTAGGCGTAGAAACAGTAGGCCTTCGTAGTAGGCGTTAGTTAGCTCTCGTAGCCTTAATTAGCTGTAATTTTAGCTATTTATTTTCTAGCCTACCTTAAATAGATTTTTAATAATAAAAATAATAACAAAAATAATAATTTCTATAGTTATTGCAGTTAACTTATTCTTTTCTTTTTTCATGAAATCACATTTTTTGTTATTGTTTTCTAGCTATCCTCTTGACTTTAGTGGCGTTAGTAGCCCAAGGGCGGGGTGCGGGAACGGTAGTTTGCATTTAATTTAATTCAGAATTTGTTGAATGGAAATTCCATCAAAATTCCCTACAAACCCCATTGTTTAAAAGAGTCCCGGAGGCTTTTTGGAGAGAGAGATAGACCCCTTGGCTTCCTCAGGCAGCTGTATTTGCTTCAGTAGTGTTGATTTAGTTGCCTGGTATTTGTTCACTTATGTGTTTGTTTGTTTTGTGGCGTTAGAAGCCTTCTTTGTTGGAGAAATTAGTTGTTGCCTTTGTTTTAGTGCATACGTTGTTTGTTTGGTAGAAATGATGGAGTCGTAATTCTTGGCTTAGCGGCCATAGTAGCTTTGTTGCCGTTATTGATGGCACGATTGTTGTTGTGGTAGTGTTGTTCATTTGGTTGCCCAAGTAGCGTTTGTTGCGCTCATCCCTTGATTTAATGAAGTTGCTCTTCTTGCGTCATTGGCGTAAGTTAGAGTTGCATTTCGTGACGTTGTGATTATTATGACCGCTTCGGTAGATCTCCAGTCTCCCTACTCGTAGAGCTTTTTTCGTTTCAGTAGAGTTGATTTAGATTCCTTCGTTGCCCTAGTTGTCTTTCTTTCTTTTGTGGCGTTGATAGCGTTTGTTGTGGGAGAAATTAGTTGTTAACTTCGTTTTGGTATGTGCGTTATTTGTTTAGTAGAGAAAATGCAGTCGTAATTGTTGCCATAGTGGCCGTAGTAGCTTTTGTGCCCTTAGTTGCTATACTTGCGTTAGTAGTGTTAGTTGCGCAAGGTAAACCTCGCTGTTCTGGTTGCATTAGTTGTTGAAGTTCCTCCTAGTAGCTTTAACTCCGTCCATTAATGTAGTTGCTCTTCTTGGCTGAGTTCCCTTAGTTGCATTTGCTGAAGTTGTTGTTATTTTAGAACATTTCCATAGATCTCAACCTCCCTTGTGGAAGATAATATCAGGTAGGAAGACTGCAAGAGTTATACTCAGACGTTCGAGGAGAGTTTTCAGGAAATAGTGAAGGAAATTGATTGCTCATGCACAGGGGCATTTGTGGGGGGAAGTTGGCACAGTGCCAAATGACGTCACATAATTTGGCAAAGTGCCAAGTCACATGACCGGAACTTGGCACAGTGCCAAGTCACATGACCAATTTTAGAACTTTGCCAAGTAAGTCACGTGACATGGGGGGCAGACACGTGACTGCCCCCAACTAAAGTGAGATAGTGTGACTGCCCTCACAGTTTAGCCTCCTTTTGTATGGGATAGGTCATTTGAAATTAGCCAATAACAGTCAGCTTTCATCTTTAGTAGCTTCACTATGGGATTTGTACCAATTGAAATTAGCCAATGGCAATCTGCATATGCTAGATCTGTTAGGTCATTTGAAATTAGCCAATAACAGTCGGCCTTCATCTTTAGTAGCTTCACTATGGGGCTTGTACCAATTGAAATTAGCCAATGGCAATCTGCATATGCTAGATCGGTTAGGTCATTTGAAATTAGCCAATAACAGTCGGCTTTCATCTTTAGTAGCTTCACTACTGGGTTTGTACCAATTGAAATTGGCTAATGGGAATCTCCATATGGTAGATTGGCTCGGTCATTTGAAATTAGCCAATAACAGTCGTTTCGTCTTAGTAGCTTCACTGTTGGGTTGGTACCAATTGAAATTACCCAATGGCAATCTGCATATGCTAGATCGGTTAGGTCATTTGAAATTAGCCAATAACAGTCGGCTTTCATCTTTAGTAGCTTCACTATGGGGTCAGTACCAATCCAAATTAGCCAATGGCAATCTGCATATGGTAGAGGGGCTAGGTAATGTGAAAATAGCTAACAGGAAGTACCCCTTTGTCTTTGCTGGATAAGTGCTGACTGCTGCGCACAATAACCTCTTTGCAGGTGAACGTATTCATTATGCATTGAAGTAATGAGCAACTAATGATGTGATCGTCCTTATAACGATTGTTTCCCGGAGAAGTGGCTTCCTAATGATCTTGGCACGATTAACTTCCTACCTAATGATCTTGGCACGATAAAATTACCTGCAAAATCTGTTGCGTCTGAAGATTTGGTCGTGCAGATGATCTTTAGTTGACCGCTGAATGTTAGGATAGTGATTCGTGAAGTTGAAATATCTACAGGAGTGTTTGTTTGGGGAGTAGATCTTCGAAAACAGCGATTATGGAATTTAAATTGGATGAAATTACCTTGGGGGAAAGAGTGATGGGAATTCAACGGAAGTTTCAGAATGAAGAGCATGGAAGTGAAACGTAAGTAGGCCTATGTTTTCGCTGGAGCAGGAAGAAAGCTGGAGTTATATGCTACTTGCGTATTTTTCGTGACAGAACAGTGTTACTTCTTGCTTCAGTAGAGGGGAATAGGCCTAACTTGTTGTTGACTTCCACATTGAGCGTACTCGAAACGTAGGGACTTGCCAAGTCACATGATAGGAACTGGGGTAATGCCGAGTCACATGACCAATTTTGGCAACGTGCCAAGTGAGTCACGTGACATGGGGTGCCATCACGTGACTGCCCCCAGTCAGTTTTCCCATTGTTTGTGTGGGTGTGAGCCCCACCTGTTGCGGAGGAGGGACTGACCCCTGTGAAGTACCATTGCGTGACGTCGGTGTTACGTAGCCCCTAGGTTGTTGACAATCCAGCATTGTTTTCCGTCGACAAACCGACTTTGTCCGTTGACGACCCTTGATGGCCCCATCAAGAGTCGTTAGTGACTCACCTCGATTGTTCCGTGACGTTGAGCGTACGTCAAACTGGAAAATAGGACGGCTGCCAAAAAGTTTCCCCGCTCCTACCCCAGCGCGAGTGGCTGCCCCCAACTTCTCACACAGATTCGGCTAACTTAGATTTTCGGGGTGATTTTTGGAGTGGAAGAGCGGCAGTGAGGGGGCACGGGAACGTGGAGATCTCAACACAGCACACAAACATATTCCACGACAAAAGAACAATCTTAACCGACCTTGCACTCCTTATATATAGAGATAGATAGATTCATATTTCGGATTTGACTGCCTGTGTTTGTTATACCATTGCCAACATGTACCTTCTCGTTTGGATATATGTAATAACTCTGCCATTTTCAATCCTTGCTGCTTCTTTTTTCAGTCTTTTTGCCCCTTGTGAGTTTTTGCCATCCGTACATTTTTCGAAAACTGTCAATTTGCAAGACCCTTGTTACCTCTACATCAAAACAGCGCTTTTTGTGCTCGTAACGATTTGCTTTATATTCACATGGATAGTTGAGTTATCCAAAAAGCAAAATCTCGTTCCTCTTGTGTTCTCCAGGTTTTTGAAGATGCATTGTTATCAGGTTACAGTATGCGCTGCATTTTTTATTGTTTATCAACTTTTTTGATTTTTTAAATTTTACAGAACACTACCCTTCGGACACTCAGGAAACTAATCATGGCCCACAGATTGATAAATCGTTGAAGTTTTTTCATTGGAACCTTAATAGTATTTGCGCCAGAGGAGCTGTTAAGATTCTGTTAATTGAAGCTTATGACTCTGTACATAAATTCGATGTGATTGCAATTTCGGAAACTATGCTAAACTCAACAATAGGGAATGATGTCATTTCAATTTTAGTAGTAGGGTTTAGTAGCGAAACATTCCGTGCTGATCATCCAAGTGGGAACAAAATTGGGGGAGTCTCAGTTTCAGTTTCATTTATTTATCAATCAATCCTAGATACATTTCAACATAATTACTATACAGGGTGTTCCAAAAAACATGTGCGCTGTTTGAGTGGCTTCTGCGGAACAGCCATAGATCAAGTTTTTCTGTTTTTAAGATTCTTCACAGAAGAGACTTCAAATTAAAGATTGACACCGGGCTTGAGTAAATCATATCACCAGTTGCTGATTTATGGAGCAAGAAAGCCAAAATTATTGGCTGCCTGAAAACCAGAGGATTCATTATTCGCTATTGCGTTAAAATCAACGAAATTGAATGAAAAAAAATATACCTGGCCCTGTTTTCTGATGTTCATAAGTGAGACAGATAGGCATACATTGAATTTGTGACAAGCAAGAATATTGGACATATCTAGGGTTGTTAGGAATGGAAATGTGCAACACAAGGGCTTCAGGCCATGGCATGCGTCAATCAGATATTTTGCTTCTCAAAAGTGATAAAATCGTTTTAAACCAACAATATTGCGTTCAGCATGCTGCTTGGTCAATATTCTTGAAGAATATGGTCATTAACCCTATTTGTACTGGGCGATTTTTTAGGTATTTTGTACTGGGGGGGGGGGGACGTTTTTCGCCCCCCCTCTTTTTCTCCAAAACTACAAAATATATAACAATAAGACTTACCCATATTGTTCTCTAGACAATTGGCTATTCAAATATAACAATGACAATTAATAAGTCACGTGATTCGTTGCTAGGCAACTGAAAAACTGACGAAAATTGGCAAATTTATACCTTCTTCACCAGAAAAATTCTATTTAATCAACCACTCAACCGATTTTCTCCAAATTTGTTTCAAATAGTAGGAAACATGTTATAGTTTAAAAAGATATACTTTTCAAAATTTTTTAGTTTCTATTTTTAGCACAATTAGCCTTAAATTAGCCTTTTGTTGCATGCATTTACTTTCATCGCAGGTTTTTGCCAGTCCTGTCCTTTTATCTGGTAAATATATACTCAAAATGAATCAAATAAATAAGATGAAGCAAATTAGACTAAAAAAATTATATCTTACACTTCTTTATTAGAGAAATGACGTCATAAATGTGAATGATGTCATAGATATTAAATTTTGCTGACATAAGCAAATATGAAAAATTTATATATCAAATGAAAGTACTCATCAAATGCAATCGAATGGTGCATGTTTGAGATCGATCAAGCAAACGATACGAAAACTGCGAGCATTTTAAGCTTTTTCTTTGTTGACTACTCTCCAAATATGGTATTACTGTGGTCACATGATCAGAGGTAGAACAATGAAATATTTAGAATTTAATTGCCTATGAAATTTGAGTAAACGTCACCAAAACTGGTGGTTATATCTCTTGTCGTTTTAGCGTAACGCAGCAAAAACTGGTAGGGGGGGGGGGCCAAAAACGCCCCCCCCCCCAGTACAAATAGGGTTAATTACTCTCAAATGCGTTTCTTGGCATAACTGTCAAGTTTAAGTTCATTTAATGTTGAAATTCAAGTTATAAGGTTAAGTACGGAGATAAAATCCTTTGGTTTTGAAGCAACCAGTGATTGTGACTTTCCTTTTCAATAAATTAGCAACCACTTGTCAGATTTACACAAACCCGGTGTCAAACTCTAAGTTGAAATCTCTTCTATTCACAAATCGAAACGCCAGGAAAGTTAGATTATGGCTCCTCCACAGTAGCCATTCAAACGATGCACATGTTTTTTGGGATTCCCTGTACAGTGTACAACTACTAATTCACAAGATTCTGCTGCTTTACAAAATATTACACTACTTACACTAAAGAGAAAACATTTTTACGACAAAGAAAAAACTTTACATGCCTATGTAAGATTGATTGATTAAGGAGGAGCTCTCTAAATAGGTTAACTAATCGAGAGAGAGCCCCCCCCCCATAAAAACAAAGAAACTAAAATTGTTTATAAAAGTAATAACCAGAGCCAGATGTGCATTAGAAATGATGGCTGGAGTGAGATGTTAAGTCTAATAAGAGTTATGAATAGGAATTGATGAAGTGTGTCTTAATGTGAAATATATTTTTGAACCTCTACAGTATCATAACCCATATATGTTTGGCGGCGTCACTGGGCAGGGCATTGTGATCCAGAACATCTAATTTTAGCCTAAAAATGAAATCTCATTTTGAGTCAAATGATTAGTGCAGCTTTGTTCTCATATATCTGAGGGTCAAAACGAAACACACATTTTCAAAATCGGTCCACTGGTTGCTGATTTATGGTACCTTAAACTTAGGCCTTTTCAGAAATGTATGTTTATGTCCTAACGTTTGGAAAAATCACACCCATTTTCTTTGAACTCGATGATTTTAAAAATTGTGTAACTCAACCATCTCCTGTGCGATTTTGAAGCTTTTTGCGTTTTTTTAAAGTCAATTTATTGGCAATCAATAAAAATGGCAGCTTGATGCAACACCTATTCTAAATGTTCCTATATTTAAAGATTTCACCAAGGTATCTTTTTTAAGAAAATGAAAGCCGAATGTCGGTGAAAACCCAACGTAAAGTTGAAAACAAAAAATTTATGTTTTGCTATGTCCTTACAAGTCATTTAAATATATTTAAATAAATTCAAATTATATGTGTTTAAAAAGCAGGGCTTGTGCTAGATCTTGATTTGGATCGTTTTCTCGACATTTTAGTACCAGATACCGAAATGGCCTAAATTGGCCTAAACTGCTTTGGCAAAATCTGTGTTGTTGACTTAATCCTATGAGATAAATATTACATTTTTCTTTTGGTTCATTGTGTTGAAGCCTTTTCTTTTCACTTGGGGATGTTGTTTACTATGATCCATTTTTTGCGCTGCATACTAAATGATGGTGTAAACCCATTGAATGTCTTCTGTTAATCTTGCAGGACGGAAGATTTTCTTGAAAGATTTTGTTGTCTCAAGAGAAAAGCCCCTATTCCTAGTATTTTTATGTTTTTCAAGTGTTCGTCTTTTTCGGAAAATGGAAATGAAATCTTATGTAAAATTTGAAGTAAGGCATCCATGCATTAGTGCCACGATCTAAAGTCAATGCATCAAGGCAAACCTTTATCATACGTTAACAGTTTGCCTCAGCATCTGTTAGTGTAAAGAGTCCCCCTTCCACCCTACTCTCCATGCAATAATCACCAATGATTCAACAGCTGAAGAGCAGTTGAAAGGCATCCCTAGTGCTGAAGCAAAAGTAAAATCTTCAGTAATGGCAGGAGATGGGTCCGGATCCCATGGCAAACGTCAGCAACTTTCTGGTGACAATCAAGATGATGCCATGTTGGGAAGCTCTGTAAATTTCTTGGGTTGTATTTGTGGCTTTGCCTTAACTCCTGTACCATCTCGTTGCTGAATTATTATGATGGAATATTCGGTTCTTTATATAGCCCCATTGTTGATGAATATAGATGTTTTGCATAGAGAATATATAATCGGATCCGATCATTTTGCAAAGGAGCCGATGATATTTCAAAATCGGATCCGATGAGAGTATTGAAGAAATCGAGCTCGAAAAATGAAATCGAGCTAGAAAATCACTAAAAAAATAAAGAACCGAATATTCCATCATAAAAGTCTGCCTCATATTAGACGTCAGATGAAGATGATTGTGAGGAAAATTTACCAAGGTTTATTCTATTTATATACCAACTCACTGCGATCCAGCTAAAGGAAGAATACAAAAAGCGCCGCAAAGAATGCGACATTTTGCAGTTTTCCCCTCCAGCCGGACCACTGCACCTGTCCTCTAATATGGAACAGACTTACAACCGAAAAATACAAATAACGGACGGGGACTTTTTGGTCATGTGGTATACATATACCGGGTGTCCCAAAAAAAAGGTAACAGATTTGATTGGGGCTAGCGAAAAGAATTTAGGTTGAATCGACCCCTGATAAGTTTTGAAGTACTCTTGGATGTTAACTTGAAGATTGATACCTTATTTGTTGATATTGGTGCATCAAGAGTTGGAATATTAATCTTGAAAGTACAAATTTGCCTCCTACTCCAAACCAGAGCTTTTGGGGTTTGGCCTAAGCTGTTAACTCGCTGTGCTGTGGAATCTCCTCAATCATAGCGAAGTACAAGCAAGAAACCTCGTGCTTAGGAACACATTTTAGTGGAAATCTGACGCTGAACTTTACAATCAGATTCAAGAATTTAGCCCCGAAGAGACCCCTTTCTTGATTCTACAAAAACTTTAAATCATACCTGCCTGAGAACAGTTATTCATCAGCGAAATAAGTCATGTGTAGGCTTTAACACATAGACTGTCTTGCAATCTTCATTGCTTGAATGAAATGTTTTTTGCATCATCTCTCACAAAATTATTACGAAACAAGCAATCGTATATGCCCAAGGGAACATAAAAAATGCTCATTCGTGCTTGGCTTGGTGTACTTTTGTAAATTCATTTTAACTGAAGAAAAATATTCCTTGGTGAATATGTTCATTAATTTGCTTGTTAGTTTTCAGTTTTTTACGTTCTTTTCAAACGGGTACCCAAAGGACCGATCCTTGTCCAAACATGTCCTTGACTAAGGAGACTCCCCTAACCAGCGCGTTAGCAGTTTAGGCCAAAACCCAAAAGCTCTGGTCTGTAGATGGACGCAACTTTTGGCTTTCGAGATTAATATTTCAACTCTCGATGCGCCAATATCAACAAACGAGGTGTTAATCTTCAAGTTAACTATCGAAGAGTACTTCAAAACTTATTTGGGATTGATTCGACTTATACTCTCATCGCTAGCTCCCATCAAATATCTGTTACTTTTATTGGGACACCCGGTATAGTTTGAAACGCAGAAACAATCTTTTTGTATGCGTGTCGTACAATGTTGCTATAATATAACTATTTAAAATACAATAATTGTACCTTGAACAGAGATGATAAAACACTTTGATTAATTTTGATCTTTGATTTTGAATTTTAATTTTGAATTTTGACACTTTTATCTTTGATTAATTAAATCACCCAGAATAGTTTTTCCTCATAAGGTTGGTATTGTCATTGTAACTCTTGAGACAGAGTCAGATCTTCCAGAAGGATAAGAGATGCAACAGTATTTGCTAGTAATTCCTGTCAGGAAGAAATATCATGAAAATTTGATCGTGATTTCATGCACTTTCAAAGGGATTATAGCTAGGAAATCTTCATGATTTCAGAACGGAGTACCAATTTCAGTCTATTGAATTTAAAATTAATTTGAACATGTCCTTTATTAAATGATTTCTTTGCCATTATTACTGCCTTAATATTCAGGCCAGTGAGCAGTGGCCTAGCTAACTGGGATTGTTTTTGTCAGCATTATTTTACTCTTTATAAAGAATTTCATTTGACCGCTATTTCCTGGGTCACAGGTAGAACATGTTAGAATAACTATTTGTGACAGGATTTTCATCATTCTGCTAGATAACTCATTAAAATTGACAGTGATCACAGTGCTAACCATAATCATAAAAATGCATTATGCACAGTAGTTGCGCTAGGAGGCAGTTGATGAAGATTTTGTAACTTTAAAAATTTGCAAACAATATCTGAAAAGGTATTTCAAATGATCATAGCAAGTGCTTGATTCGCGTTTGATTTAACAGAAATGAATGTTACAAAAATAGAAACGCTAGTAAATTGGCAAGATAGTTCAATATTTAGCGTCAATAGAATCCCACCAATGGTCTATCCGAATCGATGTCGGACTCTCAAGAGTTATTAAGCTTTAGGAAAAATGAAGACAAGCAAGTCACCAGCAATTGATTTCGAAGTATTCTGCTATCTGCTGCGGGGGTTCTAATCAGGGGAGTATTATATTAATAATTAATCAAAGAACAAGTTACTTCTGCCAGCTTGTGGTTATTTACTCAGATAATCAAATTTTTGTGTGTTGATGAATCCGCTGTTGAAACGTACCGATTCATATACTGGCCTAATAAAGCGAACTAGAAATCACACCACAAGAGCTTAGTACTATCAAACTATCACTTAGCAATCATTGGCAGAGAGAAGCAGTCATCCTAGATCTTGAGGCCTACCTTAATGTGACAACAAGTTGACGATTTGACTTGACCAGCGACCAAAGTGATGTTGCTATCAATGACCAAATCTGCGCAAATACTCTTCTATTTTACTTTCCTCGTGCAAGGGTAAGTGATTTACCATCCATGCGAAATTTGACAAGATTTTAAGTTTTGTTGCAAGGGATATCTGTAGAATTAAGGTTTGCAATTCTCTTCCTGCCGAGATGAAAGTAGATCAGGTATAATTAAAGAACACAATTCAATTACTCTCCCCGTTGAATAATATGAATAATCTCACCCCGTTGTATACAAAGGAGCCAATCCCACCACTTCATGTGTCGAATTACTCCCTTCGCAATCAGGATGCTATTTGGCGAATAAAGGCAAGAACAGAAACATTTCAATCTAGCTTCTATCCAAACTGCATCTCCGAATGGAATAAACTTGATCCTGAAGTCAGGCTTGCACCGTCCGTTGCTGTTTTTAAGACAAAGCTTCTATCAATAATTCGCCCCCCTCCAAAACCTGTATTTGGTATTCATGACCCGAGAGGCCTATCATATCTTTCCCAAATAAGGGTCGGTCTCAGCAAACTAAACTTCCACAAATTCAAGTATAATTTTAGAGACACCGTAAACCCAATGTGCCCTTCGAATGATGGCATTGAAGATGCGGAACACTTCTTGTTGCTTTGTCCTTCTTTTGATGCTCAACGACGAGATCTTCTCGCTGGAGTCTTTGATGTATTACGACCGTTTGGACATAGTAATCTTTCAAATAAGGTCCTAACTCAGCTTTTACTGTACGGCGATGAAAAGTTCTCTTACGACCTCAATAGAACTATTCTCAACTTGACTATACAGTTCATCCGCGAAACTGGACGGTTTGAGTAAGGTCGCTTCTAACGAAAGATGTACACCACGTTAACCACTAAATCCCTCTCTGTTTCTTTTTTATCTCTTTAAGTTTGTAAGTCTGTTGCGTGTTGGACGGCAGGTGCATGGTGGTCTTTTTTCATGCTTAAAGAAACTTCAAGATAAGTTTTTCTCCACCAGTTACTTTTCCTCGCCATCACCTGGATCTGACGTCTAATATGCAGCAGACTTAGGTATCAATCGTTCTTATTATCGGTATGTGTTGTTTTAGTAGTGTTCTTTAAGATTAAGTAGTTTTTCTTTCTCTTATCTATGTTAATTCCCTTGGGGTAGACACAGCCTTTTGCTCCCCGGGGGTATTTGTCCCAGTAGTATTGTAAAGTAATTCTTGTAAGTAGTGTAGACCGTAATATGTATTGTAAAATTCTATTGATTTATAAAAAAAAAAAAAAAAAAAAAAATTACTCTCCATTTTCCAGACATATTTCAGAACTGCTCAATCATGTTCTCACCCCGGGTAATGTCTGTGCAGCAAAGTGGAGGCTGTTCATTATAGAGGTGGCTATTCAGTACGGTAGAGAGCCAGCATCATTATTATTACCAGGGGGGGATCCAGCGGAAATTTTGACCGTCTTACGAGCGCGAAGCGCGAGGAGCTTGGGGGTCCGGGGGCGCAGCCCCCAGAAAATCTTTTCGGGCCGCGCCCTTCAGATCCTCGGAAAACGCCCTATTTTCCAACGTGATCTCTAAATCATATATAGTTTCCATGCCGGTAAAAGCCACTTCAGGGCCTCAATCTTAATGCTTTCTGAATAATTGTCACTCATGTTGGACAATTTATACACATTATAAGAGACAGAACCACTGCACTGAACATGGTCTTAAGAGGTTTCTTAACTTGCCAAAAGGTTGAGGAAATGGGGATGAGATGCATAAAAATCAGAGTGAAGATATGATTCTGCTGATGTAAGTGCTCTCAACAGATGACACATTTCTTCTTCACCATTAATTGCTAGGGAACTAGGGAATTAATGCTAGGGAATTGATTGCTAGATAATTGTATAAGCTGTTTCTGTTGGATGCAACCCTGTATAAATGTGAAATGAAAATCTGTTGCAAATAGTGTGGATATTTTTTGGAACTTGGGATGGACAGTTAACAACCAATTACATAAATTACAGGAACAAAATAAATATAATCAGGCTACTAAGAAACTGAACAGACATGCATTCATGCCCTCATTGCTGTGCAAGTATCCTCAATAACTAAAATAGAAACTAAACTAAATAGAGTAGAGAACTGAAATAGAAACTAAAGTTTTAAATTCTTGTGATCCAACATTGATTTATAAATGAAAGAAATCTTAATAGAAGACCAAAAAAGAGTTGTAGCTTTCTCCTAAAGTTTTCCAGCCAGCAATATGAGAAATCACAGCATAAATCAGATTATCAAAATAATGATACCAAGTTGGTGAACAGTTTTGAATATTCTATGAATAATTTTGCTATTCAATACAGCACATTAAAAATCAGTCATAACTGACAAATGCTAAAGAAATGCTATTATTTGTACATTACCCAGCCCCTACCCCCAGACTAACTTCTTGCGCACATCCATCAAGAATCACTTTTTTTGGTTTTATAGAATATTGATAATGGATGGAATGGATGGTAAAGGAGCATATCCATCCACAGAGGAATGTGGGTTAGTTTTGATATAGATTTTGGCCAAAATATTCTGGAAATGGGTCTACTTCTGTGAATTTCTGGAGTTAGGGTGTAGTTTTAGCAAGAATTTCTAGCATTTTTATGCTTTTGCTTAATTTTATGTAGCAAAGGAAATTCTGGTAATGTTCTGTTAATAGGATAAGCAATAATTGTCCAGTCAGTTGTCTTGATAACAAAGCACACATATGCATGATCTATTACTGAAGTCCCCCCCCCCCCCCTAGGGTCCCTTCCCATATAAATATGAATAATCTTTTTCATAATCATCTAAAAGAAAACTCAAACTGTACATCTACTGGTACTTCCCATAAATGCATATTGTAACCGTATCTTTCCAAACAATGTTTTAAATATCAGCCTGAGATACATGACACCTAACCTACTCCTATGGCTACCTAACCTTGTAGCCGTGATCCTAATAATTCTGAAGCCCAATACCAACCCTTCAAACTAATCCCCTAACCGTAAGTGAACCCTAACCCTCATACCAATTACCCTAGAAACCAACCCCTCGTATACAGTACCCCTTTCCATAATTGTCATATCTCTCCGGTTGCTGTTAAAGGGACTGATTGAACTCTCCCCCTGCTACACTCCCTGCCCGACTCGATAAAACTCGATAAAGGTCATTCAAAATGATCAAGATTATTCAAATTAATAAATACCTTGCTAGGAAAATGCTTCAGCCTGTTTGAAAGCTGAATCGATCATGTTGAATGTGAGGTAAGAGTGAGACAGCAGCTTCGTTTTGGCTAGACCCTCCAGAACAGCACAGCTGATAGGAACATTTCTCCCTAATTTGATGAGCTGCTATGTTGAAAAGCTTTGAATGCCAAGATCGTCACCAGATCAGATTAGATCTTCTATTTTTCCAAGCAAATCCACCTCTAAATCTTCAAATAAATTGTTTTCAATCCTTTGCGCGAAATGTTTCGAGCAGTCTCTGTGAAAGGCCAAAGGTGAAAGGGACTCGCAGAGGTACACCAAGAAAGCATATGGCAAGGCCCCGGCAAGGCGCAACCAAAAGCTCGTAAGACGGTGTTAAAGAGCCTACCATCGCCTCGACCATCTTCCAAATATTTTCCTATACGTTTTCACTGTAATTTTGCCAATGTACCTAACATACATCTTATCTACCGTCTTACGAGAACAATACCATCACATGACGGTTTCAATTTTGATTGTTTCAGAGTGTCCGCGCAGGCTTTAATTTATTACTACCGTCTTACCAAATCATCTTTGGCCTTTTGGTATTGCTTTTTTGTTCACTAATGTATGCAGTTTTTTTGCAAAAGAATAGGCGTGTGTTGGCATGGCATGGCGTTGATTTGCATAGCAACGAAAGAAGGAAAGTGAGGCTGTTTCAAAATGGGGAATGTGTTGACAAAAATTTTAGCGAGATGTTCATTCCCTGTCTCGAGTATGACAGTTTGGGGGCAAGGAAAATATTCATGTATTTATCTCATTTGGTTTACTGTGAAATAGCTTCTCGTACAAATAAAACAAAGTATGAATCAGCAATATAAATCACTGCTTCTATGAAAAGTTCAGTTTCGGAATTTGACTGTCTTCCATAAGTACCATAAGGCGGTCTGGATCCGCCCCTGATTACTATCACTATTTAAGCAAAATAGCTGCCATATAGCCAGGGATAATGGATCACCAAACATTGTTGGTCCTAAAAGTAAAAAACATATTCCATACAAATGAAAATAGTCAATATTCAATTCACATGCTTGACGAGTTCTGAAAGTACTTTTCGAACCATGCTTTCGCTGTCCATAAACACTGTCTTCTGCATCTCTGCTACAGTTGTCTCAGCTAATCGCTCTCGTTCTAATCGTATGCCAAATACTCTTCCCACATCACTCAACACATGTTTTATACCTCCACCAAGAGCACCAATTACTACGGAAACAATCATTATGTCATATCTAGGTCTCCTTTCTCTTAATTCAAATGCAAGTTGTCGATACTTTGCCACTTTCTCATTTCTTTTTGCTGCTATATTTGCCTGCTGCGGACATGCCATATCACAAATCCAAATCTTATTCCTTCCTTTGTCCTCCAGTACCAGATCTGGTCTTCTAGATGTTGTTGTTTTTCGCAAGTTGAACTCGAAATCCCAGACTAACTTAGCACTGCCTATTCTCCAACACTTGCCCTCTCGCCCAGTTTTTCTTGTACCATCTTGCTTCTCTTTCTACCAATCCATATTCATTGGCCCACGCAATTGCCATCACCATTAACACTCTGTTGTGTCGCGCTAAATATTCAATATTTGCTATCGTCTTACATCCAGCAACAAGGTGCTCAACGGTTTCATTGAATTCACCACATAGTTGACATCTCCCATCTTCAGTCAGTCCTCTTGCTAACTTCCATCCTCTTGTCTCTACTGCTCAACCACTGTCATTATTGATGCTGTCTTTCTTGGTGTCAATCTCTGCTTTAACCAAAGGTTGCATTCATGTTCTCGTCTTCTTTATATATTATTCTGCTCGTAAATTTCCTTTCGTTTCTTTTCCACACCCTTCTTCAATTCTGCCTTCACCTTCTTCCACGTTGGTTTCCATTCTAATTCCAGTACTTCTCTCTCTAAGCTGGCATTATTCTCTACGAATTCCAATGTCTTATCAAATTCCATCGTTGCTTTTACTGCTTCTCCAACGACTGTTATTTTCTTTCATTTTTTCTCTCTGCCATGCTGCTTGAATCCATTTATCATTTGACTTACACATATAACAAGCCACTCCTGTTCTTGTCTCTGCGTACACATCTCTCATAAACTTAAGTCCCCTTCCTCCTTGGTCTCTCTTCAGATATAATCGTTCATCACTTGCTTGTCTTCCTAACATTTTTTCATCCTTAACTCCCTTTTAACAATCTGATCCAGCTCATTCAACTCACCTTTAGTCATTTGACATACATTCATTGGGTAAGCTGCTACTGGAATAACTTTAGAATTAATTGATTGTATCAAGTTTTCGTCATTTAGTTCGGATTTCGTTAGTAGTTTTAGCATTTTTTTCACTTCTTCTTTTACTCTTTCACTTCTTCTTTTACTCTTTCTTTGTCTTGATGCCATCGGCCTGCTCCACCCCAAAAAACATATATATTTCTTCTTGATCTTGGTATAAAGTCTCCATCCTTTCTTGTAGCACTTGCAATCCTTCGCCTTTCACCATTTTCCCACGTTGAAACACAATTTCTGCACATATTTAGACTCCATAACAAGCGCCTGTATCTAAACTCGCTTGTACAATAACTTCATTTATCTCCTTCAATAAATTGTGAGATTCCTGGTATACCTTAAGGTCATCTACAAATAAACTGTGTGTCCGGCTTATATTTCTCTTTCCTGGCTCTCCCATTCGATATCCTTTGCTCTGTTCAAGAAGCTTAGCAATAGGTATTTCTGTGATACAAAATCCAACAGGTGAGTAACTATCTCCTTGCAGGAACCCGCACGTTTTATCTATCCATTTGCTTACATACTTTTCCCCATTTCTTCAGATTTCAATTCTTGTTTTCCAGTTACTCTTTAACCCTATCCAGACTGGGAGGGCTCATTCAGCCCCCCCCCCCCACCTACTTAACTGAGCACTGCTCCAAATTGGTTCAACGAACCAGGAAATGGTTTTTTGACTTTTAGTTTCTATCCTTTTGAAGTGTGAATTTGTGTGAAACTTTGAAAAAAAATTCAGAGGGCCGGGGGGTGGCTGTTTTTTTCAGAGTGGTCGGGGCCAACGTTTAGGTAAGCTGCTTATGGATGTAATTCCACATCACCTCATAATCCTTTGATAGTATCCTTTTTACTTTCTATACTTATAATCTATAAGGTCTCTTTAATTTTTTCCAGGAACAATAGAACAATTATGTGTCACGTGACCTCATCAATGACGTCATCTTTAAGAAAATGGCAAAAATTAGTTAGCGGTCTTTCTGCAAGGATATTTCGACCCCAAATGTTTTACAGCGGCAATAAATAGACTAAAACTGATCAACAGGGTTGTTTCCACCTAAGCTGTGTAATTTTGTTTGAATTTTGTGCATCATTGGTCGCAAACGGTATAAGATTCCCCGGGGGTATCCTCAGATAGTACTACTCACGATCAGTTTTTATGCATATCTTGTGAATTTGTTTTACAGTGAGAATTTTTTGACTTGAAAGTGTTTAGTTTGTCAAGATATTATCAAAATTTCACCAAATAACTTTCTTCAAACCCTTATTTCCACCTTCCTTCTTCTTCCCAACTCATTTGCTTACTACTGGGAAAAATGCTGATGTCAGCATTTTTTGCAATAATTAAAACTAAAGTTTCAAAAGGAAAAATTAAGTATGCAACGATCACTCATCATCGAAGTAGTTTTCATCGTAATATATGGATAAATTCTCCTTTATAGCTGCATTTTTCATTTTTCAGTAAAACAAGATTTTTAATCTCTGTGTCCGCCATCTTGGATGTGCGAAAATCACATTTTTCACTTTATAAGTATATTTTCACCTTCTAACAATGCTTTAATTGGCATAATTTGGTTTCATGAATCAATCTTAGAAAATTATAAAGATTTAAAAAAAGTTTTTTTTGTCATTTTTTTCGTGGACACGTACCAGTTGGTCTTGAATAATTATGACGTCATATCTATTTTAAGATTTTTTTTGTGAGATATGATAGATCATAAGCACGGCTAACTGCATGGTGAGTTTCGTCTTCGTAAGTGAAGGAATGGTGATTTTAGAGAGGGGGGCTGAATGAGCCCCCCCCCCAGTCTGCTAGTAGCTCAAAAAGCCCAGTCTGGATAGGGTTAAATCCTGGTATTTCTCTTTCTCCGACTTTCTCTTTCTCCTTCTGCTCTATCCGGGTATCATATGGGATGGCAAAGTCAACCATGATGCAGTTGTTTTCCTCCTTCTTGATTAAAATTAAATCTGGCCTTCTAGCTTCAATTACATGATCGGTCTGGATGGTAAAGTCCCACAGTACCTTGCATGTAACATTTTCAACCACACTTTCTGGCTCATGGTTGTGCCACTTCTCGCTTACATGTACCCCAAACTTCCTGCATATGTCCCAGTGGATTTTTCTCCCGACCCAATCATGTCTATTCTCGTATTCTTTCTGCGCCATTTTGCTACATTCGCTGATGAGATGATTGATAGTTTCATCAACCTTACCGCATATTCTACATCTACTGTCCTCCTGTGATTTGTCGATTTTGGCTTTGATGAGGTTTGTCCTAATGGCTTGCTCTTGAGCTGCTAGGATGAGAGTCTCGGTCTCCCTCTTAATGCCACTATGTTTCAACCATTTCCACCTTTCCTCTCCAGCAATCTCCTCAGTTTGTCTAATAAATTGGCCATGCAGGACTTTCTCCTTCCAGTTTTCCATGCGCCCTTTTGCTCTTCGATCTTTATATTGTTTCACTGTTTCCTTCACTTCCATGTGCGATCTTTTAGCTGCACTCAATAGTCGTTCCTTGCTTTCCTGTACGTATCTCTCTAGTCCAATTTTTGATGTTTCTATCGTATCTTCAACGCCGAGAAGTCCTCTACCACCTTCATTTCGTGAAATATACAGCCGGTCAACATTGCTTTTTGGGTGGAGTGCTTTGTGCATCGTCATTAGTTTCCTAGTACGTCTATCTAATTCTTGAATCTCTTCTTTCCTCCAGTCTAGAAAGGGAGCAGAGTATCTTACCACTGAAACAGCCCATGTATTAATTGCTTTAATGATGTTATTTCCATTTAACTTTGTCTTTAACACGTTCCTCACTCTTCGCTTATACTCTTTACTGACTCTTTCTTTCATCTCAGACGTCTTTATATCATCTAACTCTTGAACACCTAGGTACTTGTAGCTTTCGTCTTCTTTTAAATTCTTGATCGTTTTGTCATCTGGCAAAGTAATGCCATCACACTCAACAATCTTTCCTCCTTTCATGACAAGTGATGCACACTCTTCGAGGCCAAATTCCATTCCTATGTCTGAGCTGTAAATTCTGACTGTTTCTATCAATGATTCTAGGTCTTTTTGGGTTATTATTATTATTATTATTATTATTATCATTATTATTATCATTATCATTATTATTATTATTATTATTATTATTGTTATTATTATTATTATTAACAAATAAAAAACAAGACTGCTTGTGTGAAAATTTTCGATCTATCGTAGATCTTCTTCAGTCACTAAATGATAGCATTCTATAAATCTAATAGTTAATAAACGTTTAACAAGAGAGAATGTTGCGTTCTATAATGGAAAAAGAATTAAACGTTCTCCTAAATAATGGAATGTAAGTTTCTAATGATGTGGCGTCATGAAATATACGGTTTATTGGTTTTGCTAAATAGTTTTAAATGAATACGTCCTAGTTCGTTGCAACTACTGTTCATGCCTAATGGTTCGTGGGTTCTTAGTCTGGATATCAAATGACTTTCTTTCTGTGCAAGAATATCAGAGTCTTCTTCGACGTTCTCCAAGACGTGCACCCGCAGATCGCGATCAAAACTGCACAATTCACTGTCATAAAAATGTTTTCCCAACTCCGTTGCTGTCGGATCGTGTTTCGACAGTGTTCGAAACAGTGAACATTTCGACGTGTTTTATGACAGTGAATTGTGCAGTTTTGATCGCGATCTGCGGGTGCACGTCTTGGAGAACGTTGAAGGGGACTCTGATATTCCTGCATATAAAGAAATTAGTCAATGGATATCCAGACTTAGAACTCACGAACCATTAGGCATGAAAGGATAAATTCCCTTAGTGGCATTTATTGCTTACGTTGTTGATATTTGACAGCGTTTCCGTAGATTTCAGCCTGCCTTGTGGAAGATAACATCAGGGAGGAGGACTGCAAGAGTTATACTTAGCCCTTTGATGAAGGTTTTATGGAAATAGTGAAGGAAATGGAGTGCTCATACGCAGGGGGATTTTGGGGGATGTTGGTACATTGCCAAATGACGTCATTTAACTTGGAAAAGAGCCAAGTCACAAAGTGGGGAATTGGCACCGTGCCAAGTCACGTGACCCATTTTGGCAAGTTGCCAAGTAAGTCACGTGAAGTGGGGGCAGACACGTAACATCAGATAGTGTGACTGCCCTCACAGTGTAGCTTACTTTTCTATGGGTTGGGTCATTTGAAATTTGCCAATAACAGTCGGCTTTCATCTTTAGTAGCTTCACTATGGGGTCTGTACCAATTGAAATTAGCCAATGGCAATCTGCGTATGCTAGATGGGCTGGGTCATTTGAAATTAGCCAATAAGAGTTGGCTTTCATATTTAGTAGGTTCACCATGGGGTATGTACAAATACAAATTAGCCAATGGCAATCTGCATATGCTAGATGGGCTAGGTTATGTGAAATTAGCCAACAGGAAGTAGTTTTGACTTTGTTGGATAAGTGCTGAATGCTGCGCACAATAACCTCTGTGCAGGTTGACGTATTCATTATGAATTTAAGTAATGAGGAACTAATGCTGTGATCGTTCTTAGGAACGATTCTTTCCCGGAGAAGTGCGAGAAGTGGCTTGCTGATGATTTTGGCACGATTAACTGCCTACCTAATGATGTTGGCACGATGAAATAACCTGCAATATCTGTTGCTACATAAGATTTGGTCTTGCAGATGATCTTTGAGGCCCTATTAGGGAAGTAGACATTAATTCATATTTCATCATGAAAAATTGCCATTATTCATATTTCAAATTTACCAAAACTAAATATTTCAAAATTATCAACTGTCGTGCTCCAAAATTAGAAGTGACATTTACCAACCACCTCTTTTGATATCAAATCTATAACTTGTTGATTGATATCATTGATATCATATTTGCCACTCGTTCGGTGGCATAGCCACGGCAAATAAAATGGGTGCAATTTATAATGAGGGGGTGTGGTAAGATTTTGAGGACACGCTCTATACTTTGGTTTGGAATACTTCTACTTATTCTGCTGATGCTAGCTCAACTGTGTCCCACCCAGTATCACCTAGCTAGCCTGGTTCCATTTTTTTTAAGAATGACCATTTTGCAGTTGTGTAGCCTGGGTCCTCTTTTTTGGGGGCAAATGTGGGGTAAGCAAGGAAAAGTGGGAGTCATCTGTAGTTGACCGCTAAATGTTACAATAGTGATTCCCGAAGTTGAAATATCTACTGGAGTAGATCTTGGAAGATAGCGATTATGAAATTTAAATTGGATGAAATTACCTTGGGGAAAAGAGTGAAGGTAATTCAACGGAAGTTTCAATAATCGAAAGCATGGAAGCGAAACGTAAGTAGGCCTATGTTTTCGCTGGAGCAGAAACAAATTTTTGACGAAAGAACAGTTTTACTTCTTGCTTCAGATGGGAATAGGCCTAAGTACTTCGTGTTGACTTCCATGCTGTGGTGACTGGAAACGTAGGAACTTGCAAAGTCACATGATAGGAACTGGGGTTGTGCCGAGTCACATGGCCAATGTTGGCATGGTGCCAAGTGAGTCACGTGACATGGGGTACCATCACATGACTGCCCCCAGTCAGTTTTCCCCAAAAATTTGTGTGAGTGTTAGCCCTTCCCTTTGCGGAGGAGGAACTAGGCCCTTGTGAACGTCTCTGCGTGACGTTGGTGCTTCGAAGCCCCTAGGCACTGTGATCCAGTAGGCCCTTTTTATCGAATGCCCTTCTTAAGGCTGAAAATGAAATCTCATTAGTGCAACTTTGCTCTCAGATACCTGAGGGTCAAAACGAAACAAAAGATTTCAAATCGGTCCACTGGTTGCTGATTTATGGTACCTTCAACTTAGGCCTTTTCAGAAATGTATGTTTACGTCCTAACTTTGGAAAAATCACACCCCTTTTCTTCGAACTCGAGGATTTTAAAATCGCGTAACTCCACCATCTTCTGTCCGATTTTGAAGCCTTTTGCGTTGTTTGAAAAGCAATTTATGGGCAATTAATGCAAATGGCAGCTTGATGCAATGCCTATTCAAAACTTTCCTATATTTAAAGATTTCACCAAGGTATCTTTTTTAAGAAAATGATGAAGGCCGAATGTCGGTGAAAACCCAACTGAAAGTTGAAAGCAAAACATATATGTTTTGCTATGTCCTTATAAGTCATTTAAATTCAAAATATAGGTCTTTACAAAGCAGCCTGCCAAAGGACTCGTGCCAGATCATGATTTGGAGCGATTTTTTCGAACAACGCCAAAGAAAAGAACCGAACCGAACTGAATGAACAGGGTAAAGGTACACCCGAGGTGGGTTAAGATTCAGGGAATCAGCCACTTGCAAAGAAGCACTGTAATAAACTTGGAAAGGCGACGCTCGAAGAACGATGAAAGAAGATCTGACGTCAAAAGACAAAGCACGAAAATACAAAACAAGGACACGAGAACCGACCCCTACAACGACAACGACTCAACTGAAAAACAACGAGAACGAGGCTAACAACAGAAACAACACATGACAAGGACATTTTTACCTTATAAGGACAAAATGATACTTGTAAATTGATTAACCTTTATGGACATACATTTTACTATAAATAGAGGTCGATCCTTTAACTTAATCAGTTGCTCTGAAGATGCCCTAGTGGGCGAAACTAGTTAGCAGATAGCTGAATAAATGGAAAAAAAGCGCAAAGATCAACTCGATGCCTGCTCTCTGAGGATGTTGTCCCTCCTCTTCATCGTTCACTATATAGATACATATTTGTTATTGCAGGTTAAACTAAAGTCAGCTAATGCTGATGTGGACCTGCATATGCTGCTAATAAATGAACAGTTTACCTGAAAAATGTAAAGAAATGCTAAGACTGCTCAGTAATAAAAATCCTTACGCCTAGTTTTTAAAATGCAACTTTCAGATTTAAAGGAAATTTATCTATAAAATCAATTTGATGTTGTTCTTGAATTCTTGTGTGTTCTCTTTCCCTTTTAAACTGTTGTCAATTGCATTCCACAGAAGAGATCCTCTGTATCTAAGACTATTTCTGCCAATCTCTCTTCTAAATCGCTTTAGGTCTAATTGCAACTTATTCCGAGTTCTTCTCTCTCGTTTTTCAAAAGGCCTTGAGAGTAGAGCAGGGCAGTTTCCATGAAAAATTGTGTGCATGTAGGTTACCAGCCTTTTCTTATAGATATAACCTATTGGCTGCCAATTTACTTTGTTCATTATCTCTTCATTTGTAAGGGTTCTATCTTTGATCTTGTGTATGAGTCTTGCAGCCCTGCTATGTAGATTATCAATACATTAGAACTTGTGCCCCAAACAGAAATACAGTATGTCATTGAACTAACCACAGTTTTGAAATAAATCTCCTCTTGAATCTTGATAGGTAAATACCTTAGTCTTCTCATCTCTTTAAATTTGCTATTGAAACTATTTGTCACTTTTGTAAGATGACTTTTCCAGTTTAGTTTGTTGTCTATTTTGACTCCCAAGGAAGTGCTCTCTGTAACATGTTTTATCATATTATTCCCAAACACAGCAGACAAACATATTCCACCACAAAAGAACAACCTCAACCGACCTCTCAATGGTTAGTAATATAGACCGTTAGTAATATAGTTGTTCAGCAGGACTTCATTTAGTAGTTTGACCTGTTCATTAGGACATATCAGCGTTTCAAGATATTCGTACCAAGGGAGCATTTCTATACTGTTCATAATAGCCACAAAATCTGCTTTGTCGTAATGTCATATCTTGCGTGTGTAAGGGGGAAGTACTATGTTTGAAACAGATATTTTACTCATGAAGTGACGGATGAACACCACATTCGATATCGAGGTATGGCTGATCAGTAAGAATCAAGTCTAGATTTTGAATCTGTGAGATTTTGAAGATTTTGAATCGCCCATCACATGCGTAGGTTCTGAGATCAGTTGATGAAGGCCAAGGTCTGATGTTAATGGTTCAAATTGTTTTCCTTGTTATTTTCAATATCATTTCCCCACCATTGGGTTGAGCGACATTTGAAATCACCGGTGATAACAACGCAAAATGGATTTTCAGCACGCAGTTTAGATAGTGACAGCTCAAAATTTATTGTGAAATTTTCTAACTCATTCTGGTCTTGGCTTGTACTTCGATAAATTACGACAAAAAAATACTTCTTCCTGTCTACTTGAATCTCAGAAACAAAGCATTCAGGGAGAGTAACCAAGTCAAAACCATTTTTCGAAGGAAGAGATTGTTTTATATAGAGCCCAACACCACCCCTTTTAACATTTTGTGGATGGTTATTTTCAATCTTTATATCATTATTGGTCGAATATCACTTTTTATGTTCATGAAGCAGGGGAGGATCCAGCCCAAAATCAGATGTACGCACGAACGAGCGCGAAGCGCGAGGAAAAACGGGGATCCGGGGGCGTAGCCCCCGGAAAATTTTTTGGGGTCACGCCCTTCAGACTCTCAGACAACGCCCCTTTTTTCAATTTTTCACGGAAACGCCCTATCAGATAAAGAGGGAGTTTCTTACACACAGAAGGAAGCTAGTTTTCTAAATTCCTTGTCTCGTAAATCCTATTGTCAAGTCAGCTCAAAACAACATCATAGACAACAAACTTTTGTCTCCCATACATAACTTCTTTGAAATGGGCCTATTATGTCTGCAACACAACGTTTTTTATTTTGTTTGAAATTTAATGAATTAAATTACTGGTGACGTTAAAACAACGTGGAAATGTCTAAACAAAATAACTGCTTACCAAAAACAAGAAATTCATCCTGGTGAACTTTTTGATGGGATTTTCATTCAGTCAAAAGAGCAGAGGGAACATATCATCGGTTCTTGCTTGCTATTTGCAAATCATATTAATATGCCTTGTGCTGTCAAGATGAGCAGTTTCGTGGAGCTCTTGCAAATAAAGAACAACCGTCTCTCCTTGGTTTCCAACCTGGTTTCCATCATCATGCGATTAAAACAACAACACTTCTTTTTCATCAGCCAGTATTATGCTTGTTTATATCTTCATGATCAAATTCGTCATTTAGGCCATGCACGAGACATGAAAGAAACTTTCTCCTAGAACGAGGTTAGCCCTTTAGTGGGTGGTCGTGTGACAGGGACTTCATATAATATTGGCCATTCCCAGGACGTGCTTCCAGATTTTCGCCGTCAAGCTTTTCCTATTCATTTCTATTGCGTTGCTAAAAAGCATCGGTCGCCTCATATGCTTACAAAAATCATCCCTGAAAAGTTGGTACTGCTTTTCCATTCATCTCATATGTCCGCGCAGTTTCTTAATTCATTCGAGGTCGCACGCAATTTATGCACAGAGTCGCCTTTGTTGAAGTAATTTATTCGGAACTTGATGCTCCCTACGAATTTATGTAGACACAAAGTTTCAGAAACGAGGTTTGTGGAGGTGTGGCTCTCCACCGCAGTACCTTTCAATATCCTCCATGAAGCAATTCGCGTTAGGAACTGAGCGGGACTGAGGGACTCGACCGACTGAAGAAGGATTGAGTTGGCGAAATAGAAATGTCGAGCATAAATGTTCTGAGAATTTGCTGAGGATTTCATTAAACTGAAAGAAATAGGTTCGCCGCCATTTATAAAGTTCTCATAGAATTTCTTTCTTCAAACTTGAACTAGCAAAAGAGACATGCTTACGCAAGCACAGTGCGAACGTCTGGATCCGCCCCTGAAGGTATTCGAAAAGTTTTCTCACGTGGTCATTTGAAGTGTTTTCGAAGGGTACTGCCGAAATTCATTCTCTAAAATCTTTAAAAATTTCTTTGTCAACATGTTTCAATATAAAATTGAAATATAGTTGTACACGTTTTACAGCATTATACAATAGAATGCTTTTCTCTAGGGCTAGGGATTTATTTTTCCTTTATTCTCATTTATGTACAATATGTGGTTTGACTCTTGAGCGCTGAAATTCCCGCATTTGAGTTGTTACCTTCTTGCTTATGAAGGTAAGCAGCAGATTCCATTGCTATGAAATATGCCTTTTTCTGTGTACCTCTTTCACTGGACGATGTATCTCTGCTTGTTTTCATCATAGACACATGACAAATGATTTGAGTTTATTTTCCGTTTACTATAGCTTTCAAGCTAACTTGATGAATACATCTATGCTGACTAACATCCTAGCAAGAATATTCAAAGATTACGACAAGCGAATACTGCCAAGCAATCACGGTAAGTACAAATCTAAGTCCCAGTATGAACAATTAGCTGCAGTTACCCTTTTCGTTAACCATATTTTAACCGAGGGCGTTTTTGCCCCTCCCCCTACCGGATTATTTTGGTTAGCTCCCGAACGATGCAAGCTAAAACGCTGAAACTTCCTGAACTTTACTAAAATTGAAATGGCAATCAGAAAAAAAACATTTCAATACCTATTGCTTGACCATGTGACCACCATATGCCCATATTTGAAGTGTAGCCACAAAGAAATTCTTTAAAGTGGCTGTAATTTCTCTCTTTGTTACTGAATCTCAGCAATACATATATAGGGGGACTATGGTAGCACTTTCTGAAAAATCAGTCATATCGTCTAAATAATGATCAATTTCCTGCTTTAAGGTAGATAATATTGTAGTATATCATCAGGAGCGTGGAAAGGTACAAATGGGCAAAGGATTCTCAATGAACTTGGTTGGGAAAATCTTTACCAAAGAAGATGGTATCGACGACTGTGTCATTTTTTCAACCTGCGTAAAAGTATGTCCCCGGCTTACTTGTTCAATGAAATCCCTTCAGAGCGAGAAGTGCCATATCATTTAAGGTCAAGTCGTTCATACGCGCAGCCTGTAAGCAGGACAGTTCGTTTTTCCAATGCATACTTCCAAAGTACTCCCTGCGAATGGAACCTGCTAGATGAAGATACCAGAAATTCTGTTTCGATTGGGGAGTTCAAACGCAAATTGCTTGCTCAAATACGTCCTCCGTGTAGATCCGTTTATAGTGTGCATAATATTACCGGTATAAGAAATCTAACAAGACTTAGAGTCGGTTTTAGTCCCCTAAATGAGCATCGATTTAGGCACAACTTTGATTGTTTAAGTCCCTTGTGTATATGCGGTGTTGCAAATGAGGATAATGAACATTACCTCCTGCACTGCCCTCTTTTTGAAAATGCTCGCAGAGATCTCTTTGGCCAGCTTGGAGACATCCCGCTATTGGACGTTACAGTTTTGGATAACGAGGCACTTGGTAACCTCTTGTTGTTTGGTGCTGAGAAATTAAACATTGTCTCAAACAGAATGATTTTGGAAGCTACAATTTCGTTCATAGAGAAAACTAAGCGGCTCCATTGGAAAAAATCTCAGCATGCTAATATCCACCCTGTGTAGCATCCTTTTCTCGGCTTTTGTCTGTCACGTTTATCTGTGTTGTAATGAATGCGCCATGAATGGCACATGTAAATAGTATTTCCTTTTATTTAGAATTAGGTTTTGTTGTTATAGAAAAAAAAAAAAAAAAAAATATTGTAGTTGCATCTCTTGGAATGAAATGAGCCTTAGTTTTTATCACGTGGAACCAATTTTTGTGACACTGTGATTGTTTTAGAATGATTGACCAAGTGTTACAATTGCTCCTGTAATGCGAAGCAATTGTAACACATGGTTGGGAACATAGAGTTTTTTCGTTTTTTATGCGCACGCACACTCCGTTTGAAGCAGAGGCGTTGTGTTTTTTGCGAGCTTGATACATCAAGGCAAGGCAAAGGCAAGTTGTCATACTTGTAAGTGCTGTACTAGACTCACTACACAAGTTCTTCAATGCTTTTCGAGAAAATTCGTGAAATTCGTTGATTAGTTTGGCCATCAGAAATCTGTCAATTAATCCAATTCGATCTAGCACATTTTGTTCGAATGAATTTCCATGAATAACAAAACTTGAAAGGTACCTCAACTTCCAACATTGCCTCTCATCATTGCTACTAGTAGAGTTTCTTAATTTATTGGCTCAATTCTGGGCCCACTCCTGTTCTTAATGTATGTCAATGACTACCATCCATTATTAAAGCAGAAACAATTATGTTTGTTGATGACACAACTTGTTTATCCCATGGACGTACAATTGAAACTGTCTCTGCTAGAGTTCAAGATGATTTGAATAGCCTTCATGAGTATGCACGTAAAAACCACTTTGTGCCACATCCGGATAAAACAAAAGTTGTAATTTTTCACACAAAGAAGCGGATTATTGACGATCGACCAATTCTCACCCTTGGTCAAAATGAAGTGGAGTACGTAAATTCATATAAGTGCCTTGGATTCACCTTAGATGAAAGCTTGCAATATGACCTTCATGTGAAAGAAATCTGTAGAAAAATGAATTATGGAATTCAGATAATAAGAAGAGTGAAATCCTACTTACCAAAAGAAAACCTAATAACACTTGCTAACTCCCATGTATTGTGTCACCTTGACTACTGCGCACATCTCCTTCACAATCTCACTCTGCTACTCAGCTGGACAAACTTCTTAACCCTAATCCTACCGGGGGGGGGGGTGTTTTCCACCCCCCCTGTCGGTTTTTTGCAGAGCATTCTTTAACGACAAAAGCTATGACCCTCAAACTCTCTGACAATTACTAATCATCTATTAGCTACATTTTGACAATTAAATTTTTGAACAATAGGTGTCACGTGACAGATGACACTACCATATTTGGAGCAAGGTATTAGAAAAATTAATGATTTTGATATTTTTACTCCCAGAATTAGTTCCAAACGTTGACTATTGTACTTTAAAAGAATCAGCAAACAATTAGCTTTCTATTGTTGTCAATAACAATGGATTTTGCTGACGTCAGCATTCTTAAATGATGACGTCACTCTGGCTGCCATTTTGGGTCATTTTGGCAAATTTTGAAGTTTTTTCCGATAGATTTTGTTAAAAATGCATAGAATTGCGTTATGCAATACTTTAAAAGCATTTTGAGCTAATTATTATCAATTTTTGGCAGAAAAACACAGTTTTTAGTTATGACGTCATCAATTTTTGTCATTTTCTTCCAAAATAACAGTCTAAAAACACTCATATGCATCATATTTGAATTGGAAATGAATAATACGCCAAATAAGGATGGAAAAAGTCATTCAGATTACCTTTATTCCGTTTTTAGAACAAATAAGCCGGAAAGCCATATATTTTGACATTTTCCGGCATTATGACGTCATAGTGACGTCACCCAATGAGGTGGCCACGCCCAAAACTACCAATCGGCTAAGAATAGCTAGGACTACGCCCTTGCCAAGTTTCAATGATTTCCCATTAGTCTACGGCTATTTATAGAGGGGGGTGGAAAGCACCCCCCCCCCGGCTATGTTAAATCAAAAAAAGCCCGGTAGGATTAGGGTTAAGTTGCAAAAGTATTGCGCACGGCTGATCTTTGGTTATAACAGGCAAACCCACAGCAAACCATTATTCATTGATATGAGCTGGTTGCCTGTTTACCAACGAATTGAATACCTGACAAGTTGCTTAATGTTTAACGTCATGAATAAAACTGCACCATCATATCTGATAGAATTATTTAAGGAGTCAAAAACAATTCATACACATAACACTCGATCTTCAGGCAGGAGGAACTTATTCATTGAAAGAGGAAATGGCTGTGAATACACAAAAACGTTTCAATTTTATGGAAGCAAATTATGGAACTCTGTGCCAACTGAACTAAGGCAAGCATCCTCAGTAGAACGGTTCAAAAAATGTAGTTTTAGCTACTTCATGGATATTTTCAAGTGTGAAAACTACAAAAACTATCAATGGTCAATATAAGTTATTTTCTAATTTATTTTATTTTATTTTTTAATTTTTTGCTATCTTAAATTTTAAGGTTTATTTTAAAATGACTTTTTCAGGAAGTAAATGGACTCTTATATTTAAAAGTATTGTGGATTGCCTTTTGTAAATATATCTTTATTTTTGTTTTTGTTTATCTTAGTGGACCAGACTGTATACAAGCTTTAGCTTAGTTCTGTAATCCACGTAAAAGAAATGATTACATACATACATACATACATACATACATACATACATACATACATACATACATACATACATACATACATACATACATACATACATACATACATACATACATACATACATACATACATACATACATACATACATACATACATACATACATACATACATACATACATACATACATACATACATACATACATACATACATCTATACATACATACATACATACATCTTGCCAGGACCTTTGTTTCTTTGAGAATAAGAATGTACTCTTCAAAAACTGGTTTGGAAATAATATTTTAGATTTTTCAACAGATTTTGCTTGCCCCTGAAATTTTAGGTGTAGATTCTTGAGGATACTAGCATTACTGTCCAAAAAATCATGAAATATGTCAAATTTTCTCATGTTGGTCAACAATTTTTTCTGGTGACCCTGGACCTATTCCAAAAAAAATCCTTTTCTACCAATAGAATTTTATTGAAAGTAAAACCACCATTCTGCACAGATACACACACAAATAAAGACATAAAATTGATTGAAAGCAACTTGAAAACACCTCTCAGAATTAAAATAAAGTTATCTAGCTAAAGATATCCTGCAATAATACTGTGTACTTTTGCAAATGATGCTAAAAGTGTTCACGAAGTGTTATTTCTTTCAAACCTCTCAGTGATGTAAGAGCAAGGAGGCACTGGGGGTCACATGCCACCCTTTCCTGAGATTTTGCAATAAACAAAAGAGTGAATTTTCACTTTAGGAAGTGTCTCTTTAGCTTGATGAAAAGCTCCCTTGGTGTGCTGTGTTCCCCAAGTTCAAGATGCATCCTACAGCCCTGAAATCTCTTAATTGCAACTGTTAAAATCTGCTGTATAGTCCAGTGCTGTTTTTACATCGCTATGACATCTACGTATAAAAGCTAGCCAAGTTGGATGTGTCAAGGATATGCAAGCAAAATATCACTGTTAATGTTGTTTGCATTGAACGTGCATAGATCTGCAAGACAAAGGAATAGGTTATTTTGCAAACAATTGTCATCCCTTTCAAATTAATACCTATTCAGTGATGCCAAAAGTTAGTTTGACAAGGCAAAATAATAGAAACTAACATAGTCAGGTCATTTCTTAGATGGCAGCAGAAGCAGTCATCCCTATGCCCCTTTCTAACACTCCTGACCCCCTTCATATAAAATGGAATTAAAACAAAAATGACACATTGCCCTCAGCAATGCATCAAACAATGTGCACATGTTTTTGCATCGAAAAGGAATGTGGGTAAATTTCTGACTGTTAATTTGAGGATTCATTAATTCTTGCATTCTGTCTAAAAAGACGCAAATAGTTGGATTATATTGTAAAATCTTATGACATTAAGTAAAAAATCCCCTTGTACACGATGTATCAGGTACTGAAGTATCTGCTTCTTATGACACATTACATGTAGCACTTGCCCCGTATGTGATTGTTAAAGGAAAAAGCTTTTCCTTGCCCAAATCGTTGTCGCTGTAAACAAAACCTTCCCCTAAAAAGATGAATATCGACGTTGAACGCAAAAAACAGTGCATATTAAGCATGGGTTCCAAATCTTTATCTCGTCGTAAAAAGGTGGGTGTAAAATTCAATGACCTATTTCTTCTGATTGAATGGCTTGAAAGAAACTTTAGATACTTATCTATAATTCTACCATTAGACTTTTCAAAAATGCTGAATATTTTGGAAATTACAGCGTATCTTACATTTCAACTCATTTGAGGATGTGACTGCATCAAATTTCTAAATCATAAACCAGTTGAATGACAGACATTTGCTTGATACCATATTGTAGGCATCCATAAACTATGGTTTTCCTCGAAATTATTTCATGTTACGTCTAACAGTTTAAAAATTGCGATGGTTTTAAGTTTTTTTTGAAAATTTTTCTTGAATTCTTGAAAAAGAAGAAAATCTCTCCAATTCTGAAAATATTGAAGAGTTCAGAAAAGTCCAACGGTAGAATTATAGAGAAATGGCTAAAGTTTCTTTGAAGTCATTCAGTTCAAAGAAATAGGTCACTCAATTTTGCACCAGCCTTTTTAAAGATATGGAACCTATGCTGTGCATATACCGACACTGGCACACTGTTACTGACGACATTCCAAGTGCACTGGCAAAGTTTGGTGATGTGGCACGGTGCCGATTTGGAGACATAAACACCTCAAAATTGGCAATTTCAGATGACGACCGTAGAACCATTTTAGACTGCAGTTAGATAAATAACATTTTACCTGCCTTTCCGACCACTCATGAATGTGAGCTTCTAAATATCCATTGTCCATAGGAAGTTTTATCAGGATAGGAGAATTTTGTTTTTATCCAATCAGCGAATTTGTTATGATCCACCTTGGCAAATCAGATCGCTAGAAATAACAATGGAAAGTGCGGGCGTCAGCGTTTTGTGCTGTGGGAAAATGCCCAAAACCACTATCCTTTCGAAGGGCGTGATGCAGTCCTTTTCAGCGAATGTGATGAGGTTTTGAACTTTTTTGTGATGAACAGGACTTTTTCTTGAATCACACCAGATATATTTTTGATATCTGCAGCGGTTTGCCCAAAATCAAAGCTGCGAAGCGGGGGTTTCCCTAACGGCTTACAACGCCTCATGACACACAATGCATTAAAACGAACGAAGAGTAAAAGGCTAAAGGGGCTAAAGATGATGCTCAAGCCTCTCACCAACGCAAAAAGCAGTCTTCAAATTATTGCTTAGATTATACAGTATCATCGGAGATTCTTTTTTGTGGCATTTTTTCCAAAGATGGATTATTAGTTCAGGTGCAGTGGTGCTGCCACCTGCCAAGACATCGTTTGACTTCTTGGCAGAAAGGGCCTAAATCATTCAACAGGGGAAACGGACTTCAAATCGAATGATTCACAATTTGATTTGCCACAGAACGAAGTTAAAGACAGATCTTTCAATATAGATGAGAGTCAGGCATGTTTTTGGTTATTTCCAGGAGTTAATATCACTTAGATCACTTCCCTCGACGTCGAGCATGGACCACGAAGCGCGGGGTCAGGCGACAAATTTTGGCGGGAAAATTGAATGACGACATTATGTTTATTTTTGGAGGGAGGAAAATAGCATTTTGACCAGATTTCTGAATGTAAAGCTGATGAAAATCTCAATACGTGCGGAAATGAACGCCATGAAGAACAAACAGACTTCCGACGATCTTTTCATTAAAAGTTCAGCAGCCCATTATTTGCATTTAGTGCTCACAAACATGCAGAGGCAAAGCAAAATTTGTGCAACACCTTCAAAATCATGAATCACCAGAAGAGGTAAATCGCTCCTAATTTTGTGATTTTGTCATACAGTATTTGCAATTTATTTTGCACTTGCACAGAGCAGGCATTAATTCATAACAAGGGTTTGGAGGAGGCAGCAAATGAAGAAGGGGCTCTGAAACTTTTTAGAGTAAATTTGTTGGGGTCTTGTCAAAAGTTTTCTGCAAATTATGCTGAAGTCTGAAAATGAAATGCCAAATGTTTCAATATTTTCAAAATATTTAAATTGTGTACGTCTTTAGGTTCTGAAAATTTTGAGGAAAAATTAGATAGTGTCCGAGATTTTACATGGCTTATGCCTGGATGGAAAGGTTTTGTGCACAAATTTGAAATACTGTATACTTCTATCAGTTATTAGCAATGACCAGGCCTGTAAGAAGTGGGGCCAGGGGGCTGAAAACCCCCCAATAATTTTGAAAACAACGATGCTGTGTCACAAGCATTAACTATATGTATTGTTCTCCATTGTTTTAAGAACAGTTCCCCCAAATCCGAAAACTTTTCTACCTCCCTGGTAACAGGGGTCGATCCAGTTCAAAATTGAGGGGGGTCAATGCAAAGAGGGCACCAAAAATATAACAGAAAGTGAGTTGGAAGGCGCGCAAAAATTGTTGGATGCTTTTGAAAGAACATTCCTCGATTTACTATCAAATATCTATGGAACGCCGTTTGCACAAAAATGACATAAACATTTATGTCCATTTTTGTGCAAACGGCGTCATTGTCATTGTCATTGTTCTAGAAGGCGTCATAATCATAGTCATAATGAGTCCCTCTAGCGTCACGTCGGTAACAATAGCGGGTTTATCGCATTCAGAACACCTGTGCACTGTGACCCAGATTTCCATTTTAGTGTAATTAATGCAAAAAAATATCAGAATTGTACAAAACAAACTTTTCTACTGTTAAACGTAGCCTGAGGTATTATTTCAAGTTAGGCATACAAAGTGTACTTTAAGCCTCTTTCTTTGCACGGTAAGGGCACAAAATAGCACTAAATTTCAAATTCCAATTTCTTAGCTTGCACTCGCTCGATTTTCATGATCTTTGTTTTGTTTGAAAGATTGAACCTTGCAGAATATGTAGTCAAAAAGTCGATTGAAAATTTTTATCTTGAGATATGCAAATTTTGTGAATTCATAATGGTTACCAAACGTTAAAAAAAATTAAAAAACTGAATCATGAAACGCTTTTTCAACATTAAAAACAAAAATCTATGTTTCAGACTTCTTGTAAACCCTATTGCAGAATCAAATATAATCTATCCGTTTGCGACCAATGGTGCACAAAATTCAAACGAAATTACACAGCTTAGGTGGAAACAACCCTGTTGATCAGCTGTAATCTATTTATTGCCGCTGTACAACATTTGGGGTCGAAATATCCTTGCAGAAAGACCGCTAACTAATTTTTGCCATTTTCTTAAAGATGACATCATTGATGAGATCACGTGACACATAATTGTTCTATTGTTCCTGGAAAAATTAAAAAGACCTCATAAATTATAACTACCGGGTGCGCCAAAATAAACTATGCACATTTGGCAGGCCACGATAAATCGTAAACAGGACCGATTTTGAAGATTTATGACTTAATAGTTAGCAGAAAGCCTGAATTAGATTCTAGGATTTTTTGCAAATTTTTCTGTTTTCAGTTTTTAGAGCTACAAGCGAGTTTCTTAACATTTTCGTTTTCGAAAACACTGAAAACGATCAAAAAACATCGATCAAGCTTTCTAAAGAATCGATATGAATGGACAAAGAGAAAACTTTTTCGTGGTGATTTGGGATTTAGAAATCGACTAATTGTAAGGTGCTTTATGAGAGTTCGTACTATATTGGGAGAAATGTAATAATATTTTAAGGGTATAAAGGAATGTCTTTTCTTTTGTAATGTCATTGAATTTATGCTTTGGTGCAGGTTGTGTTCCTGTGTCAAGGGGGTTAAAAAGACAGGCGAGAAAGCGTCATGGGGCCAGCAAGCATCGAGTCTTGTTACATTTTTGATTTTGTGACTGCTTTTGGGGCGGTACTTTATTGTAACTACAACAGAATTTCGCAACAGGCCAATCGTTGAAATAACGCTCGTGCAGAAGTTTACAATAATCAATTTCCAAATCTCTAAATCACGCTGAAAATGTTTTCCCTTTGTCCATTCATGTTGATTCTTTAGAAAATTTGATCAACGTTTTTGGATGGTTTTCAGTGTTTTCGAAAACGAAAATTTTAAGAAACTCGCTTGTAGCTCTAAAAAGTGAAAACGGAAAAATTTGTAAAAACTCCTAGAATCCAATTCAGGCTTTCTGCTATAGATTAAGTCATAAATCTTCAAAATCGGTCCTGTTTACGATTTATCGTGGCCTGCCAAACGTGCATAGTTTATTTTGGCGCACCCGGTATAGAAAATAAAAAGGATACTATCAAAAGGATTATGAGGAGATCTGAAATTACATCATTATGCAGCTTACCTAAAAGTTGGCCCGACCACTCTGAAAAAACAGCCACCCCCCAGCCCCCTGTATTTTGTTTTCAAAATTTCACACAAAATCACACTTCAAAAGGATAAAAACTAAAAGTCGAAAGACCATTTCCTGGTTCGTTGAACCAATTTGGAGCAGTGTTCAGTTAAGTATGTGGGGGGGGGGCTGAATGAGCCCCCCTCCAGTCTGGATAGGGTTAATAGGCTGAAAGGTGTATCGTGTATAAATATTGATTAAATGAAAATGACAAGGAAAAAACAACAACGTCCGATTGCCACAGCACAGGAACGATCAATAGAATCGAAACATCATTATCATTTGATTCTTTAGAATCAATATTCGATTATTATACGACTAGCAAGTGTATAATCCTCTTCAATCGGTCACATTACTCTTGCTTTGACTAAAATTAAATAAATTCGCAACTCAATCTTCTCTGCTTGATTGATTACCCTTGATTCCATTCATTATAGATACGATTTATGATGTACTTCAAGTTACGCTCCAGCTGCCATTATAAGCAACAGCTAGAAGCTCTACGAGGAGTAAACAGCACCTTTGAGTAGATGCAATGCAAATTTGTTTTTTTCCACACAGTGTAATCTTCGTCTTCTTGTTTCTTTTACTTTAAAATGAGCCTTTCATAGGTGATGCTGTTAATGTGACAATGCAAATCTACATCGTCGATATGATCCCAGTAAAGCGCTATCATATGGTATGTACATAAGCTAATTTTTATTTTAAAATCCTCTAATTACTGTACATTAATAACATAACTTAAGTTTACCGCATCCCTTCAGGCAATGATTAAGACATTCTCTTTACCACGGCCGTTCATCAAATTTTCCAAACAAAGAATTATATCATTCGACGCAGAAATAAACGCAGAATATTATAAAGGTATACTTAGTAAATTTGATAAAATCACAAATTATTTATTCCAGGTTTTAGGTGAAATCGAGCACCCTTGAGAAAAAATCTCTTTATAGCTACCCCTAGCGAGCATTGTTGGACCGCGACTATCTGTTTACCAAGAAATTAAGGTCCTGAACTGCAAAATATTATCTTGAATTTTCAATGAAACAGAATGTCCTGAAATAATTCCATTTAAAATGAATTGTAATGTCTGAAATGTCTTCCTTAACTTTCGAACCTTTGTAAACATCGGACCAACAGATCTTTCACGAATTTCTGATACTGTCGCTAAATGCTTTATGACCCTGTGTGCTATGTTTAAGCGATTTGACTGGCCTTTTGAGTACGCAAAAATTGTATAGTACCCACCAGTACTTCGGAATCCTGCTTCGAGAAATCAGGCTTTTATCAAAATGAAGCAAAAAAAGCGTTGGAGAAACGATTATGCATGAAAATGGAATTGGAACAAGCACTTGGGTCAAGCAATAAAGCTTAGGTAATTCTGCTTTCCGTTTCAGTGAACAGCGAATTGCTGTATCGCAAAACAACTCTCCTCAGAAAACAGTTAATTTCTCTAATATAGTTCGGCCTATCGAAAAACAGTAAAAAGTATGTTGTTCACCATAGTCTGGACAAATATAAATCGCAATTTTTGGTCAATTTTAGCGTCGCAAATCCTAGTTCAAAGCTTTTTGTGGTTTTCAAAAAAGTGGATTTTTCTCCAAAACTACTCGAAAAAGTTTCGATTTTTTCGCTCCATCTTTAGCTAGGTAGTTGATCTAAAACTTTGCCAAGTCTGATTAAAATAAGTCGGCTAGATTTCTTTCAATTGAATTTTATATTTCTGTTTACTTTTCAACATCAAAGGGGAAAAGTGGCCGAGCGGCTTAATCAGTTACCGTCAGGAGACTGAAGTTAAGCTCGGTCGAGTAAGGTCAAACTCCGGATGGGTGACCTCGGAGGCTTGACTTCGCAACTCACCTTGTTGTCCTTCGGAAGGGACGTTAAACTAGGGACCTCGTGCCTGGATGCAGCATGCACAGTGGGCTTAAATTAGCTTTAAGTAGATAGATATACTTCCTGTCCACTCAAAATAAATTACTAAAAAAAAAACAGATTAGCCCATGCAGAAGGAGTTTAACGCTTTTGTAAAAGATTAGTTTTAGATCTATGCTCGCGGGCTCATTGTGGAATCTTAAAGAAATTGATAATTTGTGAATGCCTATAAAAGTCTCCAAAGACACCCAAAGCATTGTTTTAGGAAGTTACTGGTAAAATTCAGTAGCTTTTAATCAATAGATTGCTTCCCAATTGACTATGATGCAAATGATAGTTTTAAAAGCGCACTAAGGATGTCTATTGAGACTTGGGTATTCCAAACAGATGATGTTTCATTTGTTTGCCAATTCAAGCATTTCTTAAGGTAACTCTGCTTTCCGCTCTTGTGCACAGCGAGATGCCGTTTCGCAAAACCACTCTCCTCAGAAAACAGTTAATTTCTCCAATATTAGTCGGTCTATCGAAAAGCGGTAAAAAGGATGTTGTTCTGTATAATCTGGGCAATCGAAAGATGTATAAAGCGCAATGTTTCCGTCAACTCTGGCTTCGCAAATCCTTGCTCAAATCTTTTTGCTGATTTCAGAAAAGTGGATTTACCTCCAAAACCACTCGAAAAAGTTTCGATTTTTTTTCGCTCCATCATTAACTAAGTAGTTGATCTACAACTTTGCCAAGTCTGATTGAAAAAGCTAGGCTAGATTTTCTGCAATCGAATTTTACATTTCTGTTTACTTTTCGACATCGAAGGGGAAAAGCGTTGGTCAATTTATTTGAACGCCCGTAGAATGTTTTTGCAAAAAGATTAGTTCTTGATCTGAGATCTATGCTCATTGTGGACTCTAAAAAGAAATTGATAATCTGTGAATGCTTACGAAAGTCTCGAAAGACACCCAAAGCATGGTTTCGTGAAGTTGCTAGTTGCTGCTGGTAAAGATCAGTAATTTTTAATCAATAGATGCAAATGATACTTTTACAAGCGCGCTAAGGATGTCTTTTGAGACCTGCGTATGGTATTCCCAAAAGATGACGTTCATTTGTTTGCCAATGGAAAAACTTCTGAAAGTTATTTCAAGCCTAAGCTTTAGCAAGCGTGCTTCATAGCATGGTAATCTGTTGACCAAGGTTTCTCCATTTCGCTGTCGAAAAGTAAACAGAAATACGAAATTCGATTGTAGGAAATCTAGCCTAGCATTTTCAATCAGACTTGGCAAAACTGTAGATCAACAACTTAGCTAAAGATGAAATGAAAAAAAATCGAACATTTTTCGAGTAGTTTTGGAGATAAATCCACTTTTCTGCAATTAGCAAAAAGATTTGAACTAGGATTTGCGAAACCAGGGTTGACGGAAACATTGCAATTTATGCATCTTTCGATTGCCCAGATTATACAGAACAACATCCGTTTTACCGCTTTTCGATAGGCCGAATAACATTGGAGAAATTAACTGTTTTCTGAGGAAAGTGGTTTTGCGAAACGGCATTTCGCTGTGCACTAGAGCGGAAAGCAGAGTTACCTTAAAGTTATTTCGAGCCTGAGCTTTAGCAAGCGTGCTTCGTAGCATGGCAATCTACTGACCAAGGTTTATTCCCTTAGCTGTCGAAAAGTAAACAGAAGCATAAAATTCGATTACAGGAAATCTAGCCGAGCTTTTTCAATCAAACTGTGCAAAGTTGTACATCAACTACCCAGCAAAAGATGGAGCGAGAAAAATATTGGAAACTTTTTCGAGTAGTTTTGGAGAAAAATCCACTATTCCCACCGGATATAAATCTCTGAAATTGAAAAGGAGCTAAAATTCACGGGTCCTTGAATTCCCTTTTGGAACAATCCTATCCAATCTATTTTCCCCAACGGAATTTATGGCATATAAAAACAATACGCGCGACTTGGCCATTTTGTCTTCAGCAACTCGCTCAACTTGCAAGAGCTGATGATTCCTTACCGTCGCTGCCAAAGCTAATTCAGTGTAAAGTCTCTCAGTCATTGCCCAAATTCGAGAAGATCAGGTTTCAGTAACAGTACCAGAAGCAGTCATAAATGATGCTTTAGCATTTCAGAACGAAGCAGTTCCTCCTCAACAGAACGTTGCTCAGCCAGTAGTCGCCGAAGCTCCAGCGTTGCACGTGAGTGATAATTTCTTTCTCAAAGCTTAATAGACCTTTCCCCTGATTACGAAACACACCTGTGAGCGCGCAGTACATTTTGGAGTTGTATTTAACACGCAATCAGCTGTTTGTGATCGTACGGAGTTCTACTTTTATACGGTGAATATTCAACGAAATTGTGGAAAATCTTTCAACTTTAGCCGACCAGCATATCCTTAGTTTTTTTCAAAACTCTTGCACGGGAACTGTGTAGCGATATTATTTTTCATTTGGTCTGATACACAATTACAGGGGTCTTTAATCAAGAATGGCACGTTTCTATTCATCCTTTGTTTCAGCATTTCAATGACACAAGCGAGAGGTTTCCCAAATCGTGATGCAGGTTGATATAAACCAGTGGCGCGCGGCAATTGGTTGTTTCCGTATCCCCCTACACAAACAGGAAAATTTTCCCTGCACATTCAGTTTTCTCTCGATGACTGGGCAAATTGCTAGGCTTTACTGGTTCTGTTTCTTCTCCATTTTTATTTTCATATTTATCTTACCTTTCATAGTAAGTATCCATTTCTTCGCTGTTCATTCCATCTGCCCTCAGCTCAATCTACTTTCGCTTTTCTCATTGGTATATTCTTATACTAGGATAGGGTAGGGTGGGGGTAATGTGGGTCTAAAATGAGCAAAATCTCAAAATGGATAGCTGGTAAAAAGACAATAAAATGCAAACAATTTCAAAAACCCCGTTTAATTGACATTCAGTGCTTCTTGTTTCTTGGGAAAAAATCTCAGCTTTGACAAAGGCAGTTAAATATTTTAAAAAATTTTCTCTCATGGCAACTAAAATAGGCCCATTTTTTCGACGAGCGGGAAAAGTGGGTCTATTTTCAAAACTTGTATAATATCGGAATACGAAAGGATAAATGATTAAAAAAATTAATGGAATTACCTTTCTCAACTATTCTCTATTCAATAAAATCACAAGTTTTGGCTTTTATCGCAAGCAATGCCGTTCCCGCGACGAAACTAAAACTACGGTCATTATGCTGTGATCCACCATCGTTGCGACTTGCAAGTCAGTGATCGAATTTGATAATAACAGTCAAATAAAAATGTTTGCAGTATGTTTACTCCAATTTATTGGTTACAAGACAGCAACTGCGGTAATAGGAAACCCATTTTCGCAACATGGGGTTTTTTCGTTTTTTATGCGCACGCACACTCGGTTTGAAGCAGAGGCCTCTCATTTTTTGCAAGCGTGATACATCGAGGCAAAGCAAAGACAAATTGTCATACTTGTAAGGGCAGTACTAGACTCATTACGCAAGTCCTTCAATGCTTTTCGAGAAAACTTGTGAAATTCGTTGATTAGTTTTGCAATCAGAAATCTGTCAATTAATCCAATTCGATCTGACACATTTTGTTAAAATGATTTTCCATGAATAACAAAACTTGAAAGGTACCTCAACTTTCCAACATTGCCTCTGATCACTACTACTAGAAGAGTTTATTAATTTCTTGGAAGAGCCTTTGTTTCTTATGAGAATAAGAATGCACTCTTCGCAAACTGGTTTTGGAAAAATTTTTTTTAATTTTTCAACAGATTTTGCTTGCCCGTGAAATTTTAGGTGTACATTATTGAGGATACTAGCATTACTGTCCAAAAAAATCATGAAATGTGTCAAATTTGCTCATGTTGGTCAAACTTTTTTTCTGGTGACCCTTGACCTATTCCAAAACATCTTTGTCTACCAATAGAATTGTATTGAAAATAAAACCATCATTCTGCACAGATACACACACAAATAAAAACAGAAAAATTCAGTGAAAGCAACTTGAAAATACCTCTCAGAATTAAAATACAGTTATCTAGCTAAAGATATCCTGCAATAATACTGTGTACTTCTGCAAATGATGCTAAAAATGTTCATGAAATGTTCTTTCTTTCAAATCTCTCAGTGATATACCTGTACAAAAATACAAGGCTAAACTTGGCCTTGTACAGGCCAAGTTTTAGCCTTGTAGAGGGGATTATGACCTTGTTATGACCTTGTACTAGCCTTGGAAGAAAATTACAAGGCTATCAGTAAGATTCCAAGTTGCAACCAGTCTAACACAAGGTTTCCACAAGGCTTCTACAAGGCTAATTAGCATTTTTCAAGCCATTTACAAGGTTACAGCAAGGCTATTCCAGGCTATAACAAGGTTACAAGGCCATAACTACAAGGGTTGTACATGGCTATTACATGGCCTTGTATTTTCGTACAGGATAGGAACCAGGAGGCACTGGGGGCACATGCCACCCTTTCCTGAGATTTTGCAGTAAACAAAAGAGTGCCTTTCCACTTTAGAAAGTGTCTCTTTAGCTTGATGAAAAACTCCCTTGATGTGCTGTGCCTCCCAAGTTCAAGATGCATTCCCACAGCCCTGAAATCCCTTAATTGCAACTGTCAACATCTGCTGTACAGTCCAGTGCTGTATTTACATCTCTATGCCATCTATGTATAAAAGCTAGCCAAGTTGGATGGGTCAAGGATATGCAAGCAAAATATCACTGTAAATGTTGTATGCATTGAAGGTGCATGGATCTGCAAGGCAAAAGAATATGCCCTTTTGCAAACAATTGTCACCCTTTTCACATTAATACCTATTCAGGGATTGCAAAAGTTAGTTGGACAAGACAAAGCAATAGAAAATAACATAGTGAGGTCATTTCTTAGATGGCAGCAAGGGCAGTCACCCCTATGCCACTTTTCCAGCATTCCTAACCCCCTTCATATAAAATGGAATTAAAACTAAATTGACACATTGCCCTCAGCAATGCATCAAACAATTTGCACATGTTTCTGCATTAAATAGGAATGTGGGTAAATTTCTGACTGTTAATTTGAGGATTCGTTACTTCTTGCATTCTGTCTAAAGAGATGTAGATAGTTGGATTATGTAGTAAATCTTATGACATTAAGTACGAAAATCCCCTTGTACGCGATGTATCAGGTACTGAAATATCGGCTTCTTATGACACATGACATGTAGCCCTTGCCCCGTATGCGATTGTTAAGGACAAAGCTTTTCCTTGCCCAAAACGTTGTCGATGTAAACAAAACCTTCCCCTAAAAAGATGAATATTGACGTTTTACGCAAAAAACAGTGCATATACCGACACTGGCATACTGTTACTGAAGACATTGCAAGTGCACTGACAAAGTTTGGTGATGTGGCACGGTGCCGATTTGGAGAAATAAACGCCTCAAAATTGGCAATTTCAGATGACGACCGTAGAACCATTTTAGACTGCAGTTTGATAAATAACATTTTACCTGCCTTGCCGACCACTCACGACTGTGAGCTTCTGGGTATCAATTGTCCATAGGTAGTTTTATCAACATAAATAAATTCCAGACTTCCAGCTTGAGTATTTCAATGCAAACAAAATATGGAAGAAATGGTTCCTTCTGCTACTTACGTAACATGGTTCTAGAGTAGTGTCTAAAAAACCTAGAATAACGTCACAACGCAAAAAACGGTGAATAACCCACCTGATAGGTCATGTTCCTGATATTCTTGGCAAGGACTCCTGTAAAGTTCTTGATGTGGCACGGTGTAGTTTTGGAGAAATATCCTCTTTCATCAGCATGAATCTGCGTATGAATTAGGCCATTTTTTCATGGCCACAAGAAGTCTTCGAATAGTGCTTTCAATTAGAAAATTTCGTCGATTGATGTCTCCCAATGTTCGCCAACCTTTCTTCCATCAAAATCAAATTGTGGATTTAACTGCGAACGGATGAGCTCACGCTGGAATGCAAAAGCCGATGCCCGACCCATCTAGGCCAGTTGTCTCACTCGCTTTAAAATCTAGCTGTGAGACTGGTGATTTTGAGTGGTCAGCGGTTTGTGAAACGAAATGTCACTGTGTTCATTTTCGCATGTTAGACAGAAAACAACGTGGCAAGATGAATACACTCATTTTTTCTTATAAGAAACCGCTTATAAGAAACGGTAGGCTCAAATTTTCGAAAGCTAAGAAATAACCCTACTTGAATAGAAAAAAAGCTAAGAAACTTCTGTAATTTTCAGTTTTAATTTTCCTGTCACACTCAACAATATTTTGACATTGTATAGTTCATAGCAACTGTTTGGACAATATTTTGAGTGCGAATCATGTTATTTACTCGTTTTGAGAGACTTACCAAGTAATTTGGGAGCCCTTTAGACAAGACAAAATCAACTCTAAACTTCTGGCAATGAAAATATAAGAAACACGTAAGAAACTTGTGGTAGCAAAATGGCCCAAAAATTTAAGAAACTGCCTACCAGCCCCAGACCTTAGTTTCTGATAAAAAAAATGAGTGTATAAGTGCGAACATTTAAGCAATTCAAGGCTTCGTTGAATTTGAATTATGGTTGAATTCTCAGTAGGCCCACATTACCCCTCCTGGTAACAAAATAAATATAAAAACAACAATCGCGTCAATGACTTTGAAATAAACGTTATTTCATTTGTAAATGACCAAACTCTCACCTCGTGGTCATTAGATTGACAAGAAAAGCAAAACAACAGTGGCAGGAGAAAGCTTTCCTGGGCTTTGAGATTCTTGCACAATAGGCCGTTCAGTAAAGTTATTTTATATAACGAGTGGAGACACATCTAAGACAAATGTTTTATGTAAAAAGGCAGTTTAGTATGCAGACGTTAAAAGAAAAATAGCCAACTTTTCTCCTTTCTTCCATTTAACGAGAAAGGATATTTCTAGCAAAAAGCTCAGTAGACCCACTTTACCCCGTAGACCCAAATTACCCTACTCTACCCTAGTCCTATATACAATTTTCGAACTTTTTAAAAGAGTTTCTTTTGCTTTTTATCATTCGTTTTGTTTGCAATATCGATCGCTGAGCTACTTTCTCTTAATCTACACTCAATGGTATGCTGTTTGTGAGTCAATTAATCTGATATATACTCTATGGGTGATGCAAAGGATCATTTTACGTACTAAGTGGGGACATCGAATTAAATCCAGGCCCGGAGACTCTGGACTGTTGCTGCTGGAATTTGAATAGTATAACAGCATACGAGTTTCTTCGAGTGTCTCCCATCGAGGCATACAATTCTGTATATAGATTATGATCTGATAGGTGTTGTGGAAACTCACCTTGATAGTAGCATTTACGAGGATAAGCTGGCACTGAATGGATATTCTTTCATCAAGCAGAATGATCCCCTTGATATTAAAAGGGGCGGTGTTTGGCTCTATATCAAGGAGACTCTTCCGAAAAAAGTGCGCTCTGACATTGCCACGCTTCCCGAATGTGTTGTTTGCGAAATCCAAATCAACAGGAGGAAATATTTGTTTGCTATTATCTACAGGAGTCCTTGCCAGAATCAAGAAGAATTTGATAGTTTTATGAATAATTTTGAGCTTATGTTATCAAAAATGGCTGCCGAAGATCCTTATGCAGTAATCATTTCAGGGGACTTCAACCGTCGCTCCTCCCAGTGTTGGGCAGATGACAATGAAAACGAAGAAGGAAAGTGCTTCGAGCCTTTAACGTCTGACCTTGGTATTCATCAGCTGATTAATGAGCCAACCCATATGATTGGTGAATCTAAGTCGTGCATAGATCTTATTTTCACAGACGAACCAAACATTTTCATCGAATCAGGTGTTCATCCATCACTCCATGAACAGTGCCATCATCAAATTGTATATGGCAGATTGTCGATTAATAATCTTGCTCTACCCCCTTTTACTCGGTGACTCTGGCGCTATGACATGGCCAATATTGATGCTATCAGAAGAAGCATCGATATGTATCAATGGCGTGAATCTCTTCAATCCATCGAGTGCCCCAACCAACAAGTGAAGTTACTGACGGAAGTCGTTCTCAACGTGTGCTCTAATTTCATACCCAATGAAATTAAAACGATTAGACCACGTCAAGCTCCATGGGTGACTAGGTCGATCAAAGCATTTCTTCGGAAAAAGAATCGTGTCTACAAATCTTTTGTTAGAGATGGCCGACCTGCAGATAAGTATCAAGAAATCCAAGATATGATCTCTCGCAGCTCTAAAATTGTGGAAGATGCTAAGCAGAAATATTTCTCCAAGATCGAAATGACTCTTGCAAATCCTGCTACTGGTAGTAAAACCTACTGGTCTCTAATTATTAAGGTATTAAACAAAGTCAACATTTCTGAAATACCTCCCCTCCTAGAAAATGATATTTTCGTTCTTGTCTTCTCATCTAAAGCACAGATATTTAATGATTACTTCATACTGTAATGTTCGACTTTGGATACAGGAAGTGAACTTCCCGGAGATCCACCAGAATACGGCACTCAGCTCACAGACGTCTCTATAACGGACGAAAAAATATTGAGAATAATTCGATCGCTGAATCCTAACAAAGCTCATGGATGGGATGATATTTTTGTGCAAATGATCAAAGTTTGTGATAGCGCACTAGTATTGCCGTTGCAATTAATATTCGAGAATTGCTTACCCAAGGGCATCTTTTCTGAAACCTGGAAGTGCGCAAATGTTGTTCCTGTCCACACACAAAAATGAAAAGAACTTGAAAGAAAATTATCGACCAATCTCCCTTCTTCCAATCTTTGGGAAAATTCTGGAGAAATTGGTATTCGACTTTTTGTATTCTCATTTGCTTGCAAAGAATTATTTGAACCCAAACCAGTCTGGTTTTCGTCCGGGTGACTCGACGATAAATCAGTTAGTTTCCATTACTCATTCTATCTTTTCTGCGTTTGACTGTAATCCAACTCTAGACGTTCGCTCTGTATACCTTGATATTTCTAAAGCGTTCGACCGGGTATGGCATAAATGCCTTCTTTATAAGTTACAGAGATGTGGGTGTTTCTGGAAATCTGCTTACCCTTCTCCACAGTTTTCTTTCAAATAGTAAGCAGCGAACAGTTTTGAACGGCAGGTCTTCTAGTTGGGGAAATATTTCTGCAGGTGTTCCACAAGGCTCGATTTTGGGACCTTTAGTGTTCCTTATATATATATATCAATGATTTGTCTGAGGACCTGAAATGTACCGTAAAATTATTTGCTGATGATACTTCTCTTTTCACCACGGTAAAGGATCCTGTACTAGCAGCTGATGACATGAACCATGATCTGAATCGGATAAAATTATGGGCACATAGATGGAGAATGTCCTTCAACCCTGATCCCAGAAAGCAAGCTGTATCTGGGTGTGATAATCGATAGAAATTTGGATTGGAAAGAACACGTTTACAATCTCCGTACTAAGGTTTCTCGTGCAATTGGATTTTTGAAATATTCCAGGAAATTTTTACCTCAAAACACGTTGAATGCAATGTATAGGGGTATCGTCGAGCCCCATTTTCGGTTCTGTTGTTCGGTGTGGGGGTGCTGTGGGGTGACTAAACTGCAAACCCTGCAGAAGCTGCAAAATCGAGCAGCTAGGATTGTAACTAAAAGTCGATTGGATACGCCTGCTATGGCATTAATTCGCAGTTTAAATTGGCCTACTGTAAATGACATTATCAGAAGCGAAACAGCTACCACAATGTACAGATCGCTAAATGGTCTGGTCCCGGAGTACCTTTCAGACTTGTTCGACAAAAATTCTACTCGAAATGTCAGAAAACTGAGAAACACCGATAATGATCTCTCGTTACCATTACGAAAAACTAACAATGGGCAGAGGGCTATATCTTTTCGTGGACCTAAGCTTTGGAATCAACTTGAACCTGATGCTAAACAGGCACCCTCCCTTGCCACTTTTAAGAGAAGAATCAAAAACTTGCCTTAACGAGAATTCTTTTATTTTTTTTTAACTGTTATATAGTGATCTTTTGAATTAGTAAATGTTTTGCCACGGCCCCCTGAAAAGCAGTTCATATGGATTGACGGGACTACCGTGCCTAAATAAATAAAAATTAATGAAAATGAAATGAATGAGCTGTAGAGATAATATTCTCAACGAAGAGAGTCAAAATTGATCATCCCGCGATATTTTTCAACAATATGCAAGTAATGAAAGTGGATGAGCATAAACATCTTGGTCTTGCACTAGACTCAAGGCTTTCTTTTTCAAGTCATATAAACTCGGCTATTGTCAAGTCGAGAAAAGCAATCGGAATGTTGAAGTTTCTTTCAAAGTATCTTCCAAGGGAGACCTTGAATGTACTTTACAAACTTTATGTTAGACCCCACTTAGACTATGGTGATATGATTTACCACATTCCATGCAAGGAGATCAGCCTTATTAGCCGTGGTAATATCCTGATGCAAAAACTCGAAGCGGTGCAATATTCTGCAGCATTAGCGATAACAGGTACATGGAGAGGGACCTCACGTGAAAAGCTGTATCAAGAGCTAGGATGGGAATCCCTGTACTCTAGAAGATGGAGCAGACGACTTTTTATGATCTACAAAATCATTAAACTTGACCCTGAGATCTGAGAATCTTCTTCCATCAGTATATTCAAGAACAGATTGATTTCGCTTATTAGACCACCTTCTAACCCTGTTTTCGGTATTTATGATCCACGAGGGCTTTCTTTATTAACTCAGCTTAGGGTAGGGTTGAGCAAACTTAATTTTCACAAATTCACACATAATTGTAGTGACACAATCAACCCGATGTGTCCAATCAACGACGGTCCTGAGGATACGGAACACTACCTATTGTTGTGCACCTCTTTTGAAGAACAAAGGCGTGACCTCCTCGCTGGTGTCCTTCTGGTGCTGCGCTCATTTCAAATTATTGACGTTCAAATCCTGTCCTTTTACAGATTCTTTTGTTACGGCGATAAAAAGTTGCCATTTGAAGTAAATAACTTCGTCGTAAAATCAACTATCTTGTATATTTCAAGAGCGGAACGCTTCGTATGATATTATGGTCCTCTTCATTAAATATCCCTAAATCTTGTGCGTAACGGCCTAACCTACTTATTTGTAATTAGAAAGTATTGTAAAATTAGTGTTGGACTACGGTGGAGGAACATCTTTTTCCAATAAGTCATCAAGAATATTGTAAATTTTATTTTGCTTTTAATCTTATCTTTTTTTTATACATACTCTTAAATCGGATGTTTAAATTGTAAATAGGACTTACACTATAAAGGGCAACCGAGGATCTTTTAGTATTGTGGCGCTATATAAATTTTTCATTATCATTATTATTATTATTAAAATGTAATCTGTATTATATCTATGTCCCCTTCAAGGTAAACGTTTTTTTTTCTTTTTTGTAGTTACGTGTAGTTTTAGCAATTATTTTTTTCTGTAGTAGTTACGTGCAGTGGTATGTTCGTATTTCCTGTTTTATGTTTTATGTTGCCATGAGGTAGACGTAGTTTTCGCTCCAATTGGTATTGTATTAGTAGTAGGGTATGGTATTTTGTAAGTAATGTTGAAAGTAATATGTATTGTAAGTTATCAAATGATGTATAAAAAAACTATACAGAACATCATCCTTTTTACTGTTTTTCGATAGGCCGAATGATATGGGAGAAATCAACTGTTTTCTGAGGTGATTGGTTTTGCGAAACTGCATCTCGCTGTGCACTAGGGCGTAAAGCAGAGTTAACGCCCCGCGGCGGGAATCACATGAACAGAGACGGCCATATCGGATCTTTCCAAACAAAGCAACTCGCCCCGGCAGAAGAACATTGAAGAAAACACAACGGAAAGTGTGGCAGCTTATTGGGGTCGTATCTTTGCAGAACAACAGATTTCCAAATGTTAAATACTACAATCAATATCACTTCTCAAACATACATTTCCATTAACTCTTTCAACTTTCTGAAACATGAACGAAACAACAGTTTGCCAAAATGTGAAATACTGTAGGAAATATCATTTCTCACACATTCATTTCCATTAACTCTTTCAACTTTCTGAAACATGAACGAAACAACAGTTTGCCAAATGTAAAATACTGTAAGAAATATCACTTCTCGCACATTCATTTCCTTTAACTCTTTCAACTTCTGACACATTCTTGCATTCTGTAAACATATAATATATAAATATATAAGGAACAACAATAAACAGAACCGCCGCGCTACATAGAGCGGCCTAACTGCAACCAGGCACAACCTAGAACACTTAGATACGACCCTGGGTGACTTTTGGGCAAAAACCAAAAACCGCTGGGTGGGAGGGAGAGGGGAGAATTGCTCAACTTGAAAGAAACCTTGTAACTTGAAATTTAGCTTCTGGACGGAAGACTTCTTGAGAGGGAGAGCACGCTTTGTGACAGGATGGAGGCATGGGCACGAGGGGGGGGGGCTTGAAAATCATAATGTCCGACTTGGCGTTAACATCCCTTTACTAACGTAAAGGGGTGTGTTACCTAAATCGGGCTAAAAATTTTGCAACGAATGCAAATCACTCAAAGCCCATTTATCGGGTTACACGTTTACAGCAAATGCAAATCACTCACAGCCTTTTAATAGGGTCACATGTTGCAACTTATGCAAATCATTCAAAAACCCGTTCGTCGGGTTACATATTGCAACTTATGCAAAATCATTCGCATCCCGTTAATCGGGTTATATATTGCAACAGAATGCAAATCACTGAAACACGTTAATCGGCTTACATATTGCAACTCATGCAAAATCATTCACAGACCCGTTTATCGGGTTACATAAAGATAAGGCTCAAATCCTTACTGGTTGCCAGAGCATGCGGAAATCATCCAATTTCATGCTTGTCAGCCAATGAGATCACCGCTTTCTAGCCCCTGGAGACAAAATCGGTCGTTTGAGGTAAATTTTCTAGTACCCTCACAAAAAACTGAAATGGATGCAAGAATACTTTAGTTATTCGCAATTTTTTTTGATAAATCAGTTGTGGGGATGTCCGTCCAGAGTTGTTTATATGTTTAGGCACATAGCTTGTTTGGGGCCGGAGCTGCGTTCATTTCCCGGTAGAAGAATATTGACCTTCGTTGAAATATCTATAGAAACCGCTACAAATGAGATATACAGATAAGAATTTCAGCAATTATGCATACTGACATCAGCAATAACCCAAACTCCTTTACTGCTATCATATCTCAAAATTGGAGGCAATTTCTTATGATTTCTGGTAGAGATATTATTTGGGCCTAAGCGTGTCCTGGCTTAATACTCATTCCATTGCACTTAAAAAGTAATGGTAAAATTCTAGAGCTGAATGATGCACTTACCCATGACTCAGGCACCGGTTTGACTTCATTTGCCTTTTTTACATTAGCAAATTTTTATAAGAAACGACCAGTTGTGGGTGAATTGTAAAAACTTTCCTCGGTCCATATTTTTATCTGCACAGTCTATCCGCTTCAAACAACAAACAGTGAACTTTGTATCATAAAAGTCTTCCATCACAAAACTTTCCTATAGAACGATTCCATGCGCCTTAGCGAGGCACTCGTGAATTGTTTTCACGCATTTGGTTCAATCGGTCAATGCAAACAAACAAAAGTGCAAAACCGGGTATCTTTTTTAGCGAACCCAAAACAATGCTTTGTTCTTTTTATGTTTTGCATTGATTGAAATAAGAACGAAAAGAACGAAATGCGTGAATACAATTCACGAGTGCCTCGCTAAAGCGCATGGAATCGTTCAAAAGGAAGGTTCTGTGATGCAGGACTTTTATGATACAATGTCAAAGTTCGCTGTTTGTTGTTTGAAGCGGAGAATCTGTAGAGAAAAATATGGACCGAGGAAAGTTCGCCCACAACTGGTTGTTTCTTACAATAATTTGGCAAATTAAAGAAGGCAAACGAGGTCAAACTGGTGTCTGAGTCATGGGTAAGCGCATTATCTAGCTCAAGAACTTTACCATTACTTTTTAAGTGCAATGGAATGAGTTTTAAGCGAGGACAAGCTTAGGCCCAAATGATATCTCTACCAGAAATCATTAGAAATTGCCTCCAATTTTGAGATATGATAGCAGTAAAGGAGTTTGGGTTATTGCTGAGGTCAGTATGCATAATTGCTGAAATTCTTATCTGTATATCTCATTTGTAGCGATTTCTATAGATATTTCAACGAAGGTCAATATTCTTCGACCGGAAAATGAACGCAGCTCCGGCCCCAAACAAGCTATGTGCCTAAACATGTAAACAACTCTGGACGGACATCCCCACAACTGATTTATCAAAAAAAATTGCGAATAACTGAAGTATTCTAGCATCCATTTCAGTTTTAGTGAGGGTACTAGAAAATTTACCTCAAACGACCGATTTTGTCTCCAGGGGCTAGAAAGCGGTGATCTCATTGGCTGACAAGCATGAAATTGGATGATTTCCGCATGCTCTGGCAACCAGTAAGGATTTGAGCCTTATCTTGGTTACATAATGCAACTTAAGGTAACTCTGCTTTCCGGTTTAGTGCACATCGAGATGCCGTTTCGCAAAACCATTTTCCTCAGAAAACAGTTAATTTCTCCAATATTATTCGGTCTATCGAAAAGCGGTAAAAAGGATGTTGTTCTGTATAATCTGGGCAATCGAAAGATGTATAAATCGCAATGTTTCCGTCAACCCTGGTTTCGCAAATCCTAGTTCAAATCTTTTTGCTAATTTCAGAAAAGCGGATTTACCCCCAAAACTACTCGAAAAAGTTTCGATTTTTTTTTCGCTCCATCTTTAGCTAGGTAGTTGATCTACAACTTTGCCAAGTCTGATTGAAAAAGCTAGGCTAGATGTCCTGCAATCGAATTTTACATTTCTGTATACTTTTCGACATCGAAGGGGAAAAGCGTTGGTCAACAGTATAGCCCATGCAGAACGATTTGAACGCCCGTAGAATGTTTTTGTAAAAAAATTAGTTCTTGATTTAAGATGTATGCTCATTGTGGACTCTAAAAAGAAACTGATAATCTGCGAATGCTTACGAAAGTCTCAAAAGACGCCCAAAGCATGATTTCGTGAAGCTGCTGGTAAAAATCAGTAATTTTTAATTAATAGATGCAAATGATACTTTTACAAGCGCACTAAGGATGTCTTTTGAGACCTGCGTATGGTATTCCCAAAAGATGACGTTCATTTGTTTGGCAATGGAAAAATTTCTGAAAGTTATTTCAAGCCTGAGCTTTTGCAAGCGTGCTTCATAGCATAGTAATCTATTGACCAAGGTTTCTCCATTTCTCAGTCGAAAAGTAAACAGAAATACGAAATTCGATTGCAGGAAATCTAGCCTACCTCAATCAGACTTAGCAAAGTTGTAAATCAACAACCTAGCTAAAGATGGAAAGAAAAAAAATCGAACATTTTTCGAGTAGTTTTGGAGATAAATCCACTTTTCTGAAATTAGCAAAAAGATTTGAACAAGGATTTGCGAAACAAAAGTTGATGGAAACATTGCGATTTATACATCTTACGATTGCCCAGATTATACAGAACAACATCCTTTTTCTTAAGGGCTGCAAAGGATTGCGATTAGCTGTGTCTTTTAAATGAAATATCATACGAAGCCAATTAATGCATGGATACAAGCAACTCAACTCATTCAGTATATACCTGTTCTTTATTCTCCTTCCGTTTTGTGTACCAGATGACCAAAAATATGAAAATTTTTGAAAAATCACCTAAATTAGAATATTTCACTAACCTTAAAATTTCTTTTCTTGCAATTTTTAAGGACCAACTTTATTTCAGTGTCATTGCAATTGCTCGAAATCTCTTTGATTTCTTTGACATTTGATCCTTTATGAGGTATATGATTTTAAAGCATGCGCCTAAATCGCTAGAGATGGTTATCAGATTGTATTTTTAAGCTGAGATACCAATTAAGGTAACTCTGCTTTCCGCTCTAGTGCACAGCGAAATGCCGTTTCGCAAAACCACTCTCCTCAGAAAACAGTTAATTTCTCCAATATTATTCGGCCTATCGAAAAGCGGTAAAAAGGATGTTGTTCTGTATACTCTGGGCAATCGAAAGATGTATAAATCGCAATGTTTCCGTCAACCCTGGTTTCGCAAATCCTAGTTCAGATCTTTTTGCTAATTTCAGAAAAGTGGATTTATCTCCAGAACTACTCGAAAAAGTTTCGATTTTTTTTCGTTCCATCTTTAGCTAGGTTGTTGATCTACAACTTTGCCAAGTCTGATTGAAAAAGCTAGGCTAGATTTCCTGCAATCGAATTTCGTATTTCTGTTTACTTTTCGACAGCGAGATGGAGAAACCTTGGTCAACAGATTGCCATGCTATGAAGCACGCTTGCAAAAGCTCAGGCTTGAAATAACTTTCAGAAGTTTTTCCATTGGCAAACAAATGAACGTCATCTTTTGGGAATACTATACGTAGGTCTCAAAAGACATCCTTAGTGCGCTTGTAAAAGTATCATTTGCATCTATTGACTAAAAATCACTGATTTTTACCAGCAACTTCACGAAACCATGCTTTGGGTGTCTCTCGAGACTTACGTAAGCATTCACAGATTATCAATTTCTGTTAGAGTCCACAATGAGCATAGATCTTAGATCAAGAACTAATATTTTTGCAAAAACATTCTACGGGCGTTCAAATCGCTCTGCATGGGCTAAACTGTTGACCAACGCTTTTCCCCTTTGATGTCGAAAAGTAAACAGAAATGTAAAATTCGATTGCAGGAAATCTAGCCTAGCTATTTCAATCAGATTTGGCAAAGTTGTAGATCAACTACTTAGCTAAAGATGGAGCGAAAAGAAATTGAAACTTTTTCGAGTAGTTTTGGAGATAAATCCACTTTTCTGAAGTCAGCAAAACGATTTGAGCAAGGATTTGCGAAGCCATGGTTGACGGAAACATTGTGATTTATACATCTTTCGATTGCCCAGATCATACAAAACAACACCCTTTTTACCGCCTTTCGATAGACCGAATATAATTGGAGAAATTAACTGTTTTCTGAGGAGAGTGGATTTGCGAAACGGCATCTCGCTGTGCACTAGAGCGGAAAGCAGAGTTACCTTAAAAACCACTTCACCAATGTTTTTAGCAATTAAGATGAACCAGAGATACCAAGAGTCAAACCAGTCATAATGAAACTCCTTTCTCAGAAGAAGAGGTACAAAGAGCAATAAAATCAATTAAAAACAATAAGAGTGCGGGTATAGATGATGTAACAAGCGAACTGATAAAGTATGGACCACTGAATGAAATCTCGAAAAGAATTGCATCTTCACTTAATCACATCGCAGAACACGGAGACACACTAGAGGAAATTGATAAAGGGATACTCGTTCCCTTTCAAAAACCCGGAAAGCCAAAAGCATCCTGCGCAAATTTATGACCTATCATCCTGCTATCAGTAATTAGGAAAATCCTCAGCACATGCATGATCAAGAGAACAACTGAAAAACTGGAGACCATCATCCCACTATCTCAAGCTGCCTACCGAGGTGGCCGATAAACAACTGAACAGGTCTTTGCATTAAAAATGTTAATCGAAAAAGCAATCAACAGTCAAGATTACAACATATTTGTGACCCTGTTTGATATGTCCAAGGCTTTCGACACCATCAGAAGACCTCAACTTATTAAAGATCTAGGCAAAGATATTAGACGACGATGAGCTACATATGTTTTACATATTACTGTATAAAATGCAATACACCGTACAAGTTGGAAATGCAAGAGGGGAACCATTCAAAACTAACATAGGAGCACAAGAAGGAGACTGCGCAAGCGCTCCAGAATTTACTTTCACATTAGCAGTTGCACTCATGCTGCAAAATCCAGATGCAGTCACATTACCAGACCAGCCCAGACTAAATCACAACCAAAATATAGAAAACTTCAGCATTGATCTTCAGTATGCTGACGATATTGGCAATGTAACAACTGACAAGCAACATAAAGACACTATAAAGCAAGAACTCCCTTTGAAAGTCAAACAAAGAAACATTAATATATATACTGAAAAAACTGAAGAATTTTGTGTTGGCACAGATGGCATCGATGAATGGAAGACCATAAAATATCTAGGAAGTATTTTAGACACCGAAAAAGACATAAAACGAAGGAAAGGTCTACAGTAAATCCCCGCTTATAAGAACCTACTTTTTTGAGAGCTAGGCTGAAATAGGTTCTTATTTTAAAGGTACTTAGCCAAATTTCAAGGTATGATGGTTCTTATTTGAAGAGTACCTTGCGTGGGCCATTTTAGAACCTTCGTCAATGATTTTCAGCCCTATTATTTGTTTTGGCAAAGTTATGATATACCTAATAACCAATGCTAAGCTTTCGAACAGCAGGGGAGGAGATTCAAACATTAAAAGCCCACTGGGTAAGAACTGAACTTAACACTGACAATCCAAAATCAACTTTGCTACCCCTGGTATAAGAACATATTTTTCATCAAACTGAAACAGGTTCTTAATTACCAGGCGCATAAGTTAGGAAAAACAGCCTGTAGGTTCTTATTTTTTCAGGTTCTTATATGCGGGGATTTACTGTATCGATTGATGCCTTCAACAAATCTGAAAGCATTCTCTGTAACAGACAGACATCCATAAAACTAAAAATAAGAACGCTTTATACATTTATATATCCAATGCTGCTTTACAATTGCGAGATCTGGACCTTAACCAAGAAATTGGAAGATAGTCTAGATATCTTCCAAAGAAAACTGCTACGTAGGAGGCTAAACATCAAATTAATGGATAAAATTAGAAATGAAGAAATGAAGAAATACATAAAAGATCACATCAGACAACCATCACAACCGAAATAAAGAAAAGGCGATTAAACTGGCTTGGGCACATGCTAAGGTTGCCAGAAAGAATACCAGCAAAATTAGCTTTCAGAGAACATTTGAAAAAAGCGAAGGGTAATCGGGGAAGACCAAAACAAACATGGATCAGACAAATGAATAAAGACCTAAACCAATAAATAAAACAGTGGATAAACTAACTGAGAACGATTATGAGCGAAAGGAATGGAAGAAAACAGTGGCAAGGCTAATGTCTTGAATAAGACGGAAAAGCCAGTAAGAAGAAGAAGAAGAAAACGCAAATCATTCCAGATACGTTTAAGCGGGTTACACAATGCAACTTAATGCCAATCACAAAAAGCCCGTTAATCGGGTTACATATTGCAACTCATGCAACAATCGCTCACAGCCCCGTTAATCGGGTTACATATTGCAACTTATGCAAATCAATCAAAGCCCATTAATCGGGTTAAATATTGCAACTTATGTAAATTACTCACAGCCCATTAATCGGGTTACATATTGCAGCTTATGCAAATCACTGAAAACCAAATCAGTTGATAGATATTATGAGTTTGCAAAAACTTTATCACAACAAAATCGATTGCAAGGAAATTTGACATCGCTGATATTTTTGACAAAGTCCTGTAGTATGTGGAACTAGGTTTTGAGCAAAACAAGCGTGCTTCTTTTGACGAGATTATACGAACCTAAAAGAAGTAAGAATAAAAGTCATTGAACGCATGTTCCATCGGGACTAAAGATTGCGAACTTTTGCAAAATAAGCAGGAATTATGCAAGACCTGCTGCTGAACTGCTGAGATTATACGAACCTAAAAGAAATAGAATAAAAAGCCATTGAACGCATATTCCATTGAGACTAAAGATTATAAACTTTTTTGAAATAAGCAAGAATCATGCGAGACCTGATGAACTGCTGTGTAGAACCAAGATATTTTCAGAAATGTGAATTTACAGAGCAACAATCCTCCAGTATGAACACAGGAAGAATTTCAACACGAGGTGCAACTACACTTACTTGTTTCTCCAAGTGAAATATAGAAGCCATTTCTCCAGTTTTTCTAACCATTGACTAAACAAGTCTTGTGCTTGCTTGCACATTGTTGTGTTGTGTAGAGAGAAGCAGCACCTCTGAGGGTGAGTGTCCTTCGGAAAACTTTAGCATCGTCCGCTATTTAGGCCCTTTCAGGCTCGCTCTCAGTGGCAGTGCACGATGTGTCGCGGAAGATTCGAGGAGCTCGGCGATTGAGTTGTTTCTTGAAAGAAGGCCAAATCTGACTCTAATCTGAAATTTAAATATGCCCCTTGTACTGCAGAGGACTGGTACAAATCCAGAGAGAAGCTGTATGCCTCAAACTAGACTATTGGGACTAGAATAATGCGGAAGTCAAGCGCCCAGTCGGGTGAGAATATTACTCGCTCGTCGATGTTACTCGCAGTGAGGCATGGAGGGCGGGAAGTTTGGTCCATCGAAGGGTTAGTTGAGAGCAGCAACTCCAGGCTTTGCACGAGATTTTCATTGCAAAGAATTAAATAGACTTCTTCATAACACTGGTTTTGTGATTAATAAACTGGGTAAAATCTACAGGTTTCGGGTGAGTAGCTCTCTTGTTTTTTGTTTTGACTGTTTCGATGTATAAAGCTTTTCCAGTGTGACCATTACCTCTGCTTGTTGTTCATTTCATTTCATTTCATTTCATTTTAAAATTGTTTACCCAGGGTACAAATTCAGTATAAATACTGTTTTACAATTGGCCCTGCAAAAAATTACTTACAAAATTAAAGAATTATATACTACAAAATTTACAATAAAAAGAGCGGAATACGTCAAAATTAAAGATATATTAATTTACAGCGATACACCTCCATATATAAAAGGTTCATTTTTCATTGATTTTGGACTTGAAGGCATTGATTGAGGGAGCCATCTTTGTATCCAAATCAAGACTGTTCCAGAGACTGGCCCCACGATAAGCAAAGGATTTTTGGCCATTGCCAGTTCTCAACATGGGTATTGCAAGGTTTGTTTTAGAGTTTCTTAACTCCCTTGGATGTACCTCGGACGATCTCACGAAGAGATCGCTAAGATATTGAGGTGCAAGAGAGTTAAGAGATTTGTAAACCATAGAACCTGTTTCTTTATTTATCAGCTTTTGTACAGATGGCCAACCAAGTCTCTGGAGCAAAGGAGCTGCAGATGCATCGAAAGGGCTATTTGTTACTATTCTGGCTGCTTTATTCTGTAATTTTTGAAGCACGTCTAGCTTTGAAGCACCACAAGAGCCCCAGACAGAACAACAGTAGCTGAAATGTGGCTCCGTGATGCTTCTATATAAATTTATCAAAGTGTCAGTTTGAACAAAATTTTTTGCATACTTCAATAGGCCAATAGCTCTGGAGATCTTCTTTTGAACCGCGCTTATATGACTTTCCCAGGTAAGGCAATTATCAATCATGACCCCGAGGTATTGTTGTTGCTGTTATGGTTTTTTTTTATATATACTCCTTAAAATCAACTACATTTGACAGATAAACTAAACATAAGATAGAGTGTGCCACTCACAGTGAAAATGGACACATGGTCATCGAGTTCCCACTGTGAATAGCACTTACAATAAATAATTGATAAATAGTATAGTTTATCAACACAACATTACCACAAAAAACACTACATGACGAAGACGTAAACGAATGGGCGCTGAGATTTACTCAAAAATTTAAGGTAACTCTGCCCCCATCCCAACCAGAGCAGAGAGCAGAGCCACCCTAACTGAATCTTTTTGTTGCTTTCAAATATGCCATCGACGCTTCTAAAATTATACGATTTGCAACAACGGTTAAGTTGTTGTTTCCAAACAGTAACAGTTGGCATAAGGATTTTGAATCCATTGATGTAATATCAATCCCGGGAATGTCAGAAAGTTGACCAAGGAGATCTCTTCGCATCGTGTCAAAACGAGGGCAGCGCAGGAGAAAGTGTTCATTATCCTCTACTGCTTCGCCACAGGCGCAGCAAGGGTTTATAAAGCCAAATCTATGTCTGAATTTATGTTAATTAAGAGCACTAAATTTCAATCGAATTTTAGTCAGGTATTTAACACCATCTATATCAGAAATGTTGTACATGGAGTTTGTCACAGGTTTTATAATTTGAAGCAATTTTTGTTTAAACTCATAAATGGACCTTGAATTTTTGATCTCGTCGTCGAGTAAATTCCACTCATGGAGTGTGCTCTGGAAATACGTGTTTGAAAAGCGAACAGTTCGTGCAATATTTTGATCGTAAACCCGCGGATTTCTAAGATTGTACAATATTTGACGCTCCGGAGGGATTTCAGAAAACAAATGTTCGGGTGAATGGGACCCTACTAATTTAAAGAAATGACACAAACGTCTATACCATCGCCTATGGTAAAGGGTTTCCCAGCCTAGTTCATCATAGAGCCTGTTCCTACTTGTACCTCTCCATGCTCCAGTCACAGCTAATGCATCCGAATACTGAGTCTGCTCAAGACTCCGGGTAAAGTTCAGCTGCATCCCAGGATCATCTCTATGATAGATTATATCGCCATAGTCCAAATGGGGCCTCGCATTTAACTTATAAATCTGATCCAGTACAGCTCTAGAGACATATTTAGAAAGATATCTTATCATACCAATACCTCGCCTAGCCTTGACAATAGCCTCTTTGATATGACTCTGAAAATCTAGCTTAGAATCGAGAATCATGCCTAGATGCTTATGCTCCGCTTTTACCGTGACCTTATCGCTCCCTAAGAAAAGAGGAGGATGAGTGGGCTTGAGTCTTTTTGAAGAGAAAATAACTTCTTCCGTTTTATCTGCATTGAATTTCATCTTCCATTGCCATGCCCAAAGTCGAACCCTTTCAGTCTTTCAGCTATAGTCAGTTCTAGAGTTGAGGGAAGGAGCGTTTGTAATGATTCTAATTTCACCATTGTCTCGGTTTCGAAGGATATCTGCGCGCGCATAAAAATTATTTCGCAGACTTGCTGCCTATGTCTACTCAAAAACACAGAACTCTCGGAAATCGAGGAAACCTCGGAATATGTGATTTCCAACAATTCCATGAGTTCCAATAGATCTGAGAGCTCCGAGGGCTCCATGTTTTCGACCTGGTCCCGTCGACACCCCATCAGAGAATCATTTGAGCCACTGAATTTGAATACCAATCAAAAACACTGTAAACTTTGATCATACAATGAAAAGGCAGTTGCAGAACTATGAAAACCTGGCTGAAACCTGAGCTGTCTGCAGCTACCTGTCCACTGCAAACATACTGCAGCTATGATTTAAGAAGACAAAATCCAATACCTCTACAAATAGGTTAAAAACTTAGGCAGTCCAAGCAATGTGGAAAAAGACAAAACTCCTCAACACCAAGCGACTGATGATGGTGATAATGCTGACCAGCCAAATGAGGGAGATGGCACCCATCCACAGTCCGGGGAGGATACTGAGCCTAACACAGCGACTGTTATAGCCTGCGTGCAGACTTTACTATTGTGGAGGAGTTAGAGGCGAAAAGGGAAAGGTAAAGTCTGCGCATCCACTCAAGTTTTTCTGTTCCAGCGATAAATTTTATCCCCCGTCCTCATTGTCTGAGAACCAATCACGTTCGCCTTTTGATTTCTCAAAATTATTGTTCTCTCTCACCTTGCATCTGATAGGTTACAACTAGAACAATTGTTCTAGTTGTAACCAACTCAAGGCAGAACATAAGAAAGCTTGTAAAAGATGGTTTGATAATCAATCAGAATGGCTCAAAACTCAGGCAGCAGCCTACCCGTTCAGGATGACATAAATCGAATCGAAAACTGGTCCAGTCAGTGGCAGTTGCCCCTAAATGCACAAAAGTGTTCTAAATTGCACGTAAGCACTAAGAATAGAGAGGAGATAGACTCAAGTACTTATTATATTATCGACCAAAAAGACAATCGTCAAATCCAAATAAAATAATAGGAAGAGACAAAAGACTTAGGAGTTATTGTTGACACCAAATTAAAATTTCAAAAACAAATCGCATCTTGCATAAAAAAAGCGAACGGTGTCCTCGCTTCGATAAAAAGAACGATCAAGTATTTAAGTCTAGAAACCTTCAACACGTTGTACAAAGCTTTAGTTAGACCCTTGTTAGAATCCGCCGGCGCCGTATGGAGCCCAAGCCTCGTTAAAGACATTCGTTCGCTAGAAAACGTTCAAAGAAGAGCCACGAAATTAGTGCCATCGCTGAGAAACTTGACTTACACTGAACGCCTTATTGCCCTTGATCTCCCAACTCTTGCATATAGAAGAACGAGAGGAGACATGATAATGGTTTTTAAGATCATGAAAGGTATCGTCGACTTGAACCATACAAATTTCTTTAAGTTAAGCACAACCAAAACAAGAGGACACGAGCTCAAGCTGTTTAAGCAAAGAAATCGCCTGAACGTAAGACGAAACTTCTTTTCACAAAGAATAGTAAAATCGTGGAATGAGTTATCCGAAGAGATTGTCAACTGTACGACAGTATTACAGTTTGAAAAACATTATGATAGCTTCCACCGCGAACACAAATACAACTTCTAGGGTTTTATAGGCTGTAAGCCTCGTATTCCCTTATTTGATATATTATTATTATTATTTATGACGTAACGTAAAACTGTGGCATACATTATGATTTCTATAATTTATGACACTATCGGAGAGTGGATGTTTTGATGGTAATGTGACCAGCTGATCCCAGGGCCTTTTTGTCTCCCAATATGAAGAAGGCCCTGGGGACGAGTTTGTTGGGCATTCAGTACATTAGAAGAAGGCCATCGGTATAGATAATATAGACCGTAAATTCCTCTCAAATTATCCAGGTAAGAGGCTAGATTTTCACTGGGGTCCTAGTGATCCAAACTTATAGTCAAATTTTACCAGGGGCTCTAATTAGACCCTTGTTCGTATTACTTGAATCAAAGGCACTCTTGCAACGTTTTTTGGAAATGCAACACCACGTACCCCTTTTTTATAATTTTTAGTTATTTTGGGCCAATTTTCCATGTTGAATTCACATTTTGAAGACACTTTTTTAAATTCTGCGTCAGTGCCTTGTGACATCACCAAGAAGTTTACAGGAACCCTTTGAAGCAATAGCATTCTCGTAAATGATTGAATTATGCCAGAAAAATAGCAGAAGCTGTAATGTAAATCTATCGATGCAAAATTTCCACCTCTGCAAGATATCCAGAATCCGCTTGAAACAACGTATCAGCTTCTGGGATTATTCACTTGTTGCTGATGAATCTACTACCATTTCAAAGGATTAATCATAAAGTATTTTGTGATGTTACAACAAACTGACGCAGAATTTCAAAACATAACATCAAAGTCCAGAGTCTGCCTAAAAAATGGACCCGAACAACCACAACTGACAAATTAGACAGAGTATTTGCACGTAATCTCATCCTGCAAAACGCGTTACTAGGTTACTTGTGATAACAACTAATACGAACAAGGGTTTCTGTACTGAGGACATCAAACAAATTTTTTGGAATGGAGCAGCAATTGCATAAAAACAATTTCTCAAGTTTTCTCCCGAGGGTTGCCCATCTGCAACAAAGATTTCACTCGTGAAGCGTTTTGTACCAGGGAGATTTACATCTTTTCCGAGGACACATTTTGCTTCATTTCGTCGCCGGAAAAGATCACCGAGGTAGAATGTGCCTGGGCACTTAGATGGTGATGTGACTATGGAAAGTGCTAAGCAGCGTGAAGGATACATCTACAGTTTTTCTTCGTAACCCCTCCCCTATCGAAAATACTGAGCACACACTGAAGCACTGATTTATCCCTTAAATAGATCATGATATATCATAGCTGTTGATGTCTTGGTCATTTAAACGTTCTTCGTATTGATTCTGGGGACAGGCTTGATGCACGTAAACATTTAGCTGAGCAAAACAATGATATATGATTTTATGTTCTGCTTTCTCTATCCATATGCTTAATCGAGCAGAAGCATGGGGGCTCTTATTCAAGGTAGATCAACATGTTTAGTCCTTCTTATGCTTGCCAACATTAAAAAATGCACTTTATTTTCCAGCATTACTACTTGCATATCTTTCTGAGACAAATGTGGACAGACTATCGAGTAAATATGCCCATAAAGAAAGGTGAATGGCTGGCATTTGGAAGCGAATTTCTTTCAGATATCTGGGTGCCCGAGGTGCATTTTCCATCTGCTAAGAAAGGCCAATGGTATAAACTCATGAAACCAAATACTGCCGTTCATGTTCATCCAGATGGCAAGATAGTTCTAAGTCGAAGGTAAGACTGTAGACACACATCGAATTGTATCATTTCATAAATACCACTCATATAATGGCTGTTCTCAAATAATGCATCATAATTTGTAAAAATGTACAATAGTGAGTTATGGAATGATTTCATTTATTCTGTGGTAGAACAAAACTGAGATGTGAAAATATATTTCTATATTTGGAGTGACCATCTTTCATTTCAGAACAGTTTTATCTTGAAACTGTTTTTAACCCTATTTTGGTTGGGGGGCAAATTTGCCCCCCTTAGTAAACCTTTTGTTATAACTCTGTCAGGATAACAATTATGGCCCGGAAACTTCCTGAATTTTTGCTAATACTTATTGTGCAATGACTCAAGGAGTTTCATAAAAATATTTTGACAAATGAGGGGGAGGGAGACAATTTTCCGGAACTGACTCTGTCAAAATCGCCAATACTCAAATATTAATTCTCGCGAAAAAAGTAGCAAAATTGCAAAATTTTGCAAAGATATTTGCAGGGAAGTGCTATTAGATGTATTCTATCATAATTTTCATGTTTGGATGGAAATTGAGTTCCAAATTAAATTTTATCGCATTTTTCCTGATTTTCACCGATTTTGCCACTTTTCTTGACGACACAAAGAAAAATGCTGACGCAAGCAATAATGGCGGCTAATTTTAAGTTAATTTTATATTTTCATAAAGTACATGCTTAGGGCTATTAGTACACCAAATTTGGTTTCTCTATCTATTTCCAGTCAAGAGTTAGGTATGGGGGCTTTTTTGGCCCCCCCCCCCAACCAAAATAGGACGTGTCAGATAGCCCAACCACTAAAGGGTTAAAATCAAAGCAAGACGATGCTAGTAACTTTTGTCAGTCGTCAGCTTGCAAATTCCAAATTGCAAATTGCAACAATTTTCTTCGAAGAAATTGAAACAAGCGAACAATGGATATCCAAAGAATAATGTTGTGTCTGGATGTTTTCTTTGTTCTATTTATATATAAAACACTGATATTTTATAAAGCGAACGATGAAGAAGATCGACAACATCTACAGAGAGCAGGCATCGAGTTGATCTTTTGCGCTTTTTTTCATTTACTCAGTTATCTGCTTACTAGTTTCGGCCACAAGGCCATCATCAGAGCAACTGAAGAATTTTATAAATACAACGGTTTTTATAGAGAAAAATTTAATCAACTATAAGGAATGTCCATTTAAGGCTAATTTAATAAGTTCTCGGACCCAGTATACTCTGGTCCGTTTGTTCTAAATCGTCAGATCTGTTTTGCTCAGTAGACAGCCTCCTCCTCAGTTTCTAGCCATCTCAGGTCGCTACCCTTCGCAGTGGATCAGTGTCCTATTGTTGTTGTGTCATTCGTTGCTTGTTGCGTAAATCTATGTTGTTGTTGTTGTTGTTGCTATTGTTGTTTGACGTATGTCGTTTGATTTCACGTAAGATTGATTTCGTTGTTTTCTCAAGTTTTGTGGTGTTGATGTTGTTGTTGTTGTTGTTGTTTCCATTGTGGTTTGACGTTGGTCGTTTGGTTTCACGTCAGATTGTAGAGTTGCTCTGATGATGGCCTTCTGGCCGAAACTAGTAAGCAGATAACTTAGTAAATTAAAAAAGCGCAAAAGATCAACTCGATGCCTGCTCTCTGTAGATGTTGTCGATCTTCTTCATCGTTCACTTTAAACACTGATATTTAATATATAAGCCTATTTACAATTGCAGATATCCTCCACGCCACTCCCCCCCCCCCCCTTTCTCCAACCAAACTTTGTTTGCCAATGCTAATATATGCAAAGTAGGATCCCAAAATTGCACTATTTTGACTTTATATCTATGCTATATCGAATGATGAAAATTTCAAGATTCTAAATATAGCACCGTGGCAACCAATTTCTTACTGTGTAATCAATAAAGTTTGAATACTTTTTGACTTGGAGATATAAATTTCAAATATCCTCCAAATTATGCTTACACATGTATTTAAAGGGGCTGTGGTAGATTTTTGTAAACAAACCAAGTTTGCAGGACAATGCGCGCTTCGTATCAAATTACACAAATGATCAATGGCGGACTGTTGTCTTGCAGCTTCGAAGCTTCAAAGCGATTGAAATTAGAGCGATTATTGGATTTTTCGGTTTCTTATTTTTCATGGATGATATTTAGTACGATGTTGTTGGTCTTGACGAAGATTAAAAACTTGATTCAAGTGAAACAGAAGATGAGACTGACGCTTGGTTTTCCGTAGAAGTAGACTTCTCTCAGGGCGCAAGGCAAGGAGAGAGTATCGAGTATTGTTGAAAATTTGATCTTGGAGGCAGATCTTTTGCCTGTTTTACAAGGAAATCACCTGGAGAACTTCAGGTCTGGTATTGCGAGGAGAGCCATAGCTCTTGCTTCCCTCCAGACCCCCCCCCCCCCACCCCCTCAATTGCAAGAGGGGAGGCTGTAAAGTCGCTCTTCTGAACGTTCAAAGACAAAAATTGCGCTGCTTGAAATAATTGTTCTTTTTCTTCCATCCATTCAATTAGGAAAAATTCACTTGAAAATTACCAGGAAGAGATGCACAGGGCAGGAAATGCAATTTAACTTTGGTTGAAAAACTTCGGTCATGTTGAATCATTTACAGATGGCATTTCATATGTCCAGTTGAGTTGTTTGAGGTTGAGGTTTGAGGTTGTTGAAAAATAACGATAAAAGTTACAGGCTCCTGGTTAGATCTCCCTGTTCCTAAGATTTCAAATTAATTTTAGACACCAAAATCTTGCTAATCCGCTACGAATTCAAGGAGTTACAAGCTTTTGAAGTTCAAATTTGTGCGAAAGCTGAAACCAGACGCCCCTAACTGACTTGTTTTCCAAAAAGACGTCCTGAAATCGAGGTAAAAGAAGGCTGTCCAATGTTTCATCTCTCGTCGATATCAGAGCAAACCAAATAGAAGTTCCAAAGTTCTCTAAAACTTGTAACTGTTGCCAAAATGTACTTAATAATGCAATTATAAAAAAACACGGAATGAAGACTTAATCAACGAGAGATGGGGCAATTCTGAATTGTGTTGAACACGATTCCTGCAAGCATCCATAACCTTGATTCAATGTTATAGAAAGCTAGTTTATCCAAAGTGCTTTTCAAATTCCATTTGATTTGCTTTAAATCAACGAGATTCTATTTTCACTAAATAATGCAATTTAGGGGCGTCTGGTTTCAGCTTTCACACAAACTTGAACTTCGAAAGCTCGTAATTCGGTGAATATTTAGCCGATTTGCTAGCTTCTAGTGTCTAAAATCAATCTAAAATCTCAACAATATGGTTATCTTACCATGGAGCCCGTTCAGTATTTCGTTATTTTTTTATATTTTAATCAAACGTCGGACAATTCTTTTGGGACACCCTGTATATACACATATTTCTTTATAACAAACTAAGAATTTGGGCCAGTGCTGAAAGTTCCTTAGAATTATTAGATTTTGAGCAATAGTTCCTTAAGGTTTCCACAAGCCTTCATGTTTACTTCCAATGCACTAATCAACATTTTCAAATTAATGTTTTTTTAAGCCTTTTCAATGTTTAGACATTACTCAAGTACTTCCCGAGTAATTTGATACAGGAAGCAAAATACAAAGCACAAGGCAAAATCCAGCCATCTTAAACAACTTTGATGTTCATACATGTTCTATGCATGTCCTGGGTTGAAGCAGACAAGAAAATAATTCAAATTCATTATTTACTGTAAACTGTTAAAAGACATCAACCAGTGGTTGCAGCTCTATGGTCTCATCCCACATGTCCACTATAGTGTAAAACTCTGCATGCATTTTTTTGATAAGAAATGAAGAATTTGGGCCAGTACTTAAAGCTTCTTAATTATCAGATTTTGAGTATTCTCGGTTTCTTATGAATTTCTGAAAGGTTTCACAACAATCTTCATGCTCACTACCTGTGCCCTTGCAAACTTTTCAAAACACAGCTTCTAATGTTTAGACATTAAACAAATGAAGAAAAAGTAAACATATTTTAACAATTTCCTTTATCAAAGTAAATAGTTGCTAAAGTTATCTTTTCCCAGTACTGGAGTTTCTTAATTTTTTGGCAATCTGAGAGTTGATTTTCTTATAAGCAGTTTCTTACAGAAGAAAATTTGTGCATGTAGCCTAAATGGTTTGCAAGGCCCCTCTCTCATAAGCCCCTCACACCTATGCCCAAACCTAATAGAGACCCCTCTAATTGTAAAGCCCCCTTCATGTATTTAAAACACAAAATGCTTTAAAAATTTTCTCTCAGAGAACTAAAACAATTAAAAGAATAATTCTCATATGTTATGGGCTCAACACAAGTTTGCATTTGTTTGTTTTACTTTCAAAATTCTAACAGTCAAACTCGGATAAATCAGACTTGCATTCTCAGAAGCTAAAAAAAAGTATCAGTCCCTAGATTGGACTGAACTAAAATCCCTAAATTGGACAAAATATGACTGAATTAAAATATTGTATGACACGGTAGTCAGATTTGCAAGGATTAAGTCAGATTATTTCTCTCGGTCTGACGAAATCTGAACTATGCGAGTATGACCGTATGCTCATTTTGGGAAACGAAATAAAAGGTTCCAAAGCTTTTGTGGGCTCAAAATATGGCTTGGTATGAGGACTCTTGTAATCATACAGTATGAACAGATCTTATGGTAGTAAGAAATTACTGTATCAATCATTCATTCCATCTCAATGTCTCAATTTGAATCTTTCAACACTGTTGGAGTTCAGATATATTTGATCCTCTAATGAATAAAGACCAATTTTTCTGAACAAAAGTTGCACTAAATGCTGTACCCATATTTTAATGTTGACTTGCGGAATTCAAAGCATCCAACTCAGAATCATCAAAAATGTCTTGTCGTGCATTGTCTTCATTTTCTTCCACCAAAAATGAATGACTCAAATCTGAACAAGGAGACACTGGAATTTCTATGTCTGGAAAGATTGAACTCAAGATCTCCAAAATTTTGATTCCATGAGTAAATTTCCAGGTCTCTACATGCTTTCTCAGAGTTTCATAGTTAAATATTTTGCCAGCATGCTTCAACACCTGGCTAATATGAAAATCTCCATAGTTGATATTCACATTGGACAAAATAGATGATGTGCTCATAACTTTGTATTCCCGTAAATCTTTGGAAAGTAGCTTCATTTGTTCATTTGATATTTCTTGTGTTTTTGCTATATTTTCACACCCGTCAGAATTTCCTGAATAAAAGGATAATAGAATACAGTGCATGGATCTGCTTTACAGTCATTTTTACAATTTCAGCATAAATGTCACAGCACTTGCAGCTTTGTATTACACCCATTGCATAATTATTTTCAGAAAGATTGTTTTAAATCATCTCTCTGCCGCATTTGCTTTACGTCACATATTCTCTGATGTCCCCTGCACAATTTGATTGCAAAAATCCTTTGTATAGCAGGAAGCAGTGGCTTTCAGAACCATCTCGTGGATTTTGATGGCCCTAAATGCAACATTCTACTGACACCTTTGCAATTCATACCCAGAAGCCACAGTATATATCAAAATTCTCATTGTGCCATCTAATTTTGAAAGATCATTTAAAATATGCTCTTTTGCTGTTTGGTGTTCCTGCATATGAAGCATGTCTACTGACCTTTTCTGTGTGTGATCATGAGTTCCAATGCATAAAAATCTGGACCAGGCTTTCTTCAAATGTCGTCGATTTGACAGCTGCTTGGTTGCAGATTTTGCCAATTAGCAATGTCCTTACTGTCCTTATTTTGACTTGCAACTCAGTTACAAGTGGGTGGAAAAGTTCTTTAAATAACATATCATTATGGACATAGTCAAAGCAAAATTTAGAATTCTTCTTCCCAGATAACAACTCCAATATGTGTGTCTTATGTTTCTGCAACACAAGGCCTCAAAGATGTTCAGTTTTGTAACTGTTGTACCAGTTGCTGTGAACGCTGAAAACTGTTCAAATCCTGAAGTGATCCATGTAAGACCTTGATGACCCCCTGCAAAAGAATATGTTGTTACCTGTGTTTTTAAAGATGTTTGCACTTAATATAAATCCAGCTTGAGATTAAAACATTTAAACAAAACTTTTTTTGTTCTCTGCCGCTGTAATGGCCGGACGTCTCTTGCGGGGCTAATCAGAAGAAGCTGCGCTTGGGCAAGCTTTTGGTTGTAGGTTGTATTAAAATGTTTTAAGGAAATAAAAAAAAGTATTCATATCATTAAATAGCAGTGAAGTTTATTGTCGACAAGTTAAAAGTTCCAAATGTCAGGGAAAACGAGAGCAGCGAAATCGAGAGCACAGTCAAAGCACGAGGAGGATGACTTAGGCCCATCCGATGGCCCATCCGATGACGGCGATTCATTTGATTCAGCCAACGACGAAGAAGGGATTCCCCCGATAACATTAGAAGCTATCGGGCGTGTAGTCGAAGATAAACTTGCAAATTTGGCCACGAAAGAGTGTATTGAAGGTCTGAGACAGACTGTGGTGGATCAAAATTTGAGAATCCAAGAACTAGAGGCAAAGATTATTTTACTGGAGAAATATATCGAAAAGACTGATAAGCTTGAGCGTGATTATGACGAAATCCCAGAAATGAGAGATCGCATTGAGGACTTGGAACTTCGATGCGACGACAATGAGCAGTACCATAGAAGGCTATGCCTCAGATTTAATGGAATGGAGCTAAAAGAAGGTGGTAATGAATCTGGTGAAGAATGTCTGAAGAAAATAAAGAGAGTGTTGAAGGACGATCTAAAGGTAGATATCCCCGATGTTGTGATCGATCGGGCGCACAGAATTGGCCCAGTTAAAGAAGATGCAACGAGCAAAAAGAAGTATCAGGCAATTATTGTTCGATTCACGACCTGGCGTCATCGGACATTAGCCTACAGAGCAAGGAAGAAAGCCAAAAAGGTCAGAGTTCGCCTTGACTTGACCCGTAGAAAGATGAAATTGCTGGAAAAGGCAAACACCTGGTTGGAGGACAATGATGAGAACTTCGCTTTTGCAGATATTAACTGCAGACTATGCCTCAGATTCGAAGGTGAATTTCATTATTTTAAGGATGAAAATGAACTAAAAGAAATCATTAAATATGCCTAGAACTAGTAGGGTAAGTCCTCGAATTGCAATCTTCGTTGTATTTGTTTTGCGTTGTATGTAGTGCATAGTCGATGATAGTTTCTGATTACAGTTGCTTTTTGTTCATAAGAAACTTGGATAAGAACTTGGACAAGCATGTATTTAGTACTAGATTTCTTGGTTTCGTGTGTAAATTTCGAAAAGGTTGGTACAAAGAGAGAATATAAGCTCTTTTTATTTCCTTTGATTTAAATTTTTTGGATATATTGGTGCTTGTTCCATGCAAACTAGTTTCTTATGAATAAAAAAAAAACCTGTATGAAGCGTTAGTAGGATTCTCTTTCATATGTTGGTTTCTGGGCTAAATTGGGCTAATTTTTAGTTTAATTTTTTATTGTATTTTATTTCATTCTTTTTTTTCTAATTACACTTCATGGGCTAAATTGGGCTAAGGAATTCTTTTTTTTATTCATTTGATTTTTGTTCTTAAAGTGTTCATATAGCCACATATGTAGGGAATCTTATTTTCTCCCCATTTTCCATGTTGTTTTTCTTTAAATTAATATGTTACTCGATAGTCACTTAAACCTGTCTCTAGGGAAGCTCAGACACTGTCTCAGTTGTTTGTCCTGAAATTTATAATAAAAGGTTTTACAATAATAATTATTCTCAGAGTTTCCAAACAACTTGGATCGTCCTCCTAGGAATAATACCTTGTTTAAGAGAATGCGAAACTTCTCTGCTTTTGAAATAGTAAATTATTGTAAAAGATACTTTTTTGAATTGTCAGAAAAATACTTGAAAGTCAGCCCAAACGTGCAGCAGCAAGAAGGCACCCAGCGGCAAGAAAGCACTCAGTGCACGTGTACTGCATTCAACAGAATGCTTTCAAATCGATTATTGAATGAACCTTGTGTTATACTCTGTGTTTATTGTAATTATCGTCAAATTCCTTTAAATCGTGGGTTTTTTAGTTTGGTGCGTTTTTCGTTGATTTCTTTAGAAAGTACCAATGGTGGTTGTGGTGTGTATTGCATCCTCTTAGGACCAGCGAGAAGACTTCTCCATGACGATGCCGGTTGAGGTCAATCAATGGCGAGCAACAATAGGGTGTTTCCGTTTATCCATTCAAAGATTGTGTCCCCTAAGCATCAGTCCATTTTCAATTCTTTTCCAAATCGTTAAACTTTATTGGTTTTGTTGTTGTTTCATTGCAATCTCAATCCTCGTTCTACCCCTTGTTCTGATGATACAGTTTCTTGCAGTGAACTCGGTGGAAACACAGTCCTGTTTTTTGCCTTTGTACGCCCGCATGCATTGCTTTGCGAGGGGAGTAATTTACACGACTGTTGAACTTCTCAAACGAATCCCACTCGGTGTCATTGGTCTCATTCGTCATAAGCATTTTGTTGTCAAGCAATGTCTTTTCCAGTATATCTATTTTTACATTGCGTGTATGACATGCTACACACTCCATACACAATGGTTGGTTTTTGCGACCATCCTGCTCTGTGGGGATGTTGAAACTAATCCTGGTCCTGAAACATTTAATTTTTGCTGTTGGAATTTGAATAGCATTGCTGCACATGATTTTTTAAGAATTTCCCTTATTGAGGCATATAACTCGGTGTGTAACTATGACTTAATCGGTATTGTAGAAACTCACATTGACAGCACCGTTGACGAAGATAGGCTTGCACTTGACGGCTATACATTTCATAAACAAAACCATCCACAAAATGTGAAAAGAGGGGGTGTTGGGCTTTACGTAAGAGATTCTTTTCCTTCAAAAAACCGTCCTGACCTGGTTACTCTCCCAGAATGCGTTGTTTGCGAGATCCAATTAAACAAGAAAAAGTACTTTTTTGTTGTAATTTATAGAAGTCCAAGTCAAAATCAGAATGAATTTGATCATTTCACGATTAATTTTGAGATGTTGCTGTCAAAACTGCATGCTGAGAATCCTTTTTGCGTTGTTATCACCGGTGACTTCAACTGCCGCTCGACCCAATGGTGGGAACATGATATTGAGAATAACGAAGGAAAGCTGTTTGAGCCGTTAACGTCTGACCTTGGTCTTCATCAGCTGATTTCAGAACCAACGCACTTGATGGGAGATTCTAAATCCTGCATTGATTTAATTCTAACTGATCAGCCTAACCTCGTCATAGAATCTGGTGTCCATCCATCTCTACACGAGCATTGTCATCATCAAATTGTTTATGGAAAATTATCTGTCTCGAACATAGCACGACCTCCTTATACCCGCAGGATTTGGTACTATGATAAGGCTGATTTTGTCGCCATTATGAAAAGTATAGAGATGTTTAATTGGCACGAGCATCTCTACAAAATTGAATGCCCCAATGAGCAGGTCAAATTGCTAAACGAAGTGCTGTTAAACATTTATTCAAATTTCATTCCAAATCAAACTAAAACTATTCAGCCTCGCCAATTGCCCTGGATAACACCAGCTGTCAAAGGATTTTTAAGGAAAAAGAATCATGCTTACAAAACCTTTGTGAGGAACGGTCAGCCAGAAGACAAGCTCGAAGGAATACTAAATATGGTAGCTGAAGGTGCAAAAATGATTGATGATGCAAAACAAAATTACCTCCGTAAGACAGGGCAAACCCTAGCAAATCCAGGGACATCTAGCAAAACCTACTGGTCTTTAATCAATACTGTTCTAAATAAGGCAAAGATTCCTATAATACCGCCCCTTTTAGAGAATGGGTTATTCATTACGGATTTTACTGAAAAGGCACAGGTATTTAATGACTATTTCATCCTCCAATGCACGACCATCGACACTGGCAGTGAGATTCCACAAGATATCCCAGGAATTTCAACCCTGATTGGGGATTTTGACATCTCAGAGGAAAAGATACTGAAAATCATAAGATCACTTAATCCTAACAAAGCACATGGCTGGGATGGTATTTCTATAAGAATGATAAAACTAAGCGATGCTTCATTAGTTACTCCTCTTAAAATAATATTCACGAACTGTTTGAAACATGGTGTATTTCCTGAAATATGGAAATGTGCAAATGTAGTCCCGGTTCATAAGAAAAACGAAAAAAATTTAAAGAGTAACTACCGTCCTATTTCTCTTCTACCAATTTTTGGGAAGATGCTTGAAAAGCTTGTGTACGATTCATTATACACACATCTTGTTTCGTGTGATTTACTTAACCCCAATCAGTCAGGCTTTCGTCCCGGTGACTCGACAGTCAACCAATTGATTTCCATAACGCATACAATTTTTGAGGCATTTGACTGTAATCCCCCACTCGATATTCGTTCCGTGTACCTCGACATTTCGAAAGCATTTGACAGAGTATGGCACGATGGTCTTATTCATAAACTGAAACGATGTGGTGTCTCAGGACAACTTCTCTCCCTTATCCAAAGTTTCCTTAAGGATCGAAAACAGCGAACTGTTCTGAATGGGCAGTGTTCTAATTGGGGGGATATTTTAGCAGGAGTGCCCCAGGGTTCTATCTTAGGACCATTATTCTTTCTTGTGTATATAAATGATCTCACTGCAGATTTAAAATGTCATGTTAAACTTTTTGCCGATGATACGTCCTTGTTTACGGTTGCCCGAGAAGCTAACGAAGCTGCACAACACATGAACCATGACCTACAACTGATAAGCCAGTGGGCCCATGATTGGAGGATGTCTTTCAATCCCGATCCGCAAAAGCAAGCTGTTGAAGTACTATTTTCAAGGAAAAGAAATGAAATAGATCATCCAGTGATCCTCTTCAACAACATACCCGTAAAAAAAGTAGATGAACATAAACACCTAGGTATTATCTTGGACTCAAAACTTTCTTTCTCAGCTCATATCAAAGCTGCTATCTCTAAAACGAGAAAGGGCATTGGTTTGCTAAAGTATCTCTCCAAATATTTACCCAGGAATACCCTAAATGAATTGTATAAACTTTATGTACGACCCCACCTGGACTACGGGGATGTTATTTATCATATTCCAGCTAAAGTATGTGAATTCAGTCAAAACATCATTTTACCAAATTTAATGGAAAAATTAGAATCTGTCCAATATTCTGCTGCACTTGCTGTAACAGGAACATGGAGAGGATCATCACGAGAAAAACTGTATGCAGAGCTTGGCTGGGAGTCACTAAGTTCCCGTAGATGGAGTAGACGCCTTACTTTATTCTATAAGATCATAAATAACCTCACTCCATTGTATACAAAGGAGCCAATCCCACTTCTTCAACAGCCAAACTACTCTCTTCGCAACCAGGATGTTATTGGGCGAATAAGGGCAAGAACAGAGAAGTTTCTATCAAGTTTCTATCCCAATTGCATCTCTGAATGGAATAAACTTGATCCAGCAATCAGACTTGCACCTTCTGTCACTGTCTTTAAAACAAAGCTTCTGTCAATGATTCGTCCCCGTGCAAAGTCTGTTTTCGGTATTCATGACCCAATAGGCTTAGGTTATCTTTTACAAATCAGGGTCGGTCTCAGCAAATTGAATTTTCACAAATTCAAACACAATTTTAGGGATACAGTGAATCCAATGTGCCCAACGAATGATGGCATTGAGGATACGGAGCACTTTTTGTTGCTTTGCCCTTCATTCGACATTCAACGGCAAGATCTTCTCGCTGGAGTTTCAGAATTGTTGCGACCATTTGTCCAAATCGACGCCCTTCCAAATAATGTTCTGGTTCAATACTTATTGTATGGCAATAAAGAACTTTCTGACGAAGTGAATAAAAATATACTCGAACAGACTCTAAGTTTCATCCACAAAACAGGTCGGCTTGGATAACTTCAAACAATCGTTTTACGCCACACAACCACTATGTACACTTTTCCCCGTATATTTTGTAAGTCTGTTTCACATTTTATGTTAGGCACATCAAGGGTGAATGAAAATTCATCCACACAAAAGTGACAGTATTTCGGACCATTGATATTGCGAATCAGAAACCCAGAGCTGACAGCATATGTGCAATGTGTTGGGCGTTGGGGACTCTGGAGGGGGATCAGTAGCTGTAGCAACTGCTGTCGTCGTTGTTCTCTCGTCCGGGGTTCCTATTGCTCAGCATCATACTACTATGCTGGCCTGACATCCAATGTGAAACGGATTCTAGTATTTATCAGTAATTTATCGTATTTGTAGCTTTTTGTAGTTGTATATTTAGTTGCTATTTTTTGCATGTCTTTATGTTAATGTCCACCTGGTAGTCATTATCTTTTGCTCCTTGTGGTCACGTCCCTGTAGTGTTGTATAGTTTGTAGAGTAATTAGAAAGTATGGTAGGATGTAGATGTAACATGTATTGTAACATTTTGAATGATTATAAAAAAAAAAAAAAAAATTTAAACAGAAATCTAACAGATTTTTACAGGCAGTAAGACTCATCTCTAACGTTACTAAATCTATTATGAGCATTTTTATCATATATTGTCTAACATGAATTAAGAAAACCTTTATTTCCCAAATTCAAGAATGAGGCCATTCAATTTTACATCAAACAAAGTTAGTGTCAGAATTTCACATTCTAGAAGGTATGGTTCCCAAGGTTGTCTAATACAGGCTGATCCAAGTAAGGGATAAAGAACTCTGTCTTGTGACATCATTCAACAAGCAATGATTCAAAATTAATTTCAATGGCAGCACACTGTATTGATTTTCTAAGCTTTGATAATGGTATTCAAGGGATTAACCCTAATCCTACCGGGCTTTTTTGATCTAACATAGCCGGGGGAGGGGTGATTTCCACTCCCCCCCCCTATAATTAGCCGTAGACGAATGGGAAATCATTGAAACTTGGCAAGGGCGTAGTCCTAACTACTCTTAGCCGATTGGTAGTTTTGGGCGTGGCTACCTTATTAGGTGACGTCACTATGACGTTATAATGCCGGAAAATGTCAAAATATATGGTTTTCCGGTTTATTTGTTCTAAAAACGGAATAAAGGTAATCTGAATAACTTTTGCCATTTTCATTTGGCGTATTATTCATTTCCAATTCAAATATGATGCATATGAGTGTTTTCAGACTGTTATTTTTGAAGAAAATGACAAAAATTGATGACGTCATAACTAAAAACTGTTTTTTTGCCAAAAATTTATAATAATTGACTCAAAATGCTTTTAAAGCATTGCATAACACAATTCTATGCATTTCTAACAAAATCTATCGGAAAAAACTTCAAAATTTGCCAAAATGACCCAAAATGGCGGCCAGAGTGACGTCATCATTTAAGAATGGCAAAACCTGCGATGAAAGTAAATGCATGCAACAAAAGGCTAATTTAAGGCTAATTGTGCTAAAAATAGAAACTAAATATTTTTGTAAAGTATGTATATTTGAACTATGACATGTTTCCTACTATTTGAAACAAATTTGGAGAAAATCGGTTGAGTGGTTGATTAAATAGAATTTTTCTGGTTAAGAAGGTATAAATGTGCCAATTTTCGTCAGTGTTTCGGTGGCCTAGCAACGAATCACGTGACTTATTAATTGTCATTGTTATAATTGAATGGCAAATTGTCTAAAGAACAATAGGGTAAGTCTTATTGTTATATCTTTTGTAGTTTTGGAGAAAAAGAGGGGGAGCTAAAAACGCCCCCCCCCCCCCAGTACAAAATACCTATAAAATCGCCCAGTACAGATAGGGTTAACAATGAATGCACCCACAATAATTCCATGCTGTTCCCCAACAAGAATTTACTTGTTTGCACCATCAGAAACTTACCATTGTGTTATGCAATGGGTTTCATCAACAGCAACTCCGACACAGTTATCAGTAAAATGATTATCAATAAATATAATAATAATAAATAATTAGAATTAACCGCTTCCAAATTTGGAAGCAATTGGCAATCATTGACTGCTACAGTGTCACTGTTTCATTCAGTTGATCTTTCATCAAGAGTTACTTTTTTCATCCCTTCTTGAAGCAGTCAGACAGGAATTGTCCTTTACTTATGTTACTTGACAATATGGTTTTTTCTAGTATAGAAGGTACTTTTCGGCCTCTTCTTTTGATCTTGTTTGTGTGGAAGGTCAGCATCTTACAGGGGTGGTCGTTCTCTCTCCGGATGACATGTGCTATCCATTGTTTCTGTTGTCTTTCATAATAGGTGATTATGTCGACTGTATTAGTTATTTCGTAAAGTTTTTCGTTAGTTATTTTATATGAACAATCTATCTCTGTAGTATCTTCATCGTTATCATTACAATGGTCGTGCTTTCTTTTAAATCCATTCCATATCATGCTTCGTAGGAATTTGTTATAAGTTGCATTCTAAGTTGCATTATAAGTTGCATCTAAGTTGCAAATAGTCTCTCCATTTTGTTGGGAACATAACGACAACATCGATTCAGGTTTGAACACTGCTGTACGTACAACCCTTCAGCTAACAGCTCGGAGATGGAGACTCTTCCTGCCTGTCCATAGAATACTGCCACAGCTGAAACAAGTCTTTAAAATCTTTGAAATACAGTGCATCCTATTGTTCGTTGTTAAATCTGTCGACATTCAAAATACCGTTCGCAGGCTTCCATGCTTCCTCGAAACGCACGTTCATCTCACTGCTGCCTTGTTGTTGTTCCTGTTGCGCCATCAATGAATTGCGAGATAACAATATAATCGCTCTCTACCAATGAGATTAGGTTCCTCGACCCTGGGAACCGCACGTGACCGCAGACAGGCTTTCCATCGCTGATACGCAGACTCTACTGGAGGCGGAACCTCACTTCTCAGGCGCGGATCTAGACCGGGTTGAACGGTTTGCACAAACCGGTCAGATTTTCAGAATAATAAATATTTCATTTTGTCTCTAAACTTTTATCATCTGCGTGAAATTAGCCTGACTCGCAGACCAAACGAGAATACGAGTTCCTCGTTGTGAAATGGGCATTATGCGAAGGCGCAATATTGAGTTTCAGTACCCACTTATTGATGATATCATTGCAAGTTATCTTTTCAAGATTCAATTCAATGCAAGATTCAATTCTCACTAATTGAGTGAGAATAACAGTCACCAAGCCGGCGTTTGTTATTTCAATACGAATATTGTCTTACTCATAAAGGAATTTAGTCTTGCGCAAGGGAAGGAAATTCTGACCCGGTCACCCATTCATTTCGAGCTTCTGACCCGGTCAGAACTCGGTCAAACCCGCTCAAAATTGCGCAAGGCAGCTCCATATGCTCCATAGGTTTTTCAGTACTTGTAGTCAAACACTATGGACCATAGAACCATGGACTACAGAACTACGGAGCCAAGAACCATGGACTAAACTACGGAACTAGAAACCGACGGAGGAGAGTAGTCGCACCGTACAATATTCTTCAGTATTGTGAGTCTGCAAATCTGGAAATCTTGAGAACGAATCTTATAAAATTCAGGAATGTAGAGATTAGAGAAAGAACATTGTGCTGTTTTTCGTGATAATGCTGCAGATAGATGCCCTTTACTATGATATAGTCATGGATACAAAATTACAGTGCACTTATTGAGGCTAGTTTCAGGACTTGCGTCATTAAAGAAATTAAGAAATATAATTCCCCAAACAAAGCTGTGTAGTGTCTACTACGCTATTGTCGAGAGCCATCTACGTTATGCTAATGAAATATGGGGCAGCCTTCCAAAAACAAAACTTGATACCCTCCAACGTCTGCAGGACAGGGCCCGGTCAATAATCGAAAGCGCCAGATTCAAGGATAACTGGTCATGTGACTGGCTGAGCGTTGAAAATATTATTCGATTTGATAGATCGGTCATGACATATAAGATTATGAACAAATTAAGCCCTGAAAGCCTCTGGGATAAATTTCAGCAAAGATCGTCGCAGTCAAACTATGCAACAAGATACTGTAGAGATCTACAAATTCCTAGACTAAATACAGAATATGCGAAAAAGAGTTATTACTATTCTGCTATGAAAGTTTGGAACAATATCCCAGTTGATATTAGAGAACTCCCGACTATTAGTCGCTTTAAAAAAGAACTAAAGGAGTATTTGAAGAGCTGACTGAAAATATCAGTTTAAAACACGACCCCCTGGAAGAACAGCATCTTAGGTAATTTGATCTTTTGTTAATAACCAATTTATTTATTGTATTTAAGCTGAAGGGTAGTTTCGTGTATAAAAAATTATATCATATCATATCATATCATAAAAAATAAGAACCCTAAGTAGTTGGATGGCCGTAGAATTGCATTGCTATAGGATTTATTGAAACTAGGCGTTTCATTTTCAAAAGGGCGTTGCCTAAGGAGAAAGGGCGTTTCCCAAGAAGCAAAAGGGCGTGGCCCAAAAATTTTTCCCTCCAATTTCATTGCGCCTTCGGCGCAATAACCCGGTCACCGAAATCGCTGGATCCGCGCCTGCTTCTCTTCAGGGAATCAGTAGAGTCTACACGCAGGCTAAGCCCCCTCGAAGCGCTCCGTGGTAGCGAGCATATCTGTTCCCCTCCTCTAGGATGGGCGAAAATAAAAGAAAAACTATGAGTAAGACATAACTCTCATTGCCCTTATGTCCCCTCCTCTGCCTCCGCCTGCGGTATCTCTTGAGAAAGGAACCCATTTGAAAACAAATGAAATGTGAGAAGATCGTTTCTTTTTAGCTCTATGCCCCTGCGAAGAAATGTGCGATCCTATTTGAGCCCCAACCCCCCCCCCTGAAGCCTTCCTTGGTAAGGAAAAAATTCATGATATTTTCTGTTCGATTTCTTTGTAGGCCTTCAACAGCCTTGGCCTAAACTCAGTGGCGGAATTTATGGGGGGGTTGGGGGGTTGACTTGGAAAGCCCCCCCAATTCGATAAGACTCGGAAATTATCTTAAAAGTCGGAAATTTCGTAGGTGGGATTGAAACTGTAGTGAAGAAACGAGTCACCGTCAAGAAGTGGACGAGTTTTTATATAGAAAGAGCAAACGAAATGCACAAGCTCAAAAAGCATATTCTAAAGATTTTATTCACTTTCATTTATTTCATAAACGAGAAGAAAGTTCTTGGGTATGGGTTAGTTAGAGAGTAACAATATTTCCGCGAGATGTTGAAGCTTTGGGAGAGGCATTCTAAGCCAATGTAAAGGTTGGAGTTCTCCAAAATTTTCCTGGACGCGACATTAAATAGGGATAAGAATGAAATTTTATATCCCAGTTAATTCGCGGAAGATGCTGCGAGCGCTTGTTTTTAAAGGTGTCCCACAACCTTGTTACGATTCGTTTGGCTATGATGTGCGTAACTGCACGTATCACTCAATTCTCAGCAGATTGTTCCAATTCACTTGTCTAATAATTTAGCCTGCTGCGAGCATCGTGTCTTGTTGTTTTTTGCGATCGTAAATTGTTTTTAACAATCAGTTTTGGGCTCGGCGCTTCGTAACTTGTGCATTGTTACTTGCGTAAAACACGTATCATTCAATTCCCAGAAGTTTGTTTATTCACTTTTCAAACGAGTTGAAACACTGATTTTATTGTTTTACAAAAGAATACTTTTATGTGCAGCGTAGAAACAGGTATGCGCTTTATAGACAATAGGTCTGGAAATCTTTCGATTTAGTTCTTGCATCTGTTTAAAACCAAAAATTCTGACACGTTGCGTTCGTATTTGGATGCGGAGAGCAGATCAAGAAGGTGAAACTCTGATGTTTTGGCTTGGCGAATTTTCTTTTTTTCGGTGAGATCTGTCCATATTTTATATGTGTAGCAATGGATGACTCTGCTAATGATTCTCGTTCAAGTCAAGATGCGTTGAGTGGGCAAAACTTTGATTCTAGGCTCTCTGCCCTCGAGACGTCAATGCTTGGCATTCAAGAGGGCCTAAATTCAATTTTACGAGCACAAAATGTCAGTAATCAGCCTGGAATCTCAGGTATACCAGCGTCTTCAGTTTCTGGGGGAAGCTCAATCCATGCTCCTTCTTTTGTTTCCGTAGTTTCATCTCAAATGTCCATGCCAGGTGTCACATTGCCTACTCAAAGCGCTCCGCCTAGCTTGCCTTCGACCAGCTCTTCTAGCCAACCTCTGCTAGATTTTACGAAAAATTTAATGTCTTTGTGCCCGCAAAATTTTTTGTCAAATCAAGATGCGTCTCCTGGGCTAGCGGTGTCCAGTGTTTTGGGTCCTGTTCCTGGCTATCTGGTGAACATTATCAGGAAGAATTTGTTCGTTGATTTCACCATGCTTCGTCCATGTAACTTGGATAAGTTGCCAGCTGTTGAGCCTGTTGGTCCCCAGTTAACAAAGTTACTGAAATGCGATAAAACCTCCGACTTAAAACCAGTTGAATCATTTTTGGATTGGGCTGAAGCATGGGGCGTTTATGCTGGGGTTGTGAGCAAGCATTTTCCGGCTAAATTGAGCGATTTAATTGGATATTTTCTCCTTATTGCGAAGACCAGCAGAGACACGTCGTGTAAAGGTTGGCTAACCTATGACAGAGCCTTTCGAAAGAAAGCAGCGGAGGATCCCAGTCTGTCCTGGTCTGCAGTTGATCTCTCCTTGTATATTACTTCCGTATTGAAGCCGGAGAGTATGGATAGAAGGCAATTTAGGTCTGCTAAGCGTGGTGATTTTGAAGATCCTAAGGTGTGCTTGAAATTCAACTACTCTCAATGCTTATTTAACCCTTGCAGGTTCCAGCACATTTGTTTGTATTGTAAAGGCCAGCACACAGCTTTTGATTGCTCACAAAAACAAAAGGATCAAAGTGAATCCGGGCCTAAATCAAAGCGTGACCGTTCACCATCCCCGGAAAGATCTTCAAAACGCAAATCTAAATGACTTGTTCTGAATTCAAATTTGGCAGTGACTGATTTATTATTGCCATCTCCGTTTTATGTAACCCCTTTGAATGTGGATGCCTGGATTTCACATTTAGATTTGTTTCCGCATGCTGACAAAGACTGGTTACTGAATGGGTTGATTTTTGGTTTCAAGTTAGAAATTCAATGTGCTGTTGTTGTTTCTGCAGAATCTAATTGCCGTTCTGCCAAGGTTCATGGTGATGTTATCAACAATTATCTTAAAGAGGAAATAAATATGGGTTCGATTGCTGGTCCTTTTTCAAATCCTCCAATTCTTGATTTGCATATAAACCGTTTCGGAGTTATCCCAAAATCAACACCTGGGAAATGGCGACTTATTACTGATCTTTCTTTTCCAATTGATGGCAGCGTTAATACCTTTATTCCAGATTCTAAAGCCTCCGTTTCATATGAGGGTATTCCTGAAGCGATTTCTAAAATGGTTAAACTTGGGCCAGGTGCTCTTATGGCGAAATTTGACATTAAACGTGCTTATAGGCTTTTGCCAGTTAACGATCAGGATCGTAAATATCTTGGAATGAAATGGTATGGAAAATTTTATGTAGACTTGGCTCTGCCTTTTGGTCTAAGATCTGCGCCACAAATATTTACAAGATTTGCTGACATATTGCAGACTTTGTTTGAAAGAGCAGGTCCTGTCCGTTACATACAACATTATCTTGATGAGTTCTTTATCGTTGGAGAACCGAAGTCAAATGAGTGCCAAGTAGCATTAAATAATTGTTTAAGAGTGTGCCAAAGTTTAGGTGTACCTTTAGCTGAAGATAAAACTGAGGGCCCTTCTACATGCATCACCTTTCTTGGCTTTGAGCTTGATTCGCTAGCCATGGAATTGCGTCTCCCAGCTATCAAGTTAGAGAAGATTAAGGCCAAGTTAAAACTTTGGGAATCACGTCGCTCGGGAACTAAGCGTAAACTGTTATCGTTAATTGGCAGTTTACAGCACTGCTGTCAAGCAATCGTTTTAGGAAGGCCTTTTCTGAGGAGACTTATTGATCGTGCATATTCAGTTTCAGAGTTGCATCATTTTGTTCATCTGTCAGCATGGGAGAAAGAAGACCTGGATTGGTGGAACACTCTGCTACAAGAATGGAATGGCAGAAGTTTATTTTTGTTTCCAAAATGGGAAAAAGCCCCTGACATGTTTGTAACCTCGGACGCGGCCGGGAGTATTGGTTTTGGAGCTTTTTACAATGATGAATCTTTTGCTGAAAGATGGCCTGCGGAGGCGGCTCCTTTGAATATTGCAATAAAGGAGATGATACCAATTGTTGTAGCAGCAAATTTGTGGGGTAATGGTTGGCAGCGCAAGCGTATTGTCTTTAAAAGTGATAATATGGCGGTTGTTTTTTGTTTAAGAAATGGGACTTGCAACGAGAAGCATTTAGCCTTTCTATTAAGAGAACTTTCGCTTTTAGCCGTAAAAAACAATTTCACTTTTACTGCTATTCATATCCCGGGTCGCGAAAACAGAAAAGCTGATGCGTTATCTCGCTTCAATTTTCAGGCCTTTCACAAGGATGCCCCTTTGACCAAAATACAGTCTGTTCCTCGAGACTTGCTGGTTCGCCTGATATCTCTGCCTTAGACAGTAACTGGCAACAACTGCTCAGTAATGGTTTATCCAGTAACACTAAAAGAACGTACTCTTCCGCTCAAAGAAAGTTTGTAAACTTTTGTGAGAAATTTGGTCTATTGAATGACAATGGCTCGGCTATTCCTGCATCAGAATTGACGCTGTTAAGATTTGTCGCTAGTCTAAGTAGTACTTGCCAAGCCTCGAGTATTAGAGTTTATCTCTCTGCTATTAGATCATTGCATGTTCAAAATGGAGCCGAAGATCCACTATTGGGTTGCTTGAGAATTCCGCTAGTTTTGAAAGGTTTACGTCGTGTACAACCTTCGAACAGGCCTTCTAAAATTCCTATTACCCCATTTGTTCTTTGCGCCATAAAGGCTTACCTGAATTTGGATGAATTTAATGACTGTATGTTTTGGGCTGCTTGCTGTACTGCATTCTTTGGTTTTTTAAGAGCTGCTGAATTTACCACGAGTCCTGAAGCTTTAAAGGAGAACAAGTTCCTATCTGTTAGTGACATTTCTATTGATAATCAAGCGAATCCAGACGTCATTTTTATAAGGCTAAGGTATTCTAAAACTGACCAATTTGGTGAGGGCTGTACCATACCTTTAGCAGCTTCTGAGTCCCCTATTTGTCCAGTTAAGGCGATAATCAAGTATCTTTGGTTGCGGGGTCCTTCTCAAGGCCCGCTGTTTGTTTGCAAAGATTTAAGGCCCTTGTCTAAGCAAATGTTGAACTATAGACTACAAAAAGCTCTAAATTCAGCTGGGCTCAAAGGTTCCTATACTTTGCATAGTTTTCGTGTTGGGGCTGCATCGACGGCAGCTGCTCTTGGCTTCCCAGATCATTTGATTCAAGCAATGGGACGATGGTCCAGTGATGCTTATAAAGTTTACATCAAATTACCCATAGAAAGGCTTATCACCTCGTCACGCTGTTTGGGTTCATCATCCAGGCAATAACTGAGACATGAATGTTTGTTTTTTCAGTAAGCGTAGTTTAAACCTACTGATGTTGTCGTTATTTTTTGTTTCTTTTCGTGGCTATTGTCCACGTTATGGGACATTAATGATTTAATATTATACCGATGTGTTGGGTTTCTTATGAAACTTGTGTTTTTTGTCAAGTTAAGTTGAAACTCTATGCTCTAATTTGTTGTATTAAGTTGCAATGTTACTAATTTAATAGTTAAAATGTCGAGTAAAGTTAAGCATTTTTCTCTGGTAACCGTTGAGATAAAACGGTTGTCTGTTTGAAGTTAAAATTTTTTTTTTTTTTTTTTTTTTTTTTTTTGGTAATCATCGACATTAGATTTTTACCCAAAAGTTATTTGGGCGCCATTGAGTTGGTTGTTGCCCAGAGTTAAATAAGTAAATTGGGCGCCATTGAGTTGGTTGTTGCCCAAAGTTGATTAGGTGGCCGTTGAGATGAGATGGTTGCCTGGTAGGCATTGAAATGAGATGTTTACCTTAAGTTAAGTTAATGAAATAGCCATCGAGATGAGGTGGTTGCCTGTATTTGGCAATCATCGAGTTAAGTGGTGGCCTTGCAATGTTCGGATTCGCTACTCGCGCTTTAACTAATCAAAACAATTTTTTACTCGTCTTGCTCGTACACGATCGTACGTAAAAATAAACGAACAATTTCATGAAAAGGCTAAGCCACACAGAACAAGAGTTGCCTGCAGGGGGTGTTCTCTCATCTTTGGTAGTGATCCAGGGGGTTAAATTCTTTTTCTCGGATATTTGGGGGTTGGGGGAACACATGTGTTCTGTGGTGGAGAAAATTCTGAATATTTTTTCTCTAACCCCCAACTATTTCGGTTGCTGCGGGAGTGCACATTTTGGCCAGTGCATTTGAAATCCCAAACTTAGGCCCCTATGATGAGAGAACACTGCCATTGGTTTTTGGCGACTGGCAAATTTTATATTTGTGATTGTTCTCAGCTCTGAGGGGCCACATTATTTTTCTCTGAAGCAAGAATTAAATAGGGATAAGAATGAAATTTTATATCCCAGTTAATTCGCGGAAGATGCTGCGAGCGCTTGTTTTTAAAGGTGTCCCACAACCTTGTTACGATTCGTTTGGCTATGATGTGCGTAACTGCACGTATCACTCAATTCTCAGCAGATTGTTCCAATTCACTTGTCTAATAATTTAGCCTGCTGCGAGCATCGTGTCTTGTTGTTTTTTGCGATCGTAAATTGTTTTTAACAATCAGTTTTGGGCTCGGCGCTTCGTAACTTGTGCATTGTTACTTGCGTAAAACACGTATCATTCAATTCCCAGAAGTTTGTTTATTCACTTTTCAAACGAGTTGAAACACTGATTTTATTGTTTTACAAAAGAATACTTTTATGTGCAGCGTAGAAACAGGTATGCGCTTTATAGACAATAGGTCTGGAAATCTTTCGATTTAGTTCTTGCATCTGTTTAAAACCAAAAATTCTGACACGTTGCGTTCGTATTTGGATGCGGAGAGCAGAGTAAGAAGGTGAAACTCTGATGTTTTGGCTTGGCGAATTTTCTTTTTCGCCCACCCACCCACAACCTAAAATTGTACCACAACTCTCTTTTCATGATAGAGATTTCTGTCTTTGTCATGGACATTAAGTGCACTGGTTTGTGGAGAAAATTCTGAATATTTTTTCTCTAACCCCCAACTATTTCGGTTGCTGCGGGAGTGCACATTTTGGCCAGTGCATTTGAAATCCCAAACTTAGGCCCCTATGATGAGAGAACACTGCCATTGGTTTTTGGCGACTGGCAAATTTTATATTTGTGATTGTTCTCAGCTCTGAGGGGCCACATTATTTTTCTCTGAAGCAAGAATTAACACAAATTATCAGCGAATTTTCAAAGTTTCCATGTTGGGGGCGGGGGCAGGCAAAACCTGAATTGCGAGAAGCGTTCTAAGACAAAGGAGAGGTTCTTCACGCAGAACTGTTTTGACTTTTGAGAACTGGTAATTCATATTATCAAATATTCTAATTTGGCACTGGCAAACATTGGATCCAAGGGGCTCTCCTAAGCCCAATTAAACTATTTGATTACCTAAAAAATTTCCTTGGGATGCTACTCTGAAAAAATGTTACAACATTGTCAAAATCCCAATTCAGTACTGGCAAACATAGGGTCATGAAAGGCATTCTAAGCAAAAATAGGGAGTGTCCTCAAAAATTTTCTTGGGGGCTTCGCCCCCAGCGTCCTCGTAGCTATTAGGCCTACCGACAGTACGTTCATAATACATTCTTGCCTTTTTCTATCAGCTGCTGAATATAAATAGTTTTGAAATCTGATATACAATGACCTTAGCACATTTAAGGAACTATTTATGTCAGGTCTAAGTCTTCTAGCGAAATGCCTGAGAACAAAAGCATTTCCTCCGACTCGGAAAATTTACGGCTTGCCCCCCCCCCCCCCCCACTCAAAAAGCTGAATTTCCGCCACTGCCTAAACTTATGGCGTAATTCCTTGGATTCGTTCTATGTTTTGTAACTGCGCGAAGCAAAGCATTGCGTCCATTTAGACGGGATAAATGCCAGAGAAGCTTGTCCTTTTGGCTAGCAGTTTGCAGACTAATTATAATGAGTCCCAGTTACCTTTGCTGAAAGCAAGACTGTCAAAACAATTCAATAGTGATAACTGCCATGATGTGATAAGTCTTATCAGATGTCAACTGTGAAAGGCCTGGTGTTGTCTTGGGACAGAACAAAAGCTCTGTAATGCGTCATTCGAAAGGAATTTATACTTAAAACAATAATGATTACACTCAAATTCAATCAGCTTGTTCTAAATGCTCCCAAATTTAACAATGCTCAAATGTTATGGTTAAATGAACGACAGACTCACGACTGTTTTGAAATGCCCTAATATTTTAATGTGGTCTAGTCACACAAACAACAGGATATGACTGCTGCTTCGTAACTGAAAATGTATAATCCGGAGCAGTGGAACAATGGAGACCTTCGAATGTCAGTCCCTTGTACCTTAGCATGATCTCTCTTTCTCATTGGAAGCCCCCATTAAAATTCCCCTGTTCTCTCCTCTCGAGCCAATGATATTTTAGCTGGAAAAAGAGACCAATCTATGAAACTCTGCCATTGCCCTTTCAAAAGAAAAAGGGGGAGTTTTACAGACAAAGCTCCAATGTACTAATGGTCTGGCAATTGTGATATGTCTAAAGATCATTCCCTTTTACACAGAAAACTAAAGGGATTCCGCCAATCCTTTGATGTCACCGAATTCGCCCCTTACCCTGATTTGGGGGCGAATATGAGAAAACAACATCTCTATTGCACCCCGTAGAGGGAAGACGAAGATATTTGGAAAGTTTCGCGAGGTTCAGTGCAACGGTGCTCGAGTTTTACGCCACACAAAATTTGCTTCACACATTGGTAATATAGATTGTGTTTTAGGGACTACTTGCTCTCGAGCTACTCCCCTTTGGTCACTTAGAAAAACAAGAAACAATAAGAATATATAAAAAAGAAACAATGCACAAAACTGCTGTGGGTACAGTATTTTGTGCTTTGTAGTCTTGACAACAAAGATGCTCCTAGACTGCTCATTTCTAACTAAAAACTACTCTTCGGGGCTTTCAGGGCTAACAAAAGTATAATGCTAAGTACTGAATTAGGTCTTTCTAATCCTTACTCGAGGAAGAGTACCTTGTGAGGGAAATGCTAAAATGACTCATATCTCACAAATACTCTAAAATCGCAATCCCACCTATTTTTATCTGGTTAAAACTGTTAAAATTCACATTTTCCAAAAGTCTCATGAAAGTTCATTACGTGTTGCTCCTCTGGTGCTTTTCCAGTTAAGTGCTCATTTTTGTGATTTTCTACTTTCAAAATGGCGGATTTTCTGCCAGTCAAACAATATGTCCATAATATGATGGCAAGCAGAAATCTGTAGCTTTGCTGGTTTAGGATTTAGAAATTTGATGACGTCATGGCCTTAAATCTAACAAATGCCGCCATATTGAAACTAATCAAGTTTTCAAAAGATTGAATCAATAGATTAAAATTCTATTTTCATGAAAACATTTTTTTTTTTCTCGAAAACATTTCTTTCTATTTCCTTTTGAATAGCACTCCTTGAGGGACCATTATGGAAACAAGGTCGCATTGACCTTTTAATGCTATCCCTGCCATCTTTAACCATGGGGTGCTTTTAAATTACATTATCAAATTAGATATGTAGTTTATAGATATAGATATTGTAATTAGATTCCTTTTCTCTCATGACAAGGTATATTTAGTTTGATGGCGAAATTTTACATACATACATACATACATTGCGATGGCAGATTTACAGCAAAAAATCCTAAGTTCCTTCCAAGCCACTTATCTTAACCCTATTTTAACCGGGGGGGGGGCCGTTTTTCGCCCCCCCTATCGGATTTTTTTAAATAGCTCCCAAACGATGCCACCTACAATGCAAAAACTCCTTGACTTTTCCTAAAATTTAGTTGGCAATCAGAAAATAGAAATTTCAATACCTATTGTTTGACCACGTGATCACCACATGCCCATATTTGGAGAGTGGTCACAAAGAAATTCTTTAAAACGGCTCTAATATTCTCCTTTGTTACTAAATCTCAACAATATATATACCATTCGATTCATCTTGATGAGTACTTTCATTTGATATATAATTTATTCATATTTGCTGACATCAGCAATTTATTATTTCTATGACGTCATCAATCTTTATGACGTCATAATCCTAATGAATGAGTAATTTTTCATACGAAACTGATGGAATTACCTCAAATGTCGATGAAGGTACTTGATTTCACCAATAAAATGCGAAATTCATGGTTTTAAATTATGATTATTGAGCTAACAATTTTGCATTGAATCAAATTTTCATTATCTAATTAGTTAATTTATTAGAAACCATAAATATCCGTACGAAACCATATGAAGCTACAAATTAATGATATCAAGCAGGTATTTGGATGGTTTTTTGCCAATTTTATCTAGCTATTTGATTATAATGGGCCCTTTTCTGCAAATAGCTCGATTTTCTCAAAATTTGCATTTTTTTTGGTTGCCTAGCAACCAATCACGTGACTATTTGTTGATTGATGCTATTTTTAAATTATCCATTGTTCAATTATCACACAGTGCAAGTTTCATTGTCATAGCTCTTATACTTGCAGAGAAAAACAAGTATAAACAATACTTACAATTGTTATACGGTTGTAATCTGTCAGTCTCCCTCTTCCATCAATTTTGTTTACCATATCTGACAATCAAAATGTCACTGATTTTGTTGCCTGACACATCAGTCAAAGCAGCAACTGCATAACTCTACAAACAAAAACGTTCCTCATCAACACTGCAAAAGTTTCTCAGGACGTAACTGTTTCTCAGGACGATGGGGTCCCCCCGGTAGAAAATCACTTTTTTTATACCCGGTTAAAATAGGGTTAAGAAAACTGCAATAGAATTTTACACCGACCTTTTAAAAGATTTGAGCCCTATGTTATCCTTACCTATACTTCAGTACGAGGTTGGGACAAAATGGCTCTCTACAAAATCATAATCCGCATATCCTTGCGATGCGACTTCTTATTGTCCTTTTATTTCCATTGAAAGATCCCTTTGCAAAATATGTCTTCTTTCATAGATTGTCGTTAACAGTATTTTGCCCAATGGATCTTCATAACTTTCCGTTTGATGAGCAAACTTGTACATTGCCGACAAGATTTTGTAAGTATTGTTTATAACCAATTGCCTTTAGTTGTATACAACTTTCAATTTGCTTTAAATTAGATATAGCGATCAGACATGACAAAAGGTGTATGCTGTTCAGTTGGATTGCTGTAAAACCAAACATATGACCAAATATTGCTCATTTTTTGAGGTAAGTTTTGAAATAGCATCTTCTTCATTTGGTTAGTCGCTTAGTTGGTTAGTTGGAAGACAAAGCAATTTCAGCGGACATTGATGAATATCCAAGTCAAGAAAGACTTCAGCGGTGGGAATTCAGCTTGAAAAGCTCCATATCTCTAAAATGCACAACCTTTGCTGCCTTAGGACGGATTTATTACCACCAACCAAAACTAGAAAAAACTTTCTACATGTCACAGGAGTTAAAATCATTGTGTATAGTACTGCAGAGACCCTGTAACGGAAGCAGATTTTGCAATAATAGTATCAGTTACTTTGATTGATACACATCTTTAAACAATTTAGCTAGAGCAGCATCACCCCCAAATACCGTAAAAGCTCTATCACGCCCCCGGGGGGTTTATTTAATTTTGGACATTTCTTAGTCCTTTTTGCTCCACATTTTGTGGTTTAAAAATATAGTTTTACGAGTTAACCCTATCCAGATTAGGGGGGGGGCACAAAGTGCCCCCCTAGTAAACTTTTCCACACAGCTCGTCGAGTATCTCTAGAATAGTCTAGTTTTCCTGTGACTTTTAGTTTCTATCTATGAAACATCTTTTCATATCAATTTCAAAAATCTCGACACTGATTCCGGGGGTCAACACATGCTTTTAATTGAGTGCTCCGCAAAATAAATACCTTTTAACAGTCATAGCTTTGGAACCACTGGCTCTATGACAATAAAACAACCATTGTTGAACTCGTCTTGAAAGAAGCTTTCATTTGATATATAGTTTATTTATTTTTGATGACATCATCAACAATTGGTTGTTTCGCATGCGTACTGACGAAAAACCATGTTATGCTTCATTTTTAGAAAAATGAGTGACATTATATGATGCAGCAGGTCTTTTCATGTATATTTAGCATTTTTTGCTATTTTCAAAAGTAATTTATAATCAATTTTAGACAAAAATCGCTCTTTTTGCGTACAAAATAAATAAATGCTGACAACAGCAAAAATATTAGTGTTACAAAGCAAACATTTTCAAAATAAGAATTACAAGGATATAATCATTCTATGTTTCAAATACCACATCGATTTATTTTATCAATTTGGAGATACAACGCGACAAAGTATATGTGGTTTTACACCCAAATTAGCAGCAGTTGCTGACGTCAGCACTTAATCACGTGAAATAAAAAAAATCACATCATCTTGTTTGCCTTATCATGTTTGTTACTTGTGCCAAGTTTCAAGTCTCTAGCACTTATGATTCTGAGAGAAACCCAGGGGGCACTTTGTGCCCCCCCCCCCCTAGTCTCCCAAGAGCTTCAAAAAGCCTAGTATGGATAGGGTTAAATGCATGAATTCCATAAACGTTTATATCAAAACACATCAAAATTAACATGCAAACTTATTTTGCTCAATAAATGGAGAATCTTTCGTAACCTCTAGAATTTGAGATAAGTGGTGGGGCTTAATAGAGAGGGGGGATTAATAGAGCTTTTACGGTAAGCACCCTGAGAAGTTGCCTTCTTTTGACCGCTTTGAGTAGATTCTAAATAAAAAGGCCTTGGCCCTAGCTACAACCAAAAAGATAGCGAAAATAGTTTGCTGACGCCATTGCAGTGACTTCTGTTCATTAAAGTTGGCATTCTTGAAATGGAATTGTAAGTACCTTTGAAGTCTGCTCACCCGGTGTACAGATTTGATTGGCTCCAGCGATGTGAATTTAGCTTTAATTAGTGCTTTTACTTTACTCCGTGAGAAGTTTAAACTTTACCTCAAATGAAAACAACATGCCACAAAAGATCCCTCTACCTCTCCAGGTCAGATTTAGAAGGATATCGATAAGATCCCAATTTCATTTTGTGTTCCAGGAGGTTGTGAGAACCTAGCATCAAAATCTTTCCTTTTGTTGGAAGCTCCATTTGCGCGCTGACTCATCCTCTGATCAGATCATATTTTCTCCTAAAATTGACCAATCAGGTTCCATTATTATCATTACTTCTGCCTTTCGTATTTAGGCCATTTAGGGTACCCCTAATAAAGAACATTGCACGCTTGAATAACTCGATTGTTTCTTAATTCCAACGGGAAAAGGATGTCTATACATAAAACGACAAATCACAAGTGCTCATGTAACCTCCTTGCAATCGCGTACAATAACAGATTGGCACCAGTTTGAAGATCAAGCAAGGTAAAGCTAAGTAGCCCTGTCCACAAGTTGCTCGGCAACTTTCGGGCAACTTGAAGTCCTTTGGGCAACTTTTAGGAATTTTGGCAACTTTTGCAACATTGAGAAACTTGTGCTTATTTTAGCAATATTAGAACAATTTCTATAATATTGTGTTTATTCTCTGCAACAGTAATGAAAATAGACATGGAAAGGATCTGTTTTCTGGTCAGGCTGGGATTCAACGTCATGGTTTGTGAAGAACTGGTCTTTGAAATTAACGATTTGTGACTATGATCAGTGTGATGACGATGATGATTATGACAACGATGATTATTATTAATCATCAATTAATGTTGTTGGTGTGGTTGTTGTTGTTTATAAGCAACAAATGGTTCCTGCTGAAATGTTGAAGATGTGTTACATGGTTCCAACTGTATTAGCGTCAAAAGGTTCAAACTTCCAGGAAGCTGCAGTTACCTCATGAAAGAAAATGTCGAAATAGAATAAAAAGACACTTCTCGAAGCATCCTTGGCGCTAATCTTATGCACATTTGTCAATTATTCATACATTCTTAGCACTTGGCCTTAAAAAAATGACAATAAATGAGCAACTTTTGAGCAACTTTTTGAAAAAGTGGCAACTTTTGAGCAACTTTTCAGGAAATTATGAGCAACTTTTAGAGATATTTCGAGCAACTTGTGGACAGGGCTAAAGCTAAGTTTCTTTGGTCATTTGCATACAATTTCCAGCATCATATCAATAAGAAGGTTATCAATTGAAGCGAACTATAATAATAATAATAATAATAATAATAATAATAATAATAATAATAATAATAATAATAGCAATAATAATTGTAATAACAGAAATATTTATACAGGGTTTACCTTGTCAATACTACAAGTACTATTATCAATAAGGGCCCTGTTTGAAAATTAAAGAAAAGTAAAACCATCATTATACAATGTAAAAAAGCCTAAAATGTCGTTCAATATTTATCGTTAAAATCCTGTAGTTGGGTAAAATATCTATGATCCTTGCAAATGTTCTTTAAGTCGATGCTTGAAAACAACAATGGATTCTAAACTTCGAATGTCAATTGGTAGTTCGTTGTAACAAGATGGGCCTTGGAGCCAGAAGGACTTTTCTCCAGCTTCTGTTCTGACCTTTGGAATGCGCAAAAGTAGCTTTATTGCCTCTTGTACAATAATTATGGTTAATTCTGTCACCATAGGACGCAAAATTAGCGATTGTAGTTCCTTGCAAACACTTGAAGATTAAAAGATCTGCTTTAAACTTCTTCTGGTTTAATATCATCAAAAATCCACATTCTTTATCATACTCTGGACGACGATGAATGATTTTAATGGCTCTTGCTTGAAGGTTTTCGAATTTCTTGCTCATTGTGTCCGAGATCTTTAGAGTCGGTGTAGAGCAATACAGCATTTTGGGCAATACTGTTCCTTTGCATATTGATTCAGCTGCATGACTCGTTAGTGACTGTCTCATTCTTTTCAAAAGCTTAATTCGTGCTGCAGCACTTTTTAAAGTCTTTTGTAAATGCTCTTTCATATTCAGGCTAGGGTCCAAAAGAACTCCAAGATACTTATAACCACTCACAAAGTGTATCAAATGCTCATTCATCCAGATCTTTAGGTCGTGCAGTTTTTTGGAAGTACCAAAAAGCATGGTTTCTGTTTTTCCTTTTTTTCAAATTTATGATAAGCATGTTGTTCTCTAACCATTTTGCAATGTTTGCCATATCAGTTGTCAGAGCTTCCTCCACCTGACTGATGTTTTTATGAGACATGTATATGACAGTGTCATCAGCATACATTTGGATGTTACATTGTTTGACAACATTCGTTAGATCATTAATTTGCACAAGGAACAACAGAGGCCCCAGAATTGAGCCCTGTGGTACTCCATATTTGACTAGTTGGCATGAAGATTTCGAATTGCCACATTGAACAAACTGGTATCGATCTTTCAGATAGCTTTCAACCCAGAAAAGTTCTGCACCACTGATACCATAAGTTAAATTTCCATAAATTCAAGCATAATTTTAGGGATACAATAAACCCAATGTGCCCAACAAACGATGGCATTGAGGACACTGAGCACTTTTTGTTGCTCTGCCCTTCTTTTGATGCTCAACGACAAAATCTTCTCGCTGGAATTGTTGAATTATTACGACCATTTGCACAAATCACCAATCTTTCAAACGATTCTTTGACTCATCTTTTATTGTATGGTGATCAAGAACTTCCTGATGAGTTAAACAGAAATATACTCGAATTAACTTTACGCTTCATCCAAGAAACTGGTCGCTTTGATTAATCTATTGAGATTACAGCTATGTACTACGCAACCACCAAGTCCTTTATCGTAAATAGCTCTTTTCTTTATAAATTCTGTTTAACATCAGATGTCTGCCATTTTACCTTCCTAAATCAACAATTAAATCATTCGCACTCGTGACATCTTCCAACCCATTTAAACCTTGACCTGACATCTGATATGAGACAGAATCTAGTATAGTATCCATTAATCTTTAATTGTTTCGTCGTTTCGTAATGGTCTGTACACAGCTTAATGTTTCATGTTTTTATATATTGGCCATATTGTATTTCGCTCCCCATGGTATCGTAACTGTAGTGTTGTATAGTAAATTAGATAGGTATAGTAGAATGTAAGATTATTGTAAAATTTTATATTTGAATAAAAAAAAAATACCATAATAGGGAAGTTTTTTCAGTATTATCGAATGCTCAACAGTGTCGAAAGCTTTTTGCAAATCAACAAACACAGCACCTGTTAATTTCCCATGATCCATTGCTCGACGAATATTGTCTGTGAACAGTGTGATGGCAAGTTCTGTATTATATCTCTTCCTGCAGCCAAATTGACATGATGTTAACAGGTTATTATTTTCTAAAAAGTCAGCTATTTGTTCGTAGACAAATCTTTCCAATATTTTGGATAAAGCAGGTAGTACAGATATTGGACGATAATTGTCAGGCAATGCTTTATTTCCAGACTTATAGAGTGGAATAACTCTTGCGATTTTCAATTTATTTGGAACGAAAGAAGTTTCAAGTGACAAATTTATGATGTGTGTCAAAGGCTTCGCAATAACGTCTGTACTGTCTTTTAACAGTCTTGGTGGTAGGTTATCATGACCGGGAGATTTTGTCGATTTTAGCTGAGCAAGGTGCCTTCGAACTCTTTCCTTTGAAACTGATTGAAACTTAAAAGTTGGCGTCTCCTGCCTTATCACACCGTCATTTCGCCAAGTAAAATTTGTTGGTAAAGTGCTGCACAGCTTTTCGGCGCAAGTTGTAAAATAGTTGCAAAATAAAGAAGCTATGCCTTGTTTGGTAGTTTCCAGATTCCCATTTACTTCGAGTGCAGATACGCCTACAGAAGCGGTGTCCTTAGACGGGTATAGTTTTTTAACCGAGTTCCAAAACTGTTTAAGATTTTTTGTGCTTTCCTCAATTAGATTTTTGTTATAGGCAGCCTTACTCTTCTTGATGCATGAGTTTACTTTGTTTCGATATTCCCTGTACAATTTCCAGTCATTGTTATTTCCACCTTTTTTAGCCTTTGTTAGATGATAATCTCTCGACTTTATCAATTTTAAGATCTCTGGGGTTCTCCAGGGACAGTGCAAGCCACGAACTTTTTTCTGTGTTACTGGATCATGGTTATCAAAGACCTTAGTCAAAATGCTTTCAAATGCATTATATCCAATTTCTGCATCTTGGGACTTAAGAACTTGATCCCATGGGGCATCCCTTAGGTATTTATTTAGACTTTCTTTTTCATAGTTCTTGTAATTCCTGCATGTTATTAAGCGAGAGCTAAATCTAAGGCTATTGACCTTTCTCACTGCTCCTATCAAATATTGAAACAACGGCCTAGATTTTAATTCCCGCGCTAGATGGAATGTGAAACCAAAGTGATTCTCAAAGAATATTGCAGCATTGCACCAAGCAGGATCGATCAAGATCAAGATGAAGTAAGTTTTCTTACTTGTCTACTTTGCAGATCTTAGTGGCCTTTCTTGAAGTTCTGGACCTTCAACTTGCCTGACCTTTTTTGATGCGGGCACACATTTATTGATGATTTTACGGCAGATAAAAATTGAAATGTAAGTTACAATGACCATGATTGGCTTAAACATAACTTACGTAAAACTAAAAAGCAATCTTTTTTAATTCTGCATTCCCGTTTTAGATCTAAAAGAAATTTTATTTATGGTCAACACGATATTCATTCAAACGGAAATATGGGAGAGATTATCACATGAACGTGCATCTGCCAATTTGCAGCCTTTTCAGCGTTTTTAGAGTGTAAGCCCTTCGATCAAGTACGTACGAGATAACTCTATATCGGCAAGTTTCCCTGGCACTTGTGGTGGTTTTCAAAAAAACAGTGTCAACTCAAGCATTCGTCATCCTGAGGAAATCATGGACCAGCAATCATCCCCCATGTGAAAATCTCTCGTTGCAACGTCATGATTTGACAAGCAACTTTTTTAATCTCTCTCAGTCTCTTTGTGGGTCAGCCTCCAGATCATCTTCTTCATCGTCATCACCTTCATTGGTGTCTGAGTATCTGAATGCTTGTCTTGCTCAGGATTAAGGACTGACTCTGAAGCTTTGACAGACAAGGCATTCACTGCATTGATTAATTGAACCCGACAGATAGAGCAGATTTCCATTCATGAAGGAAAGCATGACAAATGGAGGGAATTTCCATACAATGTAAGAAACTTGACACTCTTGATTGTTGAGCACAGTTGGCAAGGCCACATTGTCTGCAAGGCAAATAAGTAAAGCTTTACAGGGGAATTTTGCTGAAAATAAAGGTAGCATTTACAACTAGCCATTTCATGAAGTGACAAATATACCCTACATACTAGAGTAGCGTCGCCCATTATGGCCGGTCGCCCATTATGGCCGGCTAGCAAGAGAAATTAAATTTCAGGGGACTGATGACTAGTAATATAATTGCAATTGCGCGGAAAATCTTTGCTGACATCTGTTTTATCATGATTTGACCTTCACTGAAGTTTCAGTTCTTTTGCATTGAAACCCGACGAGATGGTTTGAGCATATCTCTAATTGATTCTTTCAAGTATTGCAAATTTCATGACTCTATTTACATTCCGTCCTTCTTTTTTGTTCGCTCGGCACCTTGCAGTTTGAAATTTTTGAAATATGTTTTGATTTTTCAGAAGTCCTGTCTCTAGAGAGGAAATCTACAATTAAACCAAAGCAAAGTGGCTTCTGATTAAGATTTAAGGCTATAAAGTCTCAGTGCTGCTAATTGCAATTTTCGTTGCCCATTATGCCCATCAGTTTACCAGAGAAGTTTCCAATCGCTTCAAAATATCAAAATGCAACATTTATTCAAAAAAACACCAATTTGGGTTAAAATCTTACTTACTGACTTGGAAAATCATCGAAACCCAGAAAAACGCAGCATTATATCAAGTCTGTTTTCATTTTAGAAACTATGCCAAAACTAATCCACCCATGCACAAGAGATAAGGCAGGATTTAGAACAACTCGAAGCATGTATTTCAATTGCCAAAACTTGAAGTTTAGGTTAATTCTTATTGATATTTTTTGGTTTAAAGTACCAAATGATAAACAAAGAACAGTAATTAAAGCTATGTTCGTTGCGTGTGGTACTATGTAATTGAACAGTAATAAAATGTACAAATGATTTAAGTACCAAAATTAGCTTAGATGTTTAAAACACGACGTTTCGAGCATATACTCGTTATCAAGTGACTCGAAATCAATCGAGCCGAGCAAAGAGAAGAGAAGATTCGACAAATAGGGAGGAATGCGAGATGCGACGTGACGTAGCGTAGATAGGGAATGAGGAATGGGAGGAATGTGAGAAAAGAGTAAGAAAGGACCTATTGCAGATAAGTAAATTGCTTATTTAGTCAATTAGGATAAAGAGTTTTTAAGTTAAAAAATAAGCGTTTCTCCAATGTCTTGCGTTTGGTGGTGTCTTGAGGTGCATATAACAAGCCAAGAATGGACATGTCGGCAGTTGAATGGTTGGCTGAGTTGTAATGTCTGGATATGTTGCTGTCTGGATCGTGTTTATGGTTTTCATCGAGGTGGATCTTGTTTCTTACATTACGTTTATGTTCCCCAAAACGGTTGTTGATTTGTCGGGAGGTTTCGCCGATGTAGAAAGATTGACATTTGGTGCAGATGATACAATAGATTACGCAGAATGATGAACAGGTAAAGTTAGATCTGATATTGAAGGTTCGGTTTTGGTTGGTGATAGTGGTCGATTGGTTGATGTGGGTGCAGGTCTGACAGAGGCGATGTTGGCAAGGTAAAGTACCAGGCAGTTGTGAGGTTGCTAGGTTGGTTTTGACTAGGGAGTCCTTTAAATTCTTGTCTCTGCGAAAAGCCATAAGTGGAGGTGCAATGAAGATGTTATTTGTTTCTGTGTCGCTGGTTAGAATGTTGAAGTTGCTATAAATTATGTTCTTTACATTGTTGTGAAAAGGGTGGTAGGTCAGGGTGAAAGGAACGCGGTTGTTGCTGTTTTCGTTGTTAGAAGGTTGGAGGGCTTCGTCTTGAGAAATATCCTTAACTTTATTGAAAGCTGCTTGGGTGATGTGGTCAGGGTACTTGTTTTGCTTGAAGAAAGAAGACATTTCCTCTGCTTTTAAGCTGAAATCATCATCATTTGAACAAATATGGCGGAGACGGCGGAGTTGCGAGTAAGGGATGGAGTCTTTGCATTTCTTCGGGTGTGATGAGTCGTAGTTAAGGAGGCAATGGGAATCTGTAGCTTTGTAGAAGATAGACGTGGAGATTTGGTCATCAGAGATGCTGAGGAGGATGTCCAGGAATGGCAGGCTTTCTTCTGCGATAGAGTGCATGAATTGTAAGGCTGGGTGAAGATTGTTGGTGTAGTTGATAAATTTCTGGAGATCGGCCAAAGGAAGAGATGTTGCTCCAACGATATCGTCGATGTATCTTTTGACCAGGCAAGGAAAAGGACCATTGTAAGATTGAAAGATAAGCTGTTCTTGGTGGCCAACGAAGAGGTAGGCATAACTTGGGCCAAGTTTACTACCCATGGCAACGCCAGATGTCTGAAGATAATATTGACCATTAAAGGAAAAGGCATTAGTAGTTAGGACCAATTCAGCAAGGTGAAGAAGAGTGGTAGTTGGTGGGCTTTGAAGGCGTCGTTTGTCAAGGAAAAACTTTAGTGCTTGTAGGCCATCATTGTGGGGAATGCAAGTGTACAATGATTTAACATCCATAGTGAACAGATATTTGTGTGGTCCTCTGAATCTGAATTCTTTAAAGATGCGAAGGGCGTGGGAAGAATCTTTGACATAGGTAGGAAGATCTTGGACGATTGGTGTGAAAATTGAGTCAAGGTAGGCTGCTATTTGAGAAGTGGGGCAGGAAATGGCTGACACGATGGGGCGACCAGGATTATTGGGTTTATGAATCTTGGGCAACATATAAAAAACAGAAGTCCTAGGATGTTGAAGATATAGTGCAGAGGCATTGGAGGGGAGATTTTTGTTATTGATTTCATCTTTGACAAAATTTATGATGGTTTTGTTGAAGGATTTGGTTGGATTCTTGTTTACTGCTTGGTAGGAAGTGGTTTGCAGTTGAGAGTGACCTTCCTGAACATACAAATCTTTGCTCCAAACGACTATACGGCCTCCTTTGTCGGCTGGTTTGATGACAATGTCGTCCCGATTTTTTAGTTGCTTTAAAGCATTCCATTCTAGAGATGTGAGGTTGGATCTTGTTTGCTTAGATTTAAAGTTAAGTTTAGAAATTTCATACCTGCACTTTTCAATGTAAAGGTCCAGGGCTGCATACTTTCCTGCTCTAGGGGTCCAGGTGGATTTGGAAGGGAAAAGCTTGGCTATTTTCTTTGTTTGAAGATCATTAGGAGATTCTTCTTCATCAGAGTCTTGGGTGTCTTGATCGTTATTGATGTTATTGAAATGGGCTTTAAGACGAAGACGGCGAAAAAAGGATTTCAAAGTATCCTGATGATATCAGCAACACTGCTTATTTATGAACTTGGTATGTCTACATTTAAGAAAACAAGATTTACAAGCCACGTCTTCTTCCTCAGCAAATGTCTTCGCTCAAATGTTACACCAAAGGGATTTAGACTCAATTTTCATTCTTCTAATTTGTCTAGAAAGCTTCAGAAACATCTTCAATCATGTTCAAAAAATCTTATGCGTACAACGTTGCAGCAACATAAAGATACCGCCCAATTGAGATCTGATAAGCTACCATGGCTGGCAAATCGTTTAAGAAACTTATGCATTAACTTTGAAGACTTTTTATCTATTCGTCAAAAGATTCATGAATTTAACCAACTAATTTATGATGCCCTTAAACAAACAAAAGAAGATAAATTCAAGGAACTTGTATCTGCTAAGTATGGTGATAATACCGAAATAATATCAACGATTCCACACAATATTGTACAAACCATCCCACCAGAATTGCCATTAACTCAGGAAGAAAGAAATCTCTTAAGTAAAGGACTTAAATTCGTTCCAGTTAAGAAGACAGTTGATGAATTTCAATCTAAACATGACACTGAATCCTTTTTTCGCCGTCTTCGTCTTAAAGCCCATTTCAATAACATCAATAACGATCAAGACACCCAAGACTCTGATGAAGAAGAATCTCCTAATGATCTTCAAACAAAGAAAATAGCCAAGCTTTTCCCTTCCAAATCCACCTGGACCCCTAAAGCAGGAAAGTATGCAGCCCTGGACCTTTACATTGAAAAGCGCAGGTATGAAATTTCTAAACTTAACTTTAAATCTAAGCAAACAAGACCCAACCTCACATCTCAAGAATGGAATGCTTTAAAGCAACTAAAAAATCGGGACGACATTGTCATCAAACCAGCCGACAAAGGAGGCCGTATAGTCGTTTGGAGCAAAGATTTGTATGTTCAGGAAGGTCACTCTCAACTGCAAACCACTTCCTACCAAGCACTAAACAAGAATCCAACCAAATCCTTCAACAAAACCATCATAAATTTTGTCAAAGATGAAATCAACAACAAAAATCTCCCCTCCAATGCCTCTGCACTATATTTTCAACATCCTAGGACTTCGGTTTTTTATATGCTGCCCAAGATTCATAAACCCAATAATCCTGGTCGCCCCATCGTGTCAGCCATTTCTTGCCCCACTTCTCAAATAGCAGCCTACCTTGACTCAATTTTCACACCAATCGTCCAAGATCTTCCTACCTATGTCAAAGATTCTTCCCACGCCCTTCGCATCTTTAAAGAATTCAGATTCAGAGGACCACACAAATATCTGTTCACTATGGATGTTAAATCATTGTACACTTGCATTCCCCACAATGATGGCCTACAAGCACTAAAGTTTTTCCTTGACAAACGACGCCCTCAAAGCCCACCAACTACCACTCTTCTTCGCCTTGCTGAATTGGTCCTAACTACTAATGCCTTTTCCTTTAATGGTCAATATTATCTTCAGACATCTGGCGTTGCCATGGGTAGTAAACTTGGCCCAAGTTATGCCTGCCTCTTCGTTGGCCACCAAGAACAGCTTATCTTTCAATCTTACAATGGTCCTTTTCCTTGCCTGGTCAAAAGATACATCGACGATATCGTTGGAGCAACATCTCTTCCTTTGGCCGATCTCCAGAAATTTATCAACTACACCAACAATTTTCACCCAGCCTTACAATTCATGCACTCTATCACAGAAGAAAGCCTGCCATTCCTGGACATCCTCCTCAGCATCTCTGATGACCAAATTTCCACGTCTATCTTCTACAAAGCTACAGATTCCCATTGCCTCCTTAACTACGACTCATCACATCCGAAGAAATGCAAAGACTCCATCCCTTACTCGCAACTCCGCCGTCTCCGCCGTATTTGTTCAAATGATGATGATTTCAGCTTAAAAGCAGAGGAAATGTCTTCTTTCTTCAAGCAAAACAAGTACACTGACCACATCACCCATGCAGCTTTCAATAAAGTTAAGGATCTTTCTCAAGACGAAGCCCTCCAACCTTCTAACAACGAAAACAGCAACAACCGCATTCCTTTCACCCTGACCTACCACCCTTTTAACAACAATGTAAAGAACATAATTTATAGCAACTTCAACATTCTAACCAACGACACAAAAACAAAGAACATCTTCATTGCACCTCCACTTATGGCTTTTCGCAGAGACAAGAATTTAAAGGACTCCCTAGTCAAAACCAACCTAGCAACCTCACAACTACCTGGTACTTTACCTTGCCAACATCGCCTCTGTCAGACCTGCACCCACATCAACCAATCGACCACTATCACCAACCAAAACCGAACCTTCAATATCAGATCTAACTTTACCTGTTCATCATCCTGCGTTATCTATTGTATCATCTGCACCAAATGTCAATCTTTCTACATCGGCGAAACCTCCCGACAAATCAACAACCGTTTTGGGGAACATAAACGTAATGTAAGAAGCAAGATCCACCTCGATGAAAACCATAAACACGACCCAGACTGCAACATATCCAGACATTACAACTCAGCCAACCATTCAACTGCCGACATGTCCATTCTTGGCTTGTTATATGCACCTCAAGACACCACCAAACACAAGACATTGGAGAAATGCTTAATTTTTAACTTAAAAACTCTTTATCCTAATGGACTAAATAAGCAATTTACTTATCTGCAATAGGTCCTTCCTTACTCTTTTCTCACATTCCTCCCATTCCCCATTCCCTATCTACGCTACGTCACGTCGCATCTCGCATTCCTTCCTATTTGTCGAATCTTCTCTTCTCTTTGCTCGGCTCGATTGATTTCGAGTCACTTGATAACGAGTATATGCTCGAAACGTCGTGTTTTAAACATCTAAGCTATTTTTGGTACTTAAATCATTTATACATTTTATTACTGAGTAATTAAAGCTGTTTTTCTTATCAAAACTTTTTACCGGAGAGCATTGTTCATTGTTTCTCCTGCTGCCATAATGGGCGACGCTGGAAGAAAACGACGTTTTTACCCCCTTCTTCAAAATCTTCTAAAATCAATATAAAGAGTTTACGTAAGAAATCAATACTCTGTGATCTTTTTCTCCATTAGTTGGTGATATAATCTGGCTATTTGGTTTTTTCATTAATTGCTCTTTTTGGATCTAACTCAGAACTTCGCGACGACATGGGCATAATGGGCGACACCACTCTAGACCTTTTAGTTATTCAAGAATAGAAACTGGATTGGAAAACAGTAAACCACCGCATATAAAAACCTTCAAAATAAAAACCTGCAGGCTGTTTTTCCTAAATTATGCACCTTATAATAGATCCATTCACAGTAAATCGAACAGGGGATTCGAATCGAGTTTTCAAGACCACGCCACGTGAAATTTTCGAGTTCAATATTTTTTTGTTATCGCTACATTTTGCAAGATTTCTTTGCGTAAACAAATTTGAATGCAATGAAAACTTAACTGGACCTACCTGAGCATCCAGGCTACCGATCTTTTGTTTCCAATCTTCCTAAACTTTCTCAGAAGTGACGAGGAACCTTCGCAAACACCAACGACTCTTTGCTCCTTTTACAAAACCGCCGCCTAGGCCCAGCGACCGCCCAAAACCCAATCGGCCATAAATTCCGTCCAGGTGTAGCCACCCACATGATTTCCAAAACGAAGAGTCTTTATACATCCATGATGATCCCTTGAAATTTCCACACTGCCATCTCTCTTCACTTTTGCAGAATTTCCCCTTGATTTCACTCTTTCCGTGTTTCCAAGTAGGCTCGCGGTCAGAGGCCGGTGACAGAGAAGTTGGCTTGTGAGAAAAGTTGGTAAAATCCTCTTGAACAGAGAGGGGAGATCAAACGGGGGTCGCTATGTTACTCAACGAATTTAGCTGAACATTTCCCGCCAAATTTAAACTCGTTCTCCAAGTCATCAGCTGTATGCATTGTCTATGTATACGTTATCGGCAGTTAACGATGTTTGCAATGATTTTCGTGTCTTTCATAAAGTTTTCATACAAACTTATTATTATTATTATTTGTTCTTTGCTTTTAATGCAGTACAGTTCTCGCCACTGTGCCGAGGTCAGTCCATGTCCCTAAGGCAACAGCAGTGTTCACTTGATGGACAACGTTCTTCTCAGGATGTGGGCGCTTCCGAGGAGAGCAATCTTCTGCAATTCTTCAATCCGTATGTGGCCAGGAATTTGACTGACGTACTTCTCAAGGCCTTTCTTGATGAGTCCCAGTGCTCCCACTACAATTGGAACTGTCGATGTCTTCATTTCCCACATTTTTGTTACTTCAATTTCAAGATCTTTATACTTGGACAGCTTCTCTATTTCTTTAATCGATACATTTCTTTCAGATGGTATACTCATGTCAATCATAATGCATTTCTTTTCTTTCTTGTCTTTGATAATTATGTCAGGTCTATTAGCTTTTATCTCTTTGTCTGTACTTACAGGCATGTCCCATAGTACGGTGGCAGCTTCCTTTTCAGTCACTTTCTCAGGTTTGTGCTCATACCACTTATTTGCAGTTGGGAAATGGTAATTTTTGCATATTCTCCAATGTAGGTATCCTGCTGCCTTGTCATGTCGCTGTATATGTTCCGTCTTTGCGAGTACTGGACATATTATTATTATCATTATCATTATCATTATCATTATCATTATCATTATTATTATTATTATTATTATTATTATTATTATTATTATTATCATTATTATTATTATTATTATTGCTATTATAGATATCATCATAGTCTATCAAGAGAAGGTCATAATCGTTCTAGAATTAACCTGTGGTTTTGTCACCAACGTGAAAGAGAATTGTGCAAGGAAGATAAGAAAATACAACTCTACTATCCTTGATCTCAATGGAAAAGTATGAGAAAGTAACATTTTTGAACCTGAGCATGAGCGCCCTAGGATTGATATGCAGGGATGACGACGGAAATGGCATACTGCAAGCATTAAAGAGCATCGGACTTTCGGAACTTGCGTCAAAAAACATTGTTAGAAAGATAATAAACATTTGCATAAGGACAACATATTACTTATTTTGTAGGAAAGACAAAGACTGGACCAATCCAGACCTTTTAACATTTTAAAGAAGTAAAGACTGCTGAAGGCAGTAAGACTGACTAACATGCCCTTTTATGGAGAGTGCTAGTCACAGATATTCTTTGTACTGTAGATTTTACATTTTACATTCGGGTGGAAAATTTTACATTTTAATTCTTTATCTGATTGTAAGCTTTATTTATGAGAATGAAAGTTTCCATTATTATTATTATTATTATTATTATTATCGATTTATTTAAAGTTGGCTTTATAATTCAAATAGCTAAAGTAACAGCTAATTAAGGCCAACTAGAACTAAAAGAAAATACATTATAATTTACAAAGAAAAACAATACCCAGAAATGACAAAATTAATTAATCTATATTAATCTAATCTAAAACTGTGATAAAAAGCTGATGTTTTTTACTTTATACTAGCCAACATAATCAGCCAGTGTGCCAAATATTGGGGGGAGGGTAAAGCTATTGTTTCGGTCAAAAAGCATTGTTTGTTTATATCGTTTTCGAACAAAAGATCTTTGCTCTAGCCAACATGGGGGGCCATCGAACCCCCTTGCCCCCCATGTGTCCGCCGCTGTAATCAGCTTCAAATGCTCTTTTCTCCTCACAGTAGCTTTCAATGGGTGAGCCAGTCTAAAACTTTCCAAAATATTATTTTATTCTTTTGAAACAGCTTTCTGAGAGACATCATTTTTTGTTGGTTTTCTATTTTTCTCGTAACTTACGGACGGGTCATTAATTCTTACTGGGGAGGGGGTAGAAGACATTTGCAAACATTTGGTGGAATTTTCGTAGCTCCTCTCTGATTTTCCTGAAAATGTTTGTACCCCCTCAAATATTGGAGAAAATATTGTCAGCCCTCCTCCAAGTACATGCATGTATGGTAATAGTACTACACGTATTTTTATATAAGAAATTTCCCATAACAAACTCAATTCTCAGACAGCCAAAAATTAAGTAACTCCAGTACTGGGAGATTTTTTCTTCATAAAGGAAATCGTTAACCTATTTTTACCTTACTTTTAAGTTGTTTCCCGTATCATATTACTCGCAGGGTACTTTAGTACTGTCTAAACATGGGAAAGGCTTAAGGTTACTGTATCCCTTCAGTGACCACTCACGGTGTTTTCTCTTTGATTATCACGCCTGCGACATAACACGTATACACAATACATCATTCGATTCGTCATTAAATAAGGAGTATTTACTAGCCAAAAAGAATACAAATATCCGAAAATTGGGCGTTATACATCCAAAAATGTGAAAATCAGACTTTTCCCCCTTCTAACCTCCATGTCCCCCCAGATATCTTTCATTTAAATCTCAATGACATTTTTGTGTTCTCAGCACATTAATCTAGCAAAGTCTGTCTCAAATTTATTTTATATAAATTGTTTGTTTGAACGTGCGGCTACAATAATCAATAAATACACAAAATATCTTAATATGAATAAATAGCCTAGAGCTTAGAAGACTAAGCGTTTCGGGCTTAACCCTTCATCAGTAGTAACGAGAAAAAGGTACGTTAGAGCGTAAGAAGCAGAAAAAGAACGATTGATCGAATAGTATATTAATAGAATGAAGAAAGAATGCGGCGCAAGAATGCGACGTAAAAGAAAGAGCGTACGATTCGAAAAGGAAAACCTGATAGAAGATGATGGGTGAAGAGACTACGATATGAATGAGAAGCGTTTATTAAGTCCATTCGGTATCAAAGTTCCCAATTTGAAAATTAATCTCTTTTCCAAAGTCTTTCGTTTTCTATTGTCTTGGTCCGCGAATAAAAGTCCTAGAAACGTAGAGAATAAAACCCACGAGAAAGAACAAAAGATTGAGCATGCCGATACAAATGTTTCAAGACACTTTAATTCGGAGGGACATTCGACAGGGGATATGGTCGTTCTAGGACTTTTATTCGCGGACCAAGACAATAGAAAACGAAAGACTTTGGAAAAGAGATTAATTTTCAAATTGGATGTTAAATTTGGACAATGCAATTTTTCTCAAAGGTGAAACAAAGTTTGGTCCCCCTATGCCTTTTCTCTCTGTCTGCCAAATTTCAGCCAATTATATCAAGCCGTTGGGTACAGGGAGCTGTATGAATACCCATTCGTTGCTGAAAAATTGATTTTGAGAAAAGCGCTGAAACAGTTTCTTAGCGTACAGTTCCACTGTTGAAAATGATTAACTTCAATCTGGCCACAAGAGTAAACAGAGTAATCCTGCATGTATTTATTGCAGAGTTTACAATGACATAATTGGTATTATAACCGCAAAATCCATTCAATAGGAAATAAAAGGCACTTGAAACCTTTAACCTTTAATTCTCAAATAATCGTCGTCATGTATACAGCATATTCCTAGCAGAAATTACCTTACTTTAAATTGCTTATAATTCGCTAAAAAATAAGGTAAAATTCCTTGAAATTATTGCAATTTGTAGGTAGATGTGTGTGCCATCCAATGATCTAAAAATCCAAAAATTGATCGGAAAAAACTTTTTATCGTCCTGAAGGGGTACAGTAACCTTAAAAACCTTGTTTTGAAATGTTCACGAGGGCACAGGTAGTGAACATAAAGATTGCTGTGGAACCTCTAACTAAGAAACTCGTAAGAAACTCTGAGTACTGAAAATTTTGATAATTTTAAGAAGCTTTCAGAACTGGGCCAAATTCTTTGCTTCTTATAAAAAAGATACGTGTACACTATAAAAAAGATACATGTACCTAGATTTCAATTGTAAATCGTCACCGCTGCTGGTAGAATGTGATCTCAAATCATGGGCAATAATGCACCGTTGATGTGGCCTATATTATGATCAAAATTGTATTTTTACTCACTGTGTTGTTTCTCTTCCACAAGATTGCAGGTAAAGAGCTTCTCGTCACAACAAGGAATCAAACGCCGCCAATATTTCAAATACATAGTCCGGTCTGCTAGCACAATAATCGTGCAAAATATGATACCAGCATGAAACTTGGTAGACTTATGTAGTTTGACATGCTGAATACGAAGAGAAACAGACACAAGCTGGAAAATGCCCCCAAATGCTATTTTTAGACGGGGGTACTTGGTCCCAGTCCTCCAAAGGGGTGTCCCCTCGTAAAATGGAAACCGTGAGTGATAAAGAAATGAAAAGTTTTGGTTTCTACACATTTTGATATGCTGAGAACGATAAAGAAAAGACCCAATCAAAAAATTACCCCCAAATGCTTTTTTAGACGGGGGTACTTGGTCCCAGTCCTCCATAGGGGCCTCCTTCGTAAAACAGAAGACGTATATTATAAAGAAATGAAACGTTTTGGTTTCTACACATTCTGATATGCTTAGAACGATAACGAAAAGACCCAATCACAAAATTACCCCTAAATACTAATTTTAGATGTGGGTACTTGGTTCCAGTCCTCTAGGGGCCTCTTCATATAGCGGAAACCGTTAGTGATCAAGAAATGAAACGCTTTGGTTTCTACACATTTTGATATGCTGAGAAGGATAACGAACAGACCCAATCAAAAATCACCCCTAAATGCTAGTTTTAGAGGGGGGTACTTGGCCCTAGTCTTCTGTTGGGGGCCTCTCTATATAATACCGGAGTTCGCATTTGTCTCGCAACTATCAACAGAACTTCTTTCGTCAATCAAGACTCTTGTGAGCTTTTCTGTTTTCAAGGCAGTGTCCAATGCTCAGATTTCGCTCTCGATGAGCAAGACAGTCCTTATTGATCATGAATTTTTGGACAATTTTGCGTTTTTTCAGTCACAAATTTGACAAGAAACTGTTCTATTGCAAGCACAGCAATAGCATCATTCACGGTGGGAATGCTTTATCTATTCTTCCAGTTGTAGATATTCTAATAATCAATACAAAAACACAAGTTCCTCACTTGTCCGTAAAAGAAGAAATGGAACTCTTTTTATATTGAAGCGGTATATCAAAACACTGTTTCAGAATGGCTAATGCTTTGCTATCAACTCATTCGGTGCCATGGCTGAAATGCTGTTCCAATCTGGTCCATGAAAACGCCACACCAGCATTGCAAATGAATTGCTAATACCTCAGTTCCATGCAAACAACATTTTATTTGAGCGATATCGTTTGCAGTGGGAAAACCTGACATTGCAAAAACTTTTTCGAAGAAATGGCTTTTTAACTTTTATGTGAGAAGTCTCTTGCCATTTTGGATGGTTGTGTTTTGTGACAATCTCCTTGTTGGAATGGCATGTGCGCAAGAGTTATAGCTTATTTTCTTGTTGCTCTAGATCAATTTATTTTAGAATCGATTTTATGATATTCTTCAATAGCTACAAGTTCTTGTAATGAGCAGTTGATCAATTGCACATTTGATTAAAGATCATTGAAATCAAGAAGACGTCAGAAGCAATTTGCTATACTGTTTAAATTTTCATTCACATTTCATAAAGATAGTTAAGAAAGCTTATGTCTACCCAATATATTCCAAATATAGACACTGGAAGGCAATCTAATGTTTATGCGATTTACGTAGTCTGTAGTACCGAGCTTACGTACCTGAACATCAATTGAATACAGTCTAAGTATCCTAATAAACGCAACTGGACTGGAAATACTTTTTTGGAGCTCCCTAAAACCTCATTTCATTTTAGTTGTCGACAAATTTTTAAAGGTCTTTGGAAATCTTTGATGGTCATGTAGTTTTGTAACGATCACGAGAGACTGAATGGTAACCAAATGTCAAATTGACGAATACCGCCAATCACCCACAATATTAATCTTTGATGATCGCTGGAATGGAACTCAAGCTCATTCCAACGATCACCAGCAGCTCATAAGGATCGCCAAAGATCGTCAATGACTAAAAACTCGAATGGAAAGATAACAAAGATCACAAAATACCGCGAACGACCCATTTTTACGATCAGACGGGATGTCATATTTTTACAAAATCCCAGTGTTTGCAAAAGACCCCAAAGATCCAAATTCCCTCAAAGATTACCAATGCTCCTGAAAGATTTTCGAGGACTAAATGAAAACCAGGCTTTAGGATCATTCAAGTATGTTGTAATGTGCAGAAACACTGACTTACTTTAGAAAATCACGGACAATTGAAAAGGCAGCGAAAAGATCAAATTCAGGACTTGGGTCAAGTACCCTAGCCTAAAAATGATATCTGGGAGTAAATTTTTGATTAAATTAGCTAATCAATTTTTACAACAAATCTAAACAAGGGAAAACCAATGACTTGCATTCCTTTATAGCTTCCAATTCCCTTTTTTGTCTCACAAAAGGAAGCCCCCAACACAGGACTGGGACAAAATACCCCTGTCTAAAATTAGCATTTAGGGGCAATCTTTTGATTGGGTCTGTTCATTATCGTTCACAGAATGTCAGAATGTGTAGAAATAAACAAAATTCATTTCTTTATCACCTGTTGTTTCCGTTCAGCAAAGGAGGCCCAAAAAGGAAGCCCCCAATACAGGACTGGGGTTATTTACCCCCGTCTAAAATTAGTATTTATGGGTAATTTTTTGATTGGGTATTTTTGTTATCGTTCTCAGCATATCAGAATGTGTAGAAACCAAAAGTTTCATTTCTTTATCACTTACGGATTCCTTTTTACGAAGTTGGCTCCTATAGAGGACTGGGACCAAGTACCCCCGTCTAAAATTAGTATTTAGGGGTAATTTTTTGATTGGGTATTTTTGTTATCGTTCTCAGCATATCAGAATGTGTAGAAACCAAAAGTTTCATTTCTTTATCACTTACGGATTCTTTTTTACGAAGTTGGCTCCTATAGAGGACTGGGACCAAGTACCCCCGTCTAAAATTAGCATTTAGGGGTAATTTTTTGATTGGGTCTTTTCGTTATGCTTCTCAGCATATCAGAATGTGTAGAAACCAAAAGTTTCATTTCTTTATCACTTACGGTTTCCGTTTTACGAAGGGACACCCCTTTGGAGGACTGGGACCAAGTACCCCCGTCTAAAAATAGCATTTGGGGGCATTTTTCAGCTTGTGTCTGTTTCGCTTCGTTTTCAGCGTGTCAAATTACATAAGTCTACCAAGTTTCATGCTGGTATCATATTTTGCACGATTGTTACTAATATTTTTGCTAACAGACCGGACTATACAGTTGAAACGGTGGGAGCTCCTACACAGCATTACGTCTCATTTCAAACTTCCCTTTAAATAGTGACTGGGTATGCAACGGAGCACAACTCGCTAAGCCAACTTTCGTCAACAGCTCGACCAATGCGGTTTACTAGAACAAAAGAATGGTGAACAAAGGGCTTTGCAAAGCCCCATTCTACCACGGGGGTTTCATAAAAGGTGCTCTTTGCAGAGATAAAATGGCGAAGAAGAATTTCTGCACCCGCCCACTGAATCAATAAATCTACATTGCTCGGTTATGTGGCGAAGTTGTTTGTAAACAATTCGTTTCATATTTCTGATATAAATGTCAGTCAAAGTTTAGAATGAGAATGGAGTCGCTATTTAAACACCTAACTTCCGTTGTAGTTTTTGTGCTGTGATCAAAAATATTTTCGATCTAATTCAGCCTGATTTGACGGATATTTGATTTGAAGGAAGTATATTGAACATAAGATATTCGTGAGATTCTGAAGATTATTCATTACATCAAACTCTTTGCTTCATGATGGAAAGCTTTGAACATGTCTTGCTCAACTCCCCCTGGAGATAGCGCCCTTGCATTCCTTCGCAAGGCTATTGGTTTCGGAGTTGTGACGTTTGGCATGGCAGATTCCAAATATGGTGTGCGAAATTGGTCGAGCTGTTGACGAAAGTTGGCTTAGCGAGTTGTGCTCCATTGCATACCCAGTCACTATTTAAAGGGAAGTTTGAAATGAGACGTATCGCTGCGTAGGAGCTCAAACCGTTTCAACTGTATTTGAATCTTGGCGGCATTTGATTCCTTGTTGTGACGAGAGAAGAACTAAGGAGTAGCAACATTATTAAGGTAACTCTGCTTTCCGCTCTAGTGCACAGCGAGATGCCGTTTCGCAAAACCACTCTCCTCAGAAAACAGTTAATTTCTCCAATATTATTCGGCCTATCGAAAAGCGGTAAAAAGGATGTTGTTCTGTATAATCTGGGCAATCGAAAGATGTATAAATCGCAATGTTTCCGTCAACCCTGGTTTCGCAAATCCTAGTTCAAATCTTTTTGCTAATTTCAGAAAAGTGGATTTACCCCCAAAACTACTCGAAAAAGTTTCGATTTTTTTTTCGCTCCATCTTTAGCTAGGTAGTTGATCTACAACTTTGCCAAGTCTGATTGAAAAAGCTAGGCTAGATTTCCTGCAATCGAATTTTACATTTCTGTTTACTTTTCGACATCGAAGGGGAAAAACGTTGGTCAACAGTTTAGCCCATGCAGAACGATTTGAACGGGCGTAGAATGTTTTTGCAAAAAATTTAGTTCTTGATCTAAGATCTATGCTCATTGTGGACTCTAAAAAAAGTTTATAATTTGTGAATGCTTTTGAATGCTTACGAAAGTCTCAAGAGACACCCAAAGCATGGTGTCGTGAAGTTGCTGGTAATAGTCAGTAACTTTTAATCAATAGATGCAAATGATACTTTTACAAGCGCACTAAGGATGTCTTTTGAGACTTGGGTATGGTATTCCCAAAAGATGACGTTCATTTGTTTGCCAATGGAAAAATTTCTGGAAGTTATTTTAAGCCTGAGCTTTAGCAAGCGTGCTTCATAGCATTGCAATCTGTTGACCAAAGGTTTCTCCATTTCACTGTCGAAAAGTAAACAGAAATATGAAATTCGATTGCAGGAAATCTAGCCTAGCTTTTTCAATCAGACTTGGCAAAGTTGTAGATCAACTACCTAGCTAAAGATGGAATGAAAAACAATCGAAACTTTTTCGAGTAGTTTTGGAGATAAATCCACTTTTCTGAAATTAGCAAAAAGATCTGAACTAGGATTGGCGAAATCAGGGTTGACGGAAACATTATGATTTATACATCTTTCGATTGCCCAGATTATACAGAACAACATCCTTGTTACCGCTTTTCGATAGGCCGAATAATATTGGAGAAATTAACTGTTTTCTGAGGAGAGTGGTTTTGCGAAACGGCATCTTGCTGTGCACTAGAGCGGAAAGCAGAGTTACCTTAAGCGCTGTACTTGCAATCTTGTGGAAGAGAAACAACACAGTGAGTAAAAATACAATTTTGATCATAATATAGGCCACATCAACGGTGCATTATTGCCCATGCTCAAATGTGATGCGAAAAGAGCAGGCAGTTGCATTTAACAATTATAGATGAACTGCTGTCAGATAGAAGTGAACATACTTCCGGATTAAGTAAAGTACAACCAAAAACCATGTAGAGTAAAACTGTTTTTGGCCATGGAACTACGATTATTTTCCAAAATAATGCAAACTAGATATCATGTAAAAGAGCTGAGCGAGCGGAACTTGATTCTTGCAAGCATTGTAAAATTTTGTGGGAGGGGGAGGTTTAGCCCCTTGGAGATTTTACGAAATGTTTTGCTTCACAAATACTCCAAACCTCCTATACATCAATCGACAGTGCATGTCTTTACAAACAGAATATGAAGTAAGATCTTGCATAAAGTGACTAGTTTGACTGTTGCCTGCCACCAAATACACTGTGGTCAGTTTTTTGCTCCTGTACTTTCTAAAATTTGACAGAAATAACCACGACCAGGGTTACTCTGGAGGTCACTGTTTCATAAGGAACGATTTTTACCTTATTCTATTTGCACATTCCTAATCGCAAGGCATCACAGTTTCATAGGATGCTAAATATGTTTCACAAGAAAGATAAACAAAAACTTCAAATAATTTGCAAGGGACTGAACCTGCCTTTGAAAGATTCAAATTCCGCTCTCAAATATGTTTTAGATTATACCGAGCATGCAGTGTTTTGCAATATTTCATATTTCATATTTCATATTTTATTTCATATTTTAAACATATTTATACAGGGTACAAAATTCAGTGAATATTGTTTTACAATTTGGCCCTGTCAAAATTAAAGTTCCTAATTTAATACATACTAGGCTTGCCGCCGTCGTAATTGGCATTCAAGTGTATGGAAAGTTAAGTTTTCATGCGCCAGTTACTAAGGGACAGATATGTATATATATATCTATATATAAGCGGAAAAAACATTTGAGGTAGAAAGACAAAAAGAAGGCATTATAAGTACGGAACGCGTTTCATCCTTTCAGTCAGGAATCTTCAGCCTCCTATATTCTATCTATTTTCCCAAGTTGGGGGGGGGGTTCTGTTCTGGTGGGTTCCTGAAATTCTAGATTACCTTTTTGGATGTCAAATATGGGAGACAGTAAAACAATGGGTAAAATATTTTTTAAAAACCAAAGTAAGATCAAGTAACATTACTTAAATCAAAGTATCGAAATTTGCAAATAAATTATGAGCAATCTAGTGAGTTAGGGTACTTGTCCACGGATTTAAGATGCTGACTTCATAAATTTTAGTAGTGTTGGGGCAGAGGAAATATTTTGTGAGATCTATTTTCATGCTAGGAATTATCATGTTGGGTTGATGCTTGGTACCCCAGTCTAAGCACAAATATCCTGAATATACCTGAGGATGGGGTCTATTTGGCACTCTCTATCCCTCTGTTAACTGTTTATATCTTCTCCATGCTGAATACTTTCAATAATTCTGCAGACCCTTTCTCCTCGATCTATCCAGTTGACTCGTTGACCAACATGTTCTCCGCTTGCTCTAATTGTCGTATTTCTTCTCACTCCTTCACTATCTCTCGTTTGCCTGATCTGCTCTTGATGCCTTCCGTGCGCTCTCTGCGTGTTTTCTTTTTCTCTTATTTCAACTTTACTCTAAATGATTTAGATGCTCACCCGGGGGGGGGGGAGTCACTACCATATGTTCCAGTATGGGAGGTGCCATATTTTGGGGTACCTTTTTTCAGGCTGAAAATAAATTTTAGGGTGTCATTTTTGTTAACATCACAAATGAACATAAATTTTGGGGTGTCATTGTGGAAGAAAAATGCTTGAGGGTATTGAATTTAATCCGATTTCAGGTACTTGGCTAGAATTTCGAATTTTGGTCACAATTTTAGGGCATCTTTTTTGAAAGGCAAGTAAATTTTGGGGTATGGTTTTTGAAAAATGCATACATTTTAGGGTATGATTTTACAATTGAAAATGGCACACCCCGTCATCCGCCTATTGAAGTGACTGCCCCCCCCCCCCGGGATGCTCACATTGTGCTCTCGTGCCTTCGCTACTTTCGTTGATTGAATTCCCCCTTTTTGCTTTTGTTGTTGTTCTTTGCTCACCAGGGATAGGGAGACGCATTTGTATCAAATGTTCAATTGTTATCATAGTTGCCCTCTCACCCATGGTTAATGTTTAATTGGGTCATGTTGCAGCCACGATTCTTATTTTCATTCAGGTACGTAGGAAGCATCTCAAATTTGGGGGGGGGACACAACACTTCAAGGGCATTTTTCATTAAGCTAAATGGGCACTTCCTGAAAATAAAAAGGGAACGTCTTTGTTTATTGCAAGATCTTGGGGGGGGGGCACGTGCTTCCAGTGCCCCGGTTCATACGTCTCTGTTTTCAGTTTGCCGGTAAAGTCTTCCACTGACGCTTAGAATTGGCCCCATATTGACTTTTCAAAACAAACGATGCCAGGGCCTATACTCAACCTTTCGCCAAGAGTTCATAACAACGGTTTTTTGGTATTTTATGTATCAATTTGCCACAATGAATATTTAGATGTTTTATAACAAAAATAGATACAATGCACAATTAAATGTTCAAAACGTAAGATAAACACTGCGATCTACAGTGGCAAGGATAGCATTAAAAGGCGAAGCTGACCTTATTTCCATAATGGTCCCCCTAGAGGTGCTGTATATCGGAAATACGTAGGAAAATAGGAAATACACAGCTGCATGTGTGTTTTCACTATGGTCCTTAGTTGAAGACATATATGTCATTTTCCTCTTTCTGCATATTTTAGAAAAGTTCTCTCTGGTCTTATGTTTGAATGCATTGATATTGTTTGTTGATTTCAACTCAGATGGAAGACTATTCCATGTTTTGGCCCCAGATAAGATAGGCATTTGTTTCCAGTTTAATTTAACGGAATGGAAATTTTAACTTGAACTTGGACCTTCACGTTGTTAGGCCTTGGTTGACTGGAAGGAATATCTCAGCACTGTATACCGGGGCAGTTTCTTTGAGAAAATTACAGCTCTCTAAATGGTAGCATATGGCATTATATAATTTAATTATTTTCTTTCCAAGAGCTTGTTAAAATTTCTAATAAGAATTTACTTCAACCTGCTTGCAAACCAATAGTCGAAAATGGGGAAATTAAAAAACAGTGAAAATACACTTCCATCAAAGTGGCGTATGCTGAGATCCATTGCAGTCTCTCTTACATGTAACATGTCTCATGTTCAAACGCATATGTCTCTGGTGTAATTTCTCCTTTTCCAAACCCAGTATAATCCTGTGTTATCAGCTCTGGTCAGCTCTTTGCACCAGCCTTACACCAAATTCAATTCCACTTCGTCTCACCTGTCTACTCCGAGACCTTTTTGCACTGTTCTGTGAGTTGATTTACCTGCATTTGATATATGCACCCTGTATCTAAAAACTTCATCCGTTTTGTTTCTCGCAGCCGTCTCTATTCTCGTTGTCCTTCTTTCTGCATAGCTACTCACTTTTTGAAATACGAGGTCTTATCACATATAGGCACGGTTTAATCGGTGTTCATTCCCGTCAATGCTTGCCAACGTTCTTTATAATTCCAAAGATAGAGGCAAGATGAACCTGTTCTTTTTTGTTCCTCTATTTCTCCCCATTGCTTCCTCTGTTCATACCCTGGATCAGAGTATTTTTAGTATACTAAAAATACTCTGATCCAGGGTACCTCTGTTCACTGCTTATGTATCCTTTCTTTGCTAAATGTTCATGCAATTTAAAGTCCCTCAAGATTTTTTCAATCTATCCTGCTAAGTTGCGCTGCCTAATTTCCCAAATTTCCCACAGTTGCAGTCATTGCTCTTGTTCGGTTAGGGAGCAGTGATCTTTGATCATGGGTTACCAAGGCGGAGGATTTTTGACGGGAACCTGAGAATCTTTCCCATTACTGTGTGGGGGTATCCAAATATCAAGGAAAATTGGTATGAGGTGCAAAACTGTTTTGCTTGAAAATTTTTTATGTGAAGTCATCAGTTAACATTTAAAAGTAAAATTGAAAGACAACTGGAAATGATGAATCACTGGAGCTGTATGAAAATTGCCTGGAATAAATTGGCATGCATGTTTATGGTACAAAACCATTTCGCTGAAAGGTGGTGGGGTATCAAACTATTTTCCAAATTCAAGATGGGGTATGAAAATGAAAAGTTGTCTAATTATGTTGAAGTATCTTCCGCGCTGGTACCCAGGATTAAAATATCCGCTCCCTTACTTTCCATCGTTTACCGTCTTTAACCCTATCTGTACTGGGCGATTTTTTAGGTATTTTGTACTGGGGGGGGGCGTTTTTCGCCCCCCCTCTTTTTCTCCAAAACTACAAAAGATATAACAATAAGACTTACCCCTATTGTTCTTTAGACAATTGGCTATTCAAATATAACAATGAAAATTAATAAGTCACGTGATTCGTTGCTAGGCAACCGAAAAACTGAGGAAACTGGGCAAATTTATACCTTCTTAACCAGAACAATTCTATTTAATCAACCACTCCACCAATTTTCTTCAAATTTGTTTCAAATAGTAGGAAACATGTCACAGTTTAAAAATATATACTTTTCAAAATTTTTTGGTTTCTATTTTTAGCACAATTAGCCTTAAATTAGCCTTTTGTTGTATGCATTTACTTTCATCGCAGGTTTTTGCCAGTCATGTGCTTTTATCTGGTAAATATAGACGCAAAATGAATCAAATTAATAAGATGAAGCAAATTAGACTAAAAAAATTTATATTTTACACTTCTTTATTAGAGAAATGACGTCATAAATGTGAATGACGTCATAGATATTAAATTTTGCTGACATAATCAAATATGAAAAATTTATATATCAAATGAGAGTACTCATCAAATACAATTGAATGATGCATGTTTGAGATCGATTGGACAAACGATACAAAAACTACGGACATTTTAAGCTTTTTTGTTGTTGATTATTCTCCAAATATGGTATTACTGTGGTCACATGATCAGAGGTAGAACAATGAAATGTTAAGAATTTAATTGCCTATGAAATTTGAGTAAAAGTCACCAAAACTGGTGGTTATATCTCTTGTCGTTTTAGCGTAACGCAGCAAAAAAACTGGTAGGGGGGGGGCGAAAAACGCCCCCCCCCAGTACAAATAGGGTTAATCTTTGTTCTTCTGAAATTTACATGCTAATGCTCCTCCGTTGTACCCAAATTAACAACATATATCAACCGTGTAAGTAAGGAAATATTTGGATAATCTGTGATTTGGATAAGCATAGGCCCCCGTCGTTACCTGCAAATATGACATTGAATAAGAAACGCCTAGCAATACCTTAGGGGGACGTAGGGGGACGGTTACTTATTACATTTGTTTTCAGGGTATCGTTTTCACCACTTTTTCTAGCACGGGGTATTATTATTATCATTATTTCTTTATTTTTAGTAGGCTAATTTAAAAGAATAGCTACAATACAGCTAATTAAGGCCTACTTTAAAAATTTTACAGACACTAAAACAAATTCATAAAAAAGAAATGTACAATCCGTGTATATTTACAAAAAGATTATATTATAAAAGCACCTGTATCTATTGTCGTACATTGTAGTATGAAATAGTCATTGAATAACTGGGCTTTTTCAGCAAAGTCAGTTATAAATAACCCATTCTCTAAAAGGGGTGGTATTATTGGAATCTTCGCCTTATTTAGAACAGTATTGATCAAAGACCAGTACGTTTTGCTAGTGGTCCCAGGATTTGCTAAGGTTTGCCCTGTCTTACGGAGGTAATTTTGTTTAGCATTTTCAATCATTTCTGCACATTCAGATATCATACTTTTTATTCCTTCAAGCTTGTCATCTGGCTGGCCGTTCTTCACGAAGTTTTTAAAAGCATGATTCTTTTTCTTCAGAAATTCTTTGACAGATTGTGTTATCCAGGGTGCTTGGCGAGGTCTAATCGTTTTAACTTGGTTGGGAATGAGGTTAGAATAATTGTTCAAGAGGACTTCATTTAGTAATTTGACCTGCTCATTAAGACATGTAATTTCATCGAGATGCTCACGCCAGTTAAACATTTCGATGCTTTTCATGATGGCAAAAAAGTCTGCTTTATCATAATGCCAAATCCTGCGGGTGTGAGGAGGTAATTCTATATTCGAAATAGATAGCTTCCCGTAGACAATTTGATGATGGCATTGCTCATGCAATAACGGGTATACACCAGACTCGATAAAGAGGTTTGGTTGATCGGTGAAAATGAGGTCAATGCCAGATTTTGAATCACCCATTAAGTGAGTTGGCTCAGAAATCAGCTGATGAAGACCAAAGTCTGTCGTTATTGGCTCAAATAGTTTTTCCTCATTATTTTCAATATCATTTTCCCACCATGGAGTTGATCTACAGTTGAAATCACCAGTAATGACAACGGAAAACGGATTTTCAGCATGCATTTTGGATAGCATCAGTTCAAAATTTATCGTGAAATTATCGAATTCACTCTGGTCCTTACTTGGACTTCTATAAATTACCGCGAAAAAGTATTTTCTCCTATTTAATTGGATCTCGTATACAATAGACTCGTGGAGGGTCACCAGATCGGAACGTCTTCTTGAGGGAAGGGAATCTTTTGACCAGTCTACTTACAAAGAGATTTCACTTGCTGTTTGAAGCTGAGCTTTTTGTCAAAAATCACACCCAGCAGCTTTTCTTCTGTGCTCTCATTCATCGTTACCACTTCCGATATTTATGCAGAGACGTAGGAACCGGGGGGGCACTGGGCACACGTGCCCCCCCAAGATTTTGGAATAAACAAAGAAATGCCCTTTTTATTTTCAGGAAGTGCCCCTTTAGCTTAATAAAATAAGTGCCCTTGAAGTGTCGTGCCCCTCCAAGTTTGAGATGCTTCCTACGTCCCTGTTTATGCAAACATTGTTACTTTTGTCTCCAAATACGATTAGGTGGCATTTTTCATAATTCAGCTTTATGCATTTGTTTGAAAACCATTTTGTAGTTTTAAGGGCATCGCATCATATCCGCCATCTTGCAGAAAAGTAGCACGCCGATTCAGATCTCTTGAAAAGGTTTGTCTATTTTGGCAAAAGATCTTTGCCAAATACTTTGAAAGATGTTGGCTAAAATGTTGGAGTTGCAACTGGCTTTCAGTCTCAATAAACTTAATAAAATTTGACAAGGCCGTGATGATCTACAAAAAAATGAATGGTCTCTGCCCGGACAATTTAAGTGGGAGGCTTGTTACCAAATCTCAATTGTCTAACTATCGAACGAGAAATCAGTTAGATCTGGACACCCCAAGACAGAGCCTTGAATTCTCCAAAAGCAGTTTTTTCTACTCTGGTGCTCAGACGTGGAATGAAATCCCATTAGAAATCAGAATGAGTTCCACAATTAGCACATACAAAAGGAAGCTGAAGGAATTCCTTAACAATTATCATCCTTCCCGAAGCACGATCCCTAGGAAGATCAGCAAATTTGTATTATTTTATTTGGAAATAGATGTTTATTTTGTATAGGAATAGTTCTTTTTATAGAGCCTTAGTCGAAAGTCATATCCACGAAAGGTCTGCATATTCTACAATTACATTCCTCTCCCCTCCATGCTTTGATTTTCCTTTTGAAACTGGAGAGAGTATCTGACTGTTTTAGGTCATTGGGAAGTGCCTGCCATAACCTACACCCAAGAAACGATATTGTCTCTAAGCCATATCACGTACACGTAGTGCGTGCTTGTGGAAAGGATAGGTTATGGCAGCCTCTCAACCCATAAGAAACCGGTTTTTCAACAAAAATGTCTTTCATAAAGCTGGGATTAAGGCTCAATTTTGTCTTAAAGACTTCAGTCATTAGCAATTGTAAATTCCTTATGTGGAGCGGGACCGAATTGTCTCTCAGTAACATCATATCAATATCTGATTTCATACCTTTGTAAGTTATTCGCAATGCCCGTTAGTGAATATGGTTAATTTCATTGTTCAATGTTCTGTCGCAGAACATCCATACAAAAGAACAGTAGTTGAACTGGGACAAGATAAATGCTTTCATTATTCGTTTCAGCTGCTCAGTATCAAGGAAATGAGAAATTCTGGAAGAACATATAGCTTTTAGCCAGTCTACTTACAAAGAGATTTCACTTGCTGTTTGAAGCTGAGCTTTTTGTCAAAAATCACACCCAGCAGCTTTTCTTCTGTGCTCTCATTCATCGTTACCACTTCCGATATTTATGCAAACATTGTTACTTTTGTCTCCAAATACGATTAGGTGGCATTTTTCATAATTCAGCTTTATGCATTTGTTTGAAAACCATTTTGTAGTTTTAAGGGCATCGCATCATATCCGCCATCTTGCAGAAAAGTAGCACGCCGATTCAGATCTCTTGAAAAGGTTTATCTATTTTGGCAACAGATCTTTGCCAAATACTTTGAAAGATGTTGGCTAAAATGTTGGAGTTGCAACTGGCTTTCAGTCTCAATAAACTTAATAAAATTTGACAAGGCCGTGATGATCTACAAAAAAATGAATGGTCTCTGCCCGGACAATTTAAGTGGGAGGCTTGTTACCAAATCTCAATTGTCTAACTATCGAACGAGAAATCAGTTAGATCTGGACACCCCAAGACAGAGCCTAGAATTCTCCAAAAGCAGTTTTTTCTACTCTGGTGCTCAGACGTGGAATGAAATCCCAATAGAAATCAGAATGAGTTCCACAATTAGCACATTCAAAAGGAAACTGAAGGAATTCCTAAACAATTAGCATCCTTCCCGAAGCACGATCCCTAGGAAGATCAGCAAATTTGTATTATTTTATTTGGAAATAGATGTTTATTTTGTATAGGAATACCGGGTGACCCAGAAAAAAGTGACCCAACGCAATCTGTTCAAGAAAAAAAGGTAAGTGGCCGATTGAAATATTTCAAGCGTTGTTCTGTCGCTAAAAGACTAGCCTACATTATGAGTATTTTTTGCAATTTTTTTGGGGACGGCAAAGTTCCCACATTAAGGATTTTGAGGAAAAGGGCTGGCTTGAAATCGTCAAAAAATCTTCCAAAACAGGGGATCGATTTAAAGCCATTGCAGATCTTCAAAACAACGAGGAGCGTGTTTCTTTTTGCCTGAGAATATTTTTAAGTACCTAGGGACTATGAACTTGCTCTGAAGACTTCCGACTGGGTTGCCTATCCCCAGGTTGAAATGAAACACGCTCCTCGTTGCTTTGAAGATCTGAAATGGCTGTAAATCAATCCCCTGTTTTTGATGAATTTTTGAGGATTTCAGGCATGCTCTTTTACTCGAAATCTTTAATTTTGGAAATCTACCGTGCCGAAAAAAATTGCGAAAAATACTCATAGCATAGGCTAGTCTTTTAGCAACACAACAACATTTGAAATATTTCAATCGGCCACTTACTTAATTTTCTGTAACAGATTGCGTTGGGTCACTTTTTTCTGGGTCACCCGGTAGTTCTTTTTTAGCTGATAGGGTTTTTGTGTTTAAGTATGATAAAATGAAATGAAATAAAATTTGAAATAAAACCACGTGCATGTTTGCTATGCACATAATTTTGAACTTTTGTATGCAAACTTAAAGTGCCACTGAAGTCTGTGGTGAAAACTTTGATAATGCCATTTTTGTAAATGTATGTTGATGTTGTTTCTATAAGTATCATATTACAAGCCTTAAAGTACCAATTATCAAGTCTCTTTGTGCGAAAGAAAATGTGCGACCATACTGGAATGTGTGACGTAGTTTGATTATCTCTCGCTGTGGCATGGTATGTTTACAGCTACAGTTCAACCTTGAAGTCGCGCGAAGCCTCTGGTAAACTGTTTTATATTGAGAATTGTTTGACTTGAACGGTTTTTAGTTTGTCCAGATATTCTCAAAATTACACCGAATCACTATCCTCGACCCCCTTTTCCCCCTTCTTCCTTCGCACCAACTCCCTTGCTTCCTACTGAGAAAAAATGCTGATGTCAGCATTTCTTTCAATAATCAAAATTTTTGCAATAATCATTTAACTTTGGACTGGTGTGTTTAAGTATCTATATAGAGAACTGCATTTTTCATATTTCAGAAGAACACGATTTTTAATCTCTCTGTCCATCTCTCTTTTAATTAACTTCTCGGATTTGTCACACATGGATTTGTCGTAGTTATTAACTTGGATTGTCTTGGAATGAAATAATATAAACAATGAAAATGATTATCGTCGCAATTCTTGCTCTTCGCTTCCACTTTATAAGTAGATTTTCACCTTTTAACCGTGCTTTGACTTACATAATTTGGTTTCAAGAACCTATCTTAGAAAATTATAAAGATTTAAAAAAGGTGACTTTCTCGTTTTTTTTTTCGTGCACCCTTGCCAGTTGGTCTTGAATAATTATGACGTCATATCAATTTGTGGAATTATTTTTGTGAAAAATGATAGATCATAAGCACTGCTACCTGCGTGGTGATTTTAGCAAAGGAATGGCGATTTTAGAGAGGGGGACTGAATGAGTCCGCCCCCCAGTCTTCTAGTAGCTCAAAAAGCCCAGTCTGGATAGGGTCAATAACATCTCAAAATTGCAGACGATTTTCGGAAATTTCTGGCAGAGATGTATTCTGGGCCTAAACTTCTTACCGAATAAAAATAATTCGTTGGCGCCAAAAAGACTTAGTTTACATTCTTGAACCGAATGAGTCACTTACCACGGCTCGAACCATCAATTTGACTTCTTTTTCCATTTAAATTTCTCCAAATTTTGTTTAAAGATATCCAATCTTGAGCAACTTTTTGCAATATGTATTTGTTTATTTTGTAATATGTAATTTGTAATATTTAAATGTAACAATAATTTGAATCTCTGTGTTAAATGTTATGGTCACAGGGTTGTTATGTATTTCCATGCTCCTTGTGCCATCGTCTTGTAACCTTTGTCTGTTGATTGTAAATGTTATGGGAATATATATAAATATATATAGATATAAAATATTCTTTGTTGCTTTGGATGCTTTTAACCCTATCTGACCTGGGGGGCGGATTCCGCCCCCCCCCCTAATACATTTTCGTTTACACCGTTTTCCACACATGCAGCAAGCCTCTGATACTTCGTAAGTTTAACTTTGTATCATAGAGCAATAAAATTGCAACAATTTGGACATTCTATTTTTAGCCATGTTTCCATGGTTACCAATTTTTCATACTGCACTCTGTGAAAAACATACTTTGTATCTCTTTTAATCATGTTTAATTGGTCCAATTAAGTCTAAATTAAGAATTTATATATATTTTGATCTATATCTTTCGTTTCTTTATGAAAAATAAAGTTTCATGACCTTTTAGCAACCTTTCATTTATATGACGTCATATGACATCATAATGATTATCATGCTCTAGCAACAACAACAACATCGCTAACTGGATTATGATTTCAAATTTTCATTGTTTACATAATGAACTACCTTTGTGCCAAGTTTGGCTGCCATATCTCTTATGACAACAGAGATAAACAGGGGGCGGAATCCGCCCCCCCCAGGCATTGAGTGTTTCAAATCACCCAGGTCAGATAGGGTTAAATGGAAAATAAGGTCCAGATGACATTTCTGCCAGAAATCGCGGACAATCATCTGCAATTTTGAGATGTAATTAAAGGGAAAGTGCTTGGGTTATTGCTTAGGGCAATATGCATAATCGCTGAGATTTAATCTTTCTATCTTATTTGTAGCGAATGCTATTTTTGTTTGAACGAAGGTCAGTATTTCTCGACCGGAAAATGAACGCAATTTTGGCTCCAAACGAAATATTTTTTCTTATTATGCTACAAACTTCTACTGATTTATAAAAATATTCAAGGTAATTACGGTAACTTAGTAGCCATTTCAATTTTTGTAAGGGTGCTCAAGAATTTATTTCGAACGACTGATCTGGAATCAAGTGCTTATAAAGGAGCGATTTGATGGGCTTAATGCCATGAACTTGGATGATTTCCGTGTGATTCAGCATACAGCAAGGATTTGAACGGTATGCTTACTTGAGAAAGTTTGGTAGGGGGGGGGGGACGAAAAACGGTCTAAATTGGGTTAAGCCAAAAAAATTCCTTAATAGTTTTTGTTCATTTTCAGACAATCCTTCACAAACATGATGAGACTGCATCCCCTTCCCCCTCAGTCAATGTTGCTTGGTGTGATCTCAGTGTGGCTGCATGTAATTTGCATTAGAAACATTGCTTAGAATCCCAACAATGATTGATTGGGGAGGGGAAGTTACATGGGCAAGAAAGAATACGTTTTCTGCAGTAGAGACAAGGGAGTACCAAGGAGGGAGTACTAAAATTTTGGGAATTGTTATGTTGGTCTCAATATATTTTACAGATGATTGTTGGTAAAATTTACATCATTCAATGCATAGGAATGTAGGGTTTCTTGCCACGACAAAATAATTGACAGCAATACTTTCAAAATCCAAAGATAACAAACTTTGTTTCAGATTTGCGAATTCCTCCTTTCTTTCAAAATATGCGTGTCCATATCTAAATTCTCTGCCCTCCCAAAGTTTTATTTGACTATAAAAGACTGACCAGACGAACTTTCAAGAGTCTGAGACACAATTTGCTTTCCCCAAGCCTAATCTGGCAGTTTGCAAAATGTAGGGCCATTTTATTGATTCATTGGGTTGAAATAGCTCTTTCGTGCCTGTACCTTGAGGATTTTTCAGGCCTTGAAAAAGGTAATTTACTGATGTCACTTCAAATGTAAACATTGGGGCTCAAAGAGCAATTTATGCAGAACGGGTGTGGGAAGATCAACAACGACCTAACGATTAATAGCCAGTGATTAACCCTAATCCATATGGGCTTTTTCGAGCTACCATTTATGGGGGGTGCTTTCCACCCCCCCCCCTCTGAAAACTGCCTTAGACTCATTGGAATTCAATACAACTTGGCACAGTTTTAGAACAGGTAATTTGTAGTTCGTAGCATAATTTGGGTTTGGCTACCACACCTTGTGACGTCACAGTGACGTCACGAAGTTGAAAATCTGTTGAAATCAGGCTTCCAAGTTGAATGCAAGTTTAATGAAGATTTTGCATGAACTTTATGCAGTTTTTGGTTCAGTTTGTCAACATATTTGGTGATTAAATATTATTTCATTGAAAAAGACGATTTTGGAGTGATATTTTGGCAGAAATTAGCCAATTCTTATGACGTCATTTGTGCGATTAATTTATTTTATGTAAAGAGACCAAAACAACCTGAAAAATAATGATTATCTATAACAAATGTATGCTTAGAGCATTTTTCATTGAAAGGGCTCGGAAAAACTTGAAAAAATTGCTAATTAGTCCAAAATGGCGGCCAAAATGACGCCATTATCAAAAAATGCTAACATCATCAAATTCCAGTAATTCCGGTATCAAATTGAAGCCCTTTGTTTGCTGATTCGTTTGCTGTATAATACTTCATAATTCAATCAAATAATTCCATTAAAATCATTGAAAACAATGATTTTGCTGCTACCTCCTTCCAAATATGGGCATGTCACGTGACCTGTGAGTCCTATTGTTCGAAAAATTTTTCGCCAAAATGTGGCTAATAGATAATTAGTAAAAGTCAGGGCGGCTGTGGGGCATAGCAAATGTTGTTTAAAAACGCGGCAAATAATGGAATCCCCCCCCCCATGCGGATTAGGGTTAAGTTACAGCAAAATGTCATTTACGTAAATGGGTGTATAAACCGGACTATGGTGAAATCGGAATGGATTGATAGATAGATCTGACCACCAATGGACGTCCTATCTTATTGTGACAATTATTTAGCTTGTTCTCAAAACTAGCATGCTCATTCTTTGGAATTCATAACTAATTGTTTAGTTTTAACCCTCTTTTTACCAGGGGGGGGCCTTTTTCGCCCCCCCTATCGGATTTTTTTTAATAGCTCCCAAACGATGCTACCTACAATGCTGAAACGCCTTGACTTTTCCTAAAATTTAGTTGGCAATCAGAAAATGGAACTTTCAAGACCTATTGTTCGACCAGGTGACCACCACATGCCCATATTTGGAGAGTGGTCACAAAGAAATTCTCTAAAACGGCTCTAATTAATTTTTTTGTTACTAAATCTCAACAATATATATTCCATTCGATTTGTCTCAGTGAGTGTTTTCATTTGATATATAATTTATTCATATTTGCTGACATAAGCAGTTTATTATTTCTATGACGTCATCAATCTTTATGACGTCATATTCCTAATGAATGAGTAATTTTTGCATGCAAAATGGATGGAATTACCTCAAATATCGATGAAGGTACTTGATTTCATCAATAATATGCGAAATTAATGGTTTTAAATCATAATTATTGAGCAAACAATTTTGCATTGAATCAAAATTTCATTATTTAGTTAGTTAATTTATTAGAAACCAAAAATATTTACATGACATCATATAAAACTACAAATTAATGGTGTCAAGCAGGTATTTGGATGGTTTTTTGCCAATTTTATCAAGCTATTTGCTAATAATGGGCCCTTTTTTGCAAATAGCTCAATTTTCACAAGATTTGCATTGTTTTTGGTTACCTAGCAACCAATCACGTGACTACTGATTGATTGATGCTATTTTTAGATTCTCCTTTGTTCAATTATGACACAGTGCAAGTTTCATTGTCATAGCTGTTATACTTGCGGAGAAAAACAGGGGGGCGAAAAAGGCCCCCCCCCGGTAGAAAATCACTTTTTTTTACCCGGTTAAAATAGGGTTAAATTTTTAACTTAGTAGAATTCATTTAAACTGAGATATTTAGTATGGGTGTAAACCGTTAGCTACACGAGTTTGTGTAAATTTACAACATTGAAAAAGTTATGGAACTGTTACTGACGCTTTCAATATCAAACCTGCCCTCAATTTTAAAAATTCAATTCCAACCCCAGTCCTAACTTTCTTACAAAAATGCATGTCTCCTAACTTTTTTATGAAAGATGCATGTTTGGTTCTGCGAGTACGAACTCGCTAATCTTCAAAAAACTAGTCCCTTTGCACTCAAAGTTCACAGTAACCACCCTTGTTGATGACTTCGCAGCACAATAGAGTTTGCAGTAGAGGGGTATCTGGTAGAATTGAGAGATACTCAGTGGAGTGGAGGGATATCATGGAGTAATGAGCGGTGCATCGTGAAGTATATTGGAGGGTGCGGATTACTGAGGAGGGCGCACATTATCTCTGACACCATTAGTATATAATTTGAAATGGTTAAAGAATATATCATAAAGAAAACAGCAGAATCAAGACAATATATGTCAAATGCGGCTGTATTGTATAGCCTGCCAAAGTGGACAAAAGTATCAAGTTTCTTATAAATTGGGAAAGATGAATATATAGTTGAAACCTGGAAGTATTACATACCGGGTGCGCCAAAATAAACTATGGACATTTGACAGGCCACGATACATCATACACAGGACCGATTTTGAAGATCTTTAGCTTAATCTTTAGCAGAAAGCCTGAATTAGATTCTAGGATTTTTTGGAAATTTTTCTGTTTTCATGTTTTAGAGCTACAAGCGAGTTTCTTAAAATGTTCGTTTTCGAAAACACTGAGAATGATCAAAAAACGTTAATCAAATTTTCTAAAGAATCGACAAGAATGGACAAAGAGAAACTTTTTCGTGATGATTTGAGATTTGGAAGTCGATTAATTGTAAGCTGCTGCACGAGAGTTCGTACTTTCTTGGGAAAAATGTAATTTTATTTTCAAGGATATAAAGAAATGTCTTTTCTTTTGTAACTTCATTGAATTTATGCTTAGGTTGTGATCTTGTGTCAAGGGGGTTAAAAAGACAAGCGAGGAAGCGTCATGAGACCAGCAAAAATGGAGCCTTGTTGCATTTTTGATTTTGTGACGGCTTGGGGCGGCACTTTATTGTAACTACTACAAAATTTCGCAATAGGCCAACTGTTGAAATAACACTCATGCAAAAGTTTACAAAAATCAATTTCCGAATCCCCAAATCACGCTGAAAACGTTTTCTCTTTGTCCATTCATGTTGAGTCTTAAGAAAATTTGATTAACTTTTTTTATTCGTTTTCAGTGCTTTCGAAAACGAAAATTCTAAGAAACTCAGTTGTAGCTCTAAAAACTAAAAACGGAAAAATTTGCAAAAAAATTCAGAATCTAATTCAGGCTTTCTGCTAAAGATTAAGTCGTAAATCTTCAGAATCGGTCCAGTGTACGATTTATCGAGGCCTGGCAAAAGTGCCTAGTTTATTTTGGCGCACCCGGTATATTCTGCGAAATATATGCATCACATATACATTAAGAACTTTTATAAAGTTCCAAGTTAGACATACAAAGCGTAAAAAATTATAAAGTATATGACATTACATATAAAGTGTAAACGTATAAAGTATAAAACATTACACATAAAGTGTAAAAAAGTATAAAGTATCAAATATTTCATATGAAATGTAAACGCATATAGAGTATAAAACATTACATATAAAGTGTAAACATATAAAGTATAAAACATTACATATAAAGTATAAACATAAAGTATAAGGAACCTGCGCAAGGTACTTGCGCATGAACAAACTTCGCACGTGAGTGGATGATCTGTAACTTTGTAGACAAGTATTCGTCCAGATTCAGTTTCATGTTCAAGATTTAGATCTAGCAAAATGCATCCATTTACTATCGAGAGAGTAAGACTTTAATGGACAATGCACGAATTTCAACACTAAAATTTTATTAAACATTTGTCGATCCCATGAATGGATATTCTGGAAAAACGAAGTTTGTATCCTAGTCCAATTTAGGCCCATCCCGAAGAACAAAGAAATTGCGACTTTTCTATAGACAAAATACGGATTTTAACGGAAAATGAACGATATTCCACAGGAGAACTATAAACAAAAATTGTGGAGTCTATGGCAACCATGCTTTCGGAAAATATTGATAATATTGAACCTCTAAGAAACTCGTAAGAAACTCTCAGTACTCAAAATTTGATAATCTTAAGAAACTTTCAGTCTTTTAGTACTGGCTCAAATTCTTAATTTCTTATAAAGGTATGAGATATTCCCAAAGCTATCTGGATTTTAAAATACAACTGTAAACTTGATTTAAACTTTATGAAGGCTCTCTCAAAGAAAACTTTGTCAAATGGTTACCATGCCATGAAATCGGACTATTTTTAAAGGTGCTTCTTGCTTCCATAAAAACACTGATGGGCTAACTTTACTCCATATGAGTGCCAAGTTCCATACTGGTATCCAAAAGTAAGTGTATGCTTTTTCACTTATTTCCTGGAATGTAAAGTTCTTGTGTTGAAATTTGTTTATGTACCATTAAATCCTATATTGTCTCCCGGGGGGGAGTGGATACTCAACTTTAAATTGTACGGGAGTGTGCACTCCAAGAAAATATTTTTTTGCCCGGCCTTGAGCTTTAAAACTTTTCCCTCGAAAATCAGCGAAAACTATGCTCCAAAACGTAAAAATTCGTCGAACGACAATGAAATAGCACTTTTGACAACCGGCTTTAGAAAAATATCCTTCTTTTGATAACCGGCGTTAGCAAAAGAGGCGAAACCGATACCGAGAAATACAGAAAGGAATGCACATCCCGTCAGTAAAATATGCTAAGTACCCCCCGCCCGGGTATTGTCTGCAAAAGTCGCCGTTTCCTTCCTTGTTCTTGGGATGGGCCTAAATCGGACGAGGATACAAACCACGCGGACAAGGATACAAAATCCCGGAAGCTTGGTCGTCCTAGTAGATCTGGGTGTTGAAATTCGTTCATTCTCCATTAAAAGGCTGTACGAACATTCGCCTACAAAGATATCGGTCATCCAAACATCTGCGAAGTTTGTTCATGCGCAAGTACCTTGCGCAGGTTCCATATATTTCTACTTTATACTTTATTTTTTTTCATTTCATTTTTTATTTATCTAGGCACGGTAGCCCCGTCAATCCATATGAACTGCTTTTCAGGGGGCCGTGGAGCTTATTATTTATGTCATATATTTAAGCTTATTATTTATGTCATATATTCATCATTTATTTGCATCAGTTTGTAATTGTTTCATTTAAACCCCTAATGACTGATGAAAATACTCTAAAATGCCTCAAAATTCTTGAGAACAATCAATAGAACCAATTTTGACCATTTAAGGTTATCTAATAAATTTGTTGTTATTTATATGACGTCATAAACTTTGATGACGTTATGAACGTTAAATTTGCTGACATCATCACAAATGGATAAAATTATACATCATCTGAAAGCTCTCATTGACAGCTATCAAATGGTGGTATTCTCAATGTTCTACGTTCATCCTTGTTAAAACTGGACTTGCTTCTTTAATTGTCTGGCTGACCACGTGTTGAAAAGAGGTTGGTCACGTGATCAGTATCTACCATTTTGAAAAAAAAATTACAAATTTTAATTAGTCCATGAAATTTTAGGAAAAATCGCAAAGTTTCAGTTCTTTATCTTTTGAACTGACGACACTACATCAAATAGACTTTGCCGCGGGCACTTTGTGCCCCCTCCCCCCGGTAGTAATAGGGTTAATACTTTTGTCCACTTTTTTGTCCACTTTGGCGGGCTATAGTATTGGGCTTGTAACTGGACTACAAAGTCGGCCTCATAGAGACCGAAAATTTTTAGCCAGAGATTTGTGTTTTACAGTAACACTTTACGCAAAAATCTAATGGAAAGTAGAATCAGAATTAATTTGCCATCTTTGCTTCAATACCTGAACAATGAATAGAGATGGCACACAAAGATAGCAAATTACCTGTCCCTTCGATCCACTGATCAACCCATTCCGATTACAATGGGATGGTTGATACACAAAATTGAGGCATAACAGGTTGCTAAAACTTGAGCCCTCAAAATTTGCCTTATGGTTGCTATCCGTCGATAAATCGTTCCTCGGAACCAAGGATCCCAATTTACCGATTTATGCAAAGGAATCGAAACATGAGGCTTTATCCTTGTTTTCTAGCACACAACCTTCTTAATTGCTGATGGGTCAAAAAGATAGGCTTTGCACTTAACCTACATGATAAAACTCTATATGAAGCAACTTAGTCTCCTTCCTTTAATCAAGATTTCTGCTTTTTCGAAATGTCTGCTACATCCAAGATGGTATCTTTGCGCTCCTTAAAACTTGCCTAAAAAAGGTTAGGGGGGAGTAATATGAAGGAACACTATCCTTATACAGTCGATTTTCTTCTTCTTTCAAATTAATGCAATTTCTTTTCAGATGCCTATAACAACGACCATTGCAGATTGAAGTGGAGTTTTGAAAAAGGAGGTCCAATCTTTACACCCAAGAAACTCGCTATATCTGAATTCACTTTACAAAACTACTTGTTTGATGAATCAGTTACGGTCCTTAGCACTGCAGGTAAGTCTTTGTCATGTTCATGCATTCGTAGATTTCCGAAGTACCATTAAGCTGGATTCCCTCGCTTGAAAAGTTTCGACAACTTTGTCATCTGAACTTGGAAAATGCGATGGAAAGCGCAGATTGATTATGAATCACAGAATGAGGCAAGGAACGACAATAATGTTAAACTTTATTTTATTGACATGACATTACGTACTGCAAAAATTATTGCTAGTTGACAAATCCAGGAGATGTAAACGGTATGGCATTCCGCAGTGGCCATAATTTCGAGCTTTTCGAAACAAACTTGGTTCATCTTCAGCGAATCCAAATGATGATACAGGGCAAATTTATAGCAAGGAACAAACAAAATAATACGAGGTAAGAGAGCGTGAGTTACATTCCTAAAGATCCCCATAATACCACCTCTTTTAGAGAATGGGTTATTCATAACTGATTTCTCTAAAAAGGCAAACAATTTTCAATGACTATTTCATACTTCAGTGTACGAAAATTGACGCCGGGAGTGAAATCCTGCATCATGTTCCAGTAGCTACTACTCTGATAAGCGACTTTGCTATTTCCGATGAAAAGATATTGAATATTATAAAATCACTTAATCCTCAAAAGGCTCATGGCTGGGATGAAATATCAGTAAGAATGATAAAATTAAGTGATGCTGCATTAGCTGTCCCGCTGGAGATAATATTCACGAACTGTTTGAGATGTTGTCTTTTCCCCCAAATATGGATATGTGCAAAGTTGTGCCTGTGCACAAAAAGAATGAGAAAAATGTCAAAGTTAACTACCGTAAAATCTCTCTTCTTCCTATTTTTGGCAAAATACTTGAAAAGTTAATATATGATTCTTTACATTCATACTTTTTCTCATGTGAGCTAATTAATCCAAACCAGTCAGGTTTTTGTCCAGGTGATTCAACGATAAATCAGCTAATTTCCATAACGCACACCATCTTTAAAGCTTTCGACTGTAATCTTCCGCTTGATGTTCGTTCTGTTTATCTTGATATCTCCAAAGCCTTTGGCAGGGTGTGGCATGATGATCTTGTCAGTTCAGGTCGTTCAGTTCAGTTTCAATTTCATTGATTATCAATCTACTCTACATTACAAACAAATACTATACTAAAGTAATAACATCTAATAAAAAACTACACTCTAAGCAAACGGAAAGGATAAATATTACATGATTGTACCGGGTGTTCCAAAATGATGTATTATTGTTTGATTGCTTACATGTCCATAACCAATGAACCGATTTTCAAACACTCTGTTTTATTTGATTGCCTAAAGGCTAAATTGTATTTTAAGATGTTGGTTGTGGTTTTACCAGTTTTTGAAATACACCTGAATGCACCTGAATACACCTGAATGAAAAATACGACGGCGGGCCAGCGCGGCGCAGCATGCGATGCATGGCAAGCCTAGTCTATATTAATATTTCTCAAGCAAATTTTCTGTGGCGTAAAACTCGAGCACCGTTGCACTGATCCTCGCAAAACTTTCCAAATATCTTCGTTTTCCCTGTTCATGGTGCAATAGAGATTTTGTTTTAAGTGGATTTATCTCCAAAACTACTCGAAAAATGTTCAATTTTTTTTCGTTCCATCTTTAGCTAGGTTGTTGATCTACGACTTTGCCAAGTTTGACTGAAAAAGCTAGGCTAGATTTCCTGCAATCGAATTTTGTATTTCTGTTTACTTTTCGACAGCGAAATGGAGAAACCTTGGTCAACAGATTACCATGCTATGAAGCATGCTTGCAAAAGCTCAGGCTTGAAATAACTTTCAGAAGTTTTTCCATTGGCAAACAAATGAACGTCATCTTTTGGGAATACCATACGCAAGTCTCAAAAGACATCCTTAGTGCGCTTGTAAACGTATCATTTGCATCTATTGATTAAAAATTACTGATTTTTACCAGCAACTTCACGAAACCATGCTTTGAGGTCTTTCGAGACTTTCGTAAGCATTCACAAATTATCAATTTCTTTCAGAGTCCACAATGAGCATAGATCTCAGATCAAGAACTAAATTTTTTGCAAAATCATTCTACGGGCGTTCAAATCGTTCTGCATGGGCTAAACTGTTGACCAACGCTTTTCCCCTTCGATGTCGAAAAGTAAACAGAAATGTAAAATTCAATTGCAGGAAATCTAGCCTAGCTTTTTCAATCAGACTTGGCAAAGTTGTAGATCAACTACATAGCTAATGATGGAGTGAAAAAAAATCGAAACTTTTTCGAGTAGTTTTGGAGGTAAATCCACTTTTCTGAAATCAGCAAAAAGATTTGAGCAAGGATTTGCGAAGCCAGGGTTGACGGAAACATTGCGATTTATACATCTTTCGATTGCCCAGATTATACAGAACAACATCTTTTTTACCGATTTTCGATAGACCGAATAATATTGGAGAAATTAACTGTTTTCTGAGGAGAGTGGTTTTGCGAAACGGCATCTCGCTGTGCACTAGAATGGAAAGCAGAGTTACCTTAAACTATAGCTCTTTTCAAAATTGTTTTGAAAAAGTACTTGACAAGCACGCACCAGTGAAAAAGAAATACGCAAGGGCCAATGATGGTCCCCTCATGAATCGAGTTCTCCGTAAAGCTACTATGTTGCGTGCTCGGTTGAAAAATAGATATCATAAAAGCCGCACTGCTGAACACTGGGAAGCGTTCTGCCGGCAACAAAACTTGTTTGTTAAATTATTTAAAAAGTAAAAGGAAATTTTTACAAAATTTTGATTATTACACATATTACTGAGAATAAAAATATATGGAAAACTGTAAAACATGTCCTTTCCGATAAAGGTCGATCGAATTCAAAATTTACCCTTATTGAAAGTGACACGGTAATTTACTATGATGAGGAAGTTGCTGAAACCCTGAATGATTATTTCGTAACTATTACTGACTCACAGGCGCGGTATGGCCAGGGGGGGGCAAAGAGGCGATTGCCCCCGGGCCCTCTGACATGTAAAATTTAAAAAAAATTACGGGCCCTTTTCGCAAAAATTGGAAGAGAAAATATATATAATTTGAATTAATGTGAAAGTTCATTATCACGTAGAAATAAAGCAATGGTGACTACAGATAAGTTCTTAATCTATGTAGACAGTTTCAGAGTACTATTTCTCTGAAACTTGTCTTTCTGCTAAATTTGAATTGGCCTATGAAATAAGAAAATTCAAAAGTGTTATCTAATTAGCAGATGTCAGTCATTGTAGGACCCCGAATATGACTGTAATACCTGCGGGTTACGTCAGTCTCATTCAATTAACAACAAACATTTTCAGGGACTTCATTGCATGGAGTCCCCCTGCCCCCTCTCTGTCCCATGAACCTGTGAGGACCTGCGACCATATGAGCTTAAATATATAGTGATTCCTCCTGCTCCCCCAAACAAGGGCAGATTTTGTAATACAATAGCAACAGTTGCGTTTGATTGACACCTCAATTCAAAGCAATTAGCGGATGCAGACAAAGGGAATTCTCTCAACCAGTAATTCAAAACAAAAAAAGCCGCAAAAGTTTCCCCGAAACTAGTAGGGCAAACTCTCGCCTTGCGCAAGCGAAAGATGGTTTTTAAGATAAGTTATGTGCTTATAGCGAAAGAAGGAGGGTAAATCTAAAGCTCTGTCGCTTAGATTATGTTTATTTGATTTAGGAGCTGTTTTGTAATTGTTTCATTTTAAGCCCTAAAGACGCGAGAATTACAATGCCTTCTGCTCGGCTCCCGAATCAAATAAACATAATCTAAGCGACAGAACTTTAGATCAGAGACGTAGGAACCGGGGGGGCACTGGGCACACGTGCCCCCCCAAGATTTTGGAATAAACAAAGAAGTGCCCTTTTTATTTTCAGGAAGTGCCTCTTTAGCTTAATAAAATAAGTGCCCTTGAAGTGTCGTGCCCCTCCAAGTTTGAGATGCTTCCTACGTCCCTGCTTTAGATTTACCCTTCTTCTTTCGCTATAAGCACATAACTTCTCTTAAAAACCATCTTTCGCTTGCACAAGACGAGAGCGAATTTGCCCTACTAGTTTCGGGGACACTTTTGCGGCTTTGTTTGTTTTGAATTACTGGTTGAGAGAATTCCCTTTGTCTGCATCCGCTAATCGCTTTGAATTGAGGTGTCAATCAAACGCAACTATTGCTATTGTATTACAAAATCTGCCCTTGTTTTGCTCTCCCATTATTCCTATGACCTCCGTATAGGTTTTATATGGAACCCCCATTGCACCATCAGCAAGGCATCTTTTAGGGAAATTTGACCATGGGTATTGTGGACACAATTTGTGTCGATCGTGTCCACAATACCTGGCCTAAATGTTACTAAATGAATGAATGTATTTCGTTACCTTGCTCGTCTTCATTTCATGAGTATCTCTGCGCTTTTGCCTCGGCATTCATTCTTGCTTACTCAAGTTCGTAACGGCCTAAGATTTTTGAACAGTGCCGCGCTCTAAACTAGTTCCCAGCACAGACCGCGCATTCCTCAAACGACTCATCCTGAAATTGAAAATTGAATTCTTAGATTTAAGATGCAGACTTCATAATTTTTGGGTATGTCATGTCATGTGAGAAAAAGTATTTTTTTGGGTCCAAATTTATGCCAAAAATTATTTGTTTGGGTTGGTGCTGTGTACCAGACTGAGCACCCCTATCCTCAATATACAGGAACGCCGGAGAGGGGGGGCGCGGGGGGCAAGCGCCCCTCCTGCCCTTTCCTAACGGGGGCAAGGGGGCAAAAGTGCCCTTTCAATGAAAAACAATAATTTTCTTTGAAACTTGATATAAAAGCCGCCATAGCTTCATTCCTTCATCAGAAACACACTAGTAACGAAAAACGAGTGGCAATTGCAACTTCAAAATAAGCACTATGCTATGTTATGCGATTCGGAATGAGGACACGTGGAGAAAGAGCCGAACAATTTCGTGAAAGAACATGATTAATGTTCGTTAAAACATTTTTGATAGCATTTTAAGCCAATCTAAAGGGCGTGTCCACAAAAAATTTTCCCGGGGGAGTACCCCCGGACCCCCCAGCTTTTAGGCTCGCTTTGCTCGCCTTCGGTCTCGATTGCCCTTACGTTCCTAGTCGCCCCCCTTGCCCTACCATTGCTCCGGCGTCCCTGTCAATATACCAGAGTAACCCCCTGGATTTAGAGGATTAAACCACTGGGCCACAATATATTCAAAGGCTTCAATTCAAGGTCAAAGGTAGTCAAAATCAAAGAGCATTTAAAAGCAGAAAAATCTTTTTCTCAGACTTACAAAGTACATCAGAAACAAGTTCATAAGGCACTTTAAGATGGCCAAAAATTTCATACTATTCAAAGAAACTTTTGACTGCTAAAATTCAAAGATATAGCTAAACATGCCAATGAAATCTTTGTCAGTTTTAAACACACCAAAACACATCATCTTCCCATTTGATGTTTCATGCATCAAGAAACATTTTGTATATATTACAAACAATTGGATCATTATTCACACACTCACAAAATAGCAAAACATAGTATAGTATAAGAACTTTTGGTTTTTACCAGGCTGAAATTTTAATGTGAAATTAAGAACCTTTCAATTCTATGGGCTGATCCAAGTTTCTTGTTTTAAACTATTGTGTAATAACAAGTGGATAGAAATTCTTTTCAATGTATCATAAAAGATTTTTGGGAGCAAAGTACCTTGAGATTCAAATGCTAGCTTACAACGGTGTATATAACTAAAATGAATAAATATACCAGGACCATAATAGGAAGCATCTTCTGATTAGGGGGGCAATTGTTCTTGAAACAATAGAGAACAATACATCTAATTAATGCTTGTGACATGGCACCATTGTTTTCAAAATCATTGGGAAGGTGCTTGAACTTCAATAATGCCCCCCCCAACTTTCTACAGGCCTAAAATATACATATTAATAATAATCATTAATCATTATTAAGTATTATTAAACTTTTTCAAACTTCAACATAGTCTATATACTTTATTTAAATATGAAGAAAAAGAACCAAAATTTTCTTATTTATTCACCCCACTTCAAGTCTCAGCATGTTCAGTCTAAAATTGTCAATGGTGCTTTCCTGCATTTTCCTGAATGAAAGGAGCTTGTATAAATCTCTGTCAAATGGAATTTACTGTAAGTCTTTGCAGCATGATGTCAGTTAACAGTTCTGCCTTCGTTTTGTAACAAGACGAGACAAGTTGCATGTGTAAATCTTGGACTTGAAAGCCTTCACAAAATTTAGGCCAATATTTGTTACATCTTTCTTGGTGCACTAATCAGCTCATAAGTAGCCTCCAGTTTCTTCACCATATAAGCTGCCAAAACTTCAAACGTTTTCCTGCACTCGCCATCTGCATCTCCCCAGGTAAAAGTAACTGCTCTGCTGTTCTGTTTTGCAAATTCTTTCGTTCCCCAAAGATTTCACTCTGGGGCCATGGGTCCCTTCCCCAGGGGGGTCACTTGAACTTTTTGTATACGGGGGGGTCCATCCGCAGTTTCCTAAATTCACCTAAAAGTATCAAATAAAATTTCACAGACCCAAAAATATCAACTAAAAATTTTTGATGAGACCCAAAAGTATCAAAAATACAAAATCTTGCTTAGTTTAAACAGCATCTATTTCATGACACTAGGTCTTGGGAGACAGATACACTCTAGCATGCAGATCCACTGTGCATTCTTCTGTGTAGCAACTGATGGAAAATATTTACTCAAAGTTAGTTGCTGAAGAGGTGGCAAACTAATAAATAAACTACAAGAATCATGTCACAAAGCCCACTTTGTGACTCCAAGATTGAACCAATAATTGACAGAACCCAAGGAAACCCATGGAGTACATTCATTTTTTTATTATAAGAAACCGCTTATAAGAAACGGTAGGCTCAATTTTTCAAAAGTTAAGAAACAACCCTACCTGAATTTCAAAAGTTAAGAAACTTTTGCAGTTTACAGTTTTAATTTTACTATCACAGTCAGAAATGATTTACAGCTATAGCATGAGTTTGGACACTATTTTGAGTGCGAATTATGTTATTGACTTGTTTTGAGATCTTACTAAGTAATTTGGGAACCCTTTAGACAAAACAAGATTAACTTTACATTTCTGGCATTAGAAATATAAGAAGCACCTATGACATTTTTGGTAGCAAAATGGCCCAAAAACTTAAAGAAACTAACTACCAGCCCCTGACCTGTTTCTTATAAAAAAAAATGAGTGTAACCCATATGGCTGCTCCATCATGGGTTACTCCTCACTAATTAATATGGCTTACTACGTACAAGTCAAACTGACCTGAGCTACTGTTGCTATGAAAGGGACATCCAATTTTGGGGGACAGAATAATTTTTGTTGGCAAATGCTGCTATTTTGCTATGTTTTGTTACCTTGTTCCTCACTTCTTAGGATTCTTGGTCTTTCTTGGTGACAGAATTTTATTAACTGCTTATACTATAGGAGCCAAACTCAAAAAATTAATGTTCCTCACACAAAACTTGGATTCCTCTTTGCATCTTGACAGTAATTCACACCCCTCCCTCAACTACCAGGCCCGTCGGAACAAAATTCATATTGGGGGGGCTGAAACTTCATGCGAGCGGAGTGATGATAAATGGGGGTCCGGGGGCTTGCCCCCGGGAAAATTTTTCATGGCCACGCCCTTTAGATCGTTGGAAAACGCCCCATTTTTGGAGAATTGATAATTTAAAAAAGCAAAGGATGAACTCTGATGGAGGTCTTTCCGAGAAAATTCTGAAAAATGGGACTTCAATTTCAGGAGGATATAGATTATATTTGAATTCCATAATATCAAGGATGATAGCTTGATAAATTCTAATAACTTCCTCGAATATAAATGATAAATAAGTTTGAATCTTCATTTCCATGAGATGGGCTTTCACAGCCTTTTTTACTTACAAAAGTGAACGAACTGCAGCAAATTATTGGGGGGGCTGAAGCCCCCCCAGCCCCCCCGGTTCCGACGGGCCTGACTACTCACCCATTATTCATCACAACTGACCCCAGTGTTCCAGTGCTGCTCCCATATTTGGGGTGGTAGGTGAAACTCGAAACCAGGCCAAGAAGGAACGCCTTGTTTAGTAGGAGGGGGCTAGGCCTTAGATCAACAAAAACTCCTCCAGTCCAAAGTCCCCAGAGCGATTCAATTGATCTCACAGTGCAATCTATTACTACCTATTCTAATATCATAGAATCATCAATCCACCAACTTTGGTGCTGCAGACAGAAGCTGGTTCTTTCTCTGGTCGTATTTGTCTTCTAAATTTCTGTCTGCCTGCCATTATCGTTGTTGTTGTGAGTGCATCAGCCTCGATAGAATATCACAGGAAAGCCTTCATTGAGATAATTGAAATCTAATTTATTTGGTTTAAAATTTTTGTTGACATGGTTGAATGTTTTTGAACAAATTGTTTTGTCGGTTTACTGGAAAATTGTTCCTTTTTAAGTCCCAATGAATTGAAAACATTTTCAATCAATTCTAAATATTTTCAAATTAACTCAAAAGTTCCAACGGTGGTTTCCCTGTGATAAAATTGTTAGAACGAAACGAAAGCGAGACAGTGAAATTGGCGGGAAAAAGTAAAATGTTGCCGAGTGTATGTCCCTTGTATGTGTTTTTTCTGTATGGATGGATCGCAAAAGCCTCATTTTTACGGATGTTGAAAGAAATCCTAACTGTCTTTGATCTGGTTGATCCCAAAAGTATCAAAAATCCATATTTTTCAAATCAGCTACCCATAAGTATCAAAAAGTTATAATTTTAAATCAGGTACCCAAAAATATCAGATTACAAAGTAAAGTCTTACCCATAATTATCGGATGAACCTCCCCGTATATAAAAAGTTCAAGTGACCCCCCTGGGGTCCCTTCAGCAAGAATTCGGAGCCGCGCTCTCGAGATACAAAGATACCAAAGTATGAAACTATTGTACTCATCTCATTGTTTTCCTTTGAATAACTAACAATCTCTTGACATTTTCAGGAGGTCTATCCCACTTGATGCCATCAGCCAAGACGATACGACTAACACGACAAGACATTTTGTTTTTGTTCTGCCATGTGTTCTCCTCTCCCGCCATTTTTAAAAACCAATTTCTATTCAATCATTACCCCCTGAAAATGACGTAGTATTTCTAGTAGCTATTGTTCAAATTTCATTGTTATTCGTAGCGCCCCCGCAGCACAATGTTTCGCGGTGTGTACGAAAAGCCTTAGTGGGATTTGCGGTCGATTGCCCTCCCATTCAATTTTCAATTTCAGGATGAGTCGTTTGAGGAATGCGCGGTCTGGGCTGGGAACTAGTTTAGAGCGCGGCACTGTTCAAAAATCTTAGGCCGTTACGAACTTGAGTAAGCAAGAATGAATGCCGAGGCAAAAGCGCAGAGATACTCATGAAATGAAGACGAGCAAGGTAACGAAATACATTCATTCATTTAGTAACATTTAGGCCAGGTATTGTGGACACGATCGACACAAATTGTGTCCACAATACCCATGGTAGCATGTTCTCAGTCAATCACAAAACTATCAAGGTTTTCCTTGTCGCTAATGAGCTAATAGCAAGCATGATATCGGGAGATGCATCCTAAGCCAAAGTAAAGAATCTTTCTTCATAAATTTTCCTCGTGCTCTGATTCATTGGATAACTGTCATAAAACTATCAAAGTTTTCTTGTCGCTAATGGCAAGCATGATATTGGGTGATGCATTCTAAGCCAAAGTAAAGGGCATGGCCCCAAAAATTTTTCTGGGGGCTTCGCCCCCATCAGCCCCCTCATTTCAATGCCCTCCCATTAAATTTACCAGTGCCATGCCGCTGCGAAAAGAGATTTGTCATAGCTGCGCTAGCATCTAGTTTCTCGTTTCAGCAACCCCCAATGCGAATTTCGTTCCGACGGGCCTGTCCAATTCAATTTAGAGATTGCAGATACTACGATAAGAAATGTGCAATGAAGAGCGCTGAGAGCGACTAGTTTCATTACTCTTATTTGGCACTCTGGTTTTCATTAACGTTTCCAAAGAAATTGTACTTTGGAGCCATGAAGAACCATGAAGAACCATGATGGTATATTAGGATCTAAGTTAAGTGTATGTAAACAACGTTTGATTAAGATAAAGTACGAAATGTCCAGAAGGTTTTTCTCAAATAAAAGTTGCTCTTCGTGCTCTTCAGCATATCAATAGACAATGGCATGGCATATATATTAATCAATAACTAATATCGACAATGTATCGACTTAAAGTGTTTAAGGTGATTTCTTTAGTGGGTATAGGGTAAAAAATTTATCTGCCACACCCTGAACCGGGCCCTTTTCGTTTGCTAGCCTCCCTACAACTATGGTGCCAGACCACCCCTGCTGACTCACTAGGTCTTATGGAAAATAGTGAGATTGTGATTGTTGTTGTTGTTGTTGGTGTTGTTGTTGTTGTTGCTGCTGTATCTTTATTTTTCATCGATTGAAAAAATCATCTAGTCTGCTATGTACATATGTAGATGGAAATTAATCAAAATCGATGGATACAGTAATTAAAATAAAATAAATATTTTTTTCAAACGGTTTGTACATTATTTACAGTAAAACGACAGGCGTTGCATTTGCACTGGGGCCATCCCATTGTGATTTTAACCTTTTGAAAGTATTAAGGCTTTCAGCCGGTTTTCGCTCATTTGGTAAGCAATTCCATTTCGAGACTGTGAGTACCGAAAGTAACCTGGTTTGGTCTTTAATGACTAAGTTTATTAGGATTTCGCGATGAATAATTGGAGGAGCTAACTTGAAAAATATCTTTCACGAAGGATGGATTCAGAACATTTAGAGTCTTAAAAATTTCTATGGAGATAGCTCTACGTCGGTAAACATGGATGGTGCATCGCTGTGATTTCATTAGAAGGTCATTATATGAACTGACATGATCATTATGAAGGAACCTAAGTGCACGTTCTTGTACCTTCTCAATCTTATGCATTGATTTAGCTGAACAAAAATGCCATACCAAAGGACAGCAATTGAAATTAGAATAAGCAAAGCTCTGAACAAGGACTTCTCTCGCATCATAACCAATATTAGCTCGAAGCCTCTTTAGGACATTAAGTTGAGTTGCAGCTTTTCTACAAAGTACTGCAATGTGTGGATCAAAGTTTAGTTTATAGTCTAGTTAAATCCCGAGAAGTTTGACTGAATCTTCAGACATGATTGCTTTTCCTTTAATACTTATTTTCTCACCACTGGTAGCTGACTAGTCTTTTTTAATTAACAGTGCATGAAACTTTGATGGATTTGCAATCATATGCTTTTCCTTTGACCAATCTAGTGCAACGCCTGCTTCTGCCCCTAAGGCTCGTACAAAATCTGGTAGAGTCCTAGAGAAACAAGCAAGCGTGTTGTCGTCGGCATAATTATATAGCGTTGCCTGTAGAAAAAGATCATTTATATATACATTAAAAATAACAGGGCCTAGCACCGAACCTTTGGGGACCCCAGATAAGATTGTTTGAAAGGAACCGTATGTATTGTTTATCCTCACGGATTGCTCACGCGGTTTAAGATATGAATAGACTAGTACCAAGGCATTTTCATCCACACCGTACGCATCCAGCTTAGCAATCAGCAGATCGTGAGGGATGCAATCATATTGCTTTTGACAAGTCCATCAATAAAGCACCTACAATGTAATTATTGTCAAGTGAGATTATCGTTAGTACAGAAGGTATCTCAGATTCTGTAAAAAGGGCTCTAATGAAATATTCCAACCACCCGAAAATTCGCAGTTTTGCTCAAAAGGACGATTGTCGTAGATCTTTTTTGAATTTTTCTATTTTTGATTAAATTCTTTCTACGTTGTATTTAGCATGATTTCTTTTGTAAATTACTCTAGGAAAAAACGTTCTATTGTTTGTCTTCAGAAGCGACGTGGCTGTTGAGCGTCTGAAATTCGTATATTTGTTGGAAATTCGGATTTTTGTTGGAAATTCGGAAATTTCTCATCTGTATGAATTGAAGCCTAGCTACTACCACGACCCTATTTACTAACGAATTTTTAACAAGAGGGGCATTTTCCGACAGTCTGAGGTAGGTCATGTAAAAAGAATGTCCTGGGTGCCAGAGCCTTTGCTTGTCGAAATATGGTCCTCGGGATTACATTAAAACCGAAGAGAAAATAGCTGGGTATAGGTTGGGTAAGAATTTTCCGAGAAAGGTTAAATCTTCTATTTTAGCGCTGGTAAATATGGAATCAAGGGATGTATTCTAAGCCAAAGTAAAGGATGTTTCTTCAAAAATGTTCCTCGTGTTCCGATTGATAGGAGAACTGTCAGCAAGCTCTCAAGGTTTCCTTGTCACTAAGGCAGGCATGATATTGGACATTGGGAGATACATTTTAAGCCAAAGCAAAGGATGTTTCTTCAAAAATTTTCCTTGTGCTCTGATTTATAGGATAACTGTTACAAAACGATCAAGGTTTCCTTGTCGCTAAAGGCAAGCATGATTTTGGGAGATGCATTCCAAGCCAAATTTAAGGATCTTTCTTCAAATATTTTCCTCGTGCTCCGATTTATAGGAGAACTGTCACGAAGTTCTCAAGGTTTCCTTGTCGCTAATGGCAGGCAGGATATTGGAAGATGCATTCTAAGCCAAAGTAAAGGATCTTTCTTCAAACATTCTCCTCGCGGTCCGATTTATAGGAGAACTGTCACGAAGCTCTCAAGGTTTCCTTGTCCCTAATGGCAGGCATGGTATTAGGAGATGCATTCTAAACCAAAGTAAAGGATCTTCCTTCAAAAATTTTCCACGCGCTCCGATTTATAGGAGAACTGTCACGAAGCTATCAAGGTTTCCTTGTCGCTAATGATAGCATGATATTGGGAAATTCATTATATGCCAAAGTAAAGAGCGTGGCCCCAAACATTTTCTATTTCAATGTTCCAACCTACTTAATTAGTCATGCAGCAATGACGTTAAGCCTACATGCGACTCTAGGCCAAATTGAATTCCTCTTTCCTGCGGCTCTCGGCCGAAACTAGTTAGCAGATAACTGAATAAATGAAAAAAGCGCAAAAGATCACCTCGATGCTTGCTCTCGGTAGATATTGTCCCTCTACTTCATCGTTCACTGTATATTGCGGTCTTAACGCAGGCAATCGAAGAGTCATCAAGAAGCAGAAAGCACCGAGAAAGATCAAGGAAACAACAACAAACGAAGAAACGACGAAATAGGTCGACAGCAACACTACAACACTAAAAAAAACAACGAAATCAAACTGACGTGAAATCAAACGACATACGTCAAGCATCAATAGCAGCAACAACAATAACAACAACATCGTTTTACACAACAAGCAACGCACATCACAACAATAATAGGACACTGATCCACTGCAAATGCTAGTGACCTAAGATGGGTAGAAACTGAGGAGGAGGCTGTCTTTTGAGTAAAACAGATTTGACGATTTAAAACAAACGGACAAGAGTTTACTGGGTCCGAGAACTCATTAAAGTAACCTTAAATAGGCATTCATTATATTCAATTAAATTTTTCTCTATGAAAGCCGTTGTATTTATAAAATTCTTCATTTGCTCTGATGATGGCCTTGTGGCCAAAACTACCGGGTGTCCCAAAATCGTTTGATTGCTTATATGTCCATAAGCGGTGAACCGATTTCAAAAACTTCATTTCATCCGATTGCCGAAAGGCTAAACTGTATTCGAGAATGTTGGTTGTGGTTTGTGCAGATGTCTTCATGTTGAAAAGAAGATCGATATACCTGCTAAAATTCAAGCCTTCTATGGGATGAAAATGAAATGGCCTACTTTCCCAGTCAATATTTTAGATGCAAAAGGCTGAACTTATATGTCGTTCAGAGAATATATGTCATTCAGAGAATACGAATTCAGTTAAAACTGAGTTCAGAGAATACGAATAGGAGTTCAGCCTTTTGTATCACATCTAAAACGTTGACTGGTAAAATAGACCGTTTCTTTCTCGCGCCATCTAAGGCTTGAATTTGAGCAGGTTTATCGATCTTCTTTTCGACATGAAAACGCCGTGTTAAAGCCACAACTAACATCTTAAAATACAATTTAGCCTTTAGACAATCAAATAAAACATAGCTTTTGAAAATCGGTTCATTGGGTATGGACATGTAAGCAATCAAACAATAATAAATCATTTTGGGACAACCTGTAGTTAGCAGATAACTGAATAAATGAAAAAGCGCCAAAGATTAACTCGATGCCTGCTCCCTGTAGATGTTGTCCCTCTTCTTCTTCTTGTAGATGTTCACTATCCGTTCTATATTTTGCATTATATAAACGAGGCTGGTAATGAACTGATTTTCAATAAATGTATGTAGTTTATGTTGGGCTTTATGCTACATAAATTTTATTAAAATCTTGCTTTCAGAAACTCTAAAAGAATATTTTCTCTTGGAATTGGTTTGTTCTGGCCCACCCTTTACCTCTGCATCTAATTGATAAGCACGTTTCATGTATTGAGATTGCTTGCCTTGCATCTTATTCTTATTTCTTTTTGTCAAGAAAATTGATCATTGACCAACTTTTCTTCGTCAGGTGCCTATGATACCCTCTCAGTCAAATTCATTCTGCGAAGAAACATCGGCTTCTATGTCTTTCAATATCTGCTACCATGTGCTTTGATTGTCATCTTGAGCTGGGTTGGTTTTTGGATCGATTACCAATCAACGCCTGCAAGAGCATCACTTGGAATCACAACAGTGCTCACCATCACAACGCTCAGCAACAGTATTCGATCATCGCTGCCTCAAGTGGCCTATGTCAAATCCCTTGATGTATATTTACTCTCGTGTTTTGTCTTTGTGTTTGCTTCAACGGCAGAATTCGCATTGACGGGCATAACTGCAAGAAAGTGGCGAAAAGCATATGAAATGAAGCAAGAAGCTCAAAAGGTATAGTTTTGATTACACTAGGTAAATCTTTCCAGATTATATTAGATCGAATCACGCTTAGAGTCTCACGAAATAGTGCTCATGCGCCATAGAACATGAGCCATAACTTTTCTTTCCTTTTTAAAACTTGATATCTTGTAACGGACTTGATAACGGGCTATGCTCGAAACGTCGTGCTTATTTCAATTCGCATCAAAGTGCTTATATTTCACTTTATTTACTTGTTTATCATTGTACAATTGCACTACACGCAACAAGAAGATTTTTTGATATCTTGTACATCGTATACAATAAATAAGGCAGGTTGAAGAGCAGGTAAAAGTCATGCGAACAGAAAAGTTTCCAGATGCTGTAGAAATCTTGGTATCACCACTGACATGATCACGATTTCTGCATTTAGAGCGGCCACAAGCAGTTGTTAAAGTTAATTGTCGTTGTGCAACTTCACTTCGTACTTTGCACTGTTGTCAAAAACGAGAAATTGAGTTTAGCTGCATCACCAAAAATCATCAAATCTTCTAAACGATTTCAAATTAATTGTTAACTTCATACATTTTGTAGAAACGAAGAATAGAAGGAAAAATTGCAAAAAGGGACAATTTCCCGGAAGACATTCATCTGCACCGCATTGAAAGTGACCATCCAACAGAAATTAGTGATGAGGTGGATAGAATGACAGATACACTTGAAACCATGATCACAGAAAGTGACGTAACATTCCCTAAAAGCAGTGCAGAGCTTGCCGTCAATGATAATTTGGATATATTGTCAACACGCCACAGTCAGGCTACTTCTGACAGTGGAGAAAACGGCGAGTTATCAAAGGACAGCAAAGAAGCCATGACTGCTGAATCGGATAGAGGAATAACCACACGTTTATCAAAATATTTGCAAAAAGTGGTTGAAAAGAATATTGAAAGCAATAACGCCACTCATCTAATTGACAAATTAGCAAGATATATTTTCCCTATATCTTTCGCTAGCTTTAACGCTCTTTATTTTGCCTTTGTGTTTCTGGTGCATGAGGACAGAGTTATGTAAAGTGAAAACATAGCAGAAACTCTGGTACAGTAACTTACGGTGTTTAGCATAAATGAGTTCAAACTTATAACAAAGAGAAGACATTTTACTATACTTTGGCTAAAATGTGTAAGTAAATAGTTTTGCTGTACATTTGCAAACATCACTGCTATTTCTGCGTTGCAGTTTCATGCAGAATGTTTTGCAATGAATAATGAAAATCATAATCTTCAGAGATTTGCTCTCTCTTTCAAATTTTCAATAGCATTTAGGCAATGCTCGAGGCTTAGGAAAAAGTTCGTAGGAATCTTGACTATAGATTAGAACAGAGTCAGTTGGCTCTGATTAGAAGGAATCTAAGCACATTCAAGTTCTTTCATCAATTAGCCATTTGAACAAAAGGAATCTGTGAAGTAATTTTTGATCAGTTTGAACTGTTGACCTTTTGTGAAGAAAAGACAAAAGTATTTTTCTGATTAACATGTTTCAAGGTATGAATTTCATTGATTTAATAAGCTTCAATGTAACATAAGCCTCATAAGCTTCAATGTAACAAAAGAGAAAGTGCAATTCTAGCCAATGGGCATGTGCTTGTCTATCATAAATTCAACGCATATCTGTTGTAGTTACACTATTGTTTTTCCATTTTACTCCTTCTTTGGAAGATGTCTCAAGTTCAGTTTGAAACCTTAGTAACATCACAACGATGTCCAAATGGTTCAAAGAGGAGGCCTTTTACTTGCAAAATCTACTGGGTTCGCAAAACCTCTGTGGTCCATTGAAAGAAGCAGACAATCTCGATATTCTTACTTGAACCAGCTGATGATAAACCTGCAAAAAAGTAATGAAAATTTTATTATGCAGCTGGTAACAAATGTCTCACAGAGGAATGGAGGTTTTCAGAATTAAATTCAAATCTCAGCAAATTCCCGTGAAATAAAATCATCATTTAATTGGCAAGTATCACATTGGTTGGTTTCACTTAAATTTCTGACATAAAATCAAAAGAAAATACAAAAAATCAAAGGTCAAGTTAATCTTATCCCCATTAGCCTGAATATTTATTTGGCTTACCAATAAATCCTTTAAAAGCTGTGGCTCTTTAAGGCATGATGTTTGTTTCATATCAGACATTCAGTTGACATTTTCAATCCATTTCATCTGTAGAAAATTAATACCAAAGGGCCTATTCAAAACACCTTCCTTTGCATGCCTAGGCCATATAAACAGTAAAATGTGTACAGTAAAAATTACCGTCAGATACCCAGTTTTCACAGCGAAAATAAAGAAGTTTGCAAATTTTCCTGGAGAATCACAAGACAATGCCGTGTAAAGAAACATGTTGACAACCATTGTAGGGTAGTTTTATTGAGTGGACAGGTGGGGATTTGCTTCTTGAAATATTTTTAGGAAGTGTACTTATGGGGCCACAATTTTCGACCTAAACGTGTTTGCTTGCAAATTTTCTGAACAATTTTCTCACTGGAAAAAAGTCTTCAATCAATGACAAAACCCAAAAGCAGGGTGTTTATGCTGTCTCTTGAACATTTCTGAGCCTCAAATTCCAAGAACTGGCATGTCAGTGTTCATTTGATTAGGGAGGGGTTTTTTTCCGGTAAGTCGAGATATGATGACTTAAGCAAAATAACAGGTTTTCACAAATATTTTTCAAATTTTCCCAGATATCCTACCTTGTTCGCCATGTTCGTTGTATCCTCAAGTTTTGCTTCCACAAAGTTTGATTGAATGCACAGGACCAGCAAGGGTAAATTTTGTAACAATAGAAATTTTGGTTTGTTTACATTTTGACAGCAGCCAATCAATAAGCTCCATTTTGAGCACGTGATCAACAACTTCGCGCGCCGCGGCTCGTAGCTGTGGGGAAAACCACTGGAAAACTACCCTCTCAACTTTTCCTTGCCGCGAAAATATACTTTTGAGGAACTCTTAGAAAATTTAAATCTGCATTGTCAAATAAATTTCCCATCCAAAGTTGCTTGCCCATCGATATGAAAGGCCGTATTAAATTATTTAGCCAATCTAAACATCGAATGGAGATTTATACCAAAGAGGGCCGCTTGGTTTGGCTCAATATACGAACGTATGGTCGGTTCTGTGAAGAAATGTTTGAGGAAAGTAATCGGCATATCAATACTTCGTTACGACGAACTGAACATGCTATTGATCGAAGTGGAAGGCATTGTAAATTCAAGGCCTATTAGTTACGTTTACGATGATTCGGAGGGCGTTTCATACGCATTAACGCCTGCACATTTGATATACGGTCGTCGGATTACGACAGTACCATGTGATACGCATTTCGAAATAGTTAGCACGAATCAGTCCTTAACATGAAGAGCGAAACATCATCGACGATTACTCGAAATGTTTACAAATTTATGGAGACAAGATTACTTACTAAATTCGAGAGAAAGGGTCACCAAAAAACGATAAATTGAGTTCCAAATCTCAAATTAAATGTGGAGATATCGTACTGTTGTTGAATGAAAAGACACGACGAGCATGTTGGAGACTGGCGAGAGTCGAAGAAATTTTAGCGGGAAAAGATGGAGTCGTGCGTGTTGCAAAGATACGAGTGTTAAGCAATGACAAGAAAGTCCAGGGGCGTCGTGGGGCCTGTCTATTAGAGGGGGCCAAGGCCCCGAAATGTCCGAAAAATTAATTTTTTTTAACTTCGCCCTTTTCTCCGTTTGCGAGACGCTCGCAGTGGCTAACGAACAATTTTGGGTTTATTGGTGTTATGTTAGGATTAGGTCCACGTGAACAGCGACGAAGAGGCCAATCCCCCTGGGATGAAACCCAACGGTTAGGCCCGTCGGAACGAACTTGATATTCGGGTTGCTGAAATCAAATGCGAGCGAAGCGAGTAAAAATGGGGTCCGGGGGCTCGCCCCCGAGAAAATTTTTGCGACCACACTATTTACATCGTTAAAAAGTGTTTGTTTTTGTGAAGAAGTCGCCGCTGAAAGGAGCAGCAGAACTTGACTGACGGAAGGCTTTCCTGGGAAATTTTCAAATTAGAACTTAAAAATCACTTATAAAATGGATTGGTTTTTGCTGTCGTTGCATGAAATATAAGCATGATAGCTTGATAACTCTGATAACTTCCTGACATCTTCATTTCTTTAAATCTTCCTTTCCATAAGCTTGACTTTCAGAGAGCTTATTTCAGTAAAAAAGGAAAAAATTGGGGCTGAAGCGAAAATATCCTGTGTGAAAACTATCAGTCATGAAAAACCTCTCCGTGATGTACAGCAGTATTTCATCAACTTAACTTGTTAAATGCCATCTTCAAATGTATATTTCAGACCTACCTGTTTAAATCAACTTTATCTTCCGAAGCGTTGAGCTTTTTGTAAAAGGTCTTCATACAAAGCTTACTTAAAGTCTTGTTTTGAATTTTTGAGGCTCTGGTACCCTCTGATACGCAGTGTGTGTAAACTGCTCTGCTAAAACCAAAACCAGTATGTGAAAACTATCTACCGGAATGCAACAAAGAGGGCGCGTGTTGTAGCTATGGTTGTTGACAGCAATGCACACAATCTGAATTGATCAAATGAACAGTATTAGCCCAAGCCCAAAGTCAGTGGTTTTCCGACGAAACCTTAAAATTTCCGAAAAATCAAACGATTTGAATTTCAGGGTGGGCCATGGCCCCCCTGCCCCCCGGCCACGACGCCCCTGAGAAAGTCACGATATTGCGACGTAGCGTGAAACATTTAATACCTTTGGAAGTTCCAAGCGATGATGATGCAACAATAGCAAACAATGAAGATCAGGTGGAGAGGAAGCTGACTGCGCAGAAGAGTGAAGAAGAGCAAAAGACGACAAGATCGAAGAGAACTGCACCCGGGGGGACCACTCCTATACTTTCCTATAGTATCATGCTCGTACAAAGGCTTAACATCTGCACCCTAAGCGTTGACCTGTTTTGGCGAAATATATACTCTAATCGAGGAAAATTTTCATGAGAACATACCCTTTCCCGTGTCAAAATAGAACTTCTCTAATTCAGGTACCCTTATCGCTGACAAGTCAGTTACTAAATTTGCTAATATTGCCGGTGTGATTTGAAGAGTAGGAAAATGCTCTCGATTTCCTTCCCCATCTTATGCTGGTCTGATAAGTTCTTTGACTCGTTAAGAATTCTTTTTTATAAAGTATGACTAAAATATCATTGTAGAACAATTTAAATTGATCAAATGCAGAAAAGTGCACCCTTTTTTTAAATTTTGGTCGAATTGGCACCCCTAAACACGGGCCCGCGCGGGTCCGTGCCTACTTTCAAGAAAGGCACCCTTTCCCGCGCTTTTTTGTACGAGCATGATAACACATCAGCACTGTGATCCAGAGAGGGAATTAATCCCAAAAAATGAAAATACGAGTATACACTATTTGAGGGGTTTATCATGGCGAAGAGACATTGAGCTATTCGATAAAACAAAAATTTCTTAAATCCGACTCATAAATCCAGAGATATGATTTTTTAAAGTTTGACTAAATTGCGAACTGTTGTTTACATTGCAATTTTGGCCTTTTGTTTGTGTTATCGTTGAAAACCCATACATTCAAGTTCTTGTAACTCTTCAACAAATGCACCGATTTTTTGAAACTTGTTTTAATTTTACAGATAAACACCTAAGCTATCTAAAAATACAAAGCTATTTGCAAAATTTCAAGATGGTATATCAATATTTGTCAAAATGGTGTATGACTTTTTAAAGCACAAAAACCAGGCAAATTATCAAAATTCCGTTTGTTATAGTGAAAACAAAAAATCTAACTAAATCTAACTCTTCAAAAAAAATATCACAATTGAATATGGTGTCTTGAGAGAATTTCTACCAAAGGATTCGTACAGCTTCGTACAGGAAAAAAAGTTATCACACATTTGGTATGATAGGCCCTTTTGGTTTAACGTTGATTTTTTGGCAATGATTTTTGGCTTTGTACATGATTGAACTGTTCCGCATACAAACAGTGTTTATGCAAACTACTTTCAACTATCTTAGCTTTACTTGAGTAAAGCTTGTGTCTCTAAAGTATTTAGTTTTTGGTCGATAATCTAATTCTCATTGTACATGTCCTTGATAAGGCCTCTTCTCGGTTTAGTGTATCGATCACCTCACTTTAATGATAATTGACTGCCTGATCATGGTCGGCTACGTATTTTAACTCGTTCATCTACTTCATCACTGAACACTCTTTCTTTTACACGCCAGGCTTCATCCTTGACTTTAACTTGATACAATTTTTGGAGTACTAATTGAATTTTATATGCGTCTTCCTTCTGCCCCCCTTTCCTCTATCAGTTTATCAGCTAGATCCTTAAATTTCGCAGTATATTTCGTGTTCTACTTCTTACTTTTATCCTTTAAATCACCGTCTTCAACCATGAAATCATAAAGCTCGCCATTCGTTGTGATAAACATGATTGATTTTGTGACACATAGCTATTGGAATGGTTTAAAGACTACAGGCCAGCAGTTTTGTGTTTTAACAGTCATTGTTTTATTTTGTGGTAGGAACTGACTTGGAAATTAACATAGAAAAAATTCTGCTTCTCAATGAGGCATGTGAAACATACAGGCTTGGCTTGGGTCAGTCATAGTTACGAGAAAAAATTTTTTTTATTGTTTTGCAGTTTCATATCAGTTTATGTAAAGTTGCGTCATCCTGTAATTTGAGCACTCCCTGCATCCCATATACAGTATGGTGAGCTGTAGACACTCTCTATGCGTACTATCAAAGTTTAAAAGTTGAATATATATTTTGAAATAACGAGGTAAAGTTGCCTTGCCTTAAACAAAGAGGCATTTAAGGCGAATAAGTGAATGGAAAAGTAGTGATAGGGGAATGTAGGCAGTAGTTATGTTCCAATAAAAGTCGCCACAAGCATATCCGGACTATTGACGCCTCTTCCCTACCATATCGAAGCCCTTGAAGACAGTCAGTTAACATTTTCATTGACTATGGAATCAAGATAAAGATAAAAACCGAGTCAACAGACAAGAAGCATGAAAATGTTATACCAGAACAAGATCTTTATTAACAGTTGGTCGTCCGAGGTGTCAGTGAGTACGACCATAACCAAACACAAACTGAAAAGGACCTACCATACCAAATGTGTGATAACTTATTTTCCTGTACGAAGCTGTACGAATCCTTTGGCAGAAATTCTCTCAAGACATTATATTCAATTTTAATATTTTTTTCGAAGAGTTAGATTTAGTTAGATTTTTTGTTTTCACTATAACAGACGGAATGTTGATAATTTGGCTGGTTTTCGTGCTTAAAAAGGTCATACGCCATTTTGACAAATATTGATATACCAACTTGAGATTTTAAAAAAAGCTTTGTATTTGTAGATAGCTTAGGTGTTTATCTGTAAGACAAAAAAAGTTTCAAAAAATCAGTGCATTTATTGAAGAGATACAAGAACTTGAATTTCTGGGTTTTCAACGATACAACAAACAAAAGGCCGGAAATTGCAATGTAAACAACAGTTCGCAATTTAGTCAAACTTTAAAAAATCATATCTCTGGATTTATAAGACGGATTTAAGAAATTTTTGTTTTATCGAATAGCTCAATGTCTCTTCGCCATGATGAAACCCTTAAATAGTGTATACTCGTATTTTCATTTTTTGGGATTAATTCCACGATTTCTAAAGAGCTGGATCACAGTGATCAGGTACCAAGAGGTCCCCCCGGGGAACTGCAGCAGTCATGGGAGAACTAGTAAGACGACTTCAAAAATCGTGAGTTTATCTTTTACATTATTATCCATAGTTTAGATGTTTGATCACAGGTATTTGATCAAACCGGGGGAGTATATCGTGAAGTTTTGTTGTTGTTGTAAAGAGACCACGCTTCGCTGAGCTGTCGTTATGTTGATTGACATTAATTAGATTATCGACGTTTATGTTTAGAGTTGAGAGTAGAATCGTAGATCAGAGAATTAGGACGCTTTTTTGATGCTTAGATTGTTTATGGTTGATTCGATAGAGGGATCGTTTGGCCCGAGATTTTGAGAGTACTCTTCGATAGAGGCAGAAGGCTTGGACATTGTTGCAGATAGACATTTCTTTTGCGTGAATCCATATCTAATAAGGTAGCTTACCAAAGTCTCTTCGGGTATGTCAATTAATGGCCTGTCTGCTGTTCCTCCTGGTAGACCGCCACCGTCTCTATGTAAGCTAGGAATCACATTTGCAGCATATTGAAGAAGCATGTTATGTATGTGCTTCTGGGAGGCCAGTAACGCCAGTAAGGGATGAAACCCGGCCAAACTCTGAAAGATTGGGCACATATCTCAATCAGATGCTCCATTTTATAACAAGCATGATCATAGGTATGTCTATCTGCAACAATGTCCAAGCCTTCTGTCTCTCTTATCAACTGTAACAACTGCCGTTTCACGAAATTTCTAACGTTCTCTGTCGGAGAGCTCGTTACATCTGCCATCTTAAAATGTGTTAAACGTGTTGTAGCACTTAACCCTTTCAAGCCCGGAAGGGCCATTTGGCCCAACAGGAATTTTGCCCTCCATTTTGCTAGCGCATCCCTTAAATCATGGAAGCAATGACGCAATGTCTTCCCAGAATGTTGGAGTTTTATCACGTGATCAAAAATTTACAACAGCAACAACACTTTTTTTGGCCTTGAGTTGCAAAATGGCCGCTGACATGCGAGGTTGAAGCGACATCTTTGTTAACTTGAAAAGGTAAGGAAATCTGTTATGTCTCATATGAAAAAAATATCTTGGTGCACAAGAAGTCCTATAAATGTTGTTGGATAGTTATTTTGAGTTTTAAATAAATATTTCCACAATTTTATGTCAAATTTGTTATCCGGGCCATATGGCCCTTCCGGCCACACAGAGTTCTAACAACAACAACAACTGTTTAGGCCAAACTGCAGATCAGCTGATCTAATGTGGCCCCCAAACCTGTATCTAGTGCACTTGCAAGGGAAATTAATATATTTTGGTTGATTTTTACATATTTCTGCAACAATATACTTTCCTTCTGTTTAAATTACATACATTATTTGTTCATTTTATTGAATCAAATTTTTATTTTTGGACATAGGAATTACAAATGGCTGCCAATATTCGGTTTATTGATGACAGCTCTGTAAGAGTTTTTGTGGATACAACATATGATTCAGAGATTGACAATGTGGATGACGAAAGTGATGATGAAACTTCTGACGAGGAAACAATTTTGAAAAGAAAACAGCATCTAAGACAACAAACACAAAACAACAAAGAGCATATCTCTGGTGATGTTCTGAGAGCAGCATCAGCTTTCAGTGGATACAAACTTTTCAGTCCCAAGTGATACACCATCGATCAAAATACCCAGGAAAGCACCTGATCTAAAGGACACACCAGCCAGTATTAGATTTGATGCAACAAATCACTGGCCCATACATCGCCCAGACAGACCAAGGTGCATGGTATGCAAGGAAAAGACTAGACTTGGCTGCAGGAAATGCAAAAAGGGGCTTTGCATCACTGAAAATAGAAACTGCTATCTTGGCTATCACAATAACTACAATTTTAGATGTGTTTTAGCATAATTATGGACCTCTTTGTTTTGTAATTAGCCACAAGATTAGGTATCATTGCTTGGCAAGATGCACCAATGATAGAAATTGGTTTGTGGCTGATATCCCAATTGGCCAGCATATACATAAAATTTGTCTCTGCAAGATTTCAGCAAGTATAAAGGATAGGACTATCACATGAATACTAAATACAGGAGACATATGATTGAACCACTTCTATTATGCCCGTTACCAGGCAACGCTCGCATCGAACTTATTTGGAAAGAATGCTATTGCTAGATGATAAACATTTTGCAAGCTATTCAAACCCCCCCCCCCCCCCTAGAGAAAGGATGGGTGAAGGGAAAGATGAAATTTATAGCATGCTTGGTTACACTATATCAAATAGCTATATGTAAGCACACATATATAATGTTCCCTGTATGGCCAGAAGGGCCATATGGCCCATATTCAATTTTCCCTGTATGGGGGGCCATTTTCAAAAAATCATAGTCAGTAGTTAAGTGGACGATCGACAAGTTGATAAGAGAGATGAGTGCAAAACCCACGAAAAGAAGACCGGCTAACAGACCGACGAAAAGGACAAACCTACGAAAAGAAGACCGACGAAAAGGCCCGGGGGGGGGGTACTTGACCAGGTTTTGGTCGGGGACGTGCCATCGAAGCTTCAAAAACATACCCGTTCCTTATACCAATTTTGCGAAAAAGTATACCCGACTTTATACCAATTTTGCAAAAAGTATACCCGACCTTATACCAATTTTCCGAAATAGTATACCAAAATCGTTCTTTAAACCAAAATTGCGAAAATCGATACCGTTCCTTGTACCAAAATTGTGAAAATCGATACCGTTCCTTATACCAAAATCGTGAAAATCGATACCCTTCCCGATGGCACGTCCCCGTACCCAAAATATGTGAAGTACCCCCCCCCCCCCGGGCGAAAAGGAGAAACCTACGAATTGAAAAGCCGGCTAACAGACCGACGAAAAGGAGAAACCCACAAATTGAAAATCCACGAAAAGAATAAACTGATGGTGCACGCGAACCACTAACATGCACAAAATCTGAGATCCCACGAAAAGTCAAACGACGAAAAGTGACCCACGAATCTGAAATTTCCACGAATTACCGTGGCTGATTTGGAAAATATGCCGCCATTTTCGAAAAACGCGGCAAAAATGGCGGTAAAATGTGCGGCCGCATGTTTTAAAACGCGGCCGAATCTTGTAACATGCGGCCGCATATATAATGTTCATAGTTTGTAAAATATGCCGCCATTTTCGAAAAACGCGGCAAAAATTACGGTGAAATGTGCGGCCGCATGTTATAAAACGCGGCCCCACATTGTAACATGCGGCCGCATGTTTTACCGCCGCATGTTACAACACGGCCCACGTTGCAAGATGCGGCCGCATATATAATGTTCATAGTTTGTAAAATATGCCGCCATTTTCGAAAAACGCGGCAAAAATTACGGGGAAATTTGCGGCCGCATGTTATAAAACGCGGCCCCACATTGTAACATGCGGCCGCATGTTTTACCGTGATTTTAGCCGCGTTTTTGTAAAAATGCGGCCGCACTTTTCAACGAAGAATTTGTCCCTCGTGGTCTGCAAAGTACCTCAGAGAAGGTATTTCCTTGTGTTGTGCAATCAGTAATTTATAAAGTGCGTTCTATGGAGCTGTGCCTTTTTAAAGAAATATAAAAGCCTGAGAGCAGACAGAAAGCATTTGTGAAAGGGAGGGAACCCCTGCCTGATGTTTGATAAGACATAATTTTGATGTCATTGCCTTGCTAAATTAACCGAGTACGTTTGTTCATTGTTTCCATAGATGGGGGACATATGCATATTTCTGTCTGGAAATCTTAAAGACGTTCTGACAGAAATCATGGCGTTGTTTTCAAGCAATCTCTTAAGTCCTGCAGAAATAATTTTTTTCTCATAGAAATTTTGTATCATACTGATCACTGAAGGTCCCAGTCAGCTACACCCGTCGGCTTTTACCTTTGCATTTGATTAGGATTGTGAAGTTTATAACATTTCAAAATTTGATCAAAGAGCTGCGTGTAGCGTTTCTGCAAGCAGTTTAAGATTACCGGCGGGAAACTGAAAATTGGATCGACAAAACTCGGCAAAATTGGCGGTAAAGTATGCGGCCACACATTGTAAAATGTGGCCGCACATTATATGATGCGGCCGCACTTTATAATGTGTTGCCGCACATTTTACCGCCATTTTTGCCGTATCTTATATGCCCCAACTTGATGAAATACCGACCACATGTATAAACTGCGGACTAAAACTACAAACTATTAAGATTATATATGCGGCCACATCTTGCAACGTGCGGCCGCATGTTACAATGTGGGGCCGCGTTTTATAACGTGCGGCCGCGTTCTATAACGTGCGGCCGCACATTTCACCGCAATTTTTGCCGCGTTTTTCGAAAATAGCGGCATATTTTCCAAATCAGCCACGGTAGTTTACCCAAATTGTCCGACACATGACTCCATGGGTTTCACTGTGAACACCTTGAACCTCGATGCTGCTCGAAATTTCGAAACGAGGTTCCTAGGAAGCAGGAACAAGACAGGAAGGCAACAACAACCTTTCTGGTTCAAGCAGTATCGACGATGGCAATGATTTTTGCAGAAGGGCACAAGATTAAAGTCGCCAACGGGAATCATATTCCAGGTAAGAAATTTCTCTATCACCACTCAGGTTTTTCTTCGTATGTAAATAAGGGCCTAAGAGGTACCTTTTTAAGGTGTTGCGGCGCAGTGGTGTAATCCTCTGACATTGCAGCCAGAACAGTCAGGTGGACAGGGTTCGATCCCAGGTAGAGCCCCATCACTTCAGCGTCATGACAAGGGGTCGCGGGCTCGATTAGGCCTATTCTACTTTTGCGACCCCAGCGCTTGGCGCTAAAAACCGCAACTTCACCTTCACATTTTTCACCTAATGATACCAGCCGTCGCCTAAGGGAGTGCCTAAACAGGACTACCGAAAAGCTAATTGTTGCTCATTTTTTGGGCCTAATAATAAGCCCCCACCAGAGAGGCAGCACGATAGCAGTTCAAACAAAATCGATGAACGTCGTCTAATAGCCCAAAAAAGGAAAGCTGCAGTCAGTCATTGGCCAGGTATAAAACGCGGACACCGCAGACATCGCGGACATGTCCGCGCCATTTGCAAGTCCGCGTTTTAGGTTTTTCCCTATGTGAAAACCTAAAACGCGGACATTGCGGACATTTTCCAATCCTTCAAAATAAAGTGCTGATAGCCACGCTTGCACAACAAGGGCAGATTTTGTAACAATGGAGCCTTTGGTTTGTTTACATATGACGCCATCTTGGTTGACTAGCCAATCAGAGAGCTCTATTTCTATGGCGTCATCCGATGATAATGGCGGGAGGAGGGGTTTGCTGTGGAGAAAACCACACCCTTGTTTTTTCCTCGTGATGAAAATATACTTTCGCAAAAACTCAAAATTTTTTGCACACGTATAGAACGATAAATTTCGCATACTTTTTTATTGGCACTAAGCTCCGCGTCTTCTGCTCTTCGCGCAATCGTTCGCTCTTGACACCCTTTTTTACACGTCTTCCGCGAATTATAAGCAATTTAATTTCTCGATCAAAAACAACAGTGTGACTTTAATTTGTCCTGCCATCAGATATAAGAAAATTTCAGAAAGGGTTTTAGAATGTTTGAAAGTCAATTTTCATCATCAACTTTCCGAATCGGTGGACATTGCAGCCCCTTCTCCCCACCCCTGCAACCATCAATTATTTCAGGGCGAGAGTGCGAGACAAGCCGGGGACGAGACGGTTCATGTTCTGAATAAATGTAAATTACAGACCAAAAATCTTTGAAAATGGTAAAATACCAACCTTCCATAAAACGTACGTTATATGCAAAGTATTAATCCTCCAAAAGCAGGTGACTTCCTGCTCCAATCGTCATGAACAGTCATGAATTGTCACAAATCGTCTTTCGGTGACCACCTTTTTCCTTCCCTTCTCATTCTTTTTACGGTGAGCCTGATCTCAGGCCACTTGGTAAGATAAGTTAAAGTTGAGCATGGAGGATTCAGTTCAGTTCAGTTCAGTTCCTTTAATTTTAAAATTCCACTACATACAAATTCATAACTAAAAATATATTTCACTCAAAATCAAATAATAACAAACCTTACAATATCAACAAAATACAATTCAAAAGTACAATACAATTTAAATTAAAACTACGTTAGACACACAGAAGGAAAATTACAGAGAAGAAACTACCAAATATAACAAAGATGCAAGAAAAACTAAACAGAACAGGAATTGTATGCAGGGGAATTTCTTAAGGAGGAGCTCTCTCAGTAGGTAAACCTAATCGAGGAGAGAGCACCCCCTTTTAGCAATAATGAGTAAAGATCAGTTTGTTTCATTCTTTCATGGCTGTTTACAGCTACGATCAGTTGATGTAATTTTTGTCAAATAAGTATGATTTCAAGTTTTTACGAAAACTAATGACAGATGGGGATTTCTTTATTTCTATTGGAATGGCATTCCACTTCTTTGCACCACAGTAACGTACTGACCTAATTCCATATTGATTAGTGTTTTTCCGAGTTGGGAAAATATAATTCTTTGTAACTTGCCGAGTACCATATTGATGAACAGATTCAACTGAATCAAAGAAAGAGTGAAAATAAGCAGGAGAGATCTTATTTACATACAATACAATACACAATACAATATTTACAATACAATACACAAAGGTCAGCAATTTGAGATGAAAAAGATCATGTAGCTTTAAAATTTTTAAGTTACTGAATAATGGAGTAGAAGAGCAAGACTGAATTATGTTTTTGCCGCTGACCGACAGGACCTTGCGCCCCCGCATTTAGTTGGAATCTGTGAATCTGGAAAGTTGCCAGGAAAAACAAACAATAGACTTTCGAAGATTCCTGACCCCTGGGAATTGGCCTATTGTCTTCGGTACTTGGCTAAATGCACAGGTTGGAAGTTAAAGATTACTTGGACGAGAGCTGAATTTAATCAAACATTTTAAAGGGCTACAAACACGTGGAATAGATATCGTGGTGATTGTCACTTCAGACGAAGAATTCAAGGATTTAATGTTTTGTAAAATACTCCAAAACTGGCCGCAGCCTTTTCACCATCATCTCCGAAATCCTTCTCCAAGATCTGAGCAACATTTTGAGCCAGGTGAGCTATTCGGGAAAATAGGGGATCATACTTCAATTTTTTATCGAAGTACCGGTGTTCTTCGCATGGTTATCGGCCTAAGTATTTTGGTCTGCCAAAGTAAACCCTCCTAGTGTTTAAAATCCTTGAAATAAACAAGCAGTAAAATTATTTTTGAAGAGGTAGATACTTTGTTGTTCATTTCATAGAATTGCAAGCCTATTTGACTCTTCTGAGCCTCACAAGCCAAGAAATTTCAAGGTTACTAGATTTTGGTTCAAAAATAGTGAGGAAAAATTGATCGAATTTCTATGTAATTTGCAAAAAATCTGGCCGCAGCCTTTTCAGGAAACTTTTTGTATTGATCAAAATTTTATTTGGCTGTCAGAAAATCGTATCGGTACCACTGGGAAAATAGGGGATGACATTGTAAAAATTAGATATCTACGTGTTGGTTTTATGCTGATTTCCCAGCCAGCCATCTTTGTTTGTTTACAATCTAGCAGCCGCAAACAATGGAGAGCAACAACAACAGCTCAAGGTCAAGTCAAAATTATACCCCCGTCCTTAGCCTATGTTAGTATTGATTACTTGATGTTTGGTTTGATGTACCAGGGGGTCAGTTTATGATAGATTAGGCCAAAATTCTCGTTGTTTTGAAGTATATCGCAAATTTCTTGTGACATTGATTTCATGTTTGTATTCCCTTCATGGCAAATTGGTCGTTGAGCAAAGCAAATTTTTTACATTTTACAGAACAATTTTTACTTCAAGGTAAGCATGACTGCGTTCAGAAAATATTACTCGCTCATCGATGTTACTCGCAGTGACGCACGTCGGGCGGGAAGTTTTAGTCCATCGAAGGGTTAGTTGAGAGAGCAGAAACTCCAGGCTTTGCAAGAGATTCTTATTGCCCAGAATCAAATAGTTTGATTTTTTTTACAACACTGGCTTGCGATTAATAAACTGGGTAAAACTCCACGGGTTCTTTGTGTGTATAACTGTCTTGTTTTTGTTTTGGGATGTTCTCCGTATTTCAGGTATTTCAGTTTAAGCGCTTTCCATGTGACCTTCACCTATGCTCCGTGTTGCTATTATGGTTTCAGCTGTGGTCAGTTCTAGAATTGAGGAAAGGAGCGTTTGTAATAATTCTGATTTCCCCATTGCCTCGGTTTCGACGGATATCTGCGCGCGCATAAAAAACATAATTCAGTCTTGCTGAGTAGAAGGAGAAGTAAAGTGCTCAAATGAAATTGCCCTCAAAACCCTCTTCTGTAACAAAAATACAGAGTTAATGTGATTTTCATAAGTAAGACCCCAAACTAATATTCCATATTGTAGAAAAGGTGAAAATAATGAATTGTAAAGACAAATCAAAATATCATTTGGTAAAAAATGTCTCACTTTAAAAAACATACCACAAGTTCTAGCTAGCTTCTTAGAAAGTTCAGTCAAGTGATACTTCCATGAAAGACTCATCCAACAGAATGCCAAGAAATTTTACATAGCTAGTCTGTTTAACTGGAAGATTTCCAATTTTGATACTGACAATTTCAGAGGAAGAATGCTGGGGAGACTTAAAGAGCCACTGCTGACATATGTGCTTTGCGCCTGTGCGAATCCCACAATGCATTGCTTCTTCGACTTTCTGGGTGTCTAAAAGTGTTTTTTGGCCTAGCATGTCAACATTATCGCGGATGTGGAAAGAAGCCTACCTCAATTCCACTGTTGCCTCCTCCATCATTATCTTCATCGCTTTCTTCTTGGACGGTCATGATGCGTGATCCGTAGATATGTGGATTATTTCCTGTCGTTCTTGTTGTTGCACGGTTTAGTTTGCCATATCGAACGGTTCAAATACGAAGTTTAAAGTGTCAGTAAACCCAACAGTTTTTTTTGCATTTATAACACCACAATCATATGAATAGTCATATGAATAATCAAAAATGGCGAAATCTCGTTAATACCCTGTTTTATTGACGTTTGAAAACCCCTACTTCGGAGAGAAAAACGCGCAGTGAGAAGTTTGGGTCGAGCCTGGTCATGACGTACATCCCGGGATGAACCCTTTGTGATATATTGTTAATTCCGCAGTCACGTTGGTTTCGTTGATGATTTACAGGATTCTTCTGATATCATGTTTGCATTTCAATCGTAAATCGTAACTTTAGAGAATGACTAATGCAAGCTTCATTTTGACAGACATTGAAACCAGTACTAAAGGAAGTTCCGACTTTAGCAGCGCAGTTGAAACCATTTAAACTGACTATGAAGCAGAGACGACAAAGATGATTCCTAGCGGAGTTAGGCCGAGCCGAGGCTTATAGCGAGAAGGGAAGCCCGGCGTTGTTTTATCAGAGACGTTTAGGAAGATGAGCTGAAACCGTTCCAAAATAGACCAAGATGAGCTACTAGCAGATTGACAGATAAGAAATAACAACTTCACAAAAAAGAATATATAAAAATTTATATGCACTCAACTTTGCAAGCTACTGAGAAATGGTGTTTCCTAGCATTTGCAAAACTGTGCGAAACTGTTTTACTCATTTGTTGTTCATGAAAATACTGGAATATGAAATAACGAAAATGAGTTTCTTAGGATGCTAGTAAAGTGTTCATGATTTACCAACTGCAGCAAACGATCGTTCGTCACAAAACAGTGCATTGGAATCATTTCCTAAGCCACGTCTCTCTGTGAATCATTCTCTGACCAAGCCTTGACAGATCGGCGCGGAAGTGTTTCAGACACTGCCTTCGTTCTTTCGTTTGGCCTTGGCATTTGTTGTGATCTCACAGATTATCATGAATTGCCTACAAAAAAACGGTAAAGAATCCTTGAGGGATTTGGAATGTCGTATGATATCTTTACAGTCATAATTCTTGAGTCAACAGATGATAAAAACCATTACAAAATCGAAGAATAAAAAAGCTAATTACCCTTTGATGTGATCGTCTCCCTTTTGTGCGTTGTTTACTTCGCTTCAGGCCTGTATTCGCCTTCAGCTTGCTCGTCGCTTTCAAAAGGAAGCATCTGAACAGAAAGGATAGGATTATCGAAACCCCTACATCGTCTGTCCTGAAAACGGCTTTCCAATGCTCTTCAAGTTCTGGCAAAACAATTCTCAATCTCCCAAATTTGTGTGCTGCTGTTGCGAGCAGCTTAAACGGACTTTCCTGCACAGTTATTTGAGCTTGTCTCTTCTTGTCCTCACGAAATCGATCAACCGCTGTCTTCCTCTCTTTGCAACTTGTCTTTCTTCCTCACAAGAGTTTGATTTTGTGCAGAGAGATTCCTTGTTCTTTCTAGTTTTTTCTGCTTTCATTCCAACACAACGCATTCATCATAAATTTTCTTTTCTTTTCGAAACTGCATCACTGTACTGCTGTTTGAATGCCAACCACGATGTGTCTGTACAAAACGCTTTGAGCAGCCGGCATTTCATCCCGGGATCTACGTCATGAGGCTCTCGCCCTAGTCTCTTTTGAAGTACGCGACTTTTTTCAAGAAAGGACAAAAATGGGGTACTTTAAACTCTCATATTTTCCAAACCAGTGCCAATTTATCACAAAGAGTCGTGATATATCATTTATTTGCATATTTTCTATCAATTTATGAAATAAAATGTGTTGGGTTTACTGACACTTTAAATTACGAAAGAAAATGACGAGGCCATTTTGCCCTCCAGAGGACTGTATTTCAAATTAACATAATAAAACAGACGCTATAAGTAAAGAAAGGGCCTATAGAATTGTGGTTAATACGTGTGAAATGTTCCTCTCTTGTTTTCAGCAATGACGGAAATATAAAACAATAAACGATAATAAGCGCAAACAAAACATTGTTCTTCGTTGCCATTGGTGTTTACCTCCTTTCAATTTTCTAAGCGCGCAAAGCACTTATGTCAGCAGTGGCTCTTTAAAGATAATAAAATTAGTCTTGCCTATATTCAATGACAATTTGTTAATATCAAGCCACATTTTCACTTTTTTTCAGCTCTTTATTAACAGTCCTTTGAAGCAGATTAAGATTTTCAGCTTCACAATAAATGTTAAATAGATTGTCAGCAAATGAATAGAACGATAGTTTGGATGATGAATGAGGTAAATCATTGATGTAAATTAGGAAAAGTAGGGGGCCAAGGACAGAGCCTTGTGGGACACCACAGGTAACATTGAGGGAGTTGAATTAGATCCATTCACTGAGACAAATTGCTTTCTATCTGAGAGGTAGGATTTAAATCAACTTAAGACAGTTCCTCTAATTCCATAATGTTCAAGTTTCATCAAAAGAATGTTGTGATTCACAGTGTCAAATGCCTTTTGTAAATCAATGAAAATTCCACAACCAAATTTTCGGTTGTCCAAAGAGTTCTTGATAGCTTCTGTTAAACTGACCAGGGCATGGTTAATGGAATGGTTAGCCCTAAAACCAAATTGCAAACCATAGTACGAGATTTCATGCTTTTGTAAAAAATTATAGAGGCGTTCATACATGACTTTTTCAGTGATTTTTCTGAAGACAGAGAGAAGAGAGATAGTTCTGTAGTTAGAAGCTGTAAGAGGACAACCTTTCTTGACAAGTGGGATCACCTTTGCTAACTTCATCTTATCTGGAAACATCCCAGATTGAAATGATTCATTTATGATTTGAGACAGTGGAAATGATATCAACGGAGAAAGAGGTTTCAAAATTTTCATAGGAATGCTGTTTGGTCCTAGAGATTTTCCAGATTGTAGAAGAGAAATTATATCAGAAATTTCAACAGGAACTGAAGGCGTAACAAAAAAAGAATTCTCAATTCTATTGCCCATGAAATCCAAAGGTGACTTGTTAGGTCTTGGAATATTCTTTGTGATACTATGAGAAACATTCACAAAATACTTATTAAAAATGTTAGCAATAACAGTTGGATCTGAGGTAATGTTACCATTTGAATCTTTGAGTTTATTTATCACATTGACACAACTTGATTTCTTAATACTTATAACAGATTTAATTCCTGACCAGAGCTGTTTCATGTTGTTACTATTTTTTTGAAAATAGCTGTAGAAATAACTTGCTTTACTTTCTTTCAAGGAAACTGCAACTCGATTTCTAAAGTTCTTATAAAGATCTATAACAGATGGATCATTGTTCTTCTTAAGCTTTCGAAACAATCTATCTCTGATGCGCATCATCTTTTTAATTTTATGATTAATCCATGGTTTATTTCTAAACTTGATATCTCTCTTTGTAAGTTTCTTTAAAGGTGCATGAGTTTTGACTAAATCATCAAGGCTGGACAGTAGTCTGTTGAATTTAGCATTTACATCCAAAGAGTGGTTATGTAAGTAGGTAAGGTCAAGGTTAGCAAAATCATCCAGAAGAGTCTCTTCGTTGAGCTTAGAGAAATCATGTTGATAATATGATAAATTCTTATAAGATATACCTTCTTGTTTAACAATCAGAAACTGAGGAAAATGATCTGTTATTTAAAAGCAATCTGTCCCCTATTGTTCTGACCTTGGTTACTGCTTTATTTACCTTATTTACGCTGCAGCTAAATTCATGCATCACTGAGTCTCTATGGCCCTGATTTCTTTGGATAAAGCGAATTAACACCAACCTTAGGAATATACAACAGAGATCTTTATTGGTTTTATTTTCATTCATCGAAGGGGACAGATTGCCTTTAAGTCAGAATATTGCCACTAACAGTTTCATTATTGGCAATATTAGAAAAAATATTGTCAATAAGGGTAGAAGAATTCCCAGATATCCGTGATGGATGAATGATATATGGGAGAAATTGCTTGGAGAAAAAGAAATTAACATAATTTGTAGTTGGAGTGTGAGAATTATAATTAATGAGGTCAACATTGAAATGTCCAAGAATATAAACCTGTTTATTGAAAACAGCTGAATTTTATAAAGTTTCTTGTAGATACTCACTAAAAGTATCAACAGGGGAGCTTGGATGACGGTACATGCAACAAACAAGATAGTTTTTACCATTGTCATTTTCAACCTCAACCCAAACTGACTCAAAATCAGTGCTATATTTGCCGAGATCTGGCCTAGGTATTGGAGATAGTCCTAACTTCACATAAAGTGTGACACCACCATTTTGACTATGGGACTGGCATAGAAAATAGCTATAATCAGGAATGTCTACATTAGTTATGACAGGATTTTCAAAAGAATTCCAAGTTTCAGATACACCAATAACATCAAAGTTTATTTTCAGAATTGCAAGAGTTGAAACAAGCTCATCATGATGAAGAGAATGACTTCTAATATTCAAATGAAATAAGGAAAAATCCGTTTTTGAAGTATCAAGTGTAGATAATTCCTGGAGGGAATGATAAGTAGAGTTGACATTAGAAGATAAATGTTCATCAATATCGTAATCACCTAAATTTGGCAAGTTAGTAAGACCAGAAGTTATTTCAAAGGATGGCACTGAGTCAACAAAGATGGAAAATCAAAATCACACAGGTTTGATAATTCTTCATTGACCAATGAACCAAACGGAAAGATGATCTTTGTACATTTTAAGCAAAACCAGGGCACATCATCAGGCTCATTTTGAAGCTCTACATACTCAGAAGCAGAAATGTTGTTGCACTTTACGTGGACCCAAAAGTTGCAATGGGTACAGAAAACTGCTTTGCAACGACCTGATATGTTTTTGCAGCAAATGCCACATTGTGTTTTTGGTTCTACAGGCATCTAAACTGACAGGAAAAAATTATTTATAAAAGTAGTTCTGATCTTTCTGGAAAAGATCAACAGAAATGTAAACAACACAACAATTTAGGTTCAGCATATTAACCAAAGGGTACTTCATGATCGCTTGTGTCATTTGTGTCACTCGGTTCAACTGGTCTACTTGGTGGTCTGGATTGATTGAATGGCTTGTCCAGTTTGTCCAGTACAAAATATGCCACTTTGCCTTTTTTCCTTGCATCAAGCAGCATGGGAACTTGAGCTTCTTTCTTGTCCAGAGTACGTCGTGACAAATCTGCTAAAAATCGTACACCTTCTGGTCTTAATTGCGTAGCCATACTGAGAACACGTTCCTTGTCTTTCCATTTGGAGAATTTGGCAACAATAGGCCTAGGCTGGTCTTCTTGGTTTGGCTTACGGTAGCTCTTGTTACGCCGATTTACTCGATGACATCGTTCGATCTCAAGATCTTCGGTTATGTTTAATTTTTCCTTGACTATTTTCTTCACGACCTTCTCAGTGTCGTCCCATGATTTCTCTGTATCCTTGTCTTCGCTAATGCCAGCGATTCTGACATTGCTTCTACGGCTTTGATTTTCTAGATATTCCAATTGTGACTCGACTTGGTCAGCATGATCATTGATTTCGTTCAAATTATCTCTGTGCATATTGCTGCCAGCAAATGACATAATAGATCCAATCGATAAAGCTATAAAGAAATTTGAATCACACCCAAGCATACGCATAATCAAAGAAAGAGCTACGTTTTCCGATGAGTTTAATTTTAGAGAGGTCACTGTTGAAGATGTTGCCGTCCAAATCAGAAAACTTAATTCGAATAAGGCTTCTCCGATCAGCTGCATACCTGCAAGAATTCTTAAGGAAAATTCTGATATATTTTGTTCAGTCATTCAAAATCTGTACAACTCTGGATTATCCAAAAATACTTTTCCTGAAGAACTGAAAGCCGGAGATATAAGTTCGCTGTTTAAAAAAGAGGACGCATTTACAAAAAAGAACTACCGACCCATCACAGTTTTGCTATCAGTATCGAAAATTTACGAAAGGTTGATGCAAGATCAAATGTTACCTTTTGCCCAAAGCTTCTTGTCCCCATTTCTTTGTGGGTTTCGAGAGGGCTATGGTACACAGCATGCACTTTTAAATTTTGTGGAAACCTGCAAGAAGTCATTGGACAACGGTGGCGTTGCAGGGGCCGTCCTGACGGACCTTTCGAAAGCCTTCGATTGTCTAAATCACGAACTATTGATTGCAAAATTGAATGCATACGGTTTCAGTAGATCTGCCTTGCTGTTTATCCATAGCTATCTCACCGACAGGAAGCAGAGGGTAAAGGTCAATGGTTCATTCAGCACGTGGACAAAAACTGTCCTGGGAGTACCACAAGGTTCAGTCTTGGGCCCCTTTTGTTTAACATATACCTGAATGACCTATTCATGTTCTTGGAGGAAACCAAAATCTGTAACTATGCAGACGATACAACAATTTATGCGTGTGGTCCTAGGATTGAAACTGTCATTGCGCATTTAGAACATGATGCCCTTAAAATAACTGAGTGGTTTCCAAACAATTGTATGAAGCTAAATGAAGACAAATGCCATTTAATGATTTTTGATGCGAAGGGAGATAATGAAATAACCATCAAAATAGGCGAGGCCTGTGTGAAAGAAAGTAGACAGGAAACTCTTCTCGGTATAACCTTTGATCGATCACTATCTTTCAAAGGACATGTGAAGACCCTATGTAGAAAGGCCGGCCAGAAACTCCATGCTCTTGCCCGTATATCCTGCTACATGGACACTGACAAATTGCAGCAGCTAATGAGAGCATTTGTGTTATCGCACTTTAGCTACTGTCCACTTTTTTGGATGTTTTATGACAGAACTTTAAACCATAGAATAAATCATGTTCACGAAAGGGCACTGCGCATTGCGTACAAGGATCACGGAAGTGATTTTGGTTCTCTCCTGGAACAGAGCAATTCGGTGCCCATCCATGTAAGAAACCTACAGTTGCTTATGACGGAAATTTTTAAAACAAAGTCTGATCTAAATCCACCTTTCATGAAAGATATTTTTATGGAGAGAGGTATTAGCTGCAACCTAAGGCATGGCAATGACGCTCAAATTCCAAAGGTGCGAACCACGTCCTTTGGAGTTGAGACCATAGCCTACCTTGGAAATAAACTTTGGCAGTTTTTTACCGCACGAAATAAAACGATCAAGCACCCTTACTATTTTCAAAAAACGAATTAGATGTTGGAATGGCGAAAAATGCAACTGTAGGCTCTGCAAAACATACATTCCAAGAGTTGGGTTTCTAACATGATAAACATTTCTTGGGCCTTCTCGCGAGGATGGGGGCGGTGCGCTGCTTCCCGGTGGGATGGGGGATGTGCTGTGCGGGATGTGAGGTCCCCTTCACGATGCAGGCACTGGGCTGCGGTTGAACTGGGGAATTGCTCCCTAGCGGCGACCGCAGCTTAGGATATGCGTGTGGGGGTTCCCTCGCGCGGTGTGTCCGCCGTCTCTCTGGGAGGTGGGCGTCGCTCCGTACCTCGTAGGGAAGGCATGCTTTTATCTTGTATATAATCCACTAAATGTTTTTATTGATTAGCTTTAGGAATTAATTTGTAAATTTTGTAAATTTTTGTAAAGTAGGCCTAAATTAGCTGTAATTTAGCTATTCTTTTTATTTTACTTAGCCTACATTAAATAAATTATTGATGATGATGATGATGATGATGATGATGATGATACTGGTATCTTCTTCTCGTTGTCCTCCATTTTAGCTTGAGAAAATTGAAGGCTCACCTGCACATCTGTAATTTCTTTTCGGATATTTTTCATATCTTCTTTCAAGTCCTGAATCAATAGTTTAAATGATGAGTTGAAAGCGTCCGCTTGACTTTGAAGTAATGTTTTCACCGTGTCTATTGTAACATACTGTTGTTCACCCATCGGCATCACGAATTCTTAGATTTAGGCCCATACACATGGGCCTAGTCCTGCTGAATAATAATTGACAACTGATTGATTTAAGCTGATAAAAAGCACATACCGTTATGTTGAAGAGTTGACACTGAATTTCATGTTTTATTAAAATCAAATGATAGCGTGAAAGACTCAAGTTACGCGTGATAACCTATTAAAGTTCTCACGACAGTAACAGCACGTGTCCACTCCACCGTTACGCCCATCTTTTTTTATTTCTTCTCAGGCCCGATCTCTCTTCTGTTTGACTACTGTTTGACATTATCCAGTGTTGAAAGTTTGCAAAGCTTGATTAACAAATTGCAGAAATCACACTCAGAAATATACAAATGTAAACTCCATCACTATATAATCCAGAAATGATTCTCCTTTCCGAAGTGGAGTCAAAACAAAATCTTTAAATAGAAATTATTTTGAGCGTGCGGTTTACTGAAAGTGACTGCAATCTGCATTTCAAGTGAAGATTGGTCGAAGAGTGGCAGAGCCCAATGGTTTCAACGTCAAAACTGTTTACGCGAATTTTTTATAAAACACTCAAGTCTCAGATCGCCAAAAAATTAGGAAGCTCCAGTACTGAGAAACTATAAAGTTGAGAAACCATTCATCCTAATAAGTACTAAAGGGAATCTTGATCATAATTATACTATTGTTCACTTGTTTCCGGTATCATATTACTCAAAAGGTACTTGAGCAATGTCTTGACCGAGAAAACAAAGAGATTATTATACTAGGTGATACGAACTGTGATTTCAGCCTTCCTAGACCTAGCGATGCAAATCACACCTCACATCTGCAAGAGATCTATGACTTATTTGGTTTTAGGCAACTGATTAAAGAGCCAACAAGAATCACCCTGCATTCTTCTTCCCTAATTGACCACATAGCCACTTCAGAGTACAGAAATACTTTGGAGAGCGGTGTTATTAAAACTAGCCTCAGTGATCACTTTTTGATTTATTGTATCAGGAAGTTTCGTGGAGGGGTTAAACGTCAACATAAATATATCACATCAAGACAACTAAAAAATTTTGATAAAACAGCTTTTCTCTCTGACCTGTCTGAGGTTAACTGGGAAGAAATAATTGCGAATGCTAGTGATTCTGATGATGCGGTCCGTAGCTGGACAAACATCTTTTCGCTTATTCTTGATAAACATGCGCCTAACCTGACCAGACGGGTTTCAGACAAGTATACACCTTGGCTCAATAATGAGTTTTTCCAGCTTGCTAAGACGAGAGATAAATTGAAAATCCAGGCAGTAAAAAGTAAATCCACCCTTTTGATGGATTGTTACAAGCAAATTCGTAATCGTGTAAACAAGTTAAATCTCCACCTAAAAAGAGAATATTTCTCTAAGAAAATTTGTGCATGTCATGGGGATCTTAAAAAATCCTGGAAGACTATTAACCAAGTCATAAACAAAAGAAGCAAGACCACTTCTATCCCGTCCCTTAGTGTCGAAGGTGAGTCGATTAAAGACAACAAAAAGATTGCTTCATCAATGAATGAGTTTTTCTGTACCATTGGAAATAATCTGAGTGACAAAATTCCAGAAAAACCCAACCCACTTTTATCCAACGAGTATGAAGTGGGTAACGCTGTAACAAATTTCTCTTTCAAAGCTGTTTCAGAGAATGATGTAACGAAAGTTATGAAGAAAATGAAGACTTCGCATGGCTCTGGTTGTGATGGTATCGCAAGCTTTTTTATAAAGATTGCTTTGCCATTAATCTCCGGATCATTATGCGATCTTTTTGATATGTCTTTGTTCTCTGGAAAATTTCCCATAGATTGGAAAATAGCGCGTGTTGCTCCAATTTACAAGAGCGGAGCGAGAGATGATTGTTCTAACTATAGACCGATTTCTGTGTTGCCTGTATTGTCTCGTGCATTCGAAAAAGTAGTATATAATCAAATGTAAGACTACTTAGATAGTAATAGGCTCATATACAGGCATCAGTCTGGTTTTCGATCTTTACACTCAGTCGTCACCAGCCTTATGGCTGGCACAAATGACTGGTATTTGAATATAGATAGGGGCAAGTACACTGGTTTGATTTTCATTGACCTAAAAAAGGCATTTGATACAGTAAATCATGATATCCTACTGAAGAAGCTAGAAAAATACGGAATAAGTGGAGTAGAGCTTGATTGGTTCACTTCCTACTTGCAAGAGCGAAAGCAATTCTGCAAGGTTAATTCCACCTCCTCTAGTATTAACGATATAGGTTGTGGTGTCCCCCAGGGCTCCTGTCTTGGCCCACTTCTGTTCCTTATTTATATAAATGATCTACCATTCTGCCTAAAGAAAGGAAAGGTCACTATGTACGCTGATGATACTGCGATTTCGCATTCCTCGAAATGCCTTTCTGAACTGCAGGATGATTTAAACCGGGATCTTGTGAATTTACAGGACTGGCTACATGGCAATAAACTGTCTCTAAACGTTGTAAAAACACAGTCTCTGATAATAGGATCCAGACCAAATATTCTAAAGATCGAAAAGCAGACTGACGCTAAGCCTAGTTTTGAAATAGGTGATCAAAAGATCAATGTGATAACCGATACAAAGTATCTGGGGGTTCAAATTGATGACAAACTCCAATGGGATCGCCATATTGAACAAGTTAAGGCTAAGGCACTACGAGCTCTCGGTCTCATTAAGCATGCCAAGAAATTTCTTCCATCAGGTGATCTGCAGAAAATGTATAGAGGAATTGTTGAGCCACATTTTAGTTATTGCTGCTCGGTTTGGGGTTGTTGTAGTGAAACCAAACTTAATTCTCTCCAAAAGATCCAGAATAGAGCTGCAAGAATAACTACAAATAATCCTTACGATGCTTCTGCTGTCCCTCTGCTCAAAAACCTTGGCTGGCCATCAATTAAAGATCTTATCAGAAAAGAAACAGCATCGCTGACCTATAAAGCATTGAACTCACTTGCTCCTCAATATTTAGGGGAACTTTTCACTAAATGCTCAGAGAGTAGTGATCACAATCTTCGCTCTACCGACACACAAAATTTGCAGATACCTCTATTAAGAACATGCACAGGTCAGAAAGCATTTTCTTATCGAGGAGCAAAAGTATGGAATGAGCTAAATACGGAAACTAAATTGGCACCGTCCCTGGCTACCTTTAAAAAATCCATATGAGAGGTACATTTTATTTTTCTATTTAATTTAGTTTTTTATGCTCGATCACAAGTATATCATATAAGCCATATCTAGATATTGTATATATTGTAATTTTCTTTAATTTAGGCTTTCCTATTTTTGCACAGGTCAATTTGTAAAACAGTTATCTATTATACTGAAATCTGTAACCTGTATAAATATTTAAAAATGAAATATAAATGAAAAATGTCTAAGCATTGGAAAGGTTTTTTTTAAACGAAAATTTTAAGAAAGTCGCTTGTAGCTCTAAAAACTGAAAGTAGGAAAATTTGCCAAAAAATCCTAGAATCTAATTCAGGCTTTCTGCTAACTATAAAGTCACAAATCTTCAAACTCGGTCCTGTTTACGATTTATCGTGGCCTGCCAAACGTGCATAGTTTATTTTGGCGCACCCGGTATACGTGTGCAAAAAAGTTTGAGTTTTTGTGAAAGTATATTTTCGTCGCGAGGAAAAAACGAGGGTGTGGTTTTCTCCACAGCAAACCCCTCCTTCTGCCATTATCATCAGATGACGCCATAGATATAGAGCTCTCTGATTGGCTAGTCAACCGAGATGGCGTGATATGTAAACAAACAAAAGGCTCTATTGTTACAAAATCTGCCCGTGTTCGTTTGCACGATCTTTATGCACACCGCTTCACAGAGACTCGCGGAGAGATAGTTGTTGGCGATTTTCTTCATGTCCGCGAAATCAATGTCCGCGTTTTAGGTTTTCACATAGGGAAAAACCTAAAACGCGGACATCGCAGACATTTTCCAATTCTTCGAAATAAAGTGTTGATAACCACGCTTGCACGATCTTAATGCACACCGCTTCACAGAGACTTGCGGAGAGATAGTTGTTGGCGATTTCCTTCATGTCTGCGTGATCAATGTCCGCGTTTTAGGTTTTCACATAGAGAAAAACCTAAAACGCGGACATCGCGGACATTTTCCAATTCTTCGAAATAAAGTGTTGATAACGACGCTTGCACGATCTTTATGCACACCGCTTCACAGAGACTCGCAGAGAGTTAGTTGTTGGCGATTTCCTTCATGTCCGCGTGATCAATGTTCGTGTTTTAGGTTTTCACACAGGGAAAAACCTAAAATGTGGACATGGCGGACATTTTCCAATTATTCGAAATAAAGTGTTGATAACGACGCTTGCACGATCTTTATGCACACCGCTTCACAGAGACTCGCAGAGAGATAGTTGTTGGCGATTTCCTTCATGTCTGCGTGATCAATGTCCGCGTTTTAGGTTTTCACATAGAGAAAAACCTAAAACGCGGACATCGCGGACATTTTCCAATTCTTCGAAATAAAGTGTTGAGGGGATGTTCTTTTAACCGGACCCTACGACCCTACGACCCCGGACCATACGACCCAGGATCATACGACCCTACGACCCTACGACCCTACGACCCTACGACCCAAGTTTATTATTTAGATTTATTTTGCTGTGATGAGATTAGCAAGAAAGAGCCACGTGATGCTTGTATTGGAGGACCTACTGATGGTTGATTGGTGAACACACAAGACATCGTTAGGTGTCAATGTTACCTACCCTGTGTTCCAGACTCCAGAAAAAATAAATTATGTCTTACTTTTTCGTAATGGTCTGGAACACAGGCTAATGTTACCTGGCTAGGCAAATTCGATGAACTCGGACAGAGCAAAGAATGAAGCCAGAAATTAAAAACCCAGCCTTTGTAAACAAAACTTCCAATAAATGAACATAGAATCGATAAATATCCCCAGAGACGTAGGAACCGGGAGCCATCAAAAGTTTGCAACAAACTAAATAGTGCCCTTTTTGTTTCAAAAAAATGCTCCTTTTCAAGACCGATGCGAACAGAATTTGACTCAGTTTTGTTACTATCTACTTGTGAGATTTAATTTTGTTTACTTCTATTGTTTTGTTGTGCAGGAAATAGGATATCTATCAGGATTCACACTATTTTATGCCATGTATCACACAACACACATTCTTATCGTAGGGCTTATATATGCTTAGATTCCCTTTAAAATCCAATGTATAGGCTTCTTTGCTGGAATCAAATAAAAGAAAGCAAACTTATGAATGTGTAAGTTTTAAGGTCATGAAAGCAAGTGGAATTTTCCAAGTGGGCTGAATTTTACACAATATAAGGTCGCTCAGTCGCAGCCTTCTATTCGGTATCAGGGCAACATTTTCTCTCGTTTACAATATAATTTCACTGACTGGAAACAAGTCAAATTGTTCGTGTGACAAAGGTCACTGGTGCGCAGTTATGTAAAATGTTTACGTCTGAAAACTGCACGCACAAATATACGACACCCTGGCTTGATAGATCTCCATCACAGCAAAATAAATTCTAAATGATCAAATATAAATGAAACTAAATAGTTATAAATAATGATAACATTTTGTAAAAATTGGGTCGTAAGGTCGTATGGTCGTATGGTCGGGGGTCGTATGGTCCGGGGTCGTGGGGTCGTAGGGTCCGGTTAAAAGACCCCCTGTTGTTAATCGGTCGTTGATTCTTCAAAGTTAAACTTCCTTTAAGGCCGATCTCGACCAGACGATATTCTGGGGATGTTCTTTTAACCGGACCCTACGACCCCACGACCCCGGACCATACGACCCCGACCATACGACCATACGACCCTAAGACCCAAGTTTTACAAAATGTTATCATTATTTATAACTATTTAGTTTCATTTATATATGATCATTTATGATTTATTTTGCTGTGATGGAGATCTATCAAGCCAGGGTGTCGTATATTTGTGCGTGCAGTTTTCAAACGTAAACATTTTACATAACTGCGCACCAGTTACCTTTGTCACGCGAACAATTTGACTGGTTTCCAGTCAGTGAAATTATATTGTAAACGAGAGAAAATGTTGCTCTGATACTGAATATAAGGCTGCGACTGAGCGACCGTATATTGTGTAAAATTCAGCCCACTTGGAAAATTCCACTTGCTTTATGGCCTTAAAACTTACACATTCATAAGTTTGCTTTCTTTTATTTGATTCAAGCAAAGAAGCCTATACGTTGGATTTTAAAGGGAATCTAAGCATATATGCAAATAGACCGTGCGAAGACAATAGGCTATGACATGTGCCGCACCATATTTGGGCAATTGATCTACGTCAACACGAAATACTGATATCTGATAGGCTAGCATTTGACGCAAGTGGCTTGAGCCACTTCTATATGCTTGCTTACATTCCCTTTAACAATAAGAATGTGTGTGATACATGGCATAAAATAGTGTGAATCCTGATAGATATCCGATTTCTTGCACAACAAAACAATAGGAGAAGTAGAAAAAATTAAATCTCAAAAGTAGATAGTAACAAAACTGAGTGAAGTTCTGTTCGCATCGGTCTTAAAAAGGGGCATTTTTGAAACAAAAAGGGCACTATTTGGTTTGTTGCAAACTCTTGATGGCCCCCGGTTCCTACGTCTCTGGGGATATTTATCGATTCTATGTTCATTTATTGGAAGTTTTGTTTACAAAGACTGGGTTTTCAATTTCTTGCTTCATTCTTTGCTCTGTCCGAGTTCATCGAATCTGCCTGGCCAGGTAACATTGACACCTAAAGATGTCTTGTGTGTTCACCAATCAACCATCAGTGGGTCCTCCAATACAAGCATCACGTGGCTCTTTCTTGCTATCACAGCAATTATTTATCTATCACAGCAAAATAAATCTAAATAATAAACTTGGGTCGTAGGGTCGTAGGGTCGTAGGGTCGTAGGGTCGTATGGTCGTATGGTCCGGGGTCGTAGGGTCGTAGGGTCCGGTTAAAAGAACATCCCTTCACAGAGAGTCACGGAGAGTTAGTTGTTGGCGATTTTCTTCATGTCCGCGTGATCAATGTCCGTGTTTTAGGTTTTCACAAAAAGAAAAACCTAAAACGCAGACATCGCAGACATTTTCCAATTCTTCGAAATAAAGTGTTGATAACGACGCTTGCACGATCTTTATGCACACCGCTTCACAGAGACTCGCAGAGAGATAGTTGTTGGCGATTTCCTTCATGTCCTCGAAATCAATGTCCGCGTTTTAGGTTTCACATAGGGAAAAAACTAAAACGCGGCCATCGCGGACATTTTCCAATTATTCGAAATAAAGTGTTGATAACCACGCTTGCACGATCTTTATGCACACCGCTTCACAGAGAGTCACGGAGAGTTAGTTGTTGGCGATTTTCTTCATGTCCGCGAAATCAATGTTCGCGTTTTAGGTTTTCACACAGGGAAAAACCTAAAACGCGGACATCGCGGACATTTTCTAATTCTTCAAAAAAAGTGTTGATAAGTACGTTTCTATAAAATTTAATAAGAGACACAAGTAAAAAGTAACTGAACCAAATGAAGTACACAGATCAACGAGGGACAAAACTTGCTGTATGTAACCTATTTGTTACCTTTACGGAAAACTAGTTGAACTTGATCTTGATGATTATTTTGGAGAGCGGTGTTATTAAAACTAGCCTCAGTGATCACTTTTTGATTTATTGTATCAGGAAGTTTCGTGGAGGGGTTAAACTTCAACATAAATATATCACATCAAGACAACTAAAAAACTTTGATAAAACAGCTTTTCTCTCTGACCTGTCTGAGGTTAACTGGGAAGAAATAATTGCGAATGCTAGTGATTCTGATGATGCGGTCCGTAGCTGGACAAACATCTTTTCGCTTATTCTTGATAAACATGCGCCTAACCTGACCAGACGGGTTTCAGACAAGTATACACCTTGGCTCAATAACGAGTTTTTCCAGCTTGCTAAGACGAGAGATAAATTGAAAATCCAGGCAGTAAAAAGTAAATCCACCCTTTTGATGGATTGTTACAAGCAAATTCGTAATCGTGTAAACAAGTTAAATCTCCAGCTAAAAAGAGAATATTTCTCTAAGAAAATTTGTGCATGTCATGGGGATCTTAAAAAATCCTGGAAGACTATTAACCAAGTCATAAACAAAAGAAGCAAGACCACTTCTATCCCGTCCCTTAGTGTCGAAGGTGAGTCGATTAAAGACAACAAAAAGATTGCTTCATCAATGAATGAGTTTTTCTGTACCATTGGAAATAATCTGAGTGACAAAATTCCAGAAAAACCCAACCCACTTTTATCCAACGAGTATGAAGTGGGTAACGCTGTAACAAATTTCTCTTTCAAAGCTGTTTCAGAGAATGATGTAACGAAAGTTATGAAGAAAATGAAGACTTCGCATGGCTCTGGTTGTGATGGTATCGCAAGCTTTTTTATAAAGATTGCTTTGCCATTAATCTCCGGATCATTATGCGATCTTTTTGATATGTCTTTGTTCTCTGGAAAATTTCCCATAGATTGGAAAATAGCGCGTGTTGCTCCAATTTACAAGAGCGGAGCGAGAGATGATTGTTCTAACTATAGACCGATTTCTGTGTTGCCTGTATTGTCTCGTGCATTCGAAAAAGTAGTATATAATCAAATGTAAGACTACTTAGATAGTAATAGGCTCATATACAAGCATCAGTCTGGTTTTCGATCTTTACACTCAGTCGTCACCAGCCTTATGGCTGCCACAAATGACTGGTATTTGAATATAGATAGGGGCAAATACACCGGTTTGATTTTCATTGACCTAAAAAAGGCATTTGATACAGTAAATCATGATATCCATGATGATACTGCGATTTCGCATTCCTCGAAATGCGTTTCTGAACTGCAGGATGATTTAAACCGGGATCTTGTGAATTTACAGAACTGGCTACATGGCAATAAACTGTCTCTAAACGTTGTAAAAACACAGTCTCTGATAATAGGAGCCAGACCAAATATTCTAAAGATCGAAAAGCAGACTGACGCTAAGCCTAGTTTTGAAATAGGTGATCAAAAGATCAATATGATAACCGATACAAAGTATCTGGGGGTTCAAATTGATGACAACATGCCAAGAAATTTCTTCCATCAGGTGATCTGCAGAAAATGTATAGAGGAATTGTTGAGCCACATTTTAGTTATTGCTGCTCGGTTTGAGGTTGTTGTAGTGAAACCAAACTTAATTCTCTAAAGATCCAGAATAGAGCTGCAAGAATAACTACAAATAATCCTTACGATGCTTCTGCTGTCCCTCTGCTCAAAAACCTTGGCTGGCCATCAATTAAAGATCTTATCAGAAAAGAAACAGCATCGCTGACCTATAAAGCATTGAACTCACTTGCTCCTCAATATTTAGGGGAACTTTTCACTAAATGCTCAGAGAGTAGTGATCACAATCTTCGCTCTACCGACACACAAAATTTGCAGATACCTCTATTAAGAACATGCACAGGTCAGAAAGCATTTTCTTATCGAGGAGCAAAAGTATGGAATGAGCTAAATACGGAACCTAAATTGGCACCGTCCCTGGCTACCTTTAAAAAATCCATATGAGAGGTACATTTTATTTTTCTATTTAATTTAGTTTTTTATGCTCGATCACAAGTATACCATATAAGCCATATCTAGATATTGTATATATTGTAATTTTCTTTAATTTAGGCTTTCCCATTTTTGCACAGGTCAATTTGTAAAACAGTTATCTATTTTACTGAAATCTGTAACCTGTATGAATATTTAAAAATGAAATGAAATGAAATGCCAGATAGGCACCCTCCATTGCCACATCTAAGATAAGAGTCAAAACTGTGATGACAATTCTTATTTTGTTAACTAGTATGTAGTACTTATCTTTTGATTTGAAAATGCTTTTGCAACGTCCCCCTGAAAAGCAGTTCTCTTGGACTGACGGGGCTCCGTCTTCAAGAAAAATCCGGAAAAAATCTTTAAAAATCATATTGTTTTAAAAATTATCGTAGGCCTTTTTCGAAAGAGTGACACACCCCTCGCACAGGTCACTCAAAATGTTTTGACATTGTACAGTAATAGCAACTGTTGGGAATTATTTTTAAACGGGAATTATGTTATTTACTTGTTTTGAGATCTTACTAAGTAATTTGGGAGCCCTTTCTGCAAAACTAAATGAATTCTACATTTCCGACGTTAACAACATAAGAAACACGTCAGAAACTTTTGGTAATAAAGTGGCCAGAAAATTTAAGAAACTGCTTTCCAGCACAAGACCATAGTTCTTAGCTAAAAAATATCTTCTAAATTTCGTTTTATTTCGAAGAATTATAAAATGTCCGCGATGTCCGCGTTTTAGGTTTTTCCCTTTGTGAAAACCTAAAACGCGGACATTGGTTTCGCGGACATGAAGAAAATCGCCGACAAGTAACTCTCCGTGACTGTCAGTGAAAGGGTGTGCTTAAAGATCAATGAAGCGTGGTTATCAACACTTTATTTCGAAGAATTAGAAAATGTCTGCGATGTCTGCGTTTTAGGTTTTTCCTTTTGTGAAAACCTAAAACGCGGACATTGATTTCGTGGACATTTAGAAAATCGCCAACAACTACTTCTCCGTGACTCTCTGTGAAGGGTTGTGCATAAAGATCGTGGAAACATCGTTATCAACACCTTATTTCGAAGAATTAGAGATGTCCGCGATGTCCGCGTCTTAGGTTTTCCCTATGTGAAAACCTAAAAGGCGGACTTGCAAATAACGCAGACATGTCCGCAATGTCAGCGCAGTCCGCGATGTCCGCGTTTTAGACATGGCCGTCAGTCATTGGGACTTCAGAAACTAGAAGAAAAGACTAGAAGAAGAAGAAGAAGGAGAAACTAGAACTTAAAGCTGACGAAACACCAAAGTTGATGAATCCCTCAAAATATGTGAAAATAACTTTAGTAGCACATTTCCTTTCTAAACTGACACAATACCAGCACACACAAACTTGGATCGCTACGTGGAGTCGTTTGAAAAAGATAGACCCATTCAGGGCGAATTTTTCCCGATTTATTTGCCTTTGGAAAAATACGCACTTCGGCAACAAAGATTGACGAGATGTTTCGATAAATATTAGAATTTACTCTTAAAAGGTTGGTATGACCTAAGAAACAGTTTAACTGGATATCAAATGTGCAAAAATGAAAAAATAAAGGCTGACTCATTTACGGCTTCTGTAAAATGCTGGTCCGCAGGTCCGATAAAATGCGGGTCTGCGGGTCTCTTTGAATGTAGGTGCCACGGCCACATACAAACGACCGCTGTATGCGGCAAGGAGCCCTTTGTTCAGAACGAAGCGATAGAGCCCAGATCAATTCATCATCGCTGCAATTCATCAAGTAAAATCCATATTGATGGGATTGAATGGTGACGCAGATCGTCACAAAGGTCACAAAGAGAAGAATACATTGTGAAATCGTACCTGATCAATGAAAAGATCCTGAGTCATAGCTTGCAAAGAATTTCGATTCCAATACAAATATGGGAGAACTTTGTACTTTGGAGGGGATCCCTTTACATGGGGAAGTCCCAATGCATCGTTCGATACTTTTACACGGATAACAATGAAAAGCATCTGCACGGTATTCAACGAAAAAAATGAAATAACGAAATAGCAAAATAACGAAATAGCGATATAGTGAAATAACGAAAAAAATGGCCTTTAAGATTTTGACACAGAGAAGATCACCAAATTATCGTAATGCTGAGCATTGGAAAACTTGTTTATTTTTTCTAGGAATCCGAAGGGTACTTCCGCTTGCTCGTTTATCTTTATAACTTGCTTAATTTGATTGGGAATAAACAAAGACCTAGTTTGATGAAAATGTTTGCAGCATATTCATTAGCCTTTTTTATCGATTTTTTCTGGAGTCTGGAACAAACTTTTCTGTTGGTTTTCGGAAGTGTCCGATTACCACCGCCGACACCCTAATTGTGCTAAAAATAGAAACTACCAAATTTTGAAAAGTATGTACTTTGGATTTATAACATGTTTCCTACTATTTGAAACAAATTTGGAGAAAATCGGTTGAGTGGTTAATTAAATAGATTTTTTTTGTTAAGAAGGTAGAAATTTGCCAATTTTCCTTTGTTTTTTGATTGCCTGGCGACAAATCATGTGACTAATAAACAACTATTGTTATAATTGAATAGCCAATTGTCTAAAGAACAGTAGGAGTAGGTCTTATTGTTATATCTCTTGTAGTTTTGGAGAAAAAGAAGGGGGTGAAAAAACGCCCCCCCCAGTACAAAACTATTGAAAAATCGCCCAGTACAGATGGGGGGTTAAGTTGGATATGTGCATAAGTCGGAAAATCAGACTAACCTGAAAATCTTAGTCATATTTTCCTTTTCAAGTTACTTTCCGTAAGTCAAACAAGTGGGACAGGCGTCTATTTTCCAAAGTGATGTAACTTGTGCGATTGTACAGGGTGTCCCAAAAACATGTGCTCCGTTTGAATGGCTATTGTGGAGGATCTGCAAATCTAAGTTTCCTGTTTTTTAGATTGTGAATAGAAGAAATTTCAACTTAGAGTTTGGCACCAAGTTTGTGTAAATCTGACAAGTGGTTGCTGATTTATCGAGAAAGAATGTCACAATCACTGGTTGCTTCAAAACCAGAGGATTTTATTAAATTAACTTAGAATTTACAGTTATGTCAGGAGACGTATTTGGGAGTAATCAATGACTATATTCTTCAAGAATATCGACCAAGCAGCATGCTGAACACAGTATTGTTGGTTTAAAACGACTTTATCACTCTTTAGAAGCAAAATATCTGATGGAGCGCTTGTGTTGCACATTTCCTTCCTAGCAACCCTAGATATGTCCAATATTCTTGGCTGTCACAAAATTCAATATATGACTACCTGTCTCACTTATGAACATCAGAAAACAGGGCTAGGTATGTTTTTCTCAATCAATTTCGTTGATTTTAACGCAATGGAAAATAATGAATCCTCTGGGTTTGAGGCAGCCAATAATTTTGGCTTTCTTGCTCCACAAATCAGCAACTAGTGATCAGATTTACTCGAACTCGGTGTCAATCTTTAATTGGAAGTCTCTTCTGTCGTGAATATTAAAAACAGAACAATTGGATTTATGGCTGCTCCGCAGAAGCCACTCAAACAGCGCACACGTTTTTGGGACACCCTGTAGTATCATTTGTTTCCAAGGCAAGGCAACGCAAAGGCAACATTTAAAAATTCTCACCAGTCCTTTGCCATATAGACTTGCCCCAAGTCTATTTCGTCAAAACAAATTTCGATATACTTTCCGGTAGACTTATTACAGTTGACAAAACAGACTTGGGGCAAGTCTATGAGAAACCAGATTGCTAAAAAGTTAAGAAACTCAAATTTTGTGTTAGTCAAGGAAATCCTTAGCATCATATTATTCGTAAGGTACTTCAGAATGTCTAAACATTGGAAAGGCTTCAAAAATATCGTTTTGAAATGTTCACGAGGGCACAGGACCCGGGAGGAGGAGGGGGTACTTAGTATATTTGTCCGATGGGTATGCAGCGCTTTTCAGGGTATCTCTTTCACCTATTTTTTCCAGCGTGGAATCAAAAGAAGGCAATTTTTCTAGAGCAGGTTGTCAAAACATGTCAGAGGGGGATATTTTGTTTGATATTTTCACCAATCTTTTCTAGAATTGGCTATTATTTGGAGCGAAAAATTCTGGAGCAGGGAGGGAAAATGTTTTCGTGGGCACACCCCCGTACAAATTTAAGTCAAGTACCCTCCACCCCCACAGTGGACCAAAATGGTGATTTTGCAGACATTCCTCGATTTGATCGCCCCAGGAGTTTTAAGGGATAGAGGGGTGGGTCACAACCGGCCACAACCACCTCCGTCCAACGCCATTCCAAATCTCGATTTCGACAACCTTGATTGTATATCTGATTCAGCGCGATATGCTGCATATGGCAATGCAATGTTAGGCATTCTGATAGCATTATATAGAATTTGTTCAACTCTGGTTTATCCAAGGATACTTTTCCCAAAGAATTGAAAGCTGGAGATATAAGCTCGCTCTTCAAAAAGGAGGATGCCTTTACGAAAAAGAACTACCGGCCGATTACAGTTTTACCATCGGTATCAAAAATTTATGAAAGACTGGTGCAAGATCAAATGCTACCTTTCGTCCAAAGTTACCTGTCCTCACTCCTTTGTGGGTTTCGAGAGGGCTATGGTACACAGCATGCACTTCTACGTTTTGTGGAAGCCTGCAAGAAGACAATGGACAGCGGGGGGGGTCGCAGGGGCTGTCTTGACAGACCTTTCGAAGGCTTTTGATTGTCTAAATCATGAACTACTAATAACAAAATTAAATGCATATGGTTTCAGTAGATCTGCCTTGCTGTTTATCCATAGCTATCTCACCGACAGGAAGCAGAGGGTAAAGGTCAATGGTTCATTCAGCACATGGACAGAAACCGTCCTGGGAGTACCGCAAGGTTCGGTCTTGGGACCCCTTTTGTTTAACATATACCTGAATGACCTTTTTATGTTCCTGGAGGAGACCGAAATCTGTAATTATGCGGACGATACAACTATTTATGCGTGTGGTCCAAACATCGAAAATGTCATTATGCATTTAGAGAATTATGCCCTTAAAGAGAATCAACGGAGATAAAAGCCCCGCGCGGAAGGAGTCTGGGTATTCTATTATTAGCCTATTGCATTTGATTATTTCGAGACGACCATGGATATTGTTTAGCAAGAGGAACAATAACGTGCGTAGGAGTTTTCTTTGTCCTATTTATAGATTGCCTCTACTTAGCTCCGTTGATTCACTTTAAGATAACAGAATGGTTTCCAAACAATTGCATGAAGCAAAGTGAAGACAAATGCCACTTAATGATTTTTGGTGCAAAAGGGAGTAATGAAAACAGACTTTAAGCTACCTTCTAACATCGAGTGTGGAATTATTGAGATAAACCTCAACAAAAAGAAATGGCTACTTCTAGGCATCTATCGTCCACCATCCCAACAGGAAGAATACTTTTTTAATGAAATTGGTAAGGCATTAGATAAATACAGCGCCACAAATGAAAACTTCATATTAGTTGGTGACTTTAACACAGAGGAAAATGGTCAGAATATCAGAAATTTCTTGGATGCATATGGGCTAAATAATTTGGTAAAAAGTCCCACCTGTCATAAATCTGATAGCTCTACTTGTATAGATCTTATTTTAACAAATAGATTAAGAAGTTTCAAGAATACATAAACAATTGAAACGGGACTATCAGACTTTCATGAAATGATTGCAACAGTATTTAGAAGTGGCTTTGTTAAGAAAGGCCCAAAACTAATTTTATATAGAGACTATAAAAAATTTGACGTACAGGCATTTCGTATAGAACTGACAATGAGACTATCAGAAGTTGCTTCTGATCAAGGATGTATTGAGAATTATGGGATTTTTAGTACTATAGTGAGCCAATTGCTGGAAAAGCATGCACCTTTGAAAAAGAAGCATGTGAGAGCAAATAATGGTCCTTTCATGAATAAAACCCTCCGCAAAGCCATAATGCGCAGGTCTCATTTGCGAAAGAAATACAATAAAAACAAAAATGATGCCAATTTAAAGTCATATAAGAAGCAAAGAAATGAATGTGTCAAGCTCCTGCGGAAAGCAAAAATGAACTATTATAAAAATTTGGACACCACCATAGTTAATGATAATCGCAAATTCTGGCGGACAGTAAAACCTCTATTTTCTGACAAGGTACAGGTTCCCACAAGTTTAACACTGCTTGAAAATAACAACTTAATATCAAATGATAAGGAAGTTGCTGAGGTGTTTAATAACTACTTTGCGAATATTACTGATGCATTGGGTATTAAGGAAATCACAGAGAATATTTCCTCTGTGTCTGGGCTAGTTGATCCAATACATATTGCTATTAAAAAATTTAGTTTGCATCCAAGCATTATAAGAATTCAGTCCAATATGAAATATACTGAAAGATTTAGTTTCAGTGAGGTATCCATTCAACAGGTTGCTTTACAACTGGCACGGTTAGATCCAAAGAAATCTTCGCCTGTAGGTGCAATCCCGGCTAAAATTTTAAAAGAGTACCCATATATATTTGCGCAAAATCTATGTAACCTCTTCAATCAAAGTGTTGCTCATAGCACCTTTCCATTGGAGCTAAAAGCCGGGGACATAACATCACTCTTTAAAAAGGATGACGCTTCTCTGAAGAAAAATTTCAGGCCGATCACTGTTCTCCCTGCAGTATCTAAGGTATTTGAGCGACTGATGCACTCCCAATTAATGGAATTTGCAGGCTCATTTCTCTCCATATTGCTATGCGGTTTTCGAAGAGGATTCTCTACACAAAATGCGCTTTTGCGTTTTCTAGAAAAAGTCAAAATGGGATTAGACAACAAAAAATTTGCGGGTGCAATTTTAATGGATCTGTCAAAAGCCTTTGATTGTTTGAATCATGAACTGCTGATAGCCAAACTCAATGCATATGGCTTAGACAGATCTGCACTTGAATTTATTTATAGTTATCTTTCAGCGAGGAAACAGCGTGTAAAGGTAAATGGCTCTTTCAGCAATTGGCGCGAAACAAATCTCGGTGTTCCACAAGGTTCCGTTTTGGGACCACTTTTATTTGACATATATATAAATGACATGCTCTATCTGATGGATGATGCCGAAATTTGTAATTACGCTGATGATACCACTATTTACGTTGTGAGTGATATGATAGATGATGTTGTGCGAAGATTGGAAGATGGCGTTGCAGCCATCTTAAACTGGTTTCCTAATAACTATATGAAACTTAACGAAGAAAAATGCCATGTAATGATTTTTGGTGGAATACATGACGATATACATGTGAAAATTGGTACTTCTATGATCAAAGAGACCAAGGAGCAAATGCTCTTAGGAATCAACATAGACAATAAATTAACGTTTAAGTCCCACGTTGAAACGCTCTGTAAGAAGGCTGCCCAAAAACTACATGCTCTGGCTAGAATTGCGAATTACATGGAGACTGGACAACTTGCGTCACTGGTGAATGCGTTCATCATGTCACATTTTAGTTATTGCCCATTGGTATGGATGTTTCATGATAGAAACCTAAATAAAAAAATCAATAAGGTACAAGAAAGGGCTTTACGCATTGTATATAAAGATAATCACTCAGATTTTGAAACTCTACTCGTGAATCAAAACTCGGCATCTGTTCATCAGAGAAATCTGCGGTTACTTCTAACTGAAAGATATAAAACAAAATCAGGAAACGCCCCTAGCTTTATGAATGAGATTTTCATAGAAAAAGTGCCTTCGTATGAGCTAAGGGATGGCGGAAACATGTTTACCAAAAGTTAAAACAATGAGGTTTGGAACAGAAACTGTGCGGTTCCTCGGGCAGAAGCTCTGGAGGACACTACCTGCCGACATAAAGGAATCTGAATCTCTTTCAATGTTTAAAAGAAGAATTAAAACGTACACGGTTAGCTGTGACTGCAGACTATGCAAGCGTTATGTAGAAAACTTAGGGTATATTTAATTTCTTTTTGTATTTTTTGTTTTTAATTGTAGTTGACCTAAATTAGCACCTTTGTGCTATTGTATATTGTAAATAGCCAACGTTTAATAAATTGAATAAAAAAAAAATGAAAAAAAATGAAACAACAATTAAAATAGGCGAGGCCTGTGTGAAAGAAAGTTCAGAGGAAAATCTTCTCGGTATAGCCTTTGATCAATCACTTTCTCTCAAGCAGCATGTCAAGACTGTTTGCAAAAAGGCCAGCCAAAAACTCCATGCTCTTGCTCGAATATCACGATACATGGACACTGAAAAACTGCAGCAGTTAATGAGGGCGTTTGTTTTGTCTCATTTCAGCTACTGTCCGCTTGTTTGGATGTTCTATGATAGAGCTTTGAATCATAGAATAAATCATATTCAAGAAAGGGCATTACGCATTGCATATAAAGATTACGAGAATGATTTCGGTTTTCTACTGGAGCAATCTAAGTCGGTGCCAATCCTTGTAAGAAACCTACAGTTGCTCATGACTGAAATTTATAAAACAAAAGGCGGTCTGAATCCACCATTCATGAAGGATATTTTCATGCAACGCAATATTAGGTACTGTCTAAGGCATGGTGATGATGCTCAACTGCCAAATGTACGAATTACGTCCTTTGGAGTTGAATCCATTACCTACCTTGGAAATAAACTGTGGCAGCATTTACCGCAAGAAATAAAACAATCTAACAGCCTTCCTATGTCCAAAAAACGAATTAGATGCTGGAATGATGGAAAATGCAACTGTAGGCTTTGCAAAGTAGGCCTCGCCTATTTCCCGCAAATTGGGTTTCTAACATGATAGATTTTAACTCTGATTTGTCCTGTAATATATATTAAAGTGAATGAACGGAGCTAAGAGGAGGTCATCTATAAATAGGGCATTGAAAACTCCTACGCATGTTATTGTTCCTCTTGCTAAACAATATCCATGATCGTCTCGAAATCATCAAATACAATAGGCTAATAATAGAATACCCAGACTCCTTCCGCGCGGGGCTTTTATCTCCGTTGATTCTCTTTAATAGTTTTATTGTAAATTATGTATATTGTAAATAGTAGGCCTGAAAGTGAATGAACGGAGCTAAGAGGAGGTCATCTATAAATAGGGCATTGAAAACTCCTACGCATGTTATTGTTCCATTTGCTAAACAATATCCATGATCGTCTCGAAATCATCAAATACAATAGGCTAATAATAGAATACCCAGACTCCTTCCGCGCGGGGCTTTTTTATCCGTTGATTCTCTTTAATTAGCTGTAATTTAGCTATTTATTATTTTAGCCCACTTTAAATAGATGTTTAATAATAATAATAATAATAATAATAATAATAATAATAATAATAATAATAATAATAATAATAATAATAATAATAATAATAATAAAAGAAATTAAACTGTTTTCATAAAAATACGTTTCGATTAAAAATCTTCATCAGTCTACAACTTTACTGGGCAGCCGAGAATTTATACAGAAGAAGTTGTTTACAAACAAAAAGTACCTAAATATGTTAAATTTACAATTAAAAGCAATAACATCCTTTCCCACTTATGCCACTCTACATAATCTTTTTGTCCTTTTTAAAATATTTAATAATAATAATAATAATAAATTACTATACTTAATGATTGCATTGGATACTTACTTGCAGGACAAGCTTGCCATCATCATGAGTTTTGTTATTAATTATCACAAGTATGAGATGTTTACTGACGAGGAACAATTGATTTATGATGACGATGATGATGTTGAATGGGAAGATGAAGTACCCACTTTAGACGAGAACTCACTTGAAGGCAGCACTGAAAGTAGGAAAAAGAACGAGCAGATAGGCATCAGTGATGCTCTTGATAATGACTACTTTTTGGACAGAACGTTGACTTCCATCAGTACTCCTGAGAACAGAATATGGGATCTAACAACAAAAACTGGGTATGTATTGTGTTTGTTTCATCTTTGATTCGAGGTCACTTAACCTTTTTATTGCTTACTGAACATAATGTGGTATGCACCAAATTCATGTCCATGATTGGCAAGCCCCTGCATTGTTGTAAGCCGTTCTGGTTGCCTTGGTAGAAAATATGTTAAGGACAGTAACTGACGTTAAACGAAACAGAGCTAAGATTGCGATCGCCACCCCCCCCCCCAATGTTGGTTGAAACAAATATCTTTTATTTGACAAAATAGAAATAAACAATGCATTTTTACTGAAACAATAGCTTTGCTCCCCCAACATTTGGGAAAGTGTCCGCCACTGAGCCTATTGCTATCTAAGTATTATACAGTTCAGTGGATACAACTTTTTCGAAAGCACAAGACAATTCAGGCAATACAGAAATTGGTCCATAGTTGGAACAATCATCTCTTGGTCCACTCTTGTAGATTGGAGCAATGCACGTTATTTTCCAATCTTCGGGCAATGTTTCAGAGAACAAAGACATATCAAAAATAACCTTAACCCTATAAATAGCCCCCCCCCCACCAGTTTTGTCTGCGTATCTTTTTTATGACAATTTCTAGGCTAATTATTTTTCGTCACTTTTCCTATCTATCCTTTTTGCATCTTTCACCAAAATTTCTACAAGATATCTCATGTATTGTTTGGAGATATAACAATTTTTTCAGTGAGTAGTTTTAAAATGTTGTTTGTTTTGTGGTCAAAACCCTTCATAACTTCAAACTGAGATGATTCCGGACTAAGTGTGATACATGAATGAAATTTTTAGTGCAACCATAAATCAATAAGACAATATGGAAATAACCAATTTTTGTTTTTCTTTTGTATGACGCTAATGAATTTAGGTAATAAATATAAGTTTACAAATCTCATAATTTTGTCAAAAATCATGTTTTTCAGAGACTTTGATATTTTATCTGTCAATTGAAGTTACAAAAAGTATAGTATTGCTTTTTAGAGACTGTTTACATCAAATCTGTAAGAGTACTGTTTTTGGCCTAAAACAAAGAAAATCACGACGTCATCGAAAATGAAATAATTAGAGTAAAATAGATTATAAATTCGAAAGTTTCGCATTAAGTTACGTAAAATGACCAAGTTTCATCTTTCTAGCCCTTGTCAATTCGGAGTTTAGTCTAATTTAGCCCCCCCCCTTCCGGCCCGAGAATGCTCAAAAAAGCCTGGTCCAGATAGAGTTAAACGAGGGGCGTATCTCTCTCTACAAATCTCGTACACCTTCGGCAAGATCCTTTTGTTTTGAAGAAAAATCCGTAGAAGCCTTGAAAATCCTATTGTTTTAAAACATCTGGTTGGCTGGCTTTTTCGGAAGAGTGATAGAACCCTCAGCCGTTAATAACGGACTCATCGTAATAAACTCACATCATTGAAAATCGCTATCAGTCGCAAAACAAACAGTGGTTTTCTAGCACTTTGTTTGATGCTAACAAAAGCTTCATTTCAAACTCATAGCACCATCAAAGTTTCCTTATAGATGCCTGCAAAGCAGTTCTGGGGGTTTTGGTTGACATGCCGACTAGATTTATGTGGTTTTTCAATTTAAGAACAATTTGTTCTCGTTCAACCTCGAAAAGGTCACGAACCTAAATCAATGTCAGAGTCCAAATATCAGCGAACATGGATGGCTTATTACTCAGGGAAAGGATTCCAAACCTTTCTGCTTGTAAAATGCAATGTTTGTAGCAGGGCAGTGACTGAAAATCATCGAAGATTAATGTGTCATGGTTGCATGCAAAGGTGTCATATCAAATTCGGCAACGTAAGTAGCAAAGCATACCAAGAATATCGAAAGCTACAAGATTTCACATGAACTTGTCCTGTTTGTTTATACACCGAGCATACACCTTACACCTAACTGTCAACTAAAAAGGGATATGAAGAGCAATACGAATTTCTTACAAATAGCCCATATAAATGGAATTGGGATGGTGAGTCTTGAAAAGATACAAGAAATAGAATTACTCTTGTTAGAGACTTGAATTGGTGTGCTTAAGATGACAGAGACAAGGCTACACAGCAACATTCTAGATAAACAATAATTGGATATTCAAAATTACAAATTTGTGAGAGAGGATAGATCTGGGGTGTCTCCTACATTACAAGGAATGCCTGGCCTGGATGTGAATGACAATCTCAAGTTGCTCAGTTAAAGAACTACAACCTTAGAACCAACATGGGTCGAAGTAAAGTTACACTCACAAAATTATTGTGTCTGTTATGTACAGACCTCCAGAAAGACTTCCTTCTATGATGAATTTGAAGAGCAGCTTGAAGAGATTACAGCCAGAAGGAAACATGTACTGGTGATAGGAGATTTAAATGCAGATCTCATGGCTAGAGGGACAAATGACATAGAAGTTGCAGAAGGGAAGAAGCTGTCTAGGTGTATCAATAAGTTTAAGCTGACTAATGTAATCAAACGAGCAACTAGAGTCACGGTTAAGTCCCAGATATTGTAAAAGCAGGTACATTCTCTGCCGGAATAGTAGACCATGATCTTATGAATACCATACTAAGTACTGCCAAGCGAAGTTCTGAAACAATTAGTAAGACTGTTGTTGATTGGAAAAAATGCTTTATCCTCAAATTAGGAGGCGGAGGAAGCTTCGTGGCACACATGTAGCGTATTCGAACATATTGATGACAATTATTGGATGATGGAGTCAATCTACCGACATGTTGCTGAGAGCAACGTTCCTAAGAGAAAGCAAAGATCACGAAAAATTCACTACTATGGATGAATTCAAAGATCAGAAAGTTGATGAACCAACACAAGCAGCTAAAAAGATGCAGGTACACAGAAGACGAAACAGACAAAGTAAGGTACTTAAAGTTAAAGAAACAAAGTAAATAAAGGATCACGTATAGCTAAGGAAAATCATTTGAAAAATCTGCTTGAAGATTTCGATAAACAGGGAAGTAACTTCTGGAAAATTATCAAAAAGATAACTTTCAAGGATCAGAAAGAGAAGAGGATTTGCCTGTTCAAAGCGACGAGCAGGAGTTAGTTTGAGACGACATTGAGAAATCAGAAACCATGAATAAATATTTCTCAACCATAGGAGAAGAGCTGGCTAAAGTTTTCCAAGAAAGCAACAGTCAACCAAAAACAATTGGTGAAACTGAAACCAGTAAACTAATTAAGGACATACATTTTGACAGCCACCTGTTTGTAGCCTGCGTGCAGCCTCGACACTACCTACTTTCGAGACTGACACAATCAGTTGCATTTATTTCACTGGACAAACACCTTGAAACCACCATACATCAGAACGGTGTGCGCACAAAAAGGGAGTCCACGGAATATCTCCTTCTCGCACAGAGCATTGGAAGCAATACTTACTCAAGTGTAAAGTCATAGAAGTTATACTGATAGACTGTCGTCAGGCGGTTGATTGAATAGACCACACGATTCTTTTTTAAACAATTAAAAAAACATTGGAATTAGCGACGATATGCTAGCTTGGCTTCAAAATATCTATGGATGAATGCAATTTGTAGAACTTAATAATAAAGATCGTCAGTGAGAAATATAGAGTATGGAGTGCCTCAAGGATCATTGCTTGGTCCAAGATTATTCTCCATCTATGTCAGCGATCTGCCAACATCGATTCCATTGGCAGAAGTCCACTTGTATGCAGACGATAACACTGCTTTTGTAGTTGGCGATAGTGTAGATGAAGTCGTACAAAAACTAAACGAAGCTTCGTCCCAGATGAATAACTGATGTTCCCGAAACAAATTGATAGTGCATGCAAAAAGGGCAAAGCACTGTTGATAACAGCCAAAAAATTCACTCGCATGCTTTTATCAGTACAAATGGGGAAAAACCTAGACTTCACAATTTCAGAAAAGGTGTTAGGAGTCATCACTGATGATAGAATGACCTCAAAAATTTGCATGCTTAAAAGATTAAAATACTTACCATCACAGGTATTGGAAGACATTTATTGCAAGACAATCAATGCTGCCGCCACCTAATGTATATCTGTATATCTGCCGCCACCGAAGCTACCCTCTCAAGCGAGGGGCATTTTGCTCTCAGAAATCTCATACACTCTTGGCAAAAATCCTTTTGTGTTCTAGAAAAGTCCATCAAAAATCTTTACAAATCCCTTTGTTCTCAAAAGATCTCATACGCTTTTTCAAGGAATGAAATGCCCCTCGCTCTCAGGAATAGAGAAGCAGCATGTCAGAGTGACCAAAATTGCCCACAGATTATCGTGACACGTTGAAATAGACCACTTCACAGAAAGCAAAGGATCATGGATAAATAGGGCAAAATTTGATTCTTCGAACGCATGTTTCAACAAAATATTTCATTCCTTTCATCTAGGCGTACCATCCAGTTCTGGCTCTTACTCGCTCAAATTTTATGAAAGTTCCTGAAAAAACACAGCACTTACACCTGGAACATATAGGGCGTTGCATTTTTAATTTCCTTTTTTGTATGGACTTTTCTAAATTTATGTGCTTCCTTCACAACTGCCGTCTTCTTCGTGTTTGATACTCAATCGCAACTTTTTGTTTGTATTCCCATGCGCCTCTTTTCGATTGCTAGAACCACACACAACACAACATATGCTTGATTTCCAAAAGGAGGGCCCTTCATGCCCTTATTTCAAATTCCAAAAAGTCTCCTTGCCGTATTTTTCTTCACTCAAACAAAATACGCTTGTATTATTTCTCAATTCGATCAAAACGCACCTGTGAAACTCTTCTGACTGAAACTGTCTGAGGATGTCACCAAATGCAAAACAGATCAATTCTTGTGGAAACTTGACTAGCCATTTTTGTTTTGAGCGTATTAGAATACTGTCTATTTCTAAGTGATGTTTTAAATACCAAGAAACACATCTGCAGCAGTGTTAGAGAGACTGCATAACAATTCATTCATTTAAAAAAATGAGAAACAAATTAAGAAACTTTCAGTACTAAAATGCGAACATTTTAATGTTGAAATAAGAAACCTTAATATATGGACTGATCCCAATTTCTTATCAAACAAAACGTGATGCCTTTAAATTTGATATAGAGGGGCAAGAAAAAAAGACAGCATGAAAAAGAGAAGTGAAATCTTATTGAGGAAATGGACAGGGGCCATGAAAAGTTTTCTACATCAATAAGAATATTTTCCAGCCCCCTACTCCTGTCCTTTGTTGTTTAGTTTTTTTTTACCTTTAAGTGACGTTACGTTTTTTGAAAGAGTTGTTGAAGGATGGTAGAAATACGAGGTATCACAGGGGGTCAAAAGCAAACAGGTTTGAATGAGAAGAGCAATTTCAAGTTGTAGGAAAGGGCCTGCAAGAAAGCTGAGTCTATAACAGAGGTTTTGTCAACTCTGACGAAGCTCCGTTTGGGTTTATTGAATATTGATCTTGTCCTGAGATTTGACGCGAAAAAATGAGTTAGTTTTCATGCGGGCGAGGTTGATTGCTTTGGATTTGCGGTTCATGATTATTTGGCCATCTAGAGGTGAAATTAAAGGGGCTGTGCAAAATTAATTGATTGTGCAGTTTCTTTAATGGAGACTCATTAAACCCTGGAAAATCAAGCTATTCTCTGGAGCACATAGAAACGTCACTGCACAGTCAAAGCTGTTCTTGCAATTACAACTAGTGATGTAATTAGTTACGTATCTGAAGGCTTTGGTGGTAGATGCTCGGATGAGTTTATTGTCAAGAGCAGTCGGTTCCTGTAAACTTTAAGGGAAGAAACTTTCGCGTTTTTCGCGTTTTTGGCCAAAATTGGCGAAAGTTTATAACGAGCAGAATGTTTATAGTAGAATTCAAAATTGTTTATTCAAATGAAGTTGAAAGTTGTTGAAACTTCTTTTGTATCATTAATATTGCTCTTTTTCTGATAATGTGAATGTTTCAATTTTTAATTGTTTGCGTGATTCAACAATCTCATCCATGCATATGTGCGATAAACATTTTATTCAATACAGAAAGGTGGATAACTACCGGGTGAGTCAATAAATTGAATCCCGGCTTGAAAGGTCACGGCTCCCTGGATATCAACATGATGATATCGGCAAATATTTAGCTTAATGGTTTGATGGTAGACATCTTCAAATCCATTCTAAAATTAACCTGATTAAAATCAGCCACTCCGGAATGGCCAATTAAAGCCGGGTAAACTACGGAAGCCAATTTAACATATTGCCACTAAAACGAGACAGTTTTCAATATTATTCCTTTTAATATTCAGGGAGCAGTGGCCTACCAAACGGGGATCCCTTTTTTACTCACCCGGTACCATGACAGATAGGAGAGAGATTAATCTATGAATTCAATTTGATTTCTAGTCTATGAATTCATTTCCATTATGAATTCATTTAACGATCCTAGTGATACATCGTTTTCAGCTCTTTCGTGAACTTTTCAGGAAAATGTCGGTAGAAAATCAATGCGCGCAGATACAGAAATGAAACTAATACTCAGTTCTGAGCTGGGCATTTTATAATATACTCTTGCGTGAAATTTTATTAGACAAAACATTCTTTTACCATAATAATAGCTCAAATCTGGAAACTTCTTTTTAGGACACCCGGTATTTTAACAGGACACATTGTAAAACAGTTTAAACAATAATATGATAATAATAAACAATTTACTTGAAGTTAGCAAAGACAATAGCGTTAAGCTAATTAAGGCCAACTATACAGGATATATACAACAGTCTAATTATAAAAAACCTAGACTTGATACAAAAAATTTACACAATTTACAGCTGCAGTCAAAAGTTTTGATGGACTTAATATTTCTTTTAAACATCTCCAATGATTGTGACTCTTTGATTTCTCTTGGCAGAGTCTGCCATAGTTTTTGACCAACAAACCTGATAGTAGCAATGCCATATTGATTCGTCCTAGCTCTAGGCAAAACAAGATTACTATTGCCACGAAGGCTATATGGCACATCTTTGCTAACAAATACTTCTGCCATAAAAGCCGGATTCAAGGTAACAAGGAAACAAGGTAACGCATGTACAGCTTGGACTTGCCCAAGTCTCTTCCGCGAAAAGAAAAACCAAAATATACCGGGTGTCCCAAAAAAATGTATACGGATTTGGTTGACTCCAGCCATGTGAATTTAGCTTTAATCATTGTCTAATCACTCTAAAAATGTTCCTCGATAGTTAACTTGAACATAGATACCTTGATTGCTGATATTGGTACTTAAGACCAAACATGTAGATTCTGAAAGCTCAAATTTGCCTCCTCCTGCAAACCAGAGCTTTAGCCGTTTGGCCTAAGCAATTTTTTAAGGCACAGTGTATAAATCAATGATAACCTTGATAAAATTTGAACAACATTAGATCTTGTGTTGTTCTGTTTTCCAGAAGTCACCCCACAGTCACCCATTGGGAAGTTTCTCGATTTTCATTAATTTCAGTTCTTAATTTCAATGTGCTTCAGGAATTTGCTTAGGCCAAAAGGCCAAAACTCTGGTTTGGAAGTGGACGCACATTTGAGCTTTCAAGATTGATATTTCTGCTCTCAAAGCACCAATACCAACAAACGAGGTATATGTGTTCAATTTAACTATCGAGGAACATTTTGAGAGTGATTAGCCATTGATTAAAGCTTAATTCACATCACTGGAGTCAAGCAAATCTGTATGCATTTTTTTGGGACAACCGGTACCTCTGCAAAGGAGGATTTTGCTTTGAGAGAGGACCTTTCTCTCCTTCCTTCGCAGATTATTCCCTACTCTCCTACGCAGCGGTAGTGTGGCAATTTTTTTGGGGCAATTTGTTTGGTTTGGGTTTAAACACGGGAGAGACTTAGATAAGTCCAGTGCAGCTCAATTTTTTCTTGAAATTGTAAATGAAAGCTGTCAAAAAAGCTCGTTAATTACCAGCACTGAGTAGACAATTTCGGATAGTGATATCCCTTGTTTCTCTTTGAACAAGAACAATGCTATACCAAAGTGTCAATCGGCTCAATTGCGTGCTCTCAATTGCGTGCTTTCAAAGCTCACACTACATTATTTTGTAGGAAAATACGATTCAAGCTGCATATGGTAATGGATCACGTTGCTACCAGGTATTTCATCTTTTTGTCAATTTTAAAGCTTGAAAAATTATTTTTGTACATTCAGCTTGAGGAAGCTTTGAAAACTATTTGAACAATTGCAGGAGTAGATATTCTTCCAAACTTTCAGTTTTTTTACTCAATACCCAAATAACTTTAAGCCACAAACTGCCAAACTGCCATAGTGCTTTATGAATCGATTCATTCACCAAAGGCAAAGAATTCTAGTAACTGCCAAGTATTGGAAAAATTGTGGAAAGTGACCAAACCGAAGTTTCAAATGGTCGCTGTTCACTTTTTTTAAGAGCTTTGTTGCATCTTTGAAGCAAAATCAATTTTTGATGAAGAACTTTACATGCAGGTCCTTGCTTCCATCACAAAGAGAACAACAAGTGTGTTTGAATTTCAGTTTGTAACAAATATAGACGTAGAAATGATCATTAAATCCATAAAGCGATCAAAAGCAGCTGGAATTGATTATCTCTCACTGAGTCTCATACAAGATGCTGCTGATGTGCTGTTTCTACCTCTTTCTCATATAATAGATTTGTGTCTTGACACAGGCCAATTTCCACAAAAATGGAAAGCGGCTAAAATCATTCCTTTGCACAAGTTAGGATCGACAACAAAACTTTGATAACTATGGACAAATATCCGTACTACCTATAGTATCAAAGGTAATAGTGAAGATTGTACACAAACAGTTGCTGAATTTTTTGGATGAAAATAAATTACTTCCTAGAAGGCAGCTTGGTTTCAGGGCAAAATGTCGACAGAACTACCAGCAACGCTCTCGCTAGATGGTATCAGGAAAAGCGTCATTTCACCCAGCCATATGTGAAATTCGAGGTCTGGGTTGAAGAGAGAGTCTCCTTCCTGTTATGAGGCTGATGGGTCATAGGACAGCTTTTCAGAAACCTTTTGTGCAATTTATTTCCTTATTTTTCACCGTGAATTTGAAGCCAACAGATTTGTAAAGTTCAATTTATCGTTTGTGAAAGCTCTGTGGCAGCCATTTACCAGAAAAACATTGTTCCCCCAGACACTTTTTCTAAATTTTTAAAATGATCTATTGTCGTACAAAGATCTATAAGTTTCATACTTTCCAAGTGCCGCAAAGTCGTGGAACACTGTGCCTGTTTATATTAGAGAGAGAAAAACATCACAAGCTTTAACCCTATAGTGGTTGGGCTATCTGTCACGACCTATTTTGGTTGGGGCTACTTAACTCTTGACTGAAATTAGATAGAGCAACCAGATTTGGGTGACTGATAGCCCCAGGCATGTACTTTATGAAAATATAGAAATTAACCTAGAATTAGCCGTCATTGTTGCTTGCGTCATTATTTTTCCTTGTGTGGTCAAAAAAGTGGCAAAAATCGGTCAAAATCAGGAAAAATGTGATAAAATTTGAGTTGGAGCACAATTTCCACCCAAACATACAAATTATGGTAGATTACATCAAATGGCACTACCCTGCAAAATATCTTTGCAAAATATTGCAATTTTGCTTCTTTTTTCACGAAAATGAATATTCGAGAATTGGTGATTTTGACAGAGTCAGTTCCGGAAAATTGTCTCCCTCCCCCTCATTTGTCAAAATATTTTTATAAAACTTCTTGAGTCGTCGCACAATAAGTAGCAGCAAAAAGTCAGGAAGTTTCCGGGCCATAATTGTTCTCCTGGCAGAGTTACAACAAAAAGTCTACTGGGGGTGGGGGGGGGGAATTTGCCCCTCCCCAACCAAAATAGGGTTAAGGTTAAGATCGTTAGAGAAAACATTCAACTAATTTAGACACTGAAGATGATTTGTTTGTGAAAATTCTTTATTCCTCGCTGGCAAAATGTAAAGGAATCAACAACTTTTTTCATAAATATTGAAAACAATTTTTGTTTTGTTTGTTTTTGTTTTTATATACATTTCAACCTAGCATCCGAAGGTAGTTTTAGGACTCTCAGAAGCTGAGCTTATCGAAGCAGCGTCCTAGTCCTTCCTCTCGGTATGACCAAACTTCGTGATTCCTTCAACCTGGAATTACAGAGAGTTGGCGACTCTTCTCACGCTTTGCAGCAGGTTCGGCAGTGCGAGGACTTGAACCACAGGGACGTAGGAACCGGGGGCACTGGGGGGCACGTGCCCCACCCAAGATTTTGCAATGAACAAAGAAGTGCCCTTTTCTTTTTCAGGAGTTGCCCCATTAGCTTAATGAAAAAAAAATGTCCTTGAAGTGTCGTGCCCCCATGTTTCAGATGCTTCCTACGCCCCTGTCGAACCACCAACCTTCAGATTGGTAGTCAAGCGTGCTACCACTGAACCCCAGGGGGGTACTCCCTAACTTTCAATGCGGGGGGGGGGGGTCCATGCCACTTTTTCTTTGCTGACCCCTAAATATTAAGCCTAATGATTTGGGGACCCCAAATATTGAGTCTAATGTTTTGGAGACCCCAAATATTGTTATCTATTTCTGGGGCCCCTTACATGTTTTTGAATGATTTCAATTTGAGCCTCTTGATTTTTCTCAGTTTTTGAATAATACCAAAGCATTTATTTCGTGATTCGCAACTTCAGGGCCAAATTGCAGGATTCTGCCTTTCCTCAGATTTGTTGACCCCAAATATTCAATTGTTGTCCATGTTGTAATTCACAGACCCCAAATATTGATTTGATGTAAAATTTCAGACCCCAAATATTGGCACGGACCCCCCCGTACTAAAAGTCAATGAGTACCCCCCTGGGCACTGAACTATCCCCGCTACAATATTTTGTCGTCTTATTTCTTATTTGAACATTTGGGAACTTTGAGAACTAACTGTACGCCCTGTGCTAACCAAAATTTACGCCATAACCTGGTCCATTGATGTACAGTATTGCTTTGATAGATAGAAAAGAGGATTGCTTGAAGTTGCAGTTTATCAAGCTGGACGACTTACCTGTGAGCTAAAAAGGACAAAGCTAAAAATAGTTATCAATGCACTTAGTTAGTTTGATTTGATGTTAAAAAGTTCCATCTAATTCTATTGACTTTTTCTTGACATTATCAAAAAAATAAGATCATATTGTTTAAAGAGCGACTGTTGACCGGCATGCTTTGCGATCGTTTGTTTATGTTTTGGTACGGATTTAGACTAGGACTAAGGTAGTCAGTCTAGGTTTTAGACCGCTTGTTATCCTGTGCCTCAATGCTTGCTGCATAAACTTAGACTTATTACAGTTCGTCCCTAGTTTTCGCTCGCTATTGAGTTGAATTACTAATTGAATTGAATGGAATCGCTCTCTCAAACAGAGACTCATAATCAAACTAACTCAAAATCAGGACAAAAACTCGTTTGCAGTTACAATCGTTACAATCAGATTGCAGCATTCGGGGCTGCTCGTCTGTGATTGGCTCATTTAAATTTCCTGCGTAAATTTTTGAGTTTTCGGTAAAATTTTCGGTAGTTTTTGGAATTGTCGGTGCCCTGGTCCCCCTGTCAATAAGACAGCGCTTCGCGTTGCTTTTTGCCAAAATGGAGGTTGTTATCATCGCAGCTACAGACAGAATAAAGGTGATCTCAAAAGGCACTGTACGAAAGAGTTTTGAAGGGAAAGGATGCATTTGTTTGTTTGCCAACTTGCTGTAGGAAGACCCCGGAAGACTTACTGTTTGGCGAATTTAAATCGTGAAACACAGGATTCCTTTTTGGCCTGAGCAAAACAAAAAAGGAGCTTGAGGTAAGCACTTCGACCCGGCAAAAAGTTAAGAGAAAACTCACATTCGATGTGGAAAAGATACCCCAAATTTCTTGAAACATTCCTCTATAAACAGCAGAAGTATTCGTATTTGAAATTTTGTGCAAATTATAGTAAATTTGTCAAAGAGGCTTGAACCTTGAAAACGTTTCTTCGTTCTTGCAAAGTGCCGATCAATTTATCTTTCCCCCTGAAGTTTAAAATCACAGACTACAGTACAAAGCTGCTTAAACAGAAACTATTTTCAATCTTACGAAACAAATGTGTCATAAGAGTTTTGTGGATAACTATACATTTTTTAGGAGAATTATTTATAGTTTTTGAGAAGCCTTTTTGGGTGTTTTTCTTTGCGAGAATAATTTGTGTTCGATTCTTGAGCTTCCCCGACCGAAGAACATTCTAGAAAACATTGCAAAGTTCCCCTGAAGATAACGCCAGAAAACTCGCGTATTTTAAAATAAAGAATAACCGAAACTTGATGAAACGTTTATGCTTTGCTAACCATAGTATTGACAGCAGAAATATTAGTGATTGAAATTATTACAAAATAGCTAGTGCAGGTTTTTTGCGCAAAACAGTCTCACAATAGGTTGCAGAAGGCTTCAGCAAAAAGTTTCTGAAATATACCTTGGGTTCCTTTAGCAATCGAAACAATCATGATTGTATTGTTTTAGATTTATCATTGCTTCATTTGAAAGAAATTAGATCCCACTGGCTGGCTGAATTTGACGAAATCTTTATTGTTTTGATTGTCAAAGGAACGCAAGTTTGTCTGGTTCACTGGTTCACTCATTCCGAAAAAGTTTGAAGGCGTGGAAAAGTCACATGACCTCCATCACAGCTAGGAAGTCTCCCTGCGGCACGAACAATCAATCGAATCCATCAATCAATCAATCGACCGACCAAGTCTCGGTCAAATTCTCGTACATTAGTTTTGTCCTCGTTTTCACATAGCTTTTTTATGAGTCGTAGATTGAGCGAAAGGGTTAAAATCAAAATATAAAAAACGAGCGAAATTTACGACGAATTGTAATCAGTCTAGCATAAACTAAAGCAGACCGACCGACGGAAAGGATCAGAAGAGAGAAGACAGTGGAAGATATGATTCCTGTACTTCGAAAGCAACTCCAGTGGCGCCTAGTTTCCATCATCAGGTAGGAAGACACCTAATTTATAACTTCAATGCTGTATGATGCATCGCTTTCTTGTTTGAGCTTAGTTAGACTTAGGCCCAGTCCAGTCCAAGTACCATACTGATTCACTAAACAGTGTTTCATGTAGATTATTAAAAAGCTATCTCACAAACAGAAAACAAATGGTGAAGGTAAATGGGTACTTTAGTTCATGGGGGCCACTTAGTCAAGGAGTACCTCAAGGTTCAATACTTGGACCATTGCTCTTCAACCTCTTTATTAATGATATCTTTCTGTTCATCCAGGAGGGTTCCCTATGTAATTTCGCAGATGATAACACAATTTCGATTTCTGCTGAGAATGCTGATGATCTCTATAGACTAGTGCAACTTAACACCAATAAATGCATTAACTGGTTCAAGTCAAATCATATGACAGCCAACTCATCTAAATTTCAGTCAATGATTGTTGGCAAAAATGATAACCAAATTAAAGAATTTCAAATAAACAATAATTTCAAAATAAACGTGAGTAATGAAGTAACTCTACTTGGAATTCAAATTGACCAACAACTAAAATTTGACTCACATATCGATAATATCTGTAAAAAAGCTGCCATGCAGCTAAACGCAATCAAAAGACTAGCTAGATTCATGGGTAACAAAGAGAGACAAGTAATCGTGAATTCTTTCATTCTTTGTCACTTCAATTACTGTCCCCTTATCTGGTTATTTTGCAGTAATTCAAGCCAAAAGAAAATCGAGAAAGTCAACGAGAGGGCCCTACGATTAGCACTCTCAGATTATGCTTCATCATATAGTAATCTCCTAATCAAGGCCGAATCTACTACAATTCATATTCATTCTATTAGGCTATTGGCACTTGAAATTTACAAAACTCTGCACAACTTAAATCCAGCATTTATGAAAGATTATTTTCTCCCAAAATCAACCAGCTATAATCTTCGAAAAAATGACATTCTAGTTGTTCCTAAAGTCAAAAGTACAAACTATGGCATAAAATCGATTAGCTTTTTGGGTCCAAAGGTTTGGAATTCTCTTCCAAATGAAATAAAGTCATCCAAAAATGCATATCAATTCAAAATTCTCATAAAAGATTGGTTTTTCAACAATCAATGCGCCTGCAACGCTTGCAGTCAATAAGTTCCATAATGCAATCTCTAAAATTGCTTCATGTTAGTGTATATTAGTGCTCACACTATCGTAAAACTAACATTAAATAAGGTATTATTATTATTACATAGTCATGTATGTGGACCCTCTTGATTCTATTCCACTACTTCCTAACCCGTAACATGTCGTCCCAAAGTTTAGGAAGTATGACTTTCACACATACGTTTGTTTTGGCTTGAAATCTATATTGAAAGTGCCACCTCTCTATCACTTTGCTGCGTGTATGAAATGAATCATAGCTTTGTCAACCCAAATGTTTGAGCAAGAAATGAAAAGAGCAGGCCAAATGTTTATCAGATTCTTTGTGGTGAAATTTACATCAAACTAGGAGACTCGCTTTATCTAGCTCCTAGAATTTCCCAGGTGCATGAAGAGGTGCTTGATCAACCTTCAGCACCGCCCTTAAAGGTCCAAATAATACATATAACTGATATAACTTGACCATGTATCATTATCATTATTTTTGCTGTTAGCAAGAAAATCTGATTTTCTTTCTTTGCTGATCTAGGTACAAATGAAGCTGGCTCCCCTACTGAATCTTGCCAATGAAACAATGTTCTCATGGACGTAAACAATACCATGAGAGAAAAAGTCAGAGAATGAAGACACAGATTTTTGGAGAAATTGTAGCTACTCTGTATAACCATATACACAATTTATAACTCATATCATATAATATATTCCAAAGAATCAAGTTGAAGAACAATGCAGACTACACGTTTCATGTAAGAAACTTGGATATGGCCATGGTACTAAGAGTTTCTTAATTCAAAATTAAATTTTCCCATTCTAGCACTGAAAGTTTGTTAATTTGTTTCTTATATTTGAATGCAACTGCTGCATATATGTCTCTTTACATCAGACAATAAAACATCAGATAGGAAGAAACAGTGTTTCATTTCTTTCAAATATTAAACTGTTAGTTCATATATTACTCAAGGATAAGGGTTACAACAACCTGCTGTAAGATCCTCAAAGTTAAGTATCAAAGTTTCTTACTACTTCCCAGATATAGAATTAGAGTTTCTTAAAGTTGTGGCCATAGTTAAATACTAGTTTCTTATAAAGCACAGTTTCTTATAAACAACTTGTGGGTATTATATGAATTTTCACTGGAAACACAAGTCATTGAATAGAAAATGTATGCAAAAATATTGAGCTACTGGAACAAAATAAAGACATAGTCTAATTGTTGTCTCTGTAATCATCTCTTAACTGTTTCATTTTCCAACACTTCAGGAGTTTCATTGTCAATATTATTATACAACCATTTCTTGCGAACTGTAAAAGGAAATAGAAAAGTAGTTAGAAAAAGTATTCGAGAAAGAACATACAGTAAATCAAACCATCTGCACAAGGGTTTTAACCAAAAGGTACAGTAATGTACCCTATTCATATGATATGACTTCATTGACATAGGCCCTGTCCTGTATGATCATCTCTTTGTATTTAATCAATATTGACATTTCATATATTTTCATAAGAACCTTAAATATCTGAGCACCAACAAAATTATGAAACCCAAGTATAGTTTTTCATATAGTTTTGTATTACTAGTAAACAATAATGCAAGAGAAACTTTCTTCGCCTGGAACTCTTTTTTGCTCTTTGCCCTTAGTTTGATGCTGTACTTTACTCAGAGCCACTTGAGTTTAATGTATGAGATTTGTTTAAAAAATCTGGCAATAAAATGATCAAAAAGTCATGGGAGTTCCTGCACATACAGTACAATTTCAATTCAATGAACTTCTAAGAAATGGTTAAGAAACTTTCAGCACTCAAAAGCTGATAATTTTGAGAAAGTTTCTGTACAGGCTCATGCTCAGTTTCTTAGAAAACAAATGGGCCTAAAACTTCAGGCTGTGCAGATAATAAACGAGGGATAGTGAATGAAATACCCCTGGTGACTCCTGCTGACTGATTCATACTACAGCTGAAAAACAGCCAGTTTCAGTATTGTCCCTTGGCATGGATGTTCCACAACCGTCAACTTTGTCATAAAATTGATAAAATCCAAGAGAGAGCACTAAGAGTTACTTATCAGGACTATGAATCCAGTTTTGAGTTTTTAATGTAAAAGGATAGATCAATAACTGTACACCAGAGAAACTTACAGCTTCTCATCACCGAAATGTACAAGACTAAAAATGGCTTTAATCCAGTTTTTATGAAAGAGATTTTTTGTCAAAATGAAAGTCCATATAATCTGAGGAACACCAACGATTTTTCTCTTCCTAGAGTTAGAACTGTTACTTATGGGTCAGAAACGATTCGTTTCAGAGGCCCGCAAGTCTGAGCTACTGTTCCACAATTTATCAAAGATTCTACATCTCTTGCTGAATTTAAAAGAAAAATAAAATCTTGGTCTGGAAAAACCTGCCACTGCCGATTATGTCAAACTTTTGTTCCAAACTTAGGCTTTATCTGATTTTAACTTTGATTTATGGTTTTTATACTGAAGGTATTTCAATTTTGTAAATTCATTGTATCTACTATTTTACTACTTTTAACCATTATTTATGTATATTTATGTATATTGTAATTTTTAGTTGGCCTAGATTAGCTTTAGTATAGCTACTGTATTTATTAGCCAACTTTTAAAGAAATCGATAATAATAAAATAATAATAAAATCTGAAACCGATTGCCAAGAGATTGCAGAAGGTTGAGAGTGCAGGTTTTGTCGTCTGTTTTGTTTCTTGGCGGTTCCTTGCACTCACGTTTATTCCAAACTAAAGAGATCAGGCAGCGGGCAAGTTAGGCGAGCAAAAACTTACCTCTCGTCGTGGGGCTGCTCCATTTTATTGAAAAGCTTTGATGTAAATTCTGACCAAGAGTTAGTATTCTTCTCAAGTCATATGTTCAAAGATTTCTGCCGTGGAAAGGAGCTGCTTCCAAGAGACTTTCAACCAGGACACCATCTTGCGATCTTCGCCAATTTGAGGACGTCCAAAAAGCACAGTAGAAACTGCCTTTGCATGAAATAAACAGCCACGAAGCTAAAGAAATACTTCATCTTGCCAAAAATAAAACCTATGTTGTCTCTGCTGTTAGCATCGTCCAAGATTTCACGGATTGGAATCGTGTTTAATTTCTTATAGTACGAAATTATGGAGCTGTGTGGAGCGAATTGCTTACTTCGCGCAAAGTATGCTGGTCAACAGTCGCTCTTTAAGACAGGTAGTTTATTTGAACTTTGCTTGATTTGTCAAGCGTTTTTCTATACTAGATATGATTCATTCGCTGCAAATTTTCAGACAAGCAATTTCTCTTGTTTAAATTAAAGCAGCTCAATTTTTCAGGTTCTGAAATTGACTGGCAATTGAATTGATCTGTTACAGTTTTTCCAAAAACAACGATAAAACACAATCCTTTCTCCTTTCTTCAATGCTCAATCGCCAAACTCTGCTCCCACCTCACTGCTTTATTCTCAACCTTTGGTCATTGCTTGCCTGTTAACCTTTCTATTTTTACCAATCTTTTTTCTTTATCGTCAATTCTTTCTTTTTGAAAGTTTTTGGGCATATAGTTTTCCTCCTCTCTGCTTTCCTTGTCTCTTTTTTTTCTTTGTTTAACTCTCTTCTAAGTCAATATGAGGCCTAAAGCTTTCACTCGATGATTTATTGACTAAAATGGAAGGAGATGTATTTAACGTTGCAAAATTGAAGTGCTATGTCAGGTTTTCCCAAGACATTTCCTTGATGAGATTAGTTATCTTCAAATTTTCACGATCGCACCTTTCATAGGACATACACAAGTTGATAGTTTGTTGGTCTTTTCTTTAAGTTTTAGTTTGTTTTGTATTTTTAGGGATTTGGAAATGAAAATAGAATACACAATACACTTATTCAGTAATATAAAAACCAAGATACTACCATACAGATGTAGAGATTTTCTTTGTACAATATTAGAACTTTTCATGAAATTTTGAAGCCTGCATGCCACAAAGAGGTAGACCACGAACAAAGTTTACAATTGAAAAATGTCAGGCACGTCTGTTGCTTTCCCATATAAGAGAGACACATCTCATGGGGATGCGAAGACTGCTTCTTTTGAAATGGCATACATGACAGAGCAGAAACTGCATGAAATGACTTCACCAAAAGAAAATGTTTGGGTACATCGGCTTTTTGAAATGACAAATCAAGAGTGTAAGGCCCAAGAAAGGAACTCTCAAGCGTTGCCTAATTTCAGGATCTGTTGCAGGGAGCTAGGGTGTCTCGAGGTTATGAATTTTCGCGCATATGCGTGCAGTTTCTGCCCTGTCGGCGTACTTATGTTTTTTTAAATGGACTATCTTATCAATCAAGATACCATTGGTCACTAGCCGTAATCGTCATTGGTTGATTAGATTTTATTGGTAATAATGAGCAGAAAAAATTCTATTCAGAAACATTTGGCACTTCGTCGGCATACAAATTGTTTCCCTGCTTGTAGACTCTTCAGCATATTGCTAGTGCTCGTCGATGTTGTTTGTGTTCTTGTGGCATTGGCATTGTACAGTAAAACAGATGTTGTAGAACCACAGGTAAGTGTTTTGAAGTGATGCTACTTCTCAATGCAGATTTATGCAATAGTTCAAGGAATTCGTTGGTTTAGACAACATGAAAACGGTGACAAACGCAAATGATGTAAAGGTTGCTTTCCTTGATCCTTATGTGCCAAAATATGTCAACCCTGTGAGGGACATGCTCTTATTATGCAATTATTGAAAAGAATAAAGTTGTGAATATTTTGGTAAAGTACAGTAAAGCGCACATGTCAGAATCACCTCCTATGGGGCTAAGGTTTCATTTTTATGGAATTTGCCAACGTCGTCATACAGCTATTTTTCATGATGCAAAACTGTGAACGTGTAGCAGTTTTCATGCTTTGATTGCAAAGTGCTCAATTCCATTCGGTGTCGGTGGAACGCTTTGTGCTCGTCATCTACCAAAAGGACACTCAAATTTGACAAAAATTTGTTCGTTGCGTGTGGTACTATAGCAATTGAACGATAATATAATAAATAAATGATTTTAGTACCAAAAATAGCTGAGATGTTAAAGACACATCTCAGCTATTTAACATCTCAGCTATTTTTGGTACTAAAATCTTTTATTTATTATACCATCGTTCAAATCAAGGACGCCTACCTTGTAGGAAGTGTGTTTATTCCCGGTACTGTAAGCGTAGTAATTGGTGTCCTATGACCCGGTCCTGTTAATCTTTGTATATCATAAGAAACTAAGGGGTATACAACTTCTGCAGATAAACCAATCACAAAGCAGGATCTCTAGAGAAGATTATCACAAGCGCGTTCTATCCGTTGTGGTTTCGATCAAGCAAAATTATTTACATAAGCCTTTGTTCAACCAGATGTGAAAAGTGATATCGTATGCAAACTAGGGGTCGTGTTTTTTCTTGTTTTAACAAAAATTGCAGTTTGGTGCAAAAAATAATATTCATGCTTCCACGCGGCTTATACGATCATACCCTTCACAGTTTCTTCAATTATCTCTTATTATCATTTGGGGACCAATAGGTGTTACTTTGCTCTATGGTCCAGCAGGTAGCATTCATGTTTTTAGGTGCTCAATGCTAGCCTGTGTTCCAGACCCTCCAAAAAGGATAATGCAGGCCCGTCAAAGCCAAAGCACTGTGATCCAGGGCATCGAATTTATACCAAAATTGGAAGTTTTAGATTCCTGATTGATTTTGGGCTTGATACATACACCATAACATAAGGTTAATTTGCCGCAAAACAGTTTCAAGATCAGGCCACAGAAAGCAGAGATATTGATCTTTAAAGTTAGGTCTAAATCAGAACTTTGTTTACATAACCTGTAGAGGCATGGTACTGTTTTGATGGCGGCCTACAAATTGGTTGTTTTTCTAGGCTCAGACTTCGCCGATCCTTTTCATTTTAGTCTTATTCTCATCCCCTAAATGTGTACTTCAAGGCAATGTTAAGCGTGTTTGAATAGTTTGCCTTTTTGTGACCGTTTTTTAGACAATTGAACAATGGTACTTTTCTGAAAAATGTGTGCCTCATAAAATCAACTGTAAAATTCAAAGCTAAAGACAGAAAATATATGTTTCACTATGCTCTTAAAAACAATTTCAAAAATTAGAAACACCTTTGTAGCAAGTTTCTACCAAAGGACTCTTGCCAATTCGTACCCAAACAGTTTTTTATGACTAATTTTATTTCAAAAGTTTCGATTTTGATTTCTAAAATTTTTAGACGCTTTAGCAACTAAATTTTAACAGACCTCCAGTGAAAGGACCTAAGGTGACTGGACCTCACTTACATGTTAAAACACTCTTAACTCTTAAAAAATTTACAAAATACGATTTTCGCCTTGAAAAGTTTTCACTTGATGCAGCAGGCTTAAATGCGAAAGAAATGACAAACCATCGACCTTACATCGTTTTTCAACAAAGGGGAAGCTTTCCGTCTTACCTTATCTAATTTTTCATAAAAAATTTGCAAAAATGTAAAAATCATGTACAAAACTTGTGAAATGAAAATTGCCCTCAAAATTTTTTGGCACACATTGGCACGAGCCCTTTGGTAGAAACTTGCAACAAAGCTGCTTCTAATTTTTTAAATTGCTTTTGAAGAGCATAACGATACAAATATTGTTTGTCTTTAGCTTTTAATTTTACAATGGACTTTTGAAGACTGACATTTTTCAGAAAAGTACTATTCTTCAACAGGCGATTACGCTAACGATGGCGGTTAGGAACTTTTTACCAAGATGCAAAGCGTTCTAATTACGAATCTTACAAACTAAAACATCATTGTTGAAATTTAAAGCATCCAACAAGGACACAAACCTAGACTTTTAGCCATTTATCAGTTGTAATTTTAATCTTGTAATATAGAACTTTTATTCTTGTAAATTTTTAACTTTATTCTTGTAGATATCAACTTTTATTTTGTAAAACACAGGTCTTTGATTGATAACAGTAATCTTATTTACTGAACAAATTAACCTGTATAAATATGAAAGATTATTATTATTATTATTATTATTATTATTATTATTATTATTATTATTATTATTATTATTATTATTATTATTATTATTATTATTATTATTATTATCATTATCTTTAACGAATCTGTAGGAATTTGATTAAAGAACGCGATGCATCTTGGTAAAAAGTTCCTCGCCGCCATCCTTAGCGTAATCGTCTATTGTCTAAAAACGGTTTGCCTTGAAGCACGCATTTAGAGAATCAGAATAAGACTGGACTGAAATAGATCGTTAAAGGCTGAGCCTAGAAACAAGGAATTGTAAACTGCGATCAAACAGTGCCATGCCTCTACAGGTCATGCTTGCAACAAATGGTCACATTAACCCTCCATGACGCCAGCCCAAAATCTAGCTGGAATTCAGAACTTTACTTTTTAGCAATATTAGATAAAAAGGGCATAATAGATCACAGTGCAGAGGGCTTGGTGGGGTCTTTTAGCCCCTTAATAGCTTTCAAATATTTGTTCCTTGAAATGCTCCGAGACGAGAAAGCAGCTTGAATAGTAAGTTCTAGTTTTGAAATGCCCGTAAAAAGACTTTCGTTGGTGATGATGTGCATCAATCAAAAAGTGCAGAAATTTTACACGAGGGTCGTATAGGAATGGTCTTGAAATTTTCCCAGGACAAGCCCCAGACCTCCAAATTTGCTTCCTCCACTTGCAGCTCCCTAATACGAAAATCGTCCCGACTGGCTGGAAAATAGTTTGCTATGATAGAAGGGAATGAGCCTTAGGGGCGTACCTAAGGGGTTGTTATGTGTTCCAGACTTGCCATTTTCCATAAAAACAGCAGTTGTGCCCTAAATTTCATCCAATCTCAAATCATCGATTTCATTACTTTGGAACCGGCATTTTCTTCTTTTCTGTGCCAAACATTTTGCTCGTTGCGCTCGCACAGCATACTTATATAGAACATGAAAACAGAGACAGATAATTTGGGCATATAATCCAACGTTGCAACTTTCTGGACAGACTTTAGCTAAAGTATACGAAGTGGTTTGAACATCAGGGGGCATTTTTATCGGATCTTTGAGAGCAGAACTTTAAAAGAATTTGAATTCTCCTATCAGAAATACATTATCTGCATGCCAAATTTCTGCCTCGCAACCTTAGCCCTTAAAAATTGCCTACAATCACTAAACGATGGTTGAGCCACCTAAGATTGTCGGTTTTTGCCTCTGCTCTCCCCTTTCCCCATAAGCAGTGTTGTAATGCCAGACAAAGGTTGCCGAATCGCTCTTGTCAGCTCAACCAATCATTGACACCCCCGTCTAAGTGCCCCGGCGAGAGGTCAGATGTTCACCGGGGTCCTAGTGATCGAAAAATATGGTCTAAGTTTCACCGGGGAGTTCCAATTATGTAACGAGGACGGCATAATCATTGGCGGGGAACTGTTCAAAATTCTCCCCGGGGTTCGCCAAATTGCAGCCGGGGTTTCACTTGTGAGGCATTTTGTACCGGGGAGATTAACGTCAGGTCAGGGGATCGATTTTGCTCCAAATTTTTCACCGAGGAAATCACCGGGGTAGGATGTACCGGGGCACTTGAACGGATTGACATTGGTGAAAGGGGTGGCGAAAGGATAATTTGTTCAAGTTGGCTCGAAAATTGTATAGGTGATAGTAGATGCTCGTCTGCCTTTCTTGTTGTTTTGAAGAGTTTTCCATTGTTTTAACTGGTTTGAGACATCTTTAGTGGGGTCAATGCATCTGCATTTTTCCGTGAAACGTGAAAACGCTATATTCTTTAACGTGAAACGTGAAATTGAACATTTTATTTCCGTGCTTCGTGATCCTGACCCCCCCCCCCTTTACCACCCTCTAAAAGAACCGGGAAATAGAAATTTATTTTTTCTCCTTTCAATTTTATACAAGAAATTATTTTGCGAAGCTCAAAAATGTCCCGTCTCTTGAGGGCAAATTTTTTTATTAGGTCTGAATCAAACATCAGCATAGCAATAGAAGTTCAAATGCCACTCCATCGGGTCAGTCATGGTTTTCAAACGTGACTGTTGGAGCTGTGAATCCATTTTGATTGACGATTGAGACTGTAACCTTTTGTTGCCTTCCTTTCTTTTATTCCCTAAATCATATTATCAAATTTTACTCGGAAGGTACCCGAGTTAATGTTGGAATATTGGAAAACTTCAAAAAGCTTTTTTTGAAATGTTCACAAGAACGCAACACAGGACGAAGTAAACGTGAAGATTTTTTGGAACGAGTAAGGAACTCGTAAGAAACTCTGTGTACCCAAAATTCAGTACTGCCTCAAATTCTAAACCCATTGTTTCTTTAGCCACACAAAGAAACCGGATGCATCAAAGTTCTCGAGTACAATAGATTATATTTTTGACCTGGCCCGGGCCAACTTTTAACAATGTCTAACCCTTTAAGCTTTTTCTAGGCTCTGTGAGTCCCCTCCAGGGTTCTTTTATTTAGTTTGCTTGTTTCTCGGTATAAATTGCTACTCATTATTATTCAGATTCGCTGATGATGAACGAAGCTGGCTCGAAACGTTCCATGCGTTTGCAACTTTACTAATTAACTTTTTTATACTTGAAATGTCTTTGATCGTTTACGTCACCTGGATTTGTCAAATGCTTTAACATGGAGTATCAAGTAATTAACATGAAAATGTATACAATGATTGTCATCGCTTGCCTCGTCCTCAGGCTCAAATTTTCTTATAAAATTTCATGTGCCCCGTTTAGGGTTGGATGGTACATAATACCAAATGTATTCTCTTTTCAGTCTATTTGAATTGTCAAAGACGTATTCTTGTCATTCATTTTTTATTACAAAGTCCAACTTTGTAATCTAAGAGGGGGCTCCAGGTCAGTCAGAAAGTCAGAAAGTCAGAAAGTCAGAAAGTCAGAAAGTCAGAAAGAAAGAAAGAAAGAAAGAAAGTCCGTCACGCTCGTTAAGACAATTGATTAGCGTTTTATCTCTGCTAATTGGCACTGAAATAAAGAAAGCGCACAGAAAGCGCGTACAAGACAGAAGTTTCTCGCGATCCTATAGCAACATTTGACGTCGGCTTATTTCATGTTAGACAGCTGTGACACCGTAAGATGGATAAATCACCATGATGTTTACCCTGGCACAACAACAAATTTACTCAGAATTGGCACGTTCTTGACTTCATTAGCAGCTTAATGATGTTAAAACAATCGTTTTCTAGAACGAACGCATCATTAGCCACTTATTGATAGTATTCATTATGCAAATAAGTCAACCTTGGAGGATGATGTAACCGGCGGCCTGCACAGAGGCTAGCATTCGCAGCATCACCGAAGGTAGAAGGACCGTCCTCCTACACAGCTACGGATGCAAACGTCGCAAGTGAAGTTGAGAGGAAGGTGCAGAATCCCAGCAAACAATGGCCCCATTGACTGGGGAAGGCATCTCAAACTATAGATGCCCGCGAATAGAAACGTTCTGCAGGGTTCTGCATAAACATAACTAATTTTGCATTATCGTAAATCTCACATGACATCTAATTTGATTAATTTCGATGTGCGTGAGGAATTTGCTTAGGCCAAAAGGCCAAAGCTTTGGTTTGCAAGTGCACCTAAATTTGAGCTTTCAAGAAGCACCAATACCAACAAACGAGGTATCTATTTTAAATGTAACTATCGAGAAACATTTTGAGAGTGATTAGCTATTGGTTAAAGCTAAATTCGGAGTCAACCAAATTTGTATACCTTTTTGAGACATCCGGTATTTTCTAGGGGACTCGTGCTTGTTATCAGCTTTAGTTGCGCATATCCAGTTTAAACCACAAACTGCACTTTCTCAAGAAACAACGAGTGCAGTTTGGAACTACGCGGCTTGCTAAAACTGACAAAATCATTTTTTCACTAATTTTACGAAGTGGAGCCCTGGAGCCCTGAAAAGTATGCAATGGAGCCCTGGAGCACGGCAATTTTTCCTTTGGGAGCCCGGAGCCCATAGAAATATGCCCTGGAGACTCGGAGCCCGAGATCCCTTAGGGGGCCTCACATGACATCTCATTTGACACAAATGCACCAATAGTTTTTGCACGAACTAAGCAAACTAAGGGTAATGACTTTTGATTTTTGCGTATCATTCTCGTTTGACATAAAGACCAAAATGTTGCCTTTGATGCGGTTCTTTTTCTTATACAAGGCGCTTGATTTTCCATTGAAGGCGACTTTAGCAGCAACACTTATCTCTCTGACTGTAGCTAAAAACAGCATCTACGATCATTTGGGGTTATGAAGAAATCAATATTCAGACATTTTTAGCTTGTTTAGCTCAGGACAGACTTTGTAATCATCCAGAAGGATCTTATGTTCCTTGATAGAAGATAGTTGTGCTGTCTGGCATTGTCTTGAAGCTGACGATTTGACGATTTGACAATTTGATAAGATTTGATCAAAATTCCTAGTCTGACGTCAAAAGCAGTTTCAGGATAGCTTCCATGAAAATGAGATGATCTGTCTTGCGTTGACTCTGGTGGATAATTCATGGTCATACAATATGAGACGTGACATGTTGATATTTTTTAGTCAACTGGTATATAATTTGTTCTCATCGTAGGGAATTCGAGTTGTTTCATTGGTCATTGTATCATATTTTATGTTAGAGTTGATTCTCCGTCTATTTGCTTGGGGGTAAGTGATATTTCTTTAATTATTTGTTTAAGGCTACTTTCGCTGCTGTGCTTAGTATGTAGTGTAGGTAATACTATAGATCCTAGGAGTATTTGGCGCTCTATAATGACAAGTGGGGGGGGGGGGCTGAGTCAGGGCATCCCTTGATGTTCCTTGTCAATAGGCCTATTTTTGAGATTGATACTGAGTTTTTCAATAGGCGTAGAGAGGAAACTACAGCTTTTATTCAAATGCTGCTGTCAATTTAATAACTGCAAATGACAAGAGTCATAGTCAGCGCTGACAGTTTTTTTTTAATTCCATAACACCAGACTTTTAATTTTTGCAGCCGAGAATTTTTCAAACATTGGGTAGAGATCGTCGACATGGTTATCATTATGGTTGCACTTGCAACCACTATCGTTAATGAGATCCTTATTGAGAAGAACTCTGCATCAAAATACATCAAGTAAGTAAAATATTTCCCAACTGTTATATCCTATGACCTCGGTACAGGACATTATTCAGACTAAGATTTTGAGATAGGTCTTATGCTTCGAACCGAACATAACAAGAGTAAATAATCTAAACAAGGCGTGGCTACAACGATGGTTCCACAGGGCAACCATACTATATACATAGAGTGTCAATACAACACCAACTAGTTCATTTTTTTGCTAAGATAGTTGTGAATTGATATTTTATCATTACTTTCCTTTGAACGTGTATGGTGGAGATATTGTCGTTGACCAGAGGTTTATTGCCCTTCTTATGATTTTGGAATCTATTTCGCGTCATTATAAGGGTGGGCGGGTCATCGAAATCTCAGGGAGAATTCCCTTTCTAAAGTGAGTCCAGCAAATGTTTTTAGAATGTGTTCCGTGGAGATTATGGGTGGAGAGACGCGCTACCTGATTTGGTTAGGTATCATTTTGGTTTTTTTAACGACCGTTGAATTGAATTTGATCTTTCATCGCCAACAGATTGATCGTTGTCCTACGTTTGCTGAGGATTTTCCTTCTCGTGCGTCTGTTAACTGGTAAAAAGTCTACCAAGTATCTGGTGTGTACAGTTTTTATTTTTTCTTTTCTTATTTTTGTCTCTCATAAGTTTCGTCATCGACTGTTTTTTTAGAAAAATTTTAGAAGTGAAGCTTTTCATGGCATCAAATAATGAGAAATGTATGCAATGCTTTATAATGCTAGATTGCATAAACTTACAGAAAAGAGGTAAAGAAATTCGAAAATTACCATTATTGCTGCGATCTGGATTGTATTGTCATGTGGAGAAGAAAAGTGGTAATGTCTTCCTTGCTGAGTTTCTAACACAAAATCATCAGGAGTAATAGTTGAAGAGAATCTGAAATGACGAGCGATTTAAAACTTTCAAGAATAAGATTTGTCGCTGACTTGCTTCACTGAAGAAACTGAAAAATATTCTCCCTTAGTCGAAGCTATAGGGTGTGCATCATGCAATTGTTAAAAGTCACGTACGCTGCGAAAATGTAATCTGGGAAATCTTCCAAAGAGAACAAGCGAAGCTCTCCAAAGATTACAAAATAGAGCCTAGTCAATAATCGAAACTGCCAGATTTAAAGAGAACTGGTCTAGCAATAGACCTTTTCAAAGAGGTCTGGGACAGCGCGCTACTTTTCTGGAAGATGGTGGATACGAGGAAATCTTCTCGGCTTTGCTGAACTAGAGCTGCAGTGGAAAAAGTTTTGGACAAAATATGTAATTTAGCTCCAGTTACATGGCTCATTTCTGGTTAAAAGACCAGAAAGGCTTCAGCATGAAAACAAATACTCGCCTGCCACATTAACGCAATGCTTAGCACTTTTTACGAGGAGGAAATGTTTATTTCTTGAGTTATTTCAGCGAAGCTTGGCCTTCATGATCATATGATGAAAGCCTCGGATTTGCACAGTGATCCAGATCGACGAAATTATGGAATAAATAGGAAAAAATGAAGTTTCGAAAACATGCAAATTTTTACATCCCCATTAAAGAGGGTATCCTTGGGCCTAACAGAAAGCAAAAATTTTCAAAATCGGACTATCCAATGATGAGAAATGGAATTTTGAAGTTTGTCAAAATTTCAAGTGGTTGTTTACATTAGAATTTCCGGTGCAATGTAGAATTTTGAGCCAACTTTAAAGTGTCATAAATCAGCCTAGAAAAGACCGATTTTCATGATTTTTGTACGAAATGGTCAGCAATTTAGTTGTACTTAACATATATAAAAATGTTGTGTATTGAATGTAAGATCATGGGTAGATGAACACTATTTTGATGCTTACTTTTTACGACAAATTTCGTGACAAATTGCTACTCAAAGTTGAAAACAAAAAATCTATGTAATTCTAGGTGTTAGATATTAATATATTAAATTACTAGAACCTATTTGGAGCATTCCTGCCAAAGGGCCCGTTTCAAATCGTTCTAATTTTGTCAGAAAAAATGTTTGAAGATTGCATGTGACATGGGTTTTTCTTTCCTGATTTCCTTTCAAAACTGTAACAGTGCCGTAACTGTTTTCTTGAAGGCAAGAGCTCTAGATTTGCGAAATTGGTTCTCAAGAATTCAAAAGAGGTATTCTCGATGCAATGATAGAAACAATAGCCAATTTTTGTGAAACAATAGCTTAATGCTGTGAAACAATAGACCTACATTGGAAAACAGAATCTGTTGTCTCTTTCTTTCTGCAAGGTCCTTCCAATTGAGATATGTGTAATACTTTGATATATGCTATGTTAAAATTCGCTTGATATCTAAATCTAGTGGAACTATTGATTCAAAACAGTTTAATCGTTTCAAGACGGAATTGTTTATTTCAAAAAAAGTACATCAAATCAATCACAAGGCTATCATTTGTTGCTTCGACGTATGGTTCAGCAGACTGACGACTTTTCTTAAAGATATCGTGACGGGATTTTGCCACAAGTCGCCATGAGGTTATCAACATCCCCACAATAATGTATTCGAGGTTGGCATTAACTGAAGTAAGCCTGGTCCTACACCCAGCTCCACTTCGAAAGTTCCTGATGTGCTTGCCCATCCCCCCAAGCCATTTTACGACCAAGCTGCAATTGGTCCACCCTCATGCATATCATAGAGCTCCCAGTTATGGGCCAACATTTGATGAACAAATGGGTTAATTTGGACCCATGGAAAATGAAGACATAGGTGGATCATCGTATCATGGCAGTGCTGCTTGAAACAGTTGACGTCAAGGATATTGCTTTTTGCCGACACTTTCCGAAATAGCGAGGCAAACATTAAACTGGCTAAGAAGGATAAGAATTATACACATGTGTCTTCATTTTCCATAGGTCTGAATTAACTCATCTGTTCACCAAATGTTGGCCCATAACTGGGAGCTCTTTTGAGATGCTTGAGGGTGGACCAATTGCAGTTTGGTCAGAAAGTGGCTTGGAGGCCAGGAACAAGCACATCAGGAATTTTCGAAGTGGAGCTGGATGTAGGACTAGGCATACTTCAGTTAAAGCCAACCTCGAAGACACTATTGTGTGGATATTGATAGCCTCATGGTCACATGGCCACTTGTGGCAAAATCCCGTCACGATATCTTTAAGAAAAGTCGTCAGTCTGCTGAACCATACGTCAAAGCAACAAATGATAGCCTAGTGATTGATTCGATGTACTTTTTTTGAACTAAACAATTCCGTGTTGAGACGGCGAAACTGTTTTGAATCCATTAGTTCCACTAGATTTAGATATCGAACCAATTTTAACATAGCATATATCAAAGTATTAAACATATCTCAATTGGTTGGATCTTGCAGAAAGAAAGAGAAAACAGATTCTGTTTTCCAATGTAGGTCAATTGTTTCACAGCATTAAGCTATTGTTTCACAAAGATTGGCTATTGTTTCTATCATTGCATCGATTTTTATCATTGCTCTTTTGAATTCTTGAGAACCAATTTCGCAAATGTAGAGCTCTTGCTTTGAAGAAGACACTCACGGCACTGTTACAGTTTTGAAAGGAAATCAGGAAAGAAAAACCTATGTCACATGCAATCTTCAAACTTTTTTTGCGACAAAATTAGAACGATTTGAAACGGGCCCTTTGGCAGGAATGCTCCAAATAGGTTCTAGTAATTTGATATATTAATATCTAACACCTAGAATTACATAGATTTTTTGTTTTCAACTTTGAGTAGCAATTTTTCACGAAATTTGCCGTAAAAAGTAAGCATCAAAATAGTGTCCATCTACCCATGATCTTACACTCAATATACAACATTTTTGAATATGTTGAGCACAACTAATTTGCTGACCATTTCGTACAAAAGTCATGAAAATCGGTCTTTTCTAGGCTGATTTATGACACGTTAAAGTTGGCTCAAAACGCTACATTGCACCGGAAATTCTAATGTAAACAACCACTTGAAATTTTGACAAACTTCAAAATTCCATTTCTCATCATTGGATAGTCCGATTTTGAAAATTTTTAGTTTGTGTTAAGCCCAAGGATACCCTCTTTAACGAGGATGTAAAAATTTGCATGTTTTCGAAACTTCATGTTTTCCTATTTATTCCATGCTCTGGATCACTGTGATTTGGTCAGATAAATTTTGGATTTCCATTTTCTGAGTGGAGCTTATTCCCCATAAATTGCAGGAATACTAACAGTCGTGCATGTCAAAAACTGCCAAGAAACAAACAAAGATTCATATTTCTCCCAATGCTGAAGCTGCCGCGGCAAGCGTTTCTGAATCGAGAAGCTTTTTTAAATCAAGTCAACTAAATAAAGAATAAACAGTTTCTTCGATCTTTCAATTTCTGTGAGTGCGTTAATTGACAAAGTTTGGCTTAAATGATGTTTCAAAAGAAAGCACATCTCTGTACATAGTCATAAAATGAGGCCACTTACCTGCTCCAAGCAACTTTACTTACATGTTTCTCCGGGGTTCTCATTTATTTGTAAAAATTTTGCTACGATTGAAAGAGTCAAACACAAACTGCATCTGAATTGTGATGTTACCAAAACCATATATGCCTCCAAACAAAACAATATACTTTAGCAAGTCTTTGACTTGGCATCTCTTCCACATTGTACAATAAAAAAACCACATTAGTTTTTCTATGTTTTCGTTCTAACATTTTTTAACGCCAGCGGTTCCTGCACTATCAAGTAGATTATCAAGACAGATTAACTATGAATAAGAGACGCTGAGTGGCAGTATTTGGGTCGTATCGACTAATTAACTTTAAATACAACAATGAAGGAAACGCAATTCCTTTTCATTAATTTGAATGCTACAAATAACTTCATTGTTCTGAAAATGGTTGACTTTCAATGAGTGGTATTTTTAGAGTCATGTTTGGTAATTCACAGTTTGAACTCTGGACTTGAAGATGAAATGGTTGATAAGATGGGGCTTTTGTTGTTTTCAACCTCTGAATTGTTACTATTAATCTGCCACCATCTTGTATGGTGGCCTTACCGCTACTTCTTGACACTTTCACACACTGCTTTGACAAGACATACACTGCGGTTGGCTTACTGACGCCCCAGACACTGGACTTTGTTTGGTAGTGATTATTGTAGAACTTCACCTCCTTTTGACTTTATGATTTGCTGGTCAGGTAATTTATTTCTTCAATGGATAGCACAGCAACAAGATTGGCGATTCTCCTAAAAGGAACTACCAACCCAGTAACGTTTTAATCTACGACATAACCCACGATAATATACGGTATTTTAAATCCTATAACGACTTTCAACGATTTTTTCGATAGCTGTCTCTTTTCGGACACCCTTCCCCGCTTGGTGATACTTTGGAGGCTTCTCCAGATATTTATAAATACACCATATATATCCACATATTGTTTTTGATTTTTCGTTTTTGGACGCGCCTCGCCGCTTCGCCGCTTGAGGATTTTTGTTTTTGTTTTTTTGTTTGTTTGTTTTTTGTTTTTTTTTTCTTTTTTATTTTTAGGAGGCTTCTCCTGTTATTTATAATACACCATGTATATCTCTCTATCTCATTATACTGTTCATTGAATTTAAGTAATGTCCATGCATTGGTTTTATGAGTAAAAGTTTAAAATATACATATACTTTGGTTATTTATACGCGCTGATCAATCTGATTTATATAATCCTATTGTACCTTGCATATCCAAGGAGCTGCCCCCAATTCTCAATAGAGAAGGAACAAAAAGTTGGACCTTAACCCCATTGAACTCAGATGTCGTTAATGACCCAAATAGTGTAAGGAGAACAAGGCATTCATCCCATAGGTAACTAGGGCTGACATAACTACGAGATCACTGTTCCTTGCCGGCCTCACAGGATGTCTGCCGGGATCACAATGACGAACAAGGACCTAGACATCTCATAGTTCCCTCGAGAATGATCCAATCAGTCCCCTTGAGAATGATCTAGACAAGGAGTCATTCTGGAGTCCCTGTCTCCATTAAATTCCCCCAGAGTTGTAGTGGAGACTGAGACAGTGCTTTTTTGAATCCTCTGAGACAGTGTAACTTGCTGTTTGTTGTTTAGAAATCTTTGAAGGGAGAGCAAATAAGATCAATATGAAAAGGCTTTTTATTTCCTTTTCCCTGGTGAAGAAACGTTTTGCGGAAAATGTTAATCTTTTGTTTTGGAATAGTAAAATGCGTGCTTGCTGGTATGCCCTTGTTATTGTTGGTATAAAATAAATGTTATTGCAAGCGAGCATGGACATGGTCAAAGTGAACATGGACTGGTCAAAGGTTGAGGGTGCGAGACAACAGCGAAGAACGATAATATTGCGAGAAAGCAAAGACAAAATCTTTATTTGTCCAGTTAATTTCTGTGAGAATAGACAGTTTTTCAGCAAAAGGGGTTGCAGGAAGCACATTGACACAAAGCATAGATGGTACTACTATTTTGACATAAAGCCAAGTGAAAGGGTGATCGAGCATTCCATACGACAACAAAGCACCAATGATGGACAAAAGTGCAATGGAAGTGTCAGAAAGCGTGCTGATACCACAAAAAGACCATGTTATTCTATCAAAGAGGGTTTTGGCAAAAAGTACATCGATTGGCTGTGTGCAATATGTGGAGGGGGGATGTCAGAAACTCAAGCCGCACAAAATGGAACTCGGGTAATGAAGTTTTTGAAATTTTGCAGCGAAGATGATGACGAGCAGTTGACCGAAGAACATGTAGACTATTGTATTGGTTCGGCAGGACTCGTATGCAATTTCATAGAGCACATTGGAAAGGAATGGGGTCTCGGCAGTTCAGCCCAGTTTGGATACCTTCAGTCGATAACAGACTTGATTGATTTTCGCAAGTCGGCTGGACTATCAAGCACAGTTCTCGGGAATTTAGCAACCTCGGAGGTGTATATCAACAGAGGGAAGAGAGCACTTGCAAGGCGTAAAATCACCGAATGGACTAAGAACCTCTCGATTGAAGTTCTACGAGCAACGAATCAATGGGCGACAATGGAAGAGATGGAGAAAGTGATACCATTTCATCTTTCGCGTTACAAGGACGTACTAACGAGATGTAAAGACTACCCATTAACCTCAGTAACGGCTGCCGATCTTACTTTCGCCACTCGTTTTGTAGCTGTCTACAAGGGTGAAGGGGTCAAGACCGATGACTTACCAGTATTTGTCGTTGTCGATGTTTGAAAAGTCAAAAGAAAATGATGGATTCGTGGATCAAACCGAATTCAAGACTGCCAATCAGTACAGCTTTGACTCTCTAATTTTTGACGAAACGAGCACACGAATAGTTGACGAATACATTGAATATGTACGACCACTGTTGAACCCACAATGCGAATATGTTCTCGTAACGAGAAGTGGAACACAGTTTCAAAACTTTAGCAACCTGATGTCGGAGCTTGTATTTAAAGCAATTGGAAAGTACGTTCATCCGACAAGATATCGCCAAATTGTGGAGACCGAAAGTTGTCGTAAACTGTCATCGGAAGAGCAAGATGCTGTCACTCGTGATCAGAAACATAGTTCGCAAGTAGCGAGGACTTATTATCAGAAAAGAAGTTCTCGTGAAATAGCATCCACTGCAAAGTCGGCAATGAAAAAATTACAGAACAGCGAAGTAAACAAAGAAGTGCGGAAAGTTATTTTCGACTGTGACGACCATTCCGATTCCGAGGGTGTGACATCACTTGAAGGCGAAACTTCATCGGAACAAATGAATGAATGCAAGGACACGGGTACACCGACAAGTTCTTCACAGGAGAGCATTACGAGTTTTCAACCACCAGTGCGAAAAGCAAGTAAAATGAAAGCAAAGCCAATTGTTGGCCAAAGAGTGCCCTTCACTGCTGAGGAAGACCTTTTTTTGAAAAAATGCCTAAAGATTTATGGATTTGGGAAATGGACAGCCATGCTGCGAGATCCACGATTCAAATTCAACAAAAAGAGGACAGCAGATTCTCTCAAAAAGCGTGCAGAAATATTATCAAGAAAGTAAGAGAAACTGCTTTCACAGAGAAGGACTGATTATGAATTAAGACTCAGGACTTGCTGAAAGAAAAACATAAATTTAACTTGAACACTTTAATTCAACGAAAGAGCATCTAATATTGAATTATGAGAAAATATTATGTATTTGTAACATAATGATGTAATCTCGATTACTTACTCACAGGGATCTAATGCATACAATTGTTCAGGGAAATATCTCATTTTCATGCATCTTATTTTCTCATAAGGTTTTGATTTTGAAAATCAGATACATAGAATAAGATATACATGATGTAATTACAGGGATCTAATGCACACAATTGTTCAGGGAAATATCTCATTTTCATGCATCTTATTTTCTCATAAGGTTTTGATTTTGAAAATCAGATACATAGAATAAGATACATGACGTAAATACAGGGATCTAATGCATACAATTCTTCAGGGAAATATCTCATTTTCATGCATCTTATTTTCTCATAAGGTTTTGATTTTGAAAATCAGATACATCTAATAAGATACATGACGTAATTACAGGGGAACAATGTATATTTGTAACAGGATGATGTAATCTCGATTACTTACTCACAGGGATCTAATGCATACAATTCTTCATGGGAATATCTCATTTTCATGCATCTTATTTTCTCATAAGGTTTTGATTTTGAAAATCAGATACATAGAATAAGATACATGACGTAATTACAGGGGAACAATGTGTATTTGTAACACAATGATGTAATCTCGATTACTTACTCACAGCGATCTAATGCATACAATTGTTCAGGGAAATATCTCATTTTCATGCATCTTATTTTCTCATAAGGTTTTGATTTTGAAAATCAGATACATAGAATAAGATACATGACGTAAATACAGGGATCTAATGCATACAATTGTTCAGGGAAATATCTCATTTTCATGCATCTTATTTTCTCATAAGGTTTTGATTTTGAAAATCAGATACATAGAATAAGATACATGACGTAATTACAGGGGAACAATGTGTATTTGTAACACAATGATGTAATCTCGATTACTTACTCACAGGGATCTAATGCATACAATTGTTCAGGGAAATATCTCATTTTCATGCATCTTATTTTCTCATAAGGTTTTGATTTTGAAAATCAGACACAAGGAATAAGATACATGACGTAATTACAGGGGAACAATGTGTCTTTGTAACACAATGATGTAATATTCAATACTTAGTCACAGGGACCTATTGCATACAATTTTCCAGGAGAATATCTAATTTTCCTGTATCTTGCTTTTTCATAAGGTCTTGATTGTGAAAATCAGATACAAAAAGTGAGATATATGACGTAATTATAAGAAAATATCTGATAATAATGTATCTTATTTTCTTACAAAGTCTTGATTGTGAAAATCAGACATAAGAAATAAGATACATGACGTAATTACAGGGAACTAAAGTATGTTTGTAAGTTGCAACGCAGACCGTTTAATCACTTCAGATATCTTGTTTTGTGTGTCTGATTTTCTTAAAAAAGACCTTTGTTGATAAACAAGATACATGGAAATCAGATGTTCCTTTGAAGACTTGTATATGTATTAGACCCCTGCGACTAAGTATTCAAGATTACATCATATTTACAAATGTTCCTTGGTCCCCTGTAATTACGTCATGTATCTATTTTATGTATCTGATTTTCACAATCGAGACCTTGTCAGAAAATAAGATGCATGAAAACGAGATATTCCCCTGAACAATTGTGTGCATTAGATCCCTGTAATTACGTCATGTATCTTATTCTATGTATCTGATTTTTACAATTAAAACCTTATGAGAAAATAAGATGCATGAAAATGAGATATTTTCCTGAACAATTGTGTGCATTAGATCCCTGTAATTACGTCATGTATCTTATTTTGGGTATCTGATTTTTACAATCAAAACCTTATGAGAAAATAAGATGCATGAAAATGAGATATTTCCCTGAAAAATTGTGTGCATTAGATCCCTGTAATTACGTCATGTATCTTATTCTATGTATCTGATTTTTACAATTAAAACCTTATGAGAAAATAAGATGCATGAAAATGAGATATTCCCCTGAAGAATTTGTGTGCTTTAGATCCCTGTCAGTAAGTTATCGAGATTACATCATCCTGTTACAAATATACATTGTTCCCCTGTAATTGCGTCATGTATCTTATTCTGGGTATCTGATTTTTACAATCAAAACCTTGTTAGAAAATAAGATGCATGAAAATGAGATATTTTCCTGAACAATTGTGTGCATTAGATCCCTGTAATTACGTCATGCATCTTATTCTGGGTATCTGATTTTTGCAATCAAAACCTTGTTAGAAAATAAGATGCATGAAAATTTAAAAATTAAACGAGACTTACCCAGTAAGTTGAAGTTTGATTGTAATTCTTCTCTGTCATCAGCAGGAACGAAGGGATCACATGAGAAGCGAGCGCGCAGGCGCAGCAAGTCATTTTTTAACGCGAGTGACTGCAGGATTGAAGGGATCACAACAGGGAGGGATAAACCCCAAATGAATGCAAATATTGGGAGGGTGTGATCCCTTCGTTCCTGCTGATGACAGAGAAGAATTACAATCAAACTTCAACTTACTGGGTAAGTCTCGTTTAATTTTTAAATTCTACTCTGTCATCAGCTACGTCACTATGGGATCACATGAGACTTTAAAGCCCTGCAGTCATGAGCATACACAAAAAGAAAATTTCAACAATTTTCTCAAAACCATAACAAAACATACGGTTAAATATTGTCCATGCTCAGAATGTAATAAGTTTACAAACAATCGTTCTATTCAAGTAAATTTCTCTAAGACCTTATGTCCATAGTTTTCCTTGATAATGTTCTTATCATAAAACTTTCCAAAAGTGGTGCAATTAGACCATCCAGCTGTATTCATTATTTCTACCAAGCTCAAACCTGCACTTTTTGTAGCAGAAGCAGATGCAGACCTACAACTATGAGCTGTGAACTTTTCAGTATCTATTCCAGAAGCTTTAAGTGTTGCTTTTACCCACCGACTGATTGTATCTTTACTGACTGGTTTGAAAGGTTTCTGAAAACTTATCAGTAATTGGGTGTTTCCTTCTCGTAAGGTGGAAGTTCTGAGTAAATATTCTTTGAAAAGGCGCATAATGCAAAGATCTGGATCACTGGGATATGCCAGCAGCTCTAAAGGCTTGATATGCCGACCTGGTTTTGTAGTTTTCAATGTATCTTTTATTGTAATTCTAATCATATTGGGCAAGTGTTGTATGTGTGAAGTGTCAATCTTATGAATAGTTTGGCAACGTTGACCTGTCAATATACATAGCAATGAGGTCAGTTTCAAAGATATTTCTTTGAGGCTCAATTTTTCTAATGGAGCTAGCTTTTTCAAATAGACCAACAAAGTATTCACATCCCAGATGGAGGAATATTTTGGCAAACTCGGTCTCAACTCAAAGATACCTTTCAGAAATCGTTTAATCATAGGATGCTCTCCTATAGGAACATGCCCCAAAGTTACAATAGAAGACAAGGCAGATCTTGCCGTATTAATAGCACTATACCCAAGACCCGTGTGAAACAATTGGGTTAGAAACTCCATGACCTGTTCTACACTTGGTTGATACACATTGATATCATGGTCATGGCAAAACTTAGCCCATCTATGAAGATAGGAATCATACTGTTTTAGGGTACCTGGTCTCCAGGAAGCTAATAAGATATCCTGAGCTGGTTTCGATAGCGATGATGATGTTACTTTACCCCTGATAAGTGACATACAATCAGACGAAGTTTCTCGTGCAACGGATGAACAGTTTTGCTGTCTGTTGCTAGACGAAGTAGTGACTGGCTGGGCTGTAGAATTACAGGAGATCCTACCCTCATTGTCATTGCCTTCGAGTACCACGCTTGTGTTGGCCAGTGAGGAAGTATGCATATTGCTTGTGCTTGATCTTCCAGCAATTTCCTCAGTATTTTGGGTACGAGACTAAAAGGGGGAAATATATAATTCTTGTACATCGACCAGTCTAAAGTAAATGCGTCAACCGCAAATGAATCTGGTTCTGGTGTATATGACACATAGGCCTGAAATTGCCTGTTTAAACGTGAGGCAAATAAGTCCACCTTAGGACTGAAATCAAATTTTTTCAGGCATGACTTAAGGATGTCGGAATTAAGCATCCATTCTGTGCTACTTTTGTGAGCACGTCTAGATTCTCTGTCGGCATCCACATTGAGTTTGCCTGGAATATGAGCGACAGAGATCCATATATTTCTGTGAATACACCATTCCCAAATAGATTTACACAAAGGGTTACAAGACTGGGAGTGATTTGTACCCATATGGGTCAACACTGCGACTGCAGTTGTGTTATCAGTCATAATTCTGATATGGCAATCAGTGTAATTTATAGCAAATATTTTCAAGCCAAAAAATATAGCAAGCATTTCCAGGTAGTTTATATTATTCGATTTCTCTGAAATAGACCAGAGACCACCTGTTCTCTCATTGTTGCAGACCGCACCCCAGCCATTTAAAGATGCATCTGTTGTGATCGTAAGACCTGGCTTTTGTACAATGAGTGGCTTTGAAAATTGTTTTGAATGCGTTACCCACCACGTTAACTCTTGTATACTATCTTTGGATAGCTGCATAAAAGAATCAAAGTTGCCTTTGTGCATTTTAAGGGCAGAAATTTTATCGTATTCAATATTACGGTAGTATAATGGCCCATAAAGCGTGCCCGGAAAACATGAAATCATTTTTCCCACAACTTGTGCGACTTGGCGAATAGGCAGGCGTTTTTGTTGGATCACCTGACTGCAAACGTGCGTCACTGAATTAATTTTTTCTTCAGTTGGAAAAACAGTCATCGTTTCTGAATTCAGAATAAAGCCAAGCATCTTTAATTGCTTCGATGGCATGAATGATGACTTGTTTGGATGAATAATAAATCCAAGCTTTGTGAATATACGTATTGTTTCTATGACATTTGTAATGCAATTTTCAAACGTATCTGCTTGAATATAAACGTCATCAATATAGGCTCTCGTTATATGACCCGCTTTATGAAGTGTGGATAAAGGTGCTTTCAAAAGTTTTGTAAAGATTCGTGGGCAGCACGCTAATCCGTTTGGAAAAGAAGTGTATTGGAATGTGCTACCATTGAACCGAAAACGTAAGAACTTTCTATCTTTCTTAGCAATGGGTACACTATAGTATGCGTCTTTTAGATCTACTGACGCCATGAAACAGTCTTTTGACATCAAATTGACTATTGTATTCAAAGTGTCCATTTTGAAATGCCGATAAACAACTTGTTTGTTAAACTTTTTCAAATTCAGTATCATGCGATGTGAACCATCTGGTTTCGGTGTAAAAAATATTGGCGAAATGACTTCACCAACACATGGCTTCGCAATTTCGAGCACCTTTTTTCGTAACAAAGAACTGGTTTCATTTTCGATAAGACTTTTCTCCTTTTCGCTATGTCTCGTTTCCCGTTGAGATCCTTTCTCCTGGGGAATTTCTTCACATTCTATTTCAACTCCTGTTACGTAAGACAAAATTTGAGGGTCGGAGGTAATTTTTCTCCATTCTGAGAGATAGTTCGAAATTCTACCGGCTTGAAATGACTCACATTCAAATGTCAAAAGAGAAATTAAATAAGTCAATCGATCAGAAAATTCACTTACATCAAATGAGTCTTGAATTCTTTGTAATTCATCTAAAATTTCTTGGCGTTTCGTTGGGTTGATTGATTTTGCTGGTTCGGGTTCTGATTTCTCTGCTGATAAAAATTTCGTTTTCTGAACGGGCGGGAGCGGCCTCGGTATAAAAAATCACTTCTTCTGTTGTAAGAAGACTGGTTTTGGTTTGATGGGCCCGGTTTATTACGGAATTTGTTATCATTTGGGCGAAAGCTGTGAAACGCCTTAGAGACTTTTGATGACTCTTCCGCTTCTTTTAGCTCCTTGGTAAAATCAGTGCCAAACAAGAATTGGCTATGATCTATAGCTCGTGATGTTAGAGCCTTATATTCAGGCTTAACTGCAGCTTTTAACGCATTACGTCTAAGGCAAGATAAATCATTGGTAGCGTGACCAAGTAATGCGACACCATCCACAAGTTTCGTGACTACTGCTGATGGTGCCTCCTGTTGGTCACCCGCATCAGCCATTAGCAAATAATTTGCAGCGTCAACTATGATGCATCCCACACGTTGAATAGTTTGCTGGATATTAGACATTTTTGTGTCGACCGATTTTTTATCCGAAAGTAAAAAGGACCAAACTTCCTTGTTCACCTTAATTTGGGGATGCATTTCATTACAGTTGGCTGGACGGTTGTATTTTTCGGAGATAGACTTAAGCTTATCGGGAGACAAGTGTTTTCCCCAGCGTTTATTTACTATGGCTGCTAATTCCTGGCTAACATCATCGCTAGTTTTCTCGTCAGTTTCCAGGTCTTCTGCTAGATGCTGCAGCAGTGCACTTGGCTCGATTGGCTCAAAAGTAGCGTCACTATCGAGATCGTCATCACTGGCGATGATGCTTAATGTTTCATAAGGGTCATCATGCATGTCAAAATTACGAGCTTGTTTAGGAGCACTAGATGAGGCTGAACCATCACCCATTCGCTTCTTGCAAGTTGTGGACTCATTTAACATTGTCCCTGTGGGATTCAAATGCCCTGTGGGCAAGCCATCAGATGGTGGGTCTTGCATCTGAATTTGTCCAGTGGACGACAAATGCCCTGTGGGCAAACATGGGCGGTGCCCGACCTGTAAGTTCCCCTCAGTGAGAGCTTGCAAAAAGTTCGTTATTGAGGCCATATTTGTGTTAAGAGCCGAAAGAGTTTTCCTAATTTCGGCGCTTGAATCGGCACTAGAATCGGCGTTAGATTCTAAATCGCTGTCCGGTTGTCGCACATCTTTTTCCTTAGCAGACTCCATTGGTACTCTGCGGAAATAGTACAAAACCTAATGAATGTGCGGTAAATACGTCCAATTAAAACAAGATGAAATTTGACTTATTCAAATAACAAGTCTAGTAAAGTTATAAACTCACCCACAACTTTGTCTTTCTCGCAAAGCGGCGGGAGCGTTCTTTTTTGCGTCTTGACTTTGCTGAATACCAAACTCGCAATGACTTGCTGCGCCTGCGCGCTCGCTTCTCATGTGATCCCATAGTGACGTAGCTGATGACAGAGTAGAATGAGATATTTTCCTGAACAATTGTGTGCATTAGATCCCTGGCACTAAGTTATCGAGATTACATCATCCTGTTACAAATATACATTGTTCCCCTGTAATTGCGTCATGTATCTTATTCTGGGTATCTGATTTTTACAATCAAAACCTTGTTAGAAAATAAGATGCATGAAAATGAGATATTTTCCTGAACAATTGTGTGCATTAGATCCCTGGCACTAAGTAATCGAGATTGCATCATTATGTTACAACGTCAGGGTGTAGGCTGAAGAGGGTGAAGGCTGAAGACACAACACAAGAAACAAGACAAGAATCAACTATTTCATTACAATGAGATGCTTTTTTCAGATAACTGAACTATTGATGTCTCTTTATTTTGTGCAAACCTGTTCTCAAATACACAGTCCTCGCATAGGCATTGGCTGTCGTGTAATAATTCTGGTTCTTGTGATTTTCGTGCCTCTACGATGCTTCCAACTTCGTCGTCTTGATTGTTGAAGAAATCATAGAATTTCTTTTTCACCCTTTGGGACATCAGATCCTCCATCTTCTCGAGGGGAACAAATTTCAATGAATCTTCTGGTTGATGGCACCGTTCGTTCCACGCCCTTGTTACCATCGTTTTCTCGCCTCCGTCTTCTTTTTTAAACCACAACATTTCAAGCCGGTCCGTTGACAAATTCTTGTACAGCTCAGGTCTTTTGTTCATGAAGACAACAACTCTTGGCGGCTGGTATAGCTTCAGTCGTGACTCATACTTGGTGGAAAAGATCATTCCATTCTTGAGGGATTCTATCGTATCGAAATTGATCTTCTCCAGCTGTGATCGACTCAGGTCGAAAATTACGCCACTTTCCCCATTGTATGCATAAGCAACATCTCCTCGTTTTGTCGTTGTATATACTGCCGCTTCCAAATTCACGTGGTACCACTTGGTTAGCCATGTCTTTCCAAGGCCACCCGCCTCATCGACCACAAACAGCACTCTCCGGTCGCCCTGGAACTCCATCATCGACACCACCCATTTCTGCCAAGGGCGCAGCTCCATACTTTTCATTTTCTCTCTGATTATCTCTTCAGCTTCGATGTTTTTCATCCTTGACGCTGTATTCTTTATGGCAGAGTAGTTTGACCAAAATTCATCGCCATACTTTCTCGAAGTATCGCCCTCTCCATTCACTTTTAGCTCTTCTGCCATCTCCTCCAGTGTGATGCGCTCCGTTTGTTCCTTCATTTCTTGCAAAGTACCTATTGCACTGCATTGCCGTACCAATTGTTGTTTTGACCCTTTTGCCTGCTGGAACGCTGTCCTTTCCGCAGCATCACCAAAAAGACTCTTCATTTGGGATAAGTACACTTGTGTGCCTTTTTTGAATTCCAAATATCCCTTTATCTCCGTCTCATCTCTTCCATAGCACAGATACCGTAGTGGATGCTTTAGCTGTTCCCAGATTGTGTTGAGCAACTCAATATCTAAGTCACCGTGGTTATTCACTGAAAATATCCAGCGCGTAGCTTTTGGATTCGGTCTTCTGACCACCCTTACGTTAGGCATGTTGCTGGCTGACTGACACAGCTAAGCGTTCTCGGTTATTTTTTATAGGTTTTTGAACTTCAATTATCGATCTAGCAAAGATCACCGTGATCCAGGCATTCCCATTAGATTAGAAACTGATTGTTTCTTTGGCCCCTTAAGAACACGAGTGAACCCTATTCCGGATATCAACATATCAACTTTCAATCACTTTTTGTTTTTGATTTTTGTTTTTGGACGCGCTTCGCTGCTTGGGGATTTTATTTTATTTATAAACACACCATGTATATCAACATGTCAACTTTCAATCACTTTTTGTTTTTGTTTTTTGTTTTTGGACGCGCTTCGCCGCTTGGGGATTTTATTTATTTATAAATACACCATGTATATCAACATATCAACTTTCAATCACTTTTTGTTTTTGATTTTTGTTTTTGGACGCGCTTCGCCACTTGGGGATTTTATTTATTTATAAATACACCATGTATATCAACATATCAACTTTCAATCACTTTTTGTTTTGTTTTTGTTTTTGGACGCGCTTCGCCGCTTGGGGATTTTATTTTATTTATAAATACACCATGTATATCAACATATCAACTTTCAATCACTTTTTGTTTTGTTTTTGTTTTTGGACGCGCTTCGCCGCTTGGGGATTTTATCTATTTATAAATACACCATGTATATCAACATATCAACTTTCAATCACTTTTTGTTTTGTTTTTGTTTTTGGACGCGCTTCGCCGCTTGGGGATTTTATTTTATTTATAAATACACCATGTATATCAACATATCAACTTTCAATCACTTTTTGTTTTGTTTTTTGTTGTTGGACGCGCTTCGCCGCTTGGGGATTTCATTTATTTATAAATACACCATGTATATCAACATATCAACTTTCAATCACTTTTTGTTTTGTTTTTTGTTTTTGGACGCGCTTCGCCACTTGGGGATTTTATTTAATTTATAAATACACCATGTATCTCAACATATCAACTTTCAATCACTTTTTGTTTTTGATTTTTAGACGCGCTTCGCCGCTTGGGGATTTTTTGGAGGCTTCTCCTTTTATTTGTAAATATATCATGTATAACCATATAACAACTTTTCATCACTATTTTGAGGGCTTCCTCTTTTGGGTGCGCTTCCCCACTTGGGGATTTCTGGAGGCTTCCCCAGTAATTTATAATACACCATATGATCACATAAAAACTTTCCATCACTTTTTTGAGGGCTTCCTCTTTTTGGACGCGCTTTGCCGCTGGGGGGGGGGGGGGGGGTTTATGGAGGCTTCTCCACTTATTCATAAATACACATAAATACACCATATATACTCACATAAAAAACGTTCACATACTCTTTTTCGGACACGCTTTGCTGCTGGGGGATTTTTAGGAGGCTTTTCTGGTTATTTCTAACTACACTATGTATACTCACAAGAATCTTTCAATACTTTTTTTCTTTTTTTTTGAGAGCCTTCTTGCTTTTGGAAAGTGGCCTGGTTGAGAATATCTAGGAGGGGATATACAAAGTAACCAAAACTTACTGACGAGGCTTTGGTACAAAATCCGACTCATTTCGCCACAAATGGGGCCCATTTCCTATATGTTGACGTTTGTAATTGTTAAGGATAAGTTAACTGAAGGGTAATTGTACAATTACAACTAACTGCGATACGACCATGTATGGGGCAGCAACTAACCTTCCAGACTTGCTGAAAAGGCCAGATGCTGCCCAATGGTTTACTACCTACAATTTAAACAAAAATATAAATAATAAAAAGGGGTGGGTGGGATAGGGTTGACAAGATGATATCAATTCTGTGTGGAAAATATCACTTCACTTTCACTGCTATAACAAACATGTGGAGCACGCCCTAAAGGTGTAGAGGACTGGGAGCTAATGGGAGGCATTCGTGCGTCACCTTGTCGTTAAAATACATTTACGCGAGCGTAAATGTTTCATTAACGCCAGCGGTTCCTGCACTATCAAGTAGATTATCAAGACAGATTAACTATGAATAAGAGACGCTGAGTGGCAGTATTTGGGTCGTATCGACTAATTAACTTTAAATACAACAATGAAGGAAACGCAATTCCTTTTCTTTAATTTGAATGCTACAAATAACTTCATTGTTCTGAAAATGGTTGTCTTTCAATGAGTGGTATTTTTAGAGTCATGTTTGGTAATTCACAGTTTGAACTCTGGACTTGAAGATGAAATGGTTGATAAGATGGGGCTTTTGTTGTTTTCAACCTCTGAATTGTTACTATTAATCTGCCACCATCTTGTATGGTGGCCTTACCGCCAAGATACGCCCAAAACTACCACCCTGCGCTGCTTAGATTAACAAGAGAGTTAGGGTAGCCCAGGATATCTCCCTTGCAGACCCTGTACGTGTAGCTATTTACATACATATTTGAAGCCTGTTGTAACAATGAAACTTTGAACTGTGTATTTTGTGAGGGGTTTTTGTTGTTGTTACAAAATTTTTGATAAGGGGGGGGGGTGGGCATGGTTAAACCAGGATTATTAACCTGCAATAAATCTGGTTAAGCCTGGAAGGAAAATGGTTAGATATGACAAAAAAAAGGGGGGGGCAGGAATTTGTAAGCCTCTCAGTGGCAAAATTGAAAAGCAACCGGAAGAGAATGACATAAGCTGAGCTTGGATATGGTTACGGGCATGCCTTTACAACAAATAGATTCAAGTTGGGCACCCTCATTTTTGGGAGTGCTTTAATGTGCTTAATTAATTTGCTGTTTACTTTCTCATAGGGTCTAAACTTCGTAATTCTATTACTGGTAACCTTGTTGTAATACAATATAAATGGGAGTGGTGGCGCTTGTTCATTTGAGTACAAGGGCTTTGGAGGGTGGTGAACGAGCCTTATCCATTCTTGAGCAAAGTAGTGATTTTTATTCTGACACTTAACTTAATTTTACTGCATAGGGCCAAAACCTATTACAGATGTTGAACCATGGCTAGCATGTACCTTGTCACTCATACATACTTTAAATTCTAATTCTTTGTTGATGCCAGCACAGGGACCTTAGCATACTATCCGCCCTTTGATTTCTTTACCATCAAGGGACTTTTACATAATATACCTTGTTTCTAACATACGTAGCAACTACCTAATTACTAATTCTGTGCTGATGCCAGCCCAGGGACCTTAGCATACTATATGCCCTTTGACTTCTTTACCAACAAGGGACTTTTACATAATATGCATTGTTTCTAATATACGTACTTAATTACTAATTCTGTGCTGATGCCAGCACAGGGACCTTAGCATACAATCTGCCCTTTGACTTCTTTACCATCAAGGGACTTTTACATAATATACCTCGTTTCTAATATACGTACTTAATTACTAACTCTGTGCTGATGCCAGCCCAGGGACCTTAACATACTATCTGCCCGTTGACTGATTTACCATCAAGGGACTTTTACCTAATATACCTTGTTTCTAATATACGTACTTAATTACTGAACTCTGTGCTGATGCCAGCCCAGGGACCTTAACATACTATCTGCCCTCTGACAGCATACCATCAAGGGACTTTTACATACGATGTGCCCTTTGTCTGCTTAAACGCAAGCACAGGGACTTTTACATACTAACTGCTGCCCTTTGACTGCCTGTGCAATCATGCGGATGGGCCTTGGCACACGGACTGCCTGATAAGGGGCAGGTTGTCAGCTTTTTCTTGCTAGATTAGAGGTACTAGCTCCAGCTGCACAAACTGAAAACATTACAGGGGATGCCTTTTGGCTGCCTTTCAATTTCATCACAACATGTATGTTTGTAATAATCTTTAATACACAATAACTTTTCCACCTATTCAAGAGCTGGTTGGCAGCTTTGTTTGGAACACTTGATTTGTGTCTTGACATTGAAGGATTCTGTTCGTCAACGACTTGCATGGAATACCCATGACTATTCATTGGGCTTCCTTTACAGAGTATCAGATAAGTGTTAGCTGAATTCAAGCAACAAACCTTCCTTCCAGCGCAATGAATCCATAAGCCAAACCTTTTAACCTTCGATCTTGTCTTGTTTCATTGTCACATTTCATTTAGGCCTTCTTCTTTCAACTGAATTTATCAGACGATATATTGATTGAATTTCACAATGATTGAAGTTCTACTGATGTAAGTTGGCCTGCCATTTTGTAAGTTGGTTTATACTTCATAGTCCGCTATGGTTTGATATTGACAAGATGATATCAATTCTGTGTGGAAAATATCACTTCACTTTCACTGCTATAACAAACATGTGGAGCACGCCCTAAAGGTGTAGAGGACTGGGAGCTAATGGGAGGCATTCGTGCGTCACCTTGTCGTTAAAATACATTTACGCGAGCGTAAATGTTTCATTAATGATCTGTCGCACTCGCAAACGAGTTTTCTTTTTCTTTGATCCCGAGAAGCAAAGATCGACGAAATGACGAATACATATTTGATCACGAATATTTTCCCACCTGAGTCTCTCTTTTGTTATGAGGCTCAAAGAGCATAGGAGACCTTTGCCGCCTTCATACGTTTATACCAAAAGTGCCTTCGTATTCCTTTGGTTTAAAGGGCGATAAATAAGTTCCATTTATTCTTAAACAAAAATCTTACATTGGCAAGTAACGATCATACAATTCGCCGAACACGAAGAAATAAATTTTCCCTTGTAAACAATATTAAACATCATTTAAATGTGATAACTAACTCTTTATTTTCAAGTTGCAAGCATTTGTAAGCCCTTCTGGTTCACTAAGCGCACAGAAGCTGGAGTTAATTTAACTTTTCCTTGCATTACTTAACCCATTGCAACTGCATTTCAATGTTTGCAGTGAGAAGGGGATTCCCCTTCGCAGATTATCTGCCATTTTCCAGAAAAGTAGCGCGCCGTCCCAGACCTCTTTGAAAAGGTCTATTGGCTGAACGCCGAACGCCAATAATCTAATTTCGTTTAGTCTTATCAGGTTATCGTTATCGTATCAGGTTGGCTTCTTGAACTGATATAAATAAATTTGCTGCTTTCTGTAAATACCAAAAAAGGAAAACATTGTAAATATAGGAAAAGTTGTAAAAGCTGTAAATTTATCTATTGCAGCTAATTATTCTGCATTTTATTTATTTTTTTTAATGTTACTTTCTTAGATAGTAGACTTGAACTCGCTTGTATCTTTTTGCTATTGTATATATGTATGCCTACTTTAAAAGAATTGATAAGGATAGTAATAATAATGATAAGTATACTGCGAAAGCTTTTTTGCTCATTTTTTTGGCGAAGGTCACCCGTATACGATGTATTTTCGGTTGGACGAAAAGAGTAATTTTGGCAATATAAAGTGGGGATTTTACCAAGAGCCACAATTATGACATCTCATCATATTGCCATCTTTATCGTTGGGGTTTGTGTGAGTTTGACGTCCTTTGGAATTCTTTTGAATTTTTATCTTGAGAAGGATAGCCATTTTGTCCTTCTGGCAAAGGTTAACCATGTGGCATTCCGGAAAATGCTTCATTTTTCACAGCAGGTATTAATTGGTTGTCATTGGTTGCACTTGTATCTCCAAAATTCTTCATTATTATTGATTTCGTGTTATCGTAAGTGAGATCTCCAACAGTGGCCCTTGCCAGCTTTTCATTTTCCTCACTTAAGTTCGCAGCATTAAGAACAAAGAAAGCTCTCACTCCTTCGGGTAATTTCATGCCATGTTTATTGAGATTGTGATGCAGTTGCTTATATTTAACAATGAATTCGGAATAATTCTCCCCACTGCTTCTCTTGTAGGCATTAAATTCTTTCAAAGCCAAGTGGTCTCTGGTATTCTTGTCTTTCAAGATAATGATCTAGTTTGTCAATAATCTTATCAAGGCCATCTGCCTTTCATGTAACTGTTGCGCAAGGTGCGTTCAATTCCAGCACAGCATTTCTTGCACGACCTGTCAACATTAATTATTTTTTGTGGCCGGTCCATGTTTCTCAGCTTTTGAATCTGTAAAAAGTTTCTATATCACAATATCATTTTTCCAATTCAGATAATCATCCTGATTGGTCGGCACTGGAAGAGTTTTTACATTTGGTGCAGATGCCATAGCTTCAAGTTTCCGTAACTTGAACAACAAAAGTCTTTTTTTTCTTGTTGGTTTTGCTGTCACTAAGCATCAAGCATAGACACTTGGTCTGCTACCATTTGTTAAAGTTGTTGGGGGTGTCTAAACTAATTGGCTATTGATAAAGCTCCACCAGTGTTAAAGTTCCTGGTGGATAAACTAAACAATATAACGGTTTACAATAATGATAACAATCAACAATTTCTGCATCTTTTTTTGCATGTGCATGAGAATACACATATTGTGCATAGAGAGTTTGTAGGCATTATTCTGTGGCTGAATTAGTTTCGTTTTCCCAAAAAAAAATTTTTGGGATGCATTAATTTCAATCATTCTGAAATTCAGGACTGCTTAAAAGTTGCTATGTGCCTGGGAGCAAATTTCAAATTATTGTTTGTCTGCTCAGAGAAAACAGAGGTTATGTCTTTCTCAGCTATTGTATCAAAAAATTGCCATGGCATGGAATGCCTGTGTGCCACTAGATGATGCAGCCCAAACTGTAACATAACTTGAGTTGCTCAGTTGCATAAAGCAACATTTTGTATAAGCTGTCCAAATGAGAAGTCAGACCAGCACCTTATGAAATTTCATGAAACTTAGATCCAAAGCAAGCCTTAAGTTCCAACTTATTAACTAAACTTGATGACGAGGAGGTTGTGCTTTTAAATTTCTTAATGCATGTTGACTTAGGCCTAGTAGCGACTGTATGCTGATAAATGCATTATCACATGCATCATAAATGCATCATAAATGCATCAAGACATACTATCTCAGACATACTACCTCAGTTCATTGGATCAAAGAATTTTCTTTTTACATTCTTTATGGCAGTTCCAGCGTAGCTCCTCAACTATACCTAGGTCTTCTAATAACTATTTGATTTGGTTTCAAGAATTAAAGACTGCCATTTTTAAACTGAAAACGAGACTTTTGGCGCGATGTTTCGCCGTCGAGGCCAGAATCGAGGCCAGAATGCAACAGACATATTCTGATTCCTTTTTTTTACGGTTGATAGCACAGTAAATATTATAGAGGAAAACACCAAGAGTTTGATGTTTTCAGCATTTGCGAAATCTTGCAGAAATTGTTAGGTTCCCAGAAAGAAAACAGTTGTTATACCTCTGCTGAGACCTACAAATATTTCACCATGAGCTTTCTTAGGAAAACAAAATATTACGCTTAGTGCATCTTACAATTGCCAAGAATATTGTTAACATCATGTTTTTTACAGAATATTGACAGACCGGTTGGTTCTGGAGTGATTAACAAATTTCCAGAGAGAAGGATTTTTAAAAGTCATCTGCCCGTGCTATAATAAATAGATATTTATTTGTATAGTGATAGTTCCTTTTTAGACTGCCCTCACATGAGCAAACTCAGACCGGTCTGAGTTTCAGATCCGTTTGAAACTCATTTCGGTTTACGGTCGAAGCCCTTGGAGTGCTCACATGACGCAGGCGAAATGAAACTCAGGTCGACCTCAAACTCATTTCCGTTTCTCATGTCGGTCTGAGTTTTCAGGTCGACCTGAAAGTTCCATGTGAGCAGAAACATTTTTCATTTCGGGGCGAAATGCAAAACAAGAGTGTGTGACATTCCTTGCGTTCCTCTGGCAATCAAAACAATCAAGATAAATCTTCAACAATGCAATCATAATCGTTCTGATTGACAGGGGAACGCACGCATTGTTTGTATTCAGGAAATTGTTTGTGAAATGAGCATGTGCAGAGCAAGTGAGCTGAACTCAAACCGATCTGAGAATGTTCATGCTAGGGGGAGGCAAATTAGCAGACAGAGCCAAACTTCAAACCGATCTAAAGCTCAGATCGGTCTTAGTTCTCTCATGTGAGGGTGTTAGAATTTGATCAAATGAAAATGATTGAAATGCTCAGGAAGCAGAGTTACTCGGAAAGCAGAGAGCTGAAAGCAGAGTTACTTTAAATGCTGCAGGGTTTATTTTCGGGTATGAATATTAAAAAAGCGCAATAATGGACACATTCAATGTTATTACAGGCGAAGCTTGTTAGATTGTTGCGTGTAGAAAGGCCCAAACAAGATCTCTTGAATTTCCTCTACTTTTATCATGTAGGTTTCTCAGAATAAAAGACGATACCAGAAAGATGGATTTGATCTCGATCTCACCTATATCACAGGTATATTTGATACAAATAATTTCTATTGATTTGAAAATGGTTGAATTGCGTGAGTCAACACCAGGTATTCTGTTCTTAAAAGAGCTGGTTTATCACTATAGGAATCGGATTGGTTCCATTTGAGCGACATGTCGAGAGATGCTTCTCTGACCTTCAGGTTGATGACTTCAGCAATCAAGCAGGATTCAGGAAACGCCAAAAACTGCCAAAACCCGCTAAAGCCGCTAAACCCACCAACTGCCAAAACTGCCACTAGTTTCCGAGCCTGAACGCGAGAGAACTATCATTTCAAAAGTCGCTAACCGATTTATGTCCATGCAAAATTACTCCTGTTTAAAAGTTCACCAAAGACACCTATCATATAGATTTCTTTTGATCTCCGTTATCAATGATCAAAATATATTTGAATGATAGATATTTTTCCATCACTTAAGTGCTACATTCAAAACCCTTATTCTGAGCTCTAATTTTTAAGCAATATCGTAAATCTATGCTGTTGAGATTGTTATTATCCTGCAAGCCTGCAATGTCTTCAAGTGTTTTTACTGACATTTGAGACCAAACTATATAAAAATAAATCAATTTGGTAACCATCTTGTAATCATAATAATAATCAGGCTTTTTGCAGTATGCTTCGAAACCAGGCAGCCCTAGTAAAAGCTAAATTTGCTAATTTAAACCCTATCTCACCTGGGAGTTTTGAAGTGGTCAATACCTGTGTGGGGGGCCCCTGCCCCCTCTCTTTTTCTGCGCTGTTATAGTAGCTATGATCTTTAAGCTTGTTGATTAGATAGACTTGGACGCAAACAATCAAAATCACGTGATTAAATCAAATTAGCTCTATTGTTCTTGTTGCTATGACAATAAGAAGATATTAAATTATGATTATTATGATTGTCATAATTTATATGATATCTTCTAAACCAAATGATGAAAGCACAAACCATGAAGGCACTTTTGTCAACCGTGTAATAATAACTTTGATTTTTTTCTTAACTAATCACCGTTTTCTTTGTATTTTAAATAATGTAGGTCCCTGCATGTAAGCTCAGTTAATCGACCAACCACTACTGTTTTCTTTCTTTTTTCAATCCAAACCAATTTTTATCTAATGGCTGTACAGGCAGTGACCAATCGTATTTCATCAGCGGATCCCTCAGCATCGAGGTTGCTGATCATACCATGTAGATGTAGATGTAGATGTAGATGTAGATGTAGATGATTATTGGCATTATTATTGTTAACAATAAAATGAGGCACTAAATTTGATTGATGATATACACTTGAGTTGTATATCATTAAAGACTCTGCGCTAACCAGCAACCATTGCAAGCATTCTTTGCCAGACAAAATACACAACATTGTGTATGCAGGTTTCAAAGACCCTTTGAAAATTGGAGAAAGGGAACATCGATTTTTGGACTCTTCGGATTTGTCTTTGTTGAAAGCTATAGCTGACAGGAAACTCCGCTTTGAAAAAATACAATTAGGATTATTAGGATTAATAAGTTTAGCTCATAAGCGTAAGACTTAAATTACATTTGTAAGCAAGTGGACGTTCTAGAATTGCGATGTGGGATTGAACAAACTGCATTGTGGTATAGCTTCACTGCGCAGAGGCTGCTGGTTAGCGCAGACTCTGTAAATACACATGCAAGCATAATTTGGAAGATATTTGAGATTTATATCTGCAACAATTTCAAAAAAGTATACACATTTTTTTAACTACACAGTAAAACATTGGTTGCCATGGTTACGGTGCTATATTTAGAATATTGAAATTGTCATCATTCAATACAGTAGAGATCTAAAGTCAAAGTAGTGCAATCTTGGGATCCTGCGTTGCATATTATAGCAATTGGCGAACCAAAGTTTGGTTGGGGGGTGGGCGAGACAGGGTTAAAACCAATCACAAAATCAGCTATTTCTTGGAAAATAATTAAGTCTTTGATCTTTGCAAAAACGAAATTTGAAATTCGTCTTATAGTTAAATGTTGGTAATTTTTCAAAAAGGAGTACTTTTTGGGACTCCCAAGTTCACCATCAAGATATTTCTGGAGAAAAGTTGTGTTTCTTGTAGGTACCCGACTTTTGGGCATGCCTACGACGGTGCCAATATTGTTCCTTTGCAGTTCCTTTAATTTTTGGTATAAGACTTCATTGAAAAGGAAACTGTGATTTTCAAGAATAAACTTTGCCTATTCGATCACAGGAAGCCAAATTACGTATTTTTAGGTCTAATTTCACTGCAGCGATTTACTCTGATGCTGTTTCTGAACTGCAACGTTATGACAGCAGTATTCGTTCTTTTAATTGAAGAAAAAATGAAATTTATACCGTTAATGGTTCATTGTTTAGCTCTGTGTCGTTTCTCTTGTCTGAACTCATTGATTCATTCTGCCGCTATGACAACATGCTATTACTCTGTTGCTGTTGTTGTTCTGCAATGACGCAACATTATTGATTATGTTAGACTTACCACCTGGAGTCCCTCGTCACCCTGTGCTTTGTGGCTTGAAGATGGCGCAAGGTTTACCCCATGAATACAAGGGACTCGTCGTCTTAAGTCTCGGATTGTGTGTGTTGTGCCGTACAATAGTAAAGTGACAAGGAATGAAACTTATTCACCTGCCTAAATCTAATAACAGTTTTGTCCTCGCTCAATCTCAGTGAATTTTGCATTAAACACCCAGTTCTTTGCATTGAAATATTCCTCTGCTTTTAAACTTTAAATTTGTCGAACAGGATAACATGGAAAACATGGTCTTACGTCTAACATAGTCCATAATGTTGCGTCATTGCAGAACAACAACAGCAACAGAGTAATAGCATGTTGTCATAGCGGCAGAATGAATAAATGAGTTCAGACAAGAGAAACCCACAGAGCTAAATCAACCATTTACGGTATTGATTTTATCTTTCTTCAATTCAAAGGACAAATACCTCTGCCAGAATGTTGCAGTTAGGAAACAGTAGCAGAGTAAATTGCCGATTAGGCCTCCTGTGATTCGATTACAAAATACTTGCTAAACCGATATGGGATAAGGTCTCTCCTTTTTCAATCCAAAGTCAAGTGCTTGTAATCTGAATTCGTGTGGTATGCTCGTATAGAGACTTGTTACATCATGTGAAGAAAAGGAAGAATGATCAGTGAATTCTCTTGGAATTTTACGCTAATTTGTTGAACTCCACCAGAGTAGGGTAGTCTTGGTATTGATTGAAGAGAGAAATATGGATGAAAGTAGTGATGAACACTTCAAACTGGTGTCATTTATTTACAAGAGTGCTCTTGGCTGAGAATCTACAACACATGCAGAACGATATTATTTAAACCTTTTCACATGCTCACAATGATATTTTCATTCGACAGAGCGAGTTGTTGCCATGTCTTTCCCGTCGTCTGGCAAAACATCACTTTATAGGAACCCCATATCTGTGAGTTTATCTGAATTTTCATTATTACTTCGTAATTTTGCTTTCATTCCTGTTGGTTGATCACGGGCTTTCACCACTGTGTCGTGTTTACTAATCGAGTGGAATTAAGGAATCATTTAAACCTCATCTAGCAGAACGGTGTGACAGATGGGGACTTTGATTCATTGATGAAAGTCCAACTGAGATCTAAAAACTAAATTCTTATTTTGCCAACATGTATATGTTTAAGCGGTAATGGTAAGTGTCTTATAAAAGTAACCTTTGTTTCCTCTTTTAGGAAGTATCCAGATTTTTTAATGAAAAGCATCCTGGTTGCTACAAGATTTACAATCTGTGTAGTAAGTAAATCATGTTGCAGCTTCTTGGCTTTTTACTCTGTTGTAAGGAAGGTTTTTCACTGACGGCAAAACGGCTTCATAGTCTAACATATTAATCATCTTGAATGAATTTCCAGGTGAGTACCTTGCCACAGGTCAGGGGCCTTGTCTGCTTCGTATCAGTCATCTTATCGCATGTTTCCGTTCATGAACTTGCCCTGGCAGCAAAATGTTTTCAAAATACATACCTTTTTACAGCCTATAAATTGCTGCCGGCAAATGCTGAGACCGTAAGTCTTGGTGCTTTATAAAGTGCTGTGGTGCAATTGCAAATTTACGAACATGTATTATAGCTGTTTCAAAAAGCGTGGCATTGTTTGCGTCTCATGATAGGAAGCAACTATTGTACATTTCCCTTACCAAATTTGAATAACACAAATTTTATTTTGATATCTGGCGTGTTAGATAACTAAAGTGCTTCAAATTCCGTAGGCGAGAGACACTATGAGACGAATTATTTCAATGACAATGTGGATAGGATACTCATCGATGATCATAATGTCCCAAGATTGAGGTGAGCATCCTTTGTCCTCGCTTTTGCTCACTGGTGAAGTGTGAGAGGACTGGACTACTTCTCCCGAGAAATTTTATCGATCGTTGTTTATCATTGGTTATTAAGTTATTTATTCGCAAAAATAGTTTTATTGGCCATAAAATGAAGCAGTTTTATCGTTTTGTGCATTTTATCTTTGTGAGTGGCCCATGCCATGTTTCGACTGTAATGGATATGGCACTAAGGAAGGTTCTTGATGATACTTTTAAATCGGTTGTTGTACCTTGAAATACCAAACGTCACTGGCAGAATGAAAGAAACCCAAATTCAAGCTTCAAATTCAAATTTTGTCGCAGCTAGGGTCTCAGAGCATCATTTTATGTTTTATATACTTTGAACAGGCATCTTGTTTCCAAGATTTTTTCATTCGTATCCAAATGGTATGTGATGACATAGACACAAAGCAAACATACTGCTGGATTGATGTAACGAAATTTTGTGAAGAAGCAATCTAATATGACAAGAGCTTCTCAAAGATCTTTGAGAGTGCTCAAGAGATTCTTTCAATTAGACGACGATGTACAATGGAGCGAAGTTAATTCAAGCTTTTTTCGCATGCTATTTTAACTTTCTTAGCACTACAAAACTTTTCTCGGCCTGTGCCTGTAATGCCCATGGCTCAATAAGATGTGCCTCTTGCAAAAGTTCGATCATTTTATTGCCAGTTCTTTTACCGCTTATCTCGAAGTGCTGTTGCTCAAATGACCTTACGCAAGAATTGGAAAGTGAAATTTGCACCAATTTTATACCGGGTCTTCCAAAATGATAGTCCTTTTGTTTGATTATTGTTTGATTATTGTTTGATTGCTTACATGTCCATAGCCAATAAACCGATTTTCAAAAACTTTGTTTTATATGATTGCCTAAGGGCTAAATTGTATTTTAAGATGTTGGTTGTGGTTTTACCACGCGTTTTCATGTCGAACAGAAGATTGGTAAACTTGCTCAGATTAAAGCCTTAGATGGTACCGGGTGAGTCAGAAAAAAGAATCCCTCTTGGAAGGCCACTGCTCTATGAATATCAAAGCAATGATATTGAAAACTGTCTTGTTTTATTGCCAATATGTGCGATTAGGTTCAGTAATCTACGGGGCCTTAATCGACCATTCCTTCCCGTGGATATGGGTGATTTTTTGTAGAAAGCCCCTTCCAAGAACCTGCAAAAACGAATGAAAACAATGAGCAAATTTTCCTTCCGAAAAGTGATGACACTCGTATGAATTAATGTATTTTGTCCTCTTGGGAAAATGGAATCCCCCTGAATAGGTCATAGATACCAGGGGGAGGACTTGTTCATCCTCCCAAGAGCATAGCACGTGCTAAAGCGTCCGTAAGTCATTGCTGTAAGGCCATTGTAAGGCGGAATGTTAGGGTAATTTGTTTATGATTTTGGGCACGTTTTGAAGGTTTTTTGAAGCGGCTTTCTCGAGGAAATCCCTCATAATTTCAGAATGGAGTGGCCGATTTCAGTCAGGTAAATTCTATAGTAGATTTGAACATTTCTAAAATTAAACTATATGTTTGCTGCTATCATTGTCTTGATATCCAGGAAGCCGTGACCTTTCAAACGGGGATTCTTTTTTCTGACTCACCCGGTACGAGAAAGAAACGGCCTACTTTTCCAGTCAACATTTTAGATGCGATTCAAAAGGCTGAACTCGTATTCGTATTCTCTGAAGTCAATTTTAACTGAATTCGTATTCTCTGAACGCCATATATTCTATGAACGACATATAAGTTCAGCCTTTTGCATCACATTTAAAATGTTGACTAGCAAAGAAGGCCGTTTCTCGTTCATGCTATCTAAGGCTTGAATTTGAGCAGTCTTATCGATCTTCTTTTCAACATGAAGAAATCGGCCTAAGCCACAGCTAACATCCTCAAGTACAAATTAGCCTTTCTGCAATCGGATAGAATGAAGTTTTTGAAAATCGGTTCATTGGTTATGGAGATATAAGCAATCAAACGATAATACATCATCTTGGGACACCTGGTAGTGTATTTTAGAAAGCACATACTGATGTTGAATTCCTACTGGCAGCTTCTTTATTCCAACCAATGTTGCAATCTGTATTAGATATGGAAATGCAGAGATGCTGCTTTACTTCTTCGACGCAAAATATCACAATCTTTTCGAGAGGTAGAACCATTGAATATGTCGAGACCGATTAGGATTGCTCTAACCAACGTAAAGGAGTTTAGATTTATTTAACTGCAAACTCGTAATTGCAGACGTCTGAAGCCAGCAAAGCATTTACATCAACTATTCAGCGGTCAAGTATATATGGGAGGTGTTGAAAAAGTCCCGAAATGGCAATTATATGTTTACCCATTAGGAGCTGCCTGCTTTTCAAGCACATACACAGAAGATAGCAATAGATGATTGTTCAATCCAAGTTTTGTATTGTAAGACGCATTGAATTTTTTTAAACCCACTGCACGCTCTTGATAAAGACTTACATCACGTTGGACTTGAACTTTCGTATGAAATTTCAAGATATTTCATAGCTTTTTATAAAGAAAATACAATGTTTTGTGTAGTATTAAAGGGAATCGACATATTTGATAGCTGGCCCGGGCCAAGTTGCAAATAAGCTTGATTGTATTTGACAACTTTGGCACATGGAGAAAGAAACTGTTTTTATTGCGAGGAGAAAGAAACAATAGTTGTGTGGGCATTTCTTAGCCTATTTGTAGCGGCTGCTTGATATAGCTTTTTCGATTCTTTTTAACGATGAAAGCAGGTATTTTGAGCTATGATTCCATCTATTTCGTCCTTGATAAGCCATACAGGATTCCCGGCTTACTACCTGTTGGAAATGAATTCTTATAAACCTCTAAAGTAATACTGCCATTCTTAAGTAACGTGTCTCTTTGATAACGAATAACCTTACCTTCGCGTTTGATATTTTCATCCTTGACAAAGTGGCACCGATGCAAATAATTGACATCATTGAGATAATCAAATTCGAAGAGTTTCAATCGTTTCAGTTTTGTGTAACCCGTTACAGTTCACTTTTCCAACCAGAAGTCTCTCTTTTTTTATAGCCAGTTGCTGCAATTTTGTCATAATGCTAAGGAGTGGCTCTCAGCCAATAGAGATCACATCATAGTGGTTCACTGCAAAGGAGGCAAAGGTTTGTGAAGTCCTCCCTTGTTTCGGTTGTGAATAAATCGACATTGGAGCTCACGCTGTCATGCGCATCGCTACTTTTGTCTCTTCCCTTGTTCTCAACGGTCAACCTAATTTGCATATTACTTAAGGTAACTCTGTTTTCTGCTTCAGTGAACAGCGAGATGCTGTTTTGCAAAACCACTCTCCTCAGAAAACAGTTAATTTCTCCAATATCATTCGGCCTATCTAAAAGCGGTAAAAAGGATGTTGTTCAGCATAGTCTGGGCAGTCAAAAGATGTATAAATTGCAATGTTTTCGTAAACGCTGGCTTCGCAAATCCTAGTTCAAATCTTTTTGTTAATTTCAGAAAAGTAGATTTTTCTCCAAAACTACTCGAATAAGTTTCAATATTTTTGCTCCATCTTTAGCTACAATGCCTGCCAAAAGTCCTTGGAACACTTAGGCCATTTCTTGACAATCCGCAGTTCTAACCATAGCGATTAGGCTTAAACACCCCCTCACCCCCAAAACAATGTTGATTTGGAAGGTTATTGTCCTTGCATTCCATCAGAGTAGCGAATCGTCCTGCCATCCCCATTTTGTCATCACAGAACAACATTGTTCTCAGGGGGAGAGGGGGAAATCGCAAAAAAATGCAAAAATTGCAAAGGTGTTCCAAGACTTTTGGCAGGCATTGTAGGTAGTTGATCTACAACTTTGCCAAGTCTGATTGAAAAAGCTCGACTAGATTTCCTGCAATCGAATGTTATATGTCTGTTTACTTTTCGACATCGAAGGGAAAAGCGTTGGTCAACAAATTAGCCCATGCAGAAGGAGTTGAACGCTTTTCCAACAAATTTAGTTTTAGATCTATGCTCATTGTAGACTCTGAAAGAAATTGATAATTTGTGAATGCTCATGAAAGTCTCGAAAGACACCCAACGCATGGTTTTGGGAAGTTGCTGGTAAAATTCAGTAGCTTTTAATCAATAGATGCAAATGATACTTTTACAAGCGCACTGAGGATGTCTATTGAGAAATGGGTATGGTATTCCCAATAGATGACGTTAATTTTTTTTACCAATGGAAACATTTCTGAAAGTTATTTCAAGCCTGAGCAAGCGTGCTTTACAGCATGGAAGTCTGTTGACCAAGGTTTCTCCCTTTAGCTGTCGCAAAGTAAACAGAAACATAAAATTCGATCACAGGAAATCTCGTTGAGCTTTTTCAATCAGACTTGGCAAAGTTGTAGATCAACTACCTAGCAAAAGATGGAGCGAAAAAAATAGAAACTTTTTCGAGTAGTTTTGGAGAAAAATCCACCTTTCTGAAAATGACAAAAAGATTTGAACTAGGATTTGCGATGTCAGCGTTGACGCAAATATTCCGATTTAAACATCTTTCGATTGCCCAAACTACACAGAACAACATCCTTTTTTCCTCTTTTCGATGGGCCGAGTAATATTGGAGAAATTAACCGTCTTCTGAGGAGAGTGGTTTTACGAAACAGCATCTCGCTGTGCAATAGAGCGGAAAGCAGAGTTACCTTAAGTGCAGTAAATCGTTTTTTGCGCATGCAATCTGGAGCCCTTTTTGGGGGATTCCTTGAGGCTTACAACTTAGCCTCTTCGTATCCCAACAACGATGTCAATGAATTATCAGTCATTTTAAAGCAGGATGGCTAGCTGATCTGCAGAAAATCATTCAAACCAAATCAGTCATACCATTCTATTGCAAGGAGTCATTTGCTGTTGTATTTGCACTTGAGTTGTATTTGCACATGCTTCACAGCGGACTAGCAATTTCAGCTTCAGTTGAAATCCAAATACATCGAACGTGATCATCGTTTAGCGAGCGAAGACATATGAAATTGATACATGATATAACATTCATGATATAAGTATATTCTGTTGAGGCTAAAAGCCTCTAGAAAGGTGATTAATCAACATGTGACACCAAACGTTAGCACCTTTAAATTCTCTCACGTAAGCCCAAATGGTCTCTTCATTTGCCAACACTAGATCTAACATATTTGCTGTTTTGTTTCCTCTATACTGGGTTGGCAAATAGACATGTTGATGGAGAAAGCAGTCCTGCTTGCATTCAAGAATTTTGATTCTAGGTTGTCTGAATCGTGCAGTGTGCTACATGCAATATCAGAATAATTAAAATCCCCTGTCGTCAGAACATGTGAGTATTGACTTTGGGTTGCTCTGATTAACTCAGCCATCATCTGTTCATTTTCTCTTTCTGTGTTATTGGGTGGGCGATGCACACAATCAATAATTGATAACTTATCACTTCCCTGTAATTTCATGTCTGGCCATAGCATAACCAACTGTTCCTCTACCTCTGTAAAATATGTCATTTCATCACAGACCAACGTTTCTTTCACATATATACAAACACCCCTTTTTGGATTTTCATTGACATTGAGAAAGTATCCATACATTTTTCACTCAGCTTCTCTAACCTCATATTTACTATTATTAAGAAGGGTCCCTGTAACAAAGACAATATCTGGATTGTAGTCCCTGAAGATACGCTCCACTCCTTATCCTTTATTCACTGATGAGTCTGCATTGCATTGCATGCAATTCAGCCCAAATGTTCTATTATTTTGATGATAAGTTCTTTTTACAGTTTTGCCATTTCCATAAAAAACATTAGGTTGATTGTTCAGACTTGTGGTGCTTTCTTTGCTCTCTTTATTTCCCTTTGCTCTCTCAGAGGAAGTTGGAGAAATTTAACGTTGCGTATTTGCCATCTGTCTTTTTCCTCCTGTGTTAAGCATTCTGACCTTTTTTGTCTCTTTCTAACGCTAGCTTCTTCCATGTATTCCTTTGGCATGGAGTTTGATCGAATTTTTACTGTCAAGTTGTCTGTTACCTGATTTTCAGAATCATCGAATGACTTTGCTTTCTTTAAAAGTAGCTCCTTATCAGCCGCACTTTCAACTGTTACACGAAGGGGTCAAGGTTCACCATTTTCAGCAATTTTTCTTTCTTGCAGAGCTTTCAAATGCAATGTTTTTGCTCATTCTGTGCTTCAATACATTTATTCAAATGCTTCATATCCGTATAACGCCCCTCTTGGCGCTGTTCCGCTGCCCCTCTGTCCTGTATTTCAATTAGGTTTGTATCATAATGTTCAACTAGCAGATCTTCTCTTGTTTTGTTACAACAATTGCAAAAGAGCCATTATCTTATTGGATCCTCGATGGCATCCTGGACAAAACCATTGAATAACGCCTTATATAGTGTACCGTTGAAGAAGGCCTAACCACTCGAGAAAACAGGCATCAAGTTGGTCTTTTGCGTTTTTTATTATTTGTTTCAGTGCTGACTAGTTTCGACAACTAGGGCATCTTCAGAGCAACTGATTTATTCAGAGTATCAACCTCTATTTATAGTATTTGTATGTCCATATTCGTGACTTATTGTTTCCTCGAGGGTTCGTTGTATGAAGAGTTCACTTTTGATCTGTTCTTTTATCATTCAGTTCCTTGTTAGTTCTATTTTTGTATTCATTTTAGTATCTATGTTAAGTGTAACAGGCGCAGAGTTGCAATGTATTTGCTTGCTCCTTGTACTATCGTCTCGCAGTGTTATTGTTTGTTAGGAAATTGTACATTTTAGGAGAATTTATAGTAAAAATAAATAGTAACATTTAAGTTAGCCCTTTGCCTCAATGAGGCTGGTCATTCTTTTAAATCGGTTGACAATTCATGATTGTGCAGTTTTACAAACGCCGATGCATCAGTTTGGACACCCAGTGCGTTATTTTTGTTAAAACCCGCTCCCCTGAAATAACTAGGGTAGCTGACCAAAGGTAAAAGTATGATATGATTTTTTCAGAAGGTCAAATCATGCAGAAGTTCTTTCACTTAAAGTTGCATTTCAAAGGTTTATACCAGTGACAGTCTGTCAAGAAAATTGACTTTTATATTTCAAAGCAGAGGTTGGAGATTTGAGATGGATATACAGCACAAAGTTTTTAGTTTGTCCGTCTGGCTTAAAAGCTGCCCTTTCTAACGGCTGAGTCAGAAGAACAATCCCCGCTTCAAAGGCCATTGCTCTCGGATACCAATGCCATAATATTTGCTGGTATATAATTCAAAGCGGACATATTCAAACAGATTTCAAAATTTACTTGACACTTGAATCGGTTTCTCCATTCTAAAATCGTGAAGGATTTTCTCAAGAAAGCCCCTTGAGGAAATATTCAAAACGCACCTAAAATCATGACCGATTTCAAGCCTTTACCTATTTCCAGCCGTACAGCAATAACTTTTACATGGCAAAAATGATTGGAAATGTCTATCGTGATTTTAGCACGTTTTGAAAGTTGCTTGGGGAGTTTTCTAGAGAAGCCCCTGACAATTTCAGAACAAAGTGGGTAGCTGATTTCAGTCAGGTAAATTTAAAATGAATTTGAACATGTCAATTTGCCACTGTTATCTGCTTGTTATCCAGGTAACAGTTGCCTTTCAAACAGGGATTGCTTTTTTACTCACCCGGTAGAACGCTTTGATTTCAAATACAATGCATTGACAAGTTACGCATCATCAATTATTTTGCTTTTAATCTGTTATGGAACATGTTGACGTTAAAAATTGGCAGGAATCAGTCTTTTCATGCATAGAGGTATCCAAAACTTTTTAAGGCAAGATATGGTTCATTTGGCCAGCAATGTAGCTCCTTGTAATGAAATACGTTTGGCTATCTTGCTTTTTTGCAGGAAGGACAGGAACTTGCATTGCATCATGGCTCCTTTTCTCTGGCCAGTTCAAAACTGCAGAGGTCAGTTTGTGTTTAATATCTCTTAGTCCGTTTTGTTTTAAATGTAATGTGTTTGATGTTATCGTTGCATCGTTGCTCGGTTTGTCTATCCTCCATATTTTTACATCTGTCGGTTGAAGTCTCAGCAGATGCATGACATTTAATGATGCTTTTACATCTCTCGTGAGAGCATTCTACTCGTTCTTTTTTCTCAACCAGTTGCCATCCCTCATGATATCATCATATTCAGGCTTGTCACATGCCAACCTTTTTCGTCCTCGTTCAGGCAAGTTCAAATGGCTGTTCAAAGACTTAAAGGAGTCCGGGGAATAGTTTTAATGACCATGATCTCTCCAAGGAAACATTAGTTAACCTGTGGAGAAAAAAGTGCAAAAGAACACAAAACACAGTTAGCCATATAAGCCTGTTAAACCTGCAAAAAGCCTGTAAAAGAACAGCAAACAAAGTTTACCTGCAAAATCAATTTGCTGAAAACCGGGCTTCCTCGCATTCTCATCTGTCTGCATTCGTACGAGAAGTAAATAACCACACAAGAAGCCAAATTTATCACCAAAAAGAACGAAAGGAAATCATCAACCACGTGCTAGTTATTTTAATGACCTAGCAGAACTCAGAAACAAACTGTCAAAGAGCAAAGCCTTGTTGAGAAAAGTTTTCATTTTCAGATTAAACTCATTCGGGCATTTTGGGGTCTGGGCATGAATCAAGATATCGTTATTACTAAAACAGAATAACAGTTGGGGTGTTGCTATTCTAAAGAAGGGTGATTGTTCAAGTAAAATACACGACATATTAAGTGACTGGTGTAAGTTTCTGGAGCTACAGGCCACGCCACCTCAGCGAAACCTCTTGTCACAAACTAAGTTTTTCAACATTTTTCGACCAAAATTACGGTGCCTACCACTTCAGCTAAAGTATTTTGTTAACCCCCCCCCCCCCCCCCTAGTCAATGTTGTTTGTTTTGACTCAAAACACTTGCTGTATGATATTTTCCAAGTTAGAGAAAATAGCAACATTGCCGGGGGGTAAAGGGGGTTGTTTGCTCTTCAGATCTACTGTTTCCCGCTTTGTGACAAAGGTTTGGCTATCTTTAAAACATGGAATCTGGAAACTGGAATCTAGAAACTGGAATCTGGAATCTTTAAAATGATCGAAAATATTAAACGGAAATAATCCTAATTGATCGTAGACCCCGAATTCCGATGAAAATTTATGGGCCTTTAGTGTGTTGAAAATTTATGGGACAGGAGAAAGAATCTAATCTTGATGGGAGATATGAATGCAGATATGAGGCAAAGAGAGGGAAATATAATACAAAGTGTCAGGTTACTGAAGAACCTTTTAAGGAGATTGGATCTCAAGAATGTTACCAAGAACCCAACAAGGACAACTCAAAGCACAGAAAATCTGATAGATCTAATTGTAACAAGTGATAAGAACAAAATCTAATCAGCTGAAACATTTGACACAGGAATAGCTGACCACTCCCTAGTATATGCCATTTTGAAGTTAAAGAAAGAAAACACTCCTCCGCAATATCAATGGGTAACAAACATGAAGCAATGTAACTGGGCTGGATTTAATGAATCATTGAGAAAGGTCCCATGGATGGTATGTGATATTTTTGATGACCCAGATGATATTCTCTGGGCCTGGAATTATTTATATAAGGAAGTAAGAAGTGATTATATCAAAGAAAGAGTAGCAAAGGTACGAACAAAATCTTTACCATGGATGAACTCAGAAATAAGAAAGCTCATGAACAAGAGGTTTAAACTTCTAAAAGTAGCAAAAAGATCAAAGCTAACAGTTCCTTCGTCTGCGCTGTAGTCAAACTGAATCCAGGACTTAGTTTCTGAAATATCTGGGGATATGTTCTTCCGTAAATGTAGTTGATTTTTCGAATTTTTCTTCGATATTTCCAACGCAATACACAACTTCTCACACACTTCCTATACAAAACACACTAACTCGGCCAGGTGCTTAACTACAAGTGCCAGCATGCATTGCGCGCCGCACTAGTGATGACGTAATCATAGGAATGGTCTATTCCGAATAATGATAACGATCTGACTTCCTCGCGGTCATTCACATTGAAATGCTTCAAATCACTTCCCAAACGGATCCCACTTATCGTATTTCATCGCACTTCATCGGAATTCTGGGTCTACGATCAATTAGGATTATTTCCGTTTGATATTTTCGATCATTTTAAAGATTACAGTTTCCAGATTCCAGTTTCCAGATTCCAATTTCCAGTTTCCATGTTTTAAAGATTGCCCAAAGGTTTTAGCGAGAATCGTTTAAGGTCAAGTGAGTGGAAGTATGCCTGTTTAGGCATGTAAAACAGTACTCAAAAGCAAGTAAATGCGATGAAATAATTAATAAGTTGAAGCGCTATGTCTGTCTGCAAAACATATTCAGTGCAAACTATTTTTATAAGCCCCAACTTCTCATTGGAGGTGCTTTAATGGCAGAACCAAAAATTGGAGAAACAACTGACAAAGTTGATCCCTTGCTACGGTGCTGCCTTTGACCTTGTTATACATGGCACGTAAGAGCAGTGATGCTAAGATGATTGTATGTGGCTGTGAAAATTTTACTGCCATTTTATTGAAGTTTTAAATATTTCCATCGATTGAAGGTAATTGGTGTGTGCTCAAATTCGGATGAAACATGGGCCTTTTGGATAGCAGACTGGTCCCACCACGAGTTATACCACAGGTCACCGCACGGGTCAAACCCTTCTTAGATGCTCCAATGCGCATTTTGCTAAAGAAAGCATGGGTCACACGGGTCACACTTATCTTTTATAAAACAACATGGTGACCCGTGCCAATTTCTATACAATTTCAACAGATCTCACCCTTCAGTAGTGTGACCCGTTGTGACCCGCGAATTTCTTGCACTATCACTATGCTAGTCTCCTGATAAAACTTTATTTAATAAACTTGATGCTGTTTAGCTACCAGTACCTTTTTTTATTGAAGGTGGACATTCTTTGATTTCAGAGCCACAGGCCATATCGATTCATTTCATGACATCAAATTGAACAATTAGCATCATCAATCACAAAGCAAATCACTTATCTGGAGCAAGCGCCATCGAATTAGTACCATTTAAATGAAAAATCTTGAATTTGAACCCTTCTAGAATGTTTCAGCCTCAAACAATTCTCGCCAAAACTTCTTGTCACAAACTAACTTAGTCAGCAGTTTTCAAGAAAAATCACAGGGCCTACTACTTCAGCTGAAATATTTTGTAATTTTGTTGTTCTGATCCATATGCGGAGATATGCGGGCAAGTACGTTTATTGCCAGCTTTTAGGCAAAGTTTCAAGACGTGATGGTCAATGGAGAGTTTGCTATCAATTTGAACTCGGAGTAATTGCTCGGTTCTGCCTATCTTACTTTCTTTAAGTTGTGTCAGGTCAGCTTTCTCTGTAGATTCCAAATTTCGATGCTGTTGTTTTATTTTGTGCCATTTGGCAATGATGCCATGATAAAGTTCATAGAATTTGATATTCTATTATTTGAATAATAAAACAATTCTTGAAAATTAATTCCGAATAACTACGTGATTTGTTGATTGGTTGATTTGAAATTAAAATTCAAGGGTTGGTCTTAAACTTATAGCCATAGCTGTGGACTGAAGGCCCTCCTCTACCCTTCTTCCTGAAGCAATATTTTTCGTAAAATGTGGATATTTTGCAAACAAATCATAGAGACGGATTGTGCATGGAATGATGGAAAATCCAGCTAATTAACACATTTTTGTGTCAATCCCCTTGTCAGCAGGACAGCTAAAATTTCCAAGGATTTCTAAAAACTTCATTGTGACGTCGGGCAAATGGCGCAAAAGTTTAAAAACACAACATCGAAATTTGTGATCCGAACAGAGAGTTGATCTGAAAAAATCGAAAGAAGTAAAGTATGCAGAATTGTAGTATTGCATCTCGTTGCGCCAACAAAATATAACCAACTGGAATTTGGTTATAAATTTTTGGCCATGACTGCAGCTCTCACTGACATTGAGTCATCATTTGGTAGTAGTTTCGGATCTACCCAAAGAAAAGTTTATTTTGCAAATGAAAAGAATCCTTTCGAGCTGTTTTGGCATGAATTCCACTATTTAGTGTTTAAAGCTGTTGCCGTTTTCTCTCATCTTACGGCTGGGCTGGATGCGCATCAGATGTGCGTTAACTCAGGGCTAATTTCATTGAAAAATCATTCAATGATCCATGAAAACAATCAAAGTAGTCGATGCAGGCAGTTGCCCTCTTGCTGTCTCCTAGTTGGGTCTGCTCCTTATCTAATCTCAATATTTGATATGAGGAACTCAGAAACAATAAGATCTCTGTTGACCAACGATTGGAGCAATTTAGTGTTTGATTGAATGTGCAAGAATAATCCTGAGCTCTGAACTTTGGAGACTGACCGTTACTTTTTCTTTTTTGCAGAAAAGTTTACATTACTTTGGATATCGAAGAACAGATCGAGCTAAAGGAAGCAAATTTCAAGGAGTTGAAACACCAAGTCAGGTAAGCATCTTCAAAGGATCTAAAGTGGTTACATTAGTGGCTTAGTAAAAATTTCTCCGCTCCTTGAGTAATTGTAGTGATCAGAACTATAAAAGGAGTGTAAGTTATCTGCGCATGGGGTAGTTGGAGTACCTTATCACTGGTTCCATACATATTTGGCTGAAAGGCAACAGCACTGTCAGGTAAGTGGTCACAGTTCTGGGCGAAAATATATTCAGTGTATTTCATCTTATATGTGGATGATTTTGAGCAGTAGCTTGAAAACTGTACTCATAATATGTATGCGGACGATACCAGTGTGACCTGTTTTGTAGAAGATATGGAAGAACTCTGCAACGATTTGCAAAATGAATTAACTAATATCTCAGAATGGATGCGTTAAAATAAGATGAGTTTAAATACCAAAAAAATCTGAATTCATGATTGTAAGCCATAAACGGCAGTTAAACTGTATCCAAAATCCTGTCCACCTTGATAAAGGCGGAGAAGAAATAAAAAGAACCAACGAAGTGAAATACCTTGGGGTTACTATGGATGAAAATCTTTCCTGGACTGCACAGTATAAGAAAGTCAAAAGTAAAATCAAAAGTAGACTTTCCTCTATCCGAAAGCTAAAGAATATCCTCCCGCAGATAAAGCTGGATCAAGTTTACAGGGCACTGCTTGAGAGTCTTTTACGATACTGTAATGAAATATGGGGCAGTTTGTCTAATACCAAGCTTGATCACCTTCAGCGTCTGCAGAATAGAGCTTGCACGCTTATAGAGAACTCCAGATTGAAAGATGGCTGGAGATACTCTTGACTGTCTGTTTCAAGCTTGATTAAATATGACAGGGCTATCATGATTTATAAGATAACTAATGATTTGTGCCCTAATAGCTTGAAAGGGAGATTTTAGACAAGGTCGCAGCTATCTAATAATCCGTTAAGGAACTCGTTAGATATCGACGTGCCAAGGCAAAATTTAGAATTTTGAAAGAGGAGTTTCCATTATTCTGGAGCTAAAGTTTGGAATGAAATTCCATTGGACATCAGAAATAATCCTACAATTTACACTTCCAAAAAAAAATTGAAGGATTTCTTGTTAAGTCGGCAATGATACCCAAAGCACGATCCCTAGGAAGAGCATTCTGTAGATTTGTATTTTAACTTTTGTATTATAGCATTTAGGATATTATGGTTTTGTTGTTGTTTTTTTGGTATCTGATAGTGTGTTTGTGCATAAATATTATATATTGAAAATTGAATTGGAGCGAGACACTGTCATGTGCTATGCTTATTCCAAAACGCTTTGCGCCCCACCTCCCCAGTGGCTGCCACAGCAATGAAAAATGTTAGTAATAGGGAGGAACTAGGGACGGAACTGAAAACTCGTCTTGTCTTATCAATCGAATAGACTAGTTATGATAGTCCCTCTTTGTAGTTGTTGTTGTCTTAAATCGAGATTTTGGAGCGGGGAAAACCCCCTCCTTATCTGATTGGAGCATTTCGGCGAAGAAGAATTGATACTTGTTTTGTGGCAAATTGAATTTTTTCATATTTTTACTTGAATATCTCTTTTGCGAGCGAGGCCGGTATGTTTTTTCATTTGACACTGTGCAGCCAAGCAGTAATGACGGTGGTTCTCATTGTCGAGCTCTATCGAGTATAATAAAAAGTGACACCCTTGAGTTGCTCTGCCTTGAGGTTAAACCAAACAAAGGGAAATCCTTTTACCTGATTAGCTGGTATCGACCACCCACTGGGGAAACAGATACTGCAACATTCGAAAATCTACGTGAATTTCTCAAAAAACTTGACAGAGATGAAAAAGAAATTATTCTAGTTGGTGATACGAATTGTGATTTCAGGGGTTCCCCCTTAAATGCAAATTCAAAAAGCTACAATCAGTGTACGCTGAATACCAAATAGAGCAACTGATCAAAGCTTATACGAGGGTAGCAATAAGTAAGGGGGCAAATGGACAGTCTCAAATAAGTCATTCGTTGATTGACCATTTCTCTACCAACAAACGTAAGTACATTCTAGAATCGGGCGTGCTTGAAACAGCTATGGTAGACCACTACATGGTTTATGCGATTAGAAAGGTAAATGCATGGAGACTCAATACCAAAAATGAAAACAAAATTGTTGAAAGTAGAAATATGAAAAATTATGATAAAACTGCTTTCCAGCAAGACCTTGATGCCATTGACTGGAAAAGCCTTTTGGAACCTTTTTCTCAGGACCCTAGTAAGATGGCATCTGTATTCCAAGAATTGTTTGATGCAATTCTCAGCCTACATGCTCCAATTCGAAAACAAAAAAGGAAAAGTGAATATGCTCCATGGCTCAATGCACGCATAAGGTCTCTGATGATGAGAAGGGATAAAGCAAAAAAGGACGCAAGGCGCAATCCCGAAATCTGGCCTTCGTATAAGAAACTAAAAAACGAAGTTACAGAGGCCATCCGGATCGCAATGCAGGACCATTATTCAGGTCTAATTGAACAAAACAAACCGACCCAAAGAAAATGTGGCGAACCATTAACAAAGTGTTAGACAGAGATTCCTCTAAGGTACCAGTCACTAGCTTAAACTGCGAAGGCAAACTTTTAACTAATGACAGTAAAATTGCCAATGCGTTTAACAAGCACTTTGTCTCAGTTGGTCCAAAACTAGCAAAAGAAATCAGAACCGAACCTAATGATGACCCGCTTGCCACAATAAGTGGCAAAAATTCTACGATTTTGAATTTCAAGACAGTAGATACTCAATACATCTTAAAAGCACTAACAGAGCTGAAAAACGGCAAAGCCAGCGGGCCCGATAGAATTCCTGTCGGACTAGTCAAAGATGCATCCGAATTCATCGCTCTCCCCCTTACTCTAATCTATAACTCATCGCTGGTCGTGGCAGTTTTTCCAGATATCTGGAAGGTTGCAAGGGTAACCCCAATTTTTAAGTCAGGTGCAAGGGATGACATGAATAATTACAGGCCTATATCCGTTCTATCCATATTTGCAAGGATTCTGGAAAAAATTGCTCATGATCAGCTGATCGACTATTTCAAAGAGAAACAGTTGCTAAAAAAGAATCAGCATGCGTTTCGTAAGCTACACTCAACAATCACATCTCTAGTAAAGAGTACTGATGAATGGCATAATAACATTGATTCTCAAAAGGTCAATATGGCGATGTTTTTGGATTTAAAAAAGGCCTTCGATACGGTGGATCACAAAATACTGCTCGAAAAACTTTCTAGGTATGGCGTGCAGGGTAAGGTGATTAGCTGGTTTCGATCCTACCTCGCTTCAGCGTCTACAGAACAGGGCCTTCTCAATTATTCAAAATGCTAGAATAAAGGACCCCTGGATCAATAATGGGCTGAACGTTGATCAAATCATCTATTTTGACAGATCTATCATGACACACAAAATAGTCCACAAGCAGTGCCCTGAGAGCCTCTGGAACAAGTATAGTCAGAGGAATGAAATTTCTAGGTATAACACAAGAAACAATAGAAATCTCGACATCCCAAAGTTTAAACTTGAGTGTACAAAAAAAAGTTTCCACCTTTCCGCGCTTAAAGCTTGGAATGAAATACCAATCGAAATAAGGGAAATCCCCTCGCTCTATCAGTTTAAAAGAAAATTGAAAACGCATTTAAAGAGCTCAGTAAACCCTAACTAAAACACGACTCCCAGGAAGATCAGATCTCAGCCTGGATCCAATCCTAGCTAATACCAAATTTTTAAATTTTGTTTTTCATTTTTCATTTAAAACAAACTTGTAACTTTTGTAGTTTAATTTTGTACTGATGGGATATCGTGTAAAAATATGAATTAATAAAAAAGAAATAATAATTAAATCAAGCTGTTGAATTGAGGCATCCATTTGTCATGAACTGAGCCACGAGGAAGAGATCTTTATTTGTGCTCCAACAGGATATGGCAAAACGTACTTGTTTGGGATCTTTGTTGACATGCCACACCAAAAGGTGCAAGGGGTAATTGAATAGTAAAACATCTTTGAATATCTAATTATACTAATTGTGTTATATAAAAACAACAACTTTACTTTACTTTGTCTGTGGACAGCAAATTATTGAAAAGTCCAATGTCCTTACAGAAATGTGAGCTCCATAACAAAATAGCTTGTTAAATATTTCTTCGTGAATCCTAGTCTTTACAGTTACAAGAGTATTTAGTATATAGCAAGCCTTTAAAGAGTAAAATTCCTCGCTGCCGTGAAACATTCTGTACATTTTGTTCAAAACTTTTTGTTCAAAGTTTCCGTTCATCATACAAGGATGTGTCATCACGTGTGTGTGTCATCTTATTTTATTTCGAAAAAAATGCATAATACAAATAGCTTCTAAATATATGAAATAAGAGAAGCTAATCAATTTCGAAAATATTTACAACTATTCAAATATACAATATAACTAAACTAATTAAAATGCCACACTGTTTCAATAATAGTATTTCATGGATCTTTTATTCTAATTACTTTTGATCGATATTGTGTTTTTCAAATTGACATGCGTTGCAGTTGCATTGCATTCCATCCCATTGTTTTATCAATCTCTTAAAAATGTGTATATTTTGAGCAGACTTCATTTCATTCGGGAGTCCATTCCATATTTGAGGCCCTAATGCTCTTAGGCTATTGGTACCAAAATTAGTTTGATTAGGTCTATGATGTAACAGATCATGTGGATTTCTCTGAGAGCGACTCAGATTAGCAGATGATTTGAAAGAAAATATGTTTTGCATAAAAACAGGATTTAGTTGCTTCATAGTTTTGTAGATTTCGATACAAAGAGCTCTTAAACGAGAAACATGCATATAATTTTTACCTGATTTGGTCAATAACTCTTCATATGTAGAATTTTTATCATTGAACAGAAATCTTAATGCCCTCTCTTGTATACGTTCGACTTTTTGCAGCGACTTTGCAGATGAAAAATGCCATACTAAAGGGCAGTAATTAAAGTTGGAATAAACGAAACTTTGAACCAGTGTCTTCCTTTCTTTAAAGCCAATAAAATGTTTAAGCCTTTTTAGTACATTCAATTGTGTGGCAGCTTTCTTGCACAAATCTGAAATATGTGGATCAAAATTTAGCTTGTTGTCTAGTTTGATACCTGAAAGCGTTACAGTTTTTTCTGTTTTGATGTTCTTATCACGGAGGCTAGTGTCAACACCACTGGTATCTGAACGGTCTTTCTTGATCAAAATAGACTGGAATTTCTTTGGATTTGCAATCATCTCATTTTCCTCCAACCATTTAAGAGCAATATTCGCTTCCCCCTCCAAGACCTTCAGTAAGACGGACATGCTTTTAGAGGAAGAAACCAAAGAATTGTCATCTGCGTAATTATATACTTCGGCTTCCCTAATGAAAAGTAGTAGATCATTTATGTAAAAATTGAAAAGGATCGGACCAAGTATAGATTCCTGTGGAACACCGGAAAGTATGCGCTGAAACGAGCCATAAACATTGTTTATCCTAACACATTGATCACGTCGCTTTAAGTATGAATATGTAAAAACTAAAGAATTTTCATCAAATCCGTAAACGGATAATTTTGCTATGAGTAAATCGTGCGGTATGCAATCAAAGGCCTTTGATAAATCCATGAGGACGGCACCTACGATTTGATCATTATCTAATTTCAATCTCCAATCTTCAATTAGTCTTATCAATACATGATGCGTACCATAACGTTCCCTATAAGCCGCAATATAGATAGAAAGAGTTTTATCAAGGTATGGCATCAGTTGTTTTTGATGATTTTCTCAAAAACTTTTGAGAAAACATTTAAAACACTTATAGGGCGGAAGTTTTTTTCAACAGTTTTATTTTGTTCTCCTTTATCAAGGGGGCTTACCGCTGCACGTTTTCCATTATCTGGGAATTTACAATTACGGATACTGCTGTTGATAGCATCTGTTAAAGGGACAGTCAATTCGTCTGCTGATAAAGATACTAGCTTAGGAGGTATCAAATCTTCGCCTGTTGATTTCCGACAATCGAGAGATTTAACTATTTCCTTTACTTCATTAGTGGTTACCTCTTTGAACGAAAAATATTCTGAAACTTTTCCCCTGTGTTCAATGATTGCTAAGATACTTGGATGATTGTTATATGTTTCTAAAATGAGTTTAACAATATCACGATCATCTACTAAATCAGTTGCATCTGCAACATTGGTTGGTTTTCTACCACTTGAATTTTGTACAATGTTTATGTAATGGTCGTTGAAAAGCTGACACAAAGTTGGCTCATCTGTGATGATTTTCTGATCTTTTACGAGCGTTATGTTGTTATCCGATAGGCCTCCTCTATTAGATAGATAGGGCTTAACGAGATCCCAAAATTCCTTGTTAGACATGATTCCTTTACTTCTAGCCTTTTTGAAATGAGCTTTAATCGCTTTCCTTCTTAACTTTACGCATTTGTTGCAATGTTGTTTAAATTTCGCCCGATTCTCGTTGCATGGATCCTTGTTTAGTCTGTTTTTCATGCGTGACCTAACATAAATTGCTTTCTTTAGTTCTTTATTCATGAAAGGAGCATCGTTCCCTCTCAAGATCTTTGTTTTCATGGGCGCATGCTTGTTTACAGTAGATCTAAAATGTACAGTAAGATTATCATACAGAAGATTGGGATCATCAACGTCACAACCAAGGTCAAGGCCTTTCACTTCCTCTCGGAAAAGCTCATCATCAAAGTTCTTATAAGTACGATACTTGATTATCTTAGGTCTGAGCCGAGGAACTTGAGCTTTCGTAGTGGTTGCTACCAATCCGTGACAATCACTTAGCCCTGTTTCGAAAACTGAGGTTGCTTGAAAATTTCTTGGTTTGTTGGTGAGAATAACATCTATTGAAGAATTTCTTTGTTTGGTGAAACAAGTTTTGCCAGTTACAAGATTGGAGAGCCCAAAAACATCACAAAATGTAGTAAAGTTATTATAGTCCGGGCTCTGATCGTTTTGCGTATCAATGTTTATATCAGCCATGATAATAATGCTATCATATTTATCAAGAGCAGTATTTAAAGACGTAGACAATTTATCAAAGAAAAACCTAACATTTAAATCAGGTGGTCGATAAATGCAGTACAAAATCCATTTCTTCTTTTGAATAGTGATTTCAGAACATATTAGCTCTAGCTGTAAGGTTTCTAGGGAATGCACTCTGTTGCATACGATTCTAGTTCTAGCATACAGCATTAGCCCTCCTCCAAATTCATTTCTATCTTTTCGAAGGGGACTATGATAATTTTTCATTTGTAGTGTTTCTGTTTTAAAACTTGGATTAAGTTTTGTTTCCTCAATCAACAAGAGGTCGGGGAGACATCTTTCGGCAATTTCCCTGAGGTCGATTATTTTGTTTCTAAGGCTATTGATATTTAAAAATGCCAACATGGGATTTTTATGGTATTTTGTTCTCAGCTCAAAAAATCTGTCAATGTCACAGGAGACATCTGAATCATCAGAAGTAAAGGAGGTAGCACTATTTATTTCAGCAATTTCAGAATTCAGATCACTGAGATCGGATGCTGAAGTTGCAGTTCCAGCATATGGAATTTCACATAATGATATATCATGGTCAGACCCTGGCTGTACGTTGATATTCCCATCAGTAACAATACAACTTTTACAAAGTCATGATTTTAAATATTCAATGAAATTTCCTGTTAGAAGGTGTGTACCTGCAAAGTTTGGGTGTAAACCCCAGCGATCGAGATGACTATGTTTTATGTTGTCTTGATTTATGTAAGGGATTCCAATATTTGCTAATTGCTCCTCCAGTATAGAATTTACCTCTTTCCTTTTGTTATCCAGTTGAAGGGAGAAATTAGACGTGGATAATTAGACTCAGTACGTAGGTCATATGGCTTTGCAAAGTATTTTTGTAGATGTAGATGTAGAGATATTGAGTCTTGTTTGATAATGTATGCAAAACAAAACGGCTCCCAAACGGCCACTTTTGCAGCAACAGTTATCAGGACCGACCTCGATGACCTAAGGAAGACTATGTTGGTCTTGCAAACGAGGCTGATTCGATGTGCTGGTGCTCGGGTATTTTGATTACGATAGTTAAACATGGCCTCAAAAGAGATTCATCCTCTGCTGACTTTTTGATTAACCTTTTTAGAGTCGTTATGTTGGATACATCGAAAGGGTACTGAAAGACCATAAAGGCATAATTCCACCGGCACAACCATTGGTATTTGCAAGTATAAAACTGAAAAGAATCAAGGGTGAGTTTGCTACACATATTTAGCTTTCTTACAATACTGGTTGCTGATTTTCAGAATTACGTGAAACAATGAACACTCCAACTCAACACTAGTTAATCTGTTTACATTTACAATTTTTTTAGGGACGGTAGCCCTTCAACTACGAAGCTCGTTTTCAAGGGGTTCTCCGTTAGAATTACAATAATACTTTTAAAAACAATCTAAACTAAAAATAACGTAATCCTATGAATGCCTAGTTATGGGAATTACATCAATATTAAGCTGCTTTTTTATATATTCCAATTTTTTTTTACAATAACAAAATTACTCTACAATACTACTAGGACGATAACCTCATCGAGCAAAAAGGCTGTGTCTACCCCAGGGCCATTCTATGAAGATAAAGAAAATAACTTTAACTGCACGATAATTTCTAAAAGAAATTTACAAAATTGGGTGGCTTATGAAAGGATGGGGTAAAGGACTTTATGACTTCACTCAAATCGACGAGTTTCGTGGATGAAATGCAGGCCTGACACCAGCCATGAATTCATAGGGGGGCGAAGAACCAAAATTTTCCGCATGCGCGAAAAAGGACTGATGTTCTCCTTAATGACTAGATTTTGGAATTACTTTCCAGTTTCAATGTTAGAGCCTTCAAAATTAGTGAATATGAAGCGAAAATATGCAGTAGATTCAAAATTCATGTCAGAATGTATCCTCGAAAGTCCATAGATTAATGTCTTATGCATCATTCTCCCAATAAAATCGTCTGAATGTAGGCCTGTAACCACACAAAAAATCCGACAGGTAGAGTAGAATTTCCGACAAAGAGCCTCCTGGGGGGCACTCGGCCCCCCAGCCCCCCCCCCGCTGGCGTCAGCCCTGATGAAATGTAGCGTGAGCTCAAGAATATGTCTATTTAGTGAATGGGGGAAATCTTTATCATCAAACAATAAATTTTGTAAAGCTTCATTTCCAAGATTTACATCTCCAAGTGGTCGAACTAATGCATAGATTGCAGTGAGGAGGTCTTGTCTTTGTACATCATAACATCAGCACATAAAGTTGTCTGAGAAAGCAAATTTAAATTCGAAATCAAGATAAAAACCTTAAATGCTATTAAGGGTGCTCGGCACTTCGCATGTTCATACTTGGTTGAGAGGCTGTTCCAGATTTTCGTGCACGAAAAACAATATTGATCAGTGGTCAGTTGTGGTGCATTTTGCCGCCACCTAACACCTGTTGATATGATACGCAGACCACATATATGGTGCATTGCGAATCTTTCTTAAAGGAGAACTGAAATGCAAAACTGTTTTTTGATATTTTGTAGAATCTGATGCGCAGACTTCGAATCAGAAGTTTTTTCGAACATTCAAAACCGCTTCCGAAATATAGCGCGTTAAAGTTGCGATCCGAACGATTTTCCGACCACTACCGATTGTCCCCGAGCACTTCCGAAAAGACTGGATTGCGTTGACATCCCAAAATCCATGTTTGCATATCCGCATTCCTGAATCTTGTGTGATGCAGTATCATTATCTATATTGCAACGCGTTACATAGCTTTTTAACTAGATTTTGCACGAAAACCATCATTACAACCTCAGAAATGGACTGAAGCTCTGCTAAGATTTTTCTATGGCAACATTTGCCTGTACATTCACGGATTCAGCACATATACAGGGTGTCTACAAAACGTGGCCTACGCCATTGGCCTACCATTTGGCTTACCTTTGGCTCACCATTGGCCTACCTTTGGCTCACCATTGGCCTACCTTTGGCTCACCGTTGGCCTACCTTTGGCTCATTGCTGGCCTACTTGTGGCCCACTAATGATCATACTATTAGTGCTACCAATAACAATTAAAAATAATAATAAATAATATTTCCCTGTAATATATTCTGGCAAAAGAGCATTACATTTAATTAACATACAATAAAATTTATTGTTTTAGCTAAACTTTAAACTTCCATAGCTCCGCTCATGATGGTTCGATTTTTACCAACTTTGTTTCATTTGAAAGATAATCATCTATTTGTGCGTCCATGTAACTTGTTTTCAACAAAAGCACACTAAAGCATGGGTAACCGGACACACATAATGCTTAGTAGTTTTTGAGAATTTCTTCACAAAATAGCCCTTCGATAGTAAAAACAAACAATTCAAGTGAATTCAAGTGTTAGCTATAGACATGTAAAAATACTACAATGTCTTAGGAACATTTCTGCCAAAGGGTTCGTTTCAAATCGTTTTAGTTTTTTTCAAACATTTTTGTAGCTTTGTGGAAGCCAAAGAATAGTGCAGTGAAGCTGTTTTTAGTCTCCCTGTCTAATAAGCCCCCAATCTTAGCCAAAATTGTTAGTAAGCCCTGCCCTTTCTATTAAGAACTGAAAATCTATCAATCTACCCTGGTTATTTGATTTTGTGGATGAGCCCCTCTCTAATAAGCCATTCTCTTTTACGCCCCCCCCCTCTGGAGCATAAAAATTAAATAAGCTTAAAGTAGGTATGGTAGGCTACAGGTGTGCCACACTGATCCAGCAATAGACCACAAGTAGGCCAGCAATGAGCCAAATATGCACCAAAGGTAAGCCAAGGGTGAGCCAAGCGTGAGCCAAAGGTAGGCCAAAGGTGAGCCAAAGGTAAGCCAAAGGTGAGCCAAAGGTAAGCCAAATGGTAGGCCAATGGTGTAGGCCACGTTTTGTAGACACCCACATATACAAGCCTTCACGATCCGGAGTGTTGCCTGAATGATGCCAGAGGACCTTGCAATTTAGATCAAGGAGGACAATAAACATATTGACAGACTAGGACAACAGCAAGGTACTTGATTTATGTTTAGTTGATATTTGAACTGATTTCAAATAATGTTGACCTGGAAAGCAGCAAGTTGCAAAGACTATCTCAAAGGATGAGAGATTTCCAGGCCTAAACAAACCATAAATTCTGCACTGCAGCGGGAAACGATATCTTCCTCTTGTTGTCTAGGCTGAATGCCAATGATTAGACTGTATTCATTCATTTGTTGGTGTAAAAAGATTCTAGAAAAGCGATTTCTTATCATAGTTTCCAAATCTTTTGCCTGAATTTCAGATTTCTCAAACTAATTCGCTTTACTAAAACCTCAAGAAGCCCTGAAAGTACGAATGAAAACGATACCTATATTCCTGTTACTGTGCATCCATGCATTGTTTCTGTTCGTTTTTATGTTTGAAGAATGAAAACATTATGCAGGGGCTTTTGCTCCAACCGGAAGGAATAGACCTATATAGACATATAGACATATAGACATATAGACATATAGATAGGTACATAGGAATCAGGAATGTTGTAACAATGGGCATTATTTGTGCACACAATCGAAACAATCAGCGAAGCATCTTAGATATTTATAGGCATTGTTAATGTATACAATCAAAACAATTCTGATATATTTGGGCCAACAATGAACTTTGGCAAAGTTGCCAATTCACATTTCCTCATTAAGGCTAATCACTACTTGCTCCTAACATTAATCCAGTGGCCAACTCATTACAAGGCAATTTTCAAAATTGACCTCTTTGACCTGGCACACTGCCCTTACTGTTTGAAATCTTCGATATGGATAACTGTTGCCAAGGGAACCAACAAACCCATATAATACTATCAAGAAACAAATGTGGCACTGTTATAGTGGCAACTCTTGTCAGTATAGGGTAAAACAAATTGTCAATATTGTCGGTCATCCTTTAGTTTTACTCAGAGCAGTAGGAAGCATCTTAAACTTGGAGGGGCACGGCAATTTAAAGGCACTTTTTTCGTAAGAATGGCATTGTAATATACAACAGAGTTTTGACGGGAAAAATGTGATATATAGAAGAAAATAGTACGAGTGCTGATAGATGTCCGATTTCCTTCACAATGAAACAAAGTGAGAAGTAAACATAACCAAATAACGAAGTAAATAATAACAAAATTAAACAACTTTCTGTCCGCATTGGTCTTTAAAAGGGGCACATCCTGAGACAAGAAGGGCACCTTTTGGTTTGTTGCAAAAACTTGGGGGCACGTGCCACCAGTGCCTCCGGTTCCCTACGTCTTTGGACTCTCGCTACATCTAATGTAATAGTTTTGATCCATATCAAGAAATCTGGTCTGCTTCATCAAATGGGCTCGTTATTAGGCTACAGCCATTTCGATACAAACTAAATCGTGCATTGCAATTGCAAATAAATATTCTACTACTTTGAGGCAAGCTATGTGCATAATCTCATTCTTCAAACATGGCTAATGGGGGCCTTTAATTATGTTTGAAGAATGAAAACATTATGCAGGGGCTTTTGCTCCAACCGGAAGGAATAGACCTATATAGACATATAGACATATAGATAGGTACATAGGAATCAGGAATGTTGTAACAATGGGCATTATTTGTGCACACAATCGAAACAATCAGCGAAGCATCTGAGATATTTATAGGCATTGTAAATGGAAAGAATCAAAACAATTCTGAGATATTTGGGCTAACAATGAAATTTGGCGTAGTTGCCAATTGATATTTCCTCATTAAGACTAATTACTACTTGCTCCCAAAATTAATGGAGCTGCCAAATCATTACAAGGCAATCTTCAAAATTTGACCTCTTTGACCTGGCACACTGCCCTTACTGTTTTAAAAATCTTCAATATCGATAACTGTTAACAATGGAACCTACCAACCCATATAATACTATCAAGAAACAATTGTGGCACTGTTATAGTGGCAACTCTTGTCTGGATAAAGTAAAAAATTTGTCTATATTGGCGGCCATCCTTTCGTTTCACTCTGGGCAGTAGGATGCATCTTAAACTTGGAGGGGCACATCATTTCAATGGCACTTTTTTTGTAAGAAGGGTACTTTAATATACATCAGATTTTTGGTGCTAAAAATGTGATACATAGAAGAAAATAGTATGAATGCTGATAGATATCAGATTTCCTCCACAATGAAACAGTGAGAAGTAAATGCAACTAAACCACGAAGTGAATAATAACATAATTAAAGTACTATCTGTCTGCATTGGTCTTTAAAAGGGGCATATCCTGAGACAAAAGGGTGACCGTTTGGTTTGTTGCCAAATCTTGGGGGCTTGTGGCCCTAGTGCCCCCCGGTTCCCTACGTCTCTGGACTCTTGCTACATCTACTATAAAAGTTCTGATGCACATCAAGAAATCTAGTCTGCTTCATCAAATGGGTTCGTTATAAGGCTACAGCCATTTCGATATGAACTAAATCGTGCATTGCAATTGCAAGTAGATATTCTATTACTTTGAGGCAAGCTATGTGCATGATCTCATTCTTCAAACATGGCTAATGGGGGCCTTTAATTATGTTTGAAGAATGAAAACATTATGCAGGGGCTTTTGCTCCAACCGGAAGGAATAGACCTATAAAGACATATAGACATATAGATAGGTACATAGGAATCAGGAATGTTGTAACAATGGGCATTATTTGTGCACACAATCGAAACAATCAGCGAAGCATCTGAGATATTTATAGGCATTGTAAATGGAAAGAATCAAAACAATTCTGAGATATTTGGGCTAACAATGAAATTTGGCGTAGTTGCCAATTGATATTTCCTCATTAAGACTAATTACTACTTGCTCCCAAAATTAATGGAGCTGCCAACTCGTTACAAGGCAATTTTCAAAATTTGACCTCTTTGACCTGGCACACTGCCCTTACTGTTTGAAATCCTCGATATGGATAACTGTTGCCAAGGAACCAACAAACCCATATAATACTGTCAAGAAGCAAGTGTGGGCACTGTTGTAGTGGCAACTCTTGTTAGGATAAAGTGTTTGTCAATATTGTCGGCCATCTTCAGTTGAACTCAGAGCAGTAGGAAGCATCTTATTCTTGGAGGGGCACGGCAATTTAAAGGCACTTTTTTCATAAGAAGGGAACTTTAATATACATCTAATTTATGACGGTAAAATGTGATATATAGAAGAAAATAGTGTGAATGCCGATAGATATCCGATTTCCTTCCCAATGAAACAAACTGAGAAGTAAACATAACTAAATCGTGCGTTAAACAGTTGCAATTGCAAATGAAAGTTTAGCACTTTATCAAGCAAATTACCAGCATGATCTCATTCTTCAAACATGGCTAATGGGGGCCTTTAATTATGTTTGAAGAATGAAAACATTATGCAGGGGCTTTTGCTCCAACCGGAAGGAATAGACCTATATATATAGACATATAGACATATAGACATATAGACATATAGATAGGTACATAGGAATCAGGAATGTTGTAACAATGGACATTATTTATGAAGATAATCGAAACAATCAGCGAAGCATTTGAGATATTTATAGGCATTGTTAATGTGTACAATGAAAACAATTCAGAGATCTTTTGGGCTAACAATCAAATTTGGCGTAGTTGCCAACTGACATTTCCTCGTTAAGGCTAATTACTTCTTGCTCCTAACATTAATCGAGCTGCCAACTCGTTACAAGGCAATTTTCAAAATTTGACCTCTTTGACCTGGCACACTGCCCTTACTGTTTGAAATCTTCGATATAGATAGCTGTTGCCAAGGGAACCAACAAACCCATATAATACTATCAAGAAACAAGTGTGGCACTGTTATAGTGGCAGCTCTTGTCGGGATAAAGTAAACAATTTGCCAATACAATATTGTCGGCCATCCTTCAGTTTTTATCAAAGCAGTAGGAAGCATCTTAAACTTGGAGGGGCATGGCAATTTAAGGGCACTTTTTTCATGAGAAGGGCATTTTAATATACATCATATTTTCGACGGGAAAAATGTTATATATAGGAGAAAATAGTATGAATGCTGGTAGATATACGATTTCCTTCGCAATGAAACAAAATGAGAAGCAAACATAACCAAATCAAGAAGTAAATAGTAACAGAATTATACTACTTTCTGTCCGCATTAGTCTTTAAAAGGGGCAGATCCTGAGACAAAAATTACACCTTTTGGTTTGTTGCAAAATCTTGGGGAGCACGTGCCCCCTGTGTCCCACGAGTTTCTACTATACGTCTCTGGACTCTCGCTACATCTAATGTAATAGATCTGATGCATATAACGAAATCTGATCTGCTTCATCAAGTGGGCTCGTTATTAGGCTACATCCATTTCGATATGAACTAAATCATGCATTGCAATTGCAAATAGATATTCTATTACTTTGAGGCAAGCCATGTGCATGATCTCATTCTTCAAACATGGCTAATGGGGGCCTTTAATTATGTTTGAAGAATGAAAACATTATGCAGGGGCTTTTTCTCCAACCGGAAGGAATAGACCTACCTATATAGAGACATAGGAATCAGGAATGTTGTAACAATAGGCATTATTTATGCACACAATCGAAACAATCCGCGAAGCATCTGAGATATTTACAGGCATTGTTAATGTATACAATCAAAACAATTCTGAGATATTTGGACTAACAATCAAATTCGGCGTAGTTGCCAATTGCCAATCGATCTGCCAACTCATTACAAGGCAATCTTCAAAATTTGACCTCCTTGACCTGGCACACTGCCCTTACTGTTTGAAAAATCTTCAGAAACGAGTATGGCACTGTTATAGTGGCAACTCTTATCAGGTTAAAGTAAAAAATTTGTTAATATTGTCGGCTATGGGGTAGCAGGAAGAATCTTAAACTTGGAGGGGCACGGCATTTCAATAACACTTTTTTGAAATATACATCTGATTTTTGACGGTAAAAATGTGATGCATAAAAGAAAATAGTATGAATGCTGATAGATATCCGATTTCCTTCACAATGAAACAAAGTGAGAAACCCCCGGTTCCCTATGTCTTTGGACTCTAGCTACATCTAATGTTATCGTTCTGATGCATTTCATTATGTTTGAAGAATGAAAACATTATGGAGGCGCTTTTGCTCCAGCCGGAAGGAATAGACCTACCTACCTACCTGCCTGTATAGAGACATAGGAATCAGGAATGTTGTAACAATAGGTATTATTTGTACACACAATCACAAAACAATTCAGAGATATCTTTATGTTTGAAGAATGAAAACATTATGCAGGGGCTTTTGCTCCAACCGGAAGGAATAGACCTATATAGACATATAGACATATATACATATAGACATATAGGTACATAGGAATCAGGAATGTTGTAACAATGGGAATTATTTGTGCACACAATCGAAACAATCAGCGAAGCATCTGAGATATTTATAGGCATTCTTACTGTATACAATCAAAACAATTCTGATATATTTGGGCCAACAATGAACTTTGGCGAAGTTGCCAATTCACATTTCCTCATTAAGGCTAATCACTACTTGCTCCTAACATTAATCCAGCGGCCAACTCATTACAAGGCAATTTTCAAAATTTGACCTCTTTGACCTGGCACACTGCCCTTACTGTTTGAAATCCTCGATATGGATAACTGTTGCCAAGGAAACAACAAACCCATATAATACTGTCAATAAACAAGTGTGGGCACTGTTATAGTGGCAACTCTTGTTAGGATAAAGTAAATAGTTTGTCAATATTGTCGGCCATCCTTCAGTTGAACTCAGAGCAGTAGGAAGCATCTTAAACTTGGAGGGGCACGGCAATTTAAAGGCACTTTTTTCGTAAGAAGGGAACTTTAATATACATCTAATTTTTGACGGTAAAATGTGATATATAGAAGAAAATAGTGTGAGTGCCGATAGATATCCGATTTCCTTCACAATGAAACAAAGTGAGAAGTAAACATAACTAAATCGTGCGTTAAACAGTTGCAATTGCAAATGAATAGTCTGTCATTTTGAGGCAAGCTACGTGCATGATCTCATTCTTCAAACATGGCTAATGGGGGCCTTTAATTATGTTTGAAGAATGAAAACATTATGCAGGGGCTTTTGCTCCAACCGGAAGGAATACACCTACCTACCTACCTACCTACATAGGTACATAGGAATCAGGAATGTTGTAACAATGGGCATTATTTATGCACACAATCGAAACAATCAACGAAGCATCTGAGATATTTACAGGCAGTGTTAATGTATACAATCAAAACAATTCCGATATATTTGGGCCAACAATCAATTTTGGCGAAATTGCCAATTCGAATTTCCTCATTAAGGCTAATTACTGCTTGCTGCCAACTCATTACAAAGCAATCTTCAAACTTTGACCTCTTTGACCTGGCACACTGCCCTTACTGTTTGAAATCTTCAATATCAATAACTGTTAGCAAGGGAACCTTACCAACCCATAAAATAGTATCAAGAAACCTGTTGTAGTGGCAATTCTTGACTGGATAAAGTAAGCAATTTGTAAATATCGTCGGCTATCCTTTAGTTTCACTCAGAGCAGTAGGAAGCATCTTTAACTTGGAGGGGCACGGCATTTCAGTGGCGCTTTTTTCGTAAGAAGGGCACTTTAATATACACTAGATTTTTTGACGGTAGAAATGTGATATATGGAAGAAAATAGTGTGAACAATGATAGATATCCGATTTCCTTCAAAATGAAACAAAATGAGAAATATACATAACTAAATCATGAAGTAAATAATAACTAAATGAAACGACTTTCTGTCCGCATCGGTCTTCAAAAGGGGCATATCCTGAGACAAAAAGGGCACTTTTCGGTTTGTTGCAAAATCTGAGAGAGCACGTTCCCCCAGTGCCCCCAGTTCCTACATCTCTGGTTTCGCTACATCTAATGTGATAGTTCTGATGCATATCATAAAATCTGGTCTGCTTCATCAAGTGGCCTTTTTATTGGGCTACTGCCATTTCAATAGAAGCTAAATCGTGCATTAAACAGTTGCAATTGCAAATAAATAGTCTAAAATTTTGAGGCAAGCTACGTGCATGATCTCATTCTTCAAACATGGCTAATGGGGGCCTTTAATTATGTTTGAAGAATGAAAACATTATGCAGGGGCTTTTGCTCCAACCGGAAGGAATACACCTACCTACCTACCTACATAGGTACATAGGAATCAGGAATGTTGTAACAATGGGCATTATTTATGCACACAATCGAAACAATCAACGAAGCATCTGAGATATTTACAGGCAGTGTTAATGTATACAATCAAAACAATTCCGATATATTTGGGCCAACAATCAATTTTGGCGAATTTGCCAATTCGAATTTCCTCATTAAGGCTAATTACTGCTTGCTGCCAACTCATTACAAAGCAATCTTCAAAATTTGACCTCTTTGACCTGGCACACTGCCCTTACTGTTTGAAATCTTAAATATCAATAACTGTTAGCAAGGAACCTACCAACCCATAAAATAGTATCAAGAAACAAGTGTGGCACTGTTGTAGAGGCAATTCTTATCTGGATAAAGTAAACACATTGTCAATATCGTCGGCTATCCTTTTGTTTCACTCAGAGCAGTAGGAAGCATCTTAAACTTGGAGGGGCACGGCATTTCAGTGGCACTTTTTTCGTAAGAAGGGCACTTTAATATACACCAGATTTTTTGACGGTAGAAATGTGATATATGGAAGAAAATAGTGCGAATGCTGATAGATATCCGATTTCCTTCAAAATGAAACAAAATGAAACAAAATGAGAAATAAACATAACTACATCATGAAGTAAATAATAACTAAATGAAACGACTTTCTGTCCGCATCGGTCTTCAAAAGGGGCATATCCTGAAACAAAAAGGGCACTTTTTGGTTTGTTGCAAAATCTGGGAGAGCACGTTCCCCCCCAGTGCCCCCAGTTCCTACATCTCTGGTTTCGCTACATGTAATGTGATAGTTCTGATGCTTATCAAAAAATCTGGTCTGCTTCATCAAGGGGCCTTTTTATTGGGCTACTGCCATTTCAATGGAAGCTAAATCGTGCATTAAACAGTTGCAATTGCAAATAAATATTCTATTATTTTGAGGCAAGCTACGTGCATGATGTTATTCTTCAAACATGGCTAAGGGGGGCCTTTAATTATGTTTGAAGAATGAAAACATTATGCAGGGGCTTTTTCTCCAACCGGAAGGAATAGACCTACCTATATAGAGACATAGGAATCAGGAATGTTGTAACAATAGGCATTATTTATGCACACAATCGAAACAATCCGCGAAGCATCTGAGATATTTACAGGCATTGTTAATGTGCACAATCAAAACAATTCTGAGATAATTGGGCTAACAATCAAATTTGGTGTAGTTGCCAATTGATATTTCCTCATTAAGGCTAATTAACTACTTGATCCTAACTTTAATGGAGCTACCAACTCATTACAAGGCAATCTTCAAAATTTGACCTCTTTGACCTGGCACACTGCCCTTACTGTTCGAAACATAAGATCCTTTTGGATGATTACAAAGTCCGTCCTGAGCTAAGCAAGCATAAGAAAATCTGAAAATTGATTTCTTCATAACCCCAAATGATCGTTGATGCTGTTTTTAGCTACAGTCAGAGAGATGAGTGTTGCTGCTGAAGTCGCCTTCAATAGAAAATCAAGCGCCTTGTATGTCTCAAATTAGATGTCATGTGAGATTTACGATAATGCAAAATTACTTATGTTTATGCAGAACCCTGCAGAACGTTTCTATTCGCGGGCATCTAGTTTGAGACAAGCAGTCACGAAAATAACCTCTGTGCAGATTCACATGCATGAAGATGTTTTGGTTCAGTGTGATCACGTGCCCTCCTCCAGTCAATGGGGCCATAGTTTGCTGGAATTCTGCACCTTTTCTCTCAACTTCACCTGCGACGTTTGCATCCGTAGCTGTGTAGGAGGGCGGTCCTTCTACCTTCGGTGATACTGCGAATGCAATCCTCTGTGCAGGCCGCCGGTTACATCATCCTCCAAGGTTGACTTATTTGCATAATGAGTACTATCAATAAGTGGCTAATGATGCGTTCGTTCTAGAAAACGATTGTTTTAACATCATTAAGCTGCTAATGAAGTCAAGAACGTGCCAATTTGTTGTTGTGCCAGGGTAAACATCATGGTGATTTATCCATCTTGCGGTGTCAAATCTGTCCAACATGAAATAAGCCGACGTCAAATGTTGCTATAGGATCGCAGGAATCTTCTGTCTTGTATGCGCTTTGTGTGCGCTTTCTTTATTTCAGTGCCAATTAGCAGAGATAAAACGTTAATTAATTGCTTTAACGAGCGTGACTGACTTACTTACTTTCTTTCTTTCTTTCTTTCTGACTTTCTGACTGACATCGGAGCCCCTTCTTAGATTACAAAGGACTTTGTAATCAAAAATTGATTTCTTCATAACCCCAAATGATTGTTGATGTTGTTTTTAGCTACAGTCAGAGAGATGAGTGTTGCTCCTAAAGTCGCCTTCCATAGAAAATCAAGCGCCTTGTATGTCTCAAATTAGATGTCATGTGAGATTTCCGATAATGCAAAATTGCTTATGTTTAATATATAGAACCCTGAAGAACGTTTCTATTTGCGGGCATCTAGTTTGAGACAAGTAGTCACGAAAATAACCTCTGTGCAGAATCATATGCATGAAGATGTTTCGGTTCAGTGTGATCACGTGCCTTCCCCCAGTTAATGGGGCCATTGTTTGCCGGGATCCTGCACCTTTCCTCTCAACTTCACCTGCGACGTTTCCATCCGTAGCTGTGTAGGAGGAGGGTCCTTCTACCTTCGGTGATGCTGCGAATGCTAGCCTCTGTGCAGGCCGCCGGTTACATCATCCTCTAAACTTGACTTATTTGCATAATGAATACTATCAATAAGTGGCTAATGATGCGTTCGTTCTAGAAAACGATTGTTTTAACATAATTAAGCTGCTAATGATGTCAAGAACGTGCCAATTCTGGGTAAATTTGTTGTTGTGCCAGGGTAAACATCATGGTGATTTATCCATCTTATGGTGTCAAATCTGTCTAACATGAAATAAGCCGACGTCAAATTTTGCTATAGGATCGCGGGAAACTTCTGTCTTGTATGCGCTTTCTGTGCGCTTTCTTTATTCCAGTGCCAATTAGCAGAGATAAAACGTTAATCAATTGCTTTAACGAGCGTGACGGACTTTCTTTCTTTCTTTCTTTCTTTCTTTCTTTCTTTCTTACTTTCTTTCTTTCTGACTGACCTGGAGCCCCCTCTTAGATTACAAAGTTGGACTTTGTAATCAAAAATCTTCAATATCGATAGCTGTTAACAAGGGAACCTAGCAACCTATATAATGCTATCAAGGAACAAGTGTGGCACTGTTATATTGGCAACTCTTGTCAGGATAAAGTATAAAATTTGTCAATATTGTCGGCTTTCCTTTAGTTTCACTCAGGGCACTAGGAAGCATCTTAAATTTGGAGGGGCGCACGGCATTTCAATGGCCCTTTTTTTTCGTAAGAAGGGCACTTCAATATACATCAGATTGTTAATGGTAAAATGTGATACATAGTAGAAGAAAATACTATGAATGCTGATAGTTATTCGATTTCCTTCACAATGAAATAGTGAAAAGTAAATATAACTAAATCACGAAGTAAATAGTAACATAATCAAAGTGCTTTTTGTCTGCATAGGTCTTTAAAAAGGGCATATCCTGAGACAAAAAGAGGACCTTTTGGTTTGTTGCCAAACTTTGGGGCACGTGCCCCCAGTGCCCCCAGGTTCTTTACGTCTCTGGACTCTCGCTACATCTAATATAATAGTTTTGATGCTTATCAAGAAATCTGGTCTGCTTCATCAAGTGGCCTTGTTATTATTAGGCTACAGCCATTTCGATATAAATTAAAATCGTGCATTGCAATTGCAAGTAGATATTCAATTACTTTGAGGCAAGCTATGTGCATGATCTCATTCTTCAAACATGGCTAATGGGGGCCTTTAATTATGTTTGAAGAATGAAAACATTATGGAGGGGTTTTGCTCAAACCGGAAGGAATAGACCTATCTACCTACCTATATAGAGACATAGGAATCAGGAATGTTGTAACAATAAGCATTATTTATGCACACAATCGAAACAATCAGCGAAGCATCTGAGATATTTATAGGCATTGTTAATGTATACAATCAAAACAATTCTGATATATTTGGGCCAACAATGAACTTTGGCGAAGTTGCCAATTCACATTTCCTCATTAAGGCTAATCACTACTTGCTCCTAACATTAATCCAGCTGACAACTCATTACAAGGCAATTTTCAAAATTTGACCTCTTTGACCTGGCACACTGCCCTTACTGTTTGAAATCTTCGATATGGATAACTGTTGCCAAGGGAACCAACGAACCCATATAATACTACCAAGAAACAAATGTGACACTGTTATAGTGGCAACTCTTGTCAGGATAGGGTAAAAATTGTCAATATTGTCGGCCATCCTTCAGTTTTACTCAGCGCAGTAGGAAGCATCTTAAACTTGGAGGGGGCAAGGCAATTTAAAGGCACTTTTTTGGTAAGAATGGCACTGCAATATACAACAGATTTTTGACGGTAAAATGTGATATATAGAAGAAAATAGTGTGAGTGCCGATAGATATCCGATTTCCTTCACAATGAAACAAAGTGAGAAGTAAACATAACTACATCACGAATAAATAATAACAAATTAAACTACTTTCTGTCCGCATTGGTCTTTAAAAGGGGCACATCCTGAGACAAAAAGGGCACCTTTTTGTTTGTTGCAAAATCCTTGGGGGGCACGTTCCACGAGTGCCTCCGGTTCCCTACGTCTTTGGACTCTCGCTAAATCTAATTTAATAGTTCTGATGGATATCAAGAAATCTGGTCTGCTTCATCAAGTGGGCTCGTTATTAGGCTACAATCATTTCGATATGAACTAAATCGTGCCGTGCAATTGCAAATAGATATTCTACTACTTTGAGGCAAGCTATGTGCATGATCTCATTCTTCAAACATGGCTAATGGGGGCCTTTAATTATGTTTGAAGAATGAAAACATTATGGAGGGGCTTTTGCTCAAACCGGAAGGAATAGACCTACCTACCTACCTATATAGAGACATAGGAATCAGGAATGTTGTAACAAAAAGCATTATTTGTGCACACTATCACAACAATTAATGAAGCATTTGAGATATTTACAGGCATTGTAAATGTATACAATCAAAACAATTCTGAGATATTTTAGCTAACAATCAAATTTGGCTTAGTTGCCAATTGATATTTCCTCATTACGGCATGTTGTAAAAACCAGACCCTAAGACCCTGGGACCCCTGAGACCCCTAGGACCTTTAAGTACTAGACATGAAAGGACCCTTAGCACCAGAGCGTCATAATGATGAAGTTGTGCATTATTGACTTCCCCTCTTCCATCCCATGAACTTCCACTCTTTCAAACCAAAGCCAGGAATGATGCAGAGAGTTTATACCATGAAGAAGTACTATTTTGACTATCTCCTATAGACCATTTTGACATTTAGAAAAAGGATCTGGGGAGAGCAATATTTTTCTGGTAAATGGCTGCCACAGGGCTTTTCACCAACGATAAATCGAACTGTGGCAGCCATTTACCAGAAAAATGTTGCTCTCCCCAGGCCCTTTTCTAAATGTCAAAATGGTCTATTGTGTTATTTTAAAGACTTTCTGCATGAATAAAGGCATCCTGACGTTGGTTTGAACGGACGAAAGTTCGTAGGATGAACGATGGGAAGCTCATACAACACGCAGCCTCGTGTTTGACAGCTTGATGACATTGATCTATTGTTTGTCTGTGGTGATGTCCCTCTGGTGTTAAGGGTCCTTTTCATTTTTAGTACTTAAAGGTCCTTGGGGTCTCAGGGGTCCTAGGGTCTTAGGGTCCGGTTTTTACAACATGCCCCTCATTACTACTTGCTCCTAACATCAATGGAGCTGCCAACTCATTACAAAGCAATTTTCAAAATTTGACCTCTTTGACCTGGCACACTGCCCTTACTGTTTGAAATCCTCAATATCAATGACTGTTTGCAAGGGAACGTACCTACCCATAAAATATTATCAAGAAACACGTCTGGCACTGTTGTAGGTTCAATTCTTGTGTGGAAAAGGTAAACACATTGTCAATATCGTCAGCTGTCCTTTAGTTTCACTCAGAGCAATAGGAAGCATCTTAAACTTGGAGGGGCACGGCATTTCAGTGGCACTTTTTTCGTAAGAAGGGCACTTTGATACACACCAGATTGTTGACGGTAAAAATGTGACATATAGAAGGAAATAGTGTGAATGCTGATAGATATTTGATTTCCTTCACAATGAAACAAACTGAGAAGTAAACATAAGTAAATCATGAAGTAAATAATAACAAAATTAAACGACTTTCTGTTCACATAGGTCTTCAAAAGGGGCACATCCTGAAACAAAAAGGGCACTTTTTGGTTTGTTGCAAAATCTGGGAGGGAACGCTCCCCCAGTGCCCCCAATTCCTACATCTCTGGTTTCGCTACATCAATATAATAGTTCTGATGCATATCAAGAAATCTGGTCTGCTTCATCAAGTGGGCTTTTTATTAGGCTACTGCCATCTTAATAGAAACTAAATCGGGCATTAAACAGTTGCAATTGCAAATAAATGTTCTATTATTTTGAGGCAAGCTACGTGCATGATCTCATTCTTCAAACATGGCTAATGGGGGCCTTTAATTATGTTTGAAGAATGAAAACATTATGCAGGGGCTTTTGCTCCAACCGGAAGGAATACACCTAGACATATAGACATATAGATAGGTACATAGGAATCAGGAATGTTGTAACAATGGGCATTATTTGTGCACACAATCGAAACAATCAGCGAAGCATCTTAGATATTTATAGGCATTGTTATTGTATACAATCAAAACAATTCTGATATATTTGGGCAAACAATGAACTTTGACGTAGTTCCCAATTCACATTTCCTCATTAAGGCTAATTACTACTTGCTCCTAACGTTAATTCAGCTGCCAACTCATTACAAGGCAATTTTCAAAATTTGACCTCTTTGACCTGGCACACTGCCCTTACTGTTTGAAATCTTCGATATGGATAACTGTTGCCAAGGGAACCAACAAACCCATATAATACCATCAAGAAGAAAGTGTGGCACTGTTATAGTGGCAACTCTTGTGAGGATATAGCAAAAAAATTTGTCAATATTGTCGGCCATCCTTCAGTTTTACTCAGAGCAGTAGGAAGCATTGTAAACTTGGAGGGGCACGGCAATTTAAAGGCACTATTTTCGTAAGAATGGCACTTTAATATACAACAGATTTTTGACGGGAAAAATGTGATATATAGAAGAAAATAGTAGGAGTGCTGATAGATATCCGATTTCCTTCACAATTAAACAAAGTGAGAAGTAAACATGCTAAATCACGAAGTAAACAATAACATCATTAAACTACTTTCTGTCCGCATTGGTCTTTAAAAGGGGCACATCCTGAGACAAAAGGGCACCTTTTGGTTTGTTGCAAAATCTTGGGAGGTACGTGCCAACAGTGCCTCCGGTTCCCTACGTCTTTGGACTCTCACTACATCTAATGTAATAGTTTTGATGCATATCAAGAAATCTGGTCTGCTTCATCAAGTGGGCTCGTTATTAGGCTACAGCCGTTTTGATATAAACTAAATGGTGCATTGCCATTGCAGATCAATATTCTACTACTTTGAGGCAAGCTATGTGCATGATCTCATTCTTCAAACATGGCTAATGGGGGCCTTTAATTATGTACGAAGTAAAACGAGTACATGTAGGAGTGGAGTTGTGTAACGCACTCAGTAACTAACTCACTAACTCCGAACCAAGAACGCATTCCGCGAACCAGCTAAGAATGCCAAGAATGCAATCAGTTGCCAACAGCTGTGTTGTTGCTGCGCCTCCGCACCATCAGATCACTGCATTTGCTGAGACTTTTTTGGCAGAGCACCAGGAAAACAAACCATTTGCACTTATTATTTTAGATGTCATGTGATCAACGAAAGTTCTAGAAGGAACGTTGTGACGCAGTCGATTCATGTCCAATTCGACCACAAATGAGCACATTAACCATATTGCATGTTGCTCCCTTTACAAAAGTGTTGGCAGATTTTCAATTCAACAATTTTGGATACAGGAAGTAAATATCTTCATTGGTACCCGGACTTCTGCTTCGAAGCCAAATCCCACAATGGCTACATTGCTTTTATGTGCCACTGCAGAGGTCGCCGCGTTCGACCTCGAAGATACTTGCAGGCTGAGTTGGGTTAGAGCTTCACTATCGTACACATTCCAAAATTCTAGAAAATCTATAAAAATATTGTAGATTCAGATTTTTATAGAATAGCAGAAAGGTCTATTGTAGATCGCAGATGCTGTAACTGCTTTTGAAACCTGACACGGGACTGATCACGTCCGGCCTCAATCAATAACTTGATGGGGTAAATGAACGTCTGTTTTGAAATTTTACTTTCTTGGGGCAAATGTTACAGTTGACTCGAGTTGACTCTGTGCCGCTGTGCAAGCATCAATCCACAGGAACATGTTTTCCTTTTAGGTCGAACAAGGGATGCGAGGACCCCTTAAAAACTAGTCCTTGTGTGCTGAAGGACTGCCCCCTCCAGTAGAAAATAGAAATATGAAACAAGAAAAGTATCGGAATTGCCGCAGCTTCAAAGAAGCTCATTGCTCCCATCTGAAGGTAGACTTGCTCCAAGTCTATTCAGTGGACCATCAGCAATAAAAGAATATAATTTCTTCTGCGGGGGCGTATGCTACTAAGGTGACGCTGCGAAGGAGAAGTGAGAACGAAACTGAATATCTGAATATTCAGTTTCGTTCTCACTTCTCCTTCGCAGCGTCACCTTAGTAGCATACGCCCCCGCAGAAGAAATTATATTCTTTTATTGCTGATGGTCCACTGAATAGACTTGGAGCAAGTCTAATCTGAAGGTCACCATGTGCTCTTTCCTGTCTGCAATGGTTATTTGGAAGCATTTACCCTAAGCTATTTTAAACTTTGTTCTGTACCAGCGTTCTTCGTACATGGCTAATGGGCCCCTTTAATTATGTACGAAGTAAAACGAGTACATGTAGGAGTGGAGTTGTGTAACGCACTCAGTAACTAACTCACGAACCAAGAACGCATTCCGCGAACCAGCTAAGAATGCTAAGAATGCAAACAGTTGCCAACTGCTGTATTGTTGCTGCGCCTCCGCACCATCAGATCACTGCATTTGCTGAGACCTTTTTGGCAGAGCACCAGGAATACAAACCATTTGCACTAATTATTTTCGATGTCATGTGATCAACGAAAATTCTAGAAGAAACGTTGTGACGCAGTCGATTCATGTCCAATTAGACCACAAATGAGCCCATTAACCATATTGCATGTTGCTCTCTTTACAAAAGTGTTGGCAGATTTTCAATTCAACAATTTTGGATACTGGAAGTAAATATCTTAAATGGTACCCGGACTTCAGCTTCGAAGCCAAATCTCACAATGGCTAAATTGCTTTCATGTACCACCGCAGAGGTCGCCGCGTTGGACCTCGAAGATACTTGCCATTTTCAAGGTCGAGTTGGGTTAGAGCATGGTTAGAGCTTCAATATCGTACACATTCCGAAATTCTAGAAAATCTATAAAATATTGCTGATTCAGATTTTTTCTAGAATAGCAAAAAGGTCTATTGTAGATCGCAGATGCTCTAACTGCTTTTGAAACCTGACACGGGACTGTTGACGTCAGGCCTCAATCAATAACTTAATGGGGTAAATGAACGTCTGGTTTGAAATTTTACTTTCTTGGGGCAAATTTTACAGTTGACTCGAGTTGACTCTGTGCCGCTGTGCAAGCATCAATCCACGGGAACGTGTTTTCCTTTTAGGTCGAACAAGGGATGCGAGGACCCCTTAAAAACTAGCTCTTGTGTGCTGAAGGGCTGCCCCCTCCAGTAGAAAATAGAAATATGAAACAAGAAAAGTATCGGAATTGCCGCAGCTTCGAAGAAGCTCATTGATCCCATCTAAAGGTCACCATGTGCTCTTTCTTGTCTGCAATGATTATTTGGAAGCATTTTCTATAAGCTGTTTTAAACTTTGCTCTGTACCAGCGTTCTTCGTACATGGCTAATGGGCCCCTTTAATCTTTATTTCATGTTGGTTAGGTAAGCCTAGTTTACTGTTAGTTATTTAGTTATATTCCTTGTTCTCACTATCTTGCTGCCATAACTCATACCTACTTTAACAGGAAGTGAATGAAATACGTGTGAAACCCCTACACCGCACCTCCTACTTACCAGAACACCACTTCTGGAAACTTGCTGGAAAAGTTTTCTCAGAATTGTAGAAATAGTCAATTTCATTTTTGATCTACAATCGTGCCTTTCCATCCACATTTTATACTTTGCAGATGTGTTGGCTGTGTCAAATGAAAGGTCTCAATTTTCTACGAAATATTTTTTTTTTTTATATCCATTAAAAAGTTACAATACATAAATACAAGCTACGCTACTTGTATTTATGTATTGTAACTTTTTAATGGATATAAAAAAAAATATTTCGTAGAAAATTGAGACCTTTCATTTGACACAGCCAACACATCTGCAAAGTATAAAATGTGGATGGAAAGGTTCAAGAAGTTGCTATCCAGGGTTCAAGAAGTTGCTAAGTATGAACAAGGAGACAAGCTACAAACATCTTTTTATTTAGACAGACATTCACTGCGTATATCTACACATGTCCGATACATGTTTTTTGTGGTTTCATGCACGTATTTTCTCAAAAGAAACTGCTTGTAAGAAATTTAACTGACAAATAGCCAAAAGAGTACTGCTCACGAGTAAACAGGTTGTGAACACGAAGATTGTTATGGAACATTGAAGAAACTCGTAGGAATCTCTGAGTACTCAAAATCTGAAAGCTTTAAGAAACTTTCAGAACTGACCCAAATTCTTAGTTCTTATTACAAAAAAGTATGTGTATATCTATTGCAAATACTTTGAAACTTACTTTACTGAGAATTTCCTTTCGTTACATGTTCCAGGGGCCTCTCAACGGAAACTCGATCCAGTGGTGGGAAGGGATGCCTTCATTCCCCTCCCCCTCACCATCTTGGTTCAAGGCATTGGTAATAAATACCGAGTTATTCATGGCAAATTTAAAGGGGCATTCCTCGAAAATTAAATGTATGCAGAGATTCATACTGTCATCCCGATCGAGAACCAGATCATGTCAGCCCTCGGAAATCGTTTTCCTTTCGTCGATCGCGCTTCTCAAACGCGAGATATGGAAGAAAACATATGGACAAATTTTAATTTCAATACCCTATCATTTTTATGCATCGTTCTCGGCGAACAAAGGTAGCATATTTCCGTTAGTGTCCGTCGGTCGATTATAGGCGAATCTTGAAAGGCTCGTTGCACGTCGCCCGTTAAATTGAGTTTGAATGTCCTTTTGTATTCGTTCATTCATGTGTCCACGGTCAACTACGCGCAAGAGAATTGATCGGCTTTACCGAGAATTCTCGTTTTCTGTCTCGGATTCAAATTTGAGGATATGGCTGAGTTCTCGGTCTCTATTTTAAAAAATATCTGTTTCGTTTTTGGCCCGTTTGAACTTTATTCAAGTTGGAGAAATATTGGAAAATGTTTATAATGATAAGCATTTTCGTTTTAAAATCAAACAACGCAGTTCACCGATATCAGGTTTTTTTCTGCGGAATGCCCCTTTAAGGAAATGTTTATGAAAAGGTTTCTTCATTTCAGAATCTGCTCCTTTTGACTGTCTAATGTGCTCTCCACGCTCCAAATACTCTCTCTCATTTCGCCTGGGAATGCATTTTTTGGAGACAAGAAGTCGAATTAAGTAGGAATGGTATCTGGTCTTTTTTAAAAGCAAAATCAAATAGATTACTTCAGAATTCCTTTGGAAACAAGCGAGATTGTAGCAGGGATTGAAGTGGTTCTTTTTTTAAACTTGTGCTTGGCCAAATATTTGATCGATGTCTTCACGAAGCCAACTGCCTTCACGATTCTTAGAAATTTCGGGGAACTCTAATAAGCGTCGATTCTCCCTTGAAAAAGCCAAACGAGTGGCCATGTTTATTAATCCTAATGAAAATGAAACGATTACTTCACAAAAAATATTTACATATCACCAGAGTTTCAGGTTTCAGTGCAGGGAGTTGTTGTTGTGATATTCAAACATGGATTTTGTGACGTCAGACGCGATTGAGTCACGAATGATCCCGACGATGAACGAAAACTCGTGGCTCGTTGACGTCATGTTCGGCGCATTTAAACCGGAAAAACTTCCAAACGCGTTTTTATATTTGAATGAAAATGTTAAGCAAATTCTGCCCACCATTTTATACAACATATCAAAACTAGTTTGCATTTCAGTTCTCCTTCAAACAGATTGCGCAGGATCGAGATCGTTTAAACTCTTAAAGACTACAGCAGAAGGATGAAATGATCTAGTCATATTCAGGAATGCCATAGAAATTACTAAAAATAATAGTTATACACAACCTTCTTGTTCCCTTTATCGTTGTTCTCTCTGTTGTGATATTCTTCCTGTCTTTTCACTAATAATGGGGCTAGCATTTTGGTGGAGGAAGTGAGAAGACAGGAGGAACATACGTGTGCTTTTTGTAACGCCATAAAGTGTTGTTGCGAAAGGGCACACTAGAGGTGTTTTGTAACTAACTGTAGTCGTTCTACCGGGTGCGCCAAAATAAACTATGCAGGATTGACCGATTTTGAAGATTCATGACTTAGGGTAAGACGGGGTAAAGTGAACTACGGGGTAAAGTGAACTACTGAGAACATTAGCGATTCTCTCCAAAAGTAATCATGCAGTGATAAAGCATGATTTATGCCCAATGCTTTGATACATGTGCTCACTGAAAATCAAAATATTTTTGCGAAAGAGTTCTTTCTGTTGCTGTAAAAAATCGACTTATCCGAGGCAGTAAAAACAACCTTTGGAAACTGCGGTTCTTAGGTTTGGCCTCCTGTCTTTGGTCTTAATTTTCGGCTCCAAGCTGAGATCATTTCTGTAATATTTTCAATTGATTTCAAGCACACACTACGTGTTTCCTTTTTCCAAAAAAAAATGACCAAGAAAGACTTTCTAGTCCGCTAGCATGGCACTTTAAAAGACCTACGATTCAGTCGAGATTTTGCTTCGAACGGGGTAAAGTGAACTACCTGTATTACGTGCATGAAAAGGGAGTTTTGATGCATTGTGAGCTTATGTTATGTGAAAGTGCGTAGCTTTTCTCGGATTTCTCAACTTAAATCACTTTCTGTGCATTTCAACGTAAGGTGGATCATGAATAGCTTAATGTCTTTGTCTGGCTGGCAAAAGAATTATATTTCAGCGCTAAATGTTCACACTTCAAAACTAATAGCGATTGATCTAATGGGAATTTCTTAATCAAAGAGTCACTTCTCCATGATTAATTTTATATTCATAAAATTGATTCAGTTTCTGCTTTTCTTATGGGAATACATAATCCTAAAATCTGCAAGTAGGGGTATCTTGGGGGCTGCCATGTGCTACAGGTCGTTTGAGAATATGAGTTAGGACTAGTTCTCTGCCAGGCTTTTACTAGGCTGATTCACTTGAACATCATGCCTCGAAATTACAAGAAAAAGCAAGACTCTAGAGAAACATTTTATAGTCAAGAAATGCTAAAAAAAAAGCGATATCGTTGGTAAAAGAATAGAACGTATCCTCATATGAAGCTTCAAGAAGGTGTGGGGTGCCAAGGGGTACCATTGCAAGGCATGTTGCGGGAATAAAATGTCACAAGATTGGAGAGGGTCGTCCAACATATCTTACATTAGAGGAGGAAAGGTACCTTGTCATAGCCTGTAAATCTTTTGCCGAATTTGGTTTCCCCTCACAAAAACAGATTTGATGGACTTTGTCCAACAGTTTGTTCTAGAAATCGGAACGCAGCATCTATTTCCAGCTGGGCAACCAAAAATAGATTGGTACACCAATTTTATGAAAAGATGGTCCATGGATATCTCCGTTCGCACCCCAGAGCTGCTGACACTGAAAAGAGCCCTTTCCTGCAACGAGACTGTGGTAAATGCATGGTTCACAACAATAGAGAGGGTCCTTTCAGAGTATCAGCTTTTCGATAAGCCGGCCCAGATCCTGAAATGTGATGAGACAGGCTTGTCTACGAATCCTAAAATAACAAAAATCATCTGCAGAAGGGGTCAGAAAAATCCCGTCAATATTGCCCCAGGAAGTGGAAAAGAGCAATATATACTGTGCTTTCAACGATAAGTGCAGGGGGTAGAAAGTACCCACCCTTCATCCTGTACAGCGCAAAAAATCTATATCACGACTGGATGGAAGGAGGGCCACCAGGAGCTCTCTATGGTGTCTCTGCAAATGGATGGATGGAATCAGAGGTTTTGAGCGAGTATTTGGCTTGTCTTGTAAAATGGGTGGAGAGTGTTCCAAAGCCGGTGCTTTTAATTTATGATGGCCACATGAGCCACGTTTCTCTAAAAACGGTCGAGATTGCGAGAGAGAATGGTATTATGATTCTGTGTCTACCAGCACACTGCTCGCATCTTCTTCAGCCTCTCGATGTTGGAATTTTCAAGCAAGGCAAGGAAACATGGCGAAGAATACTAAAGGACTGGTATAAGGAATCTAAACTGAAAGCTGTAAGCAAGAACGTCTTCCCGAAATTAGTTGCACAGCTGTACCGCTGTGCCTTCAAGCCATGCCATATCGTCAGCTCTTTCTCAAATGTGGAATATTTCCATTTGACCCCTCAGCCACAAACAGTGGTGAAATAGGCTGTGACATTGGCTATGAAATTGGCTGTGAAAGTTGGCACAAAATGGAAAGCGGTCATCTAGTTTCTACACTAGTGAAATGGGCCAATTCCTCTTGAAATTCATCTTGGGTGACAAGTGGTCAGCCAATTTCACAACCAATGAAATTGGCTGTGAGATTGGTCACTACTCAATGTGTGAAATTGGTCACACGATTTCATTTGAAGGAAATTGTGTACAAAATAGGCCATTCCTGTCCTGGTGAAAATTGCTTTAGGATCCAAAAAGATCTTGAGTAGGATCTTGCTTCAAGATCCTGCACAAGATCCTGTACAGATCTTGTTTATAGGATCCGATTGCCCAGGATCCTGTACAAAATCTGATAGGATCTTGAATAAGATCTCAAGGATCCTATCAGACGTTGATTAAAGCTTGAAGGATCCTAACAGATCTTGTAGAATCTTAAACATGATCTGAAAAGGATCCTACTAGACTTGCACAGGATCTTCCAATCTTTTTCAACAAAAAACACTGATGAATCTTCAACAGACTGAGGCAGCGCTGAGATTCACAGCCTGACAGTGCCGTAGGAAGCTGCTTCTGATTGGGGGGGCAATTGTTCTTAAAACAATAGAGAACAATACATCTAATTAATACTTGTGACGTAGCACCATTGTTTTCAAAATTATTGGGGGGGCTTGAGCCCCCCTGCCCCACCCCCTTCCTACGGGCCTGCAGCCTGAGATTCACAGCCCTTGCTGCCAAGGCAATTATATTTGCAAACTTCTTTTCATCCAAAGATCCGTAAGATAGAAATGGGCAACGTTCAAGGGTGAATTTTTCGATCTTTCCAGACAACACAACAAAATTAGTCAATCTTCTGCTAATGGTCCATCTTCTTGACAATAAATAAATAAATAGAATACTTGCAATCCTTTCAACAAAGCTTCAGAGATCAATGTTTCTATATCGATCGATACACATCAATCGGGCCATCACCAATATTGTGTATAAGCTTTAAAAACCACATATACACGAGGTACAATATTTCAAATATGTCCTTTTATTGTATGTGCTGGCGCTATTTTCATCAATCAAAAGTTTCAACAACACTCTCCAAAGAACCTGATAAAGAAATTGCTGGATAGAAGTTAAGGAAATACAGTGCGTTGTTTGTTATCATATCAGCAATGGAAAACCGGCTTTACTGCGACATCTTCTACCAAGATAGAACAGTAGATCTTTTTCACTCAGCTTTTTGCTTTAGGCCCATCCATCGACCATGCTTTGTCCCTGCCCATCACAAGATGTCTGTATGCATCATTTTGCGAAGATAGTAATTTACACGACTTTTGAGCTCCTTAAGCGAATCCCGCTCGGTATCATTTGTCTTGTTCGATATAAGCATTTAGCTATCAAGCACTTTCTTTTCCTGTATACCTATTTTTATATTGGGTGTATAACATGCAACACACTTCATATGCAGTGGCTGGTTTTCAGGACAATTCTGCTCAGTGGTGATGTAGAGACAAACCCTGGCCCCGAGACACTAGATTTTTGTACTTGGAATTTAAATAGCATTGCTGCGTATGACTTTTTAAGAGTTTCCCTTATAGAGGCATACAACTCGGTGTATAATTATGACTTAATTGGGATTGTAGAAACTCACCTTGATAGCACCGTTGACGAAGATAAACTGGCACTAAATGGCTACACGTTTGTCAAAAACAACCATCCGCAAAATGTGAAAAGAGGCGGTGTTGGGTTATACATCAAGGATTCCCTTCCCTCAAAAAGACGTTCTGACCTGGTGACCCTCCCCGAGTGTATTGTGTATGAGATCCAATTAAATAGGAAAAAGTACTTTTTTGCTGTAATATATAGAAGTCCAAGTCAGGACCAGAGTGAATTTGATAACTTCACGATCAATTTTGAGCTGATGCTTTCCAAAATGCATGCTGAAAATCCGTTTTCCGTTATAATTACTGGTGATTTCAACTGTAGATCAACCCAATGGTGGGAAAATGATATTGAAAATAACGAGGGAAGAGTATTTGAGCCAATAACAGCAGACATTGGTCTTTATCAGCTGATTTCCGAACCAACGCACTTAATAGGAAATTCCAAATCTTGCATTGACCTCATTTTTACTGATCAACCAAACCTCTTTATCGAGTCTGGTGTTCATACGTCATTACATGAGCAGTGTCATCATCAAATTATTTATGGAAAACTTTCTGTTTCAAATGTAGCACTACCTCCTTATACCCGCAGGATTTGGCATTATGATAAAGCAGACTTCGTTTCTATTATGAAAAGCATCGAAATGTTTAACTGGTGCGAGCATCTTGACAAAGTTACATGCCCTAATGAACAGGTGAAATTACTAAACGAAGTCCTTTTGAACATTTATTCTAACTTCATTCCCAACCAAGTTAAAACGATTAAACCTCGCCAAGCACCCTGGATAACACAAGCTGTCAAAAAATTCCTAAGGAAAAAGAATCATGCTTATAAAAACTTCGTGAGGAACGGCCAGCCAGATGACAAGCTTGAGGGAATCAAAAGTATGATATCGGAAGGTGCAAAAATGATCGAGAATGCCAAACAAAATTACCTTCTTAAAACAGGGCAAACTTTAGCAAATCCTGGGACCACTAGCAAAACGTACTGGTCTCTAATCAATACAGTTCTTAATAAGGCGAAGATTCCTATAATACCACCCCTGTTAGAGAATGGGTTATTCATAACTGATTTTACTGAAAAAGCTCAGCTATTTAATGACTATTTCATTCTCCAATGCATGACAATAGACACAGGTAGTGAAATTCCTCTTGAAACCCCAGGAAATTCTACTTCGATAAGTGATTTTTGCATCTCTGAGGAAAAAATACTGGAAATCATAAGATCACTTAATCCTAACAAAGCACATGGCTGGGATGAAATTTCTATAAGAATGATAAAACTAAGCGATGTTTCATTAGTTACTCCTCTTAAGATCATATTCACAAACTGTCTGAACCGTGGCGTATTTCCCGAAACTTGGAAGTGTGCAAATGTAGTCCCGGTTCACAAGAAAAATGAAAAAAATGTAAAGAGTAACTACCGTCCTATTTCTCTGCTACCAATTTTTGGGAAGATGCTTGAAAAACTTATGTATAATTCCCTTTACTCGCATCTTGTTTCGTGTGACTTACTTAATCCCAATCAATCTGGTTTTCGTCCGGGTGACTCAACAGTCAACCAATTAATTTCAATAACGCATACAATCTTCACAGCATTTGACTGTAATCCTCCTCTTGATGTTCGTTCCGTGTATCTTGATATTTCTAAAGCATTTGACAGGGTATGGCATGATGGTCTTATTTATAAATTAAAACGATGTGGTGTCTCAGGACAACTTCTTTCGCTTATCCAGAGTTTTCTTAAGGATCGAAAGCAGCGAACAGTTTTGAACGGACAATGTTCTAATTGGGGAGATATTTTAGCAGGAGTGCCTCAGGGTTCTATATTAGGACCATTGTTTTTCCTTGTATACATCAATGACCTCACCTCTGACTTGAAATGTAACGTCAAGCTTTTTGCCGACGATACATCCTTGTTTACGGTTGTTCAAGAACCTAATGCAGCTGCCGAGGATATGAACCATGACCTGGCGTTGATAAATCAGTGGGCCCATGATTGGAGGATGTCATTTAATCCCGATCCGCAAAAACAAGCTGTCGAACTACTACTTTCAAAGAGAAGAAATGAAATAGATCATCCGATGATCTTCTTCAATAATATACCTGTAAAAAAAGTGAATGAGCATAAACATTTAGGTATAATCCTCGACTCAAAGCTCTCCTTCTCAGCACATGTTAAATCAGCTATCTCTAAAACGAGAAAAGGCATTGGTCTGCTAAAGTATCTCTCCAAATATCTGCCAAGGCATACCCTGAACGAATTATATAAACTTTATGTGCGACCGCACCTGGACTACGGGGATGTTATCTATCACATTCCAGCAAAAGTTTGTGAATTCAGTCAAAACATCATTTTACCACATCTAATGGAAAAACTAGAGTCTGTTCAGTATTCTGCTGCTCTTGCTGTAACAGGAACATGGAGGGGAACATCGCGCGGGAAGCTGTACACAGAGCTTGGCTGGGAATCATTAAGTTCCCGCAGGTGGAGTAGACGCCTGACTTTGTTCTATAAGATTCTGAATAATATTACCCCCTTGTACACAAAGGAGCCAATCCCACCACTTCATCAGTCGAACTACTCCCTTCGCAACCAGGATGCTATTGGGCGAATAAGGGCAAGAACAGAAAAATTTAAATCTAGCTTCTATCCAGACTGTATGTCTGAATGGAATAAACTTGACCCTGAAATCAGGCTAGCACCGTCCGTTGCTGTTTTTAAGACAAAGCTTCTATCAATAATTCGCCCCCCTGCAAAATCCTTCTTTGGTATTCATAACCCGATAGGCCTATCACATCTTTCCCAAATAAGGGTCGGTCTCAGCAAACTAAATTTCCACAAATTCAAGCACAATTTCAGGGACACCGTAAACCCAATGTGCCCGACGAATGACGGTATTGAGGACACGGAGCACTTTCTGTTGCTTTGCCCTTCATTTGATATTCAACGACGATATCTTCTCGCTGGAGTTTCTGTTGCATTACGACCATTTGTTGAAATCAACAGCCTTTCTAACAACGTTCTTGTACAACTTTTGTTATATGGTGATAAAGACCTTTCAAGTGACGTTAATAAAGGTATACTCGAACTGACTTTAGAGTTCATCCACAAAACAGGTCGGTTTGTATAAGATAGACTAAGCCTTTGTTTTCACGCCATACAGCCACAAGGTCCTTTTATTTTTGTTTTCATTTTTTGTTTGTTTGTAATTGTCATTATACATCGCTTATATGTAACTTTTGTAATTGTATATTTAGATGTAATTTAGTTTAATGTTCTATGTAATGACCCTGGGATAGTCATGGGTTCTTGCTTCCCGGGTTATCATCTTTGTTATGTAGTTAAGTAATTTGTAAGTATGGTCTTAAGTACCTCGTTTTTGTAAATTTTCAAATTGAATAAAAAAAAAAAAAAAAAAAAAAAAAGATGTCTCTTCCTTTCTGATTCCAACGCTTCATTTAATTGGTCTTTCCAAACCTCAACAGCTTATCTAGTGATACATGTCTTGTCACTGCTACCCCATGTTAAATTTCATGGTTACTTCTTCTTGAAACAGCCTTGAGAACCCCCTTTCTCGTTGCTTCTTGCACTCTGATAATTAGGCCATGAAAAATTTGAAAAACTGAAAATTGATCAACTGTCATCTATTCAATATTTCCTCCTGGAACTATCCAATCAAATACTGCATTTGAATCTTTATTGTACATGGATACAATACACTATTGTTATTTCAACCAGTAAGACAAAAGAACAAATTTTTAACACTGTTTAGGTGAAAGATGATGACCAATTTCACTTGCTACTGTAATTGTGTGCACACTTGACCTACTACATGAAATTGCTCATTATTGTTTTAGACAGTGTGAAATAGTGATTGGCTAATTGCGTACAAACAATGAGATCGTACAAACAATTTCAAAAAGCTGAGTGACCAATTTCTCTTGAAGCAAATCAGACAAACAATTTGCTATGTGAGAATTCAGTCACAGCCTATTTTATCATTGTGAAAGCGGACACTAATGTGCTATTTCACAGCCAATTTCACACGCATGACCAATTTCACACATGGCCAATTTCACCACTGTTTTACCTGTGAGCAGTAAGCAAAGAAAAGCTTGCTCCCTCTTCTTCGAATATCTTTGAAAGAGATCGTGTGTCAATTGATGATCAAAATCTAAATTTGGAGTCAACAGGCAAAGATTCAGCTATTGTAGCAGAGGCAACTTGCAACCCAAGTAACCCAACCCCTGGTCCATCATCAGGAAGCACCTCCGAACAGACCACCCCAAAGAGTAAAGCAATAAGGGAAACAATCATTGAACAACTTAAAGTTTCAAAAGGTGATGCCAGGGCGGCTAAACCCAGAAGAAAAGTGAAGAGAGCGTATGGTGGAGAGTGCCTCACCTCAGATGAGTCATACAAAAGAATGAAAGATTCCGAAAGTAACAAAGTTATGAAAGGAAACTCTGCAGGAAAAGGAAAAGGAAAAGAGAAGGCATCTGCATGTCGACAAATCTTTGCCCCTGCGGCAAACGAGGATGCAGGAGAACAACAGCATGCTTCTGAAAATTCAAATTCATGTGTTTCCTGTGGCAAGGAGTGGTTTTCTGACACAGTTTCTAACCAAGAGCAGTGGTTAGATTGCGACCAATGTAATGTTGCTTGGACATGTGCAGGATGCATTCCACAAGATTTCGATCATTACGAAGTATTTTTCTGTGCAATTTGTAAAGGACTATGAGTCTCATGTTTACAAAAATAACTACAACGATCCATCGAATTTATTGCTGAAACAACATTGAGTATGGTTAATTTGAGTTATATGCTCTTTGATTTCTCTTGCTAAACAGTTTTTGATTTTGCATTCTTATCAAGTAGGTCTATATGAACTAAATAATTCCATTTCGTTATGCCAGCACATGATAAAGCATCAACTAGATCGGAGTGTTTTCTTCGCTTCTCCTTTATACACGTATTTTTTTCATAAGAAACTAAGAAAATTATCAGATTTTGAGTACTCAGAGTTTCTTTATACGAGTTTCTTAGAGGTTCCATTTAATTTGATTTGATTTGTTTATCTAACGGGGAGGGTAGCCCTTCAGCAGAAGTGCTGATTTTCAAGGGGCCCTCCCATAAATTAAAACTAAACTAAATTACAAAAATGATTAATATAAAAAACATCAGAATCTAAAAATGTAAGCCTATTTCACAATCTAAAAATCTATTTACAATATCTAATGTTTATTAAAAGAAAAAAAAGAAGAAACCCTATATCGTCTGCTTAAATAAGCTAACGGTGGATGCTTGCTTTGACTCAGCTGAGAGGCTATTCCATAACTGCGCCCCTCTGAAAGAAAAACATTTTTGACCGTTTGCTGTTTTTTTCAAAGGTAGCCTCAGGTCCGTGTTTGTATTGCGGAGGATACGGGAGGAGCATGCTGAGTTTCTTGTGAAAAGGCTACTCAAGTACTGCGGAGCCAACCCATTGAGGGATTTGAAGACCATTGTTCCAGAATCATTTTTAATGAGTTCCTGAATGGTCTTCCAACCCAGCCCTTCAATAAGTGGTCTGCCTGGGGTGTCGTAGCTGCTGTTTGTTACAATTCTTGCAGTGCGATTCTGAAGTTTTTGCAACTGATTAATTTCAGTTGAACCTGCACATCCCCAAACAGAGCAACAGTATCGAAAGTGGGGCTCCACAATACCCGTGTAGAGAGTTTTCAGCGATTCTCTTGGTAGGAATGATTTGGCATGCTTCAAAAAGCCTACTGCCCTGGAAACCTTGGCAGAGACCGCCTTGATTTGTTCTTTCCAGTCCAAAGAGCAGTCAATTTGTACACCAAGGTATTTCGTTTTTTCAACAACTTGCAGTTCATTTTCACGAATTTTCAATTTCAAGTCTTCATTCCGACTTTTGAGAGTGGCATGTTTCTGTTTGGTGCAAACAAGCATGGTATGAGTTTTTGCAACATTCAAAGAAAGTTTGTTGCCTTGGAGCCAAGTGTCTAGTTGCCTAAGGTCGTTGTTAATAGCCTCAGTCAGCTGAGTCAAATCATTGGACTGGTGGCATACACTGGTATCATCAGCAAACATGGACACTGTGGAATCTCGGACAGCTTGTGGGAGATCATTGATATAGATCAGGAAAAGTAAGGGACCAAGACATGAGCCTTGTGGCACACCAACTTCTATATCCCCAAAGTCTGAGTCAACACCATTAACCCTACAGAACTGTTTACGGTTGGTAAGGTAGGATTTAAACCAAGAAAGTTCTCGGTGTTGGACACCATAGTGGGCAAGCTTTTTGCAGAGAATATCATGATCAACAGTATCAAATGCCTTTTTAAGGTCAATGAATACTAGTCCCACAAGCTTGCCGAGACCTAACCCATTGTACCAATCATCAGTATTTTTAAGTAAACAAGTTACTGTGGACCGAAGGCGCAAAAAACCTGACTGGTCATTGGAAAATTGACTTTTTTTGTCCATATGTTGGTACAACTGGTTGGTCACAAGTTTTTCAAAGAGCCTTGAGATGACTGGTAAGACTGATATTGGTCGATAGTTAGACTGATCAGTCTTTGCTCCATTTTTAAAAATTGGAGTTACTCTAGCTACCTTCCATGAGTCAGGAAACTGACTTGTTTCAATGGATGTATTGAACAGGAAAGCAAGCGAGTTTTCAATGAAAGGCAATGCAAGTTTCAAAAAGTAGCTAGAGATGTTGTCAGTCCCAAAACTCTTTGCTGTTTTGACCTTGGCAAATGCATCCCTGATTTCCTGAACCTCAATAGTCCTGAAGTGAAATTCAGCCTTATCTGAGTTGACTTCGTAGTCACCTGAAAGGAGGGGATTTGAAACCGGGTCAATTTTGTCAGCAAGATCCTTGCCTACCGAGCAAAAAAAGGTGTTCATTTTATTAGAAATTTCTTTTTTGCAAACAGTCTCTGAATCAGACTCTTTAAGGCAGTCAATGTTACTTGACTTAGACCTCTTGTTGAGAAGTTCATTTATTGTCTTCCATGATTCTTTCATGTTTCCTTCACAAGCAGATAACTTATTAGTGTAGTATTCCTTCTTAAACTGAACGTTCAGGGTATTAACCCTATTACGTACCTGCCTGTATGAGTCCATAAGGACTGGGGACTTTCTCTTGGTTGCAGCCTTTTTAAGCCTGTCTCTAGTCACCATAAGGTTTCTAAGGTCCTTATCAATCCATGGGCAAAATTTCTCTGAGACACGCATTTCAGCTATTGGGGCATGTTTGTCTATAATCAGAGAGAGCAAGTTGGACCAATTGTTGACAAGAACATTTATATCATCTGTTTCATTGAGCATTTGCTCCCAACATATGCCAGAAACATCAGCCAGGAATGCTTCTTCATTGAAATTTTTCATTTTGCGAGTTTTTATCACTTTGTGGCCTTTTTCTACTGCACCATTAAATTTTCTAACACAGTAAACCACTAAGTGATCACTCAAAGAAACTTCATGCACGCCTGATTTGTAATGTTTCTGGCACATGTTGTAGCAATATGGTCAAGGATGGTGGAAGTGTTCAAAGTAACCCTTGTTGGCTCCTCAATGAGCTGTTTGAGGCTGAACAGCTCATAGAGATTACACATATGCCTGGAATCATTGTCTATGGGCTGGTCAGCTATCTTCTCTGTGAGATCACAATTTGTATCCCCAAGGAAGATTATTTCTTTGCCCTCTTTATCCAGAAAAGAGAGAACCTTTTCCAGCTTCTCAAAGGTGCCAACAGGACTACTTGGAGGTCTATACCAAGCAACTACAAGAAATGGTTTACATTTTAGTGGTTCTATCTCAATACAAATAAGCTCAAGATCATCTACAGGGACATCGCCTCTGGGCTTAAATCTTACAGAGTCTCTAATGTATATGGATACACCACCCCCATTGCAAGTCCTATCAAGCCGTTTTTGTTGGTAACCTGAAATGTCGGTCAGTTCCTTTGCAATGGAACTGTCAAGCTTGGTCTCGTTTAGGGCAAGAATTTGGATCCCTAGGTTATTCAAAAGCAATTGAACCTCATCAAGGTGACTACGAAGACCATTGACATTAAGAGATGCAATCACCATACCTTTTTTGAATCCAAGATGCTGATGAGACGCGGTATCCACCCCATGCAAATTAACAGTTTCAGGATTTTCAGCATCCACCCTAGCTACTTTAGAATTGTCTTTATTAAAGGCACTGTAACTTATTAACTAGATTTGATACAAAAATAGCATTACCTTTAGCATTCAAATGAAGACCCAACCTTCCAAGGTGGTCACGTACTATATTGTCATTATCCATAGTGTTAACTTCCAGGCCTTTAAGTTTCTTCTTCACAGCATTGAGTGTGTGATTGGCTTTCTTGTTGTCAGCTCTAAACATTGGCAATGAGATCACGACAGTGCAGTTTGGCAGTTCCTTTTCAATACTTTGTTTCAAATCTAAAAGATCATTGATGACAGTGCCTGCATCATGGTTAACAGAATCGTTGGTTCCCACATGAAGGATAACATTGGTGGGCTTTTTCCTGAGTAAAGGCTTTAGGTAATCCTTCATATCAGCCGTAGTTGCACCAGGAAAATTTCTGACTTTGACATTCCGGCGTTTGCTGAGCTTTCTTTCATCAATTCCATTTAAGATGCTATCCCCAGCAATGAGGGTGCATCCATGGTTCCATGCATGAGCTTGTACTGTGGTATCCGCTGGGGAGGGATCGGATTTTGGAGCCAAATTTTTGTTATTTTCACCTGACCTAGTTATTAATTGCTCTTCATTGGCATAACAATCTCCATAACAATCTTCATGTTCAATACCTATGACCTCGTAAACATTTCAAAACGATGTTTTTAAGCCTTTCCAATGTTTACACATTGCTCAAGTACCTTACGAGTAATATGATACAGGAAACGAGTGAAGGTAAAGTAAAAATATGTCAAGGATGTCCTTTATCAAAGTAAATAATTTCTTAACTTACATTCTCCCAGTACTGGAGTTTCTTAATTTTTTGGCGATCTGAGAGTTGAGTTTCTTATAGGCAGTTTCTTATAAAAAAATACGTGTAGTGTGAACGTAGTTTCTCCTTGCGCGTCGAAAGCTCGCTGCGTCCTGTCTATACTACCAATTACCTAAAAATACGTAAATATCCCCAACAAGGCAGTTTAAAGTCGATAAAACATCCGTGTTGTGACCTTTAGTTTACAAGTTCACTTTACCCCTTTTTACGGGGTAAAGTGAACTACCCGGCCGCCTGCCAAAAACACGCTGATGCATGGAAACTTCAACCGTTTAAAATTAAAAACATGCATCAATATTTTAGCAAAGGCCATAATGTCACTTTGGCGCAAACATATTTGATGTTTTTATCATAACAAAAGTTTTTTTGGTTCTACGAAAACCTCCAAAATAGTTCACTTCACCCCGTCTTACCCTAATTACAATTAATCGATACAATTAATCGATTTCTAAGTCCCAAATCATCATGTAAAAGTTTTCTCTTTGTCCATTTATGTCAATTCTTTAGAAAATTTGATTGAGGTATTTTGATCGTTTTCCGTGTTTTCAAAAACGAAAATTTTTAAGAAACTCGCTTCTAGCCGTAAAAATTTAAAACAAAAAATTTGCAAGAAATCCCAGAATCTAAGTCAGACCTATTGCTATAGATTAAGTCATGAATTTTCAAATTGGTCCAGTGTACCATTTATTGTTGCCTGCCAAACGTGCATAGTTTATTTTGGCGCACCCGGTATATGTGATATTTCTAGCGAACGATGGACCAGATGCGAGCTCTGTGCGTGTGTGTGTGTGTGTGTGTGTGCGTGCGTGCGTGCGTGCGTGCGTGTGTGTGTGTAGCTTTATTTTGATTCGATTATTTACAGGTAGCTATTATTTACAGGTAGCTAACAATATATATACACTATTTAATAATATATACAAGTTAACTAATCTAAATCGAATTTACATAACTAATAATAAAAAACAAATTTTTTTCTTACCTATACAACTAAACTCTAAACTGGTTGGCACTTGCAAGAAATCCCAGAATACATTTGCAATTCGGACCATCCCATTGTTTTATTAAAACCTTAAAACTTTTCAAATTTTCTGCTGATTTTATTTCGTTTGGTAAGCCATTCCAAATCTGTGGCCCGATAGACTTCAGACTTTTAGACCCAAATGTTGTTGATTAGGCCTGACATGGGCTAAATTATTTGGATTTCTTAACGAATAATTTGAAGAGCGTAATTCAAAAATTCTCTTCATAAATGGCGGATTCAAATGATTCAGAGTTTTGAATATTTCAATGCAGAGGAGTCTTTGGCGAGCAACCTGCGTTGTGCATTTACTCGATTTCGAAAGCAAATCATTATATGAACTTGTATGATCGTTATAGAGAAACCTTAGGGCACGTTCTTGTACAAGGGGCAATAATCGAAATTTGAATATACTAAACTCTGAACAAGGACCTTTTTCTCCTTAAAGTCAATGAACGTCTTTAATCTTTTAAGAACATTCAATTGTGTTGCAGCTTTTTTGCAAAGATTGGAAATATGCTGGTCGAAATCCAGTTTATAATCCAAAGTGACTCCCAAAAGTTTGACAGTCTCCTCAGATTTGATTACATTTCCGTTAATGTTAATTTGCTCTCCACTAGTATTCGCTTGATTTTTTCTGAGCAATAAAGCATGGAATTTTTCAGGGTTGGCAATCATTTCATTTTGCTCTAGCCAGGATAAAGCAATTCCTGTTTCTTTTTCCAAAATATTCACAAGATCGGGCATGCTTTTCGAAAAATAAGTAAGCGTATTGTCGTCGGCATAATTGTAGAGAGTTGCCGCTTTATGAAAAGAAATAAATCATTCATATAAAAATTAAAAAGGATTGGGCCCAGGACTGATCCTTGGGGTACACCAGATATCACCTCTTGAAAAGAACTCTACGTATTATTTATCCTTACGCTTTGTTTCCGTCGTTTGAGATAAGAGTAGGTGAGGACAAGCGCGTCTTCTTTGAATCCATATGCATGTAATTTTGCAATAAGCAAATCATGTGGAATGCAGTCAAAGGCTTTTGAAAGATCCATTAGGATAGCACCCACAAGATAGTCGTTGTCGAGGTTAGACCTCCAATCTTCTATCAGACGTATCGCAATGAAAACAGAAAGCGTGTTGTCTAGATGTTGAATCAATTGTTGTTTTAGGACTTTTTCGTATATCTTTGAAAAGGTATTAAGAACACTAACTGGGCGGAAATTGCTTTCTACTTTACGATTTGGCTCCCCCTTATCTAAAGGACAGACCGCCGCCTTTTTGCATCATCTGGGAAACTAGAGTTGCGAATGCTATAGTTTATTACCATGGTTATAGTGCGACTGTGAGTTCGTTAGAAGCAAGAGATACAAGCTTCGGGGGTATTTGATCCTCACCAGTAGATTTTCTTCAGGGATTTTAATAATTTCATAACCTCTTCATTGCTTATTTCATGAAAAGTGAAGGTGTTTAACAATTGTTCTGGGTTTTGAATGATAGCTAGGACGCTGGGGTGGTTCTTATATTTGTCGAGAATTAATCGAACAATTTGGCGGTCATCAGTGATTCCTGTATCTTTAGCAAGGCTATTAGGCTTCTTGCCGCTAGATTTCTCTACTATATTTACATAATGATCATTGAAAATCTCTGTCAATTCCTGGTCATCTGTTATAACGGTATCATTTTTCACAAGAGAAATATCGCTACTCATAAGTCCCCCTTTATTTGAAAGAAAGGGTTTAACAAGATCCCAAAATTCTTTATTAGACATTGTACCATTACTTGTCGCCTTTTTAAAATGTTTTTTCATAGCTTTCTTCCTTAGAGAAACACATTTGTAACGCTGCTTCTTGAAATTACTTCTATTTTCTGTGGTAGGGTTTTTATTAAGTCTTTTTTTAGCCTTGATCTAGTATATATTGCCTTTTGTAATTGTTGATTCATGAAAGGGGCAGTATTTCCTCTCTGAACCTTAGTTTTCAAAGGAGCATGTTTATCTACTATTTTTCGGAAAGCTGATGAGAGATTTCTATAGGACAAATTCGCATCGTTCACATCCGCTTCAAAGTTCGTATTTTTTACATCTTGCAAACAATTTTCAGAGTCAAACTTCTTGTAGCTGCGGTATTTAACAATCTTTGGTTTTAGGCGAGGTATATGTATTTTCACCAAAGTTAAGACAAGACCATGAAAGTCACTCAAACCAGTTTCAAAAACAGAGGTATTTTGAAAACATCTGGGTTTATTCGTTAGTATAACGTCAATTGACGAACTATGATCTTTTGCGAAACATGTTTTATCCTTCATTAAATTTGACAATCCAAAAACATCACAGAAGGAAATTATCTTTGTATATCCGGGATGCTGAATATCATGAGTGTCAATATTTATATCACCCATAATCAGTACTTTGTCGTATTTGTCCAAAGCAGAGTTCAAGGAAAGAGATTGCTCTCTAAAAAATAGCTCTAGGTTGGCAGCATCTGGAGGTAGATAGATGCTAAAAATAATCCACTTCTTTTTACAAACTGTCATTTCAGAGCATATGGTTTCGAGAGAAAGGCTTTCAAAAGTAGGGACTCTATTGCTAATATCCCCTTTCCTAACAAATTGCATGATCCCCCCACCAAATTCATTCCTATCACGTCGAATTGGTTTTTGATAGTTGTTAATTAGAAAAGTTTCTGTTTTGAAATCTGAGTTTAGTTTTGTTTCCTCTATGACCAAAATATCAGGCAAGCACCTTTCCATGATCAATCTCAGATCAATTATTTTGTTTCGAAGACTATTTATGTTTAAATATCCAATGAAAGGGTTGTTTGAATTGTTTGTTCTCAGCTCGAAAATTTCCCCAATGTCAAGTCTCATTTTCGATACTTGCCAATGACGAGCAGCTAACAGATTTAGCCGAAGTCTCTAATAATGGATTCTCCAAAACTGAATTTCCTAATGACCCAGTTAACCCATTACTTGAATAGTCTGGTGATGGTCATTCATAATCTAAATAAGATCAAAAATTTCTGTCATAATGTTTGTCCCTTGAAAGTTCAAATGAAGGCCTCAATTATCTAAATGTTTACTAAGAATGTTGTTATGAATAACGAAATCTACTGGTAACTCATCTAAATACCTCTCAAGTAAAATGTTCACCTTTGTTCTCTTTGCATCCAGTTCTTGTTATTCCGTTCTCATGATTAAACTGGATACAGCAACATGCTGCGTGCCTTTCTTTGCCTCCATTGCCAAATCCACGATCTTATTTGCGACACTTTCAGAGCTTTCGTTTCGCAAGTTATTTGTTCCACAATGTATAATGACCCCATCTGGGTTGGGCATGATTTCAGGGTCCAAATAAAATTTCATCTTCTCAACTGTTGCTCCTGGGAAGGATTTTACAAGGACATGGTAATCGCTGGCTTCTTCGTTGATTTCTTTTCCCTTAATCTTTTTGGTCATCGAGCTGTGAAAGCAAGACGAAAGGTTTTTTTATATTCATCTAAGATACTACGATACATGTTACATCTACATCCTACTATACTTTCAAATTTCTATACGATTGTACAACACCACTGGGACTATACCACAGGTAGAAAAAGACAATGACTATCCCCATGGCCATTAACATAAAGACATGCAAATAGATCAAAATTAAGTAAACAACTACAAAAAGCTACAAATGCGATTAATTATTGAAGGTGAAGGTGAAGGTGAAGGTGAAGGTGAAGGTGAAGGTGAAGGTGAAGGTGAAGGTGAAGGTGAAGGTGAAGATGAAGGTGAAGATGAAGATGAAGGTGAAGGTGAAGGTGAAGGTGAAGTTGCGTTTTTGAGCGCCAAACGCTGGGATCGCAGAAATAGAGCAGACCTAATCGAGTCCGCGACCCCTTGTCATGACGCTCAAGTGGTGGGGTCCTACCGGGTATCGAACCCACTCCGCCTGACTGTTCTGGCTGCAAAGTCAGAGGATTACACCACTGCGCCACAACACCTATTCTTATTAAAACTGAGATCTGTTTTACATTGGATGTCAGGCCAGCATAGGCGCATAATGCCGAATAACATAATGCCGAATAACAGGAACCCCGGACGAGAGAACAACAGCGAAAGCAGTTGCTACCCCCACTGACCCCCTCCAGAGTCCCCACCGCTTAACACACTGCGCATATGCTTTCAGGTCAGGGTTTCTTATTCTGATTCCCAGTATAATTGATCTGAGAGACTTTCGACCTTGTGTGGATGAACTTTCATTGACACGTTTAGACCCGGGGGAAAAGTACATAGTGGCTGTGTGGCTTAAACTGAAAGTTTGAAATCATCCAAACCGACCTATCTTGTGGATGAACTTTAGAGTTTGTTCGAAAATATTTTTATTTACGTCATTAGAGAATTCTTTATTACCATACAATAAGTATTGTACCAGACCAGAACATTGTTCGGAAGGGTGTTGGGATTTGGACAAATGGTCGTAACAATTCCGAAACTCTAGCGAGAAGATGTCGTCGTTGAATGTCGAATGAAGGGCAGAGCAACAAGAAGTTTTCCGTATCTTCAGTGCCATCATTCGTTGGGCACATTGGGTTCACTGTATCCCTAGAAGTGTGCTTGAATTTGTGAAAGTTCAATTTACTGAGACCGACCCTTATTTGTAAAAGATAACATAAGCCTAATGGCTCATGAATGCCGCAGATAGACTTTGCAGGGGGGCGAATTATTTACAGATGAAATGTGGCTATTCATAGACAATTTTTTCTACATGAGGTTGGCCCCTTTTGAGTATCCGCCACGATATTTATTCTGCGCCTGTTGTAAAATTATCGTTTTATTGAAATTCATTCCTTGCTAATTAGGTGTTGGTAACGGCGATGGTAGTGATCTGAAAATGGAAGTGATTGTCAATAGCAGAGTTATCTACACATTGGTTTTTAATGCACCGTTGGATGCAGAGGTATGCAGTATTCATTACATCACTTCTTGATAATAGCTAAGCAAACGATGAGCTAAAAAATGCCCTTACACAATGTGCATATTAGTTGACCTGCAAACACAACGTTCGAGCTTAATAAGCCGTGAAACGTATAAAACTGTAATATGGAAGAATACATATCAACAGCTGCAAAAGAGCTAAGCAAGTTAACCTGTATGTATGAAAGGCACTAATTCTCCTTTTCGCATTGTTTGTATCAGAAAAAACGGGCTACTTTGAATTACCTGCGTGGTGGTGACTTGCATGTTGCAAATTTTTCAATATTGATTTTCGTAATCCATAAGCCCTAACTTGGAGTTAGATACATTACTTTTACCTATATTTATCAGTGAAATAGATTTGTTGCTCAAAGTTACCCATCTTTGCTGAATGGTCGATGACAGACGATCTTGATTTGCTGATACATCTCAACCCTCTTCAATTTCCAGAAAGCTACCCAAGTTTGGAACTAAAAAATCCCTTGGTACAACGTATTGAGTTGCCATTTAGGACCCAATAAAATGAGCCTAAATTTGGCACGGTGGAAGATAATACTACCGGGTGACTAATAAATGCCTGGCGTTGAAGAAGGCCACTACTTCTTGCTCCCTGAAAATGTAGCCAACATGTTCAATTGATTTTAGAAGTTTCCCTGATTGAAATTTGTCACTCCGTTCGGCTTTTACAAAGAGTTTTGCAGAGAAAAACCCTTCGAAAAACCTAGAGAAAATATGCAAAAATTACAAGCAAATTTCCCAGATATTTTTACCTTACAGTAATGACTTGAATACGCTTTAGCACTTGCTGCTAACTTATACTGGGGGATTCAATTTTCCCAAGAGGACAAAGTACATCAATGCATGCAAGTGTCATCATTTTTAGAAAACGCAAAGGTAATCTTGCACGTCGTTTTCGCATGTTATCGAAAAGGGTCTTCTTAGAGAAAATCTCCCATATCAACGGGAAGGAATGGCCGATTAAAGCCGTGCAAATTTGTGAACCTAATTGAATTTATCAGCAATAAAACATGACCGTTTTCAATATTGTTGCTTTGATGTTTTGGGAGCAGCGTTTTTTCAAGCGCCGGGCGTTTTTTTCTCACCCGTTACATCTAAGTCCAAAATGTGTCTGTTTTTTTTTTAATATCCACTTGGGTGAAATTTAGATGGAATCAAGGCTCAATAAGGGATAAAAATGTAAATTCAATAATTAGAAAAATCTGATGTGTAGAAAAGACATTATATCGAGATTCTGGGACACTTTTCCGTCAGCAAAGATATGACCTTTCATGTAAACCTATTTCATATTTCTGTGTTCTTGCAGGGAATCCTAAATAACACATGAAGGTGGTGTACTCTGAAATCATTTTTTGTTTTTTGTTTGGTTTTTATTCATATAAGATATTTCAATACATTCTACCATACTTTTCTAATTGCTATACAACAATACGTGGACGATACCATGAGGGGCAAAAGACAATGACTACCCCATGGCCAATACATAAAGATGCACAACGTTGAACAAAAATACAAAGGAAATTAACTAAACTAAGATAACTAATTAGCTACGAATATACAATGAAACTGAAAAAAGTAAGTACTTAAGTATGGGAGTTTGCAGCAATGGAGCATTTAAAAGCGTTATGGCGCATGCATGAATTTTTTTACTTGTTTGATAATTGAATGCTTTGTTTGATAATTGATTTACTTGGAATTTCAATCAATTGGATATATGCATAAAGATGTTTTTGAAACATTTCACTTCAAATTGTGTATGTGTTTGCGACTATCCTTTGGCGGTACGATCCTCCTGAGAGAAAACCAAAACAATTGCAGGGCGGGCGGGGCAACCTTAAAACAAGGAGGGTGGGATGCAGGGTAACCTTATAACGGGGAAGGTGGGATTGCAGGGTAACCTTAAAATAAGATTACATTCATAGGTGATCTTCTGATTCAGGTGATTCCTTAATATTTAACACGTGTTATGGTTTTTAATAGTGGATGCTATCTCTAAGGTTTCCCAAAGCTGTCAGACCAAGTCTCAAAGTGTGTTTTTGGTCTGACGAAATATTAGTGCTCACTCTGTATTTGACGCTCATCTTGCAAAATGGCTAGGAATAGGAAGATCCTCTATTTGATAATTTGTTTGGTTACATGTTGTCTATCATCAGAAAGAATTCTAAAATACTCAGCTAATGATCTCTTTATTCAAGGTGGTTTTGAAACGTTTTAACAGGCGTATTTTCCTCTCTGCAGATCAAGCATAAGACAGAAAAAGAAGGTCGAGTCAAGGCAATATTAAATGGATCTGCATGCCCAGTGTTATCTGGTGATACTAAAATCAAATTTTATTCGTCATCTTCGGTAAATGATTTGTTATTTTTTCACTTCACTGTTCATCCATCCATCCATCCATGCATTCATCCATTCATCCATCCATTCATCCATCCATTCATTCATTCATTCATTCATTCATTCATTCATGCAAACCTTTTGAATTCTTTATTCAGGGTGAACACATTCAGTTGACAAAAAGTTGTTTTACAGTGTGCCCTGTTAAAATAGAAAGAAAAAATGTCTAATACTAGACTACTTACTATATTGTCGGATAAATTAATAAAGAAAACCAATATAAAAAAGGAAAAAATGATCATATCTAGAAAAAACTAATGACATTGCTACAGCAGGAAATTTATAGCCTATCTCACATTACACGAATGTGGGACATTCTTTGGTTTATATGCAAGGAAGTACATGAAATCAGTTGTTATAAACCTTCCTTTAGTTTAATTTGAAATTTGATAACGAAGGAGACAGTTTGATTTGGTGATCTGATGTAGACTATTCAAAACACTTGCCCCTCAGTATTAAATTATTTTTATCCATTGTTTATTCTAAACAAAGAAAGTTTGAAGTCTGCTTCGGTGTTTCTGACCGGCCTATTCACACTTTCTTTGAAACATTTGGGCCATATAATCTGGGCAAAGTCGATTCACAGATTTGAAAACATCAGTTGCTGTTTCAAACCTGACCAGCTCTTTAACTGTCAACCAGCCCAGACCTTTTATCAGTGGTAAGGAGTGTGCATCATAGGCAATATTTGTTAAAATATGGGCGGCACGATTTTGAAGAATGTGTAGTCTTTTTAAGTCTGTTTCTGTGCAACAGACCCATACCGTGCAACAATATCGTAGATAGGGCTCGACTATACTGTTCTTCTGCACATGGTTTTTAATGTACTGAATGGAACGTAACTCTTTGCATATCTGAGCATTCCTATCCCTTGTGACATCTTCGAAACAGTAATTTTGGTATGTTCCTTCATCTTAATGTTTTATCGATCTCTACTCTGCCATTTATGTGACAAGTGCTACAAAAATGCAATTCACAATTCAAAATGCATGCAATTCAATTCAAACTCACTAACACAAAAGGGTAGAGATCAATGTAGCCTTTTTCACTTACTTTCTGCATTTTAATGAAGTGATTAGTTGCTGCCTTCTTTTACTGCTTTGCCTTGTAATAACATAGCATAATTGCTATTTAGTGACTGTCTGACTCTTACTGTATGAGATTGCGAAGTATGCAATCATAACATCACTTGAATCCGTATACATTTCCTTTTTTTCTTCTGTACCATATCCCTTGTGTCATGTTTGGGTCGGAATTTCACCTCATAAAATTGATTTGATGAAAAAGATTGGCTCCAATCTGTGTTGTTATTTCAAATTACTGTAAGATCATAGATTTCTCGCAGATAGAATAATCCATGAAGCTCCTTCATTGTAAAGTACTCTTAGATAAAAAATATGAATAGAATTTCTCTCGTTGTCTTTATAAATGAAATCCTTGCATACCTGGGAAAAAGGTCAAGAAGTCAATACAATCCTGCGGTAGTTGAATGAGTGTAGGAAACAAACAATTTTTCAAATCAAGCCAGTTTTTTCAGATGTATATTCTATGTGCTAAAAACTTAGGACGAAATTCCTTTGACGTAACCTGGACAGCATAGGGCTCAAATCTTTCAAATCTTTGAAAGGTGGGTGTAAAATTCTATGACATTTTTCTTTGCATTGAATGGCTTGAAAGGAACTTATGGTACTTTGCTGTAAATCTGCCGTGGACATCTTTTTGATATCTTGATTTTTTTCAAAATTTTGACTCTTTAAATTTTTTTGAAAAAAATCATGGAAAATTTTGAAATAATTTAAATCATGGTCAATCCTAAACCAATGGAGTAAAAAAATGATAGGGTGTCGGCGGTGGTAATCGGACGGCGGTGGTAATCGGACACTTGCGAAGATATCTCGAAAACCAACAGAAAAGTACGTTACAAATGAAATCTATCAAAGAGGGTATTTCTTGGTACTGAAAGCTAACATTATAGATACTAAACAACTTACGAAAGCCTTCATGAATGTAAAACACGCTAAAGAAGTTGTTTTCGTTGTGCTTGGCAGTGTAGAAGTTGTCGTTGCGAATATCACACCCCAGATTCAAAACTCTGAATCCGTTCCAGAAAGAAGCACAAATCTTAAACAATCACTTAAATTGGATTTCTAGCACTTAAGTAACTCAAAGCATTATGCAAAAGACTTTAAACAGTTTCACTGAAGGGAGCACAGCTGATGCCATATCGAATTGTCTTAAAAGTTCATGGCGGTGGTTTTTGGACACCAAGTGAATCAGTTGTTTGGGAGCATGAATTAAGGTTGGATTTGAAATGTGATTTAATTTTGACATTCCATTCATAAACATCTATACATACATCAATCGAAAGTAGTAATGAGATAAAAAAAACATTTTTCTAACGCATCTGTTAGCTTTTAGATTGCTTTGTGTGTACCGAGAGCTCTCCAGAATGTCATTACGAGAACCGACATTCGAACTATTGTTTTAGCGTTCAAGAATAGAAAAAGGACAAGAAAAATGAAGCAAAAGAGTTTATAGAGGCCTATGGACGGAATACTTGCCAAGTATAAACAGAAATATAATTTCCTTAGCACACTCTGCATTGTGAACCCACTGTCCGAAAACCACCGTCACTGTCCGAAAACCACCACCAAGATCAGTCTCAAAAACATGGTTGTCAAAGAAAAGCAGGCAAAGTAAAACACCAAAGCACTTCGGGAAAATATGTCCAAATACCTGTCCATTCGCCTGGTACTTTTAGTTTTTGTTTTTAATTAAAGTTTCTTATGAAAATATTTAGTTTTCCTTAAGCGTCCGATTACCACCGCCGGCACCCTATAGCCTTCAAGAAAATCATAGTTTATGAAGGTCTAAAATATGGTGGCAAGCAGACATCTGTAGCTTCTCTGATTTATGATTTAGAAATTTGATTACGTCATAGCCTCAAATTTAATAAATGCTGCCATTTTGAAACTACTCAAGATATTAATTAATTTCAATGGCAGATTTACAGCAAAGTACCCGAAGTTCCTTTCAAGCCATTTAATTCAAAGAAAACTGTAATATAATTTTACACAAACCTTTTTAGTTAAAGATTTGAGCCCAATGTTAACATGGACAGTTTGAATAGATTAGATACTAATGTAAACGTCCTATCCACCTTTTGATTTTATTTTGGTAGCCTGGTTGCCGTAAGGTCGAAGTCACCGACTTTCGTCGCACTTTTACCCCACAAACCAGTGGTTTCATTTTATGTACTTGGATCTTGAAACAAATTGTGGGTTTAAATTCTGAAGTTACATGTAGGTTATTGAAACTCTAATGTAACATTTGAAGCTGTTTGACTGTAATGATATGTTTTCTTGTTTCATAGTTTTTTAACCTTCATTTATTGTAACCTACAGCCACAATTTTTGTTGCAGAATGTTCCCAAGGGTTATGATAATTGTGCATTCTTCTTCTGGTTTCATACCAGCTTCATACAAAATCACAAGTAAGTGCGACGTTTTACTAACTTTGTGTCTTAAAAATTGATTAAAATTATACCGGGTTCGCCAAAAAAACTATGCAATTTTGGCAGGCCACGATAAATCGTAAACATGATCGATTTTGAAGATTTATGACTTAATCTTTAGCAGAACGCCTAAATTAGATTTTAGGATTTTCAGTTTTTAGAGCTAGTACAAGTGAGTTTCATAAAATTTTTGTTTTCGAAAACACTTAACACGATAAAAAAAACGTCACTCAAGTTTTCTAAAGAATCGACATGAATGGACAAAGAGAAAACTTTCTTTGGTGATTTGGGATTTAGAAATCGATTCATTGTAAGGTGGTGTACGAGAGTCGTACAATCTTTGGAGAAATGTAATAATAGTTTCAAGGATATAAAGAAATGTCTTTTCTTTTGTAATGTTATTGAATTTATGCTTGGGTGCAGGTTGTGTTCCTGTGTCAAGGGGGTTGAAAAGACAAGCAAGGAAGCGTCATGGGGCCAGCAAGCATGGGGTTTTGTTGAAGTTTTGTTTTTTGACGGCTTTTGGGGCGGCACTTTATTGTAACTACTACAGAATTTTGCAACAGGCCAATCGTTGAAATAACTCTCGTGCAGAAGTTTACAATAATCAATTTCCAAATCCCCAAATCATGCTGAAAACATTTTCTCTTTGTCCATTCATATTGAGTCTTTAGAAAATTTGATCAACGTTTTTTGATCGTTTTCAGTGTTTTCGAAAACGAATATTTTATGAAACTCGCTTATAGCTCTAAAAACTGAAAATGGAAAAATTTGCAAAAAATCCTAGAATCTAATTCAGGCTTTCTGCTAAAGATTAAGTCATAAATCTTCAAAATCGATCATGTTTACGATTTATCGTGGCCTGCCCAAAGTGCATAGTTTATTTTGGCACACCCGCTATGTGATAGTATTATTTTATCCTATCCATAGTAATCCATTTGCAAATATTCCGTTCTCAATTGGGTTGAACTGCATAAAAATAATTCGTCCACTAATTTTAATAATCTGTGTCTGAAGTAGAAATTGGAATCCTGTAAAAAGCGAAATAGATAAGCTAATAAAACTCTTGATGTTTGTCACCAGGTTGCACATTCCTCGAAACCAATTGGACAATCCACACAAGGCCAAAACCTGGAAAGTGTTTGGAGAAAAGTTTGGTATTACTATCAAATTTACTGACCCTCCCGTATAGGTGAGAATGCTTTAATATCGCTTTATCCGGCTAACGACTGTTTTAACTCTTCCATTCCTTAATGAGTCCAAGGGCTCAATTACTGTATAAACAAAGGATTATACATGTCTTTGGCATAAATTAAAGCATGTTTTAGACTTTTTGTGATTGGCTTTGCATGGTTTGTTTTCTTTTTCGTGCCACCTCGACTGCTATTTCCTTTGGGTCTCCACTGTCTACTGGCAGTAAGCTTTACTAGGATGGAACTAATGATAAAGTAGCAGAATGGCTTGCCTAATTTTTTATTCTTCAATCCGAGCACCGTCAATCTTAAACATTTTGTGATGTTAACCATATCATGAAAAAGATGCAGCATAATTAACTATCAGGTAACAGTTTATCAATGAAGCCTATAAGAAACCAATCTCAGTTTAGTTTCTCTGTGCTACCTTTTCTTCTGTTGCTTGTAGAACAACGGAGATCAAACAGAATCTATGGAATCGAATAACCATTGTTTGCCGTCAGATCTGGGGATCTGATTGATGCGATAGGAAGTTGTAACAATAATGGTTAAACAGGGCCAGATTTTTCAGAGTACCGTTGAGAGTTTTAGTTAATCAAAGATATATCTTTAAAGCTAAAGTTATTGTACCCTTTCAGGATGATAGATTGGATGGGTACTGTGATTTCTTAGATATTTGGATAATACGAACTTCTGCCTACTATTTTTGATCTTGTATCTAGATTCGTTGAAGAAACTTTATCTTACTTAAGCACAGGAAAGCGAGGATTCGGGCAACACGTCTGGCTCTTCAGTAATAGTCCCAACAAATTGTTAAATTTTTTTGAGTGCCTTATTTGAACTTTAATTTGTTCTAGTTCTCAAATCATATGCTAATGGTGGAATTATTTGAATGTATTTCACGACAAATGTACAGAAGCAATTCCTTCATGAGGACATGTGATGAATATTTTGATAAAAATTGTTTGCACGTCTATTGAATATCTGTGGGTAAAAATTATTATCTTTTATGTTAACTTAAATCATTGAATTGATGAATTTTGCACGTGGTTAAGAGCTGTTTAGGGAAGACCATAGAAATAGGGAAGACCCATGCCCTCCTCCGCTGGTATTAACGTACATGTTCTGGGTACATGTACTTAAACTTTCTATTTTTGATACCTGTGTGTTACCGTTTCTTGATTTATGGTGATTTACGTTGTCAGCACATCTTCGTAAATTTGTTAAGCCTTCGGAATTGAACAAAATGGATGGTATTTTATTCACACTCTATTAAACAAGCCATTGTTAGATAGCTCAGAGAGAGGTTTTGCGCAAAGACAGGTCAAAGACCCTGTCCAAAAATCTTTGATGTTTTTAGTTTCCGAGGAGATCACAAAGTGTACGTCAAAAATGGAAATTATAAGGATATCATCGAGCGTATTAGGATATCATTTAGCTTGATTTGAAATTTGTTAACAGGTTCAGTTAATAGCATCGTAAAAGACAGCAAAATTACGTCGCTGTATACATCAAAAAGTATTTACATTTGCCTAGCCTTGATCGATAGATCATACATTGGGGTGAATGATCTGATTATGATCGTAATCTGCAGCCGATCTGCAGCTATGAATGTTGTTTTATGTCTGGTTTTAGCCTCACTACATTACTCGTTTAAATAATTATCTAAAATTATCCCTTTCAGCTGCTCGAACTTTGCAAAATCTTTTTGTAACTTCTAACCAATCATTGCGATTCCTGACGGAAACATCTTCGTAGAAACGTGGGCGATGTCCGACTAATTAAACCTTGCTTCTATGAAAGTTGTTTGCAAACATTTTACGGAAGTACATAGGTCAGCGTATGCTTTACATTTTTCTCAGCCATTTGATACTTGATAACTTTGTGAAATGATAACTATATTATTCGGGAATCTTAAATCACCGCTAATAATTTGTATTCAACTTTCGTCACCCGGTAGCAGCTATTAGAGCACTTGACTTACGTTGGAAACTGACTGTATTACGATGTTTATTGATTTGCACAACAGGCCTTTTTACTTGCTGGAAAAGAGGTTTGAATTGAGCGTCCAAACCTGGTAAAGCCCGTTCTTGGTAGATACACTGATTGCTGTGGCACTAAGTTCCTTCGGATCTCAGAACGCCTTTCAAAGAGTTAATCAACGGTAACATTTACTCAAGTCGACTTACGAGTGGTTCAGTTTATACACTGACAAGTTTTATTTGCCTCTTGGCCTTGTTTCTCATTATTTTGATTCATCGTTAGCTGATTATGTTGTGTTATAGTTTCAAAATAAAGTTTGAGCATACGAGGGCTTCATTTTGCGAGTTTGCAAATCGAAGTTCTGCTTTCAACCGTTGTTATCAAAATGAAAGAAAAATCAGCTAAAAATGGATGAAAATAACGAGGAACAAAGCAAAAAGACCAATAACACTGTGTGTATACTAAACTTGCCCTAGGTATTTGTTTGATCAAAAATTCTCTGAAAAATGTTAAAATTTGCAGTAACTTCATGCCACAGCCAGCAGTGTATTTACTGGGACCAGGGGTCGTGCTATCGTTTTGCTTCCCAAACTTTACCAGATTTGGACGCTCGATTCAAACCTCTTTTCTATCAAGTATAAAGGTCTATTAGCCTAATGCGCAAAATATTGTATTTCAAATTTATCAAGGGACTCGTTATTAGCAAACAAATTTAAATTATCGTTTTCTATTTTCGATGAATCTAGAATGAATCCCGAGTACTTTTTGCACGCCTTTTTTACGAAACCTTCAAACGTTTGAAATAAATTACGCCAGCGAACCTATACGCACTAATGTGGTGGATACGCCATGGCGATCTAATGCTATGTTTTTGTCGCCAATGATGATGGACAATAATACTGTAGTTGCCTTTACTTGCTTTTACTTGACACTTGACCTGTAATTTGAAACCTTGGGCCGCAAATAAGCCCAATTTCCCAAACAGCAACGTTATTGTTTATTATCATTCTTATTAGTAAGAAGTTTCTCAAAAATTATTAAACATTCTTAGAAATGCCAAGCCAAAAAGCAATGCTCATGTGTACGTGGGCGTGGTGGGCGTGGGCGTGGTGTACAATCACCGATCACACCGATCAGTGCACCGACCACTTACCACCGACCACACCTACCACCGACCAAACGGACCACCGACCAGCACTACCGAAAACAGGCCACCAACAATGAAAAAGACTTACCACCTATCATAACTGTCACCTACCACCGACCAATCGACCACATACCACCGACCACATACCAATTTGTGGGGTGAGTGGCCGAGCGGCTTAATCAGTTACCGTCAGGAGACTGAAGTTAAGCTCGGTCGAGTGAGGTCAAACTCCGGATGGGTGACCTCGGAGGCTTGACTTCGCAACTCACCTCGCCGTCCTTCGGAAGGGACGTTAAACTAGGGGTCCCGTGCCTGGATGCGGCATGCAAAGTGGGCTTAAATTAGCTTTAAGTAGCTAGATATACTTCCTGCCCACTCAAAATAAATTACTGAAAAAAAAAATAATGAAATGAATTTTATTCTCAAACAATGAATGCATTTCATTTTCAAGACAACCTGATTATCTCTACATAACATTTACATTTACATAAATGAACGGACATGCGCTCTCATCTATCTGCACTTTTTTGCATAAATTCTCCTAAAATATACAATTTACTAAACAAACAAAAACATTACGAGACGATAGCGCAAGGAGCATGAAAATACACTGCAACCCTGCAGCTATTACACTTAACATAGATACTAATTAATAGATACTAATACTAACACTATAAATACTAATATGATTTTCAGAACAAACAAGAAAATACGAGAAAAAAACCGATCTACAGCGATCATTCCACACAACGAACCCTCAAGGGAGCCATAAGTAAATCCAGATCTCGTAAACACGGGGTTCGTTGAACTGAGACATTATATTGAAGGGTTCATGTTCTTGGAAAATACGTTAAATAAAGGATGGCGTTGGTTGTATCTGCACCACACAGGGGGTCTAGTAATGTCAGTGAAGACTACTGTAGTTTTGGTTTCTTGGCTCCGTGGTTCTTGATTCCTTCGTTCCTTGGTTCGTCATGAAAATAACAGCTGCGTAATTTGATACCGATTACAGCATCCTTGTGTGCGGTCGGCCGGCTATTGTTTCATTTGTCATGTGAGAGCTCTTCTCTCATTGGCTGCCGTTTGAAATCGCGGGCTTTTCAAATCCTTGGGCAGATTTTGTAATACAATAGCACGAGTTGCTTTTGTTGACACCTCAATTCAAAGCGATTAGCGATCACAGACAAAGGAAATTCTATCAATCCGCAATTCAAAACAAACAAGGTGCAAAATTTTCTCTGAAACCCAGGTAGCTAGCTCGCTCGTTGTGCATTCCAGAAATTATCTTTAAGGGCAAACATGAGCATAGATCGAAAGAAGAAGGATGTATATACACATCTGCCGCGGGCATTTTATTTCTTTGGTCCAGAAGCTGAGCAGTAAATGTTTTGATAACGCACACAAAAATAAGTGAATTGAATCGCCTCCTAAACGGCTTTTGAACCAAACAAATAAAATGCCCACAGCAGATGTGTAGATGCATCCTTCTTCTTTCGATCTACGCTCATCTTTGCCCTTAAGAACAGTTTCTGGAATGCACAACGAGCGAGCTACCCACCTGGGTTTCAAAGAAACTTTTGCGGCTTTGTTTGTTTTGAATTGCTTGTTGAGAGAATTTCCTTTGTCTGCAATCGCTAATCGCTTTGAATTGAGGTGTCAACAAAAGCAACTCACGCTATTGTATTACAAAATCTGCCCTTGTTTGTAAGCATAGGAATCATTCGTCGTACATAGCCGATTGCTCGTTGCCCATGGCCGATACCGCCAAAGCCTCATTTTCATGGACCAATTAGAGGGCCAAAAAGCGAAGGAGACAAAAGAAACCCGTGAAGATTTTTCTAAGTTTTACCTTCGTTCATAAAACGCATTCAGGACAAAACTAGCCTGCGCACAAACTTTACGGAACTTAGACTACGGACTGCGCAGGAGAAAACGGGAGAAAAGGAAAAGTAAATTCGAGATTTCCATAATTCTTTTAAAGCAGTCTACTCTCCAGGTGTTTGGGTGTACAAGCTTGGATGCGGTTAAAATATCTCCAGGATTGGCGGAGTTATTGTCACAAGCAAACCGATAAGGCACTGAACTTTGAACAATAGAAATTCTGGCCGAGACACAATAGTAATAACAATAGTGATTGTTGTAAGAACGACCGGAAAACGCCAAAATCTGCATTTCAATTGTTCTTGCTATTGTCTTTCGCTAAATTTTCTTTTGTTCAAGATTCAATGCCCCTAAGGTTTCTACGTATGTGAATTGAAAAAGTCTACAAAAAGGCTTGTTCGCGCATTTCAAGTCATGTGGCAATGCTCTGGGGAAGTTTCTGTATTGCAGGGATCGCGGAGCATAATTTCGATTGGTGGGCTAAAGAGCAGTGAGAAACCCGAAGGGGTCTGGGGGCGAAGCCCCCAGAAAAATTTTGCTGACCACGCCCTCTACTTTGGCTATAAATGTGACCAACGCCCTTTGTATGCCAAGAAACGCCCTGTGGAAAAAGCTGAGGACTGGACCGAGTATGGAGATTAATTAGTTTTTGACGTTTTGTAGTTGGTAGTCTAGAGTTGGAGCTATGGTCTATTTGAGCTTGGAGAGAGACGCAACGAGGCGTACTTGAAAATACTACATGGTGCCGTTTGACCCGGGATATTGAGAATTGCAGTGATCGTTTCAGGAAGAGCCTGAATCGTTTAATAGAATGGAGGATTTGAAGAAATTGGTCAAAGGACGTAGCGCTAGCCGTCGTTACGTGCTCAGGGGGGGGTACTCATTGACTTTTAGTACGGGGGGGGTCCGTGCCAATATTTGGGGTCCGAAATTTTACATCAAATCAATATTTGGGGTCTGTGAATTACAACATGGACAACAATTGAATATTTGGGGTCAACAAATCTGAGGAAAGGAAGAATCCTGCAATTTGGCCTTGAAGTTGCGAATCACGAAATAAATGCCTTGGTATTATTCAAAAACTGAGAAAAATCAAGAGGCTCAAATTGAAATCATTCAAAAACATGTAAGGGGCCCCAGAAATAGATAACAATATTTTTTGGGGTCTCCAAAATATTAGACTCAATATTTGGGGTCCCCAAATCATTAAGCTTAATATTTAGGGGTCAGCAAAGAAAAAATGGCATGGACCCCCCCGTATTGAAAGTTAGGGAGTACCCCCCCCCCCCCACTGGGGTTACGTGAAGAAGACGATAACTGATACAGCGAAGATCTTGGCAGGAGCGGAACAAGATGTTGACAAATTGAAAACAAACAAGGAACTTTTGTGCCAAGAATCAGAGAGTCTGAAAAAGAGCGATAAAGAGATTCTGGACTTAACCAGCGAGGATAAGTTTGAGGATGAAATATTGGAGTGCAAGCAGTTTTCTGGTGAGATACAGTACTGTTTAACGCAAATCGAATCGAAATTGAGAGTATTATTGAAACCCGAAGAAGGGCAACGTGAGCCGCGTCGTGAATCTATTGGTAGCGCGCGGAAAGTGAAAACGATGAAATTGCCAACCTTGACTTTGGAAAAGTTTTCGGGCAATCCGACAGAATGGCCGTCTTTCTGGGAGACGTTTAAAGCTAAAATTGATTCAGACGAAGAGATGGAAGACGTGATGAAATTTAGTTATTTGAAGAGTTATTTGGTAGGCCCAGCAGCACTTGCCGTTGCGGGGCTGAAAGTTACGAATTCGACATACAAAGAGGCACTAGATGTTTTGCATAAAAGATTTGGAGACGTTTCAGTTATCATAGGGAATCATATGGATGCGTTGCTTCATTGCCCTGCAGTTGATGCCATGAGCGATGTTAAGAAGTTGAGAGGACTGCACGACAAGTTGGAAGTGAACGTCCGGAATTTGGGTGCGCTTGGTTTGCATAGCGGAGGATATGAGCGAGTCATGTCGCCTGAAATATTGAAGAAATTGCCGAGTGAGCTGCAAGGGCGCCGGAGCCACGGGGGCAGCGCGGGGGCAGCAAAGTGCCCTTTCCAAAAAATGCATTTCAGAAAACTATTGATTAATCGCGCCTGTTAGTTGGAAACGAGTTGTTTCTCGTCCGCAGTCACAATAATAGAACAATTCCTTCTGCTCTCAAGATTACAGTACGTTCGAAGGACAGTAGTAGCGTCGCCACGGGGTGGTCTGGGGTGGACATGTCGACCACAGTTTTCACAGAGTCGATGTTATAATTTCTCGAAATCAGTCAAAAAGATTGGGAAGAGTAGATTTTTATTGACTTGAACCTTTTGTGATAACTGGCCTTCCTCCTGAATTCTCAATACCCTTTATTGAAGATTTCGAGAAAGGCCTTAAATTTCAATTTCTAACCAGTGGCGTGGCCACAGTGGGGGATGGTCCTCGAGATTCCTCTAAAACCGAGGAGAAAATAGCTGCGTGTAGGTTGGGTAAGAATTTTCCGAGAAATGTCAAATCTTCCATTTTACCACTGGCAAGCATGACATTGGGAGATGCATTCTAAGCCAAAGTAAAGGATACTTCTTCAAAAATTTTCTTCGTGCTCTGATTCATAGGATAACTGTTACAAAACGATCAAGGTTTCCTCGTCGCTAAAGGCAAGCATGATATTGGAAGATGCATTCTAAGCCAAAGTAAAGGATACTTCTTCAAAAATTTTCTTCGTGCTCTGATTCATAGGATAACTGTTACAAAACGATCAAGGTTTCCTCGTCGCTAAAGGCAAGCATGATATTGGAAGATGCATTCTAAGCCAAAGTAAGGGGCGTGGCCCCAAAAAATTTCCTGGGGCTTCGCCCCCAGACTCCCTAGTTTTGCATTCCCCTCCCACTTAATTTGCCCTGGCCACGCCGCTGTTTCTAACCATATTTTTTCCTTCCTCGTAAATAAATATGATGTTCTTCTCTGTTTCGATTTTTGTTGCACCAAAATGCCCGCTGTTGTAAAAAGTACTGCTTGAGATGGTTGCTTTTCCAGAAATATCTAAATAGATAAAAATAATAAAAAGAGCATTCCCATCATATTCTCCGTGTGTCCGAAGGGCGTTTCGCACGTTTTCCGAGGGTCTAAAGGGCGTGGCCAGGAGAATTTTTTCTGGGGGCTTTGCCCCCAGACCCCCTTATACCTTTCCGCCACAGCTTTTTGGGCTGGCGACAACCGTGTCGAAATAGATGTTGAGCACAATATTCTAAATGAGGGGGGCTTTGGGGGGTACCAGAACCCGCAAACCCGGACCAAAATTAGCAAAAACCCGAAAACCCGCAAGCAAAAAATTCGAAACCCGAAATTGCACTTCGGAATGCAAAATTTCAATTTTCGGTAATAATCTTCGACTAAATCCGACATTTTCGTTCTCACTGACACTCTGTGCATCGTTTCAAGCATTCGGAAGCTGGTTTTTCGATCTCAGCTAACTGAAAGGGAATTTATGACTTCGAAATCGCGAAAACATTGGAAATTTTGAAAGAAATCCCGAAACCCCAGCATCAAAATTGGCCAAACCCGTAACCCGTGGAGCATCTCAAAACCCGAAAACCCGCACGATTTAGACGTAAAACCCGAAACCCGAGGGCTAAAATTGATCAAACCCGCAACCCGTGAAACCCCAAAGCCCCCCTCCTAAATGAAGATTCCCGATTATTTTCAACGGCAAATTTTGACACCCTAAGGTGCCCTTTCTGCGATTCCTGCCCCCGCCGCATCATGGAGCCTCCGGCGCCTCTGGTGAGCTGCAAGTTATGATAACACGTAAACTGAAAGGTTCGTGTGATTTACAATATTTGTTGGAAATATTCCACGAAGAGCTCCTTGTTAGAGAGAAATGTGTTTTGAGCCAAGTTAGCGTAGAGAAAAACAAGCCAGCCACCGCCCCCCAAGAAGTGACGAGAAACAGATTCACGTATCGAAATCAACAAGCTACCGCAGCAACGTTATACACTGGAAGTCAAGCATATGATAGAAAGTTTGTTATCAAATGTGCCTATTGCGATGGAGATCACAAGTCTCATTTGTGTACCACTGTCACAGATCATATCGTGCGAAGAAAGATTTTGACGCAAAAGAACCGCTGCTTCATCTGCTTACGCGCTAATCATCTGGCGCGGAACTGTCGTTCAAACATGACATGCCTGAAATGCAATAGAAGACATCATTCGACTATATGTGAGTGCTATTCCAAAGCAGGAACAAGCGAAAGAGGTAATGAAGCTGACCAAAAGAGAAGCAGCGTTGAAGCAAAGGTGCCGGAGAGTACGTCAACAACGAATATGCACGTGAGCGCAAGAAATTCCGTTCTACTGCAGACCGCGCGGGCAGACGTAAAAGCCCCTGGAAAAGCGAGAGGGAGAAGATTAAGATTTGTGTTCGATTCTGGCAGTCAGAAGAGTTATGTGACAGTAGATGCAAAGAATGCGTTGGGTCTTCCAGTTATTGGAAAAGATAAACTGCTGATCAAGACATTCGGAGACGAATCGCCCAAAGTTCGTGATTGTGAGATCGTGCAACTTTCCGTTGGTTGCAAAAATGGAGAAGAGTCTGTGATGGAAGCATATGTTGTACCTGTGATTTGTACGCCGATTAGCAACCAAGTGATTTCGAGAGCGGTGAAACATTATGACCATTTGCGTGGGTTAGATTTAGCGGATTTTGTAGAAGAGGACGAATTGAACGTTGATAGGAATGTGGACATTTTGGTCGGCGCAGATTTTTATTGGAGATTTATCACCGGACATATTGTTCAAGGAAAGAAACCCGGTCCGGTCGCGATGAAGACGAAGTTAGGGTGGGTGCTGTCAGGGCCCACAGATATGGTAAGTTCTGATTCTGATTCACATGTTATGAGAATTGATACTGTTGTTGTTGATAAAGAAAACTTTGCGATTGTGAATGAAGTGAAAAGATTTTGGGAAAATGAGGCTATAGGCATAAAAGGAAATGAAGATCAATGTTTGCATGAGAAGTTTGTTGATGAAATTGAGTTTGTAGATAACAGATATGAAGTTTTGGCGAAAATTGAGCGGTTTGAAAATGAGGTTGGCCCCCAGGAAAAAACGAGACTGCCCGAAGAAAAGTTATCGGACACGTCTTTGTTGAAAAATGATTCCAAGAAGCCTGAGGAGAGTAAGGTTTTGGCTTATGATTTTGATGCAATGCTCGGGTCTTCTGAGAAGGAGCAAGTTACGAAGCGCGATGTGCTTGCCACGACAGCCAAGATTTTCGACCCGCTTGGTTTGATTAGTCCGGTCATTGTCCCTTTGAAATTGGTGTTTCAGAAGTTATGCAAACAAACTAATGATTGGAACTCATTGATAGATGAGTCTATTCTGAGCGACTATAAAGCGATCGTAAATGACTTGATGCATGTAGGCCGCATTGTTGTTGACAGAAATTATAATGGGGGTTGAAATGCAATTTAAGCCCGGTTAATACGTCCTCGGGAGGTTTGCGGGGTTGTCCTTGGCTTGGATCCTGGTTCCTCGGTCCGTGTTTTGGCTGGGGCGTGGAACTGTTTCGCTGACTGGGATAAATGCCAGAGCTGTCTCATTAGTTGGGAAGGATGAATCATTAAATCAACAAAACAGGTTGCATTCATCACTAGGCGACTCATCGGACCACCCAAGGATAATTTGCGATGTCTCGGCCGGCACGTCTTATCTGTCGAGCTATAAACTCTGGAGTTATTTCAACCGACCTCATTCTCTAAAATGAAATGAAGACTTCACGACGAAATTCTGATTGAAAAAATGGAAACAACGAGGGAACATAGTGAAGTTTCTGGAACTATTATCAAGAATCGTTGGTTACTGTTCTCATTTGTTGTTTTTGGGACAAGAGGTTTGTCAACTGGTGAAATTCAGGTGACGCCGTTTTATATTTTATATTTAGAAGAATTTCATATTCCTCTCGGATTTCCAAAAAATCGAATAAAACATTTGTGCGATGCTAGGCCTGTGACCCATCGTTCCCGCTGTTAATGCTGTGCGTGGAAACTGAGCAAATGACTCAGTTGATTTTTTTTTAGGCAGGGGATAATCCTAGCTAGTCACATTGCAAACCCTGATTATCTTTGCTGTGAAGAAGTCCTTCATGGCAGGGCGAAATGTAGGCATAAAATTGATTCAACCATTTGCTGTTGTTTTTGTTGTGTTGCGGTGTTTCTGCCTTTGATAATGGCTTGATAACGGGCAATAATCGAAACGTCATGCTTATTTCAATTCGCATCAAAATGCTTATATGTTACGTTGTTTACTTGTTTATCATTATTGTTCAGAGGTTGTGCCTTTTTTGTCAGACTATGGAAATTGGGTCACCATCACCATATTTTGGAATTATGTGGCAGCCTTCAACGTTGTTGAGTACCAAGCAAAAGATTTGCTGCTGTAGGCTCAACATTCATATAAAAATGTACCTATTGGCGTTACGAGACGACAAGCACTTCAACAGGGTAATATTTTGGCACATGACTACATGAGGGTGTACCGCTCTTCCGCTAGGGCGTGCGAGAATGTCTATTAGGACAATAGCTGTCTTTTAGGGAGTTTTTTGTTATAATTTTCTGCGTCCTGTTGAAAGCAAATGATGTTGTGTTTGTGCCGACGCGTGCAAACAGCAAGACAAATATGTTTACGGGAGGGCGGCCCCCTTGGGCGGCTTCGCGCGTGAACGTTTGTCGTGTACACAACTAGCAACACAGAGCTTGTTTCTCCTTTAATTTGCCTAACTCGTTTTCGGTTTGTTGCCATTATAAATACTTATTATCGGAATATTGGTGCATAACGGCTTTGGTGTCAAAAACAAAGATAGATTAAAGCGTCCTATTGGGGCTGGGTTATCTCGGGTTGTGCGTTGGGAGTACCTCGATATTAGTAGAGGGCCGTCACCCTCGGGTCTTACCTGCTGTGAAAAGTTTGATGCATTTGATCTCAATAGAATTCAATTTGGAACATTGGTTGGACAGCGCAGCTTTACAAAAAAAATTGTCACATTAGAACCGCGACGAACATCATTTCGAGGGTCATGTCAGAGAAAGACACCTCAGTAAATAGCTCGACATGTCCAATTAGTTAAGAAAAATTCAATTGTGATTATAATATTACTTATTAGACTAGGCCATGATTTTGTACGTTTCGAGACATGCTTGTCTCATCTTCAGTTAAACAGGAGCTACACTTGCGAGCTTTTATAGTTATTCGAGAGTTAGTCACACTCTGATGATAACGTAAGTTTGAAAGGCCTCAGTGTGCTGAAAAATCTGTCTGTTTCTTGCGTCCGTTTCTTTCCTAGTACCTTTTATTCGAGAGAAATGCACCAAATACATAATTGAATTATCGATCATCGATTTCTACATACTAAGGAAAGTCCATTGAAATTCAATTTGAACTTGGATCATTTGAACCTTTCGAATCATTTGCATTCAATAATAACATCCATTGATGTTTTGCATGTACTAACTCTCAGTTTTTGGCAAGGTGTCAAGAGTAGGTTATTGTGTATGTCACTAGTATACTAATATCGTGACAAAGCGAGGACATTTTTGATCATTACGCCCACCGGGCTAGCTGTTTCAGAGTCTCGGTCGCCTCGTTTGATCTATTTCGACAGCAAACACGTCAATGTCGTCATGAAATATTTGCGAGGATGTTGTAAGTGCCTCATTTTCCATCAACCGCAATGTTTTGTTTGTTTGTCTGGTCGTTGTTGTTGTTGTTGTTGTTTTATTTTCGATGTTTGTTTTGATCTGCAGGGATTTGCCCTGACCGCTCGATGAATAGATTCGTGGTCTGCCTCAGCAAGTAAAACTACTCAACATCCATTAATAAGCGGATTATTTGCAAGCAAAAATGTTTCATTCAGTGATGGATTGCTATTAGTAGTAAATACAATTGGGGGCAAGTAAATACAAGATAGAGAGAATTCATTTCTAATCAGGTGGTTCCAACACAAATGTTTGTCGTATTTTCACTGTTGTCCGTTTAATGTGCTCATAGCTTCAAATTAGACAAGCAAGAATTAACAAACTCAAAGATATCAGATTGGCCAACGCACCAGATTTGAAAGCATAATTGCCAGCCTGTGCAGGTCAGGTGGATGGCTGGACGAGCAGAGGCGAGCAAATAGTGGATCTAAGGCTGAAATCCGGGTCCACAAAAGGGGGCAAACCTCGACATGCAAAGGATAATAGCTTCGCTCATCTGCAACTCTCATTGTTGTGAATAGGTTGCAAGGATTATTTTCAGCAATTTTCTTACAATTTTCATCCGTTCATAAACACGGTGAGCATAAACCGAAAGGTACACATGATTTTATCTTAATAGACTCGCCATACTTTCATTGCATTGCGTATTTCTCCGCTTTCTGCAAGTTTCGAACCGGCAATTTTGAGTTTAAAACCCTAACTCCTCAGCAATAAATAAGTCCAAATTGGGGCTAACAAAGTATTGTTTGTGGGTTTTTCTCATATGAAATTATCGTTGTGCGTGGATGAGTTTAAACTATAACCGTTTTTAAATGCCTAATGCCCGGTTTAGTTCGTAATATGGGGTGAGCAAGGGCCTACGTTTTCTGTTGTCAGAAGCAAAAGCAATATTGGTTAGGTTTTCACTAGCAGGCTCGTAATCGTATCGTGCAATTTGTTGCTACTGACTTGTGAAAAATGGCATCGTGAGGGCTATATGTACCTTTGCCTTTTGTATCTCGTGCTCAGCATATCATACTCGTATCTGTGCTTATTGTTATGAAGCATTTTGTGTAAGCTTGTCAATCTAGCGATAATTTCCCTATCGATCGGGTGAAAAACAGCATATATATTCAATGTTAATGGTAAAGCCTAGGAGGGACGTGCACGAGAAGGCAGTCAGGTAGCCTTCAGCCTTAGTAAATTTAGCCCAGGCTCGTAAAATGCCATGGTGTAGATGTGAAAAGCCAACGAAAGCAATCTGTTGTTAGTGCTGCGCCCTGCGATATCGTATATCGTAGAGTGTGTTTTGCCTACTTGAGTTAAATCAATGTTGCTATTGCCATAGATAGGGCCGATGCCCAAGTGATATCAGCTGCTTACGATTATGCACGGCGTGTTGGATGCAAATTGCATCAGTTTAGCTGGGCCATCGGGCCAGTCGGGTGCACTGCACCAAAAGCATGCCTCGTGACGGCTGGGCCGTAAGCCTAGTCGGCGCATAACCTTTTATTTTGTAGGAATGGAACGCAATGAAACCAAGAAAAAGACTGTCATGTTGGAAGCTCTGGTATAAACTAAGCTGCAGTCGAGGAGCCGCGTGATGTGGATGTGATGCAATATGGTGTGCCCGGATGGCCGTGCCATCAGCCCAATGCAAATCGCTTATCGTTGTCATGTTGCTGTATTGTACACAGTGTAATTTGTGTCATCGTCTGTGCAGTGTCAATGTCGTGCACGATACAGGATCGTTTCAATGCTGTGTGCCCTAATACAGGGCGTGTCGGATGCACGTTGCATCAGCTGTTTGGCCGAAAGGCCTTGTCGGGTGCTTGGGCACTGCCGGGTGCTTAAGCACCAGCTGCATCTTTGGTGACGGTTAGGCCTTAAGCCTGGCCGCCACTTTTCGTTTTGTTTACCTTTTAGGGGTCATACACGCGGGCGCGTGCCTTGACATTCTGTCTTTTTTGTATATGATTGGATGATGCCTTATCGTAGGCTTGCTTTTTAATGCCTTATCGTAGGCTTTATACGTTTTTGTTCCAGATCTGCTTTATTTAAGTTCTGCTTAGGTAGGGAGAAGTTCGTCCAAGTCTTTTACGGTTGGTGATTGGGTGGAGCACTGCGTGCTCTTGTGGCCGGAATTCGTTATTCCATGTCTATCACCGACCGTAAAAACTACCGCTGTTCAGGCAAAAGGGCCTGGTGCACTCTCCTCCGCAGTCAGATTAACCTGTGGTGCGAGAGAGGCTGATGCACTGATAGCCCATTTTCCTGAGGTAAGTATTAAATGGGGGTTGAAATGCAATTTAAGCCCGGTTAATACGTCCTCGGGAGGTTTGCGGGGTTGTCCTTGGCTTGGATCCTGGTTCCTCGGTCCGTGTTTTGGCTGGGGCGTGGAACTGTTTCGCTGACTGGGATAAATGCCAGAGCTGTCTCATTAGTTGGGAAGGATGAATCATTAAATCAACAAAACAGGTTGCATTCATCACTAGGCGACTCATCGGACCACCCAAGGATAATTTGCGATGTCTCGGCCGGCACGTCTTATCTGTCGAGCTATAAACTCTGGAGTTATTTCAACCGACCTCATTCTCTAAAATGAAATGAAGACTTCACGACGAAATTCTCCCACCCTCCCTGTCCCTTCTTATATTTGTGTTATTGAGTTTATTGTTTTTTGGGTTAACTTTTTAGTTTTTCGGTTGTCCAGTCGGACTTCCTGACAGGTGCATTAGCCGGAATTCGTTATTCCATGTCTATCACCGACCGTAAAAACTACCGCTGTTCAGGCAAAAGGGCCTGGTGCACTCTCCTCCGCAGTCAGATTAACCTGTGGTGCGAGAGAGGCTGATGCACTGATAGCCCATTTTCCTGAGGTAAGTATTAATAGGAAGAAATATTGCGCAGTCTGATATCGATTTTATTGAATTACACGGCTTTTGTGATGCGTCAAAAGCGAGTTATGGAGCTTGCGTTTATGTTGTTTGTCATTTGATGAGTTTTGGTGGAAGGGTCCCGAGTTTTTGAGAAAAAACAATCGAGTTTTGGCCTGAGAAAGAAAGTTTCGAGCGTTGTAAACAAGCTAACAATGAGTTTATTGAATTTGAAGAGGTCAAGTATGACGCGGTATTGGGTTCAAAAATGGTTGATCGTGATTTTAGGTGTCCGTGGTGTCACATACACGTCGTAATTATTAGTTCTTGTGATGGTGAGTTATACAGATGTGCTAACACCATTGATTGGCCATAATTATTGTTTGTCGTGGTGACTTCCAGAGATCATTGGTCGGTAGTTGATGTGCCAGTAACTAACACGAGTCATGGTAATCCTTGTTGATCGTAATTGGTACTTTTGTCTTGTTGGGGTAACTTAAGCCTGTCGTGGTAGTATAACCTTGTCGGGGTAACTTCAAATCATGGTTGTAACTTCAGCTGGTCGTGGCAACTTCAGCTGGTCGTGGTAACTTCAGCTGGTCGTGGTAACTTCAGCTGGTCGTGGTAACATGCGCAGTTGGAATGCGCAGATAAAATAAAAGACAAAAGCAGATAAAATAAACCTTTTTCTGGACGCAGGCCCGTAGGAAGCGAGATGGGGGGGGGGGGTGGCTAAATAGTTTTGAAACAATGGTGCTAGGCTACAACATGCATAAACTAAATATATAGCTATCTCTATGGTTCACAAACAAAGCCCCAATCTGTGCTTGCCTCATCATGGCACTTTTCTACAATTTCTTGTGTCTTCTAATATGTGCAAACATAAATTGCGAAGTCGAATGCTGTCCGAAGGGCCTAAGTGGCTTCAAACGAATCAAGACTCTTGGATGTACTGCACGTATTTGTTTGTTTGTAAGAAAGTGCACATAAGAAATTTAACTCTCAGATTTTAACTCCAGTACTGGGAAAATAGATCCTTGATAAAGTAACTACTTGTCACTTTTTTACTTTATTTTCACTTGTTTCCTTTATCATATTACTCGCGAAGTGCTTGCAGAGACGTAGGAACTGGGGGTCACTGGGGGCACGTGCACCCTAAAATTTTGCAATAAACAAAGAAGTAGCCTTTTTATTTCCAGGAAGTGCCTTTGGAGTCTTCCTACATCCGCCCTGAGTGCTTGAGTAATGTCTAAACATCGGAAAGTTTCCAAACACTTCGTTTTGAAATGTTCAAGAGGGAACAGGACGTAAACGCGAATACTGTTATGGAACCTTTAAGAAACTCGTAAGAAACTCCGAATACTCAAAATCTGATAACTTTAAAAACTTTCAGTGCAGGCCTTTATTCTTAGCTTCTTATAAAAATACATGTACAGGAAATTGGCGGAACAAAACAATTTGCAAAACAATTTGTAGACATCGATAATGCCGTACAAGAAATACTTTGAAATATTGCAAAGGCGCATTGAGGGATTTTATTAAATTGGGATCTGACAGTTGGGTCTACATGGGGCAAAGGAGGGAAGATTTGAAGGTTGGGCCTAGATCGTAGTACTTCAACGAAAGAAACTTTGCTATCATTTATTTAACATTTTCAACTTTTACAAGTACGAATTCTATGAATTCCCCATCTAAAAAATTCACAGAAGTTTTAAAACTCTTTGTAAAAAGTGTACTGTCAATTCATAACTAACGTTTAGAGTTAAAGTAAATGATAAAATTTTGCCACATGAGGTCCACATGAAATTGTTGATTGGGGCTTTGTTTGTGAACCATAGAGATAGCTATATATTTAGTTTATGGATGTTGTGTAGCCTAGCACCATTGTTTCAATACTATTTAGCCACCCCCCCCCCCCATCTCGCTTCCTACGGGCCTGCGTCCAGAAAAAAGGTTTATTTTATCTGCTTTTGTCTTTTATTTTATCTGCGCATTCTAACTGCACATGTTACCATGACCAGCTGAAGTTACCACGACCAGCTGAAGTTACAACCATGATTTGAAGTTACCCCGACAAGGTTATACTACCACGACAGGCTTAAGTTACACCCCAACAAGACAAAAGTACCAATTACGATCAACAAGGATTACCATGACTCGTGTTAGTTACTGGCACATCAACTACCGACCAATGATCTCTGGAAGTCACCACGACAAACAATAATTATGGCCAATCAATGGTGTTAGCACATCTGTATAACTCACCATCACAAGAACTAATAATTACGACTTGTATGTGACACCACGGACACCTAAAGTCACGATCAACCATTTTTGAACCCAATATCGCGTCATAGTCAAGGGAAATCCCTTGAATGTGAATGTGCATTTGGTTCACGCTGAGCGTTGCAATATCAGTAACGTCATGTCTATTGAAAGGTTTAGCAATGTGAACAAACTGTATCGGACAACCGCTTACGTCCTACGGTTTGCGCATAACTTGAAGGCGCGGATTGATAAAACGAAAACAGCGCTTACGGCAGATTTGGAAACAAGTGAAATCGAAAACTTGAAAGCAAACTTGGATTTGTTCGAAGATGAGTGCGAGATCGATGTTGCCGAAAATCGAAAATCGTTGTCGAAGCGAAGTCGCTATTTAGAGAAGCTGTTGGATCATTTTAGAGATCGATTTAGACACGAGTATTTGACCAGTTTACGAGAATTCCACGTTGGAAAACGATCGTTGACAAATAGAGTTATCAAGGTCGGTCACGTCGTTACAATACATGAAGATAAACGACCGCGTCAGTTATGGAACCTGGGACGAGTGACAAAGTTGCTTGCTGGTAAAGATGGAAACGTTCGTAGTGCAGTCGTGAGAGTTTTCAGAAAAGGAAGAGTAGCAGATTTTAGAAGACCGATCAAGAAACTTTATCCGGTTGAGGTAGCAGATGCAGAAGAGAATACGGAAGGCAGGATGACAATGGTCAACAAGGAGGATGAAGAGCCTCAGATTAGAACAGTGCTGGACGAAAACGTTGGTGAGATGATTCATTGACCGTGAGTACAAAGTAGTTTAGCTTGCTGAGTATTTAATCGTGTTTAGTTTATCGTAGTTATGGATATCGTTGTGTTATCGCATTTCCCGCGCGGGGAGTGTAGAAAAAGCTGAGGACTGGACCGAGTATGGAGATTAATTAGCTTTTGACGTTTTGTAGTTGGTAGTTTAGAGTTGGAGCTATGGTCGATTTGAGCTTGGAGAGAGACGCAACGAGGCGTACTTGAAAATACTACACGCCCGGCAAAAGATATTCATTTGTTGCTTATTTAACCACTAAAATCCTACTGTAAATCGCCATAAAAGTTTACAATAGTTTGCAGTTTATAGTACGTCTAATATTTGATAGCGAAGGCTGGGCGAAGGCTCAAGGACCATGCAGCATCATGAAGTTAAATATATCTTGGAATTATTTCTTTGTAAGAAATAGATAATATGGTAACATAACATAACGCTTCTGTACTTTCAGAGTTAAACATTTTAATACAACAGAACCTAATAACGTGAACATTGTTTATTCTGAGTAAGTTTGTAACATCATGAATCTACATTTTAATAAAATTTCCCAAAATTCCGTATCCTGTTCTCGTTTCTATTGATGAAAAAAATTGCAACTTCGATATCGTTTATTCTGTCTGTCCTTTGTTTGTGATTATGAAGAATTGCTAAATTATTGAGCCTTTCTGGGACATTCTTGACCGAAGCCAAGTTTTTAGACGCCTTGCTAAAGAGGTTGACACTCAGCAGGGTTGACACGGGGTTGACACTCAGCAGTTATAAATTTGGACAATTTTGCTAATAGACCTTTCCCCTGATTACGTCACACACCTGTGAGCACGCAGTGCATTCTGGGAGTTGTATTTAACACGCGATCAGCTGTTTGTGTTTTTCTATGGTGATCGTACGGAGTTCTACTTTTATCTCAATATTTACAGCGAATATTCAACGAAATTGTGGAAAATCTTTCAACTTTAGCCGACCAGCACATCCTTAGTTTTTTTTTAAACTCTTGCACGGGAACTGGTGCTTCAGAACGAGGAGAAAATGAAGATTCGTCCCAGAATTCGTCCCAGCACGCTTGTCTCCCACCCATCCAATCAACCCAGCCAGGATCACGAAAGCTGACTCTATCCATGCGGACAGCAATATTTTCCAAACAGCAGGTGATTTAGCCAGGTCGGTCATCGATCTCAATCAACAACTTGGTAAAGAACGCGATTTAAATCTTCGTCTTTTAGAGGAAAACTTTAACTTAAAGTCACTTTTAGGCCTAAACAACAACAGGCTTCAGGAAACTATCAATGAACAATCATTTGACACCTTGGACAATGAATCAGAACTTGATGAATCCCCAAAGATTGTATACGAAAACATTCAGGTGGAGAATAACAATGGAAATGACAAAAAATGTACGAAGACAAACAAAAATAATCGTAAAAGAAACAACAAAAGAAGAAATAAGAAAGCTAGATCGTCTGCTCAAATTGATTTGACCCTAGATGGATTTCCCTCTGGAGATCAAAATAATCAAAATGTTGGCTCGAATGCAGGTATTACTCTGAATGCTGAGGCACAAATTTCTGCCGAGAGAAGTTTGAAAAAGCAACAGCCCAGTGCTAATTCATTGGCTGATGGCTACTCTCCTGTGATTGAAAACAGTCAACAGCCCAGTGCTAATTCATTAGCTGATGACTCCTCTCCTGTGAATGAAAACAGCCAACCCTCCACAAGTGCCACATCGTGTGAAAATAGCAATAGCAAAGTCCCTAACAAGAAAAATGTTCCCGCAGTTGGGGAAAACCAACCCTCAACTAGCAACATCTTGGATGAGAATAAGAAAACGAAGCTGTGGGGCAAAAGACAGAAACGCTCTGCAGTCATACTTGGGGATTCGCTCGTTAAAAATATTTATGCGTGGGAGTTGAAGAAAAAAATTGGAGAAAACAACAACATATATGTGAAATGCTTCAATGGCGCCAATATCAAGGATATGCACAGCTATGCAAAGCCTTCCATTGAGAGGAAACCAAATTTGATAATCCTCCACATTGGCACAAATGATCTGGCCCAAAGGAGGAATGAAGCAGAAAAATCAGCAGTCCAGATTGCACATGAGATAATTGAGCTGGCTAACGAAATGAGGGTGAATGGCACAGAAGTGGTTATTTCTGGCCTAGTGCCTCGAGGTGATGAGTTTGAAACAAAACGTAAGAGAGTGAATTTGATATTAGCAGACTTATGTTCCGAAAATGATTACGCGTTCATTGAACACACAAATATCGATGCGTCAAAGCATCTAAATCAAAGTCGTATTCATCTTAATAGGACTGGTGCAAATTTGTTTGAAAGTAACTTAGTTCGTGCCCTTCGTTATTGACTAGATCGTCCTATTGACAGAGAGGGTGCATGCTTGACCCCTGCGCAGCAGGCTCCTCCATCAGCTATCTCACACAGCTCCTCTGAAAACCAAGGGTTAGGTCTTGGACATAGGAAAGGCATGGCGATCGCGTCTTTGAATGTGAATAGCCTTTTACTTCACATTGACGAGATCCGTACCCTCGTAAAGGATCTTGGGATACACATTTTGGCAATCAATGAAACAAAACTTGATGAAAATATTCACGATGATCTTGTCAGTATTGAGGGCTATACCATTATAAGACGTGATCGCAACCGCCATGGTGGTGGGGTAGCTATTTACATAAGGGACTCTATTTATGATAAATGTAAACTCCGTAATGATCTCCCTGTGTCATCTTTGGAGACCATATGTGTGGAAATCAAGCCTGTGCGAGCCGCCCCTTTCTTCATTTTGGCCTGGTATCGCCCCCCTGATGCATCTCCCGAAACTTTTAATGAAATTGAAAACAACTTAAAATTTTTAGACAATGAGAACAAAGAAATCATTCTTTTGGGAGATACAAATTGCGATATCTTGCCTAATTTGAGGAAAGGGGATTGTGCTGGTGCCTGTGCTAACCTTCCTACGCACTCGTCTAGATTGTTAGAAGTCTATAATCTTTTTGGATTTCAGCAGCTAATTGACAGAGGTACCAGGGAAACTTTAACATCCAACACCCTCATAGACCATATTGCGACTACAAATAAATCAAATATAGTCACGTCTGGGGTGCATGAAACAAGCATCAGTGATCACTATATGGTGCACTGTCTTAGAAAGTTTCGTGGTGCTTCTAAAAGACAGCAAAAAAACATTTCTACAAGGCAACTCAAAAATTTCAACTCTGCTGACTTTATAAACGATCTGCTTTTAATTGACTGGAATGGCATTGTCAGTAACAACGATGATGTTAACCTTATCGTTGAACAGTGGACCTCTTCGTTCTCATTGATTCTTGAGAAACATGCGCCACTTCGCGAAAGACGTGTCTCAGAAAAGTTCTGTCCTTGGCTCACGAAGGATCTTAAGCTTATGTCTGCTGCTAGAGATAAGCTGAAGAAACAAGCGGTTCGCTCAAACTCTGAAATATTGATGCAAGCCCATCGGCAAATGCGCAACAAAGTTAACAAACTTAATACAGAGTCTAAGCGTGAGTATTTCTCAAATAAGATTGCATCTCATAATGGGGACCTTAAAAGCACATGGAAGACCATTAATCTTGTTTTGAACAAAAAGTAAAAAACCACGCAAATCGCATCCCTTGATGTTGATGGAAAGCAGGTCTGCGACCATAAAGCCATTGCAGAATCGATGAATGATTTTTTATGCAATATTGGCAAAAGCCTCAGTGACAAACTGCCACAAACAGAAAACCCCCTTCTTGAAAATAGGTTCTCTGTTAACGAGCATAATTTGCGGTTCGAATTTCAAACTGTAAATATTGCTCAGGTGGAGAAGGTCTTTGGAAAATTCAAAAAGTCCTTGGGTTTTGGCACTGATGGAATTGCCAATCATTTCTTGAAAATTGCGCTTCCTGTCATCGGTGAATCACTTTGCAACATTTTCAATCTTTCTATAGCAACTGGTGTATTCCCAGACTGTTGGAAGATTGCTAGAGTTGCCCCCATTTTTAAAAGTGGTCAATCTGATGATCGATCAAATTATAGGCCGATTTCAGTCCTCCCTTTCTTGTCTAGGGTATTTGAAAAATTGGTTTTTAACCAGCTTTATGAGTATCTAGATAAAAACAAGCTCATATACTATAAACAGTCTGGGTTTAGGTCATTACACTCCGCTGTCACTTGTCTGCTGAAGTCTACAAATGACTGGTATGTTAACATGGACAAAGGTAGATTCACTGCTACAGTTTTTATTGACTTGAAAAAGGCATTCGATACTGTAGATCACGATATTCTACTCCAAAAGTTAGAAAAGTATGGAGTGATTGGCCTTGAACATACCTGGTTTTCGTCCTACCTGAAAAATAGGCGGCAGCTTTGTAGAGTGAATGGGGTAGCCTCAAATATGGAAGAAATAAAATGTGGAGTTCCTCAAGGCTCTTGCCTTGGGCCCCTTTTGTTCCTCATATACATAAATGATCTGCCATTTTCTCTTAAAAACAGTGAAGTAACGATGTATGCCGATGATACAAGTATATCATATTCTTCTAAGGATATCAACGAGCTTAATGAAACCCTTAACAGTGACTTAGACTCCTTGAAACAGTGGCTTGAAGGTAATAAGCTGTCTCTGAATGTAATCAAAACACAAGCAATGGTTATAGGCTCTAGGCCTAATATCAAGAAGATATCAGACAAATCAGTACCGACCCCATCTTTCGCCATTGGCAATTCGCATATTGATGTTGTAGATAATGCGAAATACTTGGGAGTACAACTTGATAAACATCTTGTGTGGGATGAGCATACCAAGGCTTTACGTTCAAAGATATCTTGCTCTTTAGGTTTCCTAAAATATGCTAAGAAATTGCTTCCAAAGCATACCCTTAGTCAAATGTATAGAGGTATCGTTGAGCCCCATTTTCGCTACTGTTGCTCTGTGTGGGGTAGCTGTGGAGACTCTCGCCTGTTGGCGCTACAAAAGTTACAAAATCGTGCTGCGAGAATAGTTACCAACAGTAGCTATGATGCACCAGCAGCAAACTTGATAAAAGAGCTCAAATGGCCGACAGTCCACGACATGATCAAACAAGAGACGGCTACCATTGTTTTCAAATCAATAAGTGGTCTCGCGCCCACTTACCTCTCTACTCTATTCACGAGAAACTCGACAAGGGAGATTGTAAATTTGAGAAATTCTGAGACTGACTTGCTTGCTCCACGAATGAAAACAAGCAATGGCCAAAAAGCATTTTCGTTCCGTGGATCAAAGCTTTGGAATGAGTTGGAGCATGAAGTCAAGCTAGCCCCCTCTCTGTCTACTTTTAAATGTAGACTGAAATGTAAATAGCTTTTAATTTTTCATTTATTCTAATTTAACATTGTAAATATTCTTTTTATTTTTAATTTTGGTAGTATTGTAAGTAGGTTTTTGCCACGGCCCCCTGAAAAGCAGCCACTCTTGGTTGATGGGGCCACCGTGTATAAAGAATTTAAAATGAAATGAAATGAAATGAATAGCGGTGAGAATCCGATGCGGCCTAAAGTGTCTGGAATGGAAGGAAGTAAACAGAAACCGGCGGTTGGAGGGATCACTTGCTGTGTGCTAGGGTGTTTCAGCAATAGTCAGAGAGAAAAAGAGCTATCATTTACACCATTCTGAATGACAAAAAGCAAGGAAAAGCAAGAACTCAGAGAAAGATGGCTGCATATGATTTCTCAGCAGATTTCTCCAACTGTTGATCAGAAGGCGCTGCGCTGGCGACTCTTTGGACAGGTTCATATTTTGAAGCAACGATATTGCATGATCCTGCTCATCAAGTGACCTTTTCCTTGCTTTTGAAGTGGGCCTCCTTTTCGTCTCCTTTTTCCCCTTATTTTTGGAACAATTGTTGGAACGTTGTTCATGTAGGTCTTTCGACCCCCAGTGAAATGTTTTGAGCATGCCCTGTGTCCTGGAGTGAAATTCTGCCGAGAAATCATATACAGCCATCTCTCTGAGTTCTTGCTTTTCCTTGCTTTTTACCATTCAGAATGGTGTAAATGATAGCTTTCTGACTATTGCTGAAACACGCTAGCACACAGCAAGTGATCCCTCCAACCACCGGTTTCTGTTTATTTCCTTCCATTCCAGACACTTTAGGCCGCATCGGATTCTCGCCGCTATTCTGGGACGAATCTTCACTTTCTCCTCGTTCTGAAGCACCAGTTCCCGTGCAAGAGTTTTGAAAAAACTAAGGATGTGCTGGTCGGCTAAAGTTGAAAGATTTTCCGCAATTTCGTTGAATATTCGCTGTGTATATTGAGATAAAAGTAGAACTCCGTACGATCACCATAGAAAAGCATAAGCAGCTGATCACGTGTTAAATACAACTCCCAGAATGCACTGCGCGCTCACAGGTGTGTGACGTAATCAGGGGAATGGTCTATTAGCAATCTAACTGGAATTTGCTTTAAAAGTTTCAATATTTCAAGCTATGGTAACAGCAGTGAAACCTTTATGTCGTCTGCATAATTCTCCTCGAAGTATTTCATTTGAGACGAAACATCGCTTGCATTAACGAAGTTAACCAGAAGAGATTCAAGTTTTTTTGAAGAAATAAAGCTGGGCTGGTTGAACCTCTCATTGATTGCTTCAACTATGAGATCAATGCCTCAAAATAAATTCTTCTGTAATGATCCTGTTCTGTTTGAGGAAACTCCCTTACGCCCTACCTATTTCAAAACGAACAGGTACTCAAAAAACTAGAAACTCAAAAAACTATTTCTTGGAAATTATTGGGGGGCTAAAGCCCCTCCAGCCCCCCGGCTCCGCGGTCCCTGCTGTATTGTACTACTTTTTTGCATTCATGGCACAAGTTTGCTCGTTGCGAAATACAACGACAATGGTCTTTTGGGTATTGATTTTAGGGTGACTTTTGTGTTTTTTTAGAACTTGTTTATGTATCATGTATTCAATTGTAAATTATATTTTATTTCAAAGTGTATGCATAGTGATGTAAATAATTTTTTACTATAAATGTTTGGCTGCCCTGTAAATAGCTCACACTGACGAAGATTTTTATCGAAACGTTTGAGGCCTTTAACAGTTGTGTTTTTATAATAATAATAATAATAATAATAGAAGATGACGTATGAATTACTTTGTGGTTTCAAATTCCAGTGTTGATGTAATACGAGATCAAATGTTATACGAATTGACCACAGGGAGCCAGACAGCGTGATTTTTGATTGGTCAACACTAGCAGTGGTTAGAATTCAAAAGAGGTTTTATCAAGAGGTTTTATCACCTGACCTGACATGAAGTGGCGTAAACAGACCTCGACAAGCCCTCGCCGATTTTGTATATTGGAGAGGCATAACTGGAGATATTTTAACCGGCGTCCAAACTTGTACACTCAAACATCTGGAGAGTAGATTTCTTCAAAAAAATTGGAGAAATATCAAGCAGTCTTTTGTCCTGGTTGCTCTTTATGAAGGTAGGTAAAATTTAGAAAAATCTTCACAGGTTTCTTTTGTCTCCTTCGCTTTTAGCCGTCTGATTGGTCCGTGAAAATGAGGCTTTGGCGGTTTCGGCCATGGGCCACGAGCATTCGGCTATGTACGACGAATGATTCATATGCTTGTACATACACAAGCTTCAACAAAAATTAACAATCGAGCAGTTTGTGCATCAGCTAAAGCAACACAGGCCTATTTCAATTCATAGAAAGTGGAATAAAGGCAAAAATTGCATATGAAGGGAACACAAAGACCAGCATCCTTTGCCATTGCCATCTTTTGTTTTTGTGAATTTCGTAAAGTCAGTAAGATGGAAACTGTACAGTGAAAGTCGCTGATTTCGCGCAAAGCATGCTGATCTTTGTACTCCCCTTAAATAGAAGTTAACCTCGGGCAAGTTCAGTGAGCACATCCTATATGCAGACCCAATAGCTTATCCACAAAAATAATTAGCTGCAATACATTATGTATAATTCAAAATGCTGTACATCTAATTTTAAAAGCAAGGAGTGCTTCAAATCATGTCAAATTGTACATTACGTGGCATCAAGGCACTAAATTACAACTGAATGTTGTTCAATTACATAAGAATCTGAAACTTGTCTATGGTTAAATCTTGGGAATCTTGATTATAAATATACAACCAATCATAATTAATCAATGCATAATTTTATTAATTTGTCCAAGAAATTTGTAAAGATTCCTTCTCTGTGGTTGGTCATGAATTTTTTACTCTCTCTTCTGTGAATTTCTTTTTGTAAAAGCACTCCTCATGGAACATCTGGTGGCCTTCACCAATCCAGTTGCCAGTGAACTCTTTACTAGCAGTTTCTACAATGACATTGCAACAAAGGGAGCACCTTGGTCCAGCATATTTTTCATAACATTCAACATGATACTTCTTTTCATCATAAATCAAAAAATTTCCAGATAAACCTCTGTCAAGATCTGGCTTTGACAATGGAAAGCAACAGTGTGTACACTTTGGGCCTCTTGATTTCATGTAGCAGTCATAGTGGTAAGTCTGAAAATTAAAGAAGATAGCATGCAATTATTCCTTTGACTATTTAACCCTATCAATACCAGGCTTTTTGGACCCCTTAGTAGTGCCCCCCCCTATAAATTTGTCACTATTGCAGTCTATCGCAGACATGAGGATGACACTTGGTACAATGGTGTACAGTAACAAAATCTACACAACAGACTAATCTGATGATGTCACTATGATGTCATAATTGAGGAAAATGGCAATATTTCCTTACTATTGGCAATATTTAAGTTTTTATTTGAAATTTTTTTCTATACTATCACTAGAATGTATCACAAAGCATCAATAAGTAAAATGGGTCATAAAATATCAATTTAAGCTCATTATTTATATCATACAGTATATTCATTATTTAATTATAGTTTGTCATTGTTTCATAAACCCTTAATTTACACTGAACTTCTGCATTTTTTTTTATTTCTTTGTAGAAGGCTTAAATTAGAAATAGCTAAATTATAGCGAATTAAGGCATACTTTACAGTCCCTTACAAAATCTTTGTAATGTCTAAAACAGATTTTTTAAGAATATACAATATATATTACAAGATAAAAGCAGAACAGGCCCCCAAGCCCATGAGGGCAGGCAGCCCCCGGGAGACAGCAGACGCGCTGCATGAGGGAGCTCCCCGATGCAGACACCAAACAAATCGCTGCGGCCACAGTGAGAGAAGTCACCTATGAAGCATCGCACCCAGCACCAACCAGCAGGCACACAGAGGACCAGAAAGGCTCACAGGACAAACATCTCCATGCTGCAAGCCCCCCATCCCCCATAGGCCCATCAACTGACACCAAGTGTGAAACACCGAGGGCAACCCCTACTACAACCGCAATCTAGCACCAACATCACAAGGAGGACACAATTGTAAGTTCATAGTTATTGCTAATAGGCTGATGGGCGCTATAACTACGACTAATGGACTTTCACATTGAAAATTGATTGTTTCCCTTGATGTCACGTCCAACATGGAAACCAAAGCGAAACTGTACGGAAAAGCCGAGTAATCCAGGCAATGGCGGATGGGCCGAAATTGTCGGTTCAATCCTCGGATAATAAAATGCCTCAAAATTCAAGTTTTGAGTGACATTAGCAACAAACGAAAGCCACAAATATCCAGATGAATGTTTCCTCAGTCCAAGAATCAACAAACCTTTCAGTTTCAATCAGAATTTCCTCATTTTGAATGCCACTTCACTTCATGAAAGTGCACGCCAAAACGATGAAATTTTCCAACTACCGAAAAGAGGCCATTGGCCTCGTTTAAATGTGAATAGAAAAATCAGTACCCCCAGTGTTTATTTTCGTCCCACTTTTAAGGTGAAAGTCTATAAGTCCCAGTTTGAGCAAAAAAATATATTGTTGTTGTTGTTGTCATTGCTGTTGTTGTTGCGATAAGTGGGGCTATTTCGTGAGTCTCCGCTCCCACAACGATATGAAGGCCTTTCAACCATCCTGAAATTTGCTTCAAAGCGCACAGCAAGGAAACTTGTTATAAACAAAAAAATGCTTGTTCTAAATGTTGTAATTGTGCGCACTCATATGAGACCATGCCTTTTGCATTGTTATCTGTTTTGCGTCTCCATCTACATTTGAACATACACGTATTTTTTTTACAAGAAACTTGGATCAGCATTTAGTACTAAAAGTTTCTAAATTTCTCACGAAAATTTTGATGTTTTAGTTGTAAAAGTTTCTTAATTAGTTTCTTATTTTTTGGGCCTATAATTGTGGTATTGTTCAAAGTTGAGCCTTCTTATCGACAAAGGGGTTCCATTTTGCATTGACATTGTTATCAAGAAGAAGCCATGCACATCAAGGCAAAAATTTACGAATTTTCCAGTTAAAAGTCAAGAAAACACGAATGTACCTTTGTTAGAGAGCCAAAAATTAGAGAGACGTACAGAAATATAATTTTAGAGTTTCTTAACTGTTATGGAGCGTAGTACTAGAGTTTCTTAAATTTTTGGTCATCGTAGTACTAGTTTCTTACAAACCAGTTTCTTATTAAAAAAGTGTGTAAGCCAGAATATATCACATTTTATCTGTCATTTATCTACCTTTCAGTTTTTAGCCTAATCACTGTTCAGCCATCCGTGCTATACCTTTAGTTTGTTTTCAAGTGCATTTGAAGATGGGCATGCATGCTGTTGCTCCACAGTGCAAATCTACATACAAGTAATACAGGTCACCAGATTCAGCTACAGAAAGTTGCTATCAAGAATCAATTAAACTTGGGAAGTTCTTACCCGTATTCCATCTTTCACTGCTCTGTTTGATGAATTTGACAATTTCTCATCTTCAAAAATTTCGTCAAAGCAAGTGGAACATCGCTGAAAGCTGTCACTTGAAGAACCTGCTGGCTTGAAAAAGTTTGCTGGGCAGTTCGTCTCCCAGTCTTTGAGTTCCATCTCAAGGCACACTTTCGTGTATGGTGGTGGGTTACTATTGACTTCAAGCCCATATTTACTTGGTAAATTGCTTTTGTCATCTGTGATGGTTGAGAAAATGTCACTAGGCCTACTAGGCCTTGGTTCAGCAGCTGAGTTCAAAACCTTGTCATTGCTGATTTCAGAGTACGGTGGCGGGGCGCAGTTCCCTGCTACCAATTTGTTTATTGCCATCTCAAGATTTCCGTTGGATTCTGATAATGCCATGATCGCCTCACTTCTTGCAAATCCCATCTCGTTGAGGCGAAGTGCCATATCCTCACCTGCATAACTGACATTCTCCATTGCCAGGGTTGTCCTATGCTGAGATGCAACATGCAACGATGGTGGAGGAGGATTTATTTTAGACTCATGACGTAAGTCCCTCTAACTTTCGCTGTTGTTGTTGTTGTTGATATCGCTTCAGTTGTAGCGACAAGTTTTGTTGTAGCGATAAGTCTGCAGGGGGAGCGAAACAAGAGATTCATCATGGGTAGTTAGACACTGCTGGTGTGCTTCTATGGAGAAGAGCTGGATAATATGTATCTGCGGGGGAAATTTTGTATAGTACTGCGGAGGAGACATCTGCGGGGGAAATTTTTATTTCTGTTCTTTCGATATCTCCTCCGCAGTACTGCAAAAAAATTTCCTCCGCAGATACATAATATCCAGTGCTTCTCCATAGAAGCACACCAGCAGTGTCTAACTACCCATGGATTCATATAGCCTGCGCGCAGACCCATGGGTCTGCGCAGGGGTGGTCGGCAAAGCCCCCTGCGAAGTTTTTGAGCGCGGTTCTTCGAATAATAATAATAATAATAAATGATTTATTTACAGTTGGCAGCAGGAAAAAGTAGCTAACTACAGCTAATTAAAGCCAACTATTTACCTATTTACATAATACCATATATACAAAATTTATGAAAATCAACTATAAATACCCCAAATCTGCAATATATATTTTACAAAGTCGACAGTTACAGTCTATTTTCCAGTTCCTTATTTTCTTTTTGAATATTGCTAGATTTTCAGATTGCTTTAAACTTTCAGGCAATGCATGCCATCGCAAATGGCAAATGGCAGAAATGACTTCGCAAATGGCAGAAAAATTGTCGTTCACTTCTGCACTGGGATTGAAAATTGGCATTGTAGAGACAGAACATTCAATCTAGGTATGTGTATTGATTCGAATTATGACTAATGGGCATTTACACTTAATTTTATTATGAATTGCAGTTATTGCCAGTTATCGATAAGCTTTAATCGGCTGTTTTTGTGGGAAGTTACTCTGTCGCCCTAAGTACCCGGGGGAGGGGGGTTACTTGACCAGGTTTTGGTCGGGGACGTGCCATTCAACCGTTCCTTATACCAATTTTGTGAAAAAGTATACCCGACTTTATACCAATTTTCCGAAAAAGAATACCCGACCTTATACCAATTTTCCGAAAAAGTATACCAAAATTGTCCCTTAAACCAAAATCGCGAAAATCGATACCGTTCCTTCTACCAAAATCGTAAAAATCGATACCGTTCCTTATACCAAAATCGCGAAAATCGATACCCTTCCCGATGGCACGTCCCCGTACCCAAAATATGTGAAGTACCCCCCCCCCCCCAGGCCTAAGTACCGCAGTTCGGCCAATATTTATCAAATTTGTTGTTCGTTTTCTGACAGACGGGGAAGGGACTGTTAATCCCCTAATTGCCCACGAAAATTTAAGAACAATGCTAGTGTACATGGGGCCTTAGCAATGTTTTGCTTTGATTTATACTTCGAAAGACTTTGGCTGCCAGAAAAACATCTAAGTCCCGCTAAGTCCCAACATCTAGAGCTTTATTTCACCTGAAAACAAGATGCGTTTTTTGTCCAATTTCTCCACAGAAACTATACGTGCCCCACAACAACGCTGAACAATATTCTCGTCTGGTTTCACTGCTATATCTTCTCATGGTAGTTGGTTAATGCTATAAAGCTTTTGGGTGGATTTATTTTGTTTCAAAATCGGCGAATTGACATCTCGTAAAGCTTCCATTATTTTAGGCCAGCATCACAGCTTTGTCCTTTCGCGCTCGTGCAAAACTTCCGACTGATCAAATTACAATGGGAAATTTTGCACAGGGGGAAATTTTGGCATAGAAGAGAAAGGGACATAGGTAAACTCGACAAGAAAAATAAATGGTATGAAAAGGGCGGTCATGAAACAGTAATGTTCGTAGAAGCAACCCCAAATGAAGAGTTGGCAAAAACTTGCAGAAGAGCACTGAAAGAAGCTGAACTGAAGATCCGTGTGGTCGAAAGGGCGGGAAAATCATTGAAAAGAACGTTGGCGAAGTCTAATCCTTTCCGAAAAACAACGTGCAAACAACATAAATGCAAGGTGTGCAAATTAGACACAGATGTTAACTGTAAGGGCAGAGGTGTTGTCTATCAAATGAAATGCCAAGGGTGCACCGGACAAAGAAACAATATCGGACTGTACATTGATGAAACGGCGAGAAGCGTAGGAGAAAGAGTCAGCGAACACTTAGCGAAATATGAAATGAAATGTAAAAACTCTATATTTCACAAACACGTTGAAGAAAAACACGACGGCGAGAGGCAGAATATACAATTAAAGATAGTCTCGTCTTGTGGCAATGATGCTATGTTGAGACAGGTGACCCCGGGGGGGGGGGTACTCATATATTTTTCAGTACGGGGACGTGCCGCCGAACAGGGTATCATTTTCAGGGTTCCTACTCCGGGACAGGGTATCACTTTTGTATGGTCGGCTCCATGACAGGGTCCAAATTTTGTATAATTGACTACGTATCGTCGTTGTAAGCCATATGCACTCCGCGAATATGATTTAAATCGTTTGGATGGCAACATTTCCGCATTTTCTGATAGATTTCTATCAAATTTCTATCAAATTTCCAGGGCAGGCTACAATTTTGTATAAAGAAACCCAAGAATAGGGTATTGTTTTAAAAGTTTTACTCCGGGACAGGGTATCATTTTCGGGAATTTTACTCCGGGACAGGGTGCCTTTTCAGATTTTCCAGCGGCACGTCCCCGTATTTTCGTAAATCAAGTACCCCCCCCCCCGGGCAGGTGACGGAGGCTGTACTAATTAAAGAACTGGACCCGGAATTAAACACGAAGGAAGAATGGGGAAATTCGAATGCTCTGCGCTACAGGCGGATTAGATTCGACGCTCTAAATCTATCGAACCTGGATGAAACGAACGTTAGTAGAACTCAAACTCAAACGAACATCGAACTCAATTCTCACTGAGGAGGCCACAGGAAGCCCAATCGCGTAACATGGCGGCCTAAGCTAATACTAGTAAATGAAAATAAAATTCATACCGTAAATGGCTGATTGTTATCTCGGTTATCTCTCTCGATTGTGTCTTTCTTCTTGTGCTCTTGTACCCCGAAATGATTGAAGCATTCTGCCACCATGGTAACAGAATTGATGTTGTTGCTGTTGTATTGAAATAACGACGCAACATTATAGGTTGAAGTGTGTATACATATAAGAAAGAACAAGGACTCAAGCTTTCTTACTTACATAAATCTAACAACAGTTTTATCCTCGCTCAATCTCGGTGAATTTTGCCTCAAACGCCCAGTTCTTTGCATGAAAATGTTCCCCAGCTTTTAAACTTCGTACTCAATGCATTTGTCTTCACTTTCCTCCCCGAAATGATTTAAAACAAACGCGAAACAAAACTTATCACTTTGACAGTTTGAAATCTTCTCAAGCTCCGTAGGTTTTATCCCCCGGGTGTTTGTGAGCAAGGATTATTGGCAGCAAATACGTTCGTTGGAGATCCGGGGGTCAGCGTCGTAATTTTCGTCGAGAATCTGACGAATTTCGAACGTCGGCACCTTTTATCCTGGCCACGATGGTGGACGGAGCTTGAGAAGATTTCAAACTGTCAAAGTGATAAGTTTTGTTTCGCGTTTGTTTTAAATCATTTCGGGGAGGAAAGTGAAGACAAATGCATTGAGTACGAAGTTTAAAAGCTGGGGTGACTAGAAGCGGACTAGAAGTCCGAAAAAGTATACCCTTGCTCGCGGTACATCCCCAGGTACCTTACCCTGGGTGCCAGAGCCTCAAAATTAGAAAGAAAAAATGAAAATTTGGAAAAGGAAGAGAGAAGGAAAAAAGGAGGGTAACTTTCTTTTCCTTCTTTACTTTTTTTTATTTTTTTATTTTATCATTTTTTGGCTCTGGTACCCAGGGTACAGGTACCTTTACTATGGAAGAACCCCCCCCCCATGGTTCTATCCCGGGGGGTACATGACTTGAGGATGGACGGGGGTCTGCCGCCCGGTTTTCAGAAAGCAACCCTCTTCTAATTACCGAAAATTGCTTTTGATATCCACTTTTGTGATGAATTTTGGCGGAAAACTGCCCTTTTTTTCCGAATTTCAGCGAAACCCCACCCATGTTTATGGAAAATCTGCCGAAAAAGGACCCTTGTTTAGAGAATTTTGTGCCCAAAACCCACCCATATGGGATGAGCGGCACATACCCGTACCATAAATATGTTATGTACCCCCCCCCCCCCCGGGGGGGGGGCTCGAAGCTTCTAATCATTATTTCTTGTTCAGGTTTTACTCTCTCAACGTGGAATAATGACTGAACGGTTGATAGGGCTTCTTGGAATAATTTTTCGTTGATTTCTGCCCCTCGTTTTCTTCGCAGTACGAAGCTTCCTATTGCTGCGGCCGCCATGTTTTTGAATGAGATTGGTTAGAGAGCACTCTGCAAAAATGAAAAGTCTGCACTCATTGGACGAAAGACAATTAAAGTAAATATGCAAATTTATATCGTTTCAGAGAATAAACAGAAAAAACGGCGCTGATGCGCAGACTTTACTTTTCCTTTTCTCCCGTTTTCTCATGCGCAGTCCGTAGTCTAAGTTCCGTAAAGTATGTGCGCAGGCCAGCAGCATTCACACTATTTTCTTCTATATATCACATTTTTACAGTCAAAAATCTGATGTATATTAAAGTGCCCTTCTTACGAAAAAAGTGCTATTGAAATGCCGTGCCCCTACAAGTTGAAGATGCTTCCGACTGCCTAGAGTAAAACCATAGTCATATTGACAAATTGTTTACTTTATTCTGACTTCTTGATAGTATTATATGGGTTGGTAGGTTCCATAGGTTCCCTTGTTAACCCTATTTGGACCGGGTTGAAATTTTGATATTTTTGACCGGGGGGCGTTTTTCGCCCCCTCCCCCTCTTTTTCTTCAAAACTACAAGAGATATAACAATGAAACTTATACCAATTGTCCTTTGAACAATTAGCTTTACAAAAACAACAATAGAGGTCTAATTGGTCACGTGGCTCGTTGCTAGGCAACCAAAAACAGTGGGAAAATGGTCAAAATCTAGCTACTGACTTAACTTCGTTAACACCTAGTATCGTGTTTTTGCATGTACATGATAAATTTCAACCCGTGTTGAGTCTCAACACGGGTTGAGTTTTAACAGCATTGCTTATTTTGCCTTGCGTTTACATGAAATCTCAACACGGGTTGAGATTAGGACACATGGTTGCAAACAATGGAAGAAGGAATGTGAGCACACTCAAATATTCGAATGATTTCGGAAATAGATTCCATCTCCTTTGTTCGCATTCTAGTCTCACCCCGAATTGAAAAAATATTGCGTTCACATGAGAATTTCAACCCGTGTTGAAATTTCAACACGGGTTGAGTTGCCGAGTTGAGTTGAACCCGTGTTGAGTTTCAACTCGGCCTCCTTCATGTAAACGCGATGAAGGCTTACACCGTCAACCGAGTTGAAACTCAACACGGGTTGTTCAACTCAACCCGGGTTGAAATTTCTCATCTAAAGGGCCTCTAAGACTTGAGACTCTTCGACTCTTGGATCAAAAGGAAGACCCCCATCCAGGGCCTTTCCATCTCAGCAAAATTGCCCACGTCAAATCTTCATTAGCAAGACAATGTCTCACCTAAGCCTTTTCTTCTTCAATGAAAAGAGCCGTCGAATTGGATGACTGAGCTCTAAATAAGAACCACAGCTTTGAAAAGGAAGAATTCCTGAATAATTGTAATAGAGTATCGTCAATGACCGTATCTAATTGTTCTTAGCAACTGCATTAGAATTGTACAGCAAGCTTTGTGATTTCCACTCTAAAATAGTCACGCTTCACAAAATCACTCAGTCGTCAACTTTTCATGTAGGTTTTGGTGTCAGCGATCAGCAAGTGGAACCGATCCGATTTCACAATTCGGTGAGTATGGTGAGTTGCTACCTCATTGCCCGTGTCTTTTCTTTGTACATTTTCAATGAAGTTTGTTTTATGAAATTTTCCCATGCGTGTTCCGGTGCATACAAATATCAGGTCAATGCCATATAAAGGACATAAAGTTTCATGCTTGCGTTGCCGGGAAATGGCAATCTGCCGGGACATACGAATCTAGCGCGCTCGGTTGCAGATGGTTCCCTTGTAATCAAGCTGCAAAGAAGACGTTTTGAGGATTCATGAAGGTGTCACATTTCACAGTGATCTTTTGAGCACATCTAATATGCATATTTTACGCTAGCTTTATTAGTTCCATAAAAATTCAATTCAGGCCGCTCTCATTGCACTTCATTGCATTGCATGGTGGCGCTCCCACTAGCGCACGATGTCATCGATTCTGTGTGTCGTAGTGTGGGTAGTGTCCATCTTTTCATAAGATTATCAGGACCAATGGTTTGAAAGTTGCCATTATCTTTTGTTGCTTGAGGGGATTTGTTTACAGGAGCAGAAGAAGGAAGTTTTTGAAAACGAGCTAAACTGCTTTGATACGTGTTTTCAACTCGTGTTTTCAACAACTTCAGAGGTTCTTCTTTCCAATAGCGGGCGTATTGTTTTCTATTCCGTGATGGAAACACGAGGATAGATGAAATCTTGACAAGAATAAAACAATAAATATCATGAATTTTTTCCATTTGAAACGGTATTTCTATGGTGTTCGTTGGTGCTCGTTGCATTTGGATCACCAAGCGCTTGAACGAGAGACTCAAAGCACACAAACCACACAAACTATACCACAGAAATGGAACTTATTTGGTGTCCTTCACAATCATCCAAAGCTACTAGCTCGGCTGCCGTGCGAAGCATGATTGCATGCTGTCCACTTTTATCGCCGTTAACAAATTCAATATTATTAATGCTGTTACTTAGCTTTGTTATGCTGCATGAATTTGTAGCATCTAACATTTAACATCTAAAAAACATAATTTTGAACTGTGTCAGACATAAAGCTTGAGCTCTCCCAGCAGACGATCCCCGGGGGGGGGGTACTCCCATTGTGGCGTAACAGAAGGAGGCCAGTCAGGGTTAAAGGGGGCCAAAGCAAAAATTTTGAAAAATACCCTCAAATGGTCATGGTAGTATCTTTTCACAGAAAAAACCCCCAAATGGTAGTTCGTGGACCTAAAATTGAGCCATTTGGTAGCATCTGGTAGCGAAAATTTTCTGCAGTTTTTCAAAATTTTCTATTGTAAAAAGTGATTGAACAAAGCAAGAAAACTTCAAAATTAATTGATAATTATTGCTGCAACGACCATATTGCCATGCGGAGGAGCCTACTTAGTTTAAATCTTATAACTGGGCAGGAATCTTGGAATACCCCTATTTGGTACAAGGCCGTAGTAGCCAGGGTGCATTCCATGTAAAACCTACGCCGAAGGTACGCTGAGCCCTAAGCTTTCGCACACCAGGTATTTTCAGGGAGAGAGAATACACGTCATAAATATTTGATCATATCAAAAGAGACTGCTAATTCACATAAGAAAAGATCGAGGACAACATCACATTAACGCCAATGTATGTAGGCAGATTTTTGTATACCGTCACGCCAAGAACAGATTTTATTGAAAAATTACGCCGCTACGCCCATAAAAAGTCAGGTCTACGCCGAAGATCTTTGGGCCTAAGTACATGGAATGCACCCTGGCGTAGTAGGAGTTTGACAAATAGGGCCATTTGGTACCCATTTCGTAAGACCCTCAAACCGACTGGACCATAATGGCAGTACCCCCCCCCCCCCTACGGGGATTGCTCTCAGTGGCGGACACTTTGCCAAATATTGGGGGGGTGAAGCTATTGTTTCCGTGAAAAAGCATTGTTTGTTTCTATTGTTTTCAAACAAAAGATCTTTGTTCTAGCCAACATTGGGGGGGGCGATCGCACCCCTTCGTCCCCCCCCCCAGGTGTCCGCCACTGATTGCTCTTTACATACATTTAGGAAGGTTTTGCAAGAAAATAGCGCAATATTTTGAAAATATGGGACCATTCCATAATCTCTAAAATATGGAATGGCCCCATAATTCTTTGAATTTGCATAAAAAGTTCTCGTTTTTTGCTGCAGTGCATGTGAAACTGTTCCTTACATACATTTAGGAAGGTTTTGCAAGAAAAAAGTGCAAGAATTTGAAAATATGGGACCATTCCATAATCTCTAAAATATGGAATGGCCCCATAATTCTCTGAATTTGCATAAAAAGTTCTCTTTTTTTGCTACAGTGCATGTGAAACTGCTCCTTGCATACATTTAGGAACGTTTTGCAAGAAAATAGTGCAAGATTTTGAAGATATTGGACTATTCCATATTTGCCATTCCATCATTCCATATAAACCATTCCATTATTCCATTATTCCATCTGAGCTATTCCATCATTCCATTCCATATTCCATACTTTAGAGATAGCCGGCATTTTCCTGAAATCCTTCGTCTCGTAAAGCAAATTTTTTCAGTTGTGCAGTTCATTGTTTTGGTTGCCATAGCAACAATTAACCATTCAAATCGTGAATTCATCCGAATTCATCATCTTTCAATGCCAGTTTCCAATTGTGCATAAAAACTCCCATTGAGTGGCATGAAAATAGGATTCCATCTTAATCATTTGAGCAAAATCGTGTGATTCTGAAAAACTTGGTTTTTCTGAGAAACTCAATTTTTTTGCAAGCTCGGTCTGGTCGGTCGGTATAGCTGTGAAATATCGGTTTATCATTAAAGTTTTGATAAAGACCAGATAACACCCAGGCTTTTCTACAGAAACTCTCAGCTCTTCAGAAAAACTAAGTTTATCACAGATTTCACAGATAAACTCGGGTTTTCTGTAGATAAACTCGGTTTTCTGGGTTTATGCCTGATTTTGGTGACTTTCACTTGACATAGCTACATGTTAGCTGTGGCATTTTCTCAAGTTGTTCTCATTTCTCATCCATCATAGATCTGGTCGCTAGTGATTGATGGACCTCCAAAATATTTGACAGTTCGGTTCGCTAAAATATTTGCACCACCTTTGTCCCAAAGCAGAAAGTTTTGAAGGCAAATTTCCATATCTTTTCTTTCAATTTTGCAGACAACTTACAATTAATTGATCACTTGCCATGTTGGTTCCAAAAATCAATATAAGTTGTTTCCCCAGTTACGGCGCTTTAGCAAGAAAATTCCAGGGGACTGGGGACTAGCGAAAAAATTTACATTATGTTCTCATCACCACGAGTGCCGACAGTTGGCTATAATAGGTTCCATAATCATTATTGATCTCTTGGGTTAAAAATACAAGGTCAAAAAATGTAAACGACGCTAAGTATAGTGGCAGGAATGGTCCTCTTAGAGGTACCAGTATAAGGGAAAGATGCCATAACCAGGGAACTATGTAGCCTGCGCACAGACTTTACGGAACTTAGTCTAAGTTCCGTAAAGTCTGTGCGCAGGCTAGGAACTATATGTATTGGAAAGGAGAATGAACAGAAGAGCCTTGATGCGATAGAAGACTAATGCGGAACACGCATTTGCTAATGATGGCCAACGAATGTTTTTTTGCAAACTGATCAGGGGAATCAGGGGGATCAGGGGTTGCTGTTCATCTTTGGTAGGCTCAAAAATTGATATTTTTAATGTCCAGCTCAAATCATCATCAACACTTTTCTATAGTCACTTTTCTCCAGGCAACAACCCTCTCTCGACGCTTGGTCAAGAAATCTGAATTACTTGCTGAAATAATTTTTCGTTACATTCAGTTCAGAGAGTGTCAGATATCCAACCATCTCATAAAGATTGCAAAAGTTATCACGTGAGTTTTTGATTGAATTAATAAAATCAGCAAATAGATACATTAATATGTACCAGCCACAAGAAGGCATTTTCAAAATGGTCCACTTTTTGATACATACGGTAGTTGTCATTTGTAAATGCTATTTGGCCACTAGCAGAATTGCTAGACTATCCGACCACCCCCACAAGGGGGAGCATATTTTTGGAGGTAATGAAAGTATGGTAATACTCAGGAACAACTTTATGAATTGGAGTATACAAATAATCCATTAATTGTGAATTGAAACATTAATCAAGATCTTTAATTTTAGGGAAGCGATGCAAAATGATCTGCCTCATATCCTGGTAGTAGCAGAAACTTAACTACCCTGGGTACCAGACTCTCTCACATTTGCGATTCTTTGACAGTGCTAGATGAAAACTCCATGCAAAAATCCTTCCGCAACTCTTGTTCATCCCGATCAGTAAGGCAAATGGTGAAGAAGTCCTTCCTTCATCTTCAATGTTATTCCAGATGGCCTGAGACCCTGTTTACACAGTAACGGAACACTTTGGATCCGTTACAAAAGTGTTACGGAACGGCCTCACACATGTCAAATGGTTCCGTCACCCGGGGGGGGGGTGCATAACATATTTAGGGTACGGGCATGTGCCCCCCATATGAGTGGGTTTTTGGGCCCAAAATTCTTTAAACAAGGGTCCTTTTTCAGCAAATTTTCCATAAACATGGGTGGGGTTTCGGTTTCGCTGAAATTCGCGAAAAATGGTTAAAATGGGCAGTTTTCCGCCAAAATTTATCATAAAAAGTGGGTATCAAAAGCAGGTAATTAGAAGAGGGTAGCTTTCTGAAACCCGGGTGGCAGACCCCCGTCCATCCTCAAGTCATGTACCCACCCCCCCCCCGGGTCCATCACACTTTCTATGAGTAAAAAGGTATAAATATATAAGGCACCAAATTAGAAAATTACCACCTAAACATCACCAAAAAGGAAGGCTTGACATTCTAAATTTGTTAAATATAATTTACTAGGCTTGCCGGTCGGCGCCTGCGGCGCCGACCTGGCCCGCCGTCGTACCGAGTGATTGCTTGGGAAAGAATTTGTTGCTTCTTGACGTTGTTTTCTGTTATCACTTTATGTGACCAAAGTTTCGTCATATAGGTTCATTCTACATTCTACAAAGCTGCTGTTCATAGTTGCGCAAGGGAGAATTCAACAACATGAGTGTTTACCCCCAGGGCAGTCGAGAGAGAGGCCGGGCACAACGCCCTTTTATCCTTGGGCCACGCCCCCTATGCACTGATAGGACACTGCTTTTAGATTTTTTTAGAATCTCAGTGGGCCCGCAGGCCTGAAAATGTTCCTGAAGAAAACTACAACAAAGAAAAGCACATACCTTATTTCTTGCTGGCTCACAGAAGCCCTGGGCCCCCTGGTAACTACCCTGGCTACCCCCTCTCTGTTCTGAAAAAACCCCTTATCCCCGGGGGGGGGGGTACTTAGTATATTTTGCTGACGCCATGTGCACTCCTTTCCGGGTATCACTTTTGCCTCTTTTTTCTAACGCCGGGTGTCAAAAGAAGGCAATGTTTCTAAAGCCGGTTGTCAAACGTGTTATTTCATTGTTTTTCGACGAAGTTTTACGTTTAGGGGTATGCTTTTTGCCGATTTCTACGTTTTGAGATATGCTTTTCGCCGATTTTTTCTAAAACCGGCTATCATTTCGAGGAAAAATTTCTAAAGCCGGTTGAAAATTCTTTTTCTTGGAGTGCACCCCCGCCCCGTACAATGGAAAGTCAAGTACCCCCCGGCCCTTATCATGGAAAATTTTGAAGGTAGCCCCCCCTTTAAAGGATTATCACTGAGCCCTAAAGAAATCTGTACAGTACAAACACTGTTTCTAAGAGAAAGGTTTGGGATTTTGGCACTTTACTACGATTCACTTATACTGATATCTCTTCTCTTTGTTGGAAAACAGTAGAATTCCATAAAACTTGGGGTATGAAACTTGGGCCAGGTGAATTTTGGCTTTTATTTTAGGGCCCCAAGTCCATCAGCCAGCATTTCACTGTTTTTGGGTTGGAATATTTTCTGAAGAAAAATACCCCGTTTTTCCTAAGATTCTACGAAAAACTTTCATAAAAAGGAATATAGCTCAATAAATTCTCAATTGACTCTGTATGTTACGATTATTGTGGTAGATTTTTCCCGGTTTATGGGGTCATATTTTAAAATTTTGCCCTGGTTATGGGTCCTAACTCTGAATTCTCAAAGACACATATATACCAGATCCCCTATAGGAGTTACCCCCTCGCCCCCTGCTTTCTAGCCCTCTCATCCCAAACAGAGGCTCTGAAATCACTTTCTGATTGTTCTTTCCAGCCATTGTTCTGGTTTGAAAAGTATTGACGTCAGATATGTGTCTTGAATCGAAGGGCAATTAGCGGTGTTGCCTTGACAATGAGGAAAGTACAAATAGAATTGTGATGTAATGTTTAATGTACTGTTGTTCAATTTCAATGACCTCTGAAAACAGAAAAGCTTGTAAACATTAGGCCTCTCAATTCAGATCACTCATCATGTTCAGCCGAGGATAGTTGGGAAGAGTGATAACACCCCTCAACTCGTTTCACGTTTTTAATCAGGCAAAGGGCGACGTGCAAATAGCTGGTTTCTTTGTAAAACTGCCTTGTAAAATAGCAGATGATAAGTCCCAGTCATTGCTCATAAAAGCATAAAAAGACGGCAGGTAAAAATAAAACTTACGGAGACTCATAAAATAAGACTGCAGGAAATCACAAGAGTCGACAGGAGTCTAAAAAACTCCCATAGCTAAACTTTATTTCGATTTTGCCCAAGACTTGGCCCATGTCTTCTTTGAATGATTTTGTTCTGCAAATGTGGTCTCTGTCAAAAACAGAATGCACGCATTCGTTGCCGATCCCTTACTTCCAGTTATCGTCCAATATTTCACACCATATTTTACTCTTCCTTCCCTCTTTCCATTTCATGAAGGCCTATTCTTTAATAAGAGATCCAGCCAATTTAGGTTTCGTTGCCATTTGCTGCGAAAAGCTGGTCGAGAGTATCGTAAATGTTAATCCTCTCAAGGAACAATTCAAGTACTATTTTAATCAAAAACTATCAACAGTTTGAAAGCAATTTTCCATGCTGCACAGCAATGTCAAAACCTTTTTGCGTGACAACTCAGATGGAAGTTGAAAACATAAAAGGGGATGTTTCTCTTGAGAGAAGGGGGAGTCCCCGAGAAAGGGCCAAAAAGGCATCTAAGAATTAGAAAATGTTGCAATTGTGGCACTCTGGAGCACCAATCCCTCTCCCAATAACTCATATTTTGAGGTAGAAACTCCTTAAATATAGCAAGGCTGTCAAAAGACAACATTTAGCAAATAAACTGGGGGAAATGGCCTTTGAAGGGTAGGAATTGTGCAATTTCCACTCGACCCCCCTCCAGCACCTAAAAAATCCCCGGGCCTGAATCCCTCTCCAAATGGGTCCCAATGCATATCAAGCGAAAAGAGATCCCAGTGGGATTTTTAAAAAATCAGAAAATCCCTCAATGGGGTGTTGAAGGGCACCCATTTTTTGACGTCATGAGCAGCGCGAGAACAATGGAATGACAAACGATTTCGAGCTCAACACAAAGGGAAACAAAGGGCTTGGCAAGCCGAAAGTGGGGTGAGGAATTTGGCGAATAACCCCTGGACCAGAGTCTTGACTGGAAAAGGAGGACGTTTTGAGGAGGAACGGAATGTTGGGCGACGTTTTCACCTGCGGTTTGACTTCGCCCATGTTGCCGTTCTGCCAATCGAACTGTCTAGACAATGAGAACGTTGGCGAGAGGGACAAAGGGAATGACGCCACATCCGACTGCAACGAATATGTATATAGACTAGGCTTGCCGCTCGTCGCCTGCGGCGCCGAGCTGGCCCGCCGTCGTACCGAGTGATTGCTTAAGAAAGAATGTGTTGCCTATTGGCGTTATTTTCTCTTTATCACTTTCTGTGACCAAAGTATTGATGTTACTTGACTTAATTTAGTTTGTAAATTATATTTTCCTCAATTTTTTAACTTTCCGCATATTGGAGACCCAAAAGAGTAAGGCAGAATTTCAGGAACCCAAAAAACTAACTGTACAAGTCATAGAACCAAAAAATTAATATTGCCCAAATTTTTGACCCAAAAAAATAACTTGAGAATCCCTCGCTTAAATATACCAGAGTACCCCCCCCCCCCCTTGCCCGGACATTGGAGCCGTACGAAACAAAAGAAAGGCAAAAGCTGGAGTTATTACATGAGTCCGTTGTCTTCTTTTAATTCCCCCAACGATACCCCCGCAATACCCGTTCAGGAATGGCTATAACCTTAAATAACAATTAAATTCAAAGGAGTAAACTTAGACGAATGTAATCACTAGGCAAATGTAGCCCTCATAATAGAATGACGTTATTACTTTAATGTTATAATTACCAAGATAATAGCCCATAGAAATGTAATAGTCGGTGTCAGTAAAGGCAGTTTGAGCTGGCATACTGGAAAAACCAGACCCTATGATCCGAGGACCCCTATGACCCCTAGGACCTTCAAGTACTGAATTTTGAAAGGACCCTGAACATAGAGGGGCTATCCTCTCTGCATAAAGACTATATGCTTACAATGCTAATCAGGATGCTGTATGCTAATCAGGCTACTTCTGCTATAATTGTTCAAATTTGGCCCCAATGCCGTTGATTGCTGCCTGGGGGTTAATACCGTTCAAGCAGGGGCGGATCTAGACACTGGCATTGTTCTTCTGTAAGCATGGAAACTTGCTGCTGATTGTGTAACTCTCATCTTAACCATAATAGCGACTATGCCTTCACTTAGCTGAATGAAAGAATCCGCTAAATCATTAACATCTTCATCCATCGTAACATTCAGAGAAAGTCCCTGCCCTACCCTTGTTTGTTGTGTTAGTGCATCCTCCATACAAATTTAAACTGGGGTGAAACCAAAAAATGCTCAAAAGTTGAAAAACACAAAATAGAAGTTCATGGAAATTTAAAACAAAGAGCAATAATATTAATGCACCGTAAATAATATTTGTATTCTTCAGTATGAGCACTGATAAAGGGTGGAAATGCTTCCATTTCTGGGGGATCAAACACCCCTTGTCGACTATTTAAAGAATGAAATGCATTTGTTATTTGTACTGATGCTATGTCTGTTCAATGGTATTCACCCCCCCCCCCCCCTCCAGGCTGCAATAAACAGTATTGGCACTCGTAGTCGTCAGGTGCCTTCTGCTCTGAGCAGGTTGGCTGTCACGGATGCCCAGTTCTCTCTATGCTGTGCCTTTCTTGTGGCTTCGGCATAGTTCATTTGTGTCCATTCCTTGATGTTATCAAACCACGTTGATCTTGGCCTGCCTCTTCCTCTTTTCCTGTTGAACTTTCCATCAAGGAGAAGCCTTTGAAGCCCGTCTCCTCCTATCAGATGCCCAAAATAAGCACATTTTCTCTGCTTTATTTTTCGGCGATCCTTTCGATCTCAGCGATCTTTTCGTATTCGTCTTTTGTAATACATATTCATTTCTTCTGTGTTCTGTACAGGGGTGGCGCCAGGTGAGGGCTAGGGGGCTACCGCCCCCCCCCCGTCGGAAGCATCTTGCCCCCCGTCGGAGTAAGTTTTGGGTTATTGTCGGAGGAAATTTGGGAAAATAACGTACGAAAACTGCATTTTCTAGCCATTTTAGCCCCCCTGTCGGAAGCTCCAGCCCCCCTGTCGGAAGATTTCTGGCGCCACCCCTGGTTCTGTATATGATATTTTCAAAATTCTCCTGTATATCACATTTCAAAGGCTTCAATCTTTCCAATCATTGCTCTTGTTATGGTCCATGTTTCTGCACTATACAGTAAAGTTGACCAGATATAACATTTAACCAGCCGCTTCTTTGTTTAGACCTTTATTCTTCTTGATGTTAAAATCTTTGACATGTTATGAAATGAACTTCTAGCTATTTCTATCCTTCTTTTGATTTCAGTCTCATTCTTGCCATCTTCCGTCACCATATGTCCTAAATAGACCTTATTAGCCATTTGTTTGATTTGTGCCAGTGGGGGGTGTACATAACATATTTAGGGTACGGGTATGTGCCGCCCATATGGGTGGGTTTTTGGGCCCAAAATTCTCTAAACAAGGGTCCTTTTTCGGCAGATTTTCCATAAACATGGGTGTAGTTTCGCTGAAATTCGCAAAAAATGATTAAAATTGGCAGTTTTTTGCCAAAATTAATCATAAAAGTGGGTATCAAAAGCAAGTTTCGGTAATTAGAAGAGGGTAGCTTTCTGAAAACCGGGCGGCAGACCCCCGTCCATCCTCAAGCCATGTACCCCCCCCCCCCCCCGGGGATTTGTGCTCCCTCCAGAGTGATGTTAGCTCTTGGTACGGGACTTACTTTACTCACGACCATTGATTTTGTTTTTTCAACGTTCATTTCCATCCCATATGGCTTTCCTTTTTCATTTACTGCATTTATCAATTCCTGTAGATCTGCGGCAGATTCAGCTATTAGAGCTGTATCATCTGCGTATCTTAAATTGTTGATGTTTACGCCACCTACAACAACTCCTTTCATATCTTCCACTTCTCTAAATATCTTCTCAGTATATAAATTGAAAAGGCTTGGTGATAATATGCAGCCCTGCCGTACTCCTTTCTTTATTTTGAATTCTGGTGTAACTCCATTCTCGGTTCCTACTACTACTTACTACTGCTGTCTGTCTGTATTGGCACTAAATTTGAAAAATTATAGTAGAAGTAACCTGAAACCTGATTAGCATTTAGCATCCTCGTTATCAGATAGCCTTTATGCAGAGGGGATGACCCCTCTATGTTAAGGGTCCTTTCAAAACTCACTACTTCCTAGGGTCCTAGGGGTCATAGGGGTCTCAAGGTCATAAGGTCTGGTTTTTCCAATATGCTGTCTGAGCAGAGAAAACCGTAATGGTGGAAGTATCAAATTATCTTTTGTGTATGAGCATTTTGTTATCATATGAATTGTTATGATTTCGAAGGGAATTCCAACGATACCAACATGTAAATGCCCAGTAGGAGCAGTTTGGCTAATGTTTTCGAACTGAAATTTCAGAAGCTTGTAGAGGAATGATACAGCTAAAGATGAGATTTTGTTTTTATCTACTGATTTTAAGCAAATTTAGATTGTTAAAAACGCAGAATGTAAACAGTTATGAGCACAGTTTCATTCGTTGAAGAGCTTGACCAGCGTGCACGATTTCGTCTAGTTTCTCAACAAATTCGCGAAAAGGAATTCTGTTTTCACATGCCTGTAGGTTAATCATCTATCTAGAATAATGTTCTCTTATCTAAAACGATAAATGTTCATGAACTCAAAAAAACCGAGTTCTCAGCAGAAGTATCACTGGTAAAAGCCGTTTGCGGACGATGGGGTTTCCACAGGGTGAGAGATCTTATAGATTCTGTCCACAGGGTTTTGTCTGAAAATCCCCAAATCAGACTTATTCCGTTCCTGGCGGCCCAGCCTGGCGTTTTTTGGCGAAAAGAAGGCGATTCGTGGAACTTACATATTTTTGCGGATTTTTTGGCACCTGAATGCAAGGGCCAGTGGGACGGGAAGGGGGAGATCTCAGTGACGTACAAAACGCGTATGGATCGTTTGATCTCACCGTCTCAACGCTTAGTTATAGTAGACTAGGCTTGCCGCTCGTCGCCTGCGGCGCCGAGCTGGCCCGCCGTCGTACCGATTGATAGCGTGGGAAAGAATGCGTTGACTATTGGCGTTATTTTCTCTTTATAACTTTCTGTGATCAAAGTATTGGATGTTACTTGAATTAATTTAGTTTGTAAATTATATTTTCCTCAATGTTTTAGCTTTCTGCATATTGGAGACCCAAAAGAGTAAGCCAGAATTTCAGGAACTAAAAAACTACAATCATGGACATAAATTATGAGACAAATTAACTTTTTCTGATATTTTGAACTGTTCAGCATCCTCTCCCTCCCCCCGTTCCCCCATAATCAATGTTGAAAAGTCCAAGAACCTCCCTCGACACGTCACCAACATTGAATAAGGGGGAGGGGGATCTTCAATAGTCAGATCTTAAATTTTGAATTTGTCTCAAACTATTTTGTCCATGATTGTAACTGCCCTAATCATAGAACCAAAAAATAACTATTGCCCAAATTTTTGACACAAAAAAATAACTTGAGAATCCCTATCCTAAATATACCAGAGTACCCCCCCCTGCCAGGACATTGGAGCCATTTAAATAACAATTCAATTCAAAGGAGTTAAACTTAGATGAATGCAATCAGTCTAGGCAAATGTAGCCCTCATAATAGAATGATGTTATTACCAGGGTTGCCAGGTGCATGCGCGAGTATCAAGCCAAACGGAGGGCAGAAAAAAGCCAAAATAAGCCAAATTATTTCCTGCTGAAAAACGCCAATAAAAAGCAAAAAATATCAATGAAAATTCGAAAAAGCCAGTTATTTACAATTATCTTCCTTTAAAATTCACATTTTTGAGGCCTGTCTCTCTCAACACACAATTCTTTGTAAGATGTAGAGATGACAGAAAACAGTTGTCCTTTTCAGTGCGTCATGGGGCATCATAGAAATTGTATGAAATGTGACATGACCATGGAAATGACATGCTTGCTTCCAAAATATTAGAAGATGAGGTGACCCAGCACATATATTCAGGCCTTCTACGAACTGTCTGAAGAATTTTCCCTGGAGATAATTGAATTCAAAGCTTAAACATAAAAATATTTGACTCCAAGCTAAAAAAGCCAAAATTATGCCAAAAAGCCAACTGGTTATTCCAAAGCCAAACACTGTTTAAAAAAGCCAAAGTTGGCAACCCTGGTTATTACTTTAATGTTATAATTACCAAGGTAATAGCCCATAGAAATGTAATAGCATGTGTTAGTAACGGCAGTTTGAGCTGGCATACTGGAAAAACTTGCCGAGATGATGCAGGAGGAGCTACAGAACATTTCTGAGTGGATGAGGGTCAATAAATTAAGTGCCAATCCAAAAAAGACTGAGTTTATGCTTATCGGCCATCCACGTAGAATTAACAAAATTGAACCTCTGGCTAAATCATTAACATCTTCTCCATTGAAACTTAATGGCACAGAAATAAAACGAGTGACAAAACTAAATCACTAGGGGTTATTGTTGACGAGAAGTTGGAAGGAACACTTCAAATCCTTGAAAGGTAAAGTAGCAAGTGGTTTGTCTGCACTGAAAAAACTTAAAAACGTTCTTCCGCAACCTAAGCTATGTGAGGTTTACCATGCGCTGGTTGAAAGTCACCTTCGGTATGGGAATGTTATCTGGGGTAGCCTGCCCAACTCGAAGCTGCAAACTCTTCAGCGTCTACAGAACAGGGCCTTCTCAATTATTCAAAATGCTAGAATAAAGGACCCCTGGATCAATAATGGGCTGAACGTTGATCAAATCATCTATTTTGACAGATCTATCATGACACACAAAATAGTCCACAAGCAGTGCCCTGAGAGCCCGGGGGGGGGTACATGACTTGAGGATGGACGGGGGTCTGCCGCCCGGTTTTCAGAAAGCTACCCTCTTCTAATTACCGAAACTTGCCTTTGATACCCACTTTTATGATTAATTTTGGCGGAAAACTGCCAATTTTAACCATTTTTTGCGAATTTCAGCGAAACTACACCCATGTTTATGGAAAATCTGCCGAAAAAGGACCCTTGTTTAGAGAATTTTGGGCTCAAAAACCCACCCATATGGGCGGCACATACCCGTACCCGAAATATGTTATGTACCCCCCCCCCCCCGGGCCTGAGAGCCTCTGGAACAAGTATAGTCAGAGGAATGAAATTTCTAGGTATAACACAAGAAACAATAGAAATCTCGACATCCCAAAGTTTAAACTTGAGTGTACAAAAGAAAGTTTCCACCTTTCCGGGCTTAAAGCTTGGAATGAAATACCAATCGAAATAAGGGAAATCCCTTCGCTCTATCAGTTTAAAAGAAAATTAAAAACGCATTTAAAGAGCTCAGTAAACCCTAACTAAAGCACGACTCCCAGGAAGATCAGATCTCAGCCTGGATCCAATCCTAGCTGATACCAAATTTTAAATTTTGTTTTTCATTATTTATTTATTTATAACAAACTTGTAACTTTTGTAGTTTAATTTTGTACTGATGGGATATCGTGTAAAAATATGAATTAATAGAAATAAAAAAAACCCCCCTCCCCAGGCTGCAATAAGCAGTATTGGCACTAAATTTGAAAAATTTTGGTAGAAGTACACTCATTTTTTTTTATAAGAAACTAAGGTCCGGGGCTGGTAGGCAGTTTCTTAAATTTTTGGGCCATTTTTCTACCAAAAGTTTCTTAGGCGTTTCTTATATTTGTAATGCCAGTAATGTAAAGTTAATCTTGTTTTGTCTAAAGGGCTCTCAAATTAGTCACTAAGATCTCAAAACAATTAAATAACATAATTCGCACTCAAAATAATGTCCAAACAGTTGCAATAACTGTACAGTGTCAAAACATTTCTGACTGCCATAGGAAAATCAAAACTGTAAGTTACAAAAGTTTCTTAGCTTTTTAATTCCAGGTAGGGTTGTTTCTTAACTTTCGAAAAATTGAGCCTACCGTTTCTTATAAGCGGTTTCTTATAAAAAAAAATGAGTGTAACCTGATTAGCATTTAGCATCCTCATTATCATATGGCCTTTATGCAGAGGGGACGACCCCTCTTAAGTGTCCTTTCAAAACTCAGTACTTTCTAGGGTCCTATATGGGTCCTAGGGGTCATAGGGGTCTCAAGGTCATACGGTCTGGTTTTTCCAGTATGCCGTCTCAGCAGAGAAAATCCTAAGGGCGGAAGTATCAAATTATCTTTGTGTGTGAGCATTTCGTTATCATAGGAATTGTTATGATTTCGAAGGGAATTCCAACGATACAAACATGTAAATGCCCAGTAGGAGCCGTTTGGCTTATGTTTTCGAACTGAAATTTCAGAAGCATGTAGAGGAATGATACGGCTAAAGATTTTGTATTTATTTACGGATTTTAAGCAAATTTAAACGGTTAAAAACGCATAATGTAAACAGTTATGAGCACAGTTTCATTCGTTGAAGAGCTTGACCAGCGCGCACGATCGCTTCTAGTTTCTCGACAAATGCGCGAAAATGAATTCTGTTTTCACATGCCTGTAGGTTAATCATCTATCTAGAATAATGTTCTCTTATCTAAAACGATAAATGTTCATGAACTAAAAAAAACCGAGTTCTCAGCAGAAGTATCACTGGTAAAAGCCGTTTGCGTACGATTGGGTTTCCACAGGGTGAGAGATCTTATAGATTCTGTCCACAGGGTTTTGCCTGAAAATCCCCAAATCAGACTTATTCCGCTCCTGGCGGCCGAGCCTGGCGTTTTTTGGCGAAAAGAAGGCGATTCGTGGAACTTACATATTTTTTTGGATTTTTTGGCACCTAATTGCAAGGGGTTCAAGGGAGGGAAGGGGGAGATCTCAGTGACGTCCAAAACGCGTATGGATCCTTTGATCTCACCGTCTCAACGCTTAGTTATAGTAGATTTTGTGGTAATTTCGCAGCAATTTCATCATTTCTTGCTGTTGTTGATTCTGCTAAATATCCATCCTTGGCAGGCATGCACAGAGTCGCAAAGTTGGATTTAACATTTTTCATGACTTTAGGCCTTCGTTAGACTTGCCCCAAGTCTACTTATTACAGTTGACAAAACAGACTTGGGGCAAGTCTGGGCCTTCGTTAATCATTTAACCATAAACTTTCATAAACCATGCAGTTTCAGACTGAGTAAATAAGGCTCATCTAGGAGAGAATTTAGAAGTTTTAAGAGTTTCTCTTGCTTGCACATAAATCGTTGGGTCCAACTGTCTGAATATAAGGTCTATAAACAATCGCGAAAAAGCTGTTTGATCTTTTGCTTTCATTTATGATATTGCTATAGAAATAGAAAACAATAAGCAGGGTCAATAAATTTGTTTTAAACAATAGCCCAGGCTAGAAAGTGCCCATCGCTCCGGTACAGTGTAAACACGAGGGCGTACCGATACGAGTTTGATCCGTCACTGTGTAAACGGGAATGAAACGTTACGAAATTGTGACGGATCTAAATCGTTCCGTTACTGTGTAAACGGGGTCTGAGTGGCAGGCCATCGTAGAGTCTAGTTCCAGGGTTCCAAGATTCCCGTCCGTTGAACAGGCTAAGCTACTTTTCAAATGAGCTCAGTATCAAAACATTTTTGACTGCGATAGGAAATCTAAAAACTGTAAATTACGAAAGTTTCTTAGTTTTTTCAATTCAGGTAGGGTCGTTTCTTAACTTTAAAAATTGAGCCTACCTTTTCTTATAAGCGGTTTCTTATAAAAAAAACATGAGTTTATTCAGGGATTGGTTTACTCTAAATAGTTGCTATCAAAATGTTTACGATTGTGGTCAAAGCAGCTTGTATAGGCAAGGCCTTCATGTAAGAATCCTCTAAAGTCCCGAAATCATGAAACTGGAAATAGTCAAAGAACACAGGGAAACAAGGAACCCAACGTGATAATCTAGTTGCAAAGAAATATTTCTATGTCTAGTCCTATGGTCCAGAGGGTCTGGTAGACAGAATATGCCTTCAAAACTTTCAAAGAATTTTGCTTCATCAAATATGACTATCAAACATCTCCAGTCCAGTTAGGTGTGAAAATGTCTGCAAATAAAAACAATGGTGTGTGTTTGTTTAGCGCGGTTTAGCCCGAGTAATTTTGCAATATCGCAAGTCTAACGTTGAGATTGGTTTTACCCCAGGGGGTATTCTGGTATATTTAGGAACATACCAGAGTACCCCTTGGGGTCCTTGGGGGCTTTACATTCGTTGATAGAAGAAGAGGAATAAGAGTAACTACTGCTACCCCGATCTGAATATGAGGTTGCTCAAGAACGCAAGTTCTAGAAAGTTGGTTTAAGGTCGTAATGCAAAACTCAATCGTCCCCTCTTTGTTAGAAATAACTAAAATCTCATTTACGAAAATATTTGTGGCTGAAAGTTGATTAGTGGATGTTCAATGGACAAAAGCGAAGAAGGGAAGATTTGATTTTTGAGGGAAGCCGCTTATCTTTAAGAGCTATTACAGTGGTCAGTGGAATGATTATTAGGAGCAATCCCTACATGTTTTTCTCAAGAAATTCCCTACGAGATTAAAGGGTAAATCAAATCCATCAAGATTGTTTAAATGTACTGCGCAAGTGAACAACTGGCCAAAGATTTCACCGCAGTGCCGTCTTGCACAAGCTTCTACAACCACAGCAGAGGGGGGAAGGGGTCTTTGCTAAATTGTGGGCAGTGGTCTGCTGCGAGCATTCAACGTAGTACCGTTAGCTTTGCTTGATTCTTTTCCAAGAATTTCAAGTCAATCTTAAAATTTTTGGTTTGAACTCGGAAATTTCAAAATGTCGATTTTGTGTCATTCGCTAGTTTATCATCAACAAAAATGGGTTGCCAGGATGAAATTCCTACTTTCAAGGGCTTAGTTGACTACTTTAGCTAAAAAGAGAACCGTTCGTTCCCTAGACCAATATTGTAAACTATGAAGCATACCATTTGAATCATTACTGGTTGAGGCACACGAAAACCATCGAATTTTCGTGGTGTGGCGCAGTGGTGTAATCCTCTGACTTTGCAGCCAGAACAGTCAGGCGGAGTGGGTTCGATACCCGGTAGGACCCCATCACTTGAGCGTCATGACAGGGGTCGCGGACTCGATTAGGTCTGCTCTATTTCTGCGATCCCAGCGCTTGGCGCTGAAAAACGCAACTTCACTTCACTTCAATTTCACGGCATTCAGCCAATCAAATCGCTCCTTTCTAACCCCTTGATATACCAGATCCGTCGTTTGAAGTGAGTTCTTGAGTGCCCTCACGAAAACTGAGATTACCTGGAAATCTTTTAACACTAGCTCTCATCTCTTATACATGCTCTGACCCTTTGACAAATATCTCATTTGGAACCGAAATTGCATTCATTTTCCGGTCGAAGAATATCGAGCGTCGTTCAAGCATCGATAAAGTCACTGCAAATAAGATAATAAAGAAGAAATCTCAGCCATGATATGCATAAGCAATTACCCAAACATTTTCCCTTCAATTATCTCTCGAACTTGCAGACGTTTTTTAGGGCATACAGTAAAAACCAGACCCTAGGACCCTAGGACCATTAAGTACCAATGTATGATAGGACGGACCCTTAACACCGGAGGGTCATCACCCTCAAGGGAGAACAGAATATCAATGTTTTCTCATATAATACTACCATTTTCTGCTGTTTTTATTACATCAGATGACGTCAAGAGTAGATTTAAAGACTTTGTCTATGTTGTGTGAATTTATTACATGGAAAAAAAGGCTATATATTTTACAGTGCTTTTCATAAGTGAAACGTTTCCACCCGTTTTCATTGCTCATCATGGACAAATTTCATATCTCCATGGTGTTCATGCTGAAGAAAACAGTAAGAAAACAAATGATTCTTTACGGTGGAATGATGCCATTATTGCTCTGTGTTCTAAATTTCAATGAAATTCTATTGCCGCTTTGCTTCATTGACCGACCTTTTGAAGTTGAAATATTTCTTTTACTGGTGAAATACAAATACCTGCCAAATCACAGAAGAGTTCAAATAACTCTCTTTTTGTTGTAAATCCTTTCCAAACTACATAAACACATAGAAATAGAAGGACTAGAATGCGTGGTAGGTCACGTGATGCGTAACAACCATGGGGAACCAAAATGGTAGCACCACGTTGGCAAAAAGCCGCGGGAAATCCAAGCTAACAGTGGATCACAGTGAACTCTCCGAATTCCTCGACAAGTTATTGGGAATTTCTAGCTTTATTTTCAGAGATCGTCGAATTAGTTTGAAAAATGGTTGTCTCTTTCACTGAATTTGGCTTCAAAAAGCGTTGGATTCCGGAGAAAGAGCTGCGTCCTGGCCAGAAAAACATTTCGTTTCACCAGTAAGTACTAGGACTAGGCCCGTTTCGTGGATGGAGCGAGGATCACAGTCCCATCACAGTCCTTTAGTAAGAGATAACGACGTCTTATTCTGAAACCGTAGTTCTAGAATTTGCATTCATTTTATGATTTTTAAGATTTCAATATCTGTCAAAGGAGTCACAGTGGCCAAAGTCGGGCCAAAATGAAAGACTAATTTTTAGGCCCATCAACATAACAACTAAAAAGCATTTGAAGAAACTAACTGTTGTGGTCCAAATCCAATCTCTTTTTAAATTTTGCTTTCAAATTTCTTTACGAGTTTCTCCAATATTTACCTCTTGAAATGTAAACTTCATCCTATTTTGTTGAAAAGGTACAAAGTACCTATGAAGATCTCAAAACAACTATCACACCCAAAGCAGCATGATGTCAACCATAGACAACACACAATTTTCTTATATTAGAAGAAACCTGGATCAGCTCATAGTGCTAAAAGTTTCATAAATATCCCACATGAAAATTTCTGGTTCTTAGTGTGAAAATTTTCTTAATTTGTTTCTTATTTTTAGCTGCATGAATTGTGATATAGTTTTCACCACTGCCACTAATTTTTTCCTTGACATACAGCATGATGTTCAGCAAGGAAAAGAGTTGTAGTGTGCTCAATGAAGACATAACTTTCGTGAATATTACTCAAAAATAAAGGGTCAACAACAGTGTTATCAAGATGTTCTTGAATGTTGCTTTTAAAAGTTTCCTAGTGCCTCTCAAACACTTTTCTGGAGTTTCTTAAATTTTTGGCTATCCTAAGACTAGTTTACTGCATGGTGCAAACATTTTCGTGTGAACTAGGAAAATTGAGGCTGCAAATCACAAAACGCTCTAAGCATTTTCAATCCAGGTAGCATGGTTTCTCAACCTTTAAAAAGTGAGCATACTGTTTCTTAGGTTCCTTATAAAAAATGAGTGTGGTCCCAGTAAAGACACTTTTCTCTATTCTCCCAGAGCAGATTATCATTGCTAACTGATGGAGTTATTGATACTGAAGTTTGTTTTGGCCAAACCCTTACAGTTTCAAATCTTCTCTGAGATCATAGAGAAATTTCCATGAAAAACCTCAGGCCCACAGAGTAAACAAGGCAAAAGTTTTGTCTACTTTTCACTCTTTCCAGGGATTTAAATATTATTAAGCAGAATTCCAAGATAAACGAAACTTAAGATTCAAAATTACAGACACAATTCAAAATTACTGTTATTTCAACTTTCAATATCTCACTGATTTAAGTCTGCTATAAAAGATTGATATGTAAAAGCTAAATTACAGTGCATCACAACAAGTGGCATCAAGGAACATAACAACAAATTTGTGAGAACCATTTCCTCCCTTTGATTACAGCTGACCTCCTTCTATGCCAAAGTCTGATTCTCTAGTTAAAAATATTCACAAAAAGATGCTGTCTACTATGTATCTAGTGTCCAGAACATCTTTAAGAAACCAAGTCCAAAGATATAGACCACTCTCAAAAGGTTGTCTAATCCTGCTCCTCCTGAAACGTCTCCTGCCTTGGATCCAGAACATGTAAATTGGACCACACATTTGCATCAAAGATTTTACCTAAAAAAAGAAAGAAAATTATAAGGAAAAGCTCAAGAAAACATTACAAATAGGTATACTTAGGCTCAAAAACCTTAAGGAGGGGAAATTATCCCAAGTTTCACTTTACAGTTGAAAAAATGAATTAATTCTCAGCAGAAAAAGACAAATTACTTGCAGATAACTATGCCCAAATTGCTACAGCACATTTTAGGAATGGGGCGAAGAATTGCAATAAATGGTCTTAAAATGTACTCTGAGGAAATGAAGAAATTTGCCATTTTCCCTTCATTTTTATAGCCAAAGGGCATATGAATTTGCCAGGAAGTCCCTGAAGTTGCCCCATACAGCAACAATTAGATCTTGGTCTGTAAATATTTAATGTGAGCAAGGAAAAAGAAATCACTACGGACCAAGAAGATTGTTTACTGGTACTAGATGACATGTTAATTAAAGAGCAACACCCAATGTAACAAAAAATAACCAAATTTGTTGGAAATGCTGACTATCCCACTCTTAAAGCTGAAGCCCACGACGCAGTTGTCACCAGCACTTTTCTGTCTTACTTCCAAAAACCAGCAAAACCATGGTATGTTCCCCTTGCACACAGCTAGACAAATAGTGAGGGGACTTTCTAAAACCGTTGATTTATGAAAACATATCCTGTTTCCCAGGGAAAGGGCACAGGTTTGTGCAGTCTTATTGAGGTAGCCTCAAACATATATCAGATCTTGTTGCAAGTAAATCTAAATAAAAGTGCATCCAGTGGCAACTTCATCACTAAACTAAAGTTAGAGTTACAGCCCTTCACCTTTCATCCTCATCTTGATTGCCGTTGCGTTTTTGATGCTTCAAATTGACAGAATTGTTTACTTAGATTATTACTGGAGGGTAATTTGAAAATTGTCGAGTTTATCAAATTAAAACTTTCGATTGTTGTTGCCACTGACAAACCACGAAACCGCGAATGTTGGTAGATTAAGCTGATGTAGGGCCTAAAGTTTGTTGATAGGTCTATAGCCTTACAACGCAAAAGTTTCGTCAATTCTCTCTTTTCGTTGAAGCTTAAACTTCATTCTAAAGATATAAATGATCAGAGATGAAATGTAGATTGCAATGAAAACACGTTTCATATGTTAAAAAATAAATATTGGCAGGTATGTTGCATTTAAAGCACGTCAATTAACTTCCAGTGGGCTGATCTGACAAACTTCGGCCTAAGTTGCTACGATCTAAGGTCGATATCAATGACTAAAACGACTAAAAGTGGCTCATAATTGATCAAAATGAAATGCCTGTGGCACTACTTACTTTAAAAGGACTCGTTCTCGATATTTTATTGCCTTTCTGCAAGCCAGCAGCACCAAAACAGAAGAGCGGTGTAGGTCCTCGCACTGCGGGTCCTTTGTTTATCCAAATCTTTTGCCAACGTGGTGCTACCATCTTTGCTCTCCATGCGTATTACGCACCAAACAAAAGCGAAACAAGAGACCGCGCATTCTAGTCCTTTTATTTCTATGCATAAACAATTCAACTTTTTTGTGGTTGAGGCTGTACGCAGGCTAGGTGTAGTAAAACATCCACGTGGAATCATTATTGTTATTATTATGTAATAAATTCACACATAGCGGTACAGAAAAATTTATCTAAATGTACCTCTTGACGTCATCTGATGTAATAAAAACAGCGGTAATAGTAGTATCATACGAGGAAAAGGTGATATTCTGTTCTCTCTTAAGGGTGATGACCCTCGGGTGTTAAGGGTCCTATCACACATTGGTACTTAATGGTCCTAGGGTCCTAGGATCCTAGGTTCTAGTTTTTACTGTATGCCGTTTTTTAGCGATTTCTGGCAGAAATGTTTTCTGTGTCTAAACGTCTTACCAAATAAAACTATTTCCACTCAAATGTCTTCAAATTTTGTTCAAAAAGATCAAACCTTGAGCAACTTTCTGCAAATTGTTTCGTTCCGCCTTTTTTCTGCGACTGAAGGTAATTTCCACAGACGTACATCGCATTAATGAGTTTTGCGATACAAAATACAGCGATTCGATGCACTTCATGCATTCGAGAACAGATTTTCTACGTCTGATTTTGCTCCATTCATTCAAAAGAAAAAAGGATAAATTACCGTTTTGTCACTACTGAAGGCTTGCCGTCTTGTTCCTATTGGTTGACTGGATTGACTCGTGAATTGATTTGACACATCTGCTTTCAAAAATTTTTGTTGCTCTGTTTTTCCAAGTAAAATCTATTCATTAGCAAATCAGCCAAAAATAGAAGGGAGAATTGTTCGTTGCTGAAATAAAAACACAGCCTTAAACTGTATAAGGACAACTCCTGAGGAAAAGATGCTATAAGTCCTATTTCCATTGACTGTAGGTATATTGGAACACCAGGGGAAGAGTCCAAAAATGCCACCTTATTTTGAACAGCTAATCTTGAGCAACTATCCTATCTGCAAATTATTTCGTTCCATCTTTTCTCTGCAATCGCAAGCATTGTCCTCAAATGTCGCATCCCGGGGGGGGGGGGTACTCATATATTTTTCCGTACGGGGACGTGCTGCCGAACAGGGTATCTTTTCAGGATTCCTACTCCGGGACAGGGTATCTTCACTTTTTTTACATTCATTCATTCATTTTCATTCATTCATTTTAACTTCTTTAAGGTGCTACATGGGTAATTATTTGCCTATGCCAGTTTGATAGGAAGCATAGATGTTATCAATACCAAAACTTCACAACTTGAAGACAATAATTTTTGTAGAATTTTGGCACACTTTATTTTTAGAATTTATGCATAAATTAAGGTGGGCGCACCATCAGTTTTTGAAACTGAAACAATTAATTAAGAAGCATGAGAGTTATCAAAATGGTTGAAATTTGGCAGGAAGTTGGGCAACTACTATGTGCTTCAAATGAAGTAAAATCAACTTGATAGCTTTTGTTTGAAAAAAGTTAAGGTTGAAACAATTCTTTACCTATTGACGCAATGGTGCGCAAATCTGCATAATTCTATTTATAGAATCATGAATTTAAAATCGCTACTTCAATGGCTGAATACATCCATGATGAGTATATCTGCCAAATTTCTACCATATCAAGCATCTCCTCTAGGTTTTAGAAGCTGCCAAGTTTTGAAATATTGTAAATTTGGCAAATGTAGAAAAAAGGCTGCAAAGTTTCAAGTCATATTTGCTAATACAGGCTGCTCAATATTTTGTCAAATACTAAATATGAGCCAGTGTTATAGCTGTCCTATTGTTTCTCCTTGTCCTCAAAACCTTTCTTGACTACCCTAAATGTTCTTCATCTCTTCTTTCCTTTACTTGACTTTCAGAACTAACATAAAGTCTTTTCATATCTTTTACGCTTTTGAGCTCTTGTCATGAATCATCCGGGATAAACTGTATGCCAAGCCTTTTCATAGTCTCTTCAATCCCTCTTGCGCCATCATTGAATATAGCTACTTGAGGATGCTGCTACTTCAACAATTTGAATATTTCAGACAATAAACATATACATATATCAAGGCAATTTCGATTCTCCCTTGAAAGAAAAGTGACGGCCCTATTGAAGCTTGACAGTCAGAGTCAACCATCTTTGTTGTTTCAGCTTCTCCTAACTTCTCTCAGTTCATCGCAGCTTGTCATACTAAGCAAGACTAGCCCAGGCAAATGTCTCCATTCCACTTTGCCCCCTGTCCAATTTCCTAAATGGAAATGCCACAATTCCTTTATTCATTCTCAAAGATGTTTGATCCTGCTTAAACATTGTTTTGCATCTTCTTTGGACTGTATACTTTGTCTGTCTATTTACATTTGAGGCAACTTAGTATTAATTACTGCCAAAATCCTCCTTTTTCTTCAGATCATTTGACTTTTTTGATCCAAAATGGATTTGACTTCCTCGTGGGCATGTCACTTTCAAATCATGTCAACAATCAGTGTGTCAACATTGTAAAATTGAGCAAAATGGCAGTCATCACTGCTTTTACATTGATCTTCTTTCATTAAGCTCAATTTATTTCGCTCGCTGAAGAACCTGCTGTAGTGTAAATCAGCTGACTCGTAAACATCAGCATTGAAACTTTCATTCAGTAGGCCTTGTTGGCCTATAGTCATTAATTAGGCCTAAACAGTTGTTGGCATAAAAAGGGGGCCTGTAAAAAAGCAGCACCCCTAGACCTATACTTGCTGACTCTTCCTCTACTGTTTGAAGACTCCCAATGTGCTTGTTTCCGTGAAATATTCTTTTCCTTGGGCATCTTTTCTTTTTGTTGTCAACAACGAGAATTCCTGGCGACCCAGCAACTATCGCTGCAACTGAAAGTTCTCAAGTAGACTTATGACGATGAGTCCCTTGTATCCCTGCGGTACCTTGGTCACAGGGACTCATAATGAAACAGTTAAAAACCTGACCCTATCTTCTGCATTCGATTGATCGAATCTGGATCGAACGACTGCTTCGGCTCTGTTCAACGGTCACTCCTCAGAACGGAAATGGGTTAGAAACCACGGTAAACAGACACTTAATCAACAAAACTTGGTATTCATCTGAAGAAGAAAGTTCACTTTACCTGGTGAGTGCAAAATAAGTCTTTTAATGCTGCAATTTCCATGTTTTTAAGACCAAGAAAAACCAGAGAAATCTTCAAGTAACTGCTGCAGCAACTTCCTTCAAATTTAGTCAAGTGCGTCAATCGAATTGAAGGTTCGAAACTGATTGTTCTTTGCCAAATCTCGCAATCTGATTGGTATGCTAGGAATCCCAGCATATTAGGCCTAAATAGGGTCAACTTTTTCAGAGTAATATTATGAGTCTCTGTTGACTGAGGCGTCATCAAGAAGTCAAAGAGCACAGGGAAACAAGAGACTCATCGTCATAAGTCTAGTTCTCAAGTATGGACAACATTCACGAGCCTCGTTTTAAGCCCATACTAACCTCTTTTCTATGAGATAAAATAAGGAATAGAAGATTGGAGGATCTTGGAGCTCATGACCCTTGCAAAACGGATAGAAAAATATTAATTCGGTTGCTAAGTGGTTGCTATGGAGTAAAAACGGGTACCAACGCCATAAATTGACTCATTTCTTTAAATCTCTATACATTATGACAAAACAAACCTTTTTATTAGATTCTCCATTAAATTTTACATTGGAAAAAGTCAACTCCAAAAATTGCAATTTTTGGTCCGGAATTACCCATGTAGCACCTTAAGCACGGTAACCCCGTCAATCGATGGATTGCTTTTCAGGGGGCCGTGCATAACTTTTGTATGGTCGGCTCCATGACCAGGGTCCATATTTTGTATAATTGACTACGTAACGTCGCTGTAAGCCATTTGCACTCCGCGAATCTGATTTAAATTGTTTGGATGGCAACATTTCCGCTTTTTTGATAGATTTCTATCAAATTTCTATCAAATTCCCAAGGCAGCGTACAATTTTGCATGAAGAAACTCAAGAACAGGGTACCGTTTTTTGAATCTTTCCTTGAGACAGGGTATCATTTTTGGGAATTTTAGTCCGGGACAGGGTGCCTTTTCTGATTTTCCAGTGGCATGTCCCCGTATTTTCGTAGACCACGTACCCCCCCTCCGGGCCCGGGGGCGTCGCATCGATAGGCTTTGCGATACAACGTTATACAAATAAACGATTCGATACACTACATGCATTCGAGCACGGATTTTGCAAGTGTGATTTTGCTCAATTCATTCAAATGAAACAAAAGGGATAGAAATTTGTTCTATGTTAAAGCATTCGACTCGGTACCACATGAAAGATTATTACTCAAACTGAAATGTTACGGAATTGACGGAAAGATCCTTGCCTGGATATCATCTTTTCTAAGTGATCGGAAACAACGCGTCGTTCTAAACGGTTACAAATCGAATTGGAGTAACGTATTAAGCGGTGTACCACATGGAAGTGTGCTAGGACCATTACTTTTTGTACTGTACATAAATGATTTACCTGACATCTTAGATGAATGCAAAGTGAAAATGTTTGCTGATGATTTGAAACTCTATTCATCAAGCGCTGGAAATAAAGTCCAAATCCAGTCGGATATAACAAATGTTGGAAAATGGTCGAAACAGTGGCAACTTCCACTTAATACAGACAAATGCCATGTACTCTATCTTGGCAATCAGCTCGACACATCGCCGAGATATCATGTTCAGGACGAAAAGAACAAATGTGAAACGGACATCTCAATATCAGCAGATGTAAAAGACCTTGGTGTTTTTGTAGATAGTAAACTTACGTTTGAAAAACAAGTTGCCGAATGCGTAAAGAAAGCAAATGGAGTCCTCGCGTCAATAAAACGAACAATCAAATTCATTAATAAAGAAGTCTTTTTAATTTTATACAAGAGTTTAGTTAGACCCTTACTGGAGTCTGCTGGAGCTATATGGAGCCCTTATCTAATCAAACACGTCAAAAGGCTTGAAAGTGTACAGCGCAGAGCCACGAAACTAGTAAAAACGATTAAGGACAAGCCATACGGTGATCGATTAAGAGCATTAGACCTGCCATCACTAGAATACAGAAGAAAACGCGGAGACATGATTCTGACCTTTAAACTATTAAAGGGCTTTATGGACACTGATCCGTCCTTGCTCTTCGAATTGAAACAAAGCAATACAAGAGGACATAAACTGAAGTTATTCAAGAAGAGGTGTAACTTAATAAACGTTCGTAAAAAATTTTCACGCAACGGGTCATTAATGACTGGAATAATTTATCAAGCGAAGTTATCAACTGTTCGACAGTGCAACAATTTGAACGAGCATATGATCGACTAAAACACGTAGAAAGATTCTCGTACACGATTTAGTCGTGTGTGATAGAACGTAGCAGGGCTTTATAGGTCTCACGACCTTCCACTCCCTTAATTACTTATATTATTATTATTATTATTATTATTATTATTATTATAAAGCAATACAAGAGGACATAAACTGAATTATTACAAAGCAATACAAGAGGACATAAACTGAAGTTATTCAAGAAGAGGTGTAACTTAAACGTTCGTAAAAAATTTTCACGCAACGGGTCATTAATGACTGGAATAATTTATCAAGCGAAGTTATCAACTGTTCGACAGTGCAACAATTTGAACGAGCATATGATCGACTAAAACACGTAGACAGATTCTCGTACACGATTTAGTCGTGTGTGATAGAACGTAGCAGGGCTTTATAGGTCTCACGACCTTCCACTCCCTTAATTACTTATATTATTATTATTATTATTATTATTATTATAAAATGAGACTAAAAGAACCTGCAAAATGGTGATAACTCATTACAAGTGTATCATTTGAGTGTTTTCATTGAGAAAATTTGAAAAAATTAAAAGAAAATTGCTAATTAATCCAAAATGGTGGCCAAAATAATGTCATTATCAAAAATGCTGACATCATCAAATTCCAGAAATTCTGGTATCAAATTTAACCCTAATCCATATGGGCTTTTTTCGAGCTACCATTTATGGGGGGGGGTGCTTTCCACCCCCCCTCTGAAAACTGCCTTAGACTCATCCGAATTCAATACAACTTGGCACAATTATAGAACAGGTAATTTGTACCTCGTAGCGTAATTTGGGTGTGGCTGCCACACCTTGTGACGTTACAGTGACGTCACGAAGCTGAAAATCTGTGAAAATCAGGCTTCCAAGTTGAATTCAAGTTTAATGAAGATTTTGCATGAACTTTATGCAGTTTTTGGCTCAGTTTGTCAACATATTTGGTGATAAAATATTATTTTATTGAAAATAACGATTTTGGAGTGATATTTTGGCAGAAATTAGCCGATTCTTATGACGTCATTTGTGCGATTAATGTATTCTATGTAAAAAGAGACCAAAAGAACCTGAAAATTGGTGATTAACTATAACAAATGTACCCTTAGAGTGTTTTTTATTGAAAAAGTTCGAAAAACTTGAAAAAATTGCTAATTAGTTCAAAATGGCGGCCAAAATGACGTCATTGTCAAAAATGCTGACATCATCAAATTCCAGAAATTCCGGTATCAAATTGAAGCCCTTTGTTTGCTGATTCGTTTGCTGTATAATACTTCATAATTCAATCTAATATTTCCATTGAAATCATTGAAAACAATGATTTTGCTGCTACCTCCTTCCAAATATGGGCATATCACGTGACCTGTGAGTCCTATTGTTCAAAAATTTTTCCACCAAAATGTGGCTAATAGATAATTAGTAAAAGTCAGGGAGGCTAGGGGACATAGCAAACGCCGTTTAAAAACGCGGCAAATACAACCTCGAGGGGGGGTGGAATCCACCCCCCCCATGTGGATTAGGGTTAAGCCCTTTGTTTGCAGCCAGATGGTCTGCAACACAGGCTATTTGTTTGCAGATTCATTTGCTATAGAATACTTCATAATTCAATCAAATAATTCCATTGAAATAATTGAAAACAATGATTTTGCAGCTACCTCCTTCCAAATATGGGCATATCACGTGACCTGTCAATCCTATTGTTCAAAAAAATTGCCACCAAAATTTAGCTGATAGATAATTAGTAAAAGTCAGGGAGTTTGGGGGACGTAACCAATGTTATCTAAAAACGCGGCAAATATAACCTAGATGGGGGGGGGGGGAGAAATTACCTCCCAAATGGATTAGGGTTAAAGGGAATGTAAGCATATTATAAGCCTTTGATAAAATAACGTTACAAAGACAATACGTTGTGACACGTGCCGCACCATATTTGGGTAACCGGTCGATGTCAACAGGAAATGATAGGTTACAAGTTGACAGTAAGTGTCTTAAAGGCAGTCTATCACGTAGCTGATTGGCTGCAACAGAGTCAGAGCTCAACACAACGAATTTCTTTGTGAATCTGTGTATTTGAAACAGAGAAGGGCTGATCGTTATCACTTTCTACGGTCGTAGAAAGTCAGGGGATTAGCAGCCATTCAAATGTCCTATTCTTTGTATTGTCACTACCACCCAATCAAATGCGTGATAGACTGCCTTTAAGCCACTTTGATATGCTGAATCTATTATTTTGGCTTTTTTCCGTGGCGCTGTGTTATTTGCATTGTTGACTTGCTACAAAGCTTCGTTTGCCTTCTATTCGTATCGTCATGGTGTAAAGTTCGATAAGGAGGCGAACTTAGAACCTTCATTTAGAACCCTCTCATCTGAGGCATTGCTATGGCACGCCGTTTTCGTCAAAAATACTTCCGCTTCATTTCATAAATGTTTCCACACTTTATTGAATGTAAATTCTTTTATATCAAAGTTCCTCCTAATAATATAAAAGTTGTTCATGTTTGTAAAGATTCCTTGCTCTTGTGTACACAATTCCTCCAGTTTTATAAAACTTGTGCGTTTTTATAAAACTTGTGCGTTTTAATGAAACTTGTTCCAATGTATAAAACCTCTTCCTATTTATAAAATGTCTTCCAATTCATAAAACTTGTGCCAATTAATGAAACTTGTTCCAATTTATAAACTTCTTCGGTCTTCCTAATCATAAAACTTCATTCCAACTTGTGCGGTTGACTTCTCACAAAACTGTTATGAGGTGCCATTTTCCTGGAGTAGCCTTGGGGGTAATCCCAAAGCGGTACACATGCAAATCCGGAAATCGGGGGATGCGTGTGAGGGCCACTAATAGACCTGAACAGATGACTGGCAATTTTTTGTTGCAGATTTCATCAGTCCTTCTCGTAACCCAATGTTGAAACCATTGATAATACCACCTAAAATCCACTCTGCATCCTCATGGCTAGAAACTGCTAGCAAAGAAAACCACGCGGAAATGTTGAGACGGTTACCTCTGCTGGAGTGGGCAAGTCATTATTTACAAAATCAGCTGCACTGGAGTCAAGTAGTCATTTTCTATATGGTTTATTAGCTGGAGGAGGGGAGGGGGACCTGCAGTGGCGGCGCCAGCCAAAAAAAAGTGGAGGGGAAGAAGCAAGATGGGGGTCTGGGGGCGTAGCCCCAGGACAATTTTCAGAACCACACCCTTTTTATGCTCTGGAAACGCCCTTTTTTACCCTAAGGAAACACCTTTCTTTGTTTATCAAGCTCTAAAGATACCTACCTAACCCCTCCTAAGACATTTTCTCAACGGAATTAGACGAATTGGAAGAGTGACCTCAGAGAAAAGTGGGGGGGACTTGTCCCCCCATTCCCCCCGTGGCTCCGCCACTGGGGACCTGTCCTTTCGAGCTTTTTTGCGGTGCTATTCCCTTTTGGCAATTCATCTTCTTATGGCCCCCTGGCAAGTAGACAGTGCATGTAGAGCAGTGGTGTGCATTCTTTCAGCGAGGCAAGGAACAGGCACCATCGTTCCACTGAAGGCATGGAGAGGAGTATTTGCTTGCCTAGGTTGTAGCAGGAGTTTTAATTGCCTTGGCACCCTGTGACAAAATTGTGGTGAACCATAAATTGGGTAGGATCTCCCCCCAGTCAACATTTGGGTTTTCTGCGGCATGCTTCCGGAAGGCGCCATCGCACTCCTGCCATGAGCCCCAAAATCACGAGATGCTGATGAGATGAAGAGAAAGTATCCCACAAACGTAGGCATTCTTTCTGGTGCTTTCTTTGCAACGACACCAGCAAATACCGCCCATGCCTCTGACCACTCTGGGAATGTCTCAACACGGAGAAGATCCACCTTAAACAGCTTGGCAAGCTGACCAGGATTAGGCTCCATCCATACTAGGCAATTTTTTAACATTGCATGGTCGGAGCAATACAAAATCAACAAATTCGTTGTGGGCAATTTTTTCAATTAAATAGCCAGGAACTGGCGGTATTGTGAAACATTTACAAAGAGTTTTACGCGGTGGAACAAGTTTTATAAAAAGGCACAAGTTTTATGGAAAAACTAGTTTTACAACAGCGCACAAGTTTTATAAATTGGAACAAGTTTTATAAATAGGAACAAGTATTATAAATTGGAACAAGTTTTATAAAAACGCACAAGTTTTATGAAAACGCACAAGTTTTATGAAAACGCACAAGTTTTATGAAAACGCACAAGTTTTATTAAAACTGGAGGAATGGTGTACATAAAAGCAAGGAATCTTTACAAACAGGAACAACTTTTTTATTATTAGAAGGAACTTTGATATAAAAGAATTTACATTCAATAAAATGAGGAAACATTTATGAAATGAAACGCAAGTATTTCTGACGAAAATGGCGTGCCATACATTGCACTCACTGAGATCATCGGCGTAGGGGAAGATAAAATTTGGGGGGGCTGCCCGACAAAAAATCCATTGTTTGAGAAAATTTTGCCCGACTTGAGGCGGATTTCTGCCCGATTATGGATGATTTTTGCAAATTTTTCTGACGTTGGGGGGACTAGCCCCCCCTAGCCCCCTATCTCCTACGCCTATGACTGAGATTTTTACTGAGACTTGTAGCAAGTCAATTTGCATTGGAGAATGTAATATTGACATAAAAATAGAGATTTTATAAACAAGCACTAATCCTTTCAAATGCTCTTCTTTACAAATCCAATCAACATTCTAGAGTAACCAATCATAAACAGCCGTTGACGTCACGTGACAGGGTGAGGCTACAAAAGGTAATTAGAAACAAATGAGGAGGACAGGAAGATTTCGAACTTGAACGAAACTAATTTATTCCAACTTTGATTGTATATTCGCGACACTGTAATGATTTCATAATTTGCTATTTGCTACTTTTGAAGTAATAACTTTGCAACCCACATTCATTTCTTGGTCTGCAGTGAAAGACGCAATTAGAAACGGTTGAGAGGAGACAGACATCACAGCGAAGAGACGAGACTTCAAGCCTCACTGACGATCATCTCTTCTCAAGTGGAAAATCATGGCACATGCAGGTTAATTAACTTCTCGCTCCAATTCATATTTACAATACGTCTTCGTTTACTTAGAATTTTAATAATAAATGAGTTGATTCACCTTGCGCCTATCGTCAAGAGAACAGCTGTGCGAAACTCAATTCAATCATATATAGTTAGGCCAATGCTGATTCGTGCTCGTTGCTTGTCTCGTCAATGTTTTTATTATCATCCGACACCACTGATAAGGCAACGATCCTACACAAAGCAAAGGTACGTTGTTACTGCCCTTACTTGTACTAAAATTCATTTTGATGAACAAGTCGTGGCACATGATATTACAGAATATTTGTGCCAGTCGATAGCAGGTAGGCCCATGCTGACATTTATGGGGAGAGATGGGGAGGCATGAGTTTGTTCTTTTCGTACATGTAACGCACTTAACGGTTTCCCTACCTTATTTGTTCGTGTTTTAGGCTGCTTTGGGAAGGTTTATGCAGGGGAAGAGTGAGCCCGAGGAGAGTAGGGGGTCCTGACCCCACCACACTTTTTAGAAGATGCTCCTCATCCTCAAGATTTCCAGAAAATGTAAATCAATGATAGCAACTAGTCTACACGTTTTTTTTATAAGAAACTGGTTTATATATAAGAAACTAGTACTACAATGACCAAAAATTTAAGAAACTCTAGTACTAGAGTAGTATCGCTCATTACTGTAATGCCCATGTCATCATCCAGACTGATCATGAAGTTCCGAATTAGATCCAAAAAGAGCAATTAATGAAAGAACCAAGTAGCCAGATTATATCACAAACTAATCAGGGCCGAAGCCAGTGGGGGGGCGCTGGGGGCGGAGCGCCCCCCAGGAGTCTTTTTGTCAGAAATTTACTCTACCTGTCAGATCCTTTGTGTGGTTCAGGCCCACATTTAGACGATTTTATTGGGAGAATGATGCATAAAACATGAATTTATTGACTTTCGAGAATACATTCTGACATGAATTTTGAATCTACAACATATTTTTGCTTCATATTGACTGATTTTGAAGGCTGCAACGTTGAAACTGGAATAAAATTCCAAATCTAGTCATTAAAGGAGCACTTCAGTCCTTTCGCGCGTGATTCCTAGAATTGGGGTTGTTACTGTTGTTGTTGTTAATTTTTTTGGCGTCGGAAAGTTTCAGTTCTTCGCCCCCCTATGAATTCATGGCTGGTGTCGGGCCTGCAACTAATGGAGAAAAAGGTCACTGAGTATTAAAACCTTTAAACTGATTTTAGTTGATTTTAAAGAAGGGGGTAAAAACGTTGTTTTCTTCAAATGTCGCCCAGTATGGCCGTAGGACAAGCAAGTAACACTACTCTCTGGTGAAAACTTAGATAAGAATAACAATTTTAATTACCGTCATTTGTTTATCATTGAGTACTTTGAAGGGAATAGAAGCATATGAAAGTGGCTCAAGCCATATGCGCTCAAATTCTAGCCTATCAGATATCAGCATTTCCTGTTGACATTGATCAGCTACCCCAATAAGGTGCAACACGTGTCATGGCCTATTGCCTATGGCTATTTTTATCATGGCTTATATATACTTGGATTCCCTTTAAAGGGTCTGTTTCATCCAGCATGCCTTGCACGTGCCATCTCTTGGTTGGCCTTTGAAGCCGCCATTTTCATGGCCCAGGACAATGGTGACAACAAAGGAAAACCAAGATTATTTCATCCAGCACGTGCAAGGAATGCTGGATGAAACAGACCCTTCAAACACAAAAATATCAAACAAGAATAAAGTGAAACTTCGAGTTTTGGCAATTGAAATACATGCTTCGAGTTGTTCTAAATCCTGCCTCTACTCTCATGCATGTACGGATGAGTTTTGGCATAAGTTTCTAAAATGCAAATAGACTTAATATAATACTGCGTTTTTTGGGTTTCAATGACTTTCCAAGTCAGTAAGTAAGATTTAACCCAAATTGGTTTTTATTTGAAAAATTTTTGAATTTTGATATTTTGAAGCAACTGAAAACTTCCCTGGTAAACTGATGGGCATAATAGGTGACAAAAATAGCAATTAGCAGCAAGATAAAGATGAAATCCTTGCTGGTTGCCAGAGCATGCGGAAATTCCAATTTCATGCTTATCAGCCAATGAGAATACCGCTTTCTAGCCCCTGGAGACACAATCGGTCGTTTGAGGTAAATTTTCTAGTACCCGCACTAAAACTGATAAATGGATGCTAAAATACTGCAGTTGTTTTTTCCAATTTTTTTTTATAAATCAGTTGTAGGGATGTCCCGCCAGAGTTGTTTACATGTTTAGGCACATAGCTTGTTTGGTGCCGGAGCTGCGTTCATTTTCCGGTCGAAGAATATTGACCTTCGTTGAAATATCTATTTAGAAATCGCTACAAATGAGAAGTACAGATTAGAATTTCAGCGATTATGCATACTGACCTGAGCAATATCCCAAACTCCTTCACTGCTATCATATCTCAAAATTGGGCGCAATTTCTAATGATGTCTGGCAGAGACATTATGCCTAAGCTTTTCCTCGCATAAAACTCATTCCATTGCACCTAAAAAGTTATGGTAAAATGTTGAGCTAGATAGTGCACTCACCATACACAAGTTTGACTTTGTTTGCCTTTTTTACTTTGGCAAATTTTTGTAAGTAACAAGCAGTTGTGGGTGAATTACAAAAACTTTCCTTAGTCCATATTTTTCTCTGCACTGTTTCTCCGCTTCAAACAATACAAACAGTGAACTTTGACATTGTATCATAAAAGTCTCGCATCACAGAACATTTCCTTTTGAACGATTCTATGTACTTTAGCGAGGCACTCGTTGATGAATCTTATCAGATGAGATTTAGTTACTAAAAAACCATTTTTAGTAACCTAACAAAGTTTTGTTGTGTCTATTTCTATGTTAATTATCACCTCAAATGCACTTTTCTAGGGGTTGCAGTTAAATTGTTTCTGTTCTTTGACTTGATTTCTGTTCTGATCTATCTTATTTGGTCATAGGTCATGGAGGTATCAATCAACTTGGTGGTGTATTTGTCAATGGCCGTCCACTGCCAGACCCAGTACGACGTAGGATAGTAGAGCTTGCCCACCAAGGTGTAAGACCCTGTGACATTTCTAGGCAGCTTAGAGTTTCCCATGGCTGTGTTAGCAAGATTCTTGGGCGGTATTATGAGACTGGTTCAATCCGACCAGGAGTTATTGGTGGAAGCAAGCCAAAAGTTGCAACTCCTTCGGTAGTAAATAAGATTGCTGACTATAAGTTGGCGAATCCTACTATGTTTGCTTGGGAAATTAGAGACAGGCTATTGGCAGATAGTATTTGTTCACATGATAATGTTCCAAGTGTCAGTTCCATTAACCGTATTGTAAGAAATAGAATTAATGCGAACTGTGGGAATGGGCAAGATGCAGGAGACATGAGTCAAGATATCAAAACTGAACAAGCTCAAGGAGTTCCAGTTTTGATGCCTGGTGGATTTGCCCAGTTTCCAACAAGAGGAGGGGCCTACTCAATAAATGGAATTCTTGGCATAATGGCCTCACAAGGTGGCCCAACAATGGCAGCGGTGCCAGAAAATGGAGAAAGAAGAGAATTGCCAAAGCTGGAGCATAATGGATTTACAGAGGGTGAGAAATAATATTTATTTACACTTGAGTACAATACATACTACACCTATACCCTTGCTTTTTCGATTTCTTCTGATTTAGTTACATAATGCATCTAAAACTCGTCATTAGACTCATCATTATCTCCCCCGACTATGGTATGGTCTTAAAAACCATGTTTCACACGGAAAACAGCTGCAGTTTTTTTCTCACGTTTTTTCATTGTTTCAGCACCTCTGAGGGGACCATTATGGAATTAAGGTCATCTTGACCTTTTAATGCTATCCCTGCCACTGTAATTAGGCGTGATCTCCTTCACGTTTTTATTTTAACATAGTTATATATTGTATTGTATTGTATCTATTTTTATATCATAAACTTGTAAATATTTTCATGTGGCAAATGATAAGTACATACATACATACATAAAACAACATCCAAGAAACTGTATGATATTTTCCTTCTGAAGAGAAGAAGTGCAAAGAGCACCATTTAGAAGCTGAGTGACTCACAGTAAGGAGTGCACTGGCTGTGCTAGGCCTACTTTGGCAATTTTTTAAGATGTGGCTCAAAACTGTGAACATTGTTAATGATAGTATTGTCTTTGTAGTACATGCATGTGAATTCTCTTTGGTACTTTAAAAACTGATGTTTTTGCCAGATTTTTACAATTTTAAACTCAAGAAAGACTATGAGGTGGGCTAGGAAGATATAGAATTGTGTAGAATCGCCATGATTTGGTCATGATAATTATCTCTTGCTAAAATTGCATTAACTTTTCATACATTTATTCTATTTTGCTAACAAAGTTGGCTCTGCACATTACAGAGCTGCAAAAAGTATCGGAACCTGGGAACTAGGTTCCCAGAAAATTTTCAGCCTTGGCAGAAAATTTTTCAAGAAAAGTTTGCTCAAACAAGGAGAAAATGATTGTTTTTTACAATTTCTTTCAAAAAGAGAAATCTAATTTGATTTTCTATACCATTAATCATAATCCCAGCAAAAATGCAAGGTTACAGCCTTGCACACATCAGTATGGCAAGAATTCTTAAGAATTCTCAAGAATTCGTAAGAATTTTCAAGAATTCTTCACATAATTGATGAACATTCTCTAGAAGTACATGAAAGACTAAAATCTTCAACCAAGAATTCTTGGGGGAAAAATAGTGTCAATGTATGCAAGGTCTGTACTGAAAATGAAATATTCACAATACAAAATGCGTATCTAACTTGCAATGAAAGGGACTTTCTCACTTTTGTAGACATTGTTCTAAAGACTTTGAAAAGCCCTTACATTACAGTGTGCACCCTGCATAGGATTATCTTTTTAAATTTACATTTAGAAAATTTTATTACCGGAAATTCTTGTGCTGCAGCCATGCAGTAGCATTACTTAACACACCTCTTTTACAGTACAGGTCTCAGTATAAATTATGGTCTCCTGGCCAAAAAGTTTTAAATTTTGTAGAATTCTTGCTTAATATAGTCACAGTCTTTCATACCTCAGGAGAATATTAAATTAAGAATCCTTGATAATGCACACAAGGCTGCACTATACAAATCATAATTCTAGAAACCTGCATTACAACAAAGTTGTGTTCTCCCATTTTCGCTTTCAGCAATTTTAGCCACATTTGGACCAAGATTGCATAAATAAACAGATTATGTAATTTTGCATTTTGATTTAATAATATTTTTTTATGATTGAGTCTACAAACTTGTGAAATTATCTAAAGCTCTACTAGCAGTGGCGTCACCACTTGGTATAGGTTGGGTAAGAATTTCCTGAGAAATATCAAATCTCACATTATAGCATTTGGCAAATACTTTGGCAAATATGGAATCAGGGGATGCACTCTAAGGGAATGTTTCAGGGGATGTTTCTTCAAAAAACATTTTCCTTGCGCTCTGATTTATAGGAAAACTGTCACAAAACTATCAAAGTTTCCTTGTTGCTTATTATGGCAAGCATGATAGGGTTGCATTCTAAGCCAAAGTAAAGGGCATGGCCCCAAAATTTTTCCTGGGGGCTTTGCCCCCAGACCCCCTCATTTTGATGCTTCCCCGCTTAATCTACTCTGGCCATGCCACTGTCTACTACCTTGGTCAGAATACCCTTTGGACCTTTTGAACACATCGTGGGCAGAAGAAACATCAATTATTTTGCACAACATAAATTTACTTCGCAGAAAATTTTTCCCTTGCTTACCAGGTTCCCAGAAAGGAAAATATTTTTTGCAGCTCTGCTCAAACCATTTCACAAAGCAATGGTTTGGAACAATGATTTAAAACAAAAAACCAGGACATTCAATCTTGTGAACATGAAAAAATGCAGTAGACCTTTTTATATAAGAAACTGGTTTATAAGAAACCAGTAGGGGAGAGACCGGGGTCAATTGTAACATTTTTTGAAAAATCAACTATATCGTCTAAATAATGATTAATTGTGCTCTTGGAGGTAAATGATATTGTAGTTGCATCCCTTGGAAGCTAAATTGAAAAATATCATGGGAAAATGTCGCTGAGCCTGTATTCTTGAGTGATATTCACCATGATTTTTTGTTTACAGACAGCCAAACTTTTTCTTGCTAGGAATTGTGCTGTATGTCTTGTCAAGAAACAGATATGTGGCAGTAGTGGTAGAAACTACATCAGAATTTATGCACGAATTAAGAAACATCTATTACGAAGAGGTGGCAATTTTATGTGAAGTTGAGAAATTTATTATTTTTAATTATGCACTTATGCACGGATATATGTATTTAATGATGCACTTATTATTAAACTTATTATTACTAATTATTATTATCAATTTCGTTTTCGTTAGCTTACAAACAATGATGGCCAAAATGAGCCAGCTAATTAATTCCATACCCGGTACCTGGTAGAGCCCCACCACTTGAGCGTCATGACAAAGGGTCGCGGGCTCGATTAGGTCTTCTCTATTCCTGTGATTCCAACGCGTGGCGCTAAAGAAACGCAACTTTGCCTTTTGGCATAATTTGCAAACATTATTATCGAAGGAAAATTTGCTATCAATCTGAACTCCGAGTAGTTAAGCTTCTCGTGAGAACTATTTACAATATACAGGATCATCACACCTCTGCCTAAGAACCAAAAGATGGCATTTATCTTAATTTAATTTCGTAAAGTTGTCGGCAAACCATTCTGAAGCTACACCAAAATCATTTTCAAGCCTATAAGCTTTATCGTCCATGTTCTTATCGCAGGCATAGATGGTGGTTTCATCTGCATAATTACATATATCCGAGTTTTGAATAAATATTAAAAGATCATTAATGTCGATGTTGAACAACAGAGGCCCTAAGACTGATCCCTGAAGAACACCGCTTGTGACGGTTTCCCTAGAAATGAATGACCCATTTATACTTTGATTCTTTGTTGTCTATTTGTGAGGTTAATTATGTTAAGGCGTCGTGAGAGAAACCGTAGGCATGCAATTTTGCAGTCAAAATATCATGTCTGATGCAATCAGATGCCTTAGAGAGATCCATCAATACAGCCGCTGCCTTGCCACCTTCATCGAGGCTAATTTTGAATTTCTCTAAGCGCCTTACGAGAGACGAGAGCATACTGGGCACTGCAACCTTTTCGAAAACCACAGAGAAGTGACGATAAAAAGGGTTGAATATAAGCATCTATCCGTGTATCCATTATTCTGTCAAACAGCTCTGAGAAAGTAGGCAGAACGCTAATTGGCCTAAAGTTAGTCCTGGAGTTGGTTGGTCCATTCTTGGGAAGAGATGTGACATCCGCGCACTTTAGTTCATCAGGATTTTCTACGATGAATTTTTTACGCAGTCATTAAATATTTGCGCTAAAGGTTCTATATATACATGAGAATTGGATTTAAGAATTTTAGGAGGAATGTTTTTAAGTGCGTTGTAGCTTTGTTAGGAGTTAGATTCTTAACCTCCTTGTCAACAGCATCAAGGATAAAACAAACATTTCGATAATGATCTCTAATTTTTAGAATGCTATGATGATTGAAAAATGTGTGTACTGCCTTATCAACAAAATCTGTGATTCTTTCTGTTATTCTTTCTGTTACATTTTCATAGTTAGAGTTTTCATTTATGCCAAGGGAAGCCGTTACAGTGACGAAAAGTTCGTTCATAGTTTCTGCTACCTCAACATCGTTGGAAATGACTGTTTCATCTTCAATCAAACTATTTCATTTTTACATTTTAGTTTTTCAGCGAAAAAGGGTTTCACGTTTTCCAAAATTTCTTATTGTCAGTACCAAATAAAATGTTTAGGTTATTGTGATAATTTCTTTTTCCCTTCGAAACAACTTAACACAGAAGTTTTGATGTTTGCGAAATTTGTTTGTTCCAATTCTCAACAAACAGTTTGATCTTTGTTATATCGATTACGCAGATCTAGCATTACCTATTGCGCAGGTGTCCGCGTTTTTGGTTTTTCCCCATACAAAAACCTAAAGCGAGGACATTGGCATCGTGGACGTGAAGAAAATTGCAGGCAATTAGCTCTGCGCGACTCTTTCTGAATAAATATTGTGGAAACGTGCTTATTAAAACTTCTTTCAAAGAATTAGATAATGTCCGCGATGTCTGCGTTTTAGGTTTTTCCCTGCGCGAAAACCTAAAACTGGGACATTGGCGTCCCGGACGTTAGGAAAATTGCAGATCATTAGCTCTGCGTGACTCTTTGTGAATAATGATCATGGTCATGTGGTTATGAACATTTTTTTCGAAACAATTAGATAGTGTCCGCGATGTCCGCGTTTTAGGTTTTTCCCTTAAATTCTGAAACGCGGACATGCATTTGGGACGGACATGTCCAAGATATCCGCGTCTTAGACCTGGACCGCCAGGATCTGTGTTCTCAAATTCTCAAGCTTTATTTTCCCACACCTAGATTGATGTTATTTATTTGGTTTGCATTTTGTAGTGCAAATTGTTAATGTTGAATCTATGGCCACACATCAACAACTGCAGTTACAACAACAACAACATGAAGCTCAGATGCAGGTACATGCACAGCAGCAAGCTCAACAGCGTCCACACAAGCCACAACAACAACAGTCACATCAACAACAGCAACAACCACTAGAACAGCAGCAACTAAATGAGCCAAATCAACAGCAGCAACAACGAGAAAGCACCCCACAGCCACCTTTTCAAATAGTTGCTGGCCCAATAATTCCCGTCATTCAAAATATGCCAAGTGGCAAGCGCCAAACTCGCAAGAATAGAGTGAATTTCACATCAGAACAACTTGAACTACTCGAAAAAGCTTTTGAATCCACACCATACCCTGATGCTGTCAAAAGAGAAGAAATTGCCAAGGTTGCTGAATTGCCAGAAACTAGAGTTCAGGTAATTACACGGGGACATAATTTGAAAAATAAGGTAAATGTTCAGCATCACAATTCAAAGCAAGGTACACTTAGGGTGCAAATGTATGGAGACAATGGCCTAAAACTTGATGGCAAAGATAACCTATGGCCTTTGAGCCTTTTAAGTTAAAGAAGATTTTCTCTCCAACCCAGACCACAATTTATATGAGCATATATAAGGGTGTAGGCATAACTATAGGGTGAAATAACTTTCTCCTCCGGAACGAAAAGTCTGACATGAACGAGATGGTGATTCTCAGGAAGCCAGACTCATGTGCTTTCATTCCATCTTCTGTCTTTGCACAATAGATCGCAGGAGGGGGGGGGGGGGGGATTTGCAAGTAAGGAAGGCAGAAAGAAAGGAGAAAGGAAGAAAGAAAGAGCGAAGGAGACATGTCAAATTGAGGTACAGCTTCTTTTCAACATTTTTGCTTCAATTATATTGCCTGAAGGAGGTCAGCTGTATATCCTTTTTTATAACCCAAATCTTCTGCGCTGGTTAAGTAAGTCATCCGGGAATTAGAAAGGAAGCAGCAGAATACATTGTTTTGAATATAGCAGCCCTTTATCAAAGACTGTCTGACATAAGTTGAAATTTTTGCTGCAGCAGTTTTTTTCTAAAACAACGTGGTGCAGCTAAAGTTATTCGACATAGTTTTTGTGGTCGAAAAGTTTTTGTCAACAACAAATAATATTGCTTTTGTCCAAAAGAATTAAGTTAACACGGTTGATCATCTTTGATGAAGACTCTGAACAGGCCAACAGAAAGCACCCTTCGAATAAATACCTTTATACCTTGATATTTGTTTTAATGCCTTTAAATTAAGAACATATTTCAGACTGGCTCTCAAAAAAGTAGATTCTCATATGTGGGGATTTATTGTATCAAATCGAAGTTGCTTTTCACTACATTTTGCGCTATAAAATGACTGGAGCCAGGTTTTTTGTAAGACGTCGTCTAGTTAATGATAATAACAATAAAGAATTTTTTAAAGGTGGATACAAAAAGCAAAACGGGTGGCCCAATAAAATGTAAATCACAAATATTTGATTACATCGCCTATCTTCAAATTTCCTTTTTTTTGGCAAGGAGATCATACTGTCGTGGCTGTGATTGGCTACTTGTGTTATTGAAATTACTAACAAAGATCTGGCCTTTGAATAATTACCAAGCATTTATGCTGTTGAATCATACAAATCAAATCGTTATCACCTTCATGAATTTCAGTGTGCAACTAAATTACTGAAGCCTGCCTAATTATATTCTTTTATATTGTCTTATTCATCCAATCAGTACCACGGCCACGTGCCTTTAATTCCTCTTTGTATGTTAACCTTCTAGTTTGGTCACAAATGTCAGAAGGAACGCAAACTATCATTGTAGAGACTTAATATAAAGGATAATTAAATTTGCGATATTGCTTAAAGAGTATAGCCCAGAACAAGGGTTTTCAACGAATCATTTTGTACCCCTCAGTTATTGAAAAAACACTTTATCGTCTTCAAATATATTTGGCTCGCTGATAAAAGAAGCCAATAACAAAATTTGATGATAATCATGATTTAATTACTTTTTGAAGGGGAGTACTCTTTTGGGACACCGGTAGTTTACTCTAAGAATAGGAAACTAATTCAATTCAACTATTTACAAAAATGCAAACGTTACTAAAAAAAGACAAATTTAATGATACTTATAAACTACCGTACGATACTACAAAGACGATGCCTTGGAGAGCAGAAGTCTATTGCAACTCCGCAGCCATCACATAAAATTAATTGCTGATGTTACAATTTAAAATTTCTCCATTCTATGATTTGATTTGATTTGATGTGATGTGATTTGAGTTGATTTGATTTGATTTGATTTTACGAGCGAGGCTATAGCTTGGCTTGCCTTGATCTCATCAGATATGGCGTTCCAAGGAAAATAGCCTTGAAATGAAATTTAGTTTTAGATGTTCCGAAAGCAATATGAGTTGTTTTTTCTTTACATATCATAAAATATTAAAAAGTTAAACTAGAATTGAGAAAAGAAAACAAAATATGTCGTTCGTAGCGAGAAAGGACACAAAGTCATCGAGTTCTCACTACGAACGACACTTACAACAGTTCAATACAACGATCGTATCTAGTATAACAAAAAAAAAACAACATTACAAAAATTTAGGTGTTTCAGGTGCGTCAAAGAAATATATCTCTGACTCACCTGTTGGGGTGCGCTGTGATTTGATGGTTTTATTTCTAGCCTAATCGCTGTGTTGATTTGATGAAGGAAATGGTCGCTTCCAGAATTATTCTGTTCACAATCACATTTACGTTTGGGCTACCAAATAGTATTTGAGGATATGAGTTGTGGATGACAGTTAGGGCTCAAATATAGAAATCGTACAAATTTGGATTTGGGCATGAAAATTGGTGGAGATAGGCAGTTTGAAATGCTGAAAAGGATAGGATGTCGACCTGGAGCCTAGTACCCAAGTCTAAAAATAGCGTGAGGAGCATTCGTCAATTCAGAACCACATCCTGCCCTTTTCAGCATATCACACTGCTAATCTCCACCAATTTTATCATGGAACCTAATTTTGTTAGCCTGCGTGCAGACTTTGTAAGAAAAATTGAAAAGAAGGAAATAAGTAGAGTCTGCGCAACTGAGCCACTTTTCTCGTTCAATGACATCAGCATTTTTTCAACTACTGTCCCCTTCGATGAATGAAAATAAAATCGATAAAGATCTTTGTTGTACCGGGTGTCCCAAAAAAAGTACTCCTGTTTCAAAAATCACCAAAAATTGGTTATCAAACCTTTGATAAACTTTTCTTTTTGAGTTGTTTCGTCAAAGATCCAAAAATATGCATTGATGATAAAATGTTTGCTTTTGATGCAACAAGGTAGAGCAATTACACGTTGAAAAACTTTATTTTGAGCTATAGTTTTTAAGCAAAATAGTCAACCTTGCCTAAGAGTCAAAATTTTTTCAAATTTTTTTTTCATCATTGAGGTCTGCCATGATTTTGCGTATTTCTTTCTGTCATTTATGACCAGACTAGATGCTTTACATCCACAAAGAAATTGATCTGGCAATCATCAGTGCTTTTTTGTGATATGGTTTAAAACCAGGTAGCCCTAAAAAGAGCTAAATTCGCTACTTTTTACACCAATTAAAAGATCAGCTATATATTGAAAAATAATTTGGTCCTTCATATACTTGACAAAAAAAGAAAATTGAAGATCGGCCGTGAAATCTTTTTTTGATGATTTTTCAAACGGGAGTACTTTTTTTGGGACGCCCGGTATATTCCAGAAGTTTGTGCTAATTTGCTTTATCCAAAGAAATCAGGGTCATAGAGACTCGGTGATGCATGCATTTAGCTCCCAGCGTAAATAAGGCAAATAAAGCAGTAACTAAGACAACTAAGATCAGAACAATAGGGGACAGACTGCTTTTAATCTCTTATGTAGAATCATTGCACTCATAACTTCAATGCTTTGTCAAACGTTTCCCGATTCCAGATATAGAACATTGTTTGCTTTGAAAATGTCATTTTAGAAACTAACAAAGACGATCGAATTTCCCTAAACCAATGAAATTTGGTTCCTTGATTCCTGGGAACCTGTGAACAAGAAAAGTGGCTCAGTTGCGCAGACCCTACTTATTTCCTTCTTTTCAATTTTTCTGACAGAGTCTATTTCTTTCTTTTCAATTTTTCTGAGAGAGTCTACACGCAGGCTAAATTTTGTACGATTTTCATGTTTGGAGCCATCGCTGTCATCCATCACTCGCGCTGCTTTCTGAACGTGATGATGTTAAACAACAACATTTGCTCCAATCTTTTTCGCACAAGGTGGTGGCAGTCAAGATGCATGATTTGGAAATGAATAACAGCGCAATAACAGCACAAAGTCATCTGTAAATGTTGATTTTTCTTACATAAGATGTTCTCAACTAAATGTAAATGGGAGCTATTGACGTTTAACCGCACTTCCCTGCTCAGATCCTCTCAGGGATGTATAGTCTGCGTGACCTAAACTCGCTCAATATGTCAGCAGTGCTGTTGTCTTTCGTAGTTCTGTGTAATTACATGCAAAGCCACATTTTAATAAGTTAATTTTGATGGTGATAATGATGATCGGTTTGGAGTGTGAGTTTTAGTTTAAAAACCTGTAGTTTCACAGATGCCTTAGTCTTACTCTATCTTTGCTCACCTGACAGAGAGGGTGCTTTTGAAAAACTATTTGTGCGTGGGTCGCTAAAACTTTCTCTTGTTCAGGTGTGGTTTTCCAATAGAAGAGCAAAGATGAGGAAACAGGAAAGTAGCAGCAAAGATGATGATACTATATCTAACACAGAGACCAGAACAATCCGCCAGCCAGTCCACTCAACTATCATACCACCTTCAAACCTTGGCTTCATGCACAGTGCGTATGCTGGTCAAACTGGCGTTGATTCAGAAGTGACTTCATACGCAAATCAAGAATTAAAACCGCACCTAACGGAGCTTAGACCCATTGGTGAATCCACTTATGGCAACATTCAAAGTATCTTTATTCCAGCTACACAGCAAAATGGATATGAAATGATGTCAAGTAACTCTTCTTTTCTCACACCAAGTCCACAGCCGAATCCTGTGTTTACGATTGGAATGCCCCCAAGCTCACCGGCAAAAATGCTTGAAAATGAAGATGCAATTGTGAATATAAAGACAGAAACACCACCTGACACCCCCGCATCGGAAGCAACAAACATGACATTTTCAAGTAAGTCAGACTCTTTTAAGGTTGATATTTTAATAGACGATGATCTTGTTTCTATTGATGATAAAAACAAAACTGTTATGATAATCCAAGAAGAGGTAATAAATGGGTTTGCTTCAGATTTTGTAAGAATCAAGACTGCGTTGGAATGCTGACCAATGTTGATCTGAGTGTTGAATTTTTCCTCAAGATTTAAATGCTGGATAATTTCTTCCTCTCAAGTTGTGTTGCTATCTTTAGCGATTGGGCAGTGTAACATCGTCGTCTTCAATTTTTCGAAATATTTTCAAAGAACTTGCTTTTTACTTGGTGCTCCAGAAAAAATGGTGGCTAACAGATTTAATCAGCCCTAGCAACGAGTTCTTTTTTTAATCGATCCGAAATGATTTTTTAAGTAATTCTCTACAGTTAACTTTAAGTCACATACCTCATGTGTGATCTTGAGGGTTGAGATATGAATCTTGAAAGTTCAAATTTTCCTTGACCTCCAAGCCAGAGCTTTTGGGTTTCGGCCTGACCTGTTAGCGCACAGCATCGTTCAATCGCCTGCATTGGTACGGTGGGCAGTATTGAAGAATTGATATTGTGCTTGGGGATTACATTTGAATACAGATCCGAAAACTTAGCTTGATAATCGTTTTCAAATCTCTGTCCCCTAGAGGCATCTTTCTTCATTTACAGAAAGTTTGGTCTTTCTGTAAGTTTGGAATCTTTTCAATCTACGTTGGTCATCAGCGAAATGTACCTTGCGATTGTTGCTTGATTGAAATCCTTGTTATGTCATCTCTCTTGTATTACTTAAGAAACTGGTAACTGTGTAAACACATAAGTGCAAAACTCTCCATAGATGGAATCATTTCCTGAAAATACTCATTCGTGCTGAGCATATTTGTAAATGTGCTTTGTCGAAATAAAGATCTTCCTTCGTGACTGCAATAGTATTTTGCAGACCAAAATTGTTGTTGGCCACAAAACTGCCATTTTATTACAAGGTACTCAAACTAGGTATTATTTAAAAGAACTTAGCGAGGGAACTTGAATCTTGTAAGGGTTATGAAATTTTTGTGACTCTTCTTTCTGATGTATCTGGTCCTCTATGCCTGATCCTGTGCAGCCATCACCATTCCCTCAGTTTCTTTCTTTAAATATCATTTCTTCAACTAATCCAAAGTCAATTGATCGCGCACTTCCTATGTGTTCGCGTAGAACTGTCCATGAAGGGCTTTCCGTTTGTTGCTTTCTTTACGCATATGCATATGTTGGATCAGTTTCTTTTCCTTCTCCTAGTATTTCTGCTTGCTGCACAATAATTAATAAGTTGTCATGGCTTTGATCCATTTAACTTCTCAAGTTTGACTCTCATTCCTCTTCCTCCATGATTTCTCTTGAATGTAGTCTGTCGATGCTCCTTGCTTGTGAAAGCCTATTGTCACGAGATTCCTTGTATTTTGTCGATAAAGCGATGTTATCTTTTACGCAGTGATATTACTATTACTCGGTGATATTACTTTTACTCGGTGATATCACTTTTTCTCGGTGATATTACTTTTTCTCGGTGATATTACTTTTACTCAGTGATATAACTTTTACTCAGTGATATTACTTTTGCTCAGTGATATTACTTTTACTCGGTGATATTACTTTTTCTCGGTGATATTACGTTTACTCAGTGATACCAATCCTGCAGCATACCTGAAAGCAAATACTTGCTTGTGTGAATTGATTGCTGAAGTAGTGTTGCCGCTGTTCGACTTTGATTTTGATATTCTTTTCATTCTTCTAAGAGATTCTCGCTGGATCTTGTCTTTCATTTCTTTGCCTTTGATTTCGTAAGCATCGAGGTACTTATATCCTTTGCCTTTGTCAATATCTTTGATCTCTTCACAGAGGTTTTTACTTGCTAGAAAAGTGTTTGGATCGAACGTCCATAATTGGTAAGCTTTGAGAAGAATGACAAAAGCACAACTCCCGTTCTCGGTAGATACAGTGCAGTTCCTTCGGATCTCATAACGCTTTTCAATGACTTACGCAACGATAAATTTGCTCAAATTGAGTTGTGAAATGTCTCGGTTTAAGAGGGGTGTTCAAGAGGAACTTCAGTCATGCAGATACCAACTTTTGGTCCCATAAGTTTATTTTTAATTGATACTGAATGAGTTAAATTCCACTATAGGATTGGTGCCAGATATGACCGGACGGTTATGCTCTGTGCTGTCATGAATATCAGAGGCCCGAATCGTTTAAGAAGCTCCCGTTTCCTTCAACTTGAACCAGGTGGATTAAAAAAGAGATTAGAAAGCTTTATGTTTGTTTATGAAATTATTCTTATGAGGGCTTATACTGTTGATAGTACATTTTGTGGAATTATTAAGTTCGAGCGAAGGGAGGTCACCTTTTTCATTTATCCTACTTTAATCACCAATATAAATAAATAATTTTGAGGTTCGCACTTAGTTTATTTACCCTCAACCAGTCACTGATTTTTAACAGATCTTTCTTTGTCATGCGTACGAGCTCTTTTATGTCATCAGATGCGATTGTTTTGTGTTTATGATCGGCATACATGTTTGCTTTGGAGGAGTTCAAGCAGCCATCAAAGTCAGTGAGGTACACAATGAAAAGGAGGGGACCAGATCATGATCCCTGAGGAATGCCGCACAAAACATCCTCGGTCCCATGCATTCGACGATTTGCAGAACAAAACTGCTTTCGTCCACTCCAGTACGACTCGAACCATTTCCTTTCCTTTGATACCGTATTTGACCAAGTTATCTATCAATATATTGTGTTCATCGTATCAAAGGCCTTTTTCAAGTCGAGAAATATTGTCATATTCAGCTTCCGATTATCGGCATTTTCAAGCCAATGTTCAGTTCTATTTATCAAGGACATAATCGTGGAATAGAGTTCTCGAAAAGTATATTAGCCATTTGTTTATGTGCCATTTGCTTTGAGGAAACTCAAAGAATGATGTCATGCACAATTTTTCCAATACTTTGGAGAAATTGAAAGTTATTGCTATCACATCTCTTCCCAGACATTACAGCAACCCTAGATAATTTCCATAGATCGGGGAATATACCATTTTTTTTTACAAAGTCCACTTTGTAATCTAAGAGAGGGCTCCAGGTCAGTCAGAAAGAAAGCGAGAAAGAGAGAAAGTAAGGTAGTCACGCTCGTTAAAGCAATCCCAACAAATATTGGCGCCATTGACTGAGGGAAGGCACGTGATCACACTGAACCAAAACATCTTATTCATGCATATGGTTTTTGAACAGAGGTTATCTTCGTGACGGCTTGTTTCAAACTCGATGCCGGCGAATATCAACAATTGAAACGTTCTGCAGGGTTCTGCATTAGGAATTTTGCGTTATCATAAATCTCACACGACACCTAATTTGAGACAGATGCACCAATAGTTTCAAGCACGAACTAAGGCCTCAAATAGGCAAACTAGGGGTGACGACACGTTTGATTTTCTGCGTATCATCCTAGTTGGACATAAAGATCAAAATATTGCTTTTCCGGTGATTCTTGTCCTTATACAAGGGGCTTGATTTTTGCTTGAAGGCGACTTTAGCAGCAACATTCATCTCTTTAACTGTAGCTGTAGCTAATTAAAGGCCCCCATTAGCCATGTTTGAAGAATGAGATCATGCAAATAGCTTGCCTCAAAGTAATAGAATATCTATTTGCAATTGCAATGCGTGATTTAGTTCATATCGAAATGGATGTAGCCTAATAACGAGCCCACTTGATGAAGCAGATCAGATTTCGTTATATGCATCAGATCTATTACATTAGATGTAGCGAGAGTCTAGAGACGTAGAAACTAGTGGGACACAGGGGGCACGTGCTTCCCAAGATTTTGCAACAAACCAAAAGGTGTAATTTTCGTCTCATGATGTGCCCCTCTTAAAGACTAATGCGGACAGAAAGTAGTGTAATTATGTTAGTATTTACGTCTTGATTTGGCTATGTTTGCTTCTCATTTTGTTTCATTGCGAAGGAAATCGTATATCTATCAGCATTCATACTATTTTCTCCTATATGTATCATTTTTCCCGTCGAAAATCAGATGTATATTAAAATGCCCTTCTTATGAAAAAAGTGCCCTTAAATTGCCATGCCCCTCCAAGTTTAAGATGCTTCCTACTGCTCTGATAAAAACTGAAGGATGGCCGACAATATTGTATTGGTAAATTGTTTACTTTATCCTGACAAGAGCTGCCACTATAACAGTGCCACACTTGTTTGTTGATAGTATTATATGGGTTTGTTGGCTCCCTTGGCAACAGCTATCTATATCGAAGATTTCAAACAGTAAGGGCAGTGTGCCAGGTCAAAGAGGTCAAATTTTGAAAATTGCCTTGGAACGAGTTGGCAGCTCGATTAATGTTAGGAGCAAGAAGTAATTAGCCTTAACGAGGAAATGTCAGTTGGCAACTACGCCAAATTTGATTGTTAGCCCAAAAGATCTCTGAATTGTTTTCATTGTACACATTAACAATGCCTATAAATATCTCAAATGCTTCGCTGATTGTTTCGATTATCTTCATAAATAATGCCTATTGTTACAACATTCCTGATTCCTGGTACTATACCTATATGTCTATATGTCTATATGTCTATATGTCTATATAGGTGTATTCCTTCCGGTTGGAGAAAAGCCCCTCCATAATGTTTTCATTCTTCAAACATAAAAACAGCATCAACGATCATTTGGGGTTATGAAGAAATCAATATTCAGATTTTCTTATGCTGGCTTAGCTCAGGACGGACTTTGTAATGATGCAAAAGGATCTTATGTTCATTGACGAATTGTAAATGAGAGTCAATAGGTACAAAATGATTCGATTTGATATGTTTTGATGGGCTTTCATTAGGCCACAGATGATCCATGATGATGTCGTTTTGTCGTTTTATTGATAGTTTGCCAACAATACCCTTTTACATAAGTCAATTAATTAGAATATGGATGAAAGAGACTGAAGATGGATGATTTGTGCTAATGACCGAAATGGGAAAGTACGGTACTTTCTGCCAACTGCAAACACCTGTTCGTTTCGTCCTCTGCGGTCAAGCTAATGTAAAATGGGATCAATCTAAAGGAATGAATTTTCTGATGGTCAGGGTTGTTAGTCTCATGCATTTTGAGGGTTGTAAACATTGTATACCAGTATGAAACTGGCGTCAGTCGACAGTGAAATAGAACGATAATTCGATCCTGCAAAGGAACCATTAATTGTCAATTTCTTTGACCCCTGTTCACCTTTTCTCGCATGGAAGCAATTTACCAAAAGTACTTATTTGACTCTGTCCGAATCCACCCTCTAATGTAAACCTAAATTTAAGAGGACAAATTTTCAAACAGGCTGCACCGACAACATACGTGCAACATGCTGGCCAGCGAAATGTTGTGTGTCCTTCATTTCGATGTTTTTTGCCTGTGGGCACATACGCCCTCAGACTTGGTCTATTCAAGTGGGCCAAGGCCCCAAGGCGAGGCGAAGTGACTTTAAGAGCTAGATTATGGGACAGGACATCAGGAAACAATGCAAACGAAGACTTTGCCATTAAGAAACAATGCCAGCGAAGACTGCCAAACAAGGGCTAGTTAGGTCAAGTATGTCCCGATTCAGGTTAAACGTTTTCGTATCAGTGAAAGCATCAGAGCCCTCAGAGCCACTTATCAATCTTGTGCTGTCAATTCTGTCTAACATGAAATGGAATTGCATTAAAAAGCTTGACTGACTTTCTTTCTAATTTACTGACCTGGAGCCCCCTCTTGGCTCCAGTAGTACTAAGTAAGTAGACTTTGTAATTAAAAACGTTCCGGCTAGGCGAAATATCCCTGCTAGGCGAGATGTCCCGGCAATACGGGATTGTGCAAACAGGTCCTTAGTTGTGTGTTTGGGGCAGACCAAGGCATGTTAACACAGTTTTGTGCGGAAATTATGAAGATACCAAGTGAATCAAAACAAGTTGATCCGTGCTCAAACCTGAAGTTTGCTTGATACTCATCAGAGTTGCTCATGACTGAAATTTATGAAACAAAATACAGTCTGAGTCCACCATTCATGAAACAGTCTCTGAGTCCAACATCCAAAGGATATTTTTATGCAGCAAAACATGAGCTACGTCTAAGCCATGGCAATGACGCTCAACTGCCAAAGATACGAACTTCGTCCTTTGGAGTTGAGTCCATTACTTACCTTAGAAATAAACTGTGGAAGCTTTACCGCGAGAAATAAAGCAATCAAACAGCCTTCCTATCTTAAAAAAATTAGATGTTTGAATGATGATAAATGCAACTCTGTAGGCTCTGCTAGATATTGGAATGATGATAAATGCAACTGTAGGCTTTGCAAAGTATATATCCTGAAAGTTGGGTTTCTAACGGGATAGAGTTTTAACTTATTTGTCCTTTAATATATATTGACATATTGACAGATCAGATTGTGAATTATATACCGGGTGAGTCAATAAAAAGGATCCAATTTTGAAAGGTCACACCTCCCTAGATATCAAGACGATGATATCGGTAAATATAGACATATTCAAATCCATCTTGAAATTACCTGACTGAAATCGGCCACTCTGTTCGGAAATTACGAGGGATTCCCTCGAGAATTCCTCTTCAAAAGCCTTCAAGAAGTGCCCAAAGTCACGAACAAGTTTCCCTCTCTGCCTTACACAGGTCTTACAGCGATGACTGCTGCACGCTTTAGCGTGTGTTATCCTCTTGGGAGGATGAACAGGTCTTCCCCTGGTATCAATAACCTATTCATGGGGATTCCATTCTCCCAAGAGGACAAAATACGTGAATGCATGTGAGTGTCATCATTTTTAGGAAGGGAAACCAAGGAAAATTCAGTGTTTTCACTCGTTTTTGCAGGTTTTTGGAAGAGGTTTTCTGCAGAAATCTCCCATATCCACGGGAAGGAATGGCTGATTAAAGCCGGGCAAATTACTGAACCTAATTGAGCATATTGGTAATAAAACAAGACAATTTTCAATATTATTGCTTTGATATTCAGGGAGCAGTGTCCTTTCAAACGTGGATTCTTTTTTTCCTCAACCGGTGTATTGTAAATAGTAGGCGTTAATTAGCTCCAATCTAGCTCTTCATTTTTTTGCCTACTTTAGATAGATAGTTGATGATAACAATGATTATGATAAAACCATTTTGTAGGCAACATGTCAATTCAGAATAACATTTAGTTGGTTAAAATCGGTCATATTTTTCTCGAGTTACAAGTGGTTTTATAAGTGTGTTTTTCCAAAGAATCTCTGAAAACAGGCCTAAACTTCTGGATCAAAATTTCCAACGATGAAGCTCGTGATACTGTTCTTTGCATTAAAGGATTTCTTTCAGCAGTTTTTAGACAGTTTTCAGTATTGTCATGGTGAATTGTTATCCAAGGATCTTGGGCCTGTTTGAAGGATTTCGAGATTCAACAATTTTATAAAGTCGTCCATAACTAGCGTACAATGAGACCGATTTTAATCAACTAAATGTTGCTATCTATCTTGACACGCTACCTATGCTATGGCAACACGTTACCTATGCTATGGTAACCGATTTCAAGAAGTTTTATGAATAGGTAGCAGACAACACGCTTTGAAACGTTGCAAAATTTTTTCGACTCACTCGCTAATTACTTTGCTTTCTTCTCCTGTAAGGCTTTTGTTAAGACAAGTGCCTATTTGGCTATTTACGGCCCCCCCAGAACGAACGAGAAATTTTTAAATTGGCTACTGCTATATCTTACAGCTTTTTAGGGTTCAATTTGCTGTATTTAAGAGTGGTTTTTAGTTAATCACAAGAAGAATCCAGCTATTTTGGTATGAACATTCCATTCATTTTCCAATAAGGTGAATCATTCAAGTGTAGTGTGCATCGTTACAGTGTATGTAAAACAAAATGTGCGAAAAGTGTTCCCAAGGATTTCTTGTTTTCGAGCAAGTTCTACAACCATTCTGACCAATGAACTTCCCAAAGACCTTTTGCCAGCTTCACTTTCCACTAGAGGTTAAGAAAATATATTTTACTTTCAATTAGAGGTTTAGAAAATATACGCACACAGAACAAGATTTTTTATATATGTTTAAGTTGTCTGTAATATATTTTCGTTATTGTAAATTTTCGACATTTTCGGTATTGTAAATATTTAGCTGTTCTTGCTTTTTTAACAGAGCTGACATATTTTTAAAAGACACGACAGTCTTTTGTTCATCAGACTTTTTGTATATATTCAGTTCCTCATTCGAGAGGAGACTGTGTATTTTTGGAATTGAATCATGTCTCTTAGTATGTTGTTTATCATCTTTCTCATTTTTAAATGGCTGATAGACGGATGGATGAAGTTCATACTTGGTATGCTTGGTATATGGTGATGCGGAACAACATCAACATTTATAGTTAGTTGTCTCTACTGCACCCTTTGCTAGCCAATCAAACGTGGTCATCTGCTTCGTGAATCTGGAAAATATTTTGCCGTTTTTACATCAGCAATATTTCGTTTGCTTCTAATTTTTTATTTTCTTCTTGTTCAGTTAGATCATAGACCATACGTTCATATGACCACAGAGTCATATGTTCTGTCAGAAATCCTTAACTTTGCCCTGGAGCCGTTGTTTTACCATTTCTTATTAGATTTTTATTCCTGCATGATTACGAGGTTCTTGTTTGGCATGATCAATCATTTTCGAGAATTTGCATTGACGAAAATATGATTCTAATGAATATGTGGTTCAAGCAAGTACATGTATTTTTATGAGCAACTAAGAATGTTAACCAGAATTTCTTCAAGGTTCCACAACAACCTTCATGTATACTTTCGTTGCCTTCCTGAACCTTTCCAAATGAATTTTTTGAAGCCACAATGCTTAAGTACCTTCCAAGTATTATGATACTCGAAACAATGGAAACCAGTAATAATGTGCGAAGGATTTATTTTTAACAAACTGAATACGTTTCTCAAGTTTTACATTACCAACAAGGACAAATTTTTAAGACAATAGCATGAGTTGCTTTAGTTGACATCTGAATTCAAAGCAATCAGAGATTGCAGACAAAGGAAATTCTCTCAACCAGTAATTCAAAACAAACTATCCCGCAAAGGTTTCTCTGAAACCCAGGTAGCTAGCTAGCCTGTTGTGCATTCCAGAAGTTGTTTCAAGAGCAAATATGACCATAGATCAAAAGAAGAAGGATATATGTACACATCTACCTTGGGCATTTTATTTATCTGGTTCGAAAGCCGATTGGGAGGCGACTCAATTCTCTTATTTTTTGGGTGTTATTAAAATACTGCTCAGCTTATGGACCAAATAAATAGAATGCCCGAGGTAGATGTGTGAATAAATTCTTCTTCTTTCGATGTATGCTCATGTCTGCTCTTAAAAACAATTTCTGGAATGCACAACGAGCGAACTAGCTACTTGGGTTTCAGAGAAACTTTTGCGGCTTCGTTTGTTTCGAATTACTGGTTGATGGAATTTCCTTTGTCTGCGATCGCAAAGCGCTTTGGATTCAGGTGTTAACAAAAGCAACTCATGCTATTGTCTTATAAAATCTATCCCTATTTACTTTACCAGTACTGGAGTTTCTCGATTGTTGTAGCCTGCGTGCAGACTCTACTGATTTCCTTTCATTTCAGAGAGGTTCTCCTCCAGTAGAGTCTGCGCAACAGCGACCAAATCCCTGTTTTCAGTTCATGAGAAACGAGGAACCTTTCCTGATTGGCCAAAGCATATCCCCTTTGTTTGATGGAGCGTCTGTGTCTTTGTTCGAGTCTGCTGATATTCAATTGGCTTATGCATGAACAAAGATAGCCATAGAAACCCTTTTGTGATAAATGTGTGTCGGTGTTTTGTCTACCCTATTCATAGGCAGCTCTATTGAATCAAATTCAATGAGTTAGTTCCTCAATCCTTGGAACCGTGCGTGACCAAAAACAAGGATTTGGTCGCTGTTGCGCAGACTCTACTGGAGGAGAACCTCTCTGAAAAGAATTCAGTAGAGTCTGCACGCAGGCTAGATTGTTGGCGATCTATGACTTTAGTTTCTTATAAGCAGTCTGTGATATTGTTACAATTGTGCCATTTAAGTCTTGCCAGGATAATCAACATCGCTAAAACTAATGTAATCTTCGATGTAACAGCTTAAAAATGTACTTTTTACACTAGTAGAATTTAGGAACTCTAATCCCTTGGAAAATGTTCGTGATTCACCTGATATGATACCGGGTGTGCCAAAAGTTAACAGCGTTTTCACTCCTTTCCCAGTTACTACTGCCCTTACATGATTGTAAACGTCGACGTTGTCTCGTTCAATTCCTACCCTGAGCATCCCCCGGGATTCCCAGCCCTGAGCATCCGCCTGGAATTCCCAGGGCATTTGCTCATAAATGATTCCTGGCCCCCGGGCATTTGACAATCAATTTTTCCCCGGTTCCCTGAGCATTTGACAACACCAGACGCTTATAGCATAGCCCCCAAACCTTTTCTTTTGTCCTAGGTTTCCGTGGGATTCTGATCCACGCCCTGATCAGATCGCATTTTCTCCTATAAGTGACCGATCAGGTGCCGTCATTGTGTTTGCTTCCGTGTTTCCCAGCAAAACTTAGGCCATTTTTTGCTGTTTTGACTTCAATCCAAAACAAAGACAGATAATGTTACGATAGGATCTGCAACTTTTTATTGACAACTCATACAAAGCGATTTGTGATTGCAGACAAAGGGAATTCCATGCCCGGTTGATCAGGTCATAAACAAAAACAAGCAAAGCCGCAAAAGTTGCCCTGAAACCCAGGTAGCTAGCACGCTCGTTGTGCATTCCAGAA